>CM057339.1:210108425-211411655 GCA_030015575.1 Agapanthus africanus
CAGCTTCGAAAGTTGCAAGCAAGGTTTAGATCAAAATTAATTTCCTTTATAGCCCACAATGCTTTATGTTCTATCTCAACAGGTAGATGACATGCTTTTCCCAAAAACTATCCTATATGGAGACATTCCTAGGTCCGGTCTTATATGCAGTCCTGAATGCCCAAAGAGCATCCGTCAATTTGGTCGGACCAGTCTTTTCTATTTTTGGCAACAGTTTTCTCCAGGATAAGTTTGATTTGTCTGTTTGAGATCTCAGCCTGCCCGCTTGTTTGGGGGTGATAGGGTGTAGAAAGACGGTGGTTGATTGAATATTTCCGCATCAGAGTCTCGAAAGATCTGTTGCAGAAGTGTGTCCCATTATCGCTAATAATAGCGCGTGGGTGTCCAAATCGCGAGAAGATATTCCTCTTTCAAGAACTTAATGACAACTTTCTTGTCATTAGTGCGACTTGGAATGGCTTCTACCCACTTGGAGACATAATCAACCGCCAACAATATGTACAGATTCCCAAAGGAGTTGGGAAAAGGACCCATAAAATCTATGCCCCAAACATCAAACATTTCAACAACCAGAATGGGCTGCTGAGGCATTTCATTCCTTTGGGATATTCTACCCGTATACTGACATTGTGTACAGGTTTTGCAATGTTCAAATGCGTCCTTGAATTAAGGTCGGCCAATAAAATCCAGATTGCAAAAACCTTTTTCCGCTGTTTTTCCTTGGACCAAAGTGACCCCCACAGGCCTGATCATGACAAAATGAAAGAATACTCTTGAACTCTTCATTCGGGACGAACCGGCGAATGATCTGATCAGGACAGTATTTAAAACAAATAAGGCTCGTCCCAGTAATAGTGTTTTACTTGGGAAAGAAAGCGGTATTTGTCCTGTTTTGACCAATCGCTCGGTATTAATCCCGTGGCATGATAGTTCACAATATCCCTGAAACCATGGTTCAGTAGATATGCTCAAGAGTTGTTCGTCAGGGAACGAGTCATTGATCGGCAGGGTCACAGGGGAAGAAACGATGCGTGAAAGGTGGGTCAGCTACTACGTTTTCACATCCTTTCTTATCTTTGATAACAAGATCGAATTCTTGTAAAAGAAGGATCCAACGTATTAGTCGACCTTTTGGCATCTTTCTTCGCCAACAGATGTTTTAAAGCGGAATGGTCAGTATATACAACAATAGGTGAGCCGATTAAGTAAGGCCTGAATTTCTCCAATGCGAATACAACCGCTAATAGTTCTTTCGTCTGTGGTTGTATAATTGATTTGCGCATCATTCAGGGTCTTACTAGCATAGTAAATCACATGTGGCATCTTTTCGATGTGCTGTCCAAGGACAGCACCTACTGCAAAATCAGATGCGTCACACATCAGCTCAAAAGGGTAGTCCCAGTTTGGTGATGATAAAAACGGGGGGCCTGGAAGTGAGTGAGTGTTTAAGTGAGTCGAAAGCTGTCTCGCAATCCGAGTCAAAGTGGAAAGGTCGTATCCTTGGCCAGGAGTAGTGTTAAAGGTCTAGCAATTTTTGCTAAAGTCCTTTATGAATCTCCTATAAAAGCCAGCATGGCCAAGGAAAGAGCGAATATCTTTGACGCTTTTGGGATGAAGGGAGGTTTTGAATGACATCTACTTTAGCTCTGTCAAACCTCAATGCCTTTCTGTGAAATGACATGTCCAAGGACTATTCCTTCTTGGACCATAAAGTGGCATTTTTCCCAGTTCAAAAGTCAAGTTCTTCTCTTTGCATCGAGTAAGAACAGCGGTCCAGATTCGCTAGGCATTCAGAAAAAGAGTCTCCAAAATCGAGAAGTCGTCCATAAAGATCTCCAGGAAATTCTCTACCATATCAGAGAATAATCCCCATCATACACCGCTGAAAGGTAGCGGGAGCATTGCATAGCCCGAAGGGCATGCGACTGTAAGCAAAAGGTACCAAAGGACAAGTAAAAGTGGTTTTATCTTGATCCTTTTTTGGGCGATGGGGACCTGATTATAGCCTGAGTAACCGTCCATGAAACAATAGTATTGTCGTCCCGCTAAGCGTTCCAGCATTTGATCAATAAATGGTAGAGGAAAATGATCTTTCCTTGTAGCAGCGTTGAGTTTTCTATAATCGATGCATACACGCCACCCAGTTTGGGTGCGTGTCTGAAATCAACTCATTCGCTTCATTTGTGATCACAGTGATGCCGGATTTCTTAGGAACGACGTGTATAGGACTTTACCCACTGGCTATCGGAGATCGGGTAATATAATACCACTAATCTAAGCATTTGACGATCTCTTTCATGACAGCTTCCTTCATGACGGGATTTAACCGTCTCTTGTGGTTTCTCGGGTCGGTCTGGCATCATCCATCACATGTATATGATGTTCAACAATCAAGGGACTGATCCTTTTGATGTCCGCCCATACTCCAACCAAACGCCTCTTTATTAGATCTTAATACCGATTAAAAGTGCATTCTCTTGCTCTGATGCAAGAGAAGTGGAAATTATAACCGGTAAAGTCTCGTTCTCACCAAGATATGCATATTTTAGGTGAGAAGGTAAGACCTTGAGATCTAATTCAGGCGGAGAAATGAATTGAAGGAAGGATCATAGAATGATTTTTGGAAAGAAGCTCAGAGCCTGTGAAAGATACAGACTCGGGTGGAGAAAAAGTCAGAAGTGCAGGACTCAAGTGTAAGTGTAGTGTCCTCACTAAGATCAAGTGTAAGATCAAGCAGAGATGTGCTAATGTCATCGAGATCATTAAAGCAAAGTTCCTCGGCTCCACAACTATCGGGAGCGATCTCATGGACAGAAACACACATCTAAAATATGAGCACTAGGTTTCTGATGGCTGACTCCCAACTCTGTAGATATTTAGTTCAATGGTCATATTTCCAAATGATAAATTCATTGAACCATTTCTACAGTTTATAACAGCGTTGGAAGTGGCAAGGAAAGGACGACCTAAAATCACCGGAATTTGGCCCCGGGGGTTTTGCTACAGGATGTGTGTCAAGCACAATGAAGTCTACAGGGAAAACAAATTCCCCGACCTTTATTAACACATCCTCTAATTCACCCCTTGGTTTGGTGATAGATCGGTCCGCCATCTGGAGAGTACAATGAGCAGGTTTCAGCTCTCCAATTCCTAATTGCTCATAGACAGAATAAGGTAACAGGTTAACACTCGCGCCAAGGTCTAAAAGAGCACGATTTATGTTTTTTACCCCCAATCGAAATCGATATTGTAGGACATCCTGGGGTCCTTTCGTTTCTTTGGCAGCTGGGGAATAAAAGCAGTGCTGATATTATTAGCCATAAAGATCTTCTTCGGCACTTGAGTCTTCCTCTTCCTAGTGCACAAGTCCTTTAGAATTTTCGCATAAGCGGGGGACTTGTTGAATTGCATTTAGGAGAGGGATATTGATGTTAACTTGTTTGAACATTTCTAAAATTTTCTCCATATGAGGACTCGTTCTGTTAGCCCTTAGCCGGTTCGGGTAAGGTGCTTTCCGCAATAAGCGCAGGGTCCCATCATAGGAGAAGGAAAGGGGGGTAGACGAGATCCCAAAAGAGGTGTGGGGACCGTCTGTGGAGAACTATAAGGGTTGGGTGAAGGTGTTGAGCCTAAAGGGAACTGGAGAATAGGCTCGTGTGAAGGTGGTTTGGTAGAAGAAGAAGGATCAGAAGGAGAAGTGTGTGTATGGTGGAAAGGTCTCAGCCGGGGGTTTTGACATGATTTTTCAGTATTATCAATATCTTCCCCGACATTATTATTCAGCACTCTTCCCGATCTCAACGTGGTAATGGCATTTACATTGTAATGCCCCAGGATTCTGTAGGGGTTGAGAGGGAAGTTTCCCTTTTTCTCTCGCACATCATTTTCAGCTTTGAGGCGTGCGATTTCAGCTTCCATCGTTCTAATACTCTCAGCTTGTGACGCTGAGTTTTTCTTTATTTCACTGACGGAAGATCTAACCTCAGTTGAAACCTCCATGAAATTGGATAAAAGTGATTTCATGGTTTGAGTAAATTGAGAGGAAATCGTCAGAACAGGACTGCATAGGATTAGACTGTGCATGAGTGTTGCCCTGGTTTTGGAAATTTTGTGACTGGTAGGGGTGCTGAGTGAGTTGGAGGGGTTGCTGTTGTGGTGGAGGAAGAGCCCTTTGAAAGTTGCTTGTGTTTTGGAACCGTGTTTTGAGGATTGATTTTGGTTCCAAGCAAAATTCGGGTGGTTCCTCCAACCCTGATTGTACGTGGAAGAATATGGATCGTTTCGAGGTCGTTGAAATGCGGCATTAGAATGCTCGTGACTTGAAAACGTCGAGTTTAAAAGGACATTCTTCCGTTAAGTGTGACGGATCAGAACAGCACCCACAAATAGTTTTTGGGGAGTGATACCGGGTTTAGGGAGGCTGTTGCAAATTTGTGTTTCCATAGCGTCGAGCTTCTTTTGCATTGCTGCCATTTCAGCTCGAACACCTATGGACACATCTACTTGGTGTAACGCCACCCCTATTCAATGGTTGGGTTCCACTCTCCCAAATCAGTGATTTTTCAGCGAATTCTTCTAAGTATCGCCAGGCTTCCCCATCGTCTTTAGTCATAAATGTACCCTGACACATATTTTCAAGGCTTTGTTTTCGTGCTAGGGTTACTGCCCTCATAGATGATTCGGCAAAGCTCCCATCTCGGGATGCCGTGATGAGGGACATTGAACCATTAAAATCCTTGAAACGTTCAAAGTACTTTGAAAATGGTTCGGTAGGGGAGCTGGGCAAAATTGGTTCAATTCGCTCCGAATTCGAGCCGTTCTTTGGACTGGGTAAAATTTCTTTAGGAATGCAGCGACGAATTCTTCCCAATTTGTGATGGAGTGTGCGGTGGTGTTATATAGCCACTTCCTCGGCTATATCGCACAAGGTAAAAGGAAGAAGTCGTAGACGCATCGCATCCACCGAAAGTTGAGACGTACCCATCATAGCGCATACGTTTTTCAAATTTGGTAATGAAAACGTAAGCGTCCTCGGTCTCGAGTCCGTGATACTTAGGTAGAAGGTTGATATACTGGGGCTTTATTTCAAAATTATCCCCGTTCGCTGGTGGTGTGGATAAGCAGGTCGAAAGAGGACCTCTAAGTGGATAACATCTTTCCTGAAGAGAAATGTGTGGAGATTCTGCGCAACCAACGGACGGTGGCAGATTGGGGTTAAAGAAGTTTGATGGATTCGGATCCATCGGTGTGGGTGTGGTAGTAGGCAAAGAAAAAGGTAAATGGAGAATTATCGACTTCGGAGTCGATAAAAGGTACGCGGACTAAACGGGCACTAGAATCCCGTGTCCAGCCTATCTTGTACTAAAAAGGGTTAGTACAAGTGGCAGCGTTGGCTTTATAATTAGGGGTAAAATGAATGCGGTGTTTGCTTTTGAAAAGGGACGGATTTTGAAAAAAAATTGATGCGACAACCAAATGCAGCAACACAAACCCTAGAATCTAATGGTCACCTAGGTCCGGCTCTAGACCGCTCCTAACTGCCAAAAGACAAGTCGCAGGATCAATCCTCCACTGCCTCTTTGTCCCCCTGTGGCCGGATAAGTGCCAAGTAAGTGGGAAGGAACCACCACTACAGTGGCCCTAATTAATAACCACTAGCCTTAGACACACTCGCCTTAGGCACCACAGGAAAACGCGGATAAGCAATGAATTACCCACGGCCCTCTCTTGTCCTAAATGAGCGCGACAGTCCTTAGAGTCATCTCTAGATTTCTTTTAGTTAATGGGGGTAAATGCGGATGCAAGTTTGGTGGTTTTCGGGGCCTAGGAAGGGTAATGAAATCCCCACCTAATTTGGATTTGGCCGTGCCCCTTAATTTTCCGTATTAGCAATGCAAAACAACCAAGAAAACAAAATCACGCACAATTTTAATTTGCTTTTGCGGCGCAGCTATTATTTGCAAAGAATCCTGCAGAAAGGATTAGTTGGAGCTAAAAAGGGAGAGAGGAGAGAGAGAGAAATCACCTGAAGAAAGATGGTACAGAGATCACCCAATACTGCGGCGCTTCCGCCGCACAAAGCATACTATTGCCGCCCTTCCGCGGTCAAGTGTTGGGAACAGTGTAGGAAATTTCTTCAGCTGCTTCCTTTTACTATCTCCAGCTCTTTGGTATATCCCAAATAATTTTTTTCACAGCACAGAATGCTCCAGATCACCTTGCAATCAATTCACAACACACGTATAAGAGTTTGTACGAATTTTGATTTCAAGAAATGAAACGTAATAATTCTTTCACTTCAAACTATAAAATGTAAACGAATTAACGCGCGATCCCCGGCAACGGCGCCATTTTGATTTGTTGATTTTCGTGGATGTGTTTATAGAATCAAATAGTAAAGAAATCACAACCAAAAATATTTGACCGCAATCAAACAACGGTGTCAGTTGAAGTTAATGAATGAGTGCGGATCGTCCTCAGGGATCTCGAGATTCGTTTTGTACCTTTATTTGTTAGAAATGAAATGTTAAGCAACAATAAGAGAAAACACGATTCAATTGATTGATTTGTATTCGTGTGTCACTAATCTTTTCTAAAGAATCAAGAACTATAAACAACAAGAATCGGTTTCAATGGAATTTTCCAAACGACAATCAAGACTGATAAAGAGGCTCGTAGGAATCGATAGGATCTTTAGATGTGTTGTAGTCTACAATATTTCATATTCTTGTCCTTCGAAGAATTGATGCTAGATCAATGGTTATCGACGAGAATTAGGGGTTTTCTTGATGAAATTAAAGTTTCATCTTCTTAACCCTTACTCTTTCGACGATACCATTTATATTCTAGCCTCTAGCAATTTCAAGAATCGATCGGATCACCCCAATCTCGAGCGATGTTGATCAAGAAAGCATCGCATCGAATTGGGTTTGTCGATTCTTGAACTTGCGAGGGTTTACAATCTCGTGGGATTCAAGAATTGATTACAAATTTGCTACATCATCATACTAAAGATCTTCTCGACTCCTTAACGAGCGGAGTTTTACTCGCGCATCACCACATAGACAATATTCAAGAACAGTAAAGATAACATGATGCGGAATTTTTAAAGAAAACAAGAATGGAGAAAATATCACCTTTTATTTAATCAACAATTGTCAATACATTCTTTCAAGATCTACAAGAAGAAAGAAAAATCGATCGTTGACTCGGCTTCGCTCGACTCCGTGGATCGCGGATCTACTTTTGATCTCTTGCCCGATGGAAGATCGGCTTGGCTCATAAAAGGGTTGAAGGAATCTTGCTTGGCTTGCACTCAAGATCTTGAATTGTGGATGGATTTAGGGTTAGGGTTTCCTACAAGATTTCTCACTAATCTTGAGGAAGAAGAAGATGGAGAAAGAGAGTGGCTAAACTAAAAATGGGTTGAATCTATCACTCTCCAGGGTTTCTTGATTTTTTCCAAGATGAGAAATGAGAGAGCCTAGGGTCCTATTTATAGAACTAGGTTTAGGTTTGAATTAGACTTTCCCTCCCAAAGTTTGTTGACAAGTTTGTTGGGGTTTAGCTTAGGGTTTAAGTAAGGGTTTAGGAAAGTTCTAGAAGTTCTAGGCTAGTTTAGGAGCTTGATGATCTGGTGGAAGTGTCTGGACTCTTCTGGACTTTTGTATGCATTTTTGATCTGAGGGCACTGAAACAGGAGTTTTGGTGAAGTTTGAGGAGCTAAGTCCCTGGAACCGCCGCGCAACCGCCGCGTGAGGTGCCTTTAGGCCGCGCTTCCGCCGCGCATTGGTGGCCTTGGGATTGGTGCTTTCTGCAGTTGCTTTGTACTGCTGTATGGGTTATTCTTTGATGTTCAGAATTGCAGTTGCCCTTCTGTGTTGATACCAGATTTGCTTTCAATGAGTTTACGAGCAATTGTAATGGTCGAGCAATGTATTGATCGAGCAAGCTTCTTTTTCCTGCATAGACTTCAAAGTAGGGGTTGCAAGATATAGAAAATATGCTATGTAATGTAATGCAGTTAATTTCCCTAGAGTTTCCGGTTTTAAGGTCGAATACATGTAATTTGATATTTTGCGACCAATTAGCTAATATGTGAATTATGAATACCGTACTCTCCTATATGTATGCAGATGACAAGGAAATTGCCGGTTAAAATATGCAGTATTTTCGACTGATCATCAAGCGTGGCGAATTTAACAGCCTCCTTAGAGAGGACTTCTGGATGAAGAAAACGAGCGATGAAATTCTCGAAATTAACCCCGCGGCTCCCAGATTCGAGGAAAAGGCCCTCGTAAATATTCAACACTTTGATCAAACTAGGAAATTGGTGTCGAACGGCATTCTCTGGGGTAAGGCCTGTCATCATTGGCTTGGCACCAAAAACATATTCATCTGTAGGAAGCAGTTCCTCGTAATGCTCCCCTATGACTGGTAAGCCAGAAACTTCTGCAAATTCCTCTAAGGAGATTGATACTTCTCGGTTCAGCGAAAGGAAAGTGTGGGTAGGAATATTCCATTGCTCCAAAAAGGCCTTAACCTACCAGGCGGGAAGCGTTGGATACTGGAAGAAAGAAGATTAAATGGCGGGATACAACCCAAGCCTCAACAACTGCGACTTCTTCGCTGACAGAATATAGCGAGCCCACTGCAGATAACCAGTCGGATGACGAGGAATTAGGCCAATCATATATGGTTGTCCCCACGGTCATACCTCGCCTTGACAAATACATCGTCCCAAGGTATCCAAAGCCATGGGAGGCTGAACGGGTATCGAAGCTATAGCAGGCTGAAGAAGACCTTCTGAAGTCCAATTAACCATCTCCACGGCATAGTTCACCGGGGGTGGGTCGACGTAATGGATCACCATGATGGGCTTCGAGGGTACCGCGCACGAAAAGCTTTATCGACCCTTAATAATCTGATTATACCATGTCCCCCAGAGGTGAAGATTCTTATGTTCCGGGTCATGATCTTTGATCAAAGCTAGGACTTTCCGGTCTGCAGGTGCTCCAAGAAATTCTCCTTCTGAACGAACAAACGGGAAAGAGAGATCGAAAGACATGTCGCCTGCAAAAAAAAGACAGAAGTCAACTGTCAGTGTTATAATTTAATTTTAAATTCTAACACTTGGTACTTTAAAATTTGTACCACACTGCAATGCAGTGGAGAGGGACCAAAGGGGCCCACAAAATCTAGATGACAATTCATCAATTAATAATTAATAAAACAGCCTCATCATTTGATGAGACTGTTAATTAAATGAGAAGATCCTCAAGAAAATTCTCATTAAATGAGAGATCCCTCGGGAAGAGGAGTAAATCCCCCTTTAAGAGCAACGCTCTATGACAGAGTGACACTTGTCAAACTCTGATCATGAAGGAATAAAATTCCTCAAGAGCCTGGCTCTGTAATGATGATGGAAAAATCCATCAGAAAAGAATTAATTAAAATCAATTTTTATGAATTAAAAAATTCTAGGATCTTCAAGATCCATGAACAAACTCTTAAGAGTTCTTCACAGGAGATTAAAAAGATCTACATGTTATCAAAAGAGCAGAGCTCTGTTCATGGGCTAAGAAGCCCCAAGAAAAGATCTTCTTAGATCTATGGGTTCATGATCTGAAGAGAGCAAAGCTCTATTAATGAAACCCTAAAAGGGTTTTCTTTAGATCAAAGATCTATGAAGAGCAAGGCTCTATTAATAGGTAAAACCCTAATTTATTAAAAGATTTAAATTTTACCTAAAATTTCAACAGAGTTTTTACTCTTGAAAAGTTCTGAAACAAAAGAGCTATGCTCTGAATAAAAGTTCTCAAAGAAGAAGATGAAAATCATCTAAGGGACCAAAGGTCCTATTTATAGGCATTGAAACGCCTCTTCAACTTCTGAGTTGATCCAAGAGCGCAGATGTCGCCACTGTTGCACTCATATGTGGGCCACGTGAGCGCAACGGTGGGGGGTATTCGTTTCCCCCAATCAGAGCAAAGCTCTGTTTTGAAATTCAAAATTCAAAAATTGAAGCAACGCTTCAGATCCAGCGCTGGATGCGCTGCGCGCCACGTGTCAAACACGGATGCGCTAGCGCCAGGTGCGCTGCGTCCTAGGCAGTGCACCATGTGTGCGCTAGCGCTAGGCGCGCTGCGCACCACGTGTCAAACACAGGTGTGCTAGCACAGGCTACGCTGCGCTCTGAGCAGCGCACCATGTGTCAAACACAGGTGCGCTAGCGCAAAGTGCGCTGCGCTCTAAGCAGCGCACCACGTGCAAAGCACGGGTGCGCCAGCGCTAGAATTAAAAAATTCCCCACCGTTAGATCAAAAGATCTAAGAATAATGATAAATCATTAATTAATCAGAATTAAAATTCTGTTATGAAAATATTTTCCAATCTTGTTAAAAACAAGAAGATTGCCTTCTGTAAAACAGAAACCCTAGGATCAAAGATCCAACGGTGGGAAACATCCCTAAATCAATCAGAGAAAGATCTCTTTAACTGATTCAACAAATCAGCTGGCCCTATATAAAGGCCACAAGACTTCAAGTCTGATATAGAGAACCCCCCCCAATAAACTTTGAAAAATTCAAAGAAAGAGAGCAAGCTCTTGAAAGAAGATTATTTCTTCGAGGTAAAGATGACGAATGATGAACACAGAGATGAAATCATCTCATAAAAAGAAGAATTATCTTCTTAAAAGATCATAGATCTACAAAGACTAAGGTCTTTCATAAAAAAAATCAAAAAGATCTCATCACATAATAAAAGAAGAATATATTCTTCACACAGATCATGAATCTATGAAGGCAAAGCCCTTTCAAAAAAAATAAGAACTGTTGTTCTTGAATTTTAAGACAAAGTCTCTTTTAAAAGAACATAAATTTGTTCACAGATCATAAAAATTGATCAAATGCACTTTGCGCTATTGAAATGTGCTTTGCGCTATTGAAATGCGCCTTGCGCCCTTAAACTGCGCTTCTGCGCTCCTTGGATCGGTGCTCAGTGCCAAATGCGCCACGTGTCAACCACGTATGCGTCAATTAAACAACTTGCGCTTTGCGCTTCTGAAATAGCGCACTGCGCTCATGGGTTGGCTCTCAGCGCCAAGAGCGCCACGTGTCACTCACGAGTGCGCCACTAAATTGATAGCGTAATGCGCTCATGGACTAGCACTCAGCGCTCATAAACTGGCGCAATACGCCCATCATCTGGCGCTTAGCGCCAAGCACGACAGGTGTCCTTTTCGTGTGCGCTACTTGGCAGAAGCACACTGCGCTCTTTAACTGGCGCAAAGCGCCTGGCGCGCCACGTATTGCGCTGACAGAACATAAATTGTTCTGATGAATGCTCTGCATTCAATATAAGACAAACATATTGTCAGAAGGACCAAGGCCAAATAAAGGCTCAATAGCCAGAATAAGGAAATGTTAAACATTTATTGGACTTAGCCCAATATTGGCCATAAGTCTTCAACTTATATTGAGCCCATCTGCTCACGAATATTTAACAGATCTTAGTCCCAAATTGGACTACAAATATTCCGACCAATTCACACCGGTTTAAGGGTACATCTCTTTACTCCTCTGATATTTGTCGTTGTAATCCTTCAACGTCTTCAGAGAGGTGACGGGTCCCGACAACCACATATTTCACGGACTGTGGGGTCCTTAAACTCACGGACTACGATGTACTTAACCTGGACTGTAGGGTCCTTAAACTCACGGACTATGATGTCCTTAACCTTGGACCACCATGTCCTTAAACTGGTAATCGACCGCAATGTACCTAAACTAAACAATAGAGTTCAAATGCTCTTTTGTTGGATCTAAATGATCCTGTTAAGTTGATCTTAGTCTAAAATTAGACTAACATGTCCTTAACAAATGTTGAGTCGATCTTAGTCTAAAATTAGACTAATGTATCCTTAACAAACGTTTAAGTTGATCTTAGTCTCAAATGAGACTAACGTATCCTTAAACCCAAACCGAAACCCAAATCTAAGAAAATACGGATTTGAACTAGTCCACGCCTTACAGGCGACAACATAACTTAGTCTCCGTATACAATCCACGGGCAACCAAACAAAAAACAAACACCCACGACACGAAGTGACCATATGGAGAAGGAGAAAGTTGTTACCGCGATACGGTAGCGTAATTAACTGCAGGGGCTTGCGCCTGTAGGGAAGAGCGTCCCCACAATCAAAAACCCCTCAAACGAGGGGGAATCTGACGAAGTCTGCTACATCGGCCGCATCCGTTTAAAGCTTCGATACATGGTTCCATAATTCAACTTGGCATCTTCGGAGAGGTGGACGGATAGCACCAATTTGCATCTGCCCCGAAATTCAGGCGAGACGTTCACCGCGTCTTCGCACGTCTTTCGGCGGGGAACAACAATCTTGTTGTTTTTAAAAAGATTGGGAAATCTTTCCATACAGAATTTATTCTCTATTTTGGTGATTTTTAATCACCATTGGATCATTGATCCAACGGTGCTCTGATTTACAGAGCACACTCTTGTTGTTTAGATAGATTTTGAGGAATCTTTCCTTAACAGAATTTAATTCTGATTAATTAATGATTTATCATTATTATTGGATCTTTGATCTGATGGTGGGGAGCTTTTAGTTCCAGCGTTAGCGCACCCGTGCTTTGCACGTGGTGCGCTGCTTAGAGCACAGCGCACTTAGCGCTAGCGCACCCGTGCTTTGCACGTGGTGCGCTGCATAGAGCGCAGCGCACCCAGCGCTAGCGCACACGTGCTTTGCACGTGGTGCGCTGCTTAGGGCGCGGCGCACTTGGCGCTGCATCTGAAGCGTTATTTCATTTCAAAATTTAAATTTTGAACAGAGTTTTGCTCTGATTGGGGGAAACATTCCATAAATAAAGTAATACCCAAAACAGAACTGGTATAAATGAACTAGGGTGTTACTACCAGGAGCATAACCAGTGATCAAAGCATCGTATCGATTAAGTCCAGAAGGTTTAAAGGATGTCCGAACTCAGTTGGACGAATTATTGGCGAAAGGATGGATTCGTCCAAGCACTTCAAGTTGGGGATCACCAGTACTGCTTGTAAAAAAGAAGGAAGGTTCATATCGAATGTGCATTGATTATAGAGTCTTGAATGAAGTAACGATAAAGAACAAGTATCCACTCCCGCGTATCGACGATCTTGTGTTTTCTCTAAGCTAGATCTTCGTTCAGGTTATCATCAGGTGAAGGTCAAGGAATCTGATATCCATAAAACGACTTTCGAAACTCGTTATGGACATTACGAATTTCTTATGATGCCATTTGGAGTGACCAACGCACCGGCGATATTCATGAACCTAATGAATCAAGTTTTCCTGGAATACTTAGACAGGTTCGTTGTTGTCATCATCGACGACATCCTGGTGTATTCTAACAGTCAGAAAGATTATGCCGAGCACCTACGAATTGTCCTGGAAACTCTACGGCAACATCAACTATATGCCAAGTACAGTAAATGCGAGTTTTGGTTAGATCAAGTCGGTTTTCTCGGACATATTATATCAGGCAAAGGAATCTCTGTGGATCCAGCGAAAGTTTCAGTAGTAAACGAATGGCCGACACCAAAATCAGTGAAGGACATTCGAAGTTTCTTGGGTCTAGCTGGATATTACAGAAGGTTCATTGAAGGATTTTCGAAGATAGCAACACCCCTGACCAACCTCACACGTAAAGATGAAGAATTGGTGTGGTCAGAAGCATGCGAACAAGTTTTCGTAGAACTCAAGTCAAGGTTGACATCAGCGCCTATTCTCATTATACCGGACTAATCTGGAGGTTTCGAAGTGCATTGTGATGCATCCGGTAAGGGATTAGGATGTGTTCTACATCAGTATGGAAAGGTTGTGGCTTATGCTTCAAGACAACTGAAAATTCATGAGCGCAATTATCCGACGGATGATTGGAATTGGCAGCCATTATCTTTGCTCTTAAGATTTGGCGCCATTATCTTCTTGGTGAACGAGTGAACATATACACAGATCATAAGAGTCTGAAATATGTGTTTACTCAGAAGGAGTTGAATATGTGGCAGAGACGATGGTTAGAACTCATGGCCGACTTTGACATCAACCTGCAATATCACCCAGGGAAAGTGAATGTAGTACATGATGCCCTTAGTCGCCAACCATTAGCAATGAATCTCACCGCTCAGTGGAAGCTTCAACAAGACTTGCATCAGATAGAGATTGAAGTGATCATGCCAGGTAACGCTTCAAATTTAATGAACTTACAAGTTCAATCTACCATTGTCAATCAGATCAAAGCAGCCCAAGCAAGTAATGCCAAGTTGCAAAAGATCAGGGAACAAGTAGAGAATGGACTCATAACAGACTTCATCATTCATGAAGATGGATCTTTAAGATACGGCAGTAGATTATGTGTACCAAAAGGTTCTGTTCGGGTAGAGTTAATGAAAGAAGCTTACATCTCTCCCTACTCAGTACACCCTGGAGGTACAAAAATCTGCGTTAAAATTACTGGTGGCATGGAATGAAGCATGAAGTATCCATAAGCGTCACTAAATGCTTGGTGTGTCAGCAAGTAAAGGCTGAACATCACAGGACTGCTGGATTACTTCAACCGTTACCTATCCCAGAATGGAAGTGGCAACACATCACAATGGATTTTGTGACTGCACTACCTCGCAGCACAAAAGGTAACGATGCGGTATGGGTCATTATGGATCGATTCATAAAGTCGGCTCACTTTATCCCATTTCGAGTTGACCAATCTACTGAGACATTGGTAAAGAAGTACATGGAGGTAAGAATCTAAATAAGATTTAAACTCTTCAAATGTGTACTATCTCTGATACCCATGAACTCATACAGGAAATTGTGAGACTTCATGGAGTACCGGTCTGCATTGTCTCCGATTGTGACACCAGGTTCCGATCACAATTTTGGCAGAATCTGCAAGCGAGCTTGTGAACAAGTCTGAACTTCAGCACAGCTTATCATCCACAAACAGATGGTCAGTCTAAGCGAACTATTTTGATCTTGGAAGATATGCTCAGAGCGTGTATGTTAGACTTCGGAGGATCGTGGGAAGATCACCTAAATCTTATAGAGTTTTCATACAACAACAGCTACCAAGCAAGTATCGGAATGACACCTTTTACAGCACTTTATGGAAGGAAGTATCGATCACTATTAAGTTGGGACGACGTCGGAGATAGAGAACTCCTTGGACCTGAGATGATAGTAGCAACGGTTGACGTAGTTCGTATTATCAAGGAAAGAATGCGCATAGCCCAAGATCGACATAAGCACTGGGCTGATGCGAAGCGACGTCATTTGGAGTTCCAGCTGGGAGAACTTGTATTCTTGAAGATATCTCCCAACCGTGGAGTGATTCAATTTGGAAGACGGGGTAAGCTAAGTCCGAGATATATTGGACCGTTCGACATACTCGAATGAGTCGGTGAAGTGGCATATCGCTTGGCACTTCCACCCTTATTGGAAGGAGTGCACAACGTGTTCCACATATCCCAACTCAGAAGGTATGTGAGTGAGCTCAGCCATATTCTTGATCATTCCGAGTTCACTGTACAGCCAGACTTATCTTGTAAGCAGCAACCTGTTGAGATCCTGGACAGGAAAGTGAAGTCACTTCGAAATAAGGAAGTCAACTTGGTTCGAGTGATGTGGATAAAAGACACTCCAGGAGAATCGACATGGGAAAGAGAAGACGAGATGCGTGCAAGATATTCTCACTTATTTGTAAACTAGTCCTTAAAATAAAATTGTAAATTTCGAGGACGAAATTTTTGTAAGGAGGGTAGACTGTAACAACTCCAATTCTTATGTACATAATTTAATTAAAAGTTAATATATACTTGGGGTATTTACAATTCATGTGAGTACTATAAGTATTTGATTTAATTTTGAACAGCAAGAAGGAGTTTGTGGCTCATTGGTAAGACCTTGCACTGCTGAACCAAAGCACCAGAGCTCAAATCCCATCAGCCATACATTCTTTTTATTTAAAATTCTTTTAATCTTTTAGAAGCCCAAGAGTCTACACATGCATAACACATAAAACCAAGAATCACAGCTTAAACAAACATGTGCACGAGACTAGGCCAAGCGTCAAGGACACGTGGCGAGAATTCGAGCCCCCATACCTCGGATTCGACCGGCAAGAGGTGAGGTTAGACCGGCCCCGCCGGTTCTAGTGAGCCTAAACCCTAATTTTTTTTAACCCTAGCAACTCTTGGACTTCCCCATAACCCCAGTATTGTTTATTCTATGCACATTTACAGAGAAAAATAAAATCACTTTAAATCCCATTTTAATGCAAATTTAAATGCATTTTTATCACACCCTAAACCTAATTTTCCCTATAAATACCCCTCTATTTTTTACACTCCTTCACACTGAAATTTCCTACAAAAACTCTCAAGAAAATTCCAAGATCTTTTTGTGTGCAAGTGGAGTTAGCGAAGGGCGAAGCTCCGATGAACTTCCGAGGAGTTTCCGATGACGAAACGATGCACCGGCAACTCCCACCTCTTCCTCTTTCTCTCCTCTAGACAATCATCTAGTAAGTCCCCACTTCTCCTTCTTTTCTCTATTATAAAAACATTCAAAACTAAAACCCGACGGAAGGGGAGTTAGTCCGACTTCCGATTCGGATTTCTTTATAAACTATAATTTTTCTTAATCAATATACCTTCATATCATCACATATTATTCATTAAACATTAATAAACATTTTTAACAAGTTTCATCACAAAAGATTGTTATATGCATCTTTTATCGCAATTTTACATTAAAATACCACAAACTTTAGTTTCCAACGTAAACTCTATAATACCTTTATACCCTTAGATAACTCACGAGATAATGATCTACCTCCTCACAACACACATATCTAACATAACACGATAGAATTTGGGAACATAGATTTGGGAAAATACGACTTTACATATAACTACGTTCAACTTATAAACCTTTTTCTATAAGAAGTGTATTTAACAAATCTTTGCAATTGCGACTCTACAACCCATTTTGGGGAACCCGTTCAGGATGGTGCGGATTATCGCACATCCTCGGGCTTAGTAGAGTGAGATGCAGACCTCCGTAAGGAGCATACGATCTCGAAAGATTTTTAATACAATTTTCTTTAGAAAATGTGATTTCTATTATAAATAAAACTTATATTTTTAATAAATATATATATATGTAATTAATATCAAAATATCTATTTTTAATATTTATAATATTCCACATTTCCAAAATTCAAGAAAAACATCCCATTTACAAGAAAATACCATACAATTCTAATATTTCAAATAAATACCATATGTTATGAAACTATGCCATATTCATTAGAAAATTCATATTGAATAAAAGAAACATCTATGAAAACTCTAAAAACGATAATTAAGTACTTGAGGTATATTTTGAAAGTATAACAAAACTATTTTATATAAACCCTCCTCAAGTTATACTAAATTACAATAAGGACCCTAGTAAACATAGGTTTAAGCGGGATCAGTCTCTTGAGCCTCAGGGAGCTGGAGATATGGGTGCTTTCCTATTTAAGGTAGACAACTTAATAAACGGTGTTATCAACACAGTAATTGTCTTTGAAAAAGACACAAATCCTGCCGTCCATATGCAGCAGTTACCGATAGCACCAAAACATAATTCAGGACTTCAATTTCTTTTCTAATTGTCTGACTCAGACCGAGTCTTAATATAATCAATCTAACCTGAATATGATTCAAGTATATATTCAACATGAATCCATGAATCCATATATTCAATCTATACAATTTGACGGAACCGAACCATGGATATATTCCATCTATATGTTCATCCATTATATCCGTTCCATTACTGATATCATGGTTTCGGCAAGTCATCCATCTATACAATATATATAATACAATACAAACAATACAAGACATCGCGGATTTATAAGGGGTAGATTGGTACGAAAGGTGTTAGAAGTGGCACAAGACTGTAACCATAATACACCTAACCTGAATATCCATTACCGTTATACCATGACTGAACGGTTCCTTGTGCACTGTATACCTTAGTCTCCGGAATAGTGGGACTCCTCTCGTATACACTGGCATTCTTCTGTAACAAGCTACAAACAATAGCGTTAACACTAAATACAACATTATAATAATATACTCTCTATTCTGTCTATTCCATTCTTGTCTATTTACGGGACTTACCGAGCGATTTGTTCGCTGACGACATTCTCTTTCTTTTCTTTGGAATGTCGTCAGGTGATTCAGACCTTCAGGAGATCGAGCCCACCAGCGAGGACTTGGATCAGCTAGCCTTCTACCTGGAGCTCTAGTTACTTATACATTTCATTTCAGTATTTTTATTTTTGTTATGCCACTGTTTAGGCATTGCTTTCATTCCATGTATTTACCTTTTAGTTGTATTGTAAAAAGAATGTTTAATAAATAAAGTTGTTGTTCATTTACATCTTGTCTCTTGTGTACATTACATTTTATATTGCTTAGATACGCTTAGCGTGTTTACTTCTGAGTAAATACGTAGCGGCCTCGTCGCGTCCTCCACCTGTATACTAGGAAGCGGGGCGTGACAAAAATACTTCGCGTCAAACATGTCGTGAAATATCTTCCATTCGATTGGCTGGGTAAGACGGCTTTCTTTCGCCTTCCACCATACTCGGGCGTTATCTATGAGTTGCAGTTTCGCAACCCTTACCCAAACAATGTCTGAAACTTGTGCTGCTGCCAGATCATTTTCGATGGACTGAGCTCATTCTTCGGCTTCTAAAAGGCTCTCTTTCCCAGAAAAGTTCTTAGGGTGCAATGTCCGGGATTGCTTCACTTTGAGTGCTTCCGCTTCTGGACGGTCCATCAGGATAGCAGTCTGCTGCTGTTGTGCCTCCAGGAGGATTTTGATTTCCTCGAGCGGTACCGTCTGATCGTTGATCGAAGGTACAACGGTAGGCGTAAGTGGAAGAGGTGATGGTGGGTGTTTCCATTCACGTTGGTACTAGTATTGTTTGGAGAATCCATAACCTTGAAATAAAAATAGGGTTAGGATAGATTCAAAAAATAGAAAATGTAAAGAATATTTTTAGTTGCTGATTCTTGTAATATATATTGCTTAGGTTTTCATACAGAACTGACCCTGCATGGTAGGGTTCCATGCAAAACTGACCTGCATGGGCCGCCACAAAAACCTGTCACGCTCCGCTTCCCAGTGTACGGGTAAGGAGACGTGGCGAGGTCCGTGACGTATTTACTCAGAAGTAAACACGTTAAGCGTAAATAAGCAATATAATGTAAATGTACACAAGAAGACATGAGATGAATAGCAACTTTTTATTTATTACACATCATTTACAATACAACTGGAAATGTAAATACAATGCAGAAAGCAATGCCTAAACAATAGCATGAACTGAAAGAAAAGTATATACAAGAGACTAGACCTCTGGGTCTTCTGTGAACTGTTCCAAGTCTTCTGAGCTGGGCTCGATCTCCAGAGAGTCGGGTCCTCCCGACAACATTCCAAAGAAAAAGAGAGAAAGGATGTCGTCGGCGAACAATCGCTCGGTAAGTCCCAAAGAGAGGTAGAAATAGAATAGAAAAATAAGAGAATATAACTGGTATAATGTTTGATTGTTATGTTAACGCGGTTGTTTGTAACTTGGTACAGAATATGCTAGTATATACGAGAGGAGTCAAACTTACCCCGTGGACTATGGTATATGGATCGTAAGGCCCCGTCAAAATCCATGGGACAACGGCAACGGATATTCAAGTTAGGTGTATTAAAGTGACCGTCTCGTGCCACTTCTAACACATTCCGTACCAGTCTACCCCTTTAAAACCCCGTAATGTCCTTTGTATTGATTGCATTGTTTTGTATTAAATTGTAAATGTAAGACTTGCCGAAACCATGATATCAATTTTTCATGAAAACGGATAAGGATATAAACGGATAGTCATGTGACAAGTCACTGTATATCTATGGTTCGGTCAAATCAATTCATGTTGATATAGATTGTATTCTGATATAAATGGATTCATGTTGTATTGGAGTTATAATTGAATTGTATTCAAGTATAGATTGTATTCGAATTGTATTCAGATTAGACTGGGACTCAGATTGAGTCAGACTCTTTAAACAGAATTGAAGTCCTGAATTAGTTTTGATATTATCGGTAACTACTGCACATGGACGGCGGAGTTTGTGTCTTTTTCCAAGACAATTACCATATTGATAACACCGTTTTTAGTTTGTCTACCTTAAATAGGCAAGCGCCTACTTTCTCCGGCTTCCTGAGGCTTAAGAGAATTGGTCCCGCTTAAACCTATATTTACTAAGGTCCTAATTGTAAATTAATATAAGTTGAGAGAGTTTTATGAAAAATAGTTTTGATATATTTTCAAAATAAATCTCAAGTATTTATTTATCGTCTTTAGAGTTTTCATAGATGTAATTTTAAAAATGATGAGATATTCTAGTGGATATAAACCCAATTTTAATAGTATATGGTATTTTCATGTAATTTGGAATTGTATTAATTTATGATTGTAGTTTCATGACTTTTGTGATTCTTTTGTTTTAACTTAGAAAGCATGGAATATATATAATATTTAAATTAGATATTTTGATAATATTCATATATATATTTATTAAAAATTAAATTATTAAATAGAAATCACGTTTTCTTAAAATTTTCATAAAAATTCCATCGAGATTGTATGCTCCGCGGTGAGGTCTGAATCTTGCCCTACTAGTCCGATGGATGTACGATAACCCGCACCAACCAAGTCGGATTTCCAAAAAATGGGTTGTAAGGACACAATCGTAAGGAATTTGATTAAAACAATTTTAAAGAATACGTTTTTATTAGTTTAAGGTATTTTATTGTAAAAAATCGTCTTTGTCACAAAATATTGTAAAGAGATAATCGTGCTATATCATGATGAGTGTTGTGATGAGATAGGTCATTATCTCATGAGTTTTCTAAAGGTAATATGAGCAAAATGATAAAAGAATGTCGGAGGTAAACTTTATGGTATTTAACCGTAAAAGTGAAATAGAATTTGTTTAACATTATATTTTGAATTGAAACTTGTTCCAAATATTTTTTTATGGTTGCAAAATAATATATAAAGAGGTGGTAAATTTGTTGTTAAGAAAAATTGGGTTTTTAATGAAATTAGAATCGGAAGTCGGAATAACTCCGCTTCCGACGAGTTTTGAAAAGAGAATTCTTTTTAATAGAAAGAGAAGAGGGGAGAGGTGACTTACTGGATTAGGGTAAAGAGAAGAGATGGAGAAAGATTTTGAAAACGTCGTGGAGTCGCGGTGTCGCCGGATTTGTTCCGAGTCGTTGCCGGAATATGACCTTAGGCTAACTCCACTTGTATACTTCTTGGACTTGGAAAAATTTGAGAATTTTTGACAATGGATTTCAAAATGGAGTGGGCTAGGAGGTGAGGTTGTATTTATAGTAGAAATTATGTTTTTGAGGATTGAAGAACGGAATTAAAATGCATTAACATTTTGGATTAATGCCTCATTTTAATTCTCTGAAAATTTGCAGGGAAAACAAACAGGCTAGGATTAGTGGGGTAGGCCAAAGGGTGTCGGGGTAAAAATTTGAAGGCATTAGGAACGGGGGGGCGCCGGCCCAAACCCACATCTCACCGGTCGTTGGTGGGGTGTGGAGCTCTGGATTTTAGCCATGTGATCATGGCTATGTGTACAACATTTTCCACATGTTTGGTTTTTGAGACTTTTCATTTTTACGTTTATTGCACGTGTAAACTTTTGGACCTGCAAAAAGTTTAAAAGAAAAGTCAACAAAAAAATAATATGTGACTGAGTAGATTTGAACACAAGGGCTATATCACAGCAGTGCAAGTCTTTACCAGTGAGCTCCAAGTGCTTTCTTGTTGTTCTTAAACAAGAATTACTTTTAAGTTGTGTTTAGGCTAAGGTGGTCCTTTCTGTACTTCTAAAAAAAATTGTACATAAATTTCAGGGTTGTTACACTCCTCTTCTATAGGTTCTACCTTCTCTGTCCGTAAGTCACCTGACGAATATTCCAAGAAAAGAAAGAAATATGGCAGAATACCTGTCAGCGAAGTTACGCTCGGTAAGTCCCCAATAAGGTGGGATTATAAGTGTAAAGTGTATAAGGACAAGTAATATCAATAGAAAGGAAAATTATGAAGTAGTGGACTCATAAGAGATGACAGTTAAACATGGCAATTATAATAGCATGCCAGTTCTATATAAACATGGCAATTATAATAGCATGCCAGTTCTATATAAACATGGCAAACTACATAAGCATGGCAATGTATATAAGCATGGTAATTCTATTATAACGTGTTTGTTGCAGTATGATAGTGAAGGTATACATATATAGAAGAGTAGTCTGCCAAACCCACGAACCAACAACATATTTCATTCAAGGCCCCGTCAAACTCACGGGATAACAACATGCAAAACTCATATTAGGTGATTTTTAGTGAACTCTCAGGCCACGACATATATTTTTTTACCAAACTACCCATATCCCCGCGTATTTTAATTTATAGTTAAAATTACAAGTCTTGATCGAATCCATGAATACATAAGAAGAATACAAGTTCAAGTTTCAAGTCGAGTTCAAGTATTCATGTCAAGTTCAAGTATTTATGTCAAGTGTTCATATCAAGTCATTACGTATTTATGGCTCGAGTCAAGTCAAGTGAAGTATGCAATAGGTTTCATCACACAAGTCATGTAGATTCAATAAATAAGCAGTCACATGGCATGAGACGAGACACGTATAATTTTCAAGTATCGACCAGAAACAATGCTATAAAGAAGTGTTATGTAGGACTAATTACTCAAGTCAATTAGATTCAGAATATAAATGAAAAGCATAACTCTAAGTGCTATGCTCACGTGGGTCCCAGTCGCGCCTAAATATGAATACTTGTTTAGGAGATACACCCGTTTTCGTATCATCGCGCGGAACAGATCATAATCTGTCCGGCACCGTCACACATTTTTAAAATATAGTTTTAGTTAATATCCGTCGATTTTCAGGTTTCAGAAATTATTAGAAACTTGTAGGTCTTTAGGTGTACTTATCTAAACAACTAAGTTCCGCACAATTTGGATTCTTGAAGCTCTAGTTATGGTCATATTAATATCAGGTTTTAAAACAGAAATTCTGATCTGTGGATAGCAACTATGAGGTGTATTGCCGGGCATATATCGGGCCATTCTATGCATTTCTGGGTTACCAAGTATATAGTAAAGTTATAGATATATCAATTGTGCATCTATACATCAAAAGTTTGTCCCAAACCGATATCGGAAGCTCAAGTTATGTCGTATTTGAGATCAGTGTGCGAATCAGGATATATTTTGTCCAGATTCGTCACTTAGTTTTACAACACGGTTTTCTATATTTTACGTCGATATCCAGAAAATATATATAACTAAGAAAATATAGATCTTTCAATCTAAATGCCTAAAACATTTGAAAACACTTAATTTGGATCACTGATGACAGAATTATGGCCTCTAGAATAAAGCCCTTAAAAGCAGTTTTCTGGTTTTAAAAATAGTGAATAAAAAGACGTCATAAAACCTAAATCGTTATATGATTCGATCTGAAATTTTTATTGTGTACTTGACATTATATCTATTATTTATCCTAATTTTTCTAGAATTTTCAAAAGTCAAGATTGTATTCTAAAAGTTATTTTGAAGGTAAAGGTTTTAATATGTCATATGTGAGAATGAGAAAACCATAGTATTTATTTGTAACTTTGTTTTCTTTTATGAAATATGTTATAATACGGTTCATGTGTTCTCGCAACTACTGCTAATAAATATTCATTCATAGACACGACAAGGAAAGTCTACTCAATTCACGAAGGTAAATAGAATTACAAATAAACCATGTATTATAGTACCATTTCATTTTATATATGTTATTTAAACATGGGATTTACCGATGTAGTATACATGACATGCGTGGAAACATAGCAAAGGAGGAGATTCAGCAAGAAGAAGAAAGGAGGGAAAGAAAGAGAAGGATGAGGAGAGAGAGAAGGGACTTACGGGTTGTGTGAGTCGGTATAACAACCGGCTCGCCGTTTTTTTATACTAATGGCTAAAAGCAACTCTGACAACTATGTGACCTAAAGGAAATAAAGTAGAAGAAGGGAAGGTATGAGTATTAGCTATTGATTTTCTGAATTTGTGTGGAGGAATGAGAAATAAGAAGAAGGATGAAGATAAAATATAAAGAGAGATTTATTTTCACCATAATTATTCATAATAATTTAATTTATTATGAATCAATTTTGGGAGTTAAAAAGAATATGAAATGAAAGGTCGTCTGTAGGTTATGAAAGGGTTTTTAAATAATTGATAAAAATAATTGCAGAACAGAAAGTTCAAACCTATAGCTTATGGACTAACAATGAAATGGCTTAACCAATAGGATACAAGCTTACCACTATATATAATTAAATAAAAACAAATATATACAGAATTTCAAAAAAGAATAGCTTAAAAGATAAATGGAATAAATCATTTTCTTAAACTAATTAATTTTTTTCTTCAATAAAACAAATTCTCTTTTCAAAATTTTTCTTTTCAAACAAAATCGAATAAAATTTTTATATTAAAAGAAATCAAAATAAATCTTTTAAAAAATTCTTTCAAAACATTTCTTTTTACAAAACGAATTATTTCGAAACAAATATATTTTTATTTATTAAAAAGTATTATAGTAAAAACAGAGTTGTTATAAGATCAGAATGGAAACTTGCTATGTGCAGAAACACCTAGATTTCTTGCCATTTAGATAATCTCATCTTTGATCATATATGGATGTAGCGCATGATCATGAATGTTAGAGGAAACAAAATCAAGATGATTATATTTTATTATGAATAATTATGTTGCCTTATCTAGAATATCTTTTAGCTTAAATGGTTGGTCAAATTTATAATTACCCGTCTTCCTTTTTAATATTATTTTGTTTCCACTTCTATATATCCTTATTTGTATAAATAGGGCATCGTATTTTTAATAAAAGTCATCAAAATCCGCTCTTTTACATGGTATCAGAGCACATGACTCTTTTCATCCTTTTTCATCGGACCCTTCGGTTATTTCCCATTGCAATTTGCAGTTTTCTTCTTCATCGAGTCCTCATAATATCGCCTCGTTCTCCAGTCGACTTTTCAGCCTAGCTGTATCTTATTTTGTTGGCAGCTCTGACAACTCTCTTCGCTGCCAACCATGACATCTCTCCTTCAATCCTAGATATCTCTTCGCGACACAAGCCTTGACTCTCTCTCTACGATAACAATTCTCGACTTTGACAAAAGATCCTGATGTCTCTTTGTAAGATTAACATCTAACCGTACCGGTTTTCTTGTTTCCGATCATGGCTCATCTACCTGGAGTTTGCAGGAGGATGTTAAAGTCAACAAAATCGAGACGATTTATCTCATTATGAATAATTATGTTGCTTTATCTAGAATATCTTTTACCTTAAATGGTTGGTCAGATATTTAATAATGTGTCTTTCTTTTTAATGTTATTTTGTTTCCTCTTCTATGTAGAAGTATTGTATAAATAAAGCATCTTATTATTAATAAAGTAATCAAATTCTGCTCTTTTACAATGAAATTTGACTTTTGTTTCAGTTGTGGAATCTATCAGTGTTTGTTATGGAATGATTGGAGGCAATCTGTCCCAACCAAGCGATGTCATGGAACTCTACAAATCTAATAATATAGACGCTACCAAAGGTAAAATGAAATAATATCAATCCTTGATTTGGGTTTTCCATTGATATGAATATATACTATACATGATGATTACATTGTTACAACAAATACGTTAGTTAGATTGCAACAAACAATACTGTAGCTAACAATCCTATGAGATAGATTTAATTACATAGTTATATAGTTAAGTATTTGTAGCTTGTATATCTCCAACACATTTATCTTTACAATCTTCAATAACAAACTCCAACAAAGTTTGTTCGTTTTAATATCTTCAACAAAATGAGACTATACTCTCCCAACCAAGAAGCCCTCCAAGCCTTAAAAGGGTTCAATATCAACCTCATCCTTCATGTCCCAGTAAAGATCTCCAAAAAATAGCTTTTAACCCTATCTTTGTGGTCCAAACAAACATTAATGCATATATTGGTGATGTTTCCTTCTGATACGTTGCAGTAGGAAACGAGGTGATCCGTGGCGATCTAGCCCAGTTCGTGCTGCCACCGAAGCAAAATATACAAAATGGATTGTTTATGTTAGGTCTACATGACAAAATAAAATAAGTCTCGACTTCCACTACTGCAAATAAGGGTTGCCCTTACGGATTTACCCGTACGGGCAAACCACTGCCCCTACGGATTTATCCGTAGGGGCGAAAAAATAACCTGTAGGTGCAAACGCTGTAGGTGCAAGTTGAAGCCTTGAACTTGCCCCTACCGGGCAAAAACTTGCCCCTACGGAGTTCTGTGTAGGTCCATTTGCACCTACGGAGTGGGCCATAGGGGAAAAAAGTTATTTTATTTACGGGTTTTTTAAATATATTGACTGTACCGACGGATGTATCCGTAGGGCTAAGTACTATGCCCTACGGATACATGCGTAGGTACATATCCGTAGGGGCAAAATATCATAAATCCTGATATTTTGCCACTACGGATAACTCCGTAGGGGCGTTTGTGTGCCCCTACGGATATATCCGTAGGGGCAATCCCAACCCCCTGATACTGAGTTCAGGGGGGAAATATCAATTAATGCTGATATTTTGCCCCTACGGTTTAATCCGTAGGGACAACATGTGTACCTACGGATTAATCCGTAGGTACACATTATCTTTTTTTTTTAAAAGGGCTGCCTGATTTTTTCTCGCCCTGTGCACAATAATATATATATTAATCAAATATAAAATTAATCATCACACAACATATATCGCGGTATTCATAATCACATCTCACGCATATAATATACCAAAGAAATCCAAAAACTGAATATGATATAAATATAAACCAATATCAATATTAATATCGTTTCAAAATGTAGTACAATATGTATCATATAAATAAATACATGTTTCAAAAAATAAGAATCAAAAAGCTATCCTAGCTCGGTCCAGCTCCACCTCTGATAAACGATAGAATCTGGCGCGCCTGCTCCTCGGTCAATAAACCATGCAATTCGGCGCGTGCGGGAGTCTGAGCGGCCTATGGAGCTGGCGATGTGGTCTGCACAGCCGCCGTCGAAATAGTAGCTTGCGGAGCTGCGGCTGCGAGAGTATGAGCGGGCGGTGGAGCTATAGGAGCTGTCTGCGGAACCGCAGCCGATATAGTGGCTTGCGGAGCCGCAGCCGAAGAAGATGCATGTGGAGGCTCGGCCGATGTACCCTGTCGCGTCTGGACCTAACGTGTGTAAGAAGCGTGTAAGAACTGTGTATTATTCGAATTCGTATCATTATCAAGTTATTTCGAAACCCCATTTGGATATCTAGTTTGGAAAACCGTTATTTATTTTAGTTACATATGCATGTATGATTAATCAAACCTAAGTCTAAAACTAAATAAGCTCAAGCTACGTACTAATTATGGATATGTTGATATCTATAATATGACATGATATTTTATTATAAAGTAGTATACATACCAGCATCTCCTTCAACTCCTGAACGGTAGCCCTCAAGCTCTCCAGTTCCTGCTGGACACGTCGCTCACTGGAGACGGAGGAAGTAACCGCCGGGGTGGAGTCCAACCTCGTATGGGCCCTGCTAGGGCCCAGTCACCGGCCTCTCTCCCAACCTCCGTGGTGCCCTCCGTGTGCGGCGTCCGGAACTGGGGTCAGCAGCCTCGGATCGCTCTGTCCGGTAAAATTGATCCCTGAGGCCTTGGCCTGCTTAACCACCCGCTCCTACACCCACATTAAGCAGTAAAGTATAAGTATAAAATTTAAATTTGAACCTTCCAAAAATAAAATTTCAAATATGGGTAGAATAAATATTAACACTTATGCAATACTCCTGGGTAGCGATGTCGGGATATCGAAGCTCGCCCGTGGAGGGATCTGTCGAGGTGCCGTGGACGGCAAGATATACGGACAGCAAGCTCGGTGTACCACCTTGCGCCACGGTCTCAGCTGTCTGCAATATTAGAAAATAACTCTTAATATTAGAAATATTAGAAAATAACTCTTAATATTGCAGAATATCACAAAGGTCGGTCTATTGTAATTTACCGAAAACTCCATGGCTCGAGTAATATTTCTCGAGTCACCTGTGTAAGTGGGGCGACCCCTCTTCGCCGACTTCCTGTTCTCTGTATTCTGAGCGGCCTGTTTCTGCACAACGCTTAACATTTAGTTTTCTAATTAAGGAACACAAAAAAATAAATTATATCCTAAACAATGAATTACATTTAAAATACATACCTGTTTGCGTTGGGAGTCGAAATATTCGCACAATAGAGGCCATGTCTCTACGTCGACTCTCACAAACGCCGGAGTAGATAGGAGGGCCGCTCTCTCTGCCTCGGGGGTCGCCATCCACAGGGAGTAGCAGTCGGCTTTCAGCTCATTCCTGTTGTATCGGACCTTGGTCTGCATGTTCTTCATCAGGACATTGTACAGAGCATGAAGGTCGAGCACCCTCCTAGGGTGATCAGGGTCGGGTACAGGCTGAAAATCGTAATCCGACTGAAAATACAAAAAAAACATTGTTATTAGATTGCAAGTGTTAATAATAAATATATTGGATAAATCAAATGAAAATATATATTAATACGTACCCGAGCCTGATCAAAGAAGAGGGCGAATGAGCGTCGGTGCTGCTCGCCCCACTCAACGTGAAGTGGATAGTTCTTCACGAGCCGGCTCTCGTCCCCCATATACCGGCCGAACCTCTCGGCATGAGGACCGGTATAGCGATAGTCTAGGGTAAAAAAGAGGAGGAATGCTGCCTCCCCCCTAGCTCTGTCAGGCCTCAGCCTATGGGACTGATTCGGGCCTCGAGTCCCCCACTGGGGATAGGGAGGCCCTACGTCTGCACGAAATATCAAGACAATCAATATTAAGACAAAGTTGTATTAAGAAATCAAGCTTAAACGAAAATTGAAGTGTGATATATACCTCCGGTGACTAACGCACAAGCCTGGGCCCGGGCAGCAGCACGAGCGGGACGATAGTTCCTCCGGTGAGGAACAGCCGGGGTCCCGGATGCGGACGCATCCCCTCCAACTAGAAAATAAACATTGACGCTAAATTTCCATGAAGTTCATATTTATACTATAGAGCATATGTAAAATGAATAAATATTTTATATTTATTCATACTAACCTGCAGACGATGCGGAGGGTATGGAAGCGGCAGGAGTGGCCCCTGCGGAAGATGTGGACGCACCACCTTTAATTAGACAATTAAAAATAGATTATATAAGTAATTGCAAAAAGAATGTGTAGATCAATAATCTAACGTTCTAAATCAATATGCATGCACTATAGGATATATAAACATACCCGCAGGTGCGGTGGTGTCACCACCTACTGCTAGACAATAATAAAAATTGTTAAGTAAGAGCAAAAGGAATGTGTGTGTATTTATGATATAGCATTCTAAATCAATATACATGCATTATATGATATATAAACATACCTGGAGGAGCGGGAGTGGCCTATGTCCCAGATATGGACGCATCTCCAACAACTAGACAATCAAACATTGACAATATAAGTAATTTTGACATAAACAGGCATGAATATCTGTAATATTACATTCAAAATGGATATGCGTGCAGTATACCTGGAGGTGTGGCAAAATCCACACGGAAGGAGGCATCCGAAGGGGTCTCCGATCTGGGTGCAAGACCGGCCCTCTGAAGCTCCCTACGCAGCTCTCCGGGCGGCAGAACCGCTCTGCCTCTGCCTCTGCCTCTGCCTCGGATGGAGCTCCTACCGCCCCTCGCTGCTCCCGACATCGTCATCAAATCTAGATAAACGGTTCGTGGACGCATTAGACAATCATTAAAAGTATTGACTATATATGTATAGATCATAAAATGAGAAGTAATAATATAACATTACTGATAACCTTTTTCGTTTCGTGGGCGCATTATACATATCTACTTGGATTTCATCGTCGATGTCATTTCTAACCCACGTAACTTCATGATCGGTCGAAGACAACCCGTCCTTCGAAACAGACGGTCGGAGGACTCTAAGCCTTCTCTCTTCTTCGTCATCATCGTTGTCCTCGAATTCTGGGACATCGTAGACATCTCTGGGTTTCCATTGGCATACAATACTCCATCCCGGATGCTTCAAACACTGTGAGTAGTATACTTGGAACGCTTGGTTCGGAAAGATAAACGGATCTTTCTGACCGTAAAATCGAAGTGTGTTCACACTGGTCAATCCATATTCATCTTTCCAAGTCCCAAGATTGCTTCTCCACTTGTCCGTATCGGTTCGCGTATCGTACCAAGTACACTGGAATATATTAAAGGGTTCTGATCGTCCGGGATAGTGGATGCCGAGTATACAATTTAAGTACCTATAATAAATCACACCGTCCGATCCTACCGTCGCAATCCCACTATTCTGAGTGGTTCTAGATGTTTCTATTTCCTTAACTTCGAATTTGTATCCAAGGACACCAAATCCTTTGTAATATGCAACCTCCATACTAGGAAATTGAGCTAAACATCTTGAATCACTCTCAAATGATGCAGATAAAATTGGATCGTGGATCTAACAAAACAAATTTTACGACAAATACATAACGATACAAGTTTAGATTAAAACTGATAGCAATAAAATGTTATTCGAATAACTTACATGATCTGTGACCCAATCACAAACATTATCCTGATGATATTTTTCCAATCGTTCTTCGTTCCAATCAGGATGCCCCTCACGTAACTCGTTAAAATGAATTCCGTTTTCGAAAAATAATGGTGACATTAATATTATATCATTTCATACACACACAAACACAGATATAACAATTAATCCAAAAAAACTTACTCTCTAATTTGTTCAAGACATGCGCAATTAAGCAAGATAAACCGGTATATTTTGTTGATAAACATAGTGTCTACCCTCTTATACTCGACTTTACCATATGGCCCGTCTTAAATTCTTCGTGGCCGGTTAAGTCTTGTCTCAATATTCTCGTCCAGATAGCGGGAACAAAATGTGGTTGCTTCATCAAGAAGATAACCTTGCATGATAGAACCCTCTGGTCGATTTTTATTGCGTATATACTTCTTAAGAGTGTAGAGGTACCTAATGAAAATATGTTTAATAAATAAATACGGGCATACAGGACAACAATAAATTTATAAATTACGCGAAACGAAAAATTACACGTACCTCTGACGGGATACATCCATCGATATTGTACCGCTCCGGCTAACTTAGCCTCAGTTGCAAGATGAACCGTCAAGTGTATTATGATATCGAAGAATGACGGTGGGAAAATACGCTCAAACTTGCAATGTATCAACGCAATAGAATTTTTTAGTTTATCCAGCATCACAGCCTCCAGTGTTTTAGCACACAACTCCCTGAAAAGACAACATAGGTCGTTGATTACTAGACCAATCGATTCGGGGAGAGAAGTCCTGAGGGCTAATGGAAGAAGGTGCTCCACGATAACATGGTGATCATGACTTTTCAGCCCATCGATCTTACCCTTCACAATTTTTATTTTCTTGTTGAATGATCCTGAGAAACCTGTGGGAACTTTCAAATCATGCAACACCTGCATGAATCTTTTCTTCTCCGGTTGTAACATATGATAAGCGGCATTGGGAAGTACAAACTTTCCCGGTTTACCCGCTACCGGTCTAGGGTGCAATTCACTTCTTATTCCCCACTCTTGTAGATCCATCCGAGCATTCAGGTTGTCTTTCGATTTCCCGTCTTTACAAAGAAGCAAGTTAAGTATGTGCTCTGATACTCCCTTCTCTATATGCATGACGTCCAGACAATGACGCACTAAATTTGTAGACCAGTACGGAAGCTCGAAGAAAATACTTAACTTGTTCCAAAATGGTGGTTTGACCTGTTTCGTCGGATCCATCCCGAAGGTCACATTATTGTAACCATCCCATTTAGCAGTCACGTCCTCTCCGGACAATGGGGATGAAGGTCCAAGAAGCTCCTGATGACCATCAAAGTGAACCGTGTCTAACCTATAGGGGTGGTATGGAGGCAGGAAACGTCGATGGCCGCAATAACAAACCTTCCTGCTAAAATTCAAGAATTTCGATGTTGTGTGTTCATGGCAATGAGGACATGCTTTGTGACCATGTACGGACCAACCTGATAGCATTCCATACGCAGGAAAATCGTTAATTATCCACATTAGAGCCGCACACAGTATGAAAGTTGTATTTGTGTTTGCATCATATGTCTCTACACCATCAATGAACAAAGATTTCAACTCCTCGATCAGAGGTCGGAGATAGACGTCAATATTGTTCCCCGGTGAGTTTGGTCCGTCGATAAGAAGAGGCATCATAAAGTATGATTGGTCCATAGCCAACCAAAGCGACAGATTATAAATTATCATTACAACGGGCCATGTGCTGTGACTTCCAGCCATATAGTTGAATGAGCAGAAGCCATCAGTAGCCAGTCCGAGCCGGACATTACGAGGATCGCTACTGAATATTGTGTGCATCCTATCGAAATCCTTCCATGCCGGTGAATCTCTTGGATGGCTCATTTTTCCATCTTCACTTGGAGGAGCACGGTGATGCCAAATCATTGACTCGGCTGTTTTCTTGCACCTGAATAGCCTCTGTTGCCTCTGTGTTATAAGAAAGTATCGTGCTATCTTGACAGGTATATTAGGCTTCTTATCAGAATCTTTCGGCTTATACCTGGCCTCTCCGCATGTTGGACACTCTTTCAAATCTGAATTCTCTTTCCGGTACAACACGCAATTTTTAGGACATGCTTGAATCTTCTCGCACTTTAGACCCAAATCAGACATCATCTTCTAGGCTCTGTACCAGCTGTCGGGCACGTTATTTCCCGGAGGCATAGAATCTTTCAAGAACGAAAGAAGTATTGTGAATGACTTGTTGCTCCATCCATTTAGGCACTTAATCAGGAAAAGTTGGACGAACCATGAGAGGGTGGAATACTTCGCATTCTCATAAATTGGTTTCCTAGCATCATTCATGAAATTTTCATATTTATCCGCACGCGGTCCTTGACCAGAAGGAATGTCATCTTCGGTACGAATAGATTCACCTAGGGCAGTCTCTACCATATCCTCCATTTCTTCTGATGGAAATAAATTACAGTCTTCTCCTTCTGCCGCATTACCGAATTCTTCTTCTTCTACTACCGCAATATCGTGTTCTCCTTCTTTTTCTGCTGCAGTACTGCATTCTTCTCCTTCCCCGTGATATTTCCAAGTTGTATAAAGTCTAGTAAACCCATATTTTACAATATGAAGCTCTACCAATTCTAACTTCTGCCAGTACTTATTGCCACATCTATCGCACGGACAGAGAATCTTCTCTATTATGATCTTATTATGTGCGCGTGCAAATTCAATAAAAGCAGCAACTCCTGCAATAAACTTAGGTTGCATACGTTGTTGCCAATCCACATACATCTAGTCCTTAACTCTGACGTACTCATGGGCCATGTTAGACTGTATAACATATAAATTGTAGGTTATGGTGACTATATTGAGAAATATAAGAACGGGATAGTTACTGACAAAGAAGAAAATCCGCGTATATGCTTTTTGTGTGCGTTTTTCGTTGAAAAGAATAAATTATCGCACGTATACGACGGTTGTTAGTATCGAGCTATATTGTCCGATATTTAACAACCTTCGTATAGTTCTATGTCTGTTTGTTGTGTTTTCTTGTTGTATGTGTGTGTTCCGGCTGTCGGGGGTAAGGCTTCTATTCCATTAAGAATGTATAGAGCGAACACCCATCACTTGTGGTTTCAACCATTTCGAGTAAATTTCGGCAGCACCTCCCCGCTGTTCTCCGAGTACACTGTAATAGAATAGATAATCATTTCAAAGCTGTGAAACAACGTTGAAATGAACATCTAATCTATATTTGTACACGGAGAACCAGCGGAAAGGAACCGACGAAATATCTCGAAACGGATGAAAACACAAGTGAATGAAGGTGTTTGCTTTATACATTCTTAACTTGTCCACACGGGACAAATCTATCGGTTACCATACGATTGAATTTTCTCGTCGCATAGACTATACGTCGGTTGTTAGTATCGAGCTATATCGTCCGATATTTAACAACCTTTGTATAGTTCTATGTCACGACGAATATCGCACGTATGTTAACCGATAGACGGGGACTAAGTGACGCTTTTAGTTTCATATATGAGTATCGATGAGAATATGAAGGTTTCATATTATCATCGAGTATCATATATTGGTTTTAACTTGAACATCTCGAATCACTCTCTAATGATGCATTTGTTGTGTTTTCTTGTTGTATGTGTAAGTCGATGTACAACACCCCACGACTTGCGGGGAGGCGGAAACTTGAAAAACGATCTTGTTCTTTGCATAAATATCGACTAACCGAGAATCTTTGCTAAACTATAACTAACAAGAAACATAGAAGTGTTAACTACTATGATAAGTGATTATACCTAATGAACTGTGTCCTTCTCCTTTGCGTTATCCACCTCCTTCTCGGCCTCCTCCACGTAATAGATGATCCACCCGATAGCTATACTCCAAGCTTCACCTCTAACTTGAGGTAACTAGGTTTCTTAAAGTGCTAATCTAAGCAACCTAGGTGATATAGAGTTGGATTATGGATGTATTAGTCTAGCTAACCCTTGAACTCAACACATGAGAGGTTAGGGTTAGGGTTTGAAGAGAGAGAGCTTGAGGAGAGAGAAGGTGAGAATGATAATGAATTAAAATTATTTCTCACTTCTAATATATCATGAAGCATATAAAAAATCAAATAATATAAATCAAATGATTTATCATCATGCTTCATTTAATATGTGCAATGAATCATCAAGTGAGTCATTAAGCAATAAATGCTTCATTAACTCGAATGATTCATCTCATGAGTCACAAAATCAATTAATGCTAATGCCACCTAAACCCTCAAGTCACCATCCTTCTAGAAACTTCCCGCGAAATTACGAGAACGCCCCTCCTATCCGTGAAAACACGGAAAAACTTTAGACTGTATAAATCCAATAACCCGATACTAGAAACTGGCTTAAACTAAAGCCGGCTAGTAAAAACTGTCCGAATGTCGTACGTGCGTAAACACACGTATGCGTCCGGACCCTTATCGTAAAACCATACAACCTCTATATCGTTTCTCCTGGAGCAGGGAAACTCTCTGTGTGGGACTCTAAAGACTCGACTACTACGCTGGCAGTGGGTTTAACCACAGACCGCAAGCGGCACTAGCTGTACGTAACGGTCCCCAGGTAGATGTCGATAAGAAGGCCGATGAGGAAACCCATCCGAACTCCTACTGAGCCTGATGTGACAATCTCCGTACAGTCCGGTCTGTTCGTCTAAGACTATCGCATATCGGGCCTAGGGGGCGACAAGCATCAGTCCCGTAATAGCGGTATAAGTCGTGTCGGAGCGTAGCCCATTACACCCAGAGAAACAACTGGAACCTACCAGTAAATCTCGCTTGCCCTGGCCAGGGACTTTGCGTAATGGCTCTCTGACACAGCGCGATATTATCTCCCAATACCGGGAGAGACGAATCCTGTCTAACCGCCACTGCCTCCAAGTGCTCGGGACTGCACCCAACTGCTACCTGTTTGCACGACTCATTTGAGCCGTGGTAGGATAGAAATCTAAGAACAGTGGGACACACTCGAGGCGAAGTAGCAGTGTCAAGTCTGCGGACTATGGTGTACTCATGTCACCTGGGAACTGTTAACCGACGACGGGTATAATACCAACCAACAGTTCCCCGTGAGTCCTGTCCGGTGTACCCGTAACCCAACGAGCACCTGTATACTATCTCCAGTACGACGTACTGACGGCTGTGGGACAGACCATCTCCCCAACTGGAATGAGAAGCGTACACACTAGTCTACTCCGAAGTATCGATGCCCTGTCTCGATAATCCTACGACTAGGGACCTGAAAAAGGATGTGCTTGTAGACTACCCAGCCCCCACTAGTGTGACTGCCATCACAACGCTGGTAGTCAAGCAAAATCCTAAGAGCTCTATCAATATGTGTACTCACATATTAAGATAGATAAAACCAAGTAGCATACTACCATGTTTAGCAAGACTGTTATATAACTGTGAATATCCCAAGCTTCCATTAAGTAATATACAAGCAAGTATGATACAATAATGGCCCTAGGGCATATACACTAACAGTATGTGTGTGTTCCGGCTGTCGGGGGTAAGGCTTCTATCCCATTAAGAATGTATAGAGCGAACACCCATCACTTGTGCTTTCAACCGTTTCGAGTAAATTTCGGCAGCACCTTCCCGCTGTTCTCCGAGTACACTGTAATAGAATAGATAATCATTTCAAAGCTGTGAAACAACGTTGAAATGAACATCTAATCTATATTTGTACACGGAGAACCAGCGGAAAGGTACCGACGAAATATCTCGAAACGGATGAAAACACAAGTGAATGAAGGTGTTTGCTTTATACATTCTTAACTTGTCCACACGGGACAAATCTATCGGTTACCATACGATTGAATTTTCTCGTCGCATAGACTATACGACGGTTGTTAGTATCGAGCTATATCATCCGATATTTAACAACCTTTGTATAGTTCTATGTCACGACGAACATCACACGTATGTTAACCGATAGACGGGGACTAAGTGGCGCTTTTAGTTTCATATATGAGATCGATGAGAATATGAAGGTTTCATATTATCATCGAGTATCATATATTGGTTTTAACTTGAACATCTCGAATCACTCTCTAATGATGCGTTTGTTGTGTTTTCTTGTTGTGTGTGTGTGTTCCGGCTGTCGGGGGTAAAGCTTCTATCCCATTAAGAATGTATAGAGCGAACACCCATCACTTGTGCTTTCAACCGTTTCGAGTAAATTTCGGCAGCACCTCCCCGCTGTTCTCCGAGTACACTGTAATAGAATAGATAATCATTTCAAAGCCGTGAAACAACGTTGAAATGAACATCTAATCTATATTTGTACACGGAGAACCAGCGGAAAGGTGCCGACGAAATATCTCGAAACGGATAAAAACACAAGTGAATGAAGGTGTTTGCTTTATACATTCTTAACTTGTCCACACGGGACAAATCTATCGGTTACCATACGATTGAATTTTCTCGTCGCATTGACTATACGACGGTTGTTAGTATTGAGCTATATCGTCCGATATTTAACAACCTTCGTATAGTTCTATGTCACGACGAACATCGCATGTATGTTAACCGATAGATGGGGGCTAAGTGGCGCTTTTAGTTTCATATATGAGCATCGATGAGATTATAAAGCTTTCATACTATCATCGAGTATCATATATTGGTTTTAACTTGAACATCTCGAACCACTCTCTAATGATGCGTTTGTTGTGCATTCGTGGTGTATGTGTAACATGATTTTAAACCATTGAGATCAAGATTGATAGAACTGATCATATTACATTGCAATGGCATTCATCTATCAAAAACTATTATTGCAATGGCATTCATCTATAACAATCAACAATTAAAACTACAAATGTAGGATGCTGATATCATAAAGCGTTATACGCAACATATGAATTCACATGACTGAAACATGCATCAAAAAACATGTTCATCCAAAAGAAAGGCCACTGTCAACAAATATAGACAAAGGATTATTATATTAACTATGAAACATATTAGAGAAAGGATAGAAGTTCAAGATGTTAATAACACGATGATAATCAAAGCAGTTGCGTACAGATGCTAAAACCGAATATGTGACACGATATTCTTCTAAATATAGACATGTATTAAAAGAGGAGACGCCCAAATAAAATCCATAACTAAATCCCTATCTTGCCCTTCCTTTTCTTCAAATCAGAAATGTGTCTTTTTTTTTGCAATTATATATAGCTAAAACAAAGAAGGTCCTACAATTCTAAGCACTTCCAATTACAACGGCCCATCCTCAAAATCCAGAATCTTATGAGCATCTTATGCAATTAGCAAACATATTCAACCCAACATGTCCAACGGCTAAAAGTTCCACAAAACAGTCTCCGTTTCCAAGAAAATTTGAGAATGAAAAATAAAATTATTAATTAAACTGGGCTTTACCCACATTATTAGTCCAGTTTCCAACACCTTCTCAAACTAGACACATTTTCCTTTTATGATCATCATCAACATTTCAATTAACGAGCTTAATGCTAATTAGAATGGAAATTAATTTAGACCGTGAAATCCAAAATCCCAACCCAACCCTACCCTAACCCCAACCCCAACCCCAACAGCAACCCCCTGCCGAACCCCAACCCCAACCGCAGCCCCAGCCCCAGCCCCAACCCAAACGCTAACCGCAGCCCGAGCCCGAGCCCCAACCCCAACCACAGCCCTAGCTGCAGCCCGAGCCCCAGCCCCAACCCTAGCCCGAGCCCCAGCCCGCAGCCCCAGCCCCAATCATGAAGTGCTCAGGGACACACAACTGTAACAACTCCAATTTTTGTATACATAAATTTGATTTAAATTTGAAGTATACTTGGAGTATTTAATGTAGCCGATATCACTTTAAGTATCTATTCTCCTACAAAAATTACAAGAAGGAGCTTGTAGCTCATTGGTAATACCTTGCACTGCAGAACCAAGCCACCAGAGTTCGAATCCCATGCCCCACATTATTTTTAGATTATTTTCTTTAAAAATTCTTGGAAGCCCAACAGTCCACAGGTCATAACTCCCAAAAGATGAACTGAACCCTAAAAACGGAGTATGCCATAAGCCCCACCAGAAGACCCTCTTTGTTTTGGTCGCCGGACTCGGCCGGGATTGGCCGAGTCGGCGGGGCTGGACTCGGCCTTTCGGCCGAGTCCCCAAAACGAAATTTTTGCCTTTTCACATTCCATAACCCCCTGTTAACTCCTTTTTATTATATCAGTTCCAGAATTCTTAATACACCCTAATTACTACAAAATTTTAATGTTTTTCTTTAAATTTTTACAAATTATTTTTAATAAACAAAACCTTTCACCTACCCTACCCTAGCTACCCTATAAATAGACCCCTACCCTCTACCCTCTCATCCCAAAACCTTAGATTTACTCTCTTGAAATTTCCACAAGAAAAGTGTGTTTTGAAACCGAGTTTACGGCGAAGCGCTGACGGATTTCCGGCGACGTTCTTTGAAGCAACCAGCGACGTTCTTTGAAGCAACCGGCGACGAAACAACATCTCGGCCATTTCCCTTGTTCCTCTATACTCTTTAGAAGAGTTTGAAACCCGTAAGTCCCGTTCTTTTCTTCTTCCTACTTCTTAAAATACGACTTTATGAAACCCGACGGAAATCGGAATAAACCGATTTCCGATTCGGTTTTTCTACAAAATCTCACTTGTCACCCATACCATAATACCTAAACATATTCATGATGACCATTAATCACATAACAATTAATTTGGACAAAGTTTCTCACATTAAATGATAGCTTTCTTGTAATATCGTATTCTTTTCACAATAATACCATAATGTTTATTTTTCTTCTTCTAATCAATTCCATCATTCCTAAACATGTTCATCTTGATCACTAAACTTGTAAAATTCAATTTGAATGAGTTTTCACACATGAAATGATAACTTTTGCAAATACCGTATTTTTTCACCTAAATACCCTCATGTTTAATTTATCATATTTAACCCCTAAACTTCACTATACCTTAAAATAAGTCACGAGGTAATGACCGACCTCCACACACACGCAAATACAACCCTAAAATGATATCATCAAAATTTAGAATACGATAGCACGAAATTTTCATTAAAATACCATAATCTTCATAAAACCAATCTTAAAAGTTTTAGATTGTTACACTTTTAAACAAATATCTCATATTAGGAAAATACGATAAGTTGTGGACATCGATCGTTTATCTAAACTGATTTTGTGGTGTCTAGGCTAGGCAGGTGAGCTTGGGTAACTTTAAAAGGCCCGCCTCACGATTCGTGAACGGATCCCTCCCTCCTCACTTGTACTTACCTGGCCATAATTGGCGGTGAAGAGGCGATTTGAGGCTTCTAACGACTTGTCGTTTAGACCTTAGAAATAGGCCAGTTGGCTTAGGAAACCCTAGAAACTAAAATACGGAAATTGATATCTTTTTACAAATCAATACCTTATATTTATAAAACCGTTTTCTAAATGAATAGTATTTATTAAATCTTTGCAAAGCGCCACTACAACCCACCTTTGGGGAACTCGTTAGGGATTGTACGGTTTATCGTGCACCCTCGGGCCTAGTAGTGCGAGATTCAGACATCCGCAAGGAGCATTCGGTCTCGAAAGGTTTAAAATACGACATTTAAGAAAAATGAGATTTTTGGGAAAAAATAAAATGTTTATATAAAATTATTATTGTATTAACATATGTATATTTATCATTTAAACACCTATTTTATTATAAGATAAAGATTCTACCTTTTCCTAAAAAATTACAAGATTAAAAGTTACATTAAAATACCATGAATTTCAAATAAATCAATATTATAAATTAATACTTTTATTAGGATATATTCACTAGAATAACACAAATAAAATTTACACTCATTATAACTATAAAGACGAATAATAAATACTTGAGGTGTATCTTGAAAACTATACAAAAGTATTTTTACATAAAACTCCCTCAAGTTTTTATAAATTACAATAAGGACCCTAACAATTATAGAACTTCAAATTATCTTTCTTTTAGTCTGACTTGGGTTAGAGTCTGACTATTTCTGACTTGAATATAATTCAAGTCAATCTATATTCTTAATAATCCAACTCAATATGAACACATGAATCCCTGAATCCAGTTAACAACCTATTCAACTTGACTGAATCAAACCATGGATACACATCCATTATTCTGTTATTCCAATTACATGATACAATCCGTTTACTGATATCATGGCTTTGGTCAGTCATCCAACTTACATAAAACAATACAACAATACTGTTAAAATACTACGGTGTTTAAAGGGGTAGATTGGTACGGAAGGTGTTAAAGGTGGCACGAGGTGGTCAGATTAAGACACCTAACCTATATTCCGTTGCTGTTGTACCGTGGCTTAACGGTTCCTTGTACTTTCCGTTTGCCCTGGTCTCTAGTATATAGAGACCCCCCTCGTATACACTGGCATCCTTCTGTACCAAGCTACAAACAACAGCGTTGACATAACATTACAATAATAGTTTACACTTTAAAATGTATCTTCTTATTCTGTCTTCTCTACTTCCCTCTTACCTTTGGGACTTACCGAGCGATCTGTTCGCTGACGACATTCTGTTTCTCTCTTCTTTGAATGTCGTCAGGTGACTTGGACCCGGCAGAAGTTGAGCCATCACAAGAAGACTTAGAGCAGTTTACTCAAGACCCTGCAGTATAATTTCATTGTACACTTTTGTTTCCAGTACTTTACATTTCCTGTTATTCCACTGTTTAGGCATCTTTATTTCAGTTGTACTTCCTTTTCATGTATTGTACAAAGAATATTAATAAATAAACGTTGATGTTCTTTTTATACTCTGGTCTCTTGTGTAATTATTTCTATATTGCTTAGCTACGCTTAGCGTATGTACTTCTGAGTACATACATAGCGGACCTCGTCGCGTCCCCTTCGCCGTATACTGCGAAGAGGGGCGTGACAACAACCCCAACCCCAACCCCAACCCCAACCCTAATCCTAACCCCAACCCCAACCCCAACCGCTACCCCCTGCCGAACCCTAACCCCAACCGCAACAGTAGCCCTCCAGCCCTACCCCTAACCCTACCGCTAACCCCAACCGATGCCTACCCAAATGTCACGTCCCGAAAGTACAGAACATGACCGGCACTTAAACTACGAAACGTCTCGAGGCGTACGTAATCTAAGTTAGCCGAAAACCCAGAAATCCAAACCAAGAAAAGTAGTAGAGTGAAGGAAAACCAATTTAAAATCAAGTAGTTTTAATAGCATAAGCCGAATTATGCGGTTTTAAAAACATCAAATATTTCCTGAAAATTTCGGCAGAGTCTCCTTTGTAAATACTGGCTCCCAAACGGGATACAACATGAATAGTATACGAAATCAAAAAAGGCATCCCCAAGCGGGAGCTAGCTCTTCGTCAATGGACGGTCACAACCACACAAACAATATAATATACAACGTCAAGGGCGAGGATCAAAACTCAAAAGGAAACTCAAAACAACAAGAAATCCACAGAAATACAACGCGCGACTCTAAGGTCGAAAGAATAAACATTACTGGTCTCTATCTCTGAAATAAATACATGTTTGGTTGATGGAACTTCTAGATACAACTGAATAATAATATACAATGTATAATGATAGGTACGATATAAATAAACCCACCTACTAGCAAGTCACCCGAAAGAAGCAGTGCCAGCAAAGCCATAATGAAACCTGTACGGCAAAACCTGCAAGGAACTGTGGCACAACGGGGGTGAGTTGCCAACTCGTGAGTAGAAAAACATCTACGAACAGAAATCGCATGAACAACGCAATCCTAGGTCAACTATCATAATATATCCTCAAATATATATAGCATGCAGCCTAACAATGATTAGGGTAAATATCTAACCCGAGTGTAATCTCATGTGCCCATGTCAGTGCCTCAGGTAGCAATATATCATATGAATGAGGTATGAATGAATGAAAACAGAATACATGTAAATGAAGAAACTGTTTTCATAATTTAGTGAGATTTCCTTTGTATTTTTAAAATGAGGTATCATAATGAAATCAGCATCAACAGTGTCTAGCATCGACACAAAACATAATTCTCAATGTCTCAAAATCTCAGGCTCCGGTTATCCGGACTGGCCTGTATCATCAAATCTCAGTACCTCAATATCTCGAAATCTCAATGTCTCAATCTCAATATCTAGGACGCCGTCAGTCCAGACCAGCCCCTACCATCCATCTCAAGGCCACGACGGTATCCTCCGGATATCCGACGCGTCGGGTAATATCACCGGTCGGTAGTGCTCCCCTGCCAGGCTCAACGTCAACAACACGATCCTCTTGCCCCGGGGTACCGCACCGTATTAGTTATATGTATGCCCTAGAGGCCATTACTGTACATAGGATGTATATTGTAGTGGATGCTGGGACATATATAGGGAGGACTTTCTTGCTCGACATGATACTATGCTATCTGGTTGCTCTTTACCTTAACGTGTATATTGGATATCTCTCTGTTACATGTTGGTAAAGCCCTTAGGATGTGTACTTGACTACCTGGACTATGATGCGGATCATACTAGTGGGGACATGGTAGTCCATAAGTACATCCTTCAAAGTCCCTAGTCGTGGGTGTATCGAGACCGGGCATCGATATACCAGAGTAGACTAGCGTGTACCTTCTCGACCCATACAGATGGGCGATGGATGATCCCATATCCATCGGTATTTGACATCAGAGATGATATACGGGTGCTCAGTGGAGACTGGGTACACTGGACGGACTCGCCGAGAACTCCCAGATGGTATTATACCTTACGTCAGATGGCAGTTCTCTGGTAACACTGGTACAGAGTAGTCTGTTGACCCGAGATCGTCATAGAGTCTTGTGTGGTTCCCATTGTGCTTTGATTTCCATCTTACCACGTCCAAGAGGACGTGCAAAACGGTGGTTTTTGGGTACAGTCCCGAGTCACATGGAGGCAATGAGCGATAGGAGGGGATTCGTCTCTCCCGGTATAGGGGGTTGATGTTGCGCTGTGTTCGATTGGCTATAACAGGAAATCCCTGGCCAGGGTTGCTGAGATTTACTGGTAAGTGTTACCAGTAGTTTCTCAAATTGTTATAGACCTCATATCGACACGACTTATCGAGCTATTGGGGTCTGACGTTTACCACCCCTAGGCAAGATATGCGACATATCAGACGACGAGACCGGACTGTACGGTAGTGTTACTGGTTGGATTCACTGGAGTGTGAGCGGGCTTGCTCGTCGATCTTCTGATCGCTCAATACCCGGGTGGCCGTTACGTTTAGAAGACCGCTTGCGGCTTGTGGGTGTTTGATATGATCATCATCTGCTGCCGGCGTATTGACGAGTCTTTAGAGTCCTACACAGAGGTTTCCTGGCTCAAGCGAAACGAAATAGGAGCGCATATGAGATATGTGCGGGACCGAGAATAATGCGTGTATGTGATACCGTATTCTATTCTCGCGATGAATGTATCGATTGGTTGTATGCGATATAACCTAGTTATCGAATCAAGTATTGATTCGATAAGCCGATACATAGGATACTAGTCGGTTATATGCGATATGACCGGATCGTTAAATCAGGTGTTGATTTAATGATTTAATGCATAATTATATATTTGATATATTAGTTTGCATCAACTTGTATCGGTTTACTTAAGATGGATTTTCTCACTCGGATGTACACATTGTATATGTGATATACTTTTGTGCACTTGATTGTATCATGTTTGATGATACATGTTTGCTAGGGTTTTTGTGTAAAGATCAAACCATGGTTACATGATAATGGTTAGGGTTTTGTTTTATTCACTTATTTATTTATTTTCTTTTTGGAAAATGAAAAGAAAAATGGTGGCTTTATTTGGATATATGTTGAAGCTTCATGAAGCTTTGACTTAGTCACCATTTTTGTCTTCATACCTAACCTAACCATTCACTTAACCTTAGTTTAGTCTCTACACTTTACCATGGTTGCATTATGATAAGTATTCAATTTATTTTCTATTTTTGAATTAACTTATCATAACATTATCTTCATCTTCTTCTTCTTCTTCACATGAAGAAGCTTACTTCATCAATGGTGATTGATGAAAACAAGTGAGAAATCCAATTCTAAAGTCTACCCACTTCCTATTTCTTCATTCTCTACCTCTTGCCAAGTAGTAGAGTGTGTTTTCTTCACAAGTTTCTTGACTTGGTGAAGTGAGAGCTTGATCTAGCGATGCCTCGACGTAGATCATCTTCAGCATCGTCGTCGATGACCCAGCCCGTCCATTCTCCGATGAAGCCGACGCTAGAGCCCGGGGTTCGTTTTGGACAGCGAGGAGACTTCATTGCGGAGCTATGGAGGTGGAGGACCGGATCTACAAAGGTTGTATTTCCGTATTCCCTTAGTAAAGTAGTTTACTAGTTGCTTCTTTCGCCTAGAATTCTAGCCAACGATCCGTAGTCTAGGGTTTCTCGGCACCGTAATTTTTGAAATTGGCATAGTTGATGCCTTGTGAGACCTTCTTGGGGTGCCTAGGAACCCTACAGTGGTATCAGAGCCTAGCTAGAGCCTTAGGCGAAGTCCAGACGGAGTTTGAAGTCCAAACGACCCGAAACCCCAACCCCAAAAATGCTCTCTGGACTTTTTTCAAAAACAGGGTTTTTTGTGAATTAAAAATTGCTAAAAAATTCAGCAGGTAAATCTATGAATTACGGTGCAAAAATAACTTACTGAAGAGTCTACAGTGCGGCGTAACCGCGGCAGAAGCCTTGCTTCTGCGGCGGTTCCGCGGCAAATTAATTGAATTATCAAATTATTTTTGCACAGTAACTGATTGATTCTGGTGTTGGATTTTCTGGGAATTTTTTAAACATTTATTCAAGAGTTGAATTTTCAGGGGTGTTTTGGGAGTTCGATGTTTCGATCGGAGTATCAGATTTTGTCTATGTGGCTTTCCGGATAAATTTTAGAATATGTTAAAAAGTTCGACCAGATATAAATACCCAATTTTTCCCCTGTCGGGAAATTTCCAAGTGTTTGATTTTTCGGTAGTTTAACGACGTTCTAAGTAGTGCAAGTAACGCAATGGACCCTCTAGAAGACAACAAACCTTAACTCGATTATGTGACCGTCTTGAACTGCCCTTTGAACCTTCGGGTTTGGGGCAGTACGGCGTGCCACATGTGAGGCGTTGGCTTGACCCTTCTACGGCTGGACCGTTGGTACTGAGGCACGAACTGAATGTTGTTAAACTTGTTTCATGTGTTGAGCTGTATCGGGAAAACTTGGGTGTTCGATTGTTCGATCGGAAAGTTTAACATTTTCTATTTATCCGGAATGTGATACAATACTTGGAATTCGCAAATAGTTATGTGATAACTGAATGAATGTTATAAACATAGCAGTTTAGTCTCACTTGACCGGTTGCCACGGAATTTTGATGTGATCAAAAGTCCGTCGCAATCACGTAGCGTACATGGATACTCGCCGGGTAAACTTAATAGACAGCCTCACTCCATAGCCCCGACCAAGTGACTGTAGGAGAACCCCGTCGCCGAAAGCATCCGTCCGGGTGCTCGCGGCAGCGGTGTTCCTCCTTGGTGCGCTTCGTCGACGGCGTCGGGAGGGCGGCCGCCTACTAAAGTTTGCGACGAGCATTCGATCAAAATGTCGGGAATCCTGTTGAATTGCCCGACTTGATATTGAAAATAGTTTTCGATAAAGAGACTAAAATGCGGGGTTTATAATTGTTAGGCATGCGATGTCTAAGTAATTCATTTGGTCAGGCATGCGATGTCTGAGGTGGTTGCGGATTCCAACTGTTGTAGTTTTACACTTTCTTTTCTGTGACCGTAAGTGTAATATGTGATATCGCCGGTTTCGTTGCTATATGTCAACGACAATTGGGATGCGCATATTTACTTACGTTGATGACATGTGATGTTATGTGTTGCTGGATATGTTATATTGGATCGTCGTGTTTGAATAGCCGGGGGTTTTTATGTGAGATGAGTGTTTTTCATTTTCATTCATGTAAAAAACTTTTATGTAATATTCTTTTATTGGGGCACTTCCAGGTTGCGGAAGTAGTCACCCTTTGTATATTATTTACTTTTCGGCACTATGATAGACCCAAGGAGGGGAGCACAAGTAACCGGGTTCTGAAGTCCAGTGGGAGACCAACTCGAGGAGTCGAGTCCGGGTCTCCTAACTCTAGAATTGGTAGGGTTGCTTGCCGCTCTCGTAGGGGTCTAGGGGTGTGGGTTTGGCTATTCATCACGACCGTGGAATCCGTGTTTTATACTGGCTCGTATTGAAAACACGGACGTCCTAGTATATCCAATATTTCATATGTTTCTTCTGCTGCGATATCTGTGATGTGATCATGTGATGTTCTGTGATAGATACTATATATAGTATATATGATATATTATATAGACGTTACTTATGTTTTACACCCGCGCTAGCCCTGCCCCGCTTTGCCATTAGTTACCTAACCTAACGGTGCACGAGGGGACATCGAGGCGAATGCGGATGGCATAAGTGTACGTCGTATTTATCTGTGATGATTAGGTACTTAAATGATGGGACTTCATTAATGAGATTAATGAAATAAAAGAAACCTAAGATGTTGTAGAATCGAATTTCAAAATAAAACAGGTAGCTACAGTTCTTGCTTTGCACAGCGGTATATATGATATATCCTGCACCTTATTCGATAGGGAAAGGACCGAGATCCCTTCACCGGGAGTGACTCCTTTAGAAATAACTGGCAGATGCTACACACTCGGTTTGTCTTTTGATTGCTTTTAAGAGTTTTTGCTTTGCACAGTGATATATATGATATATCCCGCACCTCATTCGACGAGGAAAGGACCGACGATCCCTTTACCGGGAGTGACTCCTTTAGCAAAACTAGAAAAGCCTCAAAAACACTCCATTTCAAAATTCATTCGATCCTACAACGATATCAAGTTCTTTACGCAATAGGTTTTCAGAAAAATCTGTCGTAGCCCTCCGTCATTTCAGATAAGTACTAGTTAGTATTCGTGCTACGTTTGTTGACTATGTTAAGGCGTAGTGTGCGGTAGCTAATTAGTGCTTATCTGTATAAGCATATGATGCGATTGGATTAGGGTAGTCGTGCGACTTTGTTGACTATGTTAAGGGTCGTGCGGGTGGGTTTAATTCAATCGGGAAATGACGGGTTGAACTTGACTAGCACTTATGATTTGTTGACTATGTTAAGGACATATAGCTGCTAGGGGCAAAATATTATCGGGAATTTCAAGTGTTGAAATTTGCAATGAGATTGCATACCTTCTATGAGATAGTTGGATCCCGATACCCGCTGCGAGTAAGAGTTACTCCTGGGAGAGTTTTACACATTGCAATAAGACGATCCAGTAGGTGTCTAGAAAGGTGTTAACGGAGTTACGCCTCTGGGAAAACGAGGTTTACATTAATTAGGTTCGTGCGAAAGCACGGGGGACCTCACTCAAAGTACCGACACTGACCTGGCTGAAAGATTGGCGAACTTGTAGTGTGTAATTAATCCCGGCTAGTCTTTCCTTTTAGGGTTTGAAGGAAGATTTGATAAAAAGCAGTGGGAGCCATCCTGATTAGATAAAATAATAACCAATCTGATCTTGCAAGAGCGCACGCTGAGTGTTTTCTTCTCTCTCTCTCCTGGTAGCGACCATGTCACGCCTTAATCAAGATAATAATACGGATTATTGACCGAACCCGCTTGTTATACTGAGCTGGGGAACGTTGGTACCGCTCCAACTTATAATTGTTATAAGACAGAGCAGGAAATTGGGGAATACCAGATTTCCCATGCCGCCCAAACGAAGAAAGTGCATATGATGCATCATCTTCGGGTGTGTTCATTGTAAAGAACTGTTTCTCAGTATCCTCCGCATCCTGAGTATATGATACCGGATCAGGATCCCAGATATGTAATTTGTTACATAGGGCTACAAGAGAGTAGAAAAACTGAGAACGGGTGACAAGTTTCATGAGGCAGAAAACGGGGCAAGTGTTGCAGCCAAGTCTGTTGGTCACTGTCACCATGTATTACAAATACATTGATTCTGAACGAATGTTATTAGATACCGAACCTGATATACAAAATCATATCAGTCTCTTTATTAGTCAAGAAATGATAAAATTTTGTATTGTTGGATAATGTTTTGAACATTTCCTATATCAAAAGTTGATCAGTTCAGGCACGTTATCTAAAAGCATTGATGTTCTAAATCAAACTACAGTTCTTAGTATACGGAACACACACAAGAGGAAGAGTTCAGAAATGAACGGATCCTTCTTGAGGTATTGTAGACTAGGTCATATCAATGCGACCCGACTAGCTGGAGTTACATGTAGATGCATATTCAAATCAGTTTGAATTTACATCTTGTGAAACTCGCCAGTCATGTCACAAAGATAAGATGACCACAGCTCTGTTTATTGGAAACAGAGAAAGAGTTAGTGAACTTTTGGGATTGATACATGTTAATGTATGGAAGGTCCCCTGTCTACACATGCCAGGACTGGTTCTTTATACTTCATTACATTCTCTGATGATCTCTTAAGATTCAGACATATGTTCCTGTTGAAACACAAGTCCGAACCTTTTGAGATATTCACAGAATATGATTTAGAAGTAGAGAACCAAAATACGGGTATAAGTATTATGTCCTATGATGTGATTGAGGAGGAGAATACTTGAGCACGGAAATCCTGGTCTATTCTAAAGGAGAATGAGATTCTCTCTCAGTATTACTCCTCCGGATACACCATAGCACGATGGTATATCGGGGCGGAGCAATCACACCCTATATGATAAGGTGTGCTCTATGATGAGTACTTCTGAGTTACCTATTTCCTTTTGGGGGTTATGCACTTATGAAGCTGCATACCTATTGAATAGGGTTCGAATCAAATCAGTTGCCTACCACTTCATATATGATATGGAAAGGGAAGAGCTCATATCTTAAGTTAGTTAAGATTTGGGGTTGTCCGGCCTATGTCTAAAAGCAAAATCCGGACAAGCTCAAGGCAAGGTCTGTAATGTAGAACTGGAAAGGTTCCAGCTATACAAAATACAGCAGATGATTTGGTACAACCAAAGGATTCAGTAGATACCAACGAATCTCAGCCTCTCCGCCGATCTAGTAGGGTTCCTCACCCACCTGAGAGATACTTCGGTTTCTCTTTGACAGTGGGAGCGAGGATTGCATCATGAGATGATGACCCAACTAGTTTCGAGCTGGCCATCAAGAGTGGGACTCTGTAAGAATGGCTGGATGCTTAGTGATCTGAGATGGAATCCTTATACACCAACAAAGTATGGACTTTAGTTGCTATATCTGAAGGGTTAAATCCCCATCAGGAGCAAGTATATCTTGAGAAGATTACTTGGTGTACATGGAAAAGTTGAGACTTTCAAAGCTAGACTTGTTAAAGGTTTGCATCATTAACCAGGCGTGGATTATGATGAAACCTTTTTCAAGTAGCTATGCTTAAGTCCATCCAGATCCTACTTGCCACGGCTACATACCATGACTACGATATCTGGTGGTTGGGTGTCATGACAGCTCTTCTAAAATGATGTTTTGGAAGAGGGCGTCTATAAGTACACAGCCAGAGGGCTTCGTAAACAGTGGGAGCAGCGGAAACGCGTGCAAGATGTTTTATGTGATAAAACAGGCATCGCGGAGTTGGAACGTCTATTTTGATATAAGAGTTTGACATCATCAAAATGGTAGATGAACCTTATATAAACAAAAAGGTAGTAGGGAGTATGGTGGTGATCCTCATAGAGTACGTGGATGACATACTCTTGATAGGGAAGGAGTTTCCTATGCTACGCTCGATCAATCTCCGCTTATCACAAGGATTCTCCATATAGGATCAAAATGATACCTCGTAAATCCTGAGTTTTGGATCTATGACATAGATTTAATTGGATGTTAGGATTCTCACTAGTTGTAGTGAGATGGTATCAATCGATCCTGGGAAGAATCACTGGAAGTGTTCCAGGGTGATAAAGACGACTGAATGTCAGTCGCAGGCATTGTCTTTACCCTCAGTAAAGGGACGGTATGTTGGAAGAGTTCCAAGCTAGATACCGTGACATACTAGACAATAAAGCCAGGATACATCGCTACTAAAGATGCTACCAAAGAATCTGTTTGGGTGTATATTGGTTCATGAGATGAACTATGTTCCTCCCATTGTGAGACAATGGAGTTGTGGCTTATGCCAAGGAACGCCGGTCCCATCAGTGATCCAGACTTATTCTAAGGCAGTATCACCTGATCATGGAGATGGTTGATCTCCAGTGTGATCGAGACAAGGAGAGCAGACTCAGAGGATAACATGGCGGATCCACTCACGAAGGCCTATTCCCAGAGAGAGACTTTTATGGGATGGTTGAGTATGAGATACTACAACCACTGCTACAGATGGCCCTAGTGCAAGTGGGAGATTGTTAGTTATATGTATGCCCTAGAGGCCATTACTGTACATAGGATGTATATTGTAGTGGATGCTGGGACATATATAGGGAGGACTTTCTTGCTCGACATGATAGTATGCTATCTGGTTGCTCTTTAGCTTAACGTGTATACTGGATGTCTCTCTGTTACATGTTGGTAAAGCCCTTAGGATGTGTACTTGACTACCTGGACTATGATGCGGATCATACTAGTGGGGACATGGTAGTCCATAAGTACATCCTTCAAAGTCCCTAGTCGTGGGTGTATCGAGACCGGGCATCGATATACCAGAGTAGACTAGCGTGTACCTTCTCGACCCATACAGATGGGCGATGGATGATCCCATATCCATCGGTGTTTGACATCAGGGATGATATACAGGTGCTCAGTGGAGACTGGGTACACTGGACGGACTCGCCGAGAACTCCCAGATGGTATTATACCTTACGTCAGATGGCAGTTCTCTGGTGACACTGGTACAGAGTAGTCTGTTGACCCGAGATCGTCATAGAGTCTTGTGTGGTTCCCACTGTGCTTTGATTTCCATCTTACCACGTCCAAGAGGGCGTGCAAAACGGTGGTTTTTGGGTACAGTCCCGAGTCACATGGAGGCAATGAGCGATAGGAGGGGATTCATCTCTCCCGGTATAGGGGGTTGATGTTGCGCTGTGTTCGATTGGCTATAACAGGAAATCCCTGGCTAGGGTTGCTGAGATTTACTGGTAAGTGTTACCAGTAGTTTCTCGAATTGTTATAGACCTCATATCGACACGACTTATCGAGCTATTGGGGTCTGACGTTTACCACCCCTAGGCAAGATATGCGATATATCAGACGACGAGACCGGACTGTACGGTAGTGTTACTGGTTGGATTCACTGGAGTGTGAGCGGGCTTGCTCGTCGATCTTCTGATCGCTCAATACCCGGGTGGCCGTTACGTTTAGCAGACCGCTTGCGGCTTATGGGTGTTTGATATGATCATCATCTGCTGCCGGCGTATTGACGAGTCTTTAGAGTCCTACACAGAGGTTTCCTGGCTCAAGCGAAACGAAATAGGAGCGCATATGAGATATGTGCGGGACCGAGAATAATGCGTGTATGTGATACCTTATTCTATTCTCGTGATGAATGTATCGATTGGTTGTATGCGATATAACCTAGTTATCGAATCAAGTATTGATTCGATAAGCCGATACATAGGATACTAGTCGGTTATATGCGATATGACCGGATCGTTAAATCAAGTGTTGATTTAATGATTTAATGCATAATTATATATTTGATATATTAGTTTGCATCAACTAGTATTGGTTTACTTAAGATGGATTTTCTCACTCGGATGTACACATTGTATATGTGATATACTTTTGTGCACTTGATTGTATCATGTTTGATGATACATGTTTGCTAGGGTTTTTGTGTAAAGATCAAACCATGGTTACATGATAATGGTTAGGGTTTGTTTTATTCACTTATTTATTTATTTTCTTTTTGGAAAATGAAAAGAAAAATGGTGGCTTTATTTGGATATATGTTGAAGCTTCATGAAGCTTTGACTTAGTCACCATTTTTGTCTTCATACCTAACCTAACCATTCACTTAACCTTAGTTTAGTCTCTACACTTTACCATGGTTGCATTATGATAAGTATTCAATTTATTTTCTATTTTTGAATTAACTTATCATAACATTATCTTCATCTTCTTCTTCTTCTTCACATGAAGAAGCTTACTTCATCAATGGTGATTGATGAAAACAAGTGAGAAATCCAATTCTAAAGTCTACCCACTTCCTATTTCTTCATCCTCTACCTCTTGCCAAGTAGTAGAGTGTGTTTTCTTCACAAGTTTCTTGACTTGGTGAAGTGAGAGCTTGATCTAGCGATGCCTCGACGTTGATCGTCTTCGGCATCGTCGTCGATGACCCAGCCCGTCCATTCTCCGATGAAGCCGACGCTAGAGCCCGGGGTTCGTTTTGGACAGCGAGGAGACTTCATTGCGGAGCTATGGAGGTGGAGGACCGGATCTACAAAGGTTGTATTTCCGTATTCCCTTAGTAAAGAAGTTTACTAGTTGCTTCTTTCACCTAGAATTCTAGCCAACGATCCGTAGTCTAGGGTTTCTCGGCACCGTAATTTTTGAAATTGGCATGGTTGATGCCTTGTGAGACCTCCTTGGGGTGCCTAGGAACCCTACACACCGGGCCCACCATGTACCCGAAACGGTTCCTCCACTCCTTGAATCGGGTCTCGAAATCCATCAGCAAACTCATGGTGGACGACTCATACATCATGGGAAAACCGCACTTTTTATTTTAAAAGAGAGAAAATGTTTATTTATGTTTTTGTTGTTTTCCTCCAAATCCAAGAAATCTCATGAAATCCGAATCCAAGTCATCAATAGCATGTAAACAGTGAATATAGGCATGAGAATCCATGAATGCGACACAACAGTGAATAATAACATGCATGAAGTAGCAGGCAATAACTACAATGTCTAAACTAGCATATAAGGCAAGTACATTAATATCATGTCTAAACTATTAGCTAACAACCTATGTCAAATGAAATAGTATTTTCTAAAGTGCTCGTGACATGGTAATTACCGATGAAGATGTGTGTGAGCCGGCAAGTAAGTGTACGTGGTACATACGCGTCATCGGTAATGGTGCTGGTGTCCTAACAGCATGATATTAATAATGAAATATGAATTACAATAAGTATGTGATGCGGAGCAAACAACAATAATGTGCGGGAGCAGAATACTAGACACAACGATAACTATAAGTCAAACAATGGTGCCTTTTAAAAATAACACAAATCGCGGTGTTTTGAAAATAAGGGCTACGGTGTTTTTAAGAAAAGATACGTCTTTTGAAATATCCGTAGAATCTCTTGACCTGTCTTTTAAAATACCCGCGACTCGTTAGCTTTTGAAATAGGTAGGAGTCGAATCTAGTCTACCAAATATACTAAATTATAGGGCTAAGCTAACAGGCTAACTGAAGGTAAGGAAACCGCCTAACATCTGAGTCGATATATATATATATATATATATATATATATATATATATATATATATATATATATATATCAGTCGGTGATCCCGCCTCAATAATATCACATCCGATACCATATCTATAATCAGACATTCCCAAGTCAAGAGTGCGGATCAATCATCAATATATAGCTCATACGTAAATCCGTCGTACGGCATCCCAAATCTGGGTACGGGTCAATATCACATTCATCATACTATTCATCTGGTATCCTCTTTATCAAATATCATGATTGGGGTACTGATCTACGTCGAGTACAATACTGATACCGCCTAAATATGCATGCACGTGTGTGAAACACTACGTCAGGGACCCGCTACAACGTCATGTCGTATCTCAAATACGAACCCTTCCATATCACCGATCTCATCGACTCATCTCAAATCCCAAGTACTATCCTCATCATCCATGCATGTGTATATGAATGTATATATGCATAGTCCCATACCCATGCGTATATACATATATACACATCCCCATCTATGCACAAGAAAGTAATGTATGCAAGTCTGTATGTGCGTATGTGGGTATAACAACTACTCTAGGGTTTCGCAACTAACCCAAAACTAATCCATGAACACATAATCATATCGTGAATAAACAATCTCGTATCATAAAACACCTATATAAACATATATATATGAACTATACTACGGACTGCGGGGGTGCTATACGCCATCCACCCGACTTCTCCCCGTAGATATAAATCTACTCACCTGGTCCTCGCTCGTCGGTGCCGACGTCGCCACGTGCTTGCTTGTCATCTCAAAGTCCACATGGGGTACCTACATGTCATAATGCACCGTATCGCATTAAAATCCAAATTCGAAATCGAAACGGCATACGAAAATCAAATCGGCACGCGTATCACGCATAGGTCAAAACCTATCGCCTACGCATGCACGAATAGCCAAACCAACCCTTGATGTCGATGTACAAACGTCAAGCCATCGAGAAAATCCCAATCACACTCATTTGCACATTCACAAACACTAATTATAATATAAAATGTGTTAAAACTTACAAAAACCCCAAACTCACTTTAAAAGCCATTTTTCCGAAAATCTAGCAAGCAAAAATTTACCGTTTTAGTACAAAACTCGACGTTTAAACATATCTAGCGGCCATAAAGCTCACTAAACATCTTAATTAAGTCATACCAATGATAATTAGATTTTAAACTTAACTCTTAATATTAATCTCAAAAATCTAGTTTGCATACATAACCAATTTTAACAATTTTATAGCAAAAATGCACAAACAACAATCTAGCTTGGATTTGCATGATTTAAAGCATTGAACTACAATTTAAAATGTTAATAAAGTCATGAAAAACCTAATCACATTTTTCTCTTAATCAAATTCATAGTTTACAAAAACCTAGTTTGCAATTTAAGCAATTTTTAACACCTTTTAAAGCAAAATTCACAATTCATCAATTAAGCTTGGTTTTGCATGATCCAAAGTCATTAAACCACTCATTATAATATTAATAATGACATGAAACCTTAATTTAGATTTTAAACCCAAATATAAAACAATTTCAAAAAAACCTAGTTAGCAAAATAGCACATTTATCACAATTTCCAACTAACAATTTGAAATTGGTAACTGGATTAGGTTTTAGCAAGAATTAACATGTTAATCTACTCATGGCAACCTTAATGATGTGATAAAACCCTATCTTGATTTTAATCTCACATATAACCATTAATTCCACAATTCAAGTTTGCAATATGAACACAAATTAAACACCAAATTTAGTTAAATTGGAGTAATTAACCAACAATTAAGACATGGGTTAAGATTTATACCTCCCAATTAGAGATCTAGCAAGGATCTAAGCCTCCCAAATTGCTCTCTTTTCACCAAGATCCATGCTACATGGGATAAAGAATAATGGGTAAGAGTTGGATTTTGATTTTGTGGGATTTTTGTGTTGGTTTTTGGGCATTTTGTTGAATTTTTTGATGCAAAATGAGAGAGGAAGAAAGAGGGGCTGTTGTGGTGCAGGAAAAAAAAGAGTGTTCCCCTCCGAACGGCGGCGCACAGGACCGCGATGCTCTGACGCTGAGATTCGGGGCAGATGCTATTTGGTTTTATCCGTCCACCTCTCCGAAAATGCCAAGTTGATTTATAGCACCGTGTATCGGAGGTTTAGACGGATGCGGCCGATGTAGCAGACTTCGTCAGATTCCCCCTCAGGGTGAGGGGTTTTTGATTGTGGGGACGCTCTTCCCTGCAGGCGCAAGCCCCTGCAGTTAATTACGCTACCGCATCGCGGTAACAACTTTCTCCTTCTCCAGAATTTCACTTCATGTTGTGTGTGTTTGTTTTGTTTGTGGTTGCCCGTGGATTGTATACGGGGACTGAGTAATGCCGTCACCCGTAGGACGTGGATTAGTCCAAATCCGTATTTACTTAGATTTGGGTTTGGTGTTTTTAGTTTAAAGATACATTAGTCGCGTTGCGGCTAAGATCAACTTAAACGTTCGTCAAGGATATGTTAGTCCTGTTTTGGACTAAGATCAACTTGACGTGATGATCGATTTAATATCTAGCCGTCGGGACTCGTCACCTCTCTGACGTCGTTGAAGGATTACAACGACAGGTGTCAGAGGATTTCAGAGATGTACCCTTGAACCAAAGTTGATTTGGGGTTTTATCATTCATTTAAATGTCTAAGGATGCGTTAGCCGTATCTGGGGCTAAGATCAACTTAAACGGGACCGTTTAGATCCGGCAAAAGAGCATTTGGAGGCTCTATTGTTCCAGTTTAGGGACGTAGTGGTCCATTTTCCAGTTTATGGACGTGGTGGTCCATTTTCAGTTTAGGGACGTGGTGGTCCATCGCCAGTTTAGGGACGTGGTGGTCCATTTTCCAGTTTAGGGACATGGTGGTCCAATATTAGTTTAAGGACGTCTCGGTCCGATATTAGTTTAGGGACGTCTCGGTCCGATATTAGTTTAGGGACGTTTCGGTCCGATATTAGTTTAAGGACGTTTCGGTCCAATATTTGTGTAGTCGTCGGGACTCGTCACCTCTCTGACGTCGTTGAAGGATTACAACGACGGGTGTCAGAGGAGTTCGGAGATGTACCCTCGAACCGGAGGTAAATTGATTTAAGATAGAGCAATCTTGCTCAGCCAATTTAATTTAAGTACTTACGGCCAAAATTGGGCTAAGTCCAGTTAAAAATGTTCAACATTTTATTTGCTTTTGCATTGCATTTCTTTTTACTTTTATTTGGGCTTTGCCCAGAAAGGATGCGGAGCATCAATTTGTTTTTGGGCTCTGCCCTTTGTGAATGATGCAGAGCATCAATTTTATTTGGGCTCTGCCCTTTTATTGCTTTGCAATTTATTTTGGCCTGTTGGTCTTTTTGATTTGGGCCTGGCCCTTTAAGAAAAGAAATGCATTGCATTTATTAGGCGCTTTGCACCAATTACTGAGCGCAAGCGCTTATGGTGAGGACACGTGTCACGCTCCGGTGAGCGCAAGCGCAACAGCGCAGTGCGCTGCGCTAGTGCGCTGCGCTTTTGCGCTGCTGACACGTGGCGCGCCCTGGCGAGTTGCGCCAATTCCAGAGAGCAAAGCTCTGTTTCAAGAGCGCGTAGCGCAAGTTGTTCTGTGGCTGACACGTGGCGCTCTCTTAAGAGCGCAAAAGCGCAGTTTGGAAGTGCAGAGCACTAAGAATCTTTTAGATTCAAGAACAAAAGTGCAAAGCACTGTTTGATTTCTTGATCTAAATTAGATCAAAGAAAAATAAATTTTTCTTTTTGTTTCAAGAACCAGAGGTTCATAAAAGTGCAAAGCACTATTTTTATTTTATTGTTTTCTTGTTTTAAAGAACCAGAGGTTCATAAGAAGTGCAAAGCACTGTTTATTATGTAAGGATCATTGATCTTGTTTTTAGATCAATGATCTATTAGAAGAAATTTCTTCTTCTATTTTATGAAGGTTCTTTACCTTTTTCTTGGAATTTTCTCAGAGTTCTCTCTGTTTGAAGCTCTTGACTTTTTTAAAAAGTGTTGATGCCTTTGAATTGAGGTATAGGGTCCTTTTTATAGTGCCCATAAATTAGTTAAAGTTTGTTAAAGAGATCATTCTCTGAGTGATTTGGGGAATTTTCCCCACCGTTGGATCTTTGATCCAAGGGCTTCTGCTTTGCAGAAGAAAATCTTCTTGTTTTAACAAGAACAGAAAAGATTTCTTAGAAATTTAATTCTGTTTGGCGCAGATGCCCCAGCGCGTGACACGTGTCGCGCAGCGCACAGCACAGCACAGCGCAGCGCAACTGCGCTAGCGCATCTGCGCTGACACGTGTCGCGCAGCACGGAGCGCAGCGCAACTGCGCTAGCGCATCTGCGCTGACACGTGTCGCGCAGCGCAGAGCTTGCGCAGCTGAAGCGTTGCTTCAAAAAATAGAGCTTTGCTCTGATTGGGCGCGCCTTCTTGGGCGCTGCGCTGACGTATCAGCGCCGGACACGTGGCGCGTTGCGTCCGGGATTTGAAGCGTTGCTTCAAAATTTGAATTTTGAATTTCCAGCAGAGCTTTGCTCTGATTGGGGAAACAAATGCCCCCCACCGTTGCGCTTACGTGGCGCGTACGTGAGTGCAGCGGTGGCAAGCTCCTGACCGTTGGATCAAGGGGTGAGCTGAAGGGGCACAAGCGCCTTATAAATAGGACCCATGGCCCTTTAGAAAACTTCACCATTTTCTAGATTTTGATTTCAGAGCTTTGCTCTTGATTAGAACTTTAGAGCTTTGCTCGTTTCCACAGTTAGAACACTTTTAGGTAAAATTAATTTAAATTAGATTAATTTAAATCAATCTTAACCAAAAGAGCTTTGCTCTTATAGATCTTTTGATCTAAAGAAATTCCCTTTGGGGTTTCACCAACAGAGCTTTGCTCTCATGAATCTATAGATCTATAGAGATCTTGTTCATGGGTTTTAACCCATGAGCAGAGCTTTGCTCGTGGATCCAAAAATAAATCTTTTTGATCTAAAAACGAAGAACTTCTAATAGTCTTCAAAAGATTTTAATTTCTTTAGAAGTTTTAAATAAATTTTCTCATCATCATCACAGAGCTAGGCTCTTTTAAGGAATCTTATTCCCCTGAGACCAGAGTTTGACAAGTGTCACTCTGTGACAGAGCTTTGCTCTGAAAGAGGAGATTTTCTCCTTGTCTCTAGGGATTCTTTATTAATGGGAATGTTTTCCTGGGGACCAACTGATGATCTCATCCAATGATGAGTTTGTCTTATTAACCGACGTATTGTCATCCAGATTTTGTGGGTCCCTCCTTGGTCTCCTACTCACTGCACTGTTGTGTGGTGTAATTAATTAATTTTAATTTAATTTAGTAAATGCATTTTCCTCCCCCCCCCCCCCTTTTTTTATACGCCAAACGTTGGAATTACAACACTAACGGCTAAATTGTTCTTTTGCAGCGATCATGTCTTTAGATACTTCATTCCCGTTCGTCCGCTCAGAGGAGGGGTTTCCCGAGGCGCCCCTGGACCGTGAAGTCCTGGCTATGATCAAGGAGTACGACCCGGAATATAAGAGTCTCCATCTTTGGGGGTCGTGGTACAATCAGATCATCATGGGCCGACGGAGCTTCATCTGCGCGGTGCCGTCAGAACCCATCACGGCAATTCACTACGCTATCCCACCTTCAGTGCAGTATGCCGTGGAGATGATAGACTAGACCGCGAACAGCTTTCTTCATCCCGCTATGGATGCGGTTCCGGTTTAGCGTCCTATGGTCTTGGATATCCTAGGAAGCCGTATTTGTCAGGGAGAAGCACGGCCCTGGGGGCAATCATATAACCTGGGTTTGATTCCCCGTCACCCGATTGGCTATCTGCCGTGGGCCCGGTACATCCTGTCGACGAAGAAGTCGCAGTTGGTTAGACTAGGACTGTACACCGCGGTCTACGTCTCTCTCTTCCATTATCCTACGCTCCCCACTTGGTGGTTCAAGGCTTTCTTGGAGCAATGGAATATTCCCACCCACACTTTCCTTGCTATGGATCGGGAAGTGTCCATCTCTTTGGAGGAATTCGCGGAGGTATCCGGCCTACCGATCATGGGAGAACATTACGAGGAGCTGCTCCCGACAGATGTCTACGTCTTTGGTGCTAGGCCAGCGGTCAGGGGGGTCACGCCGGAGAAAGCCGTTCAACATCAATTCCCGAGCTTGATTAAGGTGTTAAACATCTATGAGTCTCTCTTTATCGAACGCGGGAGCCGCGGAGTTAATTTTGAGGATTTCATTGCTCGGTTTCTTCATCCCAACGTTCTCTCGGCAGAAGCTACCAAGTTTGTCACTCTTGAGGACCCTTTCGGTTTAGGTTTGGATAACCTGCCAGCCAAAGATATAGACCAAAAGGACTTCTTTCTTCCTAACTCCCCAACTACGTCCTTTGCAGAAATTGCGGCCCCCGGAATGGATGAGGAGGACTTTTTCTTAGGATTTCTCGGACTGTGGCTGAGTTGGTTCGCGATCCCAATGCACTCTCATCGCATGCGGCCTTCTGTCTTCTACCCAGCCCACCGAATGGTCATCGGGGTAAAGGTGGCTGTGGGGATCGCTGGCCTGGTGCACCTATATCATGGCCTCAGCCGAGCAGCGGATGCCAACGAGCCCGGGGTATTGCACGTGGTCTTCCCGATGCACTACTTTGCATCGTGGCTCGAGCTACACACGGCGGGTATCTTCGGCATGCATAAAAGGCCTTCATTCTTTGACAAGTGCGGTTTTCCTCGCATTTTACAGTTGATTGGCTCATCAATCGTGACCCCTTCACCACGGGACGCCAGGGGTTTACCGCTTCGCCCTTACACCGTTGGAGTCGGGATGTCCTTTATTGATAAGGTATTAACCATTGGAAAAGCGTCCACCACTGCGGTGCGGCCATTACAGGACTCCTTCAAGGATGGAGCTTCAGTGTTAACGGCCCGGGAGATCCTCCATTTGTATTCTATTAGACCGGGTTTCCTAGTCTTCAGGCAGGGCGGTGCAGCAGTCTTTATGAGATATAACCCGCATCGTTTTGCCCGACAACTGGGTTACGATCAAGGGGTTGTAAGTGCACGGCGGCGCCCCGGCCGTCATTCCGACGGCCAAATGCGGAAGCGGTGATAAACTTTAATTTTGCGAACTTAGCAAACCGGCACCACCGCGCACTAAACACCCGGATCGAACCATTAACTAGTCTAAGCTAACTACAAGACGGGTTAGAGATATACCGAATGATCCGAGTCCTCCGGTCTTCTCGTCGTCGTCCTGATCTCCTGCGGAAACTCCGGTTGTCGCCTCTGTTCCCCTCCGAACGGCGGCCCGGACTTCGCGTCCGTGCCTAAGGTTCGGGGCAGATGCTATTTGGTTTTATCCGTCTATCTCTCCGAAGATGCCAAGTTGATTTATGGCACCGTGTATCGGAGGTTTAGACGGATGCGACTGATGTAGCAGACTTCGTCAGATTCCCCCTCAGGGTGAGGGGTTTTTGATTGTGGGGACGCTCTTCCCTGCAGGCGCAAGCCCCTGCAGTTAATTACGCTACCGCGTTGCGATAACAACTTTCTCCTTCTCCAGAATTTCACTTCGTGTCGTGTATGTTTGTTTTGTTTGTGGTTGCCCGTGGATTGTATACGGAGACTTAATAATGTCGTCGCCCGTAGGACGTGGATTGGTCCAAATCCGTATTTACTTAGATTTGGGTTTGGTGTTTTTAGTTTAAGGATGCATTAGTCGCATTGCAGCTAAGATCAACTTAAACATTCATTAAGGATACATTAGTCCTGTTTTAGACTAAGATCAACTTAACGTAGTGATTGATTTAATTATCTGGCCGTCGGGACTCGTCACCTCTCTGACGTCGTTGAGGGATTACAATGACAGGCGTCTGAGGAGTTCAGAAATGTACCCTTGAACCAAAGTTGATTTGGAGTTTTATTGTTTATTTAAAGATCTAAGGACACATTAACCGTAGTTGGGGCTAAGATCAACTTAGACGGGACCGTTTAGATCCGGCAAAAGAGCGTTCGGGCTCTATTGCGCCAGTTTAAGGACGTGGTGGTACATCGCCAGTTTAAGGACGTGGTGGTCCATCGCCGGTTTAGGGATGTGGTGGTCCAATATTAGTTTAGGGACGTTTCGGTCCGATGTTAGTTTAGGGACGTTTCGGTCCGATGTTGATATTAGTTTAGGGACGTTTCGGTCCGATATGAGTTTAAGGACGTTTCGGTCCGATATTAGTTTAAGGACGTTTCGGTCCGATATTAGTTTAAGGACGTTTCGGTCCAATTAGATAAGTGGTCGTTGGGACCCGTCACCTCTTTGACGTCGTTGAGGAATTACAACGAGGGATGTCAAAGGAGTTCGGAGATGTACCCTCGAACCGGTCATGAATTGGTTTAGGGGAGCCATTTTGCTCAATCAATTTAATTTAAGGACTTACAGCCAGGATTGGGTTAAGTCCAATTTTTTTTATTTATTTTGAGCTCTGCCCGACTAAGGAATCAATCCAAACAGGGCTCTGCCCCTTTATTATTTTTCAATTTGATTTGGGCCAGGCCCTTTTAAATAATGAGTTGCATTTGTGCAGAAACTCAAGAATTTTCCAAACAGGGCTCTGCCCTTTTATTATTTTGCAATTTGATTTGGGCCAGGCCCTTTTAAATAATGGGTTGCATTTGTGCAAAACCCCAAGAATTTTCCAGATTTAAGAACAAAAGTGCATAGCACTTTTGATCTAAATTTGGATCAAAGGAAAACAAGTTTTTCTTCTTTTTTCCCCTGATTTCACAGAACCAAGGGTTCATATCAAGTGCAAGGCACTATTTATTTCTTTTTATTGAATTATTCATTTTTTTTATCCTCTGTTATTCAGAGATTTTTCTCTTCTTCAAAAGAAGTTTTTACCTCTTTTTTTTGTGTTCTTGATTAATCTTCAAGAGTTCTTTCTCTTCTTTTTTTATGCCAGAAGTTGATTCTTCCAGTTGATGCCTTTTGAATGAGGTCTGGGATCCTATTTATAGTGCTCACAAATTTGTTGAATTTGTTAACAAGATCTTTTCTGAATGATTTTTTGGGAATTTTCCCACCATTGGATCTTTGATCCAAAGGCAGAAGAACATCTTCTGGTTTTGGAAAGAACAGAAAAGATTTCATCAAATTTTCATTCTGTTTCTGCGCAACTCCCCAATGAATGACACGTGTCGCGCAGTGGAAGGCTTGCGCAACAGTGCTTGCGCAACTGCGCACACACGTGTCGCGCAGTTGTGCGCTTGCACAACGGTGCTTGCGCAACTGCGCAGACACGTGTCGCGTGCGCGCAACGGTGCTTGCGCAACTGCGCAGACACGTGTCGCGCAGCAGTGCCCTTGCGCAACAGTGATTGCGCAACTGCGCAGACACGTGTCGCTCAGCGGTGCACTTGCGCAACAGTGCTTGCGCAACTGCGCAGACACCTGTCGCGCAGCGGTGCGCTTGCGCAACTGCGCAGACACGTGTCGCACTGTGGACCGCTTGCGCACTGCGCAACGCACGGAATTTGAAGCGTTGCTTCAGAAAATTTGAATTTTCAAAATTCAAATGAGCCTTGCTCAGATTGGGGGAACAAATGCCCCCCCCACCGTTGTGCTTACGTGGCGCGACGTAAGCGCAACGGTGGCCAGATCCTAGCCGTCGGATCAGGGGAGGTCAGTTGAAGGGGCGCAGGCGCCTATAAATAAGACCCTTGGTCTTTGGTAATTTCTTTCTTACCACCTTCAAGAATTTGAACTCTCAGAGCCTTGCTCTTGATTTAAAATTTCCAGAGCCTTGCTCTTGATTTCTCTCAAGAACTTTCAAGTTCAGAAATTAGAATTTCTAGGTAATAATAAAAAAAATCAGATTAATTCAAATTAAATTTAATTGACAGAGCCTTGCTCTTGCAGATCTTGGATCTAAAGAAAACCCTTTTGGGGTTTCTTTAACAGAGCCTTGCTCTTGGGATCTTTGATCTAAAGAAAACCCCATTGGGGCTTCTTCACCAGAGCTTTGCTCTCAAAATTTACAGAGGTCCTGTTCATGGGTTTTGACCCATGAACAGAGCTTTGCTCTTGGATGAACTGAAAAACTTTTTATGAGTTTTCATGGATTTTTCAGGATTCAAAAACTTCAATTCTTTTAAGTATTGATGGATTTTCAATTATTACCACAGAGTCATGCTCTTTTAAGGAATCTTGTTCCCCTGAGACCAGAGTTTGACAAATGTCACTCTGTGACAGAGCTTTGCTCTAAAAGAGGAGATTTTCTCTTTGTCTCTGGGGACTCCCCACCAATGGGTGTATCCTATTGGGAACTTTTATGAATTGACAGTCCCATCTAATGATGGGATTGTCTTATTAAATGATGCACATCATCCAGATTTTGTGGGTCCCCCTTTGGTCCCCTACCTACTGCATCACAGTGTGGAGCAAGATATATATTTTTTTAAATGCCAAGCGTTAGGCCACTAATGATGTACATTTTTTTTTGTCTTTCCACAGAACATGTCTGACGACTTGTCTTTTCCCTTCGTTCGCTCGGAAGGAGGGTTCCCCCATGCGCCAGTGGATCGGGTGGTATTCGCTCTTATTAAAGATCGTGATCCTGAGTGCAAAAAGCTCCATCTGTGGGGAAGGTGGTATAGCCAGATCATCCAAGGCCGTCGCAGTTTTAGTTCCGCCGCGCCCTCTGAGCCCATAGTCACGATCCCTTATGCGGACGAACCCCCGGTGAAGTATGCCGTGGAGGTTAAGAATTGGAATTCTGATAACCTCCTTCAACCTGCAATCGGCGCCATCCCCGTGCAGCCGCCGCCGGCGATAGATATTCTGGGGAGGCGAATCTGTCAGGGCGAAGCACGCCCTTGGGGACAGGTTTATAACATTGGAATGATCCCGCGACCCCCCGCCGGATATTTGCAGTGGGCCCGGTACATTCTATCGGCAAAGAGGACCCACCTAACGAAGATTGGTCTATACTCAGCCGTCTTCGTCTCGCTCTTCGAGTACCCCTCTCCTCCAACGTGGTGGATCAAGGCCTTCATTGAACAGTGGAATATCCCCACCCATACCTTCCTGATGGCGGATAAGGAAGTTTCTATCTCTTTGGAGGAATTTGCCGAAATTTCAGGTCTGCCAACGAGGGGAGAACACTACGAGGAGTTGCTCCCTCCTGACGAGTATTTCTTTGCCACCATGCAGCTGGTATTTGACTTAACCCCGGAGAATGCCATTCAGCATCAGCATCCAGGTTTGGTGAAGGTGTTGGAGATCTATGAGGAACTCCACTTGGAATCGGGAGACAAGGGCGTCAGTTTCGCAGCTTTCATTGCTCGCTTTATCCGCCTGGAGTTCTTATCAGAGCAGAGCGAGAAGTTCGCTCAGCTTGACGACCCTTTTGGTTTCGGTTTGAATCGCCGACCCGTATCGGAGAACAACCAGAGGGATTTCTATCTCCCCAATGCTGCCATTGTCGCTTTCTCGGAAATCGCCGTCCCCGGCATGGATGAGGAAACTTTCTTTATTGGGTTCCTGGGCTTGTGGTTATGCAACTTTATGCTCCCTATGCACCCGCGCTTCATGCGGCCCTCTGTCTTTTACCCGGCACATCGGATGGTGGCCGGTCTGCAGTTGTCGGTAGGAATTGCTGGGTTAGCTTATCTTTATCATGGACTCAGCGTAGCGGCGGACGCCAATGATCCTGGGACACAGCCTGCTAACTTCCCAATGCATTACTTCGTTTCTTGGATGGAGATGCACGTGCGAGGGGTGTTTGGCGCCCACAAGACTCCCCCATTCTTCGAGAAGTACAGACTCCCGAGAGTCATACGGTTAATCGGGGCTTCAATTGTGTTCGCATCCCCACGGGATTCTAGGGGACTCCTCCTGCGCCCACATTTGGTCGGAGAGACGACTTCTTTCGTGGATAAGGTTATCACCATAGGCTCGAAGACTACTAAGTCGGTGGTGCCCCTACGTGACGAGTTTAAGGGCGGGGCTTCTGTGCTGAAGGCTCGGGAAATCCTCCATCTCTACTCCATTCGGCCGGGCTATCTAGTGTTTCGGCAGAATGAGACGGCTTTGTTTATGAAGTATAATCCGCATCGATTTGCCCAGCAATCAAGCTACAACCAGGGGATCCCGATGGAAGCCTTCTTGGAAACGCCCGTGGTTGGCCCAGCGGGGGTAAAGAATGCGATGCATCACTTTATACGGCTTAACACGGGTTCCTATTTCTTCATTAGTGAACCCAGATGTGTGCCTAAGATGCTCAATTCATATGTGGCCTGGTATGCGCACGCTATGGGCCCAATCATTTTAATGGAGAAACGCCTACTGGTTGACCGTAGGGGTGCGCCTCCTGGCGGTGATCGCAAGGCCCCTTTACAGCCAAGGCTCCTGGTCGTCCCTCCGCTAAAAGATGCTGGAGTCGATCGACCACGCGTGTTGAGTCCTCCGCGGGGATTGCCGTTGCCCGCTACGGTAGATGCACCATCGGCGCCTCGTGCTCCCACGAAGGCGGCTAAAGTAGTATCGCCAGAGTCAGGCGTAGGGGCAGATATTGGGACTCGCCGCCCTAAAGTGGCTTCTAAGCGCAAATCCTCTCCAGGTGGATCTAAAGCTGGTGGGCAACAGAAAAAGAAGAAGTCCGCCCTTTCCCTTGATGCGATCCTCAGCTCAAAGCCTGCGGCTTCTCCTGCCGAGGTCATATGCGAGTACGGCAGCAATGAGGGCTTTGTGGTGGACCCTGAGGACACCAATTTGGCTGCCGCCATTGTAGCTTCGGAGCGATCGGCGAGGCTCGAAGCGATGCTAAGTAAACTCGCCGAGTCCGGTAATCATCAGACGCTTTATTTGTTATTTCATTGCACTTTGTATTATTACATTTAACTAACATTTGCTCCATTTTTAACAGGTGTCTCTACTGAAGAGGCTATCGCTGCCTCCCTGAAAACCTTCCAAGAGGAGGAGGAGAAGCGTGCCCTAGCAAGCGTCGGTATGTTTTATCCCTTTCTCTTTTATACGGAAAGTTTGTTGTCTTTTTATGATAGTCAACCTGACCTTCTCTTGTTTCTTTACAGGGGTTGTATTAATCGGCGCAAGGATCCTTTCCGAGCCCGTCACCGAAGCCCCGGCTCCGTCGAAGCTTCCGCAAGAGCCTCGGCTTGACACAACGACGAGGGATGCTCTGAAAAATCTGGAGGCATCCCTCTATACGGATGAGGATGCTTCACTCAAGGAAGCTCTGATAGCATCCGTCTCAACGGCTCGAGAAGAGCGGAAGCGGTTGAGACGTGAAGCAAAGGCGCGGAAAGCTGCTTTGGCCACAGGAGCGGGCCCTAGCACCATTCCTCACGCTAGTACTCCTTCCGAAGAGCCCCCTGTTGCCCTGTCTACTGCTCGTCGGCAAGTGGCGCGCGCGGTTCGGAGCGCCAATGATAAATCTGCTTCAGGTAGTACTCCTTTCAGAACCTTGTTGTACGAATTGCAAAGCTATTGGCTCATACATATCCCATCTTGCAGGGTCAAGTCCAACTGAGGGGGAGGCGGAGACGACCGTCGAACCCAGGGGAGCGGAGGAAGCGGTACTTGCTTAACCCGAACCGACAGTGAGCAACGTTGTCGGGGTCATGGGGCCCGGGGCCGAGATTGAGGGACCTGCCGCGGAGAGGGTCATTGATGTCGCACCTGAAGTGGCGGCAGATGAGATGATTGTCTCAACTGAGCCGAAGGCGGTAGAGGGCGAGGTGCTTGAGGCTGGGGACCTCGTGGTGCCGATGGACGAGGCAGCTGTGATCGCCGATCCTGAGGGAGCAGCGGGTGAGGCGGCCATGATTCCCGAAGACGGGCTAGGCGCTCCTTCTCAGGAATCTGGCAATGTTCCTATCATAGCCCTCCCTTCCTATGGTCCCCCGCCGCCTGTAGAGCTTGCGAGCATAACAACGGTTCCCCTCGAGTCGGGTGATGAAGCTACAGGCGGTGGCCTTCCGTCAGTGGAGGAAGGGATTGCCTCCATTTCTGCTGGCAGTTTGTCGGGTAAATTCTAAATGGCCAATGTTCTTCAATTATATATACCTCACGATCTTTTTTAACCAGTTTGTCTTTGTTTTAAACGCAGGTGCGGCTAGTGCCGATGCTCCATTGCTTGAAGGCATACCGTCAACCACTGCCTTGGCGGTGGTCGCTCCTCAGCCTTCCCTTGTGCCATCTCGGATGTCGGAGGTATGAATTTACGACTTATGCATTAATCTTTTAACGTGTAGCTTATGTACTAACGTTATATCACTATGCTCTTTTCAGGAGTGTTCTTCGATCATCTGTACCAAGTGCTGCTCCCACACTTCTCCTTCCCATCTGAGCCCGCTTCTCCCTCTAGTGGTACCGGTAAGTGCTGTCTTGATCTCTTTCGAGGGAATATAGGATCGTATCTGACTTTTCCTCTTCCTGATTGTAGTGCCTCGAATCGAAGGAGGGGACACCAGGCCTGCGCTGCCACCGGCACCTCCGGCTTTGCCATCCGTTGCGACTGGTATAGCATTTTCCTTTCCCCTTTTCATATGATCTTTTACCGACTTTTCGAATCATTGTTTGACCATGTTTCGTTTTGCAGCTATTGTTCCAGCTCTGATCCCTTTTGAGTCTCACGTCCTCTCACCGGCGGGTCCTTTCTTGAGACGTTCATCTTCAAAGGGTGCTGTGATGAGCCTGGGTATGCTGAGCGGGTACATCGAAGAGCTCAACATGGATGCCCTCCCTTCTGCCGTAGATTTCGCTGTGGATGTTAACCCAATGTTGGCGGCGCTCGTAACTTTTCATAACGAAGGCGTCGTCGAATCGTGGGTTAACCACTGCAGAGAGATCGAGGCTCGCCTGCATCGGTTGGAGTCGACACGCCCTTCTCCCAAGGTTTTGGTTGCGAGCGCCGAACGGACAGCTTGGCTTGAGCAAAGCACCTCTTATCTCCGCCATTTGGAGCAGGAGGCAGCTTTACGGCTAAAGGCGCATCGGGAATCTTCAAACGCGACCGCTTGCCTTCGTGCTGAAGTTAGGACGAATGCTGCTGAGGTGAAAGCTGTCTTTGAAGGTCTTCTCAAGCGTATATCTAATGGGCTAGCACTGAAGCGGAAACTTGATGCTGCTAAGCGCGATGCCCGAGGCCAAAAAGCAGCTCAGCAGGTTGTTGGGGAAGAGCTCGCATCCTTCACGCAGCAGCGGGCTCAAGTAGAGGCTGAACTGGCAGTGGTAGTTGATCAGGAGAAGGCGTGGAAGGAAGTATGCGAGCAATTGATAGAGTTATTCAAGAAGCTTCCTTCTCCCTGAATATTTTGTATCGTTTACACACCTGTAGTTTGTATATAGCATATACGCATTTTTATTCTTTATACGATCCGCCTTGTATTTTGATTGAATTTATGAATAAAGACACACTCTTTCTTGCAATGTCTGGTACTTTTTCTTCGCTTTTTTTTTATGGTGTTTTCGATGAACCTGACCGGCGGGCAACTTAACTTCTCCGGGAGGTAGCGATGGCTTAGGTTGCAGGTTCAGGTCTGCCGCCTAAGGCTTTTCAACTCTATGAGCCGTGAGGGTCTCATAGAGACTTTTCTCCCTACGGATCGAGAGGATCTCGTAGGTGGATTTTCTCCTTAGGAATCGTGAGGATTCCCAAGTGTGGTTTTCTCTCATAAGTCGAAAGGATCCTACAAGAGAATTTCTCCCTCTTACGAGTCGAGAGGGCTCGTAAGCGGTTGTTTCCCTCTTTGTCGAGAATCGACTTCAGAGAGTGAGACCCGTGAATAGTATGCAAGAGACCATTTAGGATTGACTTGTAGGGTCCCATTGCCCTCTTACGAGTCGAAAGGGCTCGTAAGCGGTTGTTTCCCTCTTTGTCGATAATCGACTTCAGAGAGTGAGACCCGTGAATAGTATGCAAGAGACCATTTAGGATTGACTTGCAGGGTCCCATTGTTCAGGAAGTAAGTTTTTGAATCCTCACTGCCCGAGATGTAAGTCAAAGAAGCTCTCGTCACGGAGTGTTTGTATCCGTGAGTTGAGAATTTTGCTAGGGATTATTTGTTTCCCAAGCGCCAAGGATTATTTGTGTCCTTGGGGTTTGAAACGAGTCGATGGTTCCCACGGAGGCGCTGGTGGCTCTGCGAGTCGACGCGGATCAGAAGGCTCGCGTCAAGGAGTGTTTGTATCCGTGAGTTGAGAAGTTTTGCGAGGGATTATTTGTTTCCCAAGCGCCAAGGATTATTTGTGTCCTTGGGGTTTGAAACGAGTCGATGGTTCCCACAGAGGCGCTGGTGGCTCTGCGAGTCGACGCGGATCAGAAGGCTCTCGTCAAGGAGTGTTTGTATCCGTGAGTTGAGAAGTTTTGAGAGGGATTATTTGTTTCCCAAGCGCCAAGGATTATTTGTGTCCTTGGGGTTTGAAACGAGTCGATGGTTCCCACGGAGGCGCTGGTGGCTCTGCGAGTCGACGCGGATCAGAAGGCTCTCGTCAAGGAGTGTTTGTATCCGTGAGTTGAGAAGATTTGCGAGGGATTATTTGTTTCCCAAGCGCCAAGGATTATTTGTGTCCTTGGGGTTTGAAACGAGTCGATGGTTCCCACGGAGGCGCTGGTGGCTCTGCGAGTCGACGCGGATCAGAAGGCTCTCGTCAAGGAGTGTTTGTATCCGTGAGTTGAGAAGTTTTGCGAGGGATTATTTGTTTCCCAAGCGCCAAGGATTATTTGTGTCCTTGGGGTTTGAAACGAGTCGATGGTTCCCACGGAGGCGCTGGTGGCTCTGCGAGGCGACGCGGATCAGAAGGCTCGCGTCAAGGAGTGTTTGTATCCGTGAGTTGAGAAGTTTTGCGAGGGATTATTTGTTTCCCAAGCGCCAAGGATTATTTGTGTCCTTGGGGTTTGAAACGAGTCGATGGTTCCCACGGAGGCGCTGGTGGCTCTGCGAGTCGACGCGGATCAGAAGGCTCTCGTCAAGGAGTGTTTGTATCCGTGAGTTGAGAAGTTTTGCGAGGGATTATTTGTTTCCCAAGCGCCAAGGATTATTTGTGTCCTTGGGGTTTGAAACGAGTCGATGGTTCCCACGGAGGCACTGGTGGCTCTGCGAGTCGACGCGGATCAGAAGGCTCTCGTCAAGGAGTGTTTGTATCCGTGAGTTGAGAAGTTTTGCGAGGGATTATTTGTTTCCCAAGCGCCAAGGATTATTTGTGTCCTTGGGGTTTGAAACGAGTCGATGGTTCCCACGGAGGCGCTGGTGGCTCTGCGAGTCGACGCGGATCAGAAGGCTCTCGTCAAGGAGTGTTTGTATCCGTGAGTTGAGAAGTTTTGCGAGGGATTATTTGTTTCCCAAGCGCCAAGGATTATTTGTGTCCTTAGGGTTTGAAACGAGTCGAGGGTTCCCACGGAGGCGCTGGTGGCTCTGCGAGTCGACGCGGATCAGAAGGCTCTCGTCAAGGAGTGTTTGTATCCGTGAGTCGAGGAGTTTGCTGAAGTCACTGGCTTCTTCGGTTGAAATGAACCAGTGAGGTTTGGCTCCGTCATTTGACGGAATCCGCTGGGGAAGTATGGTTCCTTTCTTTGTTTACGCCCTTGGATTGTATACAGGGATCGATGTGATCTTAACTGTAGGGCCGAAGTTTTATCATTTCTTCTTTTTATTTTATTTTATTTCCACGATGCTCTATCATTTCAGCTTTTATATCGCGAAGGTCACGATTGCCCAATCATTTCGGCTATTTTTCGCGGTGCCCAATCATTTCGGCTATTTACTTTATTTTTACTCGTTGCTTTTTATTACGAGTTGCCCAATCATTTCGGCTATTTTGCATGCATACATTTTACTTGCTGCTTTTTATTGCAAGTTGCCCTATCATTTCGGCTATTTCGTATGCATGTGCGGCCTACTGGCTTTTCGCCGTAAACCTGAAATTGGACACCGATTTTGGCATCAGCACCGCTGCAACTGGGATATTACCAGGAGCGAATCATCATTTGCCTCTGTCGCTGTCGAACAAAGGAGGCTTAGCGACCAGGGTTAGGGTCCTGTCGGCTAAGACTTTTGGCTTCATGAGCCGTAAGGGTCTCGTGAAGGTATTTCTCCCTACAAGTCGTGAGGATCTTGTAGGTGTATTTTCTCCTTAGGAACCGTGAGGGTTCCTAAGTATTTTGTTCTTCTGTAAGTCGTAAGGATCCTACAGGAAGGTTTTCTCCTCATAAATCGAGGGGATTTATAAGGGTTGCTTACCATGCGAACGTATTCCCAGTCATGGATGAAATTTGGCTAGGGAAATGTTTATTCGCGCCCGTGGATTGTATACAAGGGTCAATATTGGACCACTTGTAGGGCAACATTAGAAGTTTGTGGGGGTTTGCTTAAGCACAGGTTTAGATCTCTGTGACTTAAGACTTTCAAATCCTATGAGCCGTGAGGGTCCCATAAGAGAGTTCTCCTTACGAGTCGTGAGGATCTCGCAAGCGTATTTTCTCCTTAGGAATCGTGGGGATTCCTAAGTGTGTTGTTCCCTTGTAAGTCGTAAGGATCTCACACGGGTGGTTTCTCCTTACAGGGTCGAGAGGACTCCATAAGGGTTCTTTAACGAAGTTGCGCCCTTTCGGGTTTTCACAAACATTCGCCGGTAGTCCTGCTGTTTTTACTCACGGAGCCCTTTCGGGTTTTTCATCCGTGCCCATCTTGCTTATGGACATACCGTTTTTTTTTTCTTTTTCTTTTCTTTTCTTTTTCTCTTTTTTTTTTACGAGGTCGCGCCATTTAGGGTTTTCACGAACACTCGCCGGTAGCCCTGCTGTTTTTACTCACAGAGCCCTTTCGGGTTTTCATCCGTGCCCTTTTTGCTTATGGACATACCGTTTTTTTTTTATTTTTATATGTTTTTTTTTATATCTCGTCAGCCTAAAGATGCTGCGGTAGTAGTTTAAAGACGTTTCGGTCTGATATTAGTTTAAGGACATTTCGGTCCATCACGGAGAAGGCCAGCTACTTTATAAAGCTTAAGCTTAGGAAGATAGCGAGCGGACATAGTCGTCGTCATCTATCATTGACCTAAACTATGGCTCATTAAGCGTAGTATTTCTTTAGGAAGCGACCGTTTATTGGCCTGAAAGGCCTTTCACCGTGCATGTCCATGAGTAGATAGGCCCCACCCTGGTAGACCTTATCAATGATGTACAGTCCTTCATAGTTTGGCTCAAACTTTCCCCGCTTGGCGCGATTGGGGATCATAGGCCTTTTGACCACTAACACGAGTTCGCCTTGGTGGAATGTCCTCGGGCGGCTCAATCTTTCATATGAGCGCGTCATCTTTGCTTTATAGGCTTCCAGATTTTGCTGTGCTAGAAGCCGGATTTCATCAAGGGCGTCAAGCTCTTCAAAACGAAGGTGAGCATTTTCTTCGTCAGTCAGCTCGTAGTGGACTGCCACTCGAAGAGAGGGTAATTCTATCTCGAGAGGGAGTACCGCTTCGGTGCCGAACACCAACGCATACGGCGTTGTGTTCGTGGCCGTCTTGAACGTAGTCCGATACGCCCAAAGAGCCTCTTGCAATCTTTCGTGCCAATCTCTTTTATTTCGTGACACTGTTTTCTTCATGATCTTCGTCAAGGTTTTGTTGAAGGCCTCAGCTAGACCGTTAGCTCGCGGATTATAAACTGAGGAATATCTCCAGTCTATATTGTGCTGCTGTGCGAAGCGGCTAATTTTATGACTTCGGTAGGCTGGCCCATTATCAGAGATGATCCTTCTCGGGGTTCCAAACCGGTATATGACATGCGTTTTGAAGAAATGGAGGATGTTCTCCGTCTTCACTTCCCTCAACGGTACCGCCTCTGCCCATTTGGAGAAGTAATCAGTCGTCGCCAAGATGAAACGATGTCCCTTTGACGATGCTGGTTCGATGGGGCCGACTATGTCAGTTCCCCATATTTCGAATGGCCAACTAGCCACTGTTGGATGCAGTGGATTGGGATGCTGATGGATAAAGTCCCCATGAATTTGGCATGAATGACATTGCCTCGCGTATTCCAGGCAATCCTGCATCATCGTGGGCCAGTAGTAGCCCATCCGTTTTATTTTCAACTTCATCTTAGGGCCTGCTTGGTGGGAACCGCAGAGTCCGTCGTGAACTTCTTGGACGACCCTTCTCGCTTTGTTAGGTCCTAGGCATCTTAGCCACAGAGAATCGAATGACCTCTTGTATAGAATGTCGTTGACGAAGGCGAAAGACAGAGCTCGTTTCACGAGCTGATGTCTTATGGACGCTTCTTCAGGTATTCGATGGAACTTGAAGTAATCTACGAAGACTTCTCTCCAGTCTTCGGTCTTCTCATGGTCTTTTATTTGTAGGGTCACCTGCTCGGTTGCTGCCCTTTCTTTACATGATTCTGGAGGTATTTCTGTTGGGGCGAGCACTCGACGGCTTTGTATCACGATTCTAACGTCATCGAGGTTCTCGTCAGCCAACTCTTTAGCAAGTTTGGCCAGTGCGTCCGCTTTGCTGTTTTCCGCGCGCGGTATGCTTTCCAACGTGTAGGAGGGAATTTGGGTTAGCAGTTGCTGCACTTTTTCACCGTATTTTACCAATTCCGGTTTGCATGTTTGGTATTCGCCGTTCACTTGACTGACGACCAGTTGGGAGTCCCCATATATGAGGAGGCTTTCAATTCCCATATCAATGGCGATCTCGAGGCCTGCTATCAGAGCTTCATATTCAGCTTCATTATTCGTTCTCGGCTCTGTTAAGGAGAAGGCGAAGCGCATTATTCCTCCTTGTGGAGTCACAAAGATGAGTCCTACCCCCGATTTGATCGTTGGCATACATTGTTTGTGCTTTTTCATAGAAGATGCTCCATCGAAATAAAGCTCCCAACGGGTATCACCACTGTCGATTGTGTCAAACGCATGTTTGTCTGGCAAATCGCAATTTAAAGGAGAATCGGCAGGTATGGGATGCTCAGCAAGGAAGTCGGAGATGGCCTGGCCTTTTACTGCCCTGAGAGGTTGATATGTTATCGAAAATTCCATCAAGAGCAGGGCCCATTTAGCGAGTCGCCCTATCAATATGGCTTTTGACATTAGATATTTAAGAGGGCCCACTTTTGAAATAAGACGGACCTCGTGCGCCAACGCATGGTGCCTAAGCTTTGTTATTGCGAAGATCAACGCCAGGCAGTGTTTTTCAATGGAAGAGTAGTTGCTTTCTGCCCCCAGCAGGACTCGACTTAAGTAGTAGAGTGCTCTTTCTTTCCCTTGAACGTTCTCTTGTGCCCATAATGCGCCTAAGGAACCTTCGAGGGCGGTTGTATAAAGAATGAGAGGCTTCCCCTTAACCGGAGCAGCCAACACCGGCGGGTTCTGCAGGTATTGCTTGATCTCATCCAGTGCGCCTTGGCATTTTTGATCCCAAACGAATGGGGTTCCCTTCTTCATCAGGTGGCTGTAAGGACGGCACTTTCCTGAAAGGTTGGCTATAAATCGCCGTATATACGCGAGTTTCCCTTGGAGAGACCGCAGCTGTTTGAGAGTCCTCGGCGGAGGCATTTCCATGATCGCTTTAATCTTTGACGGATCTATTTCAATACCTCGGTGTTGAACAACGAATCCCAGGAATTTGCCCGGGGAAACCCCGAACGCACATTTAAGAAGATTCATCTTCAAGTTGTATTGCCGAACGCGTTGAAACACGGTCTTCAGATGCTCGAGATGTTCCTCGTACGATTTTCTTTTAACCACGAGATCGTCGATATAGCATTCAACGATTTCGTGTATAAGGTCGTCGAAGATCTTTGTCATGGCCCTCTGATAAGTAGCACCGGCGTTCTTCAAACCGAAGGGCATCACTTTATAACAAAATATACCAAGAGGAGTCCTGAAGGCTGTGTGCTTCTGATCTTCAGGATGCATTTTTATTTGATTATACCCCGATGAGCCGTCCATGAAGGAGAAAACCTCATGAGTGGATGTGTTGTCTATCATCAGTTCGGTGACGGGCACCGGGAAATCATCTTTTGGGCAGGCTTTATTAAGATCCCGAAAGTCTACGCATATGCGCACTGTCCCATTTTTCTTCATCACTGGGACGATGTTGGCGATCCATTCAGGGTATTGAACTTCCTGGATGAAGCCAGAGTCAATTAACTTTTTGACTTCGGTATTTATGCTCATTTCAAGCTCGAGTCGCATTCTTCTCGGCGCCTGCTTGACTGGCTTGATGTCTGGGGATATTGCTAGTTTATGTACAGCAATTTCTGGATCTAGTCCTGGCATCTCGGAATAGTTCCATGCGAAGCAATCTTTATGCTGCACAAGGACGTCTTTTAACTCAGCCACCCTCTCTTCAGACAGTAGCTCACTGACGAATGTCGGTCGCGGATCATTTACCGTCCCCAACTCGATTTTCTTGAGATTATCTGCAGTGGTATGGATTCCATCCTTCAGTTCTTTCGGAGCTGGGGGAAAATCTGAGATCACCTCATCGCTGCCGCTTTCAAAGCACCAAGGGAGGTTGTTCATGTCCTCGGACCCTTCTTTTAATATTGTTATCACATGGCAGGTGCGAATTTTCTGCCAATCCCAATGCGGAGTTGGTTTTATCCTTGTGTTTTCGGGTTCGTGCTTTTGCGGCGGCGCTACCCTCCAACTGTCAGACAACGCGAATTTGCCAAGCTGATATTGGTCCTCAACCCAAATCTTAAAGGTGAAGCAATCTTCAAGCGGATGCCCTACTACTCGATGGTAAAAGCAATACTTTGGGTTGGAGACTTCGCCTGCTTGCTCAGGGTGTTTAGACTCTGGCAGAGTAAGCATTTGATGTTTTAGAGCAAGATCAAGTATTTTCCTTGTTTTGTTCCGAGGAAATGAGTATGCTCGACCCATTTTCTTCATGAGGGCTAGGTCAATAACGCTCGACTCTCGGATGCGTAGCTTCTTAGCTCTGCTTTGTGGTTGTCGAGTACCTTTTCGTCCCTTCGACTTGTTTTTGCTTTCGCGTCGAACCTTCTTTGTAGTGGGTTGACAAGGAGCGGTATTTTCATCCTTCACCGCCTGTTGAAGGAGGCGCTGTGTCTTGGCTTTCTCATAGATTGCCATTTCACGATCGTGATCATCTCGGGCTTTTTGACTGGCATCCCTTGTAAGTTTGCTCATTTGGTCTTCAGACGATGGGTTGGGAGGTCTTGCATCAGGAACTTTTGCTGATTCAGGATTAGCGTCTTCCCATTGAGCGTCCGCCTCTTCATCGAAGTCATACATGGCATAACAGCTGTTTATTAGCTCCCGTTTCTTTGAGCGAACATACCCGAGCCCTTTTGTTTCCGTTCTCCCGTTAGGCAGTTTGCATTGAGTCCCGGGAACGTTCCAGACCTTGTCATAGAATTTGGCTTTTCTAGCGGTCTGTGTAAAGGACATCCTTTGGCGTTTCAGAAGTTTCTTCAAACCTTCGGTGTAATATCTGGGAAGACGGATAGGCTGAAGCCTGTCAAACGTGGGATCCGCGCCATGCCAAATTTCTTTTTTCACCTTGTTTTCTTCAGAATGGTAGAATAGGATTGCCTTCTCGCCTTTTCGTCCGGGAGGGATATAGAACGTCTGCAATTCTTCTATGCTGTTGGTGTCGAGTGCATCCAGTTCTTTGTAGTGTTCAAGCGGCACCATGGTTATCTGCAGACTTCGCTCTTCATCAGCGGAGACCCGTATTGAAGGCCGAGCGAGGAATACAGCATGAACTTCATCCTCTGAATCACTACCGAAGATCAATGAAGGAACGGATGGTCCTGGCCTGGCGGATTGGGCTGGACCTGAATAAATTATATCCTCCTCCTCTTCAGTGTCACTGCCGAAGACGGGTATGGTGGCGTTGGTTTTGTTCTCCGGCTTGTGACACCTTTCCGTGTCTTCGAAACTCGGTAAGAAGTATTTGGCATCTTCATACTTGCGAACTTCATTCACGGAAAACGGATTCAACTCTCCTGCCACGGTGTACTCGAGACCATCCCTACAATATTTCATGCACTGATGATGTGTAGAAGGGATGATATTGTACTCGTGTAGCCATGATCGGCCGAGCAGAGCATTGTAGCATGTCTTGGCATCTATAACATGGAATTTGATGTCTGTGACGAGCAACCCGAAGCGTAGCGTCAATATCACAGATCCAAGAGTCTTTGAGGATTGAGAGTCGAAACCGGAGATAGTGATCTTGTCTCAGGCGAGGTGTTGGACACTCATGCAAATCTCCTTTAACACTCGCACATTGAGCAAATTGACAGACGATCCGTTATCGACCAAGATTTTACCTATCTTTATGTCATGGCAGTATCCTGAGACATAAAGGGGGCGATTGTGTTCACACGTCCCGAGGAGAAGGTCTTCATCACCAAAAGCAACGCCGGCTGTGTGCACTTCTTCTAATTCGTCTTTCATCTTTTCTTCGGCTAAGAAAGCTTGGAACTGGTCCGGATCTCGTAGCGCCTTAATCAAAGAGTCCCTGGCCTCCTTTGATAGTAACAAGGCATCAAGGACGCTAAGCTGAGAGGGCAGTTTCCTCAGATGTGCCAGAACGTTGTAATCCACCTTATTTCTTTTCGGCGGGTTTTCGGCGTTTAGCTCTTCCAGAACTTGGTCATCTAAGACTATGACTTCAGAGACTTTTTCTTTCCCTTTATCTTTTCTATTCGAGGGTCCGAGGTTCTTTTCAGGCAGTGTTCGATTCCGCAGCCGGATATTTTCGCAAACCGCTGGCTCCTCTTCTTTTCCCGAAATTGACTCTTTAAAGAGAGGGGCAAGCTCTAGCTCCTCATCAGAGTCGCTCCCAAATATAGGCACATGTGTCCTGGTAGTGTTAACCATGTGACAATTGCTGGCAGTTCTTTCAAGCTCTTTGGTCGTGTTTCCTTGTTCCCGACGAATCTTACGCTTTTCCCGTTTAAAGCGTTGTTGATTAGCGACGTATCCTTGCCACCATCTATCGAAAGCCTTGCACTCTTGAGTGGGATGCAAGACCTTCTGATGATATAAGCAATAAGAGGGGTGCATTTCTACCATGCCAGTAACTTTTTCTTCGGAGGGTGGTAGCTTCATGCCCATCGATATGGCCTTAGCAAACTTTTTTATCTTGAATTGGCTTTTGTCAGCGGTGGAGGCATTTTGCTCCAGTGGGATCATCTCAGCTCCTTCCTCAAGTCGCTGGCGCTTGGCCCTTTCGAATATAGCCGTCTCGCGTTCTCGATCAGCTTTACTTTTCAATCGAGCTTCATTAAGAAACGCGCCAATCATTTCAACTGATAACCCTGGAGCCCCTAATTCGGCATTTGCCCCCAGCGTTCCAGTCCCAGAAGTCCCTTCATCGTTCGTGGTCGAATGGGAGATCATATGACAGCTCGACACATATTCCTCGGATTCATCCGATGAACTTTCTCCCTCATCTTCTTTTTGAAAGACGTGATCAAGGAAATCTTGGAGCGTAATGGGAGTCCGCGCCTTTTGGTTATATTCATCCAGCGCGTCGATTTGCTTTTGTAAATCCGTGCGCTTGTCGCCAGGCTTCACGGGCTTCTTAGATTTCTTCTTCTTCTTTTTCGAGGATTTTGACGGCTGGTTATGAACGCTTGATCTACCATCATCGGTCTTCGGAGTCGGTCGTGGCTTCAACATCCCCTCAATAACCTGCGGTTCCAAGGGGTTCTTCCACTTGACCGCTGGACAGGTCTGAAGATCATTTAGCATTCTCCTCGTTTTGGCTGATAATACAACCTCCCAAGGAGCTTCTTCAATGACAGAGCATGTTGCCCCCGGCGTATTCGTCCCTTTAGAGGTGTGGGGCTGCGGGGGATTCACCTTCCATTTGTCAGATAGCACAAATTTGCCCTGGCGGTACTGGTTTTCAAGCCAATTTTTGAAAACGTAACAGTCTTCGATCGGATGTCCTAGCACTCGATGATAAGGGCAGTAATTAGGCTCGTTGACGTCACTTGGTTGCGACGGGCGCTTTGGATCTGGCAGATTTATGAGTCTGTTGCGCAATGCCAGCTCGAATAGCCTCCTCGTTTTATCACGGGGGAAGGAGTAAGGGCGTCCCATCCTGTCCTCAAGGGGTACGTATGGACGCGTATTGTTTGGACGAGCAACCGGTTTCGAGTCGTTCGGTTGTTGTTGGGCATTAGCAACGATGATCGTTTTTCCCTTTCCTTTATCGTTTCGGGAGTCCGGCTTCGGGAGAGGGGGTTTATGGCCCATCTGGTCCATCTGCGCCAATTTGTCGATCAAAGCCTGGAAGGAAGTCGGCTTGAAGAACATCATAAACTGTGAAATGGTTGCTTGTGGATCAAGGGTTCCAACAAACATTCCCACTGCAGGGGCTTCTTCTATGCGCTGTTCACACTTAGACCATAGATTACGCCACCGTATAGCGTACTGAACCCATGTCTCGCCGGGTTTTACCCTGGCATTAATCAGCGCCGTCATCGGGGTACGCTCGCTGGCACTTGCAAAACGTTGGGTGAAGAGCAGCTCCATCTCCGCAAAGGTTTTAATAGAGTCGTTGGGGAGCTCGGAATACCATTCAAAAGCCGTATCTGATAGGCTTCCAACAAACTGGCGCAGCAAAAGCTTGTCGTCGCCGCCGGTGTTACCACAAAGCGCCCTGAACTGAGCAACATGTTGATGGGGATTGCCGGTCCCTTTGTAGACATGAAACTTGGGAATTGTGTAACCCGGCGGGTACTTGATTTGGTCATACCAGCCCGGATATGGCCGCCCCGTTTTTACAACGTGGCCGGCTGCTTCGGCCGCGTGATGAACCTTTATTTGCTGGGCTATATATTCGTCCAGATCAGTTTTAGAGATTGTATCCTCTCTATCCGTTGATAGAACGGGCTGAGGGTTTGATGTTTCTCCCTTATCATCCCCAAGGACGATTGGGGGTTCTTCAGTTGGGGGATCTGGTTGTATCATCATCCCTATCATGTCCTAGAAGAGGAGGCCCATACGCTGTATATTGGCTGCTTGTTCAGCAGCCTCTTTGTCTCTCTTTTCCAGTACTCGGCGGAGGAACTCGGCGTCGGTCTCTTCCTCTTGACGTTCATCTAAGGACGTCCCAGGGTTCTCTTTTGGCTCCGTGAGTGCAGCCATTGTAGTCATCATCTCCTGGAGCTTTTGTTGCTGCTCCTGAGCCTTGGTCACTGATCGGGTAAGTGGTCGGTGACCCGTAGAAGTACGACTTTCTTCCTTTCCAGAAGCCATATAGACCGTATGAACTGTTATGCCCCCTGACTTGGGGCGTTTAGGTTCATCGCTTTTAAACTTTGTCAGTGTCACGGGAGCTTTCTCTGGCCTTTTCCTTTTATGGACCTTTGAGGTTGAAGGAGCCGTTGAAGCGGGCATCCTAGCATTTGTTGCCCCCTGCTGTTTAATGGGGCGGTTTTTGTCCTTTTCCACCTTTGCCTTTTTCTGGTGACGAAAGTGGTCTGGGTCAATCACGGAGTCTTGAACCCTCCGCCAAACTTTATAAATTTTTGACGACAGCCGTTGAGGGGGCTGTTCCTGCTTTGTCTCCGGGGCTTTTTCCATGGGCGGAGGAGACCTTTTCAATGCAGCAATTGGGGAGTTCTTTCTCACCTTCCTCAGCAATTCAAAGTTGTTCCCGATTGGAACAGTAGGGTTTAACCTCCACCACTGGAGCTGGTGGGGTTAGCCCTGAGGAGGAGTTGCCCCCTGCTTTCCTTATTCGTTGCCAATGGCGACGTCGCGCATGACGAGCCGTTGGGACTGGCTCGGAAATCGAGACGGTTTCTTGTTGCCCCCTGTTTGAGTGTGGGGTAACTGCCGATGTCAGCCTATCGAAGACTGATGCCTTTTGACCAGCTGGGGGAGGAGTGGGAACCGTCAATCTTGTGAAGACCGACTCTCTGATGGGAGAAGCCGCTTTAACGACTTCCAAAGCAGCGGCCATTGCCCTCTTTGGGACGGCCACTTTATAGTTCTGACCTAGCCTGGTGAAAACGGAGGCTGTCGGTTTAGTAGCGGGCGACCCGTTGACAGGGGTCGTGGTAGCAGTGAGCCGGTCGAACACCGACTTCTTGTTCGCTTCCGGTGAGGATATCTGCATAGAAAAGCTTGTAGGTGGGACCATGGTCCCGAAAAACAGGCCGGTGGTGGCCTGGGTCACCTGGTCTACCGGCAGAGTAAGGAAGGAAGCCGCTTGGGGCCCATATGTCACACCTCCTGGTGAAATGGAGCGTCCATTGCAGTGGCATTTCGAGCAGTTGGTGCAATTGAAGGCCATTGAATATTGAGTTCTGCGCCTGACAAAAGACCAAATCTTAGCATCTTGAAATCCGAAGACAACCATTTAACAAAACCGCGATTGGTTCGCGAAGACGACACACGAAGTGTGGAGTGGAAAGAGGAAAAGGTCCCACCGGGCGTGCCAGAATTTGTTCCCCTCCGAACGGCGGCCCGGACTTCGCGTCCGTGCCTAAGGTTCGGGGCAGATGCTATTTGGTTTTATCCGTCTATCTCTCCGAAGATGCCAAGTTGATTTATGGCACCGTGTATCGGAGGTTTAGACGGATGCGACCGATGTAGCAGACTTCGTCAGATTCCCCCTCAGGGTGAGGGGTTTTTGATTGTGGGGACGCTCTTCCCTGCAGGCGCAAGCCCCTGCAGTTAATTACGCTACCGCGTTGCGATAACAACTTTCTCCTTCTCCAGAATTTCACTTCGTGTCGTGTATGTTTGTTTTGTTTGTGGTTGCCCGTGGATTGTATACGGAGACTTAATAATGTCGTCGCCCGTAGGACGTGGATTGGTCCAAATCCGTATTTACTTAGATTTGGGTTTGGTGTTTTAAGTTTAAGGATGCATTAGTCGCATTGCAGCTAAGATCAACTTAAACATTCATTAAGGATACATTAGTCCTGTTTTAGACTAAGATCAACTTAACGTAGTGATTGATTTAATTATCTGGCCGTCGGGACTCGTCACCTCTCTGACGTCGTTGAGGGATTACAACGACAGGCGTCTGAGGAGTTCAGAGATGTACCCTTGAACCAAAGTTGATTTGGAGTTTTATTGTTTATTTAAAGATCTAAGGACACATTAACCGTAGTTGGGGCTAAGATCAACTTAGACGGGACCGTTTAGATCCGGCAAAAGAGCGTTCGGGCTCTATTGCGCCAGTTTAAGGACGTGGTGGTCCATCGCCAGTTTAAGGACGTGGTGGTCCATCGCCGGTTTAGGGATGTGGTGGTCCAATATTAGTTTAGGGACGTTTCAGTCCGATGTTAGTTTAGGGACGTTTCGGTCCGATATTAGTTTAAGGACGTTTCGGTCCGATATTAGTTTAAGGACGTTTCGGTCCAATTAGATAAGTGGTCGTTGGGACCCGTCACCTCTTTGACGTCGTTGAGGAATTACAACGAGGGATGTCAAAGGAGTTCGGAGATGTACCCTCGAACCGGTCATGAATTGGTTTAGGGGAGCCATTTTGCTCAATCAATTTAATTTAAGTACTTACAGCCAGGATTGGGTTAAGTCCAATTTTTTTTTTTTATTTTGAGCTCTGCCCGACTAAGGAATCAATCCAAACAGGGCTCTGCCCCTTTATTATTTTGCAATTTGATTTGGGCCAGGCCCTTTTAAATAATGAGTTGCATTTGTGCAGAAACTCAAGAATTTTCCAAACAGGGCTCTGCCCTTTTATTATTTTGCAATTTGATTTGGGCCAGGCCCTTTTAAATAATGGGTTGCATTTGTGCAAAACCCCAAGAATTTTCCAGATTTAAGAACAAAAGTGCATAGCACTTTTGATCTAAATTTGGATCAAAGGAAAACAAGTTTTTCTTCTTGTTTTTCCTGATTTCACAGAACCAAGGGTTCATATCAAGTGCAAGGCACTATTTATTTCTTTTTATTGAATTATTCATTTTTTTTATCCTCTGTTCTTCAGAGATTTTTCACTTCTTCAAAAGAAGTTTTTAGCTCTTTTTTTTGTGTTCTTGATTAATCTTCAAGAGTTCCTTCTCTTCTTTTTTTTATGCCAGAAGTTGATTCTTCCAGTTGATGCCTTTTGAATGAGGTCTGGGATCCTATTTATAGTGCTCACAAATTTGTTGAATTTGTTAACAAGATCTTTTCTGAATGATTTTTTGGGAATTTTCCCACCATTGGATCTTTGATCCAAAGGCAGAAGAACATCTTCTGGTTTTGGAAAGAACAGAAAAGATTTCATCAAATTTTCATTCTGTTTCTGCGCAACTCCCCAATGAATAACACGTGTCGCGCAGTCGAAGGCTTGCGCAACAGTGCTTGCGCAACTGCGCAGACACGTGTCGCGCAGTTGTGCGCTTGCGCAACGGTGCTTGCGCAACTGCGCAGACACGTGTCGCGCAGCAGTGCCCTTGCGCAACAGTGATTGCGCAACTGCGCAGACACGTGTCGCGCAGGTGTGCGCTTGCGCAACCGTGCTTGCGCAACTGCGCAGACACGTGTCACGCAGCGATGCACTTGCGCAACAGTGCTTGCGCAACTGCGCAGACACGTGTTGCGCAGCGGTGCGCTTGCGCAACTGCGCAGACACGTGTCGTACTGTGGACCGCTTGCGCACTGCGCAACGCACGGAATTTGAAGCGTTGCTTCAGAAAATTTGAATTTTCAAAATTCAAATGAGCCTTGCTCAGATTGGGGGAACAGCCTCCTCGCCGGAAGGGCACCACATCGCCTGCATCTTTTACGGGCTCCCACCTCAATACCGAGGCAACTCGGGCGCGAAGTTGGCTGGCCGACGCGTCCAAGATTTGCTGTAGAATGTGTAGTGTAGAGGCTATGTCTCATTTGGGGTTTTGTTGCCTTTGAAGATAATGGAGGAATCAAGATAAGAAAAAATGGTGCTTGCATTTTTCTAGCATGAAATGAGATCAAGAATGAAACTCTCAAGAATCAAAACCTCCTCTTTTCTTTTCTCAAATGAAAAACTTTATATCTTAGAATGGTGGAGGAAAGAATGTATCATCCAAAACCATGAAGGGAGGTAATGGTAGGAGAAAGCAAGAGGTGACCATAACCTAAACATCATCATAACAAATTCACATCAAACTCTAATCACTTCAAATCACCAAAAAGCAAGTGATGATGATAGAAAAGAATGGTATCAAAAAGATGCTATCATAATCAATACATTTGTAAGAAACCCCTCCACAATGTGTTATTTGCAAACTTACAAATAACCCCCCTCCATCGGAAAAGTCCGGCCGGGAAAGAACAAAGGAAAACCGGCCGGAACGGAATGCAAACTGGCAACTCCAGAAAACTGGTCCCGTAATAAATTACAGGAAAACCCCGATATTGTGCATACACACCCGCATCTGTATTCCGTCCGGATACAAATACAATGAGACAAAATCTACACTGTACTAAACTAGGATCCGGCTTAAACTAAAGCCGGCTAGTAATGTCCGTCCGATCCTGATCCGTGCAATACCGCACGTATCTGATCGAACCCTGCCATATAACCATACGGCCACTAGTACAAACCGTCCGATCCTGATCCGTGCAATACCGCACGTATCTGATCGGACCCTGCCATATCTCCATACGGCCTCTACAGCGTTTCGCCCGAAACTTGAGTAACTGTAAGTGTGGTGGACTCTAAAGACTCGTCAATACTATGGTTGTGGATTTAACCACTAGCACGTCAGAGGTATAAGCCAATACGTGACGGGCCACCAGCTATTGACCAAAAGGGACGTCGATGAGCGAACTCATCCTGACACCCTACTGAGCCTGTCAGTGACAATATCCGTACAGTCCGGTCCGTTCGTCTATGAGCATCGCATGTCGGGCCTAGGGGGTTGGTAAAAGTCAGACCCCCAAAAGCGGTACAAGTCGTGTCGGAGTGTAGCCCAGAACACCCTGAGATACTACTGGAATACCTACCAGTAAATCTCCTGCCTTGGCCAAGGACTTTGTGTAATGGCTCTCCTAGACACAGCGCGACCTCACCCCCAATACCGGGAGAGACGAACCCCTGAAGATCCGCTCACTGCCTCCATGTGGCTCGGGACTGTACCCAACTAAAACCTGTTTGCACGACTCCTTTGAGCCGTGGTAGGGTAGTAATCAAAGCACAGTGGGAACTCACACGAGACAAATGACGATCCCCAGGTCGATGAACTAACCTGTACACATGTCACCAGGGAACTGCTATCTGACGTCAGGTATAAGACCAACTAGCATGTTCCCGGCGAGTCCTGTCCGGTGTACTCATAACCCAATGAGCACCTGTATACATCTTAGGTGAACCAACTGACACCAGTGGCTTGTGAGACCGGCCACCGCCCCTCGTCGGGGTCTCGACTGTATACACTAGTCTACCCTGGAGAATCGATGCCCTGTCTCGAAACTCCCACGACTAGGGACCATTTAAGGATGTGCTTATAGACTCCAGCTCTCACTTATATCATCGCCCTCATACTGCTGGCAGTCAAGCAAGAATCCTAGGGGCTCTATCAACGTGCAATAGCGACCTATCAGGTCACCTAAAGCAGTACACGATGATAAAGGTAAACCAGATAGCATACTATCATCTCGAGTAAGACTGTCTTACCGGGATAGGTCCTCCCTCAATCATCGCAATCACGTGCCTGTGATCCAATAATTGACTCTGAGGGCATTATCTCCAACAATCTCCCACTAGCACTCAAGGCTAATTATTGCGATGTCGCATACTCACAGCCCGTGTGATACCGAACACCCAACTCCTCTACTAGTCAGTCTCATAAAGCCTGTATGTGAAACTCTTGCGTTCGAGGAATAGCCTCAGTGAGTGGATCCGCCTAGATGTTTCTTTCTATGTCTCTCTATATCTCAAGTTCGCGGAGAAAGCCATCTCCCGAAATGAGCAATACCTGTCTTGGAATGTCTGGATGTCTGATGGGACCTAGCTCATAAATGAACTCCAAATCCAAATTTCTTCGACTGTATCGTCAACTGAACTTAATCAGTATCCTGTGCCATGCCTCCCTCAGTATTACCTTGGACCACTTGTCCAAAATACTGCCCCTCGTCAGAGGGAAAACTATAACTCTGACAACCTCCTTGTCGTCCATGTCACCTTGGAAGCCTGGAATGATAATTGTCTCCCAAATGAGGCTGTCGTTATCATATCCCTAGAACATCCACTTATGTTCTAAAACTGCTTCCGAATGTTCCTCCAGGATTGGATCAATATCAACTTATTGCATCTAGTGCAAGAACAACATCTGGTGTGGTACTTGACATCTCATGATTGACTCAATTGCCTGAGCAAGTGATCTGCCAATCATGCACATCCCTCTCCCCTTTAGTCTGTAAGACACCTTTAGAGAGGGTGACTCCATTACCTGCAGGTACACTACCATGCCAGGAGTCGTCCATTCTAAATACTCTTAGAATGCTGTCTAAGTACCCAGATTGGGAAACCACCCAAATCTAGATCTAAAACTATAGATCTAGTAACCAGTATGTCTGATATAATGTCCAAGTCCCTCGTGGAGAAACTACTGTGTGACGACCAAAGTATAACCGATCGTAGTATAGGAATGTCACTTCCTACTTTGTGTATGTCATCCAAAACCCGGATATCACACCCTACTACCTTCTCAACATATCCATCCCCTATTCTGATGACGTCAAACCTATGACTGTCACATCAGAAATAGATGATCTATCTCCGCTACATCTGCTTTAGTCTATAAATAGACATGAGCCTGATTTCCACCAATGCTTCCGCTGCTCCCACTAACTACGACAACCCTCTGGCAGAGTCATATATACGTACGCTTCCAAAACTAGTTTAGAACGACGCTATACTCATCCTCCTGCCGGGTCTCACAGCCTGGAACAACAACAATGGCAAGTGTGGGTAAACAAGAACTTCCCTGTCACCGTCCTTGAGGCTACCGGAGTACCTCTCGGGTGCCTGAAGTTACCCACCTTATCTGCGGAGTGGCCAATGGAATGTCAAAACAGATTGAATCTTTAGGTTCCTTATCAAATCTTCAGTAATCGTTTGCGGTTCTGGAATCACTTCCAGTTCTACCATACTCCCACTACTGTTTTTGAAAAAATCCATTTTTAATAAAACTGTGGCGAGTCTAGAACAATATTTCTATTGATCTGCCAGATGGTAGAAAATCAACCCTCGTCATAGCCTGGGTCAACCCACAAACAGCCATTACAGAAACGTGCCTTGAGTTATCCAGAGTCTGGTTTTAATCATAAGCCGAACAACTCCCCGTACCTTAACATCGTTAAGATATAAACTGTTCTATATCCAATATAGAACCAGAGGCACTGATTTAATTGAACCAGATTCAAATCATGCAGCTATCTCCAGTGCATGTCAACTAAATGGAAGGAGGCCGATCAGCGTTACTCAACTTAGGAATGCTTCCAATTATGAGTAACCTGAAAGAGAAGCAATTTCTCTTTATCATTACTATCAACTGAATACCATACACAAGTATCTACATCTTCGATCACTTTGAAGAATCCCGATACTTGCTACACCTGGTTCTCTACTCTATTCAAATACCTATAACTCCTCAAAACTTAGACCCTGTGTTTCAACGAAACACATGTCTAAGAACTAGAGAAGTTAAAAGTAAACAGAATATAATATGAGGACCAACCCCTCTGTCCTAATGGACACTGGACAACATACAATACTCTGTATAAGTCCGCTGAGTCTAACAACTCTTTCACTGTGTGTCGTAGGTTGAAAACTGTACTTATGGTCAAGAAGAATTACACCGCTGTTTAATGCTCCTTACCTAACCATCCACTGATAGAGGTAAATGTCATCGACATAATATCAAAAGGTATATCTCACTCTATGAAAATAGACGTACAGATATATCAATTTGAAATTGGTGCACAACAGCGGATATTCAAAACCAAATATTTGCCGACCGGCAAACAGCCTAGATGATCTCCTCAAATATCACCGATTACAACGAATCCCGATATAATGAGGATGATCACCCTATTCCCAATAACTTACTCCCACTCATCATCTGTAAAAACCATACAGATGTGAGAATCAAACTTGGTAAATACATACCCTGGAGCAAGTGTCTAATCGGGAAATCAGTTTTCTTTTAACAGTACACAGTTGAACTGAAACATTGAAATGTTTCGATGGGGTATCCCGGTATTCCTAGTAATGCCTCTACCATTATCCAGATTCACAACTATAACCGTATAATTCTTTGCCACCTCTCCAAATCCTTTTATATGTCTTTAGTCATTACCTTCTGTACACCCCTTTAGGCCAAATGGTTTTCTTCCTTCCCTACCGTTCGGCACCAGCCTATGGTTTGGAAGAAGACTATCCAATAAGCATAATAGGTGTACTGTCCTAGTCCCAGGAACACTCGCAATGCGAGAGAAGGTGAAGATAAAAGACAACCGAATAAACCTTATTCCTATTTCTCCTGGACCAGAATCCATCCCCGAACTGGAACAAGTTCCTTTCGAGTTCGTATATAACCATACGATGGAGTATCCAATAAACTGTGGATCTTCGTAGTGATACGGAGTGTCCTGGAGAAATACAAAGGTGATTTAGGATTGGCGAAGAAATACTTGGTTTGGTCGTAAATATCAGTCGCAATTTACTTTGCCCTCTTACTAATCCCTTGCTTTGTCTTAACTTAATACCTTCTGTACACCGTTTAGGCTAATTGGCTTTCTTCATTCCCTACCGGTCGGCACCAGCCTATGGTTTGGAAGAAGAATATCCAATTTGCGTAATAGGTGTACTACTCCTAAACCAAGGAGTACTCGCAACCTGAGAGAGGGTGAAAAGAAAAGACAACTGAATAGTCCTATCCGTTTTCTCCAGAACCAGAAACCATCCTCGAATAAATCCCTTCGAGTTCGTATATAACCATACGATGGTTTTGTCCAATGGAAGTAGACGTTCATAGTAACACGGGGTGTCCTGGAGAAAACGGTAAAAGTAGCAGTGGTAATGAGGTTTGCAACTCTGACAATCCAAAAGCCAGTGTTAAGAAGGTTCGGTCAACTTGGTCACTGAGTCATAGTCTTAGGGTCAGGTCAATGGTCGCTGCCAAAGAGAGAGAGAAAAGAAACACTCAGCGTGCACTCTAACCTAGATCAGAATGGTTATCACTTTTTCTAATCAGGAAACCTCCCACTGTTACCTCAAATTCTCCTCCAAACCTGAAAGAAGAATTAGTCGGGATAACCTGAGGAGTAAACCAACTCATCAGTGGGAATCGGGATCCAACTCTCATCGCATGATAACGTGACGGAATCCGCTCACGGTATCACACTCCAGAAGGTATGCGCATATCTAGCAAGTTTCAGTTCTTTTGAAACTCCCGATGTAATTTCTGCCCCATGCTCTTATGACCTTGGCGTGAGGTCAAAATATCATAAGTCACATGTCAAGTTCTACCCGTCATTGTCCAGGTTAATTTGAACCCACCCGTACATACCCTTGACGTAGGCCAAAATATTAGTACGACTTTCCCAAACCAACGCATCTATCTATGCAACAGATAAATACCCGGCAGCTACCAAACACTATGCCTTGGCGTGAGGTCAAAATACATAGCTTGAATACTACCGAATATTTAACTGAAAAGACGGAGGGCTACGAATGGTTTCTGGCGAAAACCTTTAACATAATGAACTTGATATCGTCGAAGGAACGGATAGCTTTGTAAAAATATAATGACGAAAACCTTTGCTAAAGAGGTCACTCCCGGTGAAGGGATCTCGGCTCTTTCCTCGTAGAATGAGGTGCAGGATATTCCAACTGAATACCACGGTGCAAAGCAAAAGTAATCGGCTATAGTGAAGTTAATGCCCTGACGCAAACTTCTGTCCAAGGGGTCACTCCCGGTAAAGGGATCTCGGCCCTTGCCTCGTCGACTGAGGAGCAGGATATTCCAAATGAATACCACGATGCAAAACAAAAGTGAACATCCTTGCAATAACAGCTTTTTGAAAAGTGTTCCAACAACATCAGAATAGGTTTGTTTAACTTGCATTGATCCGAATCAACGCAGTCCCATCAATTGATCACACCACAAAGAACGAAAATATACTGACGTACGTATATGCCATCCGCATTCGCCACTGGGTCCCGTCATCACCCGTTAGGTTAGCTAACTAACGGCAGAGCGGGGACTGGACTAGCACGGATGAAAAACATATACAACATCTACTAATATATATACCAATATATTATATTTCGCTCAAGGCGTGATAAAAAATGCAACATCACAGAAATGTACAGCATCACAGAACAATACAGATATCTGGGATCCCCGGGTTTCACAGAGCCACTACTGAAACCCGACGTTCCCCTGGTCGTGTGGATAGCCTGTGCAATGAAAACCTAGACCCCTACGGGCGCGGCAAGTTACCCACCAAAACCTGAAGCGAGGCAGCCCCCTTCAGCGCCGTGAATGGACCACCCAGCACTTCACGGAATCCGGTAACTTGGGCACCCCTCCTGGGTCAACCTAGTACAGAAAGTAAAATATACATACAACGGGTACATCGACCGCAACCTGGTCGTGCCCCAAAATAATAATACAATCAGGCAGTGACGGCAGTCCACATGTCGGACGCTCGCCCCGCAATATCAAATGTACATAATACAACAACATTGTACTAACATTGCATCCAGGCTATCCCCCACGACCGATCCGCAACATCACAGCAATACATAGAACATCAACGTGAAAGTCACGTTCGCAAATCCGTCTAACCGGGCTATAGCAGTTAGACTGGATTTACCGATCAAGTGACATTCACGGTCGCAGATATAATGTAAATACTGTGAAATAATGTGTTTAAAATATCCGATCGATCAAAAATTAACAAGTGGGCCCCCAAGCAATACTGTAGCACTCACAGAAATTCTGGGCCCAATTTTAATATTCCAAAACCCCTAAAATCAGCCCAGAAGCCCACTGGAAAAAAATGATGCAGTGACGACACCAATGTGCGGCGGAACCGCGGCCCAAGGGGGGTTTGGCCGCGGTTCCGCGCTTCAGTGATCGACTGACTGCGTCGAATTTTTACAGCAGTCTTAGAATTTCCAGTGCATTAGTTTTTTACAACCTGAAAAAATTTTGGACTTCAAAAAATTTCGACAGAAAACTGATGTAAGGAAAAACGCGGGTTTTTGGAATTTTGGTCGATCGAAAATGCAAACACATCAAACAAAGCTAGATGAAATTAATGGCGAGGCTCTGATACCACTGTAAGTGCACGGCGGCGCCCCGGCCGTCATTCCGACGGCCAAATGCGGAAGCGGTGATAAACTTTAATTTTGCGAACTTAGCAAACCGGCACCACCGCGCACTAAACACCCGGATCGAACCATTAACTAGTCTAAGCTAACTACAAGACGGGTTAGAGATATACCGAATGATCCGAGTCCTCCGGTCTTCTCGTCGTCGTCCTGATCTCCTGCGGAAACTCCGGTCGTCGCCTCCTCGCCGGAAGGGCACCACATCGCCTGCATCTTTTACGGGCTCCCACCTCAATACCGAGGCAACTCGGGCGCGAAGTTGGCTGGCCGACGCGTCCAAGATTTGCTGTAGAATGTGTAGTGTAGAGGCTATGTCTCATTTGGGGTTTTGTTGCCTTTGAAGATGATGGAGGAATCAAGATAAGAAAAAATGGTGCTTGCATTTTTCTAGCATGAAATGAGATCAAGAATGAAACTCTCAAGAATCAAAACCTCCTCTTTTCTTTTCTCAAATGAAAAACCTTATATCATAGAATGGTGGAGGAAAGAATGTATCATCCAAAACCATGAAGGGAGGTAATGGTAGGAGAAAGCAAGAGGTGACCATAACCTAAACATCATCATAACAAATTCACATCAAACTCTAATCACTTCAAATCACCAAAAAGCAAGTGATGATGATAGAAAAGAATGGTATCAAAAAGATGCTATCATAATCAATACATTTGTAAGAAACCCCTCCACAATGTGTTATTTGCAAACTTGCAGATAACCCCCCTCCATCGAAAAAGTCCGGCCGGGAAAGAACAAAGGAAAACCGGCCGGAACGGAATGCAAACTGGCAACTCCAGAAAACTGGTCCCGTAATAAATTACAGGAAAACCCCGATACTGTGCATACACACCCGCATCTGTATTCCGTCCGGATACAAATGCAATGAGACAAAATCTACACTGTACTAAATTAGGATCCGGCTTAAACTAAAGCCGGCTAGTAATGTCCGTCCGATCCTGATCCGTGCAATACCGCACGTATCTGATCGAACCCTGCCATATAACCATACGGCCACTAGTACAAACCGTCCGATCCTGATCCGTGCAATACCGCACGTATCTGATCGGACCCTGCCATATCTCCATACGGCCTCTACAGCGTTTCGCCCGAAACTTGAGTAACTGTAAGTGTGGTGGACTCTAAAGACTCGTCAATACTATGGTTGTGGATTTAACCACTAGCACGTCAGAGGTATAAGCCAATACGTGACGGGCCACCAGCTATTGACCAAAAGGGACGTCGATGAGCGAACTCATCCTGACACCCTACTGAGCCTGTCAGTGACAATATCCGTACAGTCCGGTCCGTTCGTCTATGAGCATCGCATGTCGGGCCTAGGGGGTTGGTAAAAGTCAGACCCCCAAAAGCGGTACAAGTCGTGTCGGAGTGTAGCCCAGAACACCCTGAGATACTACTGGAATACCTACCAGTAAATCTCCTGCCTTGGCCAAGGACTTTGTGTAATGGCTCTCCTAGACACAGCGCGACCTCACCCCCAATACCGGGAGAGACGAACCCCTGAAGATCCGCTCACTGCCTCCATGTGGCTCGGGACTGTACCCAACTAAAACCTGTTTGCACGACTCCTTTGAGTCGTGGTAGGGTAGTAATCAAAGCACAATGGGAACTCACACGAGACAAATGACGATCCCCAGGTCGATGAACTAACCTGTACACATGTCACCAGGGAACTGCTATCTGACGTCAGGTATAAGACCAACTAGCATGTTCTCGGCGAGTCCTGTCCGGTGTACTCATAACCCAATGAGCACCTGTATACATCTTAGGTGAACCAACTGACACCAGTGGCTTGTGAGACCGGCCACCGCCCCTCGTCGGGGTCTCGACTGTATACACTAGTCTACTCTGGAGAATCGATGCCCTGTCTCGAAACTCCCACGACTAGGGACCATTTAAGGATGTGCTTATAGACTCCAGCTCTCACTTATATGATCGCCCTCATACTGCTGGCAGTCAAGCAAGAATCATAGGGGCTCTATCAACGTGCAATAGCGACCAGTCAGGTCACCTAAAGCAGTACACGATGATAAAGGTAAATCAGATAGCATACTATCATCTCGAGTAAGACTGTCTTACCGGGATAGGTCCTCCCTCAATCATCGCAATCACGTGCCTGTGATCCAATAATTGACTCTGAGGGCATTATCTCCAACAGGGGTACCCTTGGAAGCTTTCTTACTGGAACCTGCTGTCAATGAAGAAGGGATGGAGAACGCGTTACATCACTTCATGCGCCTGAACACGGGTTCTCGTTTTTTCATCAGCACGCCGGCCTGTGCTCCACGACTCCTTAATGTATATAAAGAGTAGTACAATCATGCGACGGGGGCTGTTATAAAGGAAGAGAGGCGAGTGTTGATCGATCGTAAAGAAGTACCCTCCGGCACCAACCGTAACGCTCCCTTAGCGCCAACGATCCTGGTGGCTCCCCCTCTAAAAGATGCCGGGGGTAGACCATCACGTGCGCAAAGTCCTCCCTGTGGGCTGCCGCTCCCTGATATCGCAGACGCGCCTCCCGCACCCGGTGCTCCAGTGGAGACAGTGGTTGTACCCTCGCCGGAGTCTGGCGTGGGTGCGGACATCGGGACCCGTCGTCCCAAAGTGGCTGCTGAGCGGAAGTCGATCCCCCGCGAGCCTAGGGTCGGAGGGCAAAAGAAAAAGAAGTCGCTCTTCGCTGCGGACGTCGTGTTCGGCCAGGAACCCCATGCTCCCTATGCTGAAGGTCTACTCGAATATGGGACTAACGCAGGATTAGTGATGCCGCCGTCGGACGATACAGACTTGGAGACTGCTCTCAAAGCTTCGGCATGGTTGGCGAGGCGTGACGCGTGGTTAGCTAAGCTTGCGCAGTCAAGTAACTACTAGTCATATTTTCCTTATTACATCATATCTTCCTTATCGCCCTTGATTAACGCTTTTCTCTCCTTTCTTTCAACAGGCATCACTGATGAAGAAGCCATTGCCGCTTCTTTGAAGACTTTCCAAGAGGAGGAACGTCTTAGAGCGTCTATGGGCCTTAGTAAGTTTTAATTTATCAAGTCTCCATCTCCTTCGTGTTATGGTCGATCTAACCTCTCTCTTTCTATTGCAGAAACCTCAATGCAGTTCCCACCAAGCGACACAAATGTTCCGCCAGCCGCCGATATTCCTGCTTCCTCTGGGCCACCGCAGGAGGTTCGTCTTGAAGAGCCGATGAGAGATGCCTTAAAGGCTCTGGAGGCATCCCTGAACAAGGATGACGACGCCTTGAAGGAGGCGTCACAAAGGTCTATCGCGACAACCCGGGAGGAAAGGAAGAGGCTGAGGCGTGAGGCGAAGGCATGCAGGGCTACCTTGGCTATGGGAGCGGGTCCCAGCACTGTCCCTCGCGCTGATACTCCATCCCAAGAGGCCCCTGTCGCCCTATCCACTGCCCGCAGAGAGGTGGCGCGCGCAGTTCGGAGCGCAAACGGCAAATCCAATTCAGGTAATGTTTCTCTCAGAGTTTTTGTTATAAGGATTTTAATGTCGTTGGTCCTTATATCTCTTATCTTGCAGGGCCAAGTCTGATCGAGGGGGAGGCGGAAACCGTTGATCCCAGGGGAACAGAGGAGGCGGTGCCTGCCGAACTCGAGCCGACAGTGGGCAACATCGTTGAGGCCATGGAGCCTGAAGTGGAGGTCGAGGGGCCTACCGCCGGGAAGGTCATTGATGCCGAACCTGAAGTGGTGGCAGATGATATGATCATTATAACTGAGTCCAGGGTGGTGGCGGATGAGGCGCTCGAGGCCGGCGATCCCCCGGCGATGGTGGACGATACAACCGCAACTACTGAACCTGAGAGAGTAGTGGGTGAGGTGGCCATGATTCCTGAGGACGAGCCAACCGCTCCTTCTCTGGAATCTGGCAATACTCCAATCATAGCCCTTCCCGTCTATGGCCCTCCGCCGTCTCCAGGTCTTGCGAGCACGACGACGGTCCCTATCGAGTCGGGTGACGAGGCCACGGGCGGTGGTCTGATGTCGATAGAGGAGGGAGTCGCCTCCGTTTCAGCCGGGAGCTCCTCAGATAAACCCCAAGTGGCTGCTTTTCTTTACTTTACAATCCTTTCTGACAAGTTCACCTTTTCGTAATACAGGTGCATGTTCCCCTCCGAACGGCGGCCCGGACTTCACGTCCGTTGCCTAAGGTTCGGGGCAGATGCTAATTGGTTTTATCCGTCTACCTCTCCGAAGATGCCAAGTTGATTTATGGCACCGTGTATCGGAGGTTTAGACGGATGCGGCCGATGTAGCAGACTTCGTTAGATTCCCCCTCAGGGTGAGGGGTTTTTGATTGTGGGGACACTCTTCCCTGCAGGCGCAAGCCCCTGCAGTTAATTACGCTACCGCATCGCGGTAACAACTTTCTCCTTCTCCAGAATTTCACTTCGTGTCGTGTGTGTTTGTTTTGTTTGTGGTTGCCCGTGGATTGTATACAGAGACTGAGTAATGCCGTCGCCCGTAGGACGTGGATTAGTCCAAATCCGTATTTACTTAGATTTGGTTTTGGTGTTTTTAGTTTAAGGATACGTTAGTCGCGTTGCGGCTAAGATCAACTTAAACGTTCGTTAAGGATACGTTAGTCATGTTTGAGACTAAGATCCACTTAACGTGATCGTTTAGATCCGACAAAAGAGCGTTTGGGCCCTATTATTCCAGTTTGGGAGATTCATAGTCCAATTTGGGACTAAAGTCTGTTTGGAGGATACGTTAGCCATTTTTGAGGCTAAGATCGACTCAAACGTTTGTTAAGGATACGTTAGTCCAGTTTGAGACTAAGATCAACTTAACGGGACCGTTTAGGTCCGACAAAAGAGCATTTGGGCTCTATTGTGCCAGTTTAGGGACGTGGTGGTCTATCGCCAGTTTAAAGACGTGGTGGTCCGCATTCCAGTTTTGAGGACGTGGTAGTCCGTCGCCAGTTTAGGGACGTGGTGGTCGATCGCCAGTTTAGGGACGTGGTGGTCCGTCACCAGTTTAGAGACGTGGTGGTCGATCGCCAGTTTAAAGACGTGGTGGTCCGATATTAGTTTAGGGACGTCTCGGTCCGATATTAGTTTAGGGACGTCTCGGTCCGATATTAGTTTAGGGACGTTTCGGTCCAGCAAAAGAGCGTTCGGGCTCTATTGCGCCAGTTTAAGGACGTGGTGGTCCATCGCCAGTTTAAGGACGTAGTGGTCCATCGCCAGTTTAGGGACGTGGTGGTCCGATATTAGTTTAGGGACGTTTCGGTCCGATATTAGTTTAGGGACGTTTCGGTCCATCATTAGTTTAGGGACGTTTCGGTCCATGAGTTTAAGGACCCCGCAGTCCATATCGATGTGTGGTCGTTGGGACCCGTCACCTCTTTGACGTCGTTGAGGAATTACAACGACGGATGTCAAAGGAGTTCGGAGATGTACCCTCGAACCGGATGTAAATTGATTTAGAAGAGCAATTTTGCTCAGTCAATTTAATTTAAGGACTTATGGCCAAAATTGGGCTAAGTCCAGTTGAAATGTTCAACATTTTATTTGCTTTTGCATTGCATTTCTTTTTTTTATTTTTATTTGGGCCTTGCCCAGAAAGGATGCAGAGCATCAATTTGTTTTGGGCTCTGCCCTTTTAGGAATGATGCAAGGCATCAATTTTATTTGGGCTCTGCCCTTGTATAAAGGATGCAAAGCATCAATTTATTTGGGCTCTGCCCATTTATTGCCTTGCAATTTAATTAGACCTACTAGGTCTTTTTGGTTTGGGCCTGGCCCTTTAGAAAATGCATTGCATTTATCAAGCGCTTTGCGCCAATCAAAAAGCACAACAGTGCAAATTCATAAGTACAAAGCACTATTAATTTGAGAATCTTTTAGATTCAAGAACCAATGGTTCATAAAACAAGTGCAAGGCACTATTTGATTTATTTCTAAGAAAAAACAAGTTTTTCTTGTTTTTCTTATCTCAGAGAACCAAAGGTTCATAAAAGTGCAAAGCACTATTTTATTTTATTTTTATTAAAGATCATTGATCTTGTTTTTTAGATCTATGATCTGTTCATAAGAGAAATTTCTCTTCTTTTAAAGGTTTTTACCTTTTTTTTTATTCTTCAAGAGTTCTCAAGAGTTCTCTTCTCTCTTTTTTTTAGCAAGATGTTCATCATTTTGAAATGAGGTCTAGGGTCCTTTTTATAGTGCCCATAAATTAGTTAAAGTTTGTTAAAGAGATCATTCTGTGAATGATTTGGGGAATTTTCCCCACCGTCGGATCTTTAATCCAAAGGTCTCTGTTTTACAGAAGAAATCTTATTGTTTTAACAAAAACAGAAAAGATTTCCTCAAATCTTTATTCTGTTTTTGCAATAAAAAATTTTATTTATTTTTTTATTTTTTATTTTATTTTATTTTTTTTACTGCGCAGCGCGCAGTTGCGCAGAACAGTGCATTTTTTTTTTTGAGCTTTGCTCTTATAGAGTACGCTACTTCATTTGTTTTAACTTTAATTTTATTTTTAATTTTCAAGACAGAGCTTTACTCTGATTGGAGAAAAACAGAAGTATTGCCTCTTTTCCCACCTTCGAATTTAAACAGAGCTTTGCTCTGATTGAGGTAAACAAATGCCCCCCCACCATTGCGCTTACGTGGCCTCCTAACGTGAGCGCAGCGGTGGCAGACTCCGAACCGTCGCGCTATTTCTTGGAAGCTGAAAGGGCACTTGATGCTTATAAATAGGACCTTTGGTTTCTTAGATGATTCTTACCTCTAAAATTTTACTTTCAGAACCCAGAGCCCTGCTCTCTTGTTTAAACACTTTTAAAAGTTCAAACTTTTAGAGAATTAAAAAAAATATTAATTTTAATTAAATTAAATCAATTTTAAGAGCATTGCTCTTAATAGATCCCAGATCTAAAGAAGACCCATTTAGGGTTTCACTTAGTAGAGCTTTGCTCTAGGGGGGTCTATAGAAGACTAAGGAGAGCCCTATTAGAGTTCCATTAATAGAGTTTTGCTCTCTAAAAGATTTTCCCTGTATTTTCTCATTTCATTAATGGAGCTTTGCTCCTCCCAAATCATATAGAAGAACTCTTAAGAATTCTTCATGGATCTTGGAAGTTAAAGATGACATTTTATTCCTCAGTGCATTATATCATTTTACTTAATTAGTCTTTCTGATAATTTTGTTGATCCTCTTTCATAGGAACAATGAACGCCCACATGTATACTCTTACGAGATCATCTCTCGTGAGGGCATCCGCCGACTTCGCCGCTCTCAAAATCGGGAGTTCACAAACGAGGAGTGTGCTGAAATAATGAGTCGTTTCGACGCATACAACGGTCCACTGCATCCCCGACGTTCCTTTCTTCTTAAACTTATCGTAGGAGCTATCTGGGAAGCGCTTCCCCTATTCTATTCCGGCGTGCCGCTTAGGGCGTTGGATGCCGCTGAGGACAAGGTGCACTCTGTGTACCTATTGAACTTTATCTCGAAGATACGGCGAGACAGTCTTATCGACCTCTTGCACAAGGTCTTTCAACAGTCTGCCATACTCGCTGCTTATCTGAGGGTGGAAGACATCGGAAGGGACCCTAACGCTTGTGCTCGCGAAAGGACGCACACTAGGATGGTCCGCGAGGCTTGGAAAGTCATAGATAGGGTCGCTTTTGAATTCCTCAATCCATGCCCTGGATCTGAGGTTATTCCATTGTAACTTTCATTTAAGAACTTCGGGCAATATTAATGAAAAAAAAAATTTTATATCCCAGCTTGTCTTTATTATATATCTTTTGTCCTGAGTCTTTTTGCCCATGCATGAATGATTGTGTCTTGAACGCTTGATCAAATGTAAATCGGATGCTCTTTCTGTTGCTTTTCCTCTTTCTCAGCATGTCGTAACAATTAGCAGGTAATAGAGTAAGCTTCTTGATTTCTTCATGAGATAGCGAGGGCTTAGGCCGCAGGTTCAGATCTGCTGCCTAAGACTTTTCAACTCTATGAGCCGTGAGGGTCTCATAGAGACTTTTCTCCCTACGGATCGAGAGGATCTCGTAGGCGGGTTTTTCTCCTTAAGAATCGTGAGGATTCCTAAGTGTGGTTTTCTCTTGTAAGTCGTAAGGATCCTACAAGAGAATTTTTCCCTCTTACGAGTCGAGAGGACTTGTAAGCGGTTGTTTCCCTCCTTGTCGAAGTTCGATGTTGGAGAGTGAGACCCGTGGATGGTATGCAAGAGACCATTTTGGGCCAACTTACGGGGTCCCAATGCTTAGGAAACAGGCTTCTTTTATGCCCACTGCCTAAGGCTTTATCTCACGAGTCGAGCAGCCTCGACAATTTTTCACAAGTCGAGACGAATCGAACGTTTCTCACAAGAACATCTTAACGTCGCATTTAACCTCTGCTCTTTACGACAGAAGCCCGTTAAGGTTGGTGGTACTTAGGGTTTTGGCCATCGTACCGTCGCATAAGCTGATATAGTCCTCGATAGGCAATCGTGCTGTTCGAGTAGCCCTGCGACTGCTGTGTCTCTGATCCCTTCGGGGGCTGGACAAGACGTCTTCAAGCAATCCTCCTTGGCAGTTTGACCGTCGGAAGAGCAAGCGCTAGGAATTTGCCATGCCGCTTTTTACTTGAGGTTAGGCTCATTTTGGAGAGCCCCGATGAGTCATAACCACTCAGCGCTGGTGTGGGATGATCTCCGATAGTCTTTCAGGCTTTATATGACTTGCCGTTAAGACCCTGAAGCTAGGAATTTGGCCTTTGCTTCGTTTGCTGGCATTGCGTCTGCTGTATCGAGACGAATGTTGCGGTGGGAACTAGGGATTTTGCCGTGGCTCCGTTTGTTTGATGACGTTGCGTCTGCTGTGTCGAGACGAACGTTGGGGTGACATCTCGTCTGCTGTATCGAGACGGACGTCGAGGTTGTCTCTAGGTTGCTGGTGAACCGTCGAGGTTTGGAACTATGGATTTTGCCGTGGCTCCATTCGTTTAATAACGTTGCGTATGCTGTGTCGAGACGAACGTTGGGGTGACATCTCGTCTGCTGTATCGAGACGGACGTCGAGGTGGCGACCATTCTGTGCTGGTGCGAGATGATCTCCGATTGTCTTTCCGGTTTTATGTGAGTTACCATAAAGACGTTGAAGCTGGGAATGTGGCTTTCGCTTCGTTTGCTTTGTCATGTCTGAATCCCTGCTGGAGGAAGAACGTTGTAGTGACATTTCGTCTGCTGTATCGAGACGAATGTCGTGGTGGTGACCACTCCACGTGGGATGATCTTTGTTTGTCTTTCTGGTTTTATATGATTTACCGTCAAGATGTTGAAGCTAGGAATTTGGCCTTCGCTTCGTTTGCTTTGACTGTGTCTGCTGTATCGAGACGAATGCTGAGGTGGAGCTGGGATTTTTCCATCACTCCGCTTTGTTTCGACCATGAGGTCTTTTATTGATGTTGCTTCTGCATCCCGTTGGACTGCGAAGGAACGCCATTGTTGACATCTCGTCTACTGTATCGAGACGGATGTTGAGGTGGAGCTGGGATTTTGCCGTCACTCCGCTTTGCTGATCATGGGGTCTTTGGTTGACATTGCATCTACATCCTGCTGGACTGCGAAGGAACGCCGTTGTTGACATTGCGTCTGCTGTAACGAGACGAACGCTGAGGTGGAGCTGGGATTTTGCCATCGCTCCGCTTGATGGTGTAACATCTGTGTCCTGCTGGAACGAGGAGGCACGCCGTTGTTGGTCTCCAGGGATATTGCAACAGATGTCGAGGTTGTCTTTGGGTTGTCTATGAACCGTCGAGATTTGGCTTCGCTCTCTGGCGGAGCTTGTTGGGAAGGTATGGTTCCCTTTTTGTTTGTGCCCCTGGATTGTATACAGGGATCGATGTGATCTCACCTGTAGGGCAAAAAGTTTCATTCTTTCATTTTTTTTATTCTTTCCGCGATGCTCTATCATTTCAGCTTTTATATCGCGAAGGTCGCGATTGCCCAATCGTTTCGGCTATTTTTCGCGGTGCCCAATCGTTTCGGCTATTTTTTTTACTCGCTGCTTTTTATTGCGAGTTGCCCAATCATTTCGGCTATTTTTCATGCATACATTTTTACTTGCTGATTTTGTTTGCAAGTTGCCCCGTCATTTCGGCTATTTCGTATGCATTTTTATTTTGGCTTGCTGATTTTTTTTTCTTTGGCGAGTAGGGGATTTGGGATCTGATACCAATCTTGGCATCAACATCGCTGCGACTGGAATATTGCCAGGAGCGAATCATCATTTGCCGTGAAAGGACTTGGAATTTGATACCGGTTTAGGCATCAGCATCGCTACCACTGGGATATTGCCAGGAGCGAATCATCATTTGCCTCTGTCGATGTAGAACAAAGGTGGCTTAGCGACCAGGGTTAAGGTCCTGTCGACTAAGGCTTTTGACTTTATGAGCCGTAAGGGTCTCACAAAGCTATTTCTCCCTACAAGTCGTGAGGATCTTATAGGTGTATTTTCTCCTTAGGAATCGTGAGGGTTCCTAAGTGTATTGTTCCTCTGTAAGTCGTAAGGATCCTACAGGAGGGTTTTCTCCTTGTAAGTCGAGAGGATTTACAAGGGTTGTTTTCCATGCAAACACATCCCTAGTCTCAGATGGGACTTAGTTAGGGAAATGTTTATTCGCGCCCGTGGATTGTATACAAGGGTCAATATAGGACCACTTGTAGGGCAATGTCGAAAGTTGTGGGGGTTGCTTAAGCACAGGTTTAGGCCTCTGTAACTTAAGGCTTTCAAATCTTACGAGCCGTGAGGGTCCCATAAGAGCCTTCTCCTCACGAGTCGTGAGGATCTCGCAAGTGTATTTTCTCTTTAGGAATCGTGGGGATTCCTAAGTGTGTTGTTACCTTGTGAGTCGTAAGGATCTCACGCAGGTGGTTTCTCCTTACAGGGTCGAGAGGACCCTATAAGTGTTTCTTAACGAGGTTGCGCCCTTTCGGGTTTTCACAAACACTCGCCGGTAGTCCTGCTGTTTTTACTCACGGAGCCCTTTCAGGTTTTCATCCGTGCCCATTTTGCTTATGGACTTACCCTTTTTTTTAATTTTTTTTATTACTTTTTTTTTATTTTTTTTTTCTCTTTCTCTTTTTGTTTTACGAGGTCGCGCCCTTTCGGGTTTTCACGAACACTCGCCGGTAGCCTTGCTGTTTTTACTCACGGAGCCCTTTCGGGTTTTCCTCCATGCCCGTTTTGCTTATGGACATGCCTTTTTTTTTCTTCTTCTTTTTTATCTTGTCAGCCTAAGGATGCTGCGGTATTAGTTTAAAAACATTTCGGTCATTTGCAAGTTTTAGGACATTGCGGTCCATCATTAGTTTAAGGACATCTCGGTCCGTTGTTACTTTAAGGACGTTTCGGTCCGTTACCCAGTTTTAGGACGTGGTGGTCCGTTAGGCTTTCTCTATGAATGAGCATGATGCCCCCGGCGTGTCCATATTTTTCGGAGCATGCGGTTGTGGCGGGTTCACCTTCCAAATTTCGGACAACGCGAACTTGCCCTGTTGGTATTGGTCTTCACCCAGTTCTTGAAGACGTAGCAATCCTCGATCAGATGACCTACCGTTTGGTGGTAAGGGCAATAATTAGGATTATTAATATCGCCTGGCCACAACGGACGTTTTGGACTCGGCAGATTGATGAGTCTGTCACACACTGCCAGCTCGAACAGTCCCCTTGTTTTATCTTGCGGAAACGAGTAAGGACATTTCAACTTTTCCTGGAGGGATTGCCGCTTATTGCTTTGGCAAGAAACTGGTCTAGGGTCACCTGATTGTTGGTGAGCGCTGGCGACGAGGGCCTTTTTTCCTTTTCTTTTATCCTTTTTGTTCGCTCCGTTGTTTGCAGGGCCGGGATTCTTTCCGAGTAGCATGCGATTGCATGGCTGAACGTTCTCGCAGCTTCTCAATTCCTTTATTTTTGAAATAGATTCCCCGAGGGAAGAGTTGGTGGTAGCTTCTTCGTCAGAGTCGCTTCCAAAGGTGATAATTTGTGATCCCTTGAAGTCGGCTATATGACAGTCGGCGGTGGCTCTTTTGCGCTCATATATCGCATTTTTCCGATGTCCACAAGCTTCACACTTTGTCCTGTCGAAGTGTCGCTTTTGAGCGACATACCCTTGCCACCAACAGTTAAAGGATTCGCAGTCTTCGGTAGGATGTATGATCTTCTGATGATATAAACAGAAGTTAGGGTGCATCTCTACCTCAGCGAAAGAATTTTCTTCTGAGGGCGGTAGCTTCATTCCTACTGATAGAGCTTTGGCGAACCTTTCCTCGTCTTGAATTTGTTTTTACCCGCAGTGTATGGCTTTTGATTTGACGGGAATACCTTGGTTCTTTCCAGTATGGCCATTTCATGCTCTTGATTGGCTTTTGCTTTCAGACGAATTTCATTTAGGAAGGCATCGATCAGCTTGTCTGACGGCCGCGGAATTTCTGTTTCAGGGTCCGCCATTGATTTCTCAGCGCAAGGATCCTCCTCATCATCCGTCAGTGAATGAGAAATCACATGACAAGTCGCTACGTAGTCTTCGGATTCATCCGATAAGTTTTCTCCATCGTTTTCATCCTCGACGAAAGAACAAGTTGCCCCCGGCGTGTCCGTCTTCTTTGGAGAGTGCGGCTGTGGGGGATTTACCTTCCAGCTTTCAGACAGCGTGAACTTGCTTTGCAGGTATTGATCCTCGATCCATCCCTTAAAGACGAAACAATCCTCAATCGGGTGACTTACCGTTTGGTGGTAAGGGCAATAATTGGGATTATTAAGATCGCCTGGCTGCGACAGTCGCTTTGGACTTGGCAGATTGATGAGTCTGTTACGCACTGCCAGCTCAAACAGTCTTCTCGTTTTATTCTGAGGAAACGAGTAAGGACGTCCTAGCCTCTCTTTGAGGGATGGGCGTGGACGCACGTTGTTTTGGCGAGCGACCGGCTTTGAGTTGCTCGACTGTTGCTGAGCGTTGGCGACGATGATCGCTTTTCCTTTCTCATTTCGGGGATCGGGTCTTGGAGGAGACGGTCTATTGCCCATCTGGTCCATTTGGGCTAATTTGTCGATCAAGGCCTGGAAGGTGGTCGGCCTGAAGAACATCATGAATTGCGAGATGGTCGCCTGCGGATCGAGTGTGCCCACAAACATGCCTACCGTAGGTGCCTCTTCTATGCGTTGTTCGCATTTCGACCATAGGTTTCGCCATCGTGTTGCGTATTGGACCCACGTTTCGTCGGGCCTTATCCTGGCATTTATCAGTGCTGTAATCGGGGTGCGTTCACTAGCACTTGCGAATCTTTGTGTAAACAGCAGTTCCATCTCTGCAAATGTTTTGACAGAGTCATTAGGTAGCTCCGAATACCATTCAAAGGCTATTTCTGCTAAGCTGCCGACGAATTGACGTAGCAACAATTTGTCATCGCCTCCAGTATTGCCGCATAAGGCCCTGAATTGAGCGACGTGCTGATGCGGATTCCCTGTCCCTTTATATACATGGAATTTAGGAATCGTATATCCCGGCGGGTAACTGATTTGGTCATACCAGCTCGGATACGGTCGTCCGGTTCTAACAATTTGCCCAGCCGCTTCATTCGCCTGATGAACCCGGATCTGCTGGGCTATATATTCGTCTAGGTCAACTTTGGAGATTGCCTCCTCCTTGGCTGTTGATAGAGCCGGCGGAGGATTTGACGTTTCTCCCCTGTCGTCTTCAAGGACGATCGGAGGATCTTCAGCAGGAGGGTTCGGCTGTAACATCATCCCTACCATATCTTGGAAGAGGAGCGCCATCTGCTTTATGTTAGCCGCTTGCTCTGCAGCTTCTTTGTCTCTCTTTTCGAGGACTCTGCGTAAAAAGTCAGCGTCGGTTTCTTGTTCTTGACGCTCATCCGAAGACGTTTCAGAGCTTTCTTTTGGCTCAGTGAGTGCAGCCATTGTAGTCATCATTTCCTGAAGCTTTTGTTGTTGCTCTTGGGCTTTCGTCACGGATCGGGTGAGCGGTCGGTGGCCCGTAGAAGTGCGGCTTTCCTCCTTTCCAGAAGCCATATAAACAGTGTGCACCACCATGCCCCCAGACTTGGGGCGTTTGTGTTCGGTGTCTTTGCGATTTGCCGAAGACACAGGGGCTTCTTGCGGCCTCCTTTTTTGAGTGATTGGAGTTAAGGGAGCCGTTGTAGTGGGCACCCAAGTAGCTTTTGCTTTTTGTGGTTTGACAGAGTAATCCTTCCCCTGCCGAACCTTTATCTTTTTCTGTCGTCGGAGGCAGTCTTGATCGATCACCGACTCTTGAACCTGTCGCCAGACTTTGTAAATTTTAGAGGACAGCCGTTGAAGGGGCTGCTCTAGCTTCTTCTCTGGAATATTCTTCACAGATGAATGAGTTCGCTTTAGCACCGCAGTAGGAGAGTTTCTGCGCACCGAGTTCAGCAACTCAAAGCTGTTCCTGGTTGGAACAGCAGTATCGATCTCCACCATTAGAGTTGACGGAGTTATCCCAGAGGGGGAGTTGCCCCCAGCCTTCCTTACTCGACGCCAGTGGCGACGTCGAGCATGTCGTGCTGATGGAGTTGTTTCAGCTATAGGGGTGACCTTCTCATGCCCCCTGTGTTGGTCAGAATATACTGGTACCAGCTTTTTAAAGATCGACGTCCGTAGAACGGGGACGGCCAACTTGTTAGAAGCGGACTTCTGAATATGGGAAGCAACCTTGGTGATTTTACCAGGAACGGGAATGGGAATGGCTATCCGTTTCGGGATAACGCCTTCTGGTATGGCAGGCTTCTTCATAAGCCTGTTAGAGCTCTGGCCTAGTCCGTTAAAAACTGAAGCAGTGGAGTTGGACGACCCGTTGAGAGGGGTTGCGGCAGTGGTAAGCCGATCAGAGACTGACTTCTTTAGGGCTTCTTGCAATGTCATTGGGGCGTTGAAGCTCATTGATGGGAGCATGGTCCCAAAAAATAGTCCAGTGGTGGCTTGAGCCACCTGCTCCACCGGCATTTTGAAAAGGGAGGCTGCTTGGGGCCCGTAGGTCACTCCTCCAGCAATGACGGAGCGAGAGTTATCGCTGCGGACGGTGCAGTTCGAAGCCATCGATTTTCTGTTTTCTGCATAAAGCAAGACACCAAATCTTAGTACCTTGAATCCACAGGCAATCACAGCAAACCGCGATTTGTTCGCGAACACGACACACGAAGTGTGGAGTGGAAAGAGGAAGAGGTCCCACCGGGCGTGCCAGAATCTGTTCCCCTCCGAACGGCGGCCCGGACTTCGCGTCCGTTGCCTGAGGTTCGGGGCAGATGCTAATTAGTTTTATCTGTCTACCTCTCCGAAGATACCAAGTTGATTTATGGCACCGTGTATCAGAGGTTTAGACGGATGCGGCCGATGTAGCAGACTTCGTCAGATTCCCCCTCAGGGTGAGGGGTTTTTGATTGTGGGGACACTCTTCCCTGCAGGCGCAAGCCCCTGCAGTTAATTACGCTACCGCATCGCGGTAACAACTTTCTCCTTCTCCAGAATTTCACTTCGTGTCGTGTGTGTTTGTTTTGTTTGTGGTTGCCCGTGGATTGTATACAGAGACTGAGTAATGCCGTCACCCGTAGGACGTAGATTAGTCCAAATCCGTATTTACTTAGATTTGGGTTTGGTGTTTTTAGTTTAAGGATACGTTAGTCGCGTTGCGGCTAAGATCAACTTAAACGTTCGTTAAGGATACGTTAGTCATGTTTGAGACTAAGATCAACTTAACGTGATCGTTTAGATCCGACAAAAGAGCGTTTGGGCCCTATTATTCCAGTTTGGGAGATTCATAGTCCAATTTGGGACTAAAGTCTGTTTGGAGGATACGTTAGCCATTTTTGAGGCTAAGATCGACTCAAACGTTTGTTAAGGATACGTTAGTCCAGTTTGAGACTAAGATCAACTTAACGGGACCGTTTAGGTCCGACAAAAGAGCATTTGGGCTCTATTGTGCCAGTTTAGGGACGTGGTGGTCTATCGCCAGTTTAAAGACGTGGTGGTCCGCATTCCAGTTTTGAGGACGTGGTGGTCCGTCGCCAGTTTAGGGACGTGGTGGTCGATCGCCAGTTTAGGGACGTGGTGGTCCGTCGCCAGTTTAGAGACGTGGTGGTCGATCGCCAGTTTAAAGACGTGGTGGTCCGATATTAGTTTAGGGACGTCTCAGTCCGATATTAGTTTAGGGACGTCTCGGTCCAGCAAAAGAGCGTTCGGGCTCTATTGCGCCAGTTTAAGGACGTGGTGGTCCATCGCCAGTTTAAGGACGTAGTGGTCCATCGCCAGTTTAGGGACGTGGTGGTCCGATATTAGTTTAGGGACGTTTCGGTCCGATATTAGTTTAGGGACGTTTCGGTCCATCATTAGTTTAGGGACGTTTCGGTCCATGAGTTTAAGGACCCCGCAGTCCATATCGATGTGTGGTCGTTGGGACCCGTCACCTCTTTGACGTTGTTGAGGAATTACAACGACGGATGTCAAAGGAGTTCGGAGATGTACCCTCGAACCGGATGTAAATTGATTTAGAAGAGCAATTTTGCTCAGTCAATTTAATTTAAGGACTTATGGCCAAAATTGGGCTAAGTCCAGTTGAAATGTTCAACATTTTATTTGCTTTTGCATTGCATTTCTTTTTTTTATTTTTATTTGGGCCTTGCCCAGAAAGGATGCAGAGCATCAATTTGTTTTGGGCTCTGCCCTTTTAGGAATGATGCAAGGCATCAATTTTATTTGGGCTCTGCCCTTGTATAAAGGATGCAAAGCATCAATTTATTTGGGCTCTGCCCATTTATTGCCTTGCAATTTAATTAGACCTACTAGGTCTTTTTGGTTTGGGCCTGGCCCTTTAGAAAATGCATTGCATTTATCAAGCGCTTTGCGCCAATCAAAAAGCACAACAGTGCAAATTCATAAGTACAAAGCACTATTAATTTGAGAATCTTTTAGATTCAAGAACCAATGGTTCATAAAACAAGTGCAGGCACTATTTGATTTATTTCTAAGAAAAAACAAGTTTTTCTTGTTTTTCTTATCTCAGAGAACCAAAGGTTCATAAAAGTGCAAAGGACTATTTTATTTTATTTTTATTAAAGATCATTGATCTTGTTTTTTAGATCTATGATCTGTTCATAAGAGAAATTTCTCTTCTTTTAAAGGTTTTTACCTTTTTTTTTATTCTTCAAGAGTTCTCAAGAGTTCTCTTCTCTCTTTTTTTTAGCAAGATATTCATCATTTTGAAATGAGGTCTAGGGTCCTTTTTATAGTGCCCATAAATTAGTTAAAGTTTGTTAAAGAGATCATTCTCTGAATGATTTGGGAAATTTTCCCAACCGTCGGATCTTTAATCCAAAGGTCTCTGTTTTACAGAAGAAATCTTATTGTTTTAACAAAAAACAGAAAAGATTTCCTCAAATCTTTATTCTGTTTTTGCTGTAAAAAAATTTTTTTTTTTTGTTTTTTATTTTATTTTTATTTTTTTTTACTGCGCAGCGCGCAGTGCGCGCGCAGTTCGCACTGCGCTTGCGCGCGCAGCGCGCAGTTGTGCGCAGTTGCGCAGAACAGTGCAGTTTTTTATTTTTTTTTTTATTATTTTTTTTTTGAGCTTTGCTCTTATAGAGTACGCTACTTCATTTGTTTTAACTTTAATTTTATTTTTAATTTTCAAGACAGAGCTTTGCTCTGATTGGAGAAAAACAGAAGTATTGCTTCTTTTCCCACCTTCGAATTTAAACAGAGGTTTGCTCTGATTGAGGTAAACAGTGCAGCCATTGCCGATGCCCCACTGCTCGAGGGAGCGCCTTCAACGACTGCCTTGGCGGTGGTCACCTTTCAACCCTCTCTCATACCCTCGAAGATGTTGGAAGGTATGTGTTTACGATTTATTATTCTTGTTTTCCAGCCATATAATTCGTGTACTAAAGTCACGCTGTTGTGTTTTCAGGAGTGCTTTTTGATCATGTATATCAGATGTTGCTCCCACACTTTTCGTTCCCATCTGAGCTTGCTTCTTCCTCTGGTGGCGTTGGTGAGTATGATTTCCGTTGACATCCTTCCTCTCTTTTTCTTATTGATGGAATTACCTCTAAACTCCTTTTCTCATCTCAACTGCAGTGCTACAGATTGAAGGAGGAGATAAAAGATCAGCTGCGCTACCAGCCCTTCCGACCTTACCACCTGTCTCAACTGGTACAATGACCATCATATTGGTAACTTTCCTCTCTTTATTTTCTGTACTGTTATCTGATCGCATCCTGTTTCTTTCAGCTGTCGTTCTGGCTTCGGCGTCCTTCGAACCTCGCATCACAATGCCAGCGGGTCCTTATCTGAGGAGTCTGTCTTTAAAAGGCGCCGCGAATAGTCTGTGCATGTTGAGTGACTACGTCGAGGAACTCGACGTTGAAACTCCTACATCTACCGCAGACTTCGCTATGGTGGTTAACCCGATGCTAGCAATACTCGTGAACTTTCATGATGAGGGCATCATTGCATCTTGGGTTAACCATTGTAAGGAGATCGAGGGTCGCCTATATCAGTTGGAGTCACTGCGTCCCGCTCCCGAGACCGTGGCTGCCAGTAATCAAAGGACAACGTGGATTGAGCAGAGCGCTCCTTACTTCCGCCATCTCGAACAAGAAGTCATTTCAAGGCGTAAGGAGCGTGGTGAGACTTCGAGCAAGTCTGCTCAACTGCATGCTCGGGTGGAGGCCAACGCCGCACGGCTGAAGGTTATCTTTGAGGGCCTTCTGCAATGTCTCTCCGAAGGGTTATCATTGAGGCAAAAACTTGACGTTGTCGAGCGAGCTGCACCCAGCCAGGAAGCAGCCCAGAAGGCGGCGGAGGAGCAACTTTCATCCTTCTTGCAGCAGCGGGCCCAGGTGGAGGCGGAGGTGGCCGCGGCTGTCACTCGAGAGTAAGCGCTGAAGGAAGTGCGAGAGCATCTTGTGAACTTACTAAAGACACTTCCTCCTCAATAGCTATCCATTTTTGTATCGTTTGTACTTATAGATAAAAGAATGTATATATATTTTTTTTTCTTTGACATAATGTATCATGTATCCAATCAAGTTTATGAATAAAAGATACACCTTTTTTGTAATGTGTCATTTTTTGGTCTTTTCCTTCTTTTATTATCAGCATATCACCTTAGCGAACATGGTTGACGGATAGTAGGGCACGCATCTTGACTTTCCTAAGAATCAGCGACGGCTTAGGCCGCAGTTTCAGATCTGCTGCCTAAGACTTTTCAACTCCATAAGCCGTGAGGGTCTCATAGAGAATTTTCTCCCTACGGATCGAGAGGATCTTGTAGGTGGGTTTTCTCCTTAGGAATCGTGAGGATTCCTAAGTGTGGTTTTCTCTTATAAGTCGTAAGGATCCTATAAGAGAATTTTTCCCTCTTACGAGTCGAGACGACCCACAAGTGGTTGTTTCCCTCCTCGTCGAAATTCGACTTTGGAGAGTGAGACCCGTGAATAGTATGCAAGAGACCATTTTGGATTGACTTGCAGGGTCCCATTGTTCAGGAAGCAAGTTTTTTTAGTCCCTGCTGCCTGAGGCTTCATTTGCAAGTTGAGACGAATCAGGAGTTTCCCGCGGAGACAATGGTTTCTCTGCGAGCCGACGCGAATCAGGAGGCTCTCGTCAAGGAGTGTTTGTATCCGTGAGTCGAGGAGTTTGCTAGGGATTATTTTTTTCCCAAGCGCCAAGGATTATTTGTTTCCTTGGGGTTTGAAACGAGTCGAGGATTCCCACGGAGGCACTGGTGGCTCTGCGAGTCGACGCGGATCAGGAGGCTCTCGTCAAGGAGTGTTTGTATCCGTGAGTCAAGGAGTTTGCTAGGGATTATTTGTTTCCCAAGCGCCAAGGATTATTTGTTTCCTTGGGGTTTGAAACGAGTCGAGGATTCCCACGGAGGCACTGGTGGCTCTGCGAGTCGACGCGGATCAGGAGGCTCTCGTCAAGGAGTGTTTGTATCCGTGAGTCGAGGAGTTTGCTAGGGATTATTTGTTTCCCAAGCGCCAAGGATTATTTGTTTCCTTAGGGTTTGAAACGAGTCGAGGATTCCCACGGAGGCACTGGTGGCTCTGCGAGTCGACGCGGATCAGGAGGCTCTCATCAAGGAGTGTTTGTATCCGTGAGTCGAGGAGTTTGCTAGGGATTGTTTGTTTCCCAAGCGCCAAGGATTATTTGTTTCCTTGGGGTTTGAAACGAGTCGAGGATTCCCACGGAGGCACTGGTGGCTCTGCGAGTCGACGCGGATCAGGAGGCTCTCGTCAAGGAGTGTTTGTATCCATGACTCGAGGAGTTTGCTAAGGATTATTTGTTTCCCAAGCACCAAGGATTATTTGTTTCCTTGGGGTTTGAAACGAGTCGAGGATTCCCACGGAGGCACTGGTGGCTCTGCGAGTCGACGCGGATCAGGAGGCTCTCATCAAGGAGTGTTTGTATCCGTGAGTCGAGGAGTTTGCTAGGGATTATTTGTTTCCAAAGCGCCAAGGATTATTTGTTTCCTTAGGGTTTGAAACGAGTCGAGGATTCCCACGGAGGCACTGGTGGCTCTGCGTGTCGACGCGGATCAGGAGGCTCTCGTCAAGGAGTGTTTGTATCCGTGAGTCGAGGAGTTTGCTAGGGATTATTTGTTTCCCAAGCGCCAAGGATTATTTGTTTCCTTGGGGTTTGAAACGAGTCGAGGATTTCCACGGAGGCACTGGTGGCTCTGCGAGTCGACGCGGATCAGGAGGCTCTCGTCAAGGAGTGTTTGTATCCGTGAGTCGAGGAGTTTGCTAGGGATTATTTGTTTCCCAAGCGCCAAGGATTATTTGTTTCCTTGGGGTTTGAAACGAGTCGAGGATTCCCACGGAGGCACTGGTGGCTCTGCGAGTCGACGCGGATCAGGAGGCTCTCGTCAAGGAGTGTTTGTATCCGTGAGTCGAGGAATTTGATGAAGATACTGGTTTCTTCGGAGTTGGACTGAACCGTCAAGATTTAGCTTCGTCTTTTGGCGGAGCCTGCTGGGAAAGTATGGTTCCCTCTTTGTTTACGCCCTTGGATTGTATACAGGGATCGATGCGATCTTAACTGTAGGGCCAAAGTTTTATCATCTCTTCTTTTTATTTTATTTTATTTCCACGATGCTCTATCATTTCAGCTTTTTATATCGCGAAGGTCGCTACTGCCCAATCATTTCGGCTATTTTTCGCGGTGCCCAATCATTTCGGCTATTTATTTTATTTTCACTCGCTGCTTTTTATTGCGAGTCGCCCAATCATTTTGGCTATTTTGCATGCATACATTTTTACTTGCTGCTTTTTATTGCAAGTTGCCCTATCATTTCGGCCATTTCGTATGCATGTGCGGCCTATTGGCTTTTTCGCTGTAAACCGATTTCGGCATCAGCGCCGCTACAACTGGGATATTACCAGGAGCGAATCATCATCTGCCTCTGTCGATGTCGAACAAAGGTGGCCTAGCGACCAGGGTTAGGGTCCTGTCGGCTAAGGCTTTTGACTTAATGAGCCGTAAGGGTTTCACGAAGTTATTTCTCCCTGCAAGTCGTGAGGATCTTGTAGGTGTATTTTCTCCTTAGGACTCGTGAAGATTCCTAAGTGTTCGTTTCCTCTATAAGCCGTAAGGATCCTACAGGAGGGTCTTCTCCTCATAAATCGAGAGGATTTACAAGGGTTGTCTATCATGCGAACATATCCCCAGTCATGGATGAGACTTGGTTAGGGAAATGTTTATTCGCGCCCGTGGATTGTATACAAGGGTCAATATTGAGCCACTTGTAGGGCAATATCGGAAGTTGTAGGAGTCGCTTAAGCACAGGTTTAGACCTCTGTAACTTAAGACTTTCAAATCTTATGAGCCGTGAGGGTCCCATAAGAGATTTCTCCTCGCGAGTCGTGAGGATCTCGCGAGTGTATTTTCTCCCTAGGAATCGTGAGGATCCCTAAGTGTGTTGCTTCCTTGTGAGTCGTAAGGATCTCACGTGGGTGGTTTCTCCTATAAGGTCGAGAGGACCCTGTAAGTGTCTTTTAACGAGGTTGCGCCCTTTCAGGTTTTCACAAACACTCGCCGGTAGTCCTGCTGTTTTTACTCACGGAGCCCTTTCGGGTTTTCATCCGTGCCCTTTTTGCTTATAGATATACCGTTTTTCTTTATTCTTTTTTTTTACGAGGTCGCGCCCTTTCGGGTTTTCACGAACACTCGCCGGTAGCCCTGCTGTTTTTACTCACGGAGCCCTTTCGGGTTTTCATCCGTGCCCTTTTTGCTTATGGACATACCATTTTTATTTTATTTTATTTTTATATGTTTTTGTTTTTATATCTTGTCAGCCTAAAGATGCTGCGGTAGTAGTTTAAAGACGTTTCGGTCTGCTATTAGTTTAAGGACATTTCGGTCCGTCGTTAGTTTAAGGACGTTTCGGTCCGTCATGGAGAAGGCTGGCCACTGCTTAGAAAGCTTAAGCTTAGGAAGATAGCAAGCGGACATAGTCGTCGTCATCTATCGTTGACCTAGGCTGTGGCTCATTAAGCGTAGTATTTCTTTAGGAAGCGACCGTTTATTGGCCTGAAAGGCCTTTAACCGTGCATATCCATGAGTAGATAGGCCCCACCCAGGTAAACTTTATCTATGATGTACGGGCCTTCATAGTTCGGCTCGAATTTTCCCCGCTTGGCGCGATTGGGGATCATAGGCCTTTTGACCACTAGCATCAAGCTCTCCTTGGCGGAATGTCCTCGGTCGGGTCAATCTTTCATACGAGCGCGTCATCTTTGCTTTATAAGCCTCCAGATTTTGTTGCGCTATGAGTCGGGTTTCATCAAGGGCGTCAAGCTCCTCAAGCCGAAGGTGGGCATTTTCTTCGTCCGTTAGCTCGTAGTGTACTGCCACTCGTAGAGAGGGTAACTCTATCTCGAGGGGGAGTACTGCTTCTGTACCGAACACCAACGCGTACGGCGTTGTGTTTGTGGCCGTCTTGAACGTAGTCCGATATGCCCAAAGAGCTTCTTGCAGTCTTTCGTGCCAGTCCTTCTTATTCCGTGACACTGTTTTCTTCATGATCTTTGTCAAGGTCTTGTTGAAGGCCTCAGCTAGACCGTTAGCTCGCGGATTATAATCCGAGGAATATCTCCAGTCTATATTATGCTGTTGCGCAAAGCGACTGATCTTGTGGCTTCTGTAAGCTGGCCCGTTATCGGAGATGATCCGTCGCGGAGTTCCAAACTGATATATGACGTGCGTCTTGAAGAAGTGAAGGATATTCTCCGTCTTTACTTCCCTCAGCGGTACCGCTTCTGCCCACTTAGAGAAGTAGTCAGTCGTCGCTAGGATGAAACGATGTCCTCTAGACGATGCTGGTTCGATGGGGCCGACTATATCAGTCCCCCACATTTCGAATGGCCAGCTAGCCACCGTTGGATGTAGTGGATTTGGATGCTGATGGATGAAATCCCCATGAATTTGACACGAGTGACATTGCTTCGCATATTCGAGACAGTCTTGGATCATCGTGGGCCAGTAGTAGCCCATCCGCTTGATCTTCAATTTCATCTTTGGGCCCGCTTGGTGAGAACCGCGGAGTCCGTCGTGAACTTACTGAACGACTCTTTTCGCTTCGTTAGGTCCGAGACACCTTAGCCATAGAGAAGTAAACGACCTCTTGTACAGAGTGTCGTTGACGAAGGCGAAAGACAGAGCTCGTTTCATGAGCTGATGTCTTGTGGATGCTTCTTCAGGCATTCGGTAGGACTTGAAGTAATCTATGAAGACTTCCCTCCAATCCTCGGTATTTTCCCAATCTTTTACTTGCAGGGTTGTCTGCTCGTTCGCTCCTTTTTCTTCGGATGATTCCGGAGATATTTCTGCTGGGGCAAGCACTCGACGGCTTTGTACCACGATTCTAATGTCATCGAGGTTCTCATAAGCCAGTTCTTTAGCAAGTTTGGCTAATGCGTCTGCTTTGCTATTTTCCGCGCGCGGTATGTTCTCCAAAGTATAGGAGGGAATTTGGGTCAACAGTTGTTGTACCTTTTCACCGTATTTCACTAACTCCGGTTTGCACGTTTGGTAGTCGCCATTTACTTGACTAACGACCAGTTGAGAATCCCCGTATATGAGGAGGTCTTCAATTCCCATGTGAATGGCGATCTCGAGGCCTGCTATCAGAGCTTCGTATTCGGCTTCGTTGTTTGTCCTCGGCTCCGTCAGGGAGAACGCATAGCGCATTATCCCTCCTTGTGGAGTTACAAAGATGAGTCCTACCCCTGATTTAATTATAGGGGTACTTTGTTTGCGTTTCTTTACGGAAGAAGCTCCATCGAAATAAAGCTCCCATCGGATATTATCACCGTCGATCGCATCAAACACATGTTCGTCTGGAAGATCGCAATTCAGAGGAGAATCGGCGGGTATCGGATGTTCAGCGAGGAAATCGGCGATGGCCTGGCCTTTCACTGCCTTGAGAGGTTGATATGTTATCGAGAACTCCATCAAGAGCAGGGCCCATTTAGCGAGTCGTCCCGTCAATATGGCCTTTGACATCAAGTATTTAAGGGGGTCCACCTTTGAAATGAGACGGACTTCATGCGCCAACGCATAGTGCCTGAGCTTTGTTATTGCAAAGATCAGCGCCAGGCAGTGTTTTTCAATGGGGGAGTAGTTGCTTTCTGCCCCCAGCAGAACTCGACTTAAGTAGTAGAGTGCTCTTTCTTTCCCTTGATCGTTCTCTTGTGCCCATAATGCGCCTAAAGAACTTTCGAGGGCGGTTGTATAAAGAATGAGAGGCTTTCCCTTAACCGGAGCAGCCAACACCGGCGGGTTCTGCAGGTATTGCTTGATCTCGTCCAGTGCGCTTTGGCATTTTTGATCCCAAACGAAAGGGGTTCCCTTCTTCATCAGGTGACTGTAAGGACGGCACTTTCCTGAAAGGTTGGCAATAAATCGCCGTATATACGCGAGCTTCCCTTGGAGAGACCGCAGCTGTTTGAGAGTTCTCGGCGGAGGCATTTCCATGATCGCTTTGATCTTTGACAGATCTATTTCAATACCTCGGTGTCGAACAATGAATCCCAGGAATTTGCCTGAGGAAACTCCGAATGCATATTTGAGAGGGTTCATTTTCAAGTTGTATTGCCGAAGGCGTTGAAATACGGTCTTCAGATGTTCGAGATGTTCCTCATATGATTTGCTTTTAACCACGAGATCGTCGATATAGCATTCGACGATTTTCGTGTATAAGGTCATCGAAGATCTTCGTCATGGCCCTTTGGTAGGTGGCACCGGCGTTCTTTAAACCGAAGGGCATCACCTTGTAACAGAATATTCCTAAAGGGGTCCTGAAGGCTGTGTGCTTCTGGTCTTCTGGATGCATCTTTATCTGGTTATACCCTGACAAGCCGTCCATAAAGGAGAAAACCTCATGAGTGGACGTGTTGTCTATCATCAGTTCGGTGACTGGCACTGGGAAATCGTCTTTCGGACAGGCTTTATTGAGATCCCGGAAGTCCACGCATATGCGCACTGTCCCATTTTTCTTCATCACTGGGACGATGTTGGCGATCCATTCAGGGTATTGAACTTCCTGGATGAAACCAGAGTCGATCTGCTTCTTGACCTCGGCATTGATACTCATCTCAAGCTCGAGCTGCATTCTTCCCGGCGCCTGTTTGACTGGTTTGACGTTCGGAGATATCGCCAATCTGTGCACAGCAATTTCTGGATCTAGTCCCGGCATTTCGGAATAGTTCCACGCGAAGCAATCTCTATGCTGCAGAAGCACATCCTTCAACGCAGCTACCCTTTCTTCAGATAGTAACTTGCTGATGAATGTCGGTCGTGGATCGTTTGCCGTCCCCAACTCAATCTTCTTGAGGTTATCTGCAGTAGTATGGATTCCATCTTCCATCTCTTTTGGCGCTGGTGGGAATTCTGAGATTATCTCGTCGCTGTTGTTTTCGAAGCACCAAGGGAGCTCATCTATGTCCTCGGGCTCTTCTTTTAATATTGTGATCATGTGACAGGTGCGAATTCGCTTCCAATCCCAATGTGGAACTGGTTTTTCTTTCGTGACCTTGGGCACGTGCTTTTGTGGTGGCGTTACCCTCCAGTTGTCGGACAGAGCGAATTTGCCAAGCTGGTACTGATCTTCGACCCAATTCTTGAAGGTGAAGCAATCTTCGAGAGGGTGGCCTATTACTCGATGGTAAGAGCAATAGTCCAGGTGTGAGACTTCGCCTACTCGTTCGGAGTGCTTAGTCTCCGGCAGTGTAAGCATCTGATGTTTTAGAGCAAGGTCAAGTATCTTCTTCGTCTTGTCCCGCGGAAACGAGTATGCTCGACCCATTTTCTTCATAAGAGATAGATCAATAGCGCTCGACTCCCATTTGCGTGGCTTCTTAGCCCTGCTTTGTTGTTGTTGAGCGTCTTTTTGGTCTTTCGTCTTATTTTTGCTTTTGCGCCGAGCCTTCATTATAACAGGTTGACAGGGAGCAGCCTTTTCATCTTTCACGGCTTGTTGGAGAAGGCGTTGCGTTTTGGCTTTCTCGTAGATGACCATTTCGCGGTTATGATCGTCCCGAACTTTTTGACCCGCTTCCCTTATAAGCTTGTCCATTTGTTCTTCGAACGACGGACTGGGCTCTTTTGCATCTGGAACTTTTACTGGCTCAGGATTAGCGTCCTCCCATTGAGCATCCGCTTCTTCATCGAAATCATACACGACATAGCAGCTGTTTAATAGCTCTCGTTTCTTTGTCCGGATGTATCCGAGCCCGATCGTCTCCATCCTCCCATTAGGTAGCTTGTGTTGAGTTCCGGGGACGTTCCAAACCCTGTCATAGAATCTGGCCTTCCTAACAGTCTGTTCGAAGGGTATCCCTTGGCGTTTTAACAGTCGTTTCAAGCCTTCTGTATAATATCTAGGTAGACGAATGGGTTGAAGCCTGTCCAGCGTTGGATCTGCTCCATACCAGATTTCTTTCTCCACTTTATTTTCTTCAGAGCGGTAAAGCAGAATTGCTTTCTCTCTCTTTCTTCTGGGAGGGATATAGAATGTCCGCAACTCTTCTACACTGTAGATATTAAGTGCATCCAGTTCTTTATAGTGTCTAGACGGCACCATGGCTATCTGTAGACTTCGCTCTTCATCAGCAGAAGTTCGTATTGACAGTCGAGCAGAGAATACTGCATGAACTTCATCCTCCGAATCACTACCGAAGATCAATGAAGGAACGGATGGTCCCAGCTTGGTGTATTGGGGCGGACCCGAATAAGTTATATCCTCTTCCTCCTCGGTATCGCTGCCGAAGACAGGGATGGTGGCGTTAGTTTTGTTCTCAGGCTTGTGACACCTTTCCGTGTCTTCGAAATCCGGTAAGAAGTATTTGGCATCTTCATATTTGCGGAATTCGTTCACGAAAAACGGATTCAGTTCTCCTGCCACGGTATACTCGAGACCATCCTTAGCGTATTTCATACACTGATGTTGTGTAGAAGGGATGACGTTGTACTCGTGTAACCACGGTCGACCGAGCAGAGCATTGTAGCATGTCTTAGCGTCTATGATATGGAATTTAATATCTGTGATGAGCAACCCGAAGCGTAACGTCAATATCACAGATCCAAGAGTCTTTGACGATTGGGAGTCGAACCCGGAGATGGTGATCTTGTCCCGAGCAAGGTGCTGGACGCTCATGCAGATTTCCTTCAACACTCGCACGTTGAGGAGATTAACAGACGATCCATTATCGATCAGGATTTTCCCTATCTTTATATCATGGCAGTATCCTGAGACATAGAGAGGGCGATTGTGTTCGCACGTCCCAAGGAGAAGGTCTTCATCGCCAAAAGCAACGTCGGCCGTGTGCACCTCTTCCAACTCATTCTTCATCTTTTCTTCGGCCAGGAAGGCGTGGAACTGGTCCGGATCTTGTAGCGCCTTAATCAACGAATCTCTCGCCTCTTTTGATAGTAACAGGAAATCAAGAATGCTGAGTTGTGAGGGCAGCTTCCTCAGATGCGCCAAGACATTGTAATCCACCTTATTTCTCTTCGGCGGATTCTTGGCGGTTAGCTCTTCCGCAACTTGTTCATCTAGAGTAATATCCTCAGAGACCTTTTCTTTTCCTTTATCTTTCTTGTTTAAGGGTCTGAGATTCTTTTCAGGTAGCGTCCGATTGCGTAGCTGGATATTTTCGCAAACCTTTGGCTCTTCTTCTTTTCCCGAATTTGACTCTTTAAAAAGAGGGGCGAGTTCTAGCTCCTCATCAGAATCGCTCCCGAACGTAGGCACTTGTGACCCGCCAGTGTTAACCATGCGACAATCGCTGGTAGTTCTTTTAAGCTCTTCGGTCGTATTTCTTTGCTCTCGACGAGTTTTACGCCTTTCCCGCTTGAAGCGTTGTTGACGGGCAACATATCCTTGCCACCATTTATCGAAAGCTTTGCATTCTTGAGTGGGGTGCGAAACCTTCTGATGATATAAGCAAAAGGAGGGGTGCATTTCTATTTCACCAGTAATTTTTCCTTCAGAGGATGGTAACTTCATGCCTATTGATGTGGCCTTAGCAAACCTTTTCTTTATCTTGAATTGGCTTTTGTCGGTAGCGGAGGTGTTTTGCTTCAGCAGGATCGTCTCAGCTCTTTCATCAAGTCGCTGGCGCTTGGCCCTTTCAAATATAACCATTTCGCGTTCTCGATCAGCTTTACTTTTCAGTCGAGCTTCGTTAAGGAACGCGTCAATCATTTCGACTGATAGCTCCGGAATTCTTGATTCGGTATCTGCCCCCAGCGTTTTAGTGCCAGAAGTTTCTTCATCGTTCGTGATCGAATGGGAGATCATATGACAGCTCGCTACATTTTCCTCGGATTCATCCGATGAACTTTCTCCTTCATCTTCCTCTTGAAAGACGTGATTGAGGAACTCTTGGAGCGTAATGGGAGTCCGCGCCTTTTGGTTGTATTCATCTAGCGCGTCAATTTGCTTTTGTAAGTCTGTGCGCTTGTCGCCAGGCTTCACGAGTGTTCCCCCAATCAGAGCAAGGCTCTGTTTGAATTTTGAAAATTCAAATTTTGGAAGCAACGCTTCAAATTCCGAGCATTGTGCGCAAACGCGCCGCGTGTCAGAAGCTGATACGTCAACGCAACGCCCGAGGCAGTGTGTCCAATCAGAGCAAGGCTCTCTTTAAAAATAAATAAAAGTATGCAACGTTCAGATTGCGCAAGTGCCGCACGGCGCGACACGTGGCTGCGCAGTTGCGCAAACGCTGCAGCGCTGCGCGACACGTGTCTGCGCAGTTGCGCAAGCGCAAGCGCTGCGATGCGCGACACGTGTCTGCGCAGTTGCACAAGCAAAATTGCGCAAGTGCCGCACTGCTCGACACGTGTCTGCGCAGTTGCGTAAGCACAGCTGCGCAAACGCTGCGTTGCGCGACACGTGTCACGCGCTGGAGGAGTTGCGCAAAACAGAATAAATCTTTTCTGTTCTTGTTAAAACAAGAAGATTTTCTTCTGTAAAACAGAGGCCTTTGGATCAAAGATCCAACGGTGAGGAAAATTCCCCAAATCACTCAGAGAAAGATCTCTTTAACAAATTTAACTAATTTGTGAGCACTATAAAAAGGACCCCAGACCTCATTTCAAAAGGAGGAACATCTTGCTAAAAGAAAAAGGAGAGAAAGAGAACTCTTGAGAATTCTGGAAGAACACAAAAAAAAAGGTAAAACCTTTAAAAGAGAAAATTCTCTTGGGAACAGATCATTGATCTAAGAACAAGATCATGGATCTTCAATAAATAAATAAATAAATAAATAAAATAAAAAAGAAGTAGTGCCTTGCACTTGTTATGAACCCTTGGTTCTCTGAAATAAGGAAAAACAAGAAAAGAAGAAAAAAAAACTTGTTTTTCTTTAGATCAAAGGATTAAAAAGTGCTCTGCACTTCTGTTTCTTGAAGATTCTCAATGCAATGCATTGCTTGAAGGGCCAGGCCCAAATTAAATTGCAGAGCAATAAAAGGGAGGGCCCTAAATGAAATTGATGCTCTGCATCATTTTATAGAGGGCAGAGCCCAAACAAAATTGATGCTCTGCATCATTTATAAATGGGCAGAGCCCAAACAAAATAATAAATAATGCAATGCATTATCTTAAAAGGGGCAGAGCCAAAATAAAGGTCCAACAGAGACCAAGATTTAATGCTATGCATTATTAAAAATGGGCCAAGCCCTAGCACAGGCCTAATAGACCAAAAAACAAATAAAAGTGTTGAATATTCTGAACTGGACTTAGCCCAATCGTGGCCGTAAGTTCTCAAATTAAATTGACTGAGCATAATTGCTCTCTCTCTCTCTCTCTCAAATCAATTTATATCTGGTTCGAGAGTACATCTCCGAGCTCCTCTGACACATGTCGCTGTAATCATTCAACGACGTCAGAGAGGTGACGGGTCCCGACGACCACATACGTCAATATGGACTGCGGGGTCCTTAAACTCGTGGACCGAAACGTCCCTAAACTAATATCGGACCGAGACGTCCCTAAACTAATATCGGACCGAGACGTCCCTAAACTAATATCAGACCGAGACGTCCCTAAACTAATATCGGACCACCACGTCCCTAAACTGGAATATGGACCACCACGTCCCTAAACTGGAATATGGACCACCACGTCCCTAAACTGGCACAATAGAGCCCAAATGCTCTTTTGTCGGATCTAAACGGTCCCGTTAAGTTGATCTTAGTCTCAAACTGGACTAATGTATCCTTAACAAACGTTTGAGTCGATCTTAGCCTCAAAAATGGCTAACGTATCCTCCAAACAGACTTTAGTCCCAAATTGGACTATGAATCTCCCAAACTGGAGCAATAGAGCCCAAACGCTCTTTTGTCGGATCTAAACGATCACGTTAAGTTGATCTTAGTCTCAAACAGGACTATCGTATCCTTAATGAACGTTTAAGTTGATCTTAGCCGCAACGCGACTAATGCATCCTTAAACTAAAAACACCAAACCCAAATCTAAGTAAATACGGATTTGGACTAATCCACGTCCTATGGGCGACGATATTACTCAGTCTCCGTATACAATCCACGGGCAACCACAAACAAAACAAACACACACGATACGAAGTGAAATTCTGGAGAAGGAGAAAGTTGTTACCACGATGCGGTAGCGTAATTAACTGCAGGGGCTTGCGCCTGCAGGGAAGAGCGTCCCCACAATCAAAAACCCCTCAAGCGAGGGGGAATCTGACGAAGTCTGCTACATCGGCCGCATCCGTCTAAACCTCCGATACACGGTGCCATAAATCAACTTGGCATATTCGGAGAGGTAGACGGATAAAACCAAATAGCATCTGCCCCGAATCTCAGCGTCAGGACATCGCGGTCCTGTGCGCCGCCTTTTGGAGGGGAACAGATTCTGGCACGCCCAGTGGGACCTTTTCCTCTTTCCACTCCACACTTCGTGTGTCGTCTTCGCGAACCAATCGCGGTTTATTAAATGGTTGCTTTTGGATTTTCGAGTTACTAAGATTTGGTCTTTTGCCTGGCGCAGAATTCAAGATTCAATGGCCTTCAACTGCACCAACTGCTCGAAGTGCCACTGCAACGGACGCTCCACCTCCCCCGGAGGTGTAGCATATGGGCCCCAAGCGGCTTCCTTCCTAACTCTGCCAGTAGACCAGGTGACCCAAGCCACCACTAGCTTATTCTTCGGGACCATGATCCCACCGACAAGCTGCTCTATGCCAATACTTGCACCGGAGGTGAACAAGAAGTCGGTCTTCGACCGGCTCACTGCCACGACGGCCCCTGTCAACGGGTCGTCCGCTACCAAACCGACAGCCTCTGTTTTCACCAGGCTAAATCAGAACTCTAAATTGGCTGTCCCAAATAGGGCAACGGCCGCTGTTCCGGAAGTCGTTAAGGCGGCTTCTTCCACCAAAGAGTCGGTCTTTTCAAGACTGATGATTCCTGCTCCTGCCCCTGCACGAAGATCTATCTTTGACAGATTGGATATTACCCCGCAAGGAACAACCTCAGTCTTTAAGAGGTTAACACCAGCGGCGCCTCATTCAGACAGGGGGCAAAAAGAAGTTATCTCTATCGCTGAGCCAATCCCAACGGCTCGTCGTGCTCGTCGTCGCCATTGGCAACGAGTAAGAAAGGCAGGGGGCAACTCCCCCTCAGGGCTAACTCCACCAGCTCCAGCAGTGGAAGTCGACGCTGCTGTTCCAACTGGGAACAGCTTTGAATTGCTGAGGAGGGTACGGAAGAACTCCCCAATCGCTACATTGAAGAGATCTCCTCCACCTGCGGAGAGGGTTCCAGAAACGAAACAAGAACAGCCCCCTCAACGGCTGTCTTCAAGAATTTATAAAGTTTGGCGAAGGGTTCAAGACTCTGTGATTGACCCAGGTCTTTCTCGTCGCCAGAAAAAGGTGAAGGTGGATAAAGACAAGGATTGTCCCATTAAACAGCAGGGGACAGCAGCTGCTAGGGTGCCCCCTTCAATGGTTCCTTCAACCTCAACGGCCCATAAAAGAAGGAGGCCAGAGAAAACCCCCGCGTCAGCGGCAAAAGTTGAAAATGGTGAACCTAAACGCCCCAAGTCAGGGGGCATAACAGTTCATACGGTTTACATGGCATTGGGAAAAGAAGACAGCCGTACATCCACGGGTAATAGACCGCTTACACGGTCAGTGACCAAGGCTCAGGAGCAGCAACAGAAGCTCCAGGAGATGATGAACGCTATGGCCGCACTTACAGGGCCGAAAGAAACCCCGGAAACATCCTCAGAAGAACGTCAAGAACAAGAAACGGACGCCGAATTTCTTCGGCGCGTGCTAGAGAAGAAAGATAAAGAAGCTGCGGAGCAGGCAGCCAACATTAAGAAAATGGCCCTCCTGTTCCAGGATATGGTGGGTATAATGATTCAACAAGATCCACCTGCTGGAGATCCCCCGATCATTCTTGAAGATGATAGGGGAGAGACATCGAATCCTCCACCGGCTCTATCCGCAGCTAAAGAGGATATCATATCAAAAGCTGATTTGGATGAATACATCGCCCAGCAAATACGGGTGCATCAGGCGACTGAAGCAGCCGGTCAGGTCGTAAAGACGGGGCGGCCATATCTGGGTTGGTACGATCAGATTAAGTACCCGCCAGGTTATACAATTCCTAAGTTCCATGTCTACAAAGGGACGGGCAATCCTCATCAGCATGTTTCCCAGTTCAGGGCGCTCTGCGGCAACACCAGCGGTGACGACAAGCTGTTGCTTCGCCAGTTTGTTGGAAGCTTATCAGATACGGCGTTCGAGTGGTATTCTGAACTCCCAAATGACTCTATTAAAACCTTCACGGAGATGGAGTTGCTGTTCACTCAGCGTTTTGCAAGTGCCAGTGAGCGTACCCCGATGACGGCACTGATTAACGCCAGGGTAAAACCCGGCGAGACGTGGGTTCAGTACGCTATACGATGGCGGAATTTATGGTCAAAGTGTGAGCAGCGCATTGAAGAAGCTCCCGCAGTAGGTATGTTTGTAGGAACCCTTGATCCACAAGCAACCATCTCACAATTTATGATGTTTTTCAAGCCAACTACCTTCCAGGCGTTGATTGACAAACTAGCGCAAATGGATCAAATGGGCCATAAACCCCCTCTTCCAAGGCCGGACTCCCGAAATGACAAAGGGAAGGGAAAAGCGATCGTCGTCGCTAATGCTCAACAACAACCACGCAACTCGAAGCCAATGGCTCGTCAAAATAATATGCGCCCGTACGTACCCCTTGAGGATAGGATGGGACGTCCTTATTCCTTTCCCCGCGATAAAACGAAGAGGTTATTCGAACTGGCGTTGCGCAACAGACTCATAAATCTGCCGGATCCAAAACGTCCGTTGCAACCAAGTGACGTCAACGAGCGCAACTACTGTCCTTATCATCGAGTGCTAGGCCATCCGATCAAAGACTGCTACGTTTTCAAGAAATGGCTCGAAAACCAGTACCGACAGGGCAAGTTCGCGTTATCTGACAAATGGAAGGTGAATCCCCCGCAGCCCCACACCTCTAAGGGGACGAATACGCCGGGGGCAACATGCTCCGTCATTGAAGAAGCTCCTTGGGAGGTTGTATTATCAGCCAAGACAAAGAGAATGCTAAACGATCTTCAGGCATGTCCAGCAATCAAGTGGAAGAACCCGTTAGAACCGCAGGTCATTGAAGGGATGTTGAAACTGCGTACAACTCTAAAGACTGATGGTGGTGGCTCAAACACTCGCAACCAGCCGTCAAAATCTTCGAAAAAGAAGAGGAAGAAATCTAAGAAACCCGTGAAGCCTGGCGACAAGCGCACGGACTTACAAAAGCAAATTGACGCGCTAAATGAATACAACCAAAAGGCGCGGACTCCCATTACGCTCCAAGAGTTCCTCAATCACGTCTTTCAAGAGGAAGATGAGGGAGAAAGTTCATCGGATGAATCCGAGGAAAATGTAGCGAGCTGTCATATGATCTCCCATTCGATCACGAACGATGAAGAGACTTCTGGCACTAAAACGCTGGGGGCAGATACTGAATCAAAAATTCCGGAGCTATCAGTCGAAATGATTGACGCGTTCCTTAACGAAGCTCGACTGAAAAGTAAAGCTGATCGAGAACGCGAGATGGATATATTTGAAAGGGCCAAGCGCCAGCGACTTGATGAAAGAGCTGAGGCGATCCCGCTGGAGCAAAACACCTTCGCTACCGACAAAAGCCAATTCAAGATAAAGAAAAGGTTTGCTAAGGCCACATCAATGGGCATGAAGCTACCATCCTCTGAAGGAAAAATTATTGGTGAAATAGAACTGCACCCCTCCTTTTGCTTATATCATCAGAAGGTTTTGCACCCTACTCAAGAATGCAAAGCTTTCGATAAATGGTGGCAAGGATATGTTGCTCGTCAACAACGCTTCAAGCGGGAAAAGTGTAAAACTCGTCGAAAACAAAGAGATATGACCGAAGAGCTTAAAAGAACTACCGGCGATTGTCACATGGTTAACACTGTCGGGTCACAAGTGCCTACATTCGGGAGCGATTCTGATGAAGAGCTGGAACTCGCCCCTCTCTTTAAAAGTCAACTTCGGGAAAAGAAGAAGAGCCAAAGGTTTGCGAAAATATCCAGCTACGCAATCGGACGTTACCTGAAAAGAATCTCGGACCCTTAAACAAGAAAGATAAAGGGAAAGAAAAGGTTTCTGAGGATATTACTCTAGATGACCAAGTTGCGGAAGAGCTAACCGCCAAGAATCCGCCGAAAAGAAATAAGGTGGATTACAATGTCTTGGCGCATCTGAGGAAGCTGCCCTCACAACTCAGCGTTCTTGATGCCCTGTTACTATCAAAAGAGGCGAGGGATTCTTTGATTAAAGCGCTACAAGATCCGGACCAGTTCCAAGCCTTCCTGGCCGAAGAAAAGATGAAGGATGAGTTGGAAGAGGTGCACACGGCCGACGTTGCTTTTGGCGATGAAGACCTTCTCCTTGGGACGCGCGAACACAATCGCCCTCTCTATGTCTCAGGATACTGCCATGATATAAAGATAGGCAAAATCCTAATCGATAATGGGTCGTCTGTCAATCTCCTCAACGTGCGGGTGTTGAAGGAAATCTGCATGAGCGTCCAGCACCTTGCGCGGGACAAGATCACCATCTCCGGGTTCGACTCCCAGTCGTCAAAGACTCTTGGATCTGTGATATTGACGTTACGCTTCGGGTTGCTCGTCACAGATATTAAATTCCATGTCATAGACGCCAAGACATGTTACAATGCTCTGCTCGGCCGACCATGGTTACACGAGTACAACATCATCCCTTCTACACAACATCAGTGTATGAAGTATTTTAAGGATGGTTTCGAGTATACCGTGATGGGAGAACTGAACCCGTTCTCTGTGAACGAGGTCCGCAAATACGAAGACGCCAAATACTTCTTACCGGATTTCGAAGACACGGAGAAGTGTCATAAGCCGGAGAACAAAACTAACGCAACCATCCCTGTCTTCGGCAGCGATACCGAGGAGGAGGAGGATATAGTTTATTCGGGTCCGCCCCAATACACCGAGCCGGGACTATCCGCCCCTTCAATGATCTTTGGTAGTGATTCAGAGGATGAAGTCCATGCTGTATTCCCTGCTCGGCTTTCAATACGAGCTTCTGCTGATGAAGAGCGAAGTCTGCAGGTAGCCATGGTGCCGCTTGAACATTATAAAGAACTGGATGCACTCGACACCGACAGCGTGGAAGAATTGCAGACATTTTATATCCCTCTCGGACGAAAAGGCGAGAGGGCAATCCTATTCTACCGTTCCGAAGAAACCAAGGTAGAAAAAGAAATCTGGCATGGCGCAGATTCTACGCTCGACAGGCTTCAGCCTATTCGTCTCCCCAGATATTATACGGAAGGTTTGAAAAAGCTGCTGAAACGCCAGGGGATATCCTTCAAGCAGACCGTTCGAAAAGCCAAATTCTATGACAGGGTCTGGAATGTTCCCGGGACTCAACGCAAGCTGCCTAACGGGAGAATGGAAACAAAAGGGCTTGGATACATCCGGTCAAAGAAGCGAGAGTTACTACCTGGCTGTTATGTCGTATATGACTTTGATGAAGAAGCGGATGCTCAATGGGAGGACGTTAATCCTAAGCCAGTGAAAGTTCCAGATGCAAAGGAGCCCAGTCCGTCGTTCGAGGAACAAATGGGCAAACTCATAAGGGAAGCGGGTCAAAAAGTCCGAGATGATCACAATCGTGAAATGGCAATCTATGAGAAAGCCAAAACGCAGCGCCTCCTTCAACAGGCAGTAAAAGACGAAGATGCTGCCCCCATGTCAACCTGATACAAAAAGGGCTCGACACGGAAGCAGAAACAAATCGAAAGGCCAAAGAGGCGCTCAACAGCATCAAAGCAGGGCTAAGAAGCCACGCAAACGGGAATCGAGCGTTATTGATCTATCCCTCATGAAGAAAATGGGTCGAGCATACTCGTTTCCTCGGGAAAAGACGAAGAAGATACTCGATCTTGCCCTAAAGCATCAAATGCTTACATTGCCGGAGTCTAAACACCCCGAACAAGCGGGCGAAGCCTCACACCTGGACTATTGCTCTTACCATCGAGTGATAGGTCATTCTCTTGAAGATTGCTTCACCTTCAAGAATTGGGTCGAAGATCAGTACCAGCTTGGTAAATTCGCTCTGTCCGACAACTGGAGGGTAGCACCACCACAAAAGCACGAACCCAAGGCCACGAAAGAAAAACCAGTTCCACATTGGGACTGGAAGCGAATTCGTACCTGTCACATGATAACAATACTAAAAGGAGAACCCGAGAACATGGACAGCCTTCCTTGGTGCCTCGAAAACATCAATGATGAGGTAATCTCAGAATTTCCCCCAGCTCCGAAAGAACTGGAGGATGGAATACATACCACTGCAGATAACCTCAAGAAAATCGAGTTGGGGACGGTAAACGATCCGCGACCGACATTCGTCAGCGAGCTGCTGTCTGAAGAGAGGGCGGCTGCGTTAAAGGACGTCCTTGTGCAGCATAAAGATTGCTTCGCATGGAACTATTCCGAGATGCCGGGACTAGATCCAGAAGTTGCTGTACATAGACTAGCAATATCCTTGAAGATCAAGCCAGTCAAACAGGCGCCGAGAAGAATGCGACTCGAGCTTGAGATGAGCATCAATACCGAGGTCAAAAAGTTAATCGACTCTGGCTTCATCCAGGAAGTTCAATACCCTGAATGGATCGCCAACATCGTCCCAGTGATGAAGAAAAATGGGACAGTGCGCATATGCGTAGACTTCCGGGATCTTAATAAAGCTTGCCCGAAGGATGATTTCCCAGTGCCAGTCACCGAACTGATGATAGACAATACATCCACTCATGAGGTTTTCTCCTTCATGGATGGCTCATCAGGGTATAATCAGATAAAGATGCATCCCGAAGACCAGAAACACACCGCCTTCAGGACCCCTCTAGGTATATCTGTTATAAAGTGATGCCCTTCGGTTTAAAGAATGCCGGTGCCACTTATCAAAGGGCCATGACAAAGATCTTCGATGACCTTATACACGAAATCGTCGAATGCTATATCGACGATCTCGTGGTTAAAAGCAAATCATACGAAGAACATCTCGAGCATTTGAAGACCGTATTTCAACGCCTTCGGCAGTACAATTTGAAGATGAATCCTCTTAAATGTGCGTTCAGGTTTCCTCAGGCAAATTCCTGGGATTCATCGTCCGACACCGAGGTATTGAGATAGATCCGTCTAAAATCAAGGCGATCATGGAAATGCCTCCGCCGAGAACGCTTAAACAGTTGCGATCTCTACAAGGAAAGCTCGCATACATTCGGCGGTTTATCGCTAATCTTTCAGGAAAGTGTCGTCCTTACAGTCACCTGATGAAGAAGGGAACCCCATTCGTTTGGGATCACAAATGCCAAGGCGCACTGGACGAGATCAAGCAGTATCTGCAAAACCCTTCAGTGTTGGCTGCTCCAGTTAAGGGAAAGCCTCTCATTCTTTACACGGCCGCCCTTGAAGGTTCTTTAGGCGCATTATGGGCACAAGAGAATGACCAGGGAAAAGAAAGAGCACTCTACTACTTAAGTCGGGTTCTGCTGGGGGCAGAAAGCAATTACTCCCCCCATTGAAAAACACTGCCTGGCGTTGATCTTCGCAATAACAAAGCTTAGACATTACGAATTAGCGCATGAAGTCCATCTCATTTCAAAGGTAGACCCTCTCAAATATCTAATGTCAAAGGCCATATTGACGGGACGACTCGCTAAATGGGCCCTGCTCTTAATGGAGTTCTCGATAACATATCGACCCCTCAAGGCAGTGAAGGGTCAGGCCATAGCCGACTTCCTTGCTGAGCACCCGATACCTGACGATTCTCCCCTGAATTGCGATTTTCCAGACAAGCATGCGTTTGACGCAATCGACGGTGGTGATACTCGTTGGGAGCTTTATTTCGATGGAGCATCTTCCATGAAAAAGCACAAACAAAGTACGTCAATGATCAAATCGGGAGTAGGCCTTATCTTCGTGACCCCACAAGGAGGAATAATGCGCTTCGCCTTCTCCTTAAAAGAGACGAGAACGAATAATGAAGCTGAATATGAAGCTTTGATAGCAGGCCTCGAGATCGCCATTGACATGGGAATTGAAAGCCTCCTCATATATGGGGACTCCCAGCTAGTCGTCAGTCAAGTGAATGGCGATTACCAAACATGCAAACCGGAATTGGTAAAATACGGTGAAAAAGTGCAACAACTGCTAACCCAAATTCCCTCCTATACTTTGGAGAGCATACCGCGCGCGGAAAACAGCAAAGCGGACGCACTGGCCAAACTTGCTAAAGAATTGGCTGACGAGAACCTCGATGACGTTAGAATCGTGGTACAAAGCCGTCGAGTGCTTGCCCCAGCAGAAATATCTCTGGAATCATCCGAAGAAAAAGGAGCGAACGAGCAGACAACCCTGCAAGTAAAAGATTGGGAAAATACCAAGGATTGGAGAGAAATCTTCATAGATTACTTCAAGTCCTACCGAATGCCTGAAGAAGCGTCCACAAGACATCAGCTCATGAAACGAGCCCTGTCTTTCGCCTTCGTCAACGATACTCTGTACAAGAGGTCATTTGATTCTTTGTGGCTGAGATACTTAGGACCTGACGAAGCGAAAAGAGTCGTCCAGGAAGTTCACGACGGACTCTGTGGTTCTCATCAAGCAGGCCCTAAGATGAAGTTGAAGATAAAAACGGATGGGCTACTACTGGCCCACGATGATTCAGGACTGCATCGAATATGCGAAGCAGTGCCACTCATGCCAAATTCATGGGGACTTCATCCACCAGCACCCAAATCCACTACATCCAACGGTGGCTAGCTGGCCATTCGAAATGTGGGGGACTGACATAGTTGGCCCTATCGAACCAGCATCTTCTAGGGGACATCGTTTCATCTTGGGCGACGACTGACTACTTCTCTAAATGGGCAGAAGCAGTACCGTTAAGAGAGGTGAAGACGGAAAATATCCTCCACTTCTTCAAGACGCATGTCATATATCGATTTGGAACTCCGCGACGAATCATCTCCGATAACGGGCCAGCTTACAGAAGCCACAAGATCAGTCGCTTTGCGCAACAGCATAATATAGACTGGAGATATTCCTCGATTTATAACCCGCGAGTCAATGGACTAGCTGAAGCCTTCAACAAGACATTGACAAAAATCAAAAAGAAAACGGTGTCCCGAAATAAGAAAGATTGGCACGAAAGACTGCAAGAAGCTCTTTGGGCATATCGAACTACATTCAAGACTGCCACGAACACAACACCGTACGCGTTGGTGTTCGGTACAGAAGCAGTACTCCCCCTCGAGATAGAGTTACCCTCTCTACGAGTGGCAGTCCACTATGAGCTGACGGACGAAGAAAATGCTCACCTTCGGCTTGAGGAGCTTGACGCCCTTGATGAAACCCGGCTCATAGCGCAGTAAAATCTAGAAGCTTATAAAGCAAAGATGACGCGCTCATACGAAAGATTGACCCGACCGAGGACATTCCGCCAAGGCGAACTCGTGCTAGTGGTCAAAAGGCCTATGATCCCCAATCGCGCCAAGCGGGGAAAATTCGAGCCAAACTATGAAGGCCCGTACATCATAGACAAAGTCTACCAAGGTGGAGCCTATCTACTCATGGACATGCACGGTGAAAGGCCTTTCAGGCCGATAAACGGTCGCTTCCTGAAGAAATACTATGCCTAATGAGTTACGGCCTAGGTCAATGATAGATGACGACGACTATGTCCGCTCTCTGTCTTCCTAAGCTCAAGCTCTATAAGCAGTACCCAGCCTTCTCAATAACGGACCGAAACGTCCTTAAACTAACGACGGACCGAGACGTCCTTAAACTAGTGACGGACCGAAACGTCCTTAAACTAATAGCAGACCGAAACGTCTTTAAACTACTACCGCAGCATCCTCAGGCTGACGAGACGAATAAAAAAAATAAAATAAAATAAAAAAGTATAATAAATAAAAACGGTATGTCCATAAGCAAAAAGGGGCACGGATGAAAACCCGAAAGGGCTCCGTGAGTAAAAACAGCAGGGCTACCGGCGAGTGTTCGTGAAAACCCGAAAGGGCGCGGCCTCGTTAAAAAATATATAAAAATAAAAAGAATAATAAAAAAACGGTATGTCCATAAGCAAAATAGGCGCGGATGAAAACCTGAAAGGGCTCCGTGAGTAAAAACAGCAGGACTACCGGCGAGTGTTTGTGAAAACCCGAAAGGGCGCAACCTCGTTAAAAGACACTTATAGGGTCCTCTCGACCTTGTAAGGAGAAACCACCTGCGTGAGATCCTTACGACTCACAAGGGTTCCTAAGGAGAAAATACACTTGCGAGATCCTCACGAGTCGTAAGAAGAACTCTCTTATGCGACCCTCATGGCTCATAAGAGTTGAAAGTCTTAAGTCACAGAGACCTAAACCTGTGCTTAAGCAACCCTCACAACTTCCGATACTGCCCTACAAGTAGCTCAATACTAACCCTTGTATACAATCCACGGGCGCGAATAAACATTTTCCTAACTAAGTCTCATCCGAGACTAGGGATATGTTTGCATGGCAAACAACCCTTGTAAATCCTCTCGATTTACAAGGAGAAAACCCTCCTTTAGGATCCTTACGACTTACAGCGGAACAATACACCTAGGAACCCTCATGATTCCTAGGGAGAAAATACACCTATAAGATCCTCACGACTTGTAGGGAGAAATAGCTTTGTGAGACCCTTACGGCTCATAAGGTCAAAAGCCTTAGCCGACAGGACCCTAACCCTGGCCGCTAAGCCTCCTTGTTCAACAATGACAGAGGCAAACGATGATTCGCTCCTGGCGATATCCCAGTTGTAGCGGTGTTGATGCCGAAATCAGTGTCTAATTTCAGGTTTACGGCGAAAAGCCAATAGGCCGCACATGCATACGAAATGGCCGAAATGATAGGGCAACTTGCAATAAAAAGCAGTAAGTAAAAATGTATGCATGCAAAATAGCCGAAATGATAGGGCAACTTGCAATAAAAAGCAGCAAGTAAAAATGTATGCATGCAAAATGGCCGAAATAATATGGCAACTTGCAATAAAAAGCAGCAAGTAAAATGTATGCATGCAAAATAGCCGAAATGATAGGGCAGCTCGCAATAAAGAGCAGCGAGTAAAAATAAAATAAATAGCCGGAATGATTGGGGCACCGCGAAAAATAGCCGAAATGATTGGGCAGTCGCGACCTTCGCGATATAAAAGCTGAAATGATAGAGCATCGCGGAAATAAAATAAAATAAAAAGAAGAAATGATAAAATTTTGGCCCTACAGTTAAGATCACATCGATACCTGTATACAATCCAAGGGTGTAAACAAAGAAGGAACCATACTTTCCCAATGGACTCCGTCAGACGACGAAGCCAAACCTCAACGGTTCATTTCAACCGAAGAAGCCAGTGACTTCAGCAAAACTCCTCGACTCACGGATACAAACACTCCTTGACAAGAGCCTTCTGATTCGCGTCGACTCGCAGAGCCACCAGAGCCTCCGTGGGAACCCTCGACTCGTTTCAAACCCCAAGGAAACAAATAATCCTTTGCGCTTGGGAAACAAATAATCCCTAGCAAACTCCTCAACTCACGGATACAAACACTCCTTGACGAGAGCCTTCTGATTCGCGTCGACTCGCAGAGCCACCAGAGCCTCCGTGGGAACCCTCGACTCGTTTCAAACCCCAAGGAAACAAATAATCCTTGGCGCTTGGGAAACAAATAACCCCTAGCAAACTCCTCAACTCACGGATATAAACACTCCTTGACGAGAGCCTTCTGATTCGCGTCGACTCGCAGAGCCACCAGAGCCTCCGTGGGAACCCTCGACTCGTTTCAAACCCCAAGGAAACAAATAATCCTTGGCGCTTGGGAAACAAATAATCCCTAGCAAACTCCTCAACTCACGGATACAAACACTCCTTGACAAGAGCCTTCTGATTCGCGTCGACTCGCAGAGCCACCAGTGCCTCCGTGGGAACCCTCGACTCGTTTCAAACCCCAAGGAAACAAATAATCCTTGGCGCTTGGGAAACAAATAATCCCTAGCAAACTCCTCGACTCACGGATACAAACACTCCTTGATGAGAGCCTTCTGATTCGCGTCGACTCGCAGAGCCACCAGTGCCTCCGTGGGAACCCTCGACTCGTTTCAAACCCCAAGGAAACAAAAAATCCTTGGCGCTTGGGAAACAAATAATCCCTAGCAAATTCCTCGACTCACGGATACAAACACTCCGTGACGAGAGCCTCCCGACCTACGTAAACTCGCAGAGCCACCACTGTCTCCGCGGGAGAATTCCCGGTTCGTCCCACCTTTCAAGATGAAGTCTCGGGCAGCAAAGATTGAAAAAACTTGCTTCCTGAACAATGGGGCCCTGCAAGTCAATCCAAAATGGTCTCTTGCATACTATTCACGGGTCTCACTCTCCGAAGTCGATTTTCGACAAGGAGGGAAACAACCGCTTACGGGTCCTCTCGACTCATAAGAGGGAAAAATTCTCTTATAGGATCCTTACGACTTATAAGAGAAAACCACACTTAGGAATCCTCACGATTACTAAGGAGAAAATCCACCTATGAGATCCTCTCGATCCGTAGGGAGAAAAGTCTCTGTGAAACCCTCACGGCTCATAGAACTGAAAAGTCTTAGGCGGCAGATCTGAACCTGCGGCCTAAGCCATCACTATCTCTCGGAGAAGTTAAATTATCCGCCAATCAAGTTCATCGAAAACATCATAATGAAAAGGGAGAAAGCAAAGAAACAGTACCAGACATCACAAGAAGGAATGTGTACCTTTATTCATAAATTCAATCAAAGTACAAGGCGGATCGTATAAAAAAAACAGGGAATGTGTATACATTATATACAAATTACAAATGTGTAAATGATACAAGATATTCAGGGAGAAGGAAGTTTCTTGAACAGCTCTATCAACTGCCCGCGTACTTCCTTCCACGCCTTCTCCTGATCATCTGCCACCGCCAGTTCGGCCTCTACTTGAGCCCGCTGCTGCGTGAAGGATGCGAGCTCTTCCCCAACAACCTGCTGAGCTGCTTCTTGGCCTCGAGCATCACGCTCAGCGGCATCAAGCTTCCGCCTCAGTGCTAGCCCATTAGAGATACGCTCCACAAGGCCTTCAAAGACGGCTTTCACTTCAGCAGCATTCGTCCTAACTTCAGCGCGCAGGCGAGCGGTTGCGCTTGAAGATTCCCGACGCTCCTTCAACCGTAAAGCTGCTTCCTGCTCCAAATGGAGGAGATAAGAAGCGCTTTGCTCGAGCCAGGCTGTCCGTTCGGTGCTCATGGCCAAAACTTCGGGAGAAGGGCGCGTCGTCTCCAACCGATGCAAGCAGGCCTCAATCTCTCTGCAGTGGTTAACCCAAGATTCGACGACGCCTTCATTGTGAAAGTTTATGAGCGCCGCCAACATCGGGATAACCTCCATTGCGAAATCCACGGCAGAAGGGAGAGCGTCCATGTTAAGCTCTTCGATATACCCGCTCAGCATGCCCAAACTCATCACGGCACCTTTTGAAGATGGACGTTTCAAGAAAGGGCCCGCTGGTGAAAGAACACGAGACTCAAGATGGATCGGAGCTGGAACAATAGCTGCAAAACAAAACATGGTTAAACAATGATTCGAAAAGATGTTGAAGGATCATATAAAAAGGGGGAGGAATATACTGTACCAGCTGCAACGGACGGCAAAGCCGGAAGGGCCGGTGGCGTGGCAGGTCTTGCGTCCCCTCCTTCGATTTGTGGCACTGCAATAAGGAGGAGGAAAAGTCAGAAATCATCCCATTGCTAAAAAAGGGAGTAAACAAAGACATCAAAATGAAAATGTACTCACCGGCACCACTAGAGGGAGAAGCGAGTTCGGACGGGAAGGAAAAGTGTGGGAGCAACACTTGGTATAGATGATCAAAGAGCACTCCTGAAAGGACACAGTGGTATGACGTTAGTCCATAAGCTACACGTTTAAAAGATTAACTTGTGAGTCGCGAATCCATACCTTCCAACATCCGCGATGGCACAAGGGAAGGCGGGGAAGTGATCACTGCCAAAGCAGTAGTTGACGGTGCTCCTTGAAGCAGTGGAGCATCGGTACTGGCCGCACCTGCTTTAAAAACAGAAGCAAACTTGTTAAAAAAGATTGCAAGATAAAAAAAAAGGAGAGAGAAAATGATAAGAAACTCGAAATTTACCTGACGAACTGCCAGCCGAGACTGAGGCAATTCCTTCCTCCATTGACATCAGGCCACCGCCCGTGGCCTCGTCACTCGACTCGATGGGAACCGTTGTTGCACTCGCAAGCCCTGGAGAAGGCGGGGGAATATAGGCGGGGAGGGCTATGATTGGAGCATTGCCAGATTCCTGAGAAAGAGCAGCTGGCTCGTCCTCAGGAATCGTGGCCACCTCACCCGCTACTCCTTCGGGTCCTGCGGTCACGATTGTCTCGTCCACCGTCGCCGCGAAGTCTCCAGCCTCAAACGCCTCACCTATCATTACCCTCGGCTCGCTTATGATGATCATTTCATCTGCCGCCACTTCAGGGGCGACATCCATGACCCTCTCGGCTGCATATCCCCCAACCTCTGCTTCGGGTCCCGTGGCCCCAACGACGCGCCTCACCGTCGGCTCGAGTTCGGCAGGCACCGCTTCCGCCGTTTCCCTGGGTTCAACGGTCTCCGCCTCCCCCTCAGTCGGACTAGGCCCTGCAAGATGGAATGCATATGAGCCAATGGCTTTATAATTCTTACAACAAGGCTCTGAAAGAAATGCTACCTGAAGAGGATTTATCGTTTGCACTTCGGGCCGCGCGCGCCACTTGCCTATAAGCAGTAGATAGGGCGACAGGGGCCTCTTCAGAAGGAGTGTCAGCGCGAGGAATAGTGCTAGGGCCCGCTCCCGTGGCCAAAGTAGCTCGGCGCGCCTTTGCTTCGCGTCTCAGCCGCTTCCTCTTCTCCCGAGCCGTTGAGACGGATGCCACTAGGGCTTCTCTAATTGAGGCGTCCTCGTCCGTGAATAGGGATGCCTCCAGATTTTTCAGGGCATCCCTCGTCGTCTTGTCAAGTCGAGGCCCCTCCAGCAGCCTCGATAAGACCGGGACTTCAGCAACAGGCTCAGGAAGGATCCCCGCATCAACTGATATAACCCTTGCAAAGAAACAAAAGAAGGTTAGGTTGACCATCAGAAAAGATGACAAACTTTCCTTATAAAAGAGAAAGGGATGGGACATACCAATGCCTGCTAGAGCGCGCTTCTCCTCCTCCTCTTGGAAGGTTTTCAAAGAGGCAGCAATAGCCTCTTCGGAAGAGACACCTGTTGAAAATCGGGCGAATATTAGTTAAAGACAATAATAAAAATTGCAATAAAATGACGAAGAAAGTGGCTGATGATTACCTGACTCAGCGAGTTTACTTAACATCGCTTCGAGCCTCGCCGATCGCTCCGAAGCTGCAATGGCGGCAGCCAAATTAGTGTCTGCAGGGTCTACCAAGAAGCCTTCGTTGCTGCCATATTCACTTATGCCTTCGTTGGGAAGAGCCGCAGGCTCTAGGCTAAGGATCGCATCAAGGGAAAGGGCGGGCTTTTTCTTCTTCTGTCCGCCAGCTTTAGATCCACCCGGAATAGATTTGCGCTTGGCAGTTACTTTAGGGCGGCGGGTCCCAATATCTGCTCCTACGCCAGACTCTGGCGATACTACATTAGCCGCCTTCGTGGGAGCACGGGGCACCGGTGGTACATCCACCGTAGCAGGCAGTGGCAATCCACGCGGGGGGCTCAACACGCGTGGTCGATCAACTCCGGCATCTTTTATCGGGAGAATGACCTGGAGCCTTGGCTGCAAGGGAGCCTTGCGATCACCACCGGGAGGCGCACCCCTACGGTCAACCAGCATACGCTTCTCCGTTAAGATGATTGGGCCCATAGCATGCGCATACCAGGCTACATATGAATGGAGTATCTTAGGGGCACAGCTAGGTTCACTGATAAAGAAATAAGAACCTGTATTAAGTCGTATGAAATGATGCATCGCATTCCTTATCCCCTCTTGGTTGGCCACGGGTGTTTCCAGAAAAGCTTCCATCGGGATCCCTTGGTTGTAACTCGATTGCCGGGCAAATCGGTGTGGGTTGTACCTCATAAACAAAGCTGTCTCATTCTGCCTAAACACTAGATAGCCCGGCCGAATGGAGTAGAGGTGGAGGATTTCCCGAGCCTTCAGTACAGAAGCCCCGCCCTTAAAATCATCACGTAGTGACACCACTGACTTAGTGGTCTCTGAGCCTATGGTGATAACCTTATCCACAAAAGAAATCTTCGCTCCGACCAGATGTGGACGCAGGAGCAGTCCTCTAGAATCCCGCGGGGATGCAACCACAATTGAAGCCCCGACCAACCGCATGATTCTCGAAAGTCTGCATTTCTCAAAGAACGGAGGAGTCTTATGGGCACCAAACACCCCTTGCACGTGCATCTCCATCCAAGGAGTGAAATAGTGCATCGGGAAGTTGGCAGGCTGTACTTCAGGCTCACTAGCGTCCGCCGCTTCGCTAAGTCCATTATAGAGGTAAGCCAGCCCGGCGATCCCTACCGATAACTGCAAACCAGCCACCATTCGATGCGCCGGGTAAAAGACGGAGGGCCGCATGAGGCGTCGGTGCGTGGAAAGCGCGAAGCTGCATAACCATAAACCCAAGAACCCTACAAAAAAAGGTCTCCTCGTCCATGCCAGGAACGGTGATCTCTGAGAAAGGGACGTTGGCAATGCCGGGGAGATAAAAATCCCGCTGGTCATTTTCCGATATAGGTCGGCGGTCCAAGCCGAAACCAAAAGGGTCAGCAAGCTGAGCGAACTTCTCGCCCTGCTCTGATAGGAACTCTGGGCGAATAAAGCGAGCAATAAAATCTGCGAAACTGACGCCCCGCTCGTCCGATCCCAAATGGAGTTCCTCATAGATCTCCAACACCTTCGCCAAGCCCGGATATTGATGCTGAATGGCATTTTCCGGAGTTAAGTCAAACACCAGCTGCTTGGTGGCAAAGACGTACTCGTCAGGAGGAAGTAGCTCCTCGTAGTGCTCTCCCCTTATTGGTAGACCCGAAATCTCAGTGAATTCCTCCAAGGAGATAGAGACTTCCCTATCCGTCATCAGGAAAGTGTGAGTGGGGATATTCCATTGTTCAATAAAGGCCTTGACCCACCACGTTGGAGGAGAGGGATACTCGAAAAGCGAAACGTAGATGGCTGAATATAAACCAATCCTCGTTAGATGTGTCCTTTTCGCCGATAAGATGTACCGGGCCTATTGCAAATATCCGGCCAGGGGTCGCGGGATCAGCCCAATATTGTAAGCCTGTCCCCAAGGGCGTGCTTCACCCTGACAGATTCGCCTCCCCAGAATATCTATTGCCGGCGGCGGCTGCACGGGGATGGCACCGATCGCAGGCTGGAGGAGGTCATCAGAATTCCAGTTTTTAACCTCCACGGCATACTTCACCGGGGGTTCGTCTGCATAGGGGATCGGGACTGTAGGCTCAGACGGCGAGACGGAACTGAAGCTGCGACGTCCTTGGATGATCTGGCTGTACCACCTTCCCCACAGGTGGAGATTTTTGCACTCAGGGTCATGATCTTTAATGAGGGCGAACGCCACCCGGTCCACCGGCGAATGGGGGAACCCTCCTTCCGAGCGAACAAAGGGGAAAGACAAGTCGCCGGACATGTTTCCTGTAAAAAGACAAAAATAACCGTTAGCGTTCTGACACTTGGCATTTTGAAATCTTACTCCCCACTGTGATGTAATGGGTAGGGGACAAAAAGGGGGACCCACAAAATCTGGATGACGGTACATCATTTAATAAGACAACCCCATCATTAAATGAGACTGTCAATTAATGAAAAGGTCCCCAAAAGAATATCCTCACTGATGGGAAATCCCTAGAGACAAGGAGAAATATTCTCTTTCAGAGCAAAGCTCTGTCACAGAGTGACATTTGTCAAACTCTGGTCTCAGGGGAACAAGATTCCTTAAAAGACATAGCTCTATGGTAATGGTGGAAAGATCCATCAATTTTATCTAGAAGAATTAGAGTTTTGGAATCTTGAAAAATCCATGAAAACTTATAAAACAAAAATTTTCTCCGTTTCTCAGATCTAAAAAGATCTACATTTGATCTAAGAGCAATGCTCTGTTCATGGGTTAAAACCCATGGATCAGATCTCTGTAAATCTGTAAATGTTTGAGAGCAAAGCTCTGTTGAAGAAACCCCAAAGGGTTTTTTCTTTAGATCAGAGATCTAAAAAAGCAAGGCTCTGTTAATTAAATTTAATTTAATTTAATTAATTTTACCTAGAGTGATTCTAAGACTGGAACTTTGAAGTTCTTGGGGAAATCACAAGAGCAAGGCTCTGGAAGTTCTTAAGCAAGAGCAAGGCTCTGAAATTCAAATTCTTGAAAATGGTAAAGAATTACCAAGGACCAAGGGTCCTATTTATAGGCGCCTGCGCCTTTTCACCTGACCCCTTTGATCCGACGGTCAGGATCTTGCCACCGCTGCACTCACGTGCGCGCCACGTGAGCGCAACGGTGGGGGGGCATTTGTTCCCCCAATCAGAGCAAGGCTCTGTTTGAATTTTGAAAATTCAAATTTTGGAAGCAACGCTTCAAATTCCGAGCATTGTGCGCAAACGCGTCGCGTGTCAGAAGTTGATACGTCAACGCAACGCCCGAGGCAGTGTGTCCAATCAGAGCAAGGCTCTCTTTAAAAATAAATAAAAGTATGCAACGTTCAGATTGCGCAAGTGCCGCACGGCGCGACACGTTTCTGCGCAGTTGCGCAAACGCTGCTGCGCAAGCGCCGCGCTGCGCGACACGTGTCTGCGCAGTTGCGCAAAAGCTGCTGCGCAAGCGCCGCGCTGCGCAAGCGCTGCGCTGCGCGACACGTGTCTGCGCAGCGCGACACGTGTCTGCGCAGTTGCGCAAGCACAATTGCGCAAGTGCCGCACTGCGCGACACGTGTCTGCGCAGTTGCGTAAGCACAGCTGCGCAAACGCTGCGTTGCACGACACGTGTCACGCGCTGGGGGAGTTACGCAAAACAGAATAAATCTTTTCTGTTCTTGTTAAAACAAGAAGATTTTCTTCTGTAAAACAGGGGCCTTTGGATCAAAGATCCAACGGTGGGGAAAATTCCCCAAATCACTCAGAGAAAGATCTCTTTAACAAATTTAACTAATTTGTGAGCACTATAAAAAGGACCCCAGACCTCATTTCAAAAGGAGGAATATCTTGCTAAAAGAAAAATGAGAGAAAGAGAACTCTTGAGAATTCTGGAAGAACACAAAAAAAAAGGTAAAACCTTTAAAAGAGAAAATTCTCTTGGGAACAGATCATTGATCTAAGAACAAGATCATGGATCTTCAATAAATAAATAAATAAGTAAATAAAATAAAAAAGAAGTAGTGCCTTGCACTTGTTATGAACCCTTGGTTCTCTGAAATAAGGAAAAACAAGAAAAGAAGAAAAAAACTTGTTTTTCTTTAGATCAAAGGATTAAAAAGTGCTCTGCACTTCTGTTTCTTAAAGATTCTCAATGCAATGCATTGCTTGAAGGGCCAGGCCCAAATTAAATTGCAGAGCAATAAAAGGGAGGGCCCTAAATGAAATTGATGCTCTGCATCATTTTATAGAGGGCAGAGCCCAAACAAAATTGATGCTCTGCATCATTTATAAATGGGCAGAGCCCAAACAAAATAATAAATAATACAATGCATTATCTTAAAAGGGGCAGAGCCTAAATAAAGGTCCAACAGAGACCAAGATTTAATGCTATGCATTATTAAAAATGGGCCAAGCCCTAGCACAGGCCTAATAGGCTAAAAATCAAATAAAAGTGTTGAATATTCTGAACTGGACTTAGCCCAATCGTGGCCGTGAGTCCTCAAATTAAATTGACTGAGCACAATTGCTCTCTCTCTCTCTCTCAAATCAATTTATATCCGGTTCGAGGGTACATCTCCGAGCTCCTCTGATACATGTCGCTGTAATCATTCAACGACGTCAGAGAGGTGACGGGTCCTGACGACCACATACGTCAATATGGACTGCGGGGTCCTTAAACTCGTGGACCGAAACGTCCTTAAACTAATATCGGACCGAGACGTCCCTAAACTAATATCGGACCGAGACGTCCCTAAACTAATATCGGACCACCACGTCCCTAAACTGGAATATGGACCACCACGTCCCTAAACCGGCACAATAGAGCCCAAATGCTCTTTTGTCGGATCTAAACGGTCCCGTTAAGTTGATCTTAGTCTCAAACTGGACTAATGTATCCTTAACAAACGTTTGAGTCGATCTTAGCCTCAAAAATGGCTAACGTATTCTCCAAACAGACTTTAATCCCAAATTGGACTATGAATCTCCTAAACTGGAGCAATAGAGCCCAAACGCTCTTTTGTCGGATCTAAACGATCACGTTAAGTTGATCTTAGTCTCAAACAGGACTATCGTATCCTTAACAAACGTTTAAGTTGATCTTAGCCGCAACGCGACTAATGCATCCTTAAACTAAAAACACCAAACCTAAATCTAAGTAAATACGGATTTGGACTAATCCACGTCCTACGGGCGACGGTATTACTCAGTCTCCGTATACAATCCACGGGCAACCACAAACAAAACAAACACACACGATACGAAGTGAAATTCTGGAGAAGGAGAAAGTTGTTACCGCGATGCGGTAGCGTAATTAACTGCAGGGGCTTGCGCCTGCAGGGAAGAGCGTCCCCACAATCAAAAAACCCTCAAGCGAGGGGGAATCTGACGAAGTCTGCTACATCGGCCGCATCCGTCTAAACCTCCGATACACGGTGCCATAAATCAACTTGGCTTATTCGGAGAGGTAGACGGATAAAACCAAATAGCATCTGCCCCGAATCTCAGCGTCAGGACATCGCGGTCCTGTGCGCCGCCTTTCGGAGGGAAACAACGGGTTTCTTAGATTTCTTCTTCTTCTTTTTCGAAGATTTTGACGGCTGGTTGCGGGTGTTTGAGCTACCACCATCGGTCTTCAGAGTTGGACGTGGCTTCAACATCCCCTCAATGACCTGCGGTTCCAACGGGTTCTTCCACTTGATCGCTGGACATACCTGAAGATCGTTTAGCATTTTCTTGGTCTTGGCTGATAATACAACCTCCCAAGGAGCTTCTTCAATGACGGAGCATGTTGCCCCCGGCGTATTCGTCCCCTTAGAGGTGTGGGGCTGCGGGGGATTCACCTTCCATTTATCAGATAACGCGAACTTGCCCTGTCGGTACTGGTTTTCAAGCCAATTCTTGAAAACGTAGCAATCTTCGATCGGATGGCCTAGTACTCGATGATAAGGACAGTAGTTGGGTTCGTTGACGTCACTTGGCTGCAACGGACGTTTTGGATCCGGCAAATTTATGAGTCTGTTGCGCAACGCTAGCTCGAATAACCTCCTCGTTTTATCGCGGGGAAAGGAATAAGGACGTCTCATCCTATCCTCAAGGGGTACGTACGGGCGCATATTATTTTGACGAGCCACTGGCTTCGGGTCGCTTGGTTGTTGTTGAGCATTAGCGACAACGATCGCTTTTCCCTTCCCTTTGTCATTTCGGGAGTCCGGCCTTGGAAGAGGAGGTTTAAGGCCCATCTGATCCATCTGTGCTAATTTGTCGATCAAGGCCTGGAAGGTAGTCGGCTTGAAAAACATCATAAACTGCGAGATGGTTGCTTGTGGATCGAGGGTTCCCACAAACATACCAACCGCGGGAGCTTCTTCAATGCGCTGCTCACACTTTGACCATAAATTCCGCCATCGTATAGCATACTGAACCCACGTCTCGCCGGGTTTTACCCTGGCGTTAATCAATGCCGTCATCGGGGTACGTTCGCTGGCACTTGCAAAACGTTGAGTAAACAGCAGCTCCATCTCCGCGAAGGTTTTAATAGAGTCATTCGGGAGTTTAGAGTACCACTCAAACGCCGTATCCGATAAACTTCCAACAAACTGGCGCAGTAAAAGCTTGTCATCACCACCAGTATTGCCGCAGAGTGCCCTGAACTGGGCAACATGCTGATGAGAATTGCCCGTCCCCTTGTAGACATGGAACTTGGGAATTGTATAACCTGGCGGGTACTTGATTTGATCGTACAAACTTGGGTATGGCCGCCCCGTTTTTACGACCTGACCGGCTGCTTCGGTCACATGATGCACCCGTATTTGCTGGGCGATGTATTCATCCAAATTGGCTTTTGAGATGGTATCCTCTTTAGCTGTGGATAGAGCTGGTGGAGGATTCGACGTTTCTCCCCTATCGTCTTCAAGAATGATCGGGGGATCTTCAGCAGGTGGATCTTGTTGAATCATCATACCCACCATATCCTGGAACAGGAGGACCATTTTCTTTATGTTGGTTGCCTGCTCCGCAGCTTCTTTATCTTTCTTCTCTAGTACGCGCCGAAGGAATTCGGCGTCCGTTTCTTGTTCTTGACGCTCGTCCGAGGATGTTTCCGGGGTTTCTTTTGGCCCTGTAAGTGCGGCCATAGCGTTCATCATTTCTTGGAGCTTCTGCTGCTGCTCCTGAGCCTTGGTCACTGACCTCGTATGCGGTCTATGACCTGTTGACATGCGGCTATCTTCTTTTCCCGATGCCATGTAAACCGTATGAACTATTATGCCCCCTGACTTGGGGCGTTTAGGTTCACCATTTTTAACTTTTGCTGCTGACACAGGAGTTTTCTCTGGCCTCCTTCTTTTGTGGGCCGTTGAGGTGGAAGGGGCCGTTGAAGTAGGCATCCTAGCAGCAGCTGTCCCCTGCTGTTTAATTGGACGGTCTTTTTCTTTTTACACCTTCATCTTCCTTCGTTGACGGGAGTGATCCGTGTCGATCACGGAGTCTTGAACCCTTCGCCAAACTTTATAAATTCTTGAGGACAGCCGTTGAGGGGGCTGTTCCTGTTTTTTTTTCGGAACTCTCTCCGCAGGTGGGGGAGATCTTTTCAATGTAGCGGTTGGAGAGTTCTTCCGTACCCTCCTCAGCAATTCAAATCTGTTCCCAGTTGGAACAGCAGCGTTGACTTCCACCGCTGGAGCCGGTGGAGTTATCCCTGAGGGGGAGTTGCCCCCTGCCTTCCTCACTCGTTGCCAATGGCGACGTCGAGCATGACGAGCCGTTGGGATTGGCTCAGAGATAGAGATAACTTCTTTTTGCCCCCTGTCTGAATGAGGTGCCGCCGGTGTTAACCTCTTAAATACTGAGGTTGTCTTCTGAGGTGTGATATCCAACCTATCGAAGACAGATCCACGAGCAGGGATAGGAGCAGGAATCGTCAGTCTTGAAAAGACTGACTCTTTGACAGGGGAAGCCGCCTTGACGACTTCTGAAGCAGCAGTCATTGCCTTCCTTGGGACAGCCATTTTAGAGTTCCTGGGCTTCTTAGCGGTCCCTTCAGAGTTTTGATCCAGCCTCGCAAAGACAGAGGCTGTTGGCTTGGTGGTGGGCGACCCGTTGACAGGGGCCGTGGTAGCAGTAAGCCGGTCGAACACCGACTTCTTGTTCACTTCCGGTGCAGGTATCGGCATAGATAAGCTTGTAGGTGGGACCATGGTCCCGAAAAACAGGCCGGTGGTGGCCTGGGTCACCTGCTCTACCGGCAGAGCGAGGAAAGAGGCCGCTTGGGGCCCATATGCTACACCTCTAGGTGAGGTGGAGCGTCCGTTGCAGCGGCACTTCGCGCAGTTGGTGCAGTTAGAATCCATGGATGCTTGAGTTCTGCGCCAGACAAAAGACCAAATCTTAGTAACTTGGAAATCCAAAGGCAACCGTTAACAAACCGCGATTGGTTCACGAAGACGACACACGAAGTGTGGAGTGGAAAGAGGAAAAGGTCCCACCGGGCGTGCCAGAATCTGTTCCCCTCCGAACGGCGGCGCACAGGACCGCGATGTCCTGACGCTGAGATTCGAGGCAGATGCTATTTGGTTTTATCCGTCCACCTCTCCGAAAATTCCAAGTTGATTTATGGCACCGTGTATCGGAGGTTTAGACGGATGCGGCCGATGTAGCAGACTTCGTCAGATTCCCCTTCAGGGTGAGGGGTTTTTGATTGTGGGGACGCTCTTCCCTGCAGGCGCAAGCCCCTGCAGTTAATTACGCTACCGCATCGCGGTAACAACTTTCTCCTTCTCCAGAATTTCACTTCATGTCGTGTGTGTTTGTTTTGTTTGTGGTTGCCCGTGGATTGTATACTGGGACTGAGTAATGCCGTCACCCGTAGGACGTGGATTAGTCCAAATCCGTATTTACTTATATTTGGGTTTGGTGTTTTTAGTTTAAGGATACATTAGTCGCGTTGCGGCTAAGATCAACTTAAACGTTCGTCAAGGATACGTTAGTCCTGTTTTGGACTAAGATCAACTTGACGTGATGATCGATTTAATATCTAGCCGTCGGGACTCGTCACATCTCTGACGTCGTTGAAGGATTACAACGACAGGTGTCAAAGGATTTCAGAGATGTACCCTTGAACCAAAGTTGATTTGGGGTTTTATCATTCATTTAAATGTCTAAGGATGCGTTAGCCGTATCTGGGGCTAAGATCAACTTAAACGGGACCGTTTAGATCCGGCAAAAGAGCATTTGGAAGCTCTATTGTTCCAGTTTAGGGACGTAGTGGTCCATTTTCCAGTTTAGGGACGTGGTGGTCCATCGCCAGTTTAGGGACGTGGTGGTCCATCTTCCAGTTTAGGGACGTGGTGGTCCAATATTAGTTTAGGGACGTCTCGGTCCGATATTAGTTTAAGGACGTCTCGGTCCGATATTAGTTTAGGGACGTCTCGGTCCGATATTAGTTTAAGGACGTTCCGGTCCCATATTAGTTTAGGAACGTTTCGGTCCGATATTAGTTTAGGGATTAGTTTAGGGACGTTTCGGTTCGATATTAGTTTAAGGACGTTTCGGTCCAATATTTGTGTGGTCGTCGGGACTCGTCACCTCTCTGACGTCGTTGAAGGATTACAACGACGGGTGTCAGAGGAGTTCGGAGATGTACCCTCGAACCGGAGGTAAATTGATTTAAGAGAGAGCAATCTTGCTCAGCCAATTTAATTTAAGGACTTACGGCCAAAATTGGGCTAAGTCCAGTTAAAAATGTTCAACATTTTATTTGCTTTTGCATTGCATTTCTTTTTACTTTTATTTGGGCTTTGCCCAGAAAGGATGCGGAGCATCAATTTGTTTTTGGGCTCTGCCCTTTGTGAATGATGCAGAGCATCAATTTCATTTGGGCTCTGCCCTTTTATTGCTTTGCAATTTATTTTGGCCTGTTGGTCTTTTTGATTTGGGCCTGGCCCTTTAAGAAAAGAAATGCATTGCATTTGTTAGGCGCTTTGCGCCAATTACTGAGCGCAAGCGCTTGTGGTGAAGACACATGTCACGCTCCGGTGAGCGCAAGCGCAACAGCGCAGTGCGCTGTTGCGCTGCTGACACGTGGCGCGCCCTGGCGAGTTGCGCCAATTCCAGAGAGCAAAGCTCTGTTTCAAGAGCGCGTAGCGCAAGTTGTTCTGTGGCTGACACGTGGCGCTCTCTTAAGAGTGCAACAGCGCAGTTTGGAAGTGCAGAGCACTAAGAATCTTTTAGATTCAAGAACAGAAATACAAAGCACTATTTGATTTCTTGATCTAAATTAGATCAAAGAAAAATAAATTTTTCTTTTTGTTTCAAGAACCAGAGGTTCATAAAAGTGCAAAGCACTATTTTTATTTTATTGTTTTCTTGTTTTAAAGAACCAGATGTTCATAAGAAGTGCAAAGCACTGTTTATTATGTAAAGATCATTGATCTTGTTTTTAGATCAATGATCTATTAGAAGAAATTTCTTTTTCTATTTTATGAAGGTTCTTTACCTTTTTCTTGGAATTTTCTCAGAGTTCTCTCTGTTTGAAGCTCTTGACTTTTTTAAAAAGTGTTGATACCTTTAAATTGAGGTCTAGGGTCCTTTTTATAGTGCCCATAAATTAGTTAAAGTTTGTTAAAGAGATCATTCTCTGAGTGATTTGGGGAATTTTCCCCACCGTTGGATCTTTGATCCAAGAGCTTCTGCTTTGCAGAAGAAAATCTTCTTGTTTTAACAAGAACAGAAAAGATTTCTTAGAAATTTAATTCTGTTTAGCGTAGATACCCCAGCGCGTGACACGTGTCGCACAGCGCAGCGCAACTGCGCCAGCGCAACTGCGCTAGCGCATCTGCGCTGACACGTGTCACGAAGCGCAGCGCAACTGCGCTAGCGCATCTGAGCTGACACGTGTCGCGCAGCGCAGAGCTTGCGCAGCTGAAGCGTTGCTTCAAAAAATAGAGCTTTGCTCTGATTGGGCGCGCCTTCTTGGACGCTGCGCTGACGTATCAGCGCCGGACACGTGGCGCGTTGCGCCCGGGATTTGAAGCGTTGCTTCAAAATTTGAATTTTGAATTTCCAGCAGAGCTTTGCTCTGATTGGGGAAACAAAGAAGGCTCGGCCAAATGGGGAGGAGAAGAGAGTGTGAGGTGATTGGAGAGAGAATGGGATCAAAAAGTCCACCTTTTATTTCTATCATTCTCTTTTCTTTTCTTTTCTTTTCTTTTCTTTCTTTTCTTTTGCAACACAAGTGGGGACAATTGAGGGGGGGCTGTTGAATTCAGCCAAGGGGAAGGAAAAATGGGGGTGTGTGAGTGTGGGTATGGGTGTGGGGTGATGGAAAATGATAAATACTATACCACAAACATCCATTTACACTAAATTCACTAAAAAACATTTTTTCTTCAATAATTTCTAAACCGTTTTGGCAAACGATTTCGTTTCAGAAATAATATTTTACATATCAGTTTAGTGTGTCAAGAATTATAAAATTTGTATCAACCCATTCCAATTTGTAATTTTCCCTAATTAAATGTATTAGTGACGGCTTAAAATAATATTAAAATAATTAATTTCGGAAAAAAATTCAGAAAATTTGAAATTTCACCAGTGACTCAATAAACACCAAATACTAGCAATTATATAGCTAGAATATGTATATTTAATTTTATAATAAAGATATTTGTATTTTGAGTTTTTACAGAAAACCCCCTTATTTTACCGATTTTTCCGAAATTTCACCGAAACGATTTTCAAAACGTTACAATCTTCCCCCCTTAAAGAAATCCGGTCCCCGAATTTAAATTAAAAAATCCCCCAAATACTAAAACATCTAAGCAAAACCATCAAGTCGTCGGGGCTCCAAATTCATAAATACGTAAAACAAGTCGTAGCGCAGCGCATGCGCATGAAAAATGAGCATATAACTCAAAATCAAAACTCCATCAAGTATCCCGCAATCATCGGAGTCTTGGTGAAGACACAATGCCAAATCCAAAGCAAGACCGATATACTATAAATCGGAACTATACATGTAAATATCAGGAGGAAATGCATGCCAAATCTTTTAAGTCGCTGTGCAATGCGCATAACACTGCACAGTGGCGGACGTCTATCATAAGAAAATAACTGTATACATATATACTTTTGTTTGAAATGTACGTTCCGCCGTTTTGGGAAACAATTTAGAAGGGTTTCCTTATTTTAAACATTTCGTGTCATATCAGACACGTAGGTAAATACTGAGACTATAGCCCGCTTTTTGGAAATCCCTTCAATAACTATCAATGAATGCAAAATATATTCAGGTACTGTCCTCTGACTAGTCCTGCTCAGTATGAAAACACATAGCAAATATCATAAAAACATACTGCTGTATAAGAAATCAATTCTAAAATACGCATATGAATACTACGTGCGTCTGGTGCGCACGGAAATCAAAACCCATATATGTGCCATACATGCGCACAGAAACAACATCTAGTGCATCGGGTGTGCACACAACATTTGTTATAGGCAACGTGTGTGCCTGACAGCAAAATCAGGTGCGTATGACATGCACGAAAAATCTCGATTTAGTGCATCTGCTGTGCACCAAAATCGCATCTCAAACATGCGCTCAACATGCGCGAAAATCCAAGGCATGAAAACTATCTCAAGTGCAACAACTGTGCAAAAATCGTAAATACTTAGTAGGTGCAACTATGGTCCATGAAAACAAATATCATGAAACTCAATCATCAAAATCAATCATGCGAATAGATCGCCCAAAATACCGAAATCAACTATGGAGGAATAGTCCCCGCTCAAGCACTTCCTCTAAGAACCTTTGGCCAATTGTCGTGGTCACTCATAGCATGTCTCGTCGACGATCCTGAACTCTGACCTGCCGGTGTGCGTAACATGACCACTCCTGGGTCCAAGTCTTCTCGTAATTCATTCCAGAAAGGTCCTGTACAAATCTCTCCCAAATCTCGTCTCTGCCGAACTGTCCAGAAGTCAGTGTCCCTTACTAGATCTATTCTCGTTCCGGAACGGCAGCATACTCATCGCGACTCCTTCTGGAAGGTATATCCAAGTACAATGCCTCAGCATGCGTATCACATCTCTGATGTCGGCGGAGTGGAACATTGTCTCATCAAGATCTCGTACGAACCTCTTACTCCACTTTCTTTAATGTCGACTGCTTCGGACTCGTCTCGTCGTAGCTGCATGGACTGAGCTCCTACGGCTATCCTCGTATCTGGAGTCTCCCAAGAAATGCATCTCACCACCGGGCATCCGAATGAAGTCGTACCATCCGATCGATTTGTCAAAACCTCATAATCCCCCAAGAGCTCAACATCTTGGGTACAGTTTAATAGTATCGAGTACGTACCACAGCATCGATGGTCCAGCCGTAGAAGGGCAAACCCAAGCCTCACTAATGGCGCCGCGGAACTGCCGCAAACCCTAAGGTTCAAAGGCTTTCACACGGTCATTAAGTCGAGTTAGGGTTTCATTCTTCTAGAGGGTCCATAGAATTGCCTGCATGTCTTTCCGAATACTTTAAACTTGGAATAATAGGTTTCTGACATTCGATCGTCTCTGTCGACTCTCAACGTCTCCGCGTGAAGTCGTCTCTAGCTGGAATCAATCTATCTGATGACCTCGCATCAGGGTAGCGAACGAACCACATGTCCTAGTCATTCATCCTTGGTGACTAGCGACCTTCTATCATCTCTTAGTACAACTCATACTGTAATAGCTCCAACGTCTGGGGCGATATCTCGTCGTTCGCAGCAATAACAGGCTCACTCGTCTGCACGCTGAACAGTGCCTCAAACCTCATGAATAAGCAATAAACCAACGGTCACCCAAATCTAGTTGGCCTCCATCATTGGCTCGATCCTCTGGTACTGATCGGCACGTCCGAGAAATCTCGTAAAGGCGATCCGCCAAACGCTCGTGGCGCGAAAACACAGTAAAAAGACACATCTCTGCAATCGTGTGTCGCCGAAATTACGCCCTGGTCAGTCCTCGTCCTTAACGAGCTCGTGCTGACCGCAAATGTAGCCGTAGCTCTCCCAACCCGTAATCGTGGCAGCAAACCGTAACTGGTACCGATGAGGCTAGATCAGGAATGAATATGATACTGAGCAAAGAAATGTATATCCTAAGGCTCCTTAAGTGGAGTAGCGTATCGTAAGTATGCCGCGGAACATACCCACGGTACGTCACTCTACTTTAGTCATCTATTCCATCAACCAAGGGTCATCCTACGCTCCGAAGGTAAAACCTAACGCTCTGATACCAACTTTGTCACGTCCCGAAAGTACGGAACATGACCGGCACTTAAACTACGAAACGTCTCGAGGCGTACGTAATCTAAATTAGCCGAAAACCCAGAAATCCAAACCAAGAAAAGTAGTAGAGTGAAGGAAAACCAATTTAAAATCAAGTAGTTTTAATAGCATAAGCCGAATTATGCGGTTTTAAAAACATCAAATATTTCCTGAAAATTTCGACAGAGTCTCCTTTGTAAATACTGGCTCCCAAATGGGATACAACATGAATAGTATACGAAATCAAAAAAAGGCATCCCCAAGCGGGAGCTAGCTCTTCGTCAATGGACGGTCACAACCACACAAACAATATAATATACAACGCCAAGGGCGAGGATCAAAACTTAAAAGGAAACTCAAAACAACAAGAAATCCACAGAAATACAACGCGCGACTCTAAGGTCGAAAGAATAAACATCACTGGTCTCTATCTCTGAAATAAATACATGTTTGGTTGATGGAACTTCTAGATACAACTGAATAATAATATACAATGTATAATGATGGGTACGATATAAATAAACCCACCTACTAGCAAGTCATCCGAAAGAAGCAGTGCCAGCAAAGCCGTAATGAAACCTGTACGGCAAAACCTGCAAGGAACTGTGGCACAACAGGGGTGAGTTGCCAACTCGTGAGTAGAAAAACATCTACGAACAGAAACCGCATGAACAACGCAATCCTAGGTCAATGATCATAATATATCCTCAAATATATATAACATGCAGCCTAACAATGATTAGGGTAAATATCTAACCCGAGTGTAATCTCATGTGCCCGTGTCAGTGCCTCAGGTAGCAATATATCATATGAATGAGGTATGAATGCATGAAAACAGAATACATGTAAATGAAGAAACTGTTTTCATAATTTAGTGAGATTTCCTTTGTATTTTTAAAATGAGGTATCATAATGAAATCAGCATCAACAGTGTCTAGCATCGACACAAAACATAAATCTCAATGTCTCAAAATCTCAGGCTCCGGTTATCCGGACTGGCCTATATCATCAAATCTCAGTACCTCAATATCTCGAAATCTCAATGTCTCAATCTCAATATCTAGGACGCCGTCAGTCCAGACCGGCCCCTACCATCCATCTCAAGATCACGACGGTATCCTCCGGATATCCGACGCGTCGGGTAATATCACCGGTCGGTAGTGCTCCCCTGCCAGGCTCAACGTCAACACGATCCTCTTGTCCCGGGGTACCGCACCGAGTCCACCATGTACCCAAAACGGTTCCTCCACTCCTCGAATCGGGTCTCGAAATCCATCAGCAAACTCATGGTGGACGACTCATACATCATGGGAAAACCGCACTTTTTATTTTAAAAGAGAGAAAAGGTTTATTTATGTTTTTGCGGTTTTCCTCCAAATCCAAGAAATCTCATGAAATCCGAATCCAAGTCATCAATAGCATGTAAACAGTGAATATAGGCATGAGAATCCATGAATGCGACACAACAGTGAATAATAACATGCATGAAGTAGCAGGAAATAACTACAATGTCTAAACTAGCATATAAGGCAAGTACATTAATATCATGTCTAAACTATTAGCTAACAACCTATGTCAAATGAAATAGTATTTTCTAAAGTGTTCGTGACATGGTAATTACCGATAAAGATGTGTGTGAGCCGGCAAGTAAGTGCACGTGGTACATACGCGTCATCGGTAATGGTGCTGGTGTCCTAACAGCATGATATTAATAATGAAATATGAATTACAATAAGTATGCGATGCGGAGCGAACAACAATAATGTGCGGGAGCAGAATACTAGACATAACGATAACAATAAGTCAAACAATGGTGCCTTTTAAAAATAACACAAATCGCGGTGTTTTGAAAATAAGGGCTACGGTGTTTTAAAGAAAAGATACGTCTTTTGAAATATCCGTAGAATCCCTTGACCTGTCTTTTAAAATACCCGCGACTCGTTAGCTTTTGAAATAGGTAGGAGTCGAATCTAGTTTACCAAATATACTAAACTATAGGGCTAAGCTAACAGGCTAACTGAAGGTAAGGAAACCGCCTAACATCTGAGTCGATATATATATATATATATATATATATATATATATATATATCAGTCGGTGATCCCGCCTCAATAATATCACATCCGATACCATATCTATAATCAGACATTCCCAAGTCAAGAGTGCGGATCAATCATCAATATATAGCTCATACGTAAATCCGTCGTACGGCATCCCAAATCTGGGTACGGGTCAATATCACATTCATCATACTATTCATCTGGTATCCTCTTTATCAAATATCATGATTGGGGTACTGATCTACGTCTAGTACAATACTGATACCTCCTAAATATGCATGCACGTGTGTGAAACACTACGTCAGGGACCCGCTACAACGTCATGTCGTATCTCAAATACGAACCCTGCCATATCACCGATCTCATCGACTCATCTCAAATCCCAAGTACTATCCTCATCATCCATGCATGTGTATATGAATGTATATATGCATAGTCCCATACCCATGCGTATATACATATATACACATCCCCATCTATGCATAAGAAAGTAATGTATGCAAGTCTGTATGGGCGTATGTGGGTATAACAACTACTATAGGGTTCCGCAACTAACCCAAAGCTAATCCATGAACACATAATCATATCGTGAATAAACATTCTCGTATCATAAAACACCTATATAAACATATATATATGAACTATACTACGGACTGCGGGGGTGCTATACGCCATCCACCCGACTTCTCCCCGTATATATAAATCTACTCACCTGGTCCTCGCTCGTCGGTGCCGACGTCGCCACGTGCTTGCTTATCGTCTCGAAGTCCACATGGGGTACCTACATGTCATAATGCACCGTATCGCATTAAAATCCAAATTCGAAATCGAAATGGCATACGAAAATCAAATCGGCACGCGTATCACGCATAGGTCAAAACCTATCGCCTACGCATGCACGAATAGCCAAACCAACCCTTGATGTCGATGTACAAACGTCAAGCCATCGAGAAAATCCCAATCACACTCATTTTCACATTCACAAACACTAATTATAATATAAAATGGGTTAAAACTTACAAAAACCCCAAACTCACTTTAAAAGCTATTTTTCCGAAAATCTAGAAAGCAAAAATTTACCGTTTTAGTACAAAACTCGACGTTTAAACATATCTAGCGGCCATAAAGCTCACTAAATATCTTAATTAAGTCATACCAATGATAATTAGATTTTAAACTTAACTCTTAATATTAATCTCAAAAATCTAGTTTGCATACATAACCAATTTTAACAATTTTATAGCAAAAATGCACAAACAACAATCTAGCTTGGATTTGCATGATTTAAAGCATTGAACTACAATTTAAAATGTTAATAAAGTCATGAAAAACCTAATCACATTTTTCTCTTAATCAAATTCATAGTTTACAAAAACCTAGTTTGCAATTTAAGCAATTTTTAACACCTTTTAAAGCAAAATTCACAATTCATCAATTAAGCTTGGTTTTGCATGATCCAAAGTCATTAAACCACTCATTATAATATTAATAATGACATGAAACCTTAATTTAGATTTTAAACCCAAATATAAAACAATTTCAAAAAAACCTAGTTAGCAAAATAGCACATTTATCACAATTTCCAACTAACAATTTGAAATTAGTAACTGGATTAGGTTTTAGCAAGAATTAACATGTTAATCTACTCATGGCAATCTTAATGATGTGATAAAACCCTATCTTGATTTTAATCTCACATATAACCATTAATTCCACAATTCAAGTTTGCAATATGAACACAAATTAAACACCAAATTTAGTTAAATTGGAGTAATTAACCAACAATTAAGATATGGGTTAAGATTTATACCTCCCAATTAGAGATCTAGCAAGGATCTAAGCCTCCCAAATTGCTCTCTTTTCACCAAGATCCATGCTACATGGGATAAAGAATAATGGGTAAGAATTGGATTTTGATTTTGTGGGATTTTTGTGTTGGATTTTGGGCATTTTGTTGAATTTTTTGATGCAAAATGAGAGAGGGAGAAAGAGGGGCTGTTGTGGTGCAGGAAAAAAAAGAGGGCTCGGCCAAATGGGGCGGAGAAGAGAGTGTGAGGTGATTGGAGAGAGAATGGGGTCAAAAAGTCTACCTTTTACTTCTATCATTCTCTTTTCTTTTCTTTTGCAACACAAGTGGGGACAATTGAGGGGGGCTGCTGAATTCAGCCAAGGGGAAGGAAAAATGGGGGTGTGTGAGTGTGGGTATGGGTGTGGGGTGATGGAAAATGATAAATACTATACCCCAAACATCCATTTACACTAAATGCACTAAAAAAGCATTTTTTCTTCAATAATTTCTAAACCGTTTTGGCAAACGATTTCGTTTCAGAAACAATATTTTACATGTCAGTTTAGTGTGTCAAGAATTATAAAATTTGTATTAACTCATTCCAATTTGTAATTTTCCCTAATTAAATGTATTAGTGACGGCTTAAAATAATATTAAAATAATTAATTTCGGAAAAAATTTCAGAAAATTTGAAATTTCACCAGTGACTCAATAAACATCAAATACTAGCAATTACATAGCTAGAATATGTATATTTAATTTTATAATAAAGATATTTGTATTTTGACTTTTTATAGAAAACCCCCTTATTTTACCGATTTTTCCGAAATTTCACCGAAACGATTTTCAAAACGTTATACCAAACCATGAACCATAGACCTAAAACAATCAAAAATTTGTTTAATTTAAGATTTCCTAACCTGTGCAGGCGGTGGCGACGACGAATCGGTGGCGACGACGAACGGAGATGAGGAAGAAGCAGGCAGTGGCAACGACGAATGGGCCGGCGCTGGCGATGACGAGAACGGCGACGACGAGAACGGCGATCGGCAGGAACGAGGGTTTGGGGATTTGGGTTCGCGCGCTAATTGATGAGAGAATAAAGAGATAATCAGCGTAGGGATCGATATGCCTTTTTACTTAAATCTCTATTTAGTTGCCCCTACGGATACGCCCGTAGGTTCTTGGTTTGCGGCTCCGTAGGGGCAAACAACAATTTAAGATTTAATAATTTTTAAATAAATATGTAAGGACCGTAGGGGCAACCTGTTGGCCCTACGGATTAACCCGTAGGGGCCAAACGAAATCTGCCCCTACGGATGTCGTTATCCGTAGGGGCAACCCTCTATTTTAGTAGTGTTCGGTTTCTCATGGTGTGCTTGGTCCATCATATCCGCCCTCTGCAGGTGTATTCTCCTCTGTAGCACAATCGACACTGCTCTCGATTGTACAGTTCTTGGCTCAGAATGGTGCACCGCTGCTACAAAATGTATATCTTACTTTAGCCACTTGGCGACAACGCTGATATTAAACTTGATTATGCGTTGTTTAATTCACAAGAGGTTGTTGTAAACGATGGTGATTATAGCTACAAAATTTTATTCGATGCGACGGTTGATTCGGTTTAATCGGCGTTGGAGAAGTTTGAAGGAGGTAGTATTCGGATCCTCGTGTCAGAAACGGGACCTCCATCTGCCGGAGGGGATCCGGCTGTTACCACTGTTGAAAACACACGAACATATAACCAGAATTTGATCAGGCATCTTGGTCAGGATCAAGGGACACCTAGAAGATCTGGAATTGAAATTGAAACGTACATATTTGCTACGTTTAATGAAGACCGGAAGAGTGGAGTGGAGATGAGAGGCAAAAACATTTTTGGCTGTTTTATCCCAATTCCAACAGCCTATTTACCAATTAACTTTGGTTAAACTAAACTAAATTATATTTACTATGTAGAACTATTATCTGCTATGAATGAGTTTTCTCCATTAATATATCAGTGTTACTATGTAATAATATGAAACTAGTATTTCGCAGGTATTTATTAAAATAAAAACATGCATTATGTGGATATATTTTTTTTTAATCAAAAGTATAAGAATTTTTAAAATATTTCGCTATTTTTAACTAAAAGTTTTCAAAATATCTGTTATCTTAAATAAAAGTTTTTAAATATCTTTTTAAATCTTTGTTGTTTAATACTGATATGTATCAACGTGTGTCGTGCAAAAAATAGATAAGGTGAACCATCAAGAATAAAGGATTAATTTAAAATAAAGATGGCGCATGGCGCCCATCCACTTTGCATTATAATGATAAAGGTAGAGATAAATTAAGATTCACAAATACCTTTACAATTATCCCTATTATTATAAAAATGCATAGCTAGAGGAGCAAGGAAGGCTACGGTTTTTTTGGAATTTAATATTCAAAAAAACGAAGAAAATCCCTTTAATTCTAAGACAGCCCAGCTCATCAACATTTTTGTTAATAAATATTTGTACTGTTATTAGTATTTTACACGTGCGATACACGTTAGTAATTAAAAAATATAGAGAGAGTTGGTTATTGGAAGAGACGGAGAAGTAGTGGTTAGTTCAGAGAGGGATTGAGTAGTAGTTAGCAAATTTTTTTCTGTGCAAGAAAAAATAAGAAAATTTTTATAGCTATTTAGAACACTGTCATTGGAATTGCATTCTCAATTTTAAACCTCATCATTTCAGCATTATAATAATAGAGCTAAGTTAGAGGAGGCGGCACCAACATTAATGCCCGCTATTTTTTGCTGTGTTATGCACTTCTTGCAAGCAAAACCTCCCCAATAACGAAAATATAGTTCGAATGGATTCAAGCCGATTATTAGTCTTAGAGATGGGAGGAGAAGCTTGTCCCACCAGCCATGCTATAAAGCAGCCTTATTGGAAGCAGATAAGAGCTTCATCGGGATCGAAAGTCAACCCTCTAAACGAGGTCTAATACAATTTCTCTCTTAGCCCCGATATTTGCTTACTAGCCTGGGAACTAAACTGCTAAAGAGAGTCTTATCCAACTTCTTCTTCGGGTGAATCTTGTGCTTTCGCAATAGAGTGCTCATGCTAGTTTTCCTTTCATGCACCAGTGTTTTACATGGGCGGGCATGTATTTGTTACATTAAACTAGTGTTTTGGCACATGCGCTGCACGTGAGTTAATGGATTAAAAAAAGAGAATTAGAATAAATATTTCTGTGTTATATTGCTTTACTGGACTTCTAACTAAAATGCCTTCTCATATTTCGCTAATTACTAAAAAGCTCATCCATAATTCATATTTACTTAAAATACCCCTCATACATGTAAGTTGCATTAAAAAGCTCACCAATAAGCGAAAAAGAGAATTTTTTGACATCTTCCATCACTCCGTAAAGAGGCTAATGGTAAGTATCGGTTAGGGTTTTAAAATTTTCCTAATCGCTTTTCTTTTCCTAAAATTCCTAGATTTTTCTCCAAATTGGCTTTAATATTAGGATTTCGATCAAAGATCTCTTAAATTGATCATGGAACTGGCTCGTTTTTTTTTTCGATTTTCTCCAGTAACGAACTTGTCGAGTGCCGTTTAAACTGATCATGAAACGAGAGCGGTTCTTTAGTTGCACTAAATTCCAATTTCAACTAAAGGAAAATGTGAATTTTTTTATGGGAGAAATGCCTACCTAAATATCTAGAAGGTAGGAGAACAATTCAAACATAATCTCTAGTTTCATCTTCCTAACAAAACACAAACTTTTGATGGAAAACTAATGAGAGGGGTTTTTAAGTGCAATTTAAATATATGAGACGTATTTTAAGTAAATATAAAGTATATGAAGGCATTTTAGAAATTAGCAAGATATAAGGGGGCTTTTTAGGAAAAAGACCTACTTTAATTTGCGATTAATTTATTAGGTTTCTTTCATCTTTTGAAGAAATTTGTTAATAAAAATGAATTTTAGATTTGTTATAGTTGAAGTTTTAACAATTATATTCTTTTTTTTTGTTTAAAGCTTATTTATTGATTTTATTGATTCTACAGGATTTTCTCTTGATTTTATTGGATTTTATTAATAAAAAGGCCCTGAATTTTAGAATTAAGGATTTTCTCGTTTTTCGAATTATATTCTTTTTTTAGTTTAAAGCTTAATTATTGATTTTCTCGAATTATATTTTTTTTGTTTAAAGCTTAATTATTGATTCTATAGGATTTTATTAATAAAAAGTCCGATGACATGGATTGTTTTAAAATTAAGGATTTTTCTCGTTTTTTGAATATTTTATACTAATTAATTATAAGAACGCCACACGCTCCTCTTCTTTGCATTATCTCTAGCTACTATTATAACCAGTCTTTATAGAGAAGATTTTTCCCAAAACTTGAGGTCCTCAGTTTGAATTCCAATTGGACTAAAAAACACCCGTTGAGTGCTATGTGTCATTCATATGAAAAACTTAATAAGAAATCAAGTAAAAAGATAGAGAGAAACAAAAATTAAACAAAAAGATATAAAATTGATTTACTATAACAGCTATTTATCTAATAAAAACTAACTACCTCTACTAAACTACCACTACGGGCTACCACCTACATTACCACGTAAATTAATAGTTACTTTTAAAAGACATTTTAAAAGGGAAGGAAAAAATGAAGAACGAGGAAGAAGGATAGGCAATAAACACAAACAAACCTTCTAATATTTATTGTCCTTTCTTTTAATGATTGATAAGTCTGTATTTTTCATATTTTTCAAGATTTTCTTTTTAGATGATAAATTAATCTCAATTCAAACTTTTATATTTTTTTAAGACTATAATTATTTGATTAATTATGATGACATAACAAGACGGCTCAAGCCGAGCTCCTTATCGATTTTGGTGTGCACGATGACTCGATCTGTGATTTATTATTATTATTATTTTGTTCATTGGTTCAAATCCCTAATTCCAGCCTCGCTGGTGTCTCCGAGCTCATTTTCGATTTTAGGTAAGGCCGTGATCACATCAACCGGTGGGAGTGTTGAGTGCACGATGCATAATTGGGATGCAGAAATCTATACTATACCAAGGACAGCGCCTCCATCTGTGATTTATTATTATTATTTTGTTCATTGGATTTGAGAAACCATGATCAACAAGGATTGGTGGTTTGGTGAAAGCCATTGTGATGAGTTCAAGGTTTTTTTTTTTTTGAAATATTAATAATTTAAAAATTAATTATTAAAATAAGGGGAATGGATTTAAAATTATCAGAATAGGACGATTTCGCCCCCCGACACACCCCGCAGAATAGGGGGCGGGTTTCTAGAACCCGCCCCTATACAGTAAGTATAGAGGGCAGGTTCCCAGAACCCGCCCTCTATACTAAATGTATAGGGGGCGGGTTCTAGGAACCCGCCCCCTTTTTTTATTTAATTTTAAATTTTAAATTTTAATTATTAATTATATAATTATAAATATAATTTTAATTTTAATTATAATATGATTATGATTATAATTATAATTATAATCATGATTATAATTCTTTTAAAAAAAATTAAAACTAAATAAACGTAAAAATTATTTAAATAAAATAATAAAATTTCATTATATCAATGTTTTTTACAGAATGAATCCGTCAAAATTTACAATACAAAAAAATCCTATCCGATTACTATCTCGACGGTCAAATTTATAATATCAAAATGAATCCGTCAAATTTACAATATAAAAAAATCCTATCTGTTTGTAAAATGTAAATAACTATCGTTTTCCTTTTCCCTTTCCCTTATGAAATCCGAGGAGATTTGACATAAGCCTATGCCTCCTGGGCTGACTGGAGGACCCACCTGTTTCTTGGGTAGATGGCGGCGGCGGCGTCTGCTCTTCTGCTTCGGGTTCGGCTTCGGCTTCAGCTTCGTCTTCAGTAGCGTCTTGAACATGCTGTTGATCGGCAAATCCTGAACCTGAATGTGGGACAGGTGTCGGATATGTGCTGCCTCCCAACAACTGCATGTAGGACGATAAATCCGTGTCCCAACTGGGCAGTTGTAGCGAAGAGTCTGTCCCGGTTTCATGCGGCTGATGTTGCACAAAACCTTGGCCCCATGGCTGCGCAAATCCTGACCCCCAAGGTAGCTGTTGTTGCGCAAAACCTGACCCCCAAGACGGCTGTTCTGCAAAACCTGACCCCCAAGACTGGTGTTGTTGCGCTTGTCCGGTATGCTAGGGTTGCTGCTGACGGTATGGTGATCCAAACCACTGATCCTGCTGCGCTGGATCTCCGTGATGCTGCGGCTCCGGTGCCGGTTCATGCTGCGGCTCCGGTGTCGGCTGATACTGCTGCTCTGGTGCCGGCGATAAATGTTGAGAAATATTATATGAACCGAATACACCACCAATTAATTGGTCTGCACTTGAAAATAGAGCCTAAGTTGCCGGACCAGCATCAGTCGGGTATGGTTCCTGCACCATTGTTTGTACGAGATGCAACCCACGAGCCTGTCGTTACATTAGAAATAAGAAATAAATATTGACTCATACCGCCGGATGTTAAAAAGTAATATAATATAAAGAATTCAACTTACCAAATCTCATTCCATGTGGCCTCTAGGCTCGTACCGCGAGATATTTGGGAAGTTGTTAGGGGGAGCAGAAAGATATGTTATGGTGACACGCTTATACCACTTAGATATGCTTTGGTAACGTCGGTGGCTGTTTGGTCACCTATTTGCTGTAAGGCAATATTACGCTGCCTATTCTCCCATCTCAGCAAATATTGATGATGGTGCTCCCTCCAATCACGCTCCGTCTTTCCTCCTTGCATGTCTCCTTTTATTGTCATAGGCGAAGGCGGCGGGACAGGAATATGTTGCGATCTATCAAACTGTCGCAACACCCGGTCCGGGAGGTGCATGACAACGACATTAATGCAGAGGAGTGGGCATCGAGCCCGCCAAACCGGCTCTCCTTCGATACAGATGCCGGGTAATCTTTGCAGACGATCTGCTGTATAAGGCGTCCACATGAACTGCGCAAATAACATAGTACAAAAATTGTGATGAAGGCATTTCAAAATTTTAAAACAAACTTAATTACCTAAGTTATGGTTACCTGAGTCGTCTTCATGCGATCCAACTCATCTCTATAGTACCTAAGTACTCGACGAGGAGCCTTATACGTTTTCTTCCCATTCCACCAACAGCCGAGCGGCTTTTCAGGGGTATCCAAGCCAGTTATTTTAACATGATCCGGTCTTTCTATATACATATGCTCCCATGACCAGATCTATAAATAGAGTTTCAGATGATAAGAGAGAAAACCAATATTACAATTTTGCAAATTTCTAGCTGTGAAAAATAAGGAATTTACCTGAAGTAATGTAATGCATCCACAAATTTTATTCTTCGTTGGAGCACATGCCTTATCGAGTTCCTTGTAAAGAAAGTTCAGGACCCCTGCTCCCCAAGCATATTGGCCACACACATCAAAATCCGTAAGGAAGCCAAGGTATAACGGATGGACATGCGTTGCCGATTAGTCCGGCATCAACCAAGAACCGATCATGTACAGAATGTAGGCACGTGCATGATAGTCCAAGACTTCATCGGTGGCTTCATCAGGGATATTACTAAATGTATCTTTTAGCCAGTTTAAACTGATCTTATACCCCTTACTGTAGCCTCCTGGTGCCTGATATTAGCATTTTTTATGAAATATTAAAGCTAAAAATAATGTACAACATGCAATCGGTATACTAAAGAGGGGAATCAGAATGAAATTTTTTACCTGTCCGAGAACAGACTCGGCATATGTATCCCAGTATGCGTGGTCGGTATCTGGACCAACAATTTTTCTTCCGACCAATCCAAGCCCATTGACCCGTAAACCCAGTAAGAGGCCAATATCCTGGAGTGTGATAGTGGCCTCACCCCATCTTAGATGAAAAGTGTGGGTCTTTTTTCTCCAGCACTCAACTAGAGAGGTAACGAGGGCGTGGTCGATTTGGATATGACGAAGCATTGAAGTTTCATAAAATCCGGCCCGTCGAAACTGCTGGGTTATTCGTTGGTCGGTAACTATCCATTTGTCTGAACTATGGGTGACGACGGTGAGATTATCTCCATCCTGCAAAATTAAATAATGTTATTTTCAACTATTAGAATTAAAAGAAAGGAGTAATTAAAAAAATTACTAAGTTTAGAATATTTCCTCCCCGTGTAATATATTAAAAGATCTGTGTTCGTTTTGATGAACGAGCAGAGATTTGTCGAATGATTGATTCTCTATTGAGACGATTTTAGATACGAGAAGAGACAGAGTGAGTTAATTTGAGGGGGGTGAGTTAATTTTAAATACGAGAAGGCACACTGGAGGGGGGTGGGTTTTATAGGGAAAGGAGGGCGGGTTCTGATTAGTCCAAAAATATAAGTTTACCGTAATCAGAAACGGCGTCGCTTCGCAACTAGCCGGTGAGTACGGGTCGATCCACAGAGACGGGTAAATTTCTTTTATGTGTTTTAACGAGTTGATTCAAAATGTCGTTTTGGTTGGTTTATAAAAATCTATAAAAACTGGATCTAATTAATCTAATTAAGAGTCTTGCTAGGGTTAGGCTTAGGGGAAGTTTTGGAGATTAATGTTTTCCTCACCGCTTTCAATGCCTTCTTTTTTAGGTCTATTAGATGTTACGGTAATTATCCATAAAGTGGATAAGAATCTTTTGGGAAGATATTTCTTCCTCTAGATTCGTTTCCTTCCTTTATCGATAATTACCCTAACCCCCATGGAAAACGCACGCAACCGGCCCTTTATACTACGGTTCATCGTTACCTCGAGGGGTAGGATGCCGCAGGGAGCGGTTGCAACCGGCCCTTTATACTACGGTTCATCGTTACCTCGAGGGGTAGGATGCCGCAGGGAGCGGTTGTGCGCGTATGCATGGAGTTCTAATTCATTAGGTAAAGGTGGCATTGAAAGGGATGAGAGATCTCATCTCTCAACCCTTTCCCTAAGGCTAACCCTAACAAGCGAGGAGATTACTCGCTCATTAGGGAATGATAAAACATTTCAATTAAAGGAATGAAATTACTTACTAATTCGATGGCTCCCTCCAAACAAGAAGAACAGATCTGAAAATAACTCCCAGCAATTCTGAATTTTATTGATTAAAAAGAGGCATAGGGTTTTACAGATTTGAGATTACAATTTATAAGTAAACAGGAGAATTAGGGTTTCAGAGTCTCGCACATGCGCAATTACAGATTTGACCTCTAAAAATCCCAACACCCGAACCGTCGCACCGACACAAGAAGTCGGTGTCGACACGTGCAATAAACGGCCGTGGATCCGCGGCAAATGTTGGCTTGGGCCGCGGATCCGCGGCCCTTTGGTGGTCTTGGGCCGCCATCTTTTCTGGGCTGTATTATGGTTGTTAGGGCTTCTTAGTTCTTCATAACTTTTCTCTGTTTGGCTTCTGGGTCTTCTCCAGATCTTCAGTGAAAACTTGTTCGTATCTTTTGACCGTTCACTTTGACATTTTGGACCTTGCACTGTTCTTCGTGTAGGCTTGACTAGGATCCGTCTAATTGTTGGTCAAAAGTCTCTTTTCTGTTGTTTTGTGTCTTTTTCACTGTATTTGCTCCAAAAACCTGTATCCTGTAATATGCAACAAACGTGCGTCAAGAGTACCTGTTTAATTATAAAAAGGATAAGAATAGGGGAATGAAAAATGCAATATTATGGTCTGAACAAATACCCCCAAACTTACCTTTTGCTCGTCCTCGGGCAAACTTATTATTATTTACTAAAATCCTAACCACACTTTCGCAGGGAAACGCGATTGCACTGAGCATGTGCAACAAGCCGTTAAACCTCTAGGTGTCCCTAGTAGGAGGAGTGTTGTCTCCTGAGGGTTTTCAGCGGATACTACCCACAAAATCCTATCAACTCGGCCCATTGACTATTGTTCTCCAATTAGGTTTTCTAACAAGGAATTCTATTATCATCGACCCGCAAATTATCCACCCATATTCTACACACTTCCTCATCATTTAACTTAAGATTATATATATCCTATAGACTTACTTAGCTTTCGGCATCTCCTGAGTTTTCCTTCTAGGGTTACATCTCTACTCAGGAATTTCTATCAACTCTATTAAAGATACAAGTTCTATTCTTCATTCCTTTTTCTCATCTAAACTCCAATCACATACCCCTACGTGTATGTATAAGTCACCCCTACACTTGGAAATTCAAATCAAGCAATCGTACTCTCGTCCATTGTCCAAAGTACTAATTAGTTGGTGAATGAAATTTGCTTACACATCCTTCATGCGACCGTTAATACTTCTTGAGGTACCAACGACCGATTACAAAATGCGTTTGCACTTTAAAGCGTACTTCCTAGTCTTTGCAATACCCAGGGCTTTAGCAGTGACTCCCAAACCAGTTGGTCTAAGGCACTAGGTGATGAAGCACCCTCGCTAAATATTTTTCTATTTTTGCAACCTTAAGTAATCACAAAAACCAGTGTTCATTTTTTTTTATTCTTCATTCACACATTTTTTTTATTTTCATTGTACTAAGGACTTTAGAAAAGAGCAATTCAAGGTCTCCTCTACTATTCCAAGTTTCAAGGTGCGTGATTGTGCAATTTGTAGGGTATACGTTTTCAGAATCTAGACTTAAGCTAGGAACTATTTTTCAAACTTATACTTTAATAAGAACATCAATATTCTTCCCTTGTTTCGACTTAGCCTAAGAAGTGAACCCAAAATTTGCCTATTTCTAAATAAACTACAAGGCATATACTTTCTACCGTTAAATTTTAAGGAAGGTTATCTTTAGGATTTTTAATTTACTAAGTATAAGATCTAGTTGTTCCTAACCAGTTAACTTATTTGTCAAACTCAAGTCAATTAGCCAAAATTGAATACATTAATTTTTATATTTTTGAAAATTTTCAATTTTTATGGGTTTTCGAATAAATATGCAAATGCAAAAATATGTACAAATGAATACGAAGGAAGAAGACGTACCGAGTATACCCCCAAACTTGAATTTGACAGTGTCCTCACTGTCATGCTAAACCAAGAGGGTCAAAATATCGGCACTTCCCTGTTTATTTATTTATAATTTTTTTTATTGAGAAAAACAAAAATATATACAAAAAGGCCCTCCCCCAAACTTCATTTAAACTATGTTAGACATTACTGCCAAACTTTGCGTAGACCAAACGTCAACACCAACCATTTGAAAAATTTATCAGTAAAGAGTATTGGTTGGTGGAAGAATAAGTTGTGGCGGTCCAAAAAGAATTGGGAAAGATAGAAGTGGTGGTATGGAAGGTGTGGAAGCGAATATACATGAGGTGGTGATGCATCAAAACGAGAATGTAAATGATCAGCAATCAGTGGAGTGTTGGCATTCTCGTAGCTTATTAAAAGAAATGGGGGTATTTCAACTTCTAAAGGAGGAGGTTGACTCACCACAATACCCCCAAGATGTTCCTGTGGGTCCTCTAGTGACTTGGCATCATCCATCAATTGTGTATGATATTCAATTATGAGGGAACTTATCTCCTCGATGTCCGCCATAGTCCAACCGAAAACTTGCCGCCTAACTTGTAAGACCATTAAGAGGGCGTTCTCTTGCTCGAGGGCTAGAGAGGCCGATATGATAATGGGAAGGGTCTCATTCTCACCTATGTAAGTATATCTAAGGTGAGACGGCAAGGGCGTGAGTTCGAGTTTCGGAGGCGAAAGAATCATTGTGGAATCTACCTCGAACTCAAAGGACTCCAACACAGGTTCGAAATCACTGCAAACAACCGATTCGGATGGCTCGACTGACTCATCCAAAAATTCAAATAACTCATATTCGGGCTGTGAGTCGTCGTCATCCGAAAAAGTGAAACTTTCATAATCAATACCGGTTGTGTCAACTGTGGTCGGCTCAAGGAGGGACGCACTAGTGGCGTCAAAACTGTTTTCATCAAATAGAAATCTTTCAAGCTCGCAGTCCTCCTGCGTGATTTCGTGAATAGAGCAAACTTCTCGTGTACTAGTTTTAGGCACGGGGGGCAGACTTCCCATCTTATAAATATTGAACTCACTAGACATCTTCCCAAAGGATAGAGTCATGGAGCCATTGCGACAGTTTATTACTGCATTGGAAGTGGCCAAAAATGGTCGACCGAGGATCACCGGAATTTGATTTCTTGGGTTAGCAACAGGTTGTGTATCCATAACAATAAAATCAACAGGGAATATGAACTTCCCAACTTTGATCAAAACATCCTCTAGTTGACCCCTTGGATAGGTGATCGATCGATCAGCCATTTGGAGAGTGCAACGAGTGGGTTTCAACTCTCCAACCCCTAATTGTTCGTACACGGAGTAGGGAATCAGGTTAACACTAGACCCAAGATCTAAAAGTGCTCGATTAATTTTCTTATCCCCAATTGTGATTGAAATAGTAGGACAACCGGGGTCCTTTCGTTTTTGGGGTAAGGTTTGATGGTGGTTAATAGCATTGCTCACTGCACTAGCCACTAGCACTTTCTTGGGTACTTGAGATGCCTTTCTCTTCGAGGTGCATAAGCCCTTTAAGATTTTCGCGTATGAAGGGACTTGTTGGATAGCATCCAAGAGAGGTATATTTATGCTAACCTGCTTAAATATCTCCACAATCTTCTCCACTTGTGCATTTGGTTTATTAGGACTCAACCTGTTTGGGAATGGAGCATTCTGAAAATTCGTTGAGTCAAATGTCTGTGGAGTAGAATGTGGAGTAGGAACGGATCCCGGTGTAGATGTGTTCATGTTGTGAGAAATGGGTCCGTTCGAGCTAGAAGAAGCAGAGCCATGTGAAGGGTGGAGAATAGGCTCTAAAGAAAAAGGTGAAGAAGGAAGTGAAGAAAATGAAGAAGGGGAAGATGACGATGGAGAAAAAGAAGAAGAAGAAGAAGAACCACCGGCAGGGATGTCATCATTAGTTCCCACATTATTTTGCAACTCTCTTCCGGATCTCAACGTGGTCACCGCATTTACATTGTGATTGGGATATGCGTTTTGCGTGTGACCGGGATTGGGCAATGGTTGAGATGGAAGCTTTCCCTTTTCTCTCTCGCTCAACGCAGCAGTTAATTGTGCAATTTGTGCCTCAATAGATTTGATACTTTGATCGTGTGAGGCATTATTATTCATTAAAGACTAAACATAATTTTCAAATCTTGCTGCGGATTCAGTAGATTGCTTGAGAAATACATCTAGACTTTTTTCTAGCGAGATAACCTTATCATCATTTGGTTGACCAAAATTGTTCGTTTGATTTGTATAAGATTGTTGTTGGAAAGGTTGCTGGTTTTGAGTTTGTGGAGGTGCTTGTTGTTGTTGTGGAGGAGGTCTTTGAAAATTATTATTTCCTTGGACTTGTTGATTTGGGTGACTCCTCCACCCCTGATTGTATGTCGAAGAGTACAGATCGTTTCTTTGTCGTTGCTGAAATGCAGCATTCACTTGATCTTGTCCTTGAATAGGTGCATTATAAGGACACTCTTCGGTTAGATGCGATGGATTCGCACAACAAGCACAAACAGTTCGTGTGGGTAGAGTAGGGGCAGGAGAAGACGATGAGATTTTGGTCTCAATGGCTTCTAGCTTTTTCATAAGTGAGGCCATCTCGGCCTTCATAGCAATCGACATATCTATTTGATGTATGCCTGCCCTAGATTGATCAGCAGAAGAAGATGATGTGGTCTTGGTACTCTCCCACTGAATTGTTTGCTCACTAAGATCCTCAAGAAACTGCCACGCTTCGTCACTAGACTTGGAAAGAAAATGACCTTGACATATAGTTTCTAGCAACTGCTTCGTTGCTGCGTTCAACCCCTCGTATAATGTTTGGCAAAGTTGCCAACTTTCGATCCCATGATGAGGGTATTGAACAAGTAGGTCTTTAAATCTCTCGAAGCACTTCCAAAATGGTTCGGAAGGAAGCTGTGAAAATTGTATAATTTCGTTTCGGATTCTAGCAGTTTTGTGATGAGGATAGAACTTTTTCAGAAAAGCTCTTACAAACTCGTCCCAATTTCTGATAGAATGTGATGCGGTGCTGTATAGCCACTTCTCGGCTAGGTCACATAAGGTAAAAGGAATGACCCTTAGCCTTATTGCGTCATCACTTAATTGGGTTGTCTTCATCATGGCGCAAACGTTTTAGAATTTATTAATGAAAATATATGCATCTTCGGATTCCAAACCATGAAATTTTGGTAGCATATTGATGAAATGTGGTTTTATTTCAAAATTATCCCCATTTGCCGGTGGGGGTGAAAGACATGTAGGTAAAGAAGTGCGGACGGGGTAGAAGAGATCCTGGAGCGCAACTCGTGCGGGCGCTACAACAGGCGGAAGATTCGGGTTATTCGCACCTGGCGGAGGTGGAATCATTCCCGTCGGTAAGGTATCGTTGGGGTTGAATCCCGACATACCTTCGGTGAAAGAATTTGAAGGTGGAGGTAAGGAAATGGACGGAATGTCGACGAAGAGTTCGTCGAAGGGTTCGTCGGTCGGTACCAACGAAACACGGACTAATCGGGCGTTAGTATCCCTAGTCCAAAGTGACATACACTAAAGGAGTAGTGTAGTCAGAAAAAAAATAGAAAAACAGAATGTGGGGGTAAGATAACGTCAGTGAGGGAAAGTGGTGGGAGTGAGTTGCAAATTTTCTTAGCGGCAAGTTGCAAGTTTTTGAAAAGATTTTTCTCTTTTTTTTTTATGTGACAGTTTTGCAAAAAGGCTTTTCAAAAAGGGACTCGTAACACAAAATGTATCAACCACACATGCACAATCAGGCCTAGATCTAGGGTCGCCTAGGTCTGCTAGACAGCTCCTAACTAGGGCTAGAAATAGGACCTCAAACCGCCTCTTCACGGACAAATACGGCCAGGTAAGTGGGAAGGAACCACCACTACAGTGGGCCTAATTAATAACCACTAGCCTAGACACCGCAAAGTCGGTTAGGATAAACGGCCGATGCCTATACTAGTCCTTTTCCTATTGAGCTCGATGTCCTTAGGTCTGAGTCTAATCTTTTTTTTAATTAATTGTGGTCGATGCAAAATGCTTTAGGTATTTTCTGGGGTCCTGGGAAGGGTGATGAAATCCCCACCCAATCTGAGTTTGGTCAATTAGCTCCTTAGAGTCCGGTTAAATTATGCAAAACAATAAAATTTCACTTGCAATCAATTTTTAGCGCGGCGCAAAGAAACCTGCAGAAAATCTGTTATTTAGAAGGGGGTAGAAGATTTTTTTAGCACAAAGAAACCTGAAGAAAATTTTTACAGTGGAGATATGGAGGTTGAAGAGGGGAAGAAAAGAGAGCAAACCGTGCAAAAATGATGCGCTGACGTGGCAAGAGGAGCGCGGAACCGCGGCAGGAAGCCTAGTTGTGCGGCGGAACCGCGGCACCTTGGTGGATTCAGCCTCTGGAAAATTTTGTGCTGCTCTGTACTTGTGATTCCTCTCTGTTCTTATGTTCCCTTTTCTGTTTTGACCTTCTGTAAAACTCCAGATCCAAAAGTCTTTGCTGTTCCTGCAAGATTCAAATAGCAAACCCTTCAAACAGATCAAAGTTGATAATTTTTGTATTTTTTAATATTTTTTTATATTTTCATATTTTTATAATTTTTAAAATTTATATCAACCCGAAAATTCACAAAAAGAAAAATTACGCCATCCCCGGCAACGGCGCCATTTGATTATCCAAAAATATAAGTTTACCGTAATCAGAAAAAGCGTCGCTTGGCAGCTAGCCGGTGAGTACGGGTCGATCCACAGAGACGGGTAAATTTCTTTTATGTGTTTTAACGAGTTGATTCAAAATGTCATTTTGGTTGGTTTATAAAAATCTATAAATACTGGATCTAATTAATCTAATTAAGAGTCTTGCTAGGGTTAGGCTTAGGGGAAGTTTTGGAGATTAATGTTTTCCTCACCGCTTTCAATGCCTTCTTTTTTAGGTCTATTAGATGTTACGGTAATTATCCATAAAGTGGATAAGAATCTTTTGGGAAGATATTTCTTCCTCTAGATTCGTATCCTTCCTTTATCGATAATTACCCTAACCCCCATGGAAAACGCACGCAACCGGCCCTTTATACTACGGTTCATCGTTACCTCGAGGGGTAGGATGCCGCAGGGAGCGGTTGTGCGCGTATGCATGGAGTTCTAATTCATTAGGTGAAGGTGGCATTGAAAGGGATGAGAGATCTCATCTCTCAACCCTTTCCCTAAGGCTAACCCTAACAAGCGAGGAGATTACTCGCTCATTAGGGAATGATAAAACATTTCAATTAAAGGAATGAAATTACTTACTAATTCGATGGCTCCCTCCAAACAAGAAGAACAGATCTGAAAATAACTCCCAGCAATTCTGAATTTTATTGATTAAAAAGAGGCATAGGGTTTTACAGATTTGAGATTACAATTTATAAGTAAACAGGAGAATTAGGGTTTCAGAGTCTCGCACATGCGCAATTACAGATTTGACCTCTAAAAATCCCAATACCCGAACCGTCGCACCGACACAAGAAGTCGGTGCCGACACGTGCAATAAACGGCCGCGGATCCGCGGCAAATGTTAGCTTGGGCCGCGGATCCGCGGCCCTTTGGTGGTCTTGGGCCGCCATCTTTTCTGGGTTGTATTATGGTTGTTAGGGCTTCTTAGTTCTTCATAACTTTTCTCTGTTTGGCTTCTGGGTCTTCTCCAGATCTTCAGTGAAAACTTGTTCGTATCTTTTGACCGTTCACTTTGACATTTTGGACCTTGCACTGTTCTTCGTGTAGGCTTGACTAGGATCCGTCTAATTGTTGGTCAAAAGTCCCTTTTTCTGTTGTTTTGTGTCTTTTTCACTGTATTTGCTCCAAAAACCTGTATCCTGTAATATGCAATAAACGTGCGTCAAGAGTACCTGTTTAATTATAAAAAGGATAAGAATAGGGGAATGAAAAATGCAATATTATGGTCTGAACAGGTTCCTAGAACCCGCCCTCTTTAATAATTCATGTCAAATCAGTTTTTCAAACATCAAATCATTAGAAGAGGGCGGGTTCCAGGAACCCGCCCTCTTCAATAATTAAGTTTGTGGTGTCAAATCAGTTTTTTTATATATTATTTATATTCTGTACGCTAAAACAAAGATGGCGGGTTATTAAAACCCGTCCTCTTCAATAATTATATTATATTACGTTGTGTCACATCAGTTTCTTTTTTCTTTTCCCATCATTGTTTGTTGTCCGTTTGCAGAAGGAAGAGGGCGGGTTCTAATAACCCGCCCTCTTCAATAATTATATTTCTATGGTGTCAAATCATTGTCAAATCAGTTTAGTTTTTATATATTTTTTAAAAATGTGTTGTCTGTGTTATTAAAGAGGGCGGGTTAATAGATCCCGCCCTCTTCAATAATTAGATGATATGTCACATCATTTTTTTGTTGTCCCTTTGTCAGAAGGAAGAGGGCGGGTTATTAAAACCCGCCCTCTTCAATAATTATATGTGTCCCATCTTTTTTGTTTGTGTGTCGTACCATCATTTTTGTCGTTTGCAGAAGGAAGAGGGCGGGTTATTAGAACCCGCCCTCTTCAATAATTAGCCCGCCATCATATCCTATAACCAGCTCTCTGCTATACAACTCACCGTCCATTTACGCTCTATCCTATACACAACTTACTCTCTGCTATACAACTCACCATCCATTTACGCTCTATCCTATACACAACTTATTTTGTGTAAGTGTGGAGTCCAGGAAGAAGGTCAAGTTCAGTACCATAGTCTGGAAGGAGGAGCTGCTGGATAGGATCAAGACGGAACAGTTCACAAAGTATTGGAGGTAAGCCAATCTTTTCTAGTATCTTCCCAATTATATATACCAGGATCCTAAATGAAGAAAAGGATGTAAGCAAACATACATATCAAAACCACCATATTCAAGATTTTTTTATAACTCCTTTTCTCGTCTTTTCCATTCAGATGCTCAACATTATACAAGATTTTGAACCCACTATTTATTCAGAACAGATACAAGATTTTGAAGTCACTTTGCTGGAGATATTGATGGAGAGAAGATAATTTTGCAAAGAAAACATACATATCAAAACCACCATTTTTTTGTCGTGTGCTATTAAAAACCTTATTTGTGGTAAATTAAAATTTGGCAATGCATCTAACTTAAATGAGCTCAGGATCTAAAAACTAAAAAAATCAAAAATCAAAATAAACTATTAGTCTTGTTTCTAATGCTTACAATTCCAATACACAATATTTATGCTATCCAAAGAATAAAAAATTCAAAAGAAACAAAGTCTTGTTTCTAATGCTTAGAATATCCGATTTCATTATGCTTAGAGTTCCATTATATTTCAACACACAACTATCCATAATAGGTCTATCCTATACACAATATTTATTATTTTGTATTATAAAATGTTTGTTTCAACACAACATAAAAAATATAACTGTTTTTGTGCAGGATTCTTTGCGCAAACTCTCTCTCTCTACAATATAATTGTTTTTGTGCATGATTCTTTGCGCCGCCGCCAAATAAGTTGTTTTCGATTTATGTTTGTTACTGTTTGCATAAATAATACGGACTTTAAGGGGCTGTAACACCAATTCAGATTGGGTGGGGATTTCATCACCCTCCTAAGACCCCAAAAATCACTAACAGCATACGCATTACCCTCGAGTTTAATTAAAAAATATCTAGACTCAGTCAACTAAGGACTTTCGTGCTCAATAGGACAGAGGAAGGTTGTGGGCATTCGATCGTTTATCTAAACTTGACTTTGTGGTGCCTAGGCTAGACAAGTGAGAAAGGTAACTTTAAAAGGCCCGTCTCACGGTGATTCGTGAGCGGATCCCTCCTTTCCTCATTTGTGCTTACCTGGCCACAATCGGCAGTGAAGAGGCGATTTGAGGGTTATCTCACAACTTGTCACTTTGGAACAGTTAGGAGCAGTCTAGTGGACTTTGAAGACCATAACTCTAGGTATAATTGTGCATGGTTTGACTGTGATTGTATGAAGTTGTTAACGCTTTTTTTTATTGTTGGCTTGATATTGTTTGATGCAGACTATGGCAAGTTCAAGTTTATTTGTTGTATATAAATACGATGGCCGGGTTATCACAAGTGCACAAAGTCCCGAGTATATGGACGGGTCCGCAAGAATCATGCGATTAGAACCATCAACGACTTATAATAAACTAGAGAATAAAGTGTTCAAAATCACGAAATACGATCTCCGTGAAATTAGGGTTAAGTTATGTTGTATATGGCCTATGTTTAGTGGAAATGTATTGGTTGAAATTATAGACGATGCATCAATATCTTCGATGATAGATTTCGGTCTCTCAAACACCCAGCATTCTTTTGAACTTTTGGTTCACAAGGAGCAATTGGAAGTATCAGATGCCCCTCCAACGGGTAATTTTGATGGTAATGCTGGAGATAGTTCCTGGGGGTACGGTCACATGGTTAATGATGATACCGTCAGTCTCGGTGGATATGACTATACACAACATTATTCAAACCTTCAAATTCATGGGTAAACATTTTATAAATCCATATTCAAACATTTTAGTAATACCAAGATACTAATATTCAAACATTTTATAAATCCATAAATCCAGGTTCTCCCAGTCGACTGCTGCAGTTACATGCACCCCAGAAGAACAACAAGGATTACCATACACAACCTTCCACAGGTAAATGAATCTGAAACAAGTGATGATTTAGTTACGAAAATATTAAGGAATAATATTATAATAACAATTTATATACTAAACGCAGATTTTCCCACACCTCCGCATCATTCCAACACGATCCAAGTAGCGCATTCCAAGCATGTCCGTCCGCATCTTTCCGGTCTTCTCACCCCGAACCATCCACATTACACCGACCACAACCATCATATATTGCACCCGAGCCTTATGTTTCTACGGGTGATATTGATATGTGTGGCAGTGATGATGATGAAATCGGTGGAGGTCATTAGGGGGAGGATAGCGTGGAATACGCCGCTGGATTGAATGAGGTAGCATTCTTTGATGGTCTGGTTGCGAATAGCGATTTTGTCGAACTAGAAGATCCCGGGCTCGATCCGCTGGAAGATGATAGTTGGGTAGACTTAGCCGTGGCAGAAGTAAATACGGCACCCTATTTGGACGCGACAGCAGCAAGCGAAGATTGCGTCAGTGTCGGGGATTTGTTTCAGGAAAAAGGAGATCTTATTTGTAAGCTGAAGTCGTGGTCTATTTAGCAAAACGTTACATTTAAAACCGAAGAGTCAAATAAGACGTACTATACGGTGGTATGTACGAAAGCTCCTGAATGTCAGTGGAGATTGCATGCATGTTGTTCCAAAAGAGCCAAAGCTTGGAAGGTCACGAAATACAACCAAGAACATACTTGCATCAATTCTATTATGTTACAAGATCACCGGAATTGCACTTCATCTTACATTTGCTCGCTAATCATGCCACTAATCCGTACAGATGTGGCGATGACTCCCCAGGAGATACAGCTCTTGGTTAGAGGAGAGCATAAAATTCAGATTTCGTATATGAAGGCATGGGATGCTCGTAGAAAGGTTTTATGCAAGATATTTGGGGACTGGGAAAGCTCGTACAACTCACTAGTCCCTTTTATGGAAGCCATGAAAGCATCAAATCCGGGGACCGTATACCGGTTAAAACCCACAGAAACAGACGTCGAAGGCTCTGTCAGGTTTCAAAGAATTTTCTGGTGCTTTGGTCCATGTGCGGCTGGTTTCACATACTGTCGGCCGGTATTGTGCGTTGATGGTATGTATCTATACGGTAAGTACAGAGTCTGCATGTTAATTGCTACATGTGTTGATGCTAATAACGGTATATTTCCGTTGGGATTTTCTATTGTCGAGGGTGAAAATACATCATCCTGATCATGGTTTTTCCGTCAACTCAAAAATATCCCATCTGTTCTTGATAAAACAAATTTATGCATCATATCTGATAGACATCTGGGAATACTAGCTGCAATGAGATCTGTATTTCCGACGACCCAACATAGGTTTTGCCTACGACACTTCAGGCAAAATTTTGATCGGAAATTTAAAAATTCGGATCTACATAAGCTTATGTACAAAGCCGGTGAAACGCCTGACCCTAATGTTCACGACATATACATGACGAAAATTGGGGAAATGAGTCAAGCCGCGAAAGCGTGGTTAGATGAGTATCCAGTACGCATGTGGTCACAAGCACATGATGATGGGTGCAGATATCTACTAATGACGACTAATATGTCTGAAAGCTTCAACGGGGTCCTTAAAGGCGTTAGAGGCTTACCGATACAGGGGTTGATTGTTCGAACCATTTTCCGGATGAATACTTATTTTGTGCACAGAAGAGAAAAGTCCTTGGCGATGGAGACTCCGCTCACCGCGTATTACGAAGATATATTTCGGAAAAGAGAGCGCAGCGCATAATACTACAGATCCGAAAGGTTTGACACGGCGGAGTTTCAAGTAACGGGCGGTAATGGGAATCAATATACCGTGAACTTTAGAGATGAAGGGCTCTCTTCGTGTACATGCGGTCTTATCCAGCAACAACATTTACCTTGTGCCCACGCAATTGCTGCTGCGAGCAGCATGCATAACTCACATTACAATTTTGCTTCCCATTACTATATAGTTTCCAATTACCAAGGCGCATACGATCCAAAATTTCATCCTATACCGGACAGTCTCTATTGGCACTATTATACTGCCAACAGACAAACACCCACTGTATTATCGTCGGAAAAAAATATAAGGCCCGGAAGACCTAAGGTGCGTCGAGATCGAATGGCAATGGATGCTGATCCTCAGCAAAGGCACGCTAGATGTAGCCCATGCAAACAACCAGGTCATTATAGGACCAGATGTCCAGGACAGTCATCAGGGGCGGGACCTTCAGGATCGTGACAAGCGCACTCAGATTTATTTGTATTATAAATTTGACGGATTCATTTTGTTATTATAAATTTGACTGTCGATATAGAATTTACATTTTACAAACAGATAGGACTTTTTTATATTGTAAATTTGACGGATTCATTTTGATATTATAAATTTGACCGTCGAGATAGAAATCGGATAGGATTTTTTTGTATTGTAAATTTTGACGGATTCATTCTGTAAAAACATTGATATAATGAAATTTTATTATTTTATTTAATTAATTTTTACGTTTATTTAGTTTTAAATTTTTTTAAAAAGAATTATAATTATGATTATGATTATGATTATAATTATAATCATATTATAATTAAAATTATATTTATAATTATATAATTAATAATTAAAATTAAAAATTAAAAATTAAATTAAAAAAAGGGGGCGGGTTCCTAAAACCCGCCCCCTATACATTTAGTATAGAGGGCGGGTTCTGGGAACCCGCCCTCTATACTAGCTGTATAGGGGGCGGGTTCCCAGAAACCGCACCCTATTCTAGGGTGGGGGTGGGAGGGGCGAAACCGTCCTATTTTGATGATTTTAAATCTATCCTCCCTATTTTAATAATTAATTTTTAAATTTTTAATATTTCAAAAAAATACCATGAGTTCAATGGGTGACTGGTGTTGATTTGCACAATGAAAATCACTTGGAAAGGATCTCTCTCTCTCTCTCTCTCTATATATATATATATATATATGTGTTGTCAATAGACATGACATCTACGGTGTGTAAATTTCTAGGTAATTTTGTGATGAAGAAAACAGGTAGGCCATTGAGCATTATTGAAAATTCTTAGAGAGAGACAAAATAAGGAGAACGAAGCAAATTCAGTGGTGAAAGAAATGGCCATGGACGTTCTTATTATGCATGCATTGAAGCATGACTTAGCTTCATTAATCAATTAGTACAGTATTACTTTCACCTTTAATTTTCACCAGTAACTTCTTGCTTATTAAGAGAAGTATACAATATGAAATTCCTAATTCGATCCTATTACCGTATTCATTAATTGTATTTTTAATTAATTAGGATGAGATTTAGAACTTTGTGTTTGATTGCGTTGATAATAGAAGTATGAATCAAAACATTTAGAACATTTTATCATGCTAAAATAATGGACAAAGTGTATCCAAAGAATATGAAAGTTTGCCTACTCATATGACTAGCGCCGAGCATCCAAAAATCCACATATCATTGATTTTTCAAGCTGCCAATATAAGGATTTTATACTGTCTTATTGTATTCTCCGTGTCCTCATAAAATTGATGAAAAAGTTGTTGCAACAGGACTTCCTCTCATGGTTCACGAGCTTGGCTTGGGTTTCAGTATTTCTAATATTTATAAGTTTCGATTGGTTTCATTTGTTTCATTCAGGTTTCGGTTTCGGATTTTAGGTATATGTTGACAATGTAAGAGGATTTTATATCATATATCCCATTGTTATTTTATTGTTCTCTTTGTTACTTGTATGAAATTCAGCATTTTGAAAAATCAACCAAGTTCATGGTATTTATCTGCATCAAAGTTCTATGGTATATATCTAACTTTGATGATGGCCCATGGTATTTTAGTGAAATCTAACCCAACCCAAAGCCTATAATCCAAAAGAACATTTCAAAAGCCCAAGTCCAATTTCTGTAACACGTCGAAAGCTCCTGAAATTAGAAAGGGAATAAATAAATAAATAAAATAAATAAAAGAAGATAGGAGCTCAGATCGAAGGTACGCTACTCTTCTCTCCTTCCCATTTTAATTTTATTTAAAAAAAAAAAATTCATCTTCATTTGATCTTTGATTACAAGAATCTTGAATCAAGATTCAAAGGTATTTTCTTTTCATTTCTTTTTGAATAAAAATTGGATCTTGATCTCGAATCTTTGATGCGTGCCGCAGATTTGAGGGCCTTTGGGCAGATCTCGCGCCATGGATCAAGATCAGTTCACTTTTTCTGAAAACGCTGTAAGCTTTCTCTCGATCGAGATCTTGTGCTGTCTTTTGATCTTGATCTATTTTATTTTTGGGAAAATTAGTTTTTGTACTATTTTTTTTTCTGTTTGTGAAATTAGATACAGTTCTTATTACTTGAGCAGAATTTTAGATTTTTTATTATGATTAATTTTCATGTAAGCAGATGCTAATAATCAAAGCTTGGATTTTGTTGCAATAACATTGAGAGCATAGCTCACATTTGATTTCTAATGCCCTTTTGTAGAAGGAATATGTAATTCCTTTTTTTATGATAGGATCAAACACACACCTTAAATTTCTTGTGTATTTTAAGGAATGTTAGTATAAGCGAAGACCGAAACAGACTAAATTATTTGGTTTATTTGGTTAGGGTGTATTAGAAATTTCATTCCATTTAGTTCGGTCGCAATTTGAAAGAATACTTGGTTAATATGTTTAGAAATATAAAACTAACCCGTTAAACAATAAAATAAAACTATACATGTCAAGAAAAAATGTTTCCGGGCACGTGCTTGTATGGACATTTAAATGTCAATAAGTGTAACATGTCAATTGAGAAATTGTTTTTTTTTTGCACTTTAGGTGTATGCTAAGACATGTAAGTGTGTATATTCTATAACATTTTTAAATCAATACTGCGGAGGAGGAGGATTTGGCCTACATTTCTCGACATATCTCTTGACATTTTGCGCATGAGTTAAAATGGATTTGTTATTTTTCATTTTATCTATATTTATTCTCTTGATTTATTCCTTGTAAATTATATTACAAAATGTTGGATTCTTCGTACATTATTCATTTCATTGCATGACACTAATTTGCCCCCTTTAACAGCTTTACGGCACATCTATTATTTCATTAAATATATGGAAAATTAGGAAACTATATTTATATCAGATTTAAATGTCTATATACATGGGATATATATTTTTCATCTAGTTTGATGTTTGCTATCAACGTTGCATTTACGCAATGTTCATACTTGTTGTCTGGCATCCTCTATCCAGTTTGAGGATTTTTTTTGCTGCCATGAACCTAACATCCATCATCTATAACCTTGAATTGTGCTTTTTAACTGCCGGATGCAACAGAAGATAGATCCCATAAATCCCTCTCCCACACACACATCCAACTCTCGCATCTCAGAGCTCTTCTTTAAAGCCACTGTTGACTCTCTCTCTCTCTCTCTCTCTCTCTCTCTCTCTCTCTCTCTCTCTCTGTGTGTGTGTGTGTGTGTGTGTGTGTGTGTGTGTGAGAGAGAGAGAGAGAGAGAGAGAGAGGCTCTCTCCAGAACCTCTCATCTCCCCCTTTCTCTATCCCCTCTTCCTCTTTTTCTGATCTTCATCCTTTGTTGCTAAAGAGGCTAGCAGACCCCAAGTTATTTAATTAGCTTCATTTTTTAATTTAAAATTGGGTTCTATTCCAATTTTTATTTTATATTTTTGTTCTTGAGTTAGATATCTCCTTTTATTGGTGCCTTTTAGATCAGAAGAACAGAGAAATGTTGAGTTGTATTTCTGAGATTTTAGGGAAATTGTCGTATTGTTTAGTCGAAATGCTAATTGATCCTAGTTTACATGTATGAAAGCTTCCTTAAGAACTGTAATCCATTGTTCCTCATGGAAATTCATTTGAAATTTTTGGAGGTATAAAAGCACTGGAGTTACACTGCACTGAATACCTATTCGAACTGAATAGTCCCAATCAATTCTAGACCTGGTTTAGTTTGATTTAGATTGGGAGTTTTCTTTCCAAAGGTCGAAACAGGACCGAATAATATCCCTCGGCATCCTTTGGGCCGTTATGCCAGTTAGGCCTGATACATTACTGATAATTTGTGGAATTTTATCTTTCTCATCAATGCCTCAATTAGCGTGGCTTTGAAATTTTCCATTATATAATAATGATGTATCCTAGGGTTGCTTAGTAGCTTAGGAATTATTATGATGGCTATATAGCGCTCAAAGCCGGTGGATTTATTTATGTTCACTGTCTAGGAATTCCATCATGCATTGAACTCTTATTTCCATGTAATTAAAGTTGTTTTCATCAATACTGGGATTGGTGGAGGGGCTGCATTTTTTATTTTTCAAGTGATTCAGTTTTCGGGGGGTGGGGGTATTGAAGTAGGTTAGCGTAAAAAGGTGGTATAAACGATTTAAAGGGAACATCGAGTGAAGCTGAAGAAGGCAAAGAGGGCTATGGAGTTAGAAGTGGGAGGAAAGAGAACAAAAAGAAACTAGTTACCCGAAGTAAACCACCGACGCGATATGTATATGTTCCTTGAAAGTTCTTAAATTCTTCTCTCAATCACAATTTAAAAAAACTAATATTCCATTATTTCCATATGGAAAATATGAAGACACCCAATCAATGAACTTTAGGACCATTCCACACTTCTATAGATGTAACTAGTACTGGCGTCTGCCTATTAGTAATTTCAAAAACCCCTAACATGCAGAAAATGGTAAAATGCATGGAATATTCAACAGGAAGCTAGTAAAAGGTGACTATTCCATATAGCATGAAGTGTCAAATTGCATTTGTTCTCGAAAATGTATGTGTTCATTGGGAACTTAATGATCAGTGAGTCTTAAATTTCTCAAGGACAATTTCTTATTAAATAGAACTATATTGCACATAATGTAGTTCTTTAAATCTTTATGGCGTAGAAAAGTAAGCGTTGGTACTCAAAATTGTGTATACTTTGTAATTACTGATAATTTAACTATGATGACATGACATATTTCCTTTATAGCCCTAATTGAAGACGAGCACAACGCTTTCTGATTTAATGTTCTTACACTGCATTGTTGCTAACTTTAAAAATGTTATTGTAGGAATGAGCATCTTAACAAATAATTCCCTCGCTTCATATGAAAACATTGTTGAATGTCGTTTCATACCAATATTTACCAGAGTCGAGTTGTGCACATATTTTCCGTTTTGTGTACATGTACTTGATCAGAATGTTGTTGGAGTTGGGTCTATTACCACCTGAGCTCCGCAAATTCTTTGGTTACGAAAAAACCTGAATCTACTCCATGCATGCATGTGCATTTGTTCGTAGGATTGTCGTGGTGTTTGGGTGTTCTACTACTTTCATAAATCCTTTGCTTGAAACTTTAATTTTTTTTAAGAAATGGAATTTGAAATAGAAATTTCGTTGTCTGTGTCTGTTGGCAGTGGGCACCCTTTCTAAGGCATAGCCAGTGCACATTGTGGAAGTGAATTCTTTCTTTCTTCTTGAAGTATGCATAAATTCCTAATTGATTAGCGAGATTTAGAGTTACAAGCAGCTTGGCTTCATTCAGACCTTGAGAGTCAGTATGCCTTTTATAGCTTTCAATTGTGAACCTGGCAGTTTTTAGCCTAGTATGGAAGCATGCAGCTAATCTTAAATGCCAGGTTGTGGCGTCACATGCCTCCCATTCGAAGTTTCAGAATCTTCTTTAGTTGCCGGGATGCCTAGGTATTCGCCGTAAGCCTTTCTTGTTTGAATTGCGCCTTGTAATGTCATGTGCTACTAAATGGAAGGATTGTCCATGAATGAGATATCATGGTTTTAACTTCCAACTTTCAAATACGGAAATTTTGGGCGCTATTACCGGCTCATAGTATTTGCTAAATTCACTTGATAAATGGACTTGAAGTACCGATCTGTTACAAGATATACCGCTACCTCTTCAACCTCCACTTTGATTCTACCATAGATGCCAATTTAGAGAACAAGACATCAATATCCTTCACTTTTCCTGTATAAATATTTACTTTTAATTATTAACACAAAACGGAAATAATGACATTCACTTGTCTGAGTTGTATTTCTGTCTTAATCGCAGACAAATTTGACATAAGCAGCAATCCCCACCCACCCCTTTTTTTTGTACATTTTTTCTGCATTAATATTTTGAAGCAGTAATCCTTAGAAGAGGTAATAATTGTAGATTACTCCTATTGTGTCTCTTAATGCGACAGGGGAATGTGATAAAGGAAGAGGCAGCGAAAGGGTTGAACCCCGGCGTGATCGTCCTCATTGTGGTTGTTGGTCTTGTGTTGCTTTTCCTCATTGGGAACTATGCGCTGTACGTGTACGCTCAGAAAACTCTTCCGCCGAAAAAGAAGAAGCCCGTTTCCAAGAAGAAGTTGAAGAAGGAAAGGCTCAAGCAAGGGGTCTCTGCACCTGGAGAATAGAGCAACCCCTCGATAATGCGGGGATGAAAAACTTTTATTTCTGGTCATTAGATCGAACCCTGTAGTTAATGCTAAACTCAGCTACTTTGCAAAATCTAGGTTGTGATTTGTCATGACTGTGGTGGCGGTTTGAATTATTATGCTGGATTGAGATATTACTGAAACAATATTATCGGTCTTTGCTTAATGAGACGTAGTCCGTACCTGTCTCTTTATCGTTGATGCTTTCTATGAATTGATTATGGTGATGTGCCCTGGTATCAGGTTAGATGAAAGGAGTGGTAAAACTGCACCGTAGCCGGACTGCTCAGTTCTGCCAAGAAAATGACTGGTTAAAAACTTAAAATCTTTATCCAGGTTGCATCTGAAGTTGTAATTTTTCATTGATCGAATTTTGCATGCTGAGGTTTGAAATCCTTTTGCAACTGTTATTTGATTTCAGTGGTTCTTTAGCTTTTGCGGTATGCAAATGTACGAAGTGTACATAATCCATGGGGATCGAAAGAATTTTAATATAAATTATAAATGGGAGATCAATATGTAGCCGCATTTGAAAATGAATCATGTTATTAGTCACATTGTATAAATGCACAACACTTAAAGATGCCACGAATGTCAGGCATAGTAATGAGGAAACGTAGAAAGATCGAAACAATGCGTTAATACATCTTATGAAGAAAGGTGCCATAGAGATTCATGCCTGTGTCGATGGTAACGACCGACGTTATGTCCTTCCAATTAGCACATTCACCAAAGAGATGTCGGTTCAACTCAAGTTCCTCAGGACTACTTAAGTAACAAGAAGGGGAACCAAGATGTGGCGGGATATCAACCAAGATGTCAGAATACAATCACACAGAAGTTTTCATGACAACCATTCCATTCATTTGGTTACTCCAACTCTTGCTTGTTTTAGAGTCAGCATTACTGGTTGATGTTCGGGTTCCCGCACACGAATCCAATGAAAGAATGCTTTGGACACCGAGAACCGACCTTCCCCACCTCACCAATGTCACAGTCCTGCAAAGTCACACACCGAAGTTCACATCGTACAAATTCCGGCATCGTCTCTGGTCATTGGTCATCCTAGGAAAACCCACCACTTACGAAATCCATCACCCTTGCATCGAGGGCGTGATACATTTCGCATCCTTGGATAGAAAATCAATGGCCTATTCAATACTCACCAATCAAACCAAAAACCGACAAACTGATCGTATACCAACTTCCCACTTTGCATCCGTCCGCGATTTGAGATATTCCGACAAGATAATTCTCCAAGTCGATGTTTCCATTGCAAATTATTACAACAAAAACCACAAATTTTATCATGGAGTAGCTTCTAAGCATTTGTAAGAAAATGTTGGTGTGCATGTGCACAGGAGCGTTTCCTATGAATTCCCTCACAGGAGGCAGGGGTCAGCGGGACCCACCCTGCCACCATGCCTCTTGTGCGCCGCGTTCTCATGATATGCCTTCTGCACGTGAAAAAGGCCATGATCCCTATTTGGAAAAACATACCCAAGAATTTTTGAGTGTTAATTCAAAAATAAATTATTTTTTTTTTGAGAAAAAGAGAGATGCGGAGGGTTCTAATAATTAAAAAATTAATTATTCTTTTTGGGAGGAGAAACAGTTGTGGTGGGTTCTAGTATGTTTTGGGAGGATAGAGAGATGTAGAGGGTTTTACGTATAAACAATTAAATTTTTTTGATAGAAGAGAGAAAGATGATGTAGATGGCTTAAGAGTAATAAGAGTTTATGCGTAAATTTTTATTTAAAGGAGGATTTATGTGTAAATTTATAAATAATGAGGGTGTATGTGTAAATTTTTATTTGAATGCGTTATTATTTTTGTCTTTTTTTTATGTGAGGTGCAGGCCTTAGGGGGTGAGTTTTTCTCTTTTTTCTGTAAATTTTGAAAAAAAAATGAGTTAGAGGAACTTTTAATTTTTTTGTCTTTTCTTTTTCTTTAAAGTTATGATAGGAGTGAGGATTTTTCTCATTTTTGCATTTTTTTTTTCTAGAAAAAGGGAGAAGTGAAGCTCTAAGCGAAGGGTATATATGCATTATACACACACACATAAAGTTTCATATTTGGAATAGTACTCTAACCTTTAGTTATAAAAACATTTTAGTTATAGTTACCACTATAGCAATATTATCTTTATGTTATGATTATGAACTCAATTTAGTAATATGGTCTTCGAATTTGTAGTTCCATTAATAGAATTACGGATTTTTGTCGTAAAATCTCGGAGGGGACAACATTAACAAAATATCATTGCGCCCCTGGTGGACCCGGAAGTAAATATAATGTTTTATATCCTTTAAATTTGGGGGTCTGAGGCACAATAGCTACAACTATGCAATTACCTATAATTTTTTTATAAGTCTTATATTAATACAAACACACCGACTTTATTTTATTGCATTTTGCAGCTTTAAATAATAGTTGAATCGCATCATGGAAACCTAGCTAGAGTGCCTAGCATACAGAAAGAAACTCTCACGTAATACAAAACGGACATGTGATTTTCACTTTGAGTGACATATATCTCGAACTCAAGCAGTTGGATAAACCGGTTCGATGGCGATTCCACACATACCTTGAGGCGCTTCAACATCCTTTTGAATCCTCATATATCCATCCTCACCCCACGACGTTCCCCATTGGTTCTTAAGCAACCAATAATCCATCCCTGTATCAGAGTCGGTTCCATAGCCGACGAATGTCACGGCATGGTTAAGGGAGCTAGGATCGTTGCTGCACGGACCATCAAACACGCCGCCTATATAATGATGGAAGGCATCACTGGCATGTATGCAAACAGCGACAGGCTGTTGTGACACCGCCTGCATAAGTGCAGACTCGCTATTCGGCGTTACAGTTTCATAGCCAGAGATAGTAGCTACAGAAGATACGGATTTGCAGGACCCCTGTGCCGACTGGTATGGATAGTTATTTTCACTTGTAAGGCCTCGGTTGTCGACAATAAATTGGAAGGCAGAGCTCGGCAGGCCTCCTCCGCATCCATTGTCGTTACCGTTAATGTCACAATCCACAATCTCTTGCTCCGATAAAGATACTAAATTCCCCGCCGAGATTTGATTGATCCCTTCCATTGCCGCCACTGCCGCAAAAGCCCAACAACATCCTATATGTATATTCACATAAGAACATCTCGTTAGCAAAAATAAATAAATAAACAAACAAAGAGCTTAATGGGGCCGTGAGCGTTCACAAGCCCATTAGCTCAAAATGAAGTCTTAAAACAGGAGGAGGTGGTCCCTCCATTAAGTTGTGTTTAGACCCAACTTTTAAGATTGCGTGTACTTTTATAGCTAATAAGGTTGTGAATGTTCACGGTACCTAATCTTCCAATAAGTAAAACCAGTTAATTTCTTGATTGTGTGAAACTAATTAATTATAATTTAGTAGATGACTTACCACAAGTTTCTTGATCCTTTACACCAGTGACTGCGCCTTGAGTCCTCCAGTCCACGCTAGAAGCAACATCCGTAACATTTTCATACCTGAAGCTTGTGGTCCTCAAGCCATCATCGGAAGTCTTCAGTAGAATTCCGGTGCGGGATGCCATAAACTCATCGGTCGTCAGATCGGAAAACTTGTTGAGCCCAAGCTTATACTTGCGGTCTCCAGCACGGTTGACCGATTCAATGTATTCGACGTTCTGTTTGAATATCTTGAACCGATGCTCTTTCTCTGCAGCATCTTTATAGGCACGCCCATGCTTAGCCATCCATTGTTCATGCTTATCGAACATCTCTACATCGATGCTCGAAGCTTTCGAATTTTCGTTGTGGGATAGGCGATTCGTGGCTGCAGATGCCCAAGAAACCAAGATCAACAAGGCCGAAACAAAGAATTGGTGCCTTAGTGAAGCCATTGTGATGAGTTCAATGGAAGTGTATTATCTGCACAATTAATGAAGATCACAAGGAAAGGCTAAGTTTATATAGAGGATGGGTTTCATGTTATCAATTGAGAGGACATGTATGATGTATGAATTTCTAGATAATTTAGAGAGAGACAAGAGAAGGAGACTGAAGACTTAAGCGGAGAAGAAAAGAATGGCCATGGCCATTCTCATCGTGCATGAGATTTCATGCATGAAGTATGTTGTAAAAAGTCTTTGGTGAAAGCGAAGTGGGAGAATCACTTGTTTAATTACTATTTGAATTGGATGAAGGTTGAGATGGTATATGATTATGAAAGAAGATTGAACAAATAGAAAAAAGCAAGAATAATCCAACTCCGGATTTTAAGTGTTTCGGAGCAAAGCACCTACATCCGCAGCAGGAAGCATGTTATCATATAAGAAAACATCAAATTAATACATATAAAACTTGAACAAGAGGCAACAAATTAAATACGTGTATAGACAATCATATGCAACTAAATCTACATATAAATATATATTTCATCATGGACTATGACAAGGCAAGACGGCGAGTTCATGAAAGAGCATGACAAGAGAAAAGGAGGGATGAAGACTTACTCGCGGTGTGAGTCAGTATAACAACCGGTTCATCGTTTTCTATATCCTAATAGCAGAAAGCAAATTCGGTACATTTATGACTCGGGAGAGATGAAAGGAAAAAAAAAATGAAATAAGAGTTTTGAGTTTGTGGAGTTTGAGGAGGAAGGAGGGACGACACAAATTAATAAAAGAATGGTTTATGGTAAAAAAAAAAAACTATTCAAAACCATTCTAATTATCATGTGGATTGATTTTGGGATTTTGAGAAAAAAAAATTGAAAGGTCATTTGTAGGTTATAACAAAGTTTTAAAATTTTTGCAAGATCTAAGGTTCGAATAAGTGACCAATGAAACATGTAACACCATGTATCTTGAAATCCTAATAAAATAAGTGTTTTCCGTATTTCCCTTGGTTCTATGTTCAATTGACATGTTTAGTGCGATATCGGTTTTGATATCAGCCAAATATCAGCCCTGAGCCAGCTCAAACATGTCAAAGACGGCTCAGAAGTCTTTCCCTGTGATTATTTCTTCTTTAGGTGTTTGAGCCGGCTCAACACCTTTGAGACGGCTCATGACCATCTTGAGCCGACTTATGGGTCCAGAGAATTGATTTTTTTTTCTTCTCTATGTGTAAGAGACAGTTCATGGTGAACTTGAGCCGGGTCAACACCTTTTAGACAGCTTAAGGCTATCTTGAGCCGGTTCAACGAGTTCCTGGAGCAATTATTTTATTCTCCGTCTCTGTGAGACGGCTCAAACATATCTTGAGCCGGCTCAACGTGAATCTGATTGATTTCTTGATATTTCGCATGAATTTTTCCATCACGTATCCGACCTAATATCTATTTAAACCCACGAATAAACTCGAGAAAACCCTAATCTTGGCCGTCTCTCTCATCCAGAAATCCTTGATCTCCCTCACAAAACCTTAGTCTTCCTTTCTCTCATCTCCACTACAAAACTCGAGCAACCCGATGTCCTCACCATCGGCTTCATCTTCTTCGTGAGATCACTACACCCATCGATCCAAGCCATCACGTCGAGATCACCTTTGTATTCATCATCAAGATTAAACGAAAACTCAACATAAGGCAAGTACTCTTGTTCCCTTGTATTTCGCTGAAGCGACATCGGTGAACTTCTTAATTTAAATTCATTAGTTTAAAGAAAAATGACATGATCGTGATATCGTGAATTTCAATTATGTGTGAAACCCATGTTTTATGTATTTAACGGAACCTTAAAGATGCTAGCAGACCCGTTAAATCAACTTCTAAAATCATGCATAACACCTGTTCGAATAAATGCCACACCCAATCGCCATGCTTGTATGTTTCATGCACATTCTTATTATGGTTATTATTCCAACTCCGGATTTAAGTGTTTCAGAGCAAAGCACCTACATCCGCCGCGGGAAGCATGTTATCATATGAGAAAACTGTAAATTAATACATATAAAACTTGAACAAGAGGCAACAAATTAAATACATTTATAGACAATCATATGCAACTAAATCTACATATAAATATATATTTCATCATGGACTATGACAAGGAACGACGACGAGTTCATGAAAGAGCACGACAAGAGAAAAAGAGGGATGGAGACTTACTCGCGGTGTGAGTCAGTATAACAACCGGCACATCGTTTTCTATATCCTAATAGCAGAAAGCAACTTCGGTACATTCAAGGCTCGAGAGAGATGAAAGGAAAAAAAAGGAAGTAAGAGTTTTGAGTTTGTGGAGTTTGAGGAGTAAGGAGGGACGACACAAATAAAAGAATGGTTTATGGTCATTCAAAACCATTCTAATTATCATGTGAATTGATTTTGGGGTTTTGAGAAAAAGAAATTGAAAGGTCATTTGTAGGTTATGAAAAAGTTTTAAAAAATTTGCAAGATCTAAGGTTCGAATAAGTGACCTATGAAACATGTAACACCATGTACCTTGAAATCCTAATAAAATAAGTGTTTTCCGTATTTCCCTTGGTTCTATGTTCAATTGACATGTTTAGTGCGACATTAGTTTTAATATCAGCTAAATATCAGCCCTGAGCCAGCTCAAACATGTCAGAGACGGCTCAGAAGTCTTTCCCTGTGATTATTTCTTCTTTAGGTGCTTGAGCCGGCTCAACACCTTTGAGATGGCTCATGACCATCTTGAGCCGACTTATGGGTCCTGAGAATTGATTTTTTTCTTCTCTGTGTGTATGAGACAGTTCATGGTGAACTTGAGCCGGGTCAACACCTTTTAGACGGCTCAAGGCTATCTTGAGCCGGTTCAACGAGTGGCTGGAGCAATTATTTTATTCTCCGTTTCTGTGAAACGGCTCAACGTGAATCTTATTGAATTCCTGATATTTCGCATGAATTTTTCCATCACGTATCCGATCTAATATCTATTTAAACCCACGAATAAACTTGAGAAAACCCTAATCTTGGCCGTCTCTCTCATCCAGAAATCCTAGATCTCCCTCAGAAAACCCTAGTCCTCCTTTCTCTCATCTCCACTACAAAACTCGAGCAACCCAACGTCCTCACCATCGGCTTCATCTTCTTCGTAAGATCACTACACCCATCGATCCAAGCCATCAGGTCGAGATCGCTTTTGTCTTCATCATCAAGATTAAACGAAAACTCAACATAAGGCAAGTACTCTTGCTCTCTTGTATTTCGCCGAAGCGACATCGGTGAACTTCTTAATTTAAATTCATTAGTTTAAACAAAAAGGACATGATCGTGATATCATGAATTTCAATTATGTATGAAATCCATGCTTTATGTATTTAACGGAACCTTAAAGATGCTAGCACACCCGTTAAATCAACTTCTAAAATCATGCATAACACCTGTTCGAATAAATGCCACACCCAATCGCCTTGCTTGTTTGCTTCATGCACATTCTTATTATGGTTATTATTGCAATCATGTTATTACGTGTTATCCGTGACATGTAAGAAAACTCTGTCTCATGCCATATATACATATCGTGACCATTATGACTTGAACAATAGAACGTGATCACCGACTTGAATACCGAACCATATATACACGTTGATTCGTGCCACCGGCACTAATTCTTGATTTCGTGTTTATTGTCGTGACTTCGTGTTATTATCGTGATTTTGTGTGTATTCATGATGCGTGCCAGATAATCATGTCAGTCGGTATTCAACCCCAGTGATTGAGTTTTATTGTTGTGACTATACCTAGAAAATACAGGGGATTGGAGAAATTGAAAGGTGGAAATTGGACCCGTTATTTCCCCAATCAGAGCAAAGCTCTGTTCAAATTTTAAATTTTGAAATGATGCAGCGCTTCATAGCAGCACCAGCGCTGAAAGTCAAAGACTCTGAGGCAACGCTCACGTGCAAAGCACGTGAGCGCTAGCGCTAAGAGCGCTGCACTCTAAGCAGCACACCACGTGCAAAGCACGTGAGCGCTAGCGCTAAGAGCAGCGCAAGCAGCGTATCACGTGCAAAGCACGTGAACGCTAGTGCTAAGAACGCCGCACTCTAAGCGGCGCACCACGTGCAAAGCACGTGAACGCTAGCGATAGAGCAAAATGTTCTCGACCCTTGGATCAAAGATCCAACGAACATGATTAAAAATCATCAATTGACCAGAATAAAATTCTGTTAAGGAAACATTCCTCAGAATCTTTCCAAACAGGAAAGAATATGCTCTGAAAATCAGAGCATCGCTGGATCAATGATCCAATGGTGATTAAAAATCATCAAAAAACAGAATAAATTCTGTATGGGAAAAATTTCCCAATCTTGTTAAAAACAAAAAGATTGCCTTCTATAAATCAGAAGCCCTTGGATCAAAGATCCAACGGGGGAAACATCCCTAAATCAATTAGAGAAAAGATCTCCTTAACCGATTCAACAAATCAACCTACATTATATAAAGGCTCCAAGACTTCTAGTCTGATAGAGAGGAAACACCCCCCCCCCCACACACACACACAAACTTTGAGAAAGTTCAGAGAGAAGAGCAAGCTCTTGACAGAAGAAGAATTTCTTCAAGGTAAAATAAAGAGATCAAAGCATCTCATCAGAAAAAGAACTTAGTTCTTAGGAAAGATCATAGATCTATAAGATAAATTGTCTTTCACAAAAGAGATCATAACATCTCATTATATAAAGGGGGGAGAATAATTCAATTCTCTTAGGATCATAGATCAATAAAGGCAAAGCCTTTCACCAAAAACATAAGAGATTGAAACATCATCTGTAAAATAAGAACTTTGTTCTTAGATCCATGAGACAAAGTCTCTTATAAGAGAGAATTCAATTCTCAGAGCGCAAAGCTGCCTAAAAAGAGCCCTAGCGCTCCAATTAAAAGAAGCGCCTCAGCGCTTCAAATCTAGCGCACAGCGCTGCAGAGCCTTAGCGCTCCAAATTTAAAGAAGCGCTTTGCGCTCCAAATTTCACAAGAAGCGCTCTGCGCTCATTGAAGGGCGCTCAACGCCAAGCACGCCACGTGCTCCTCACGTGTGCGCTACTTAAACAGAAGCGCTTTGCGCTCTTTGACTGGCGCTCACTGCAAAGCGTGCCATGTGCTCCTCACGTGTGCGCTACTTTCACAAGAAGCGCTCTGCGCTCATTGACTGGCGCTCAGCACCAAGCGCGCCACGTGCTCCTCATGTGTGCGCTACTCAATAGAAGCGCTCTGCGCTCAGCGCCAAGCGCACCATGTGCTCCTCACGTGTGCGCTAAGAGAACATAAACTGTTATATAAATAAAGCCCCAGAGCTATGATGAGTGCTCAGCACTCAATAAAAGACAAAAAGATTGTCAGAAATCAAACCAATGCTCGGCATTGTTTAATGATTAACATTTTAACTGAATGGGCCGAGCTCAAGTTGGCCACAGATCCCTAATTGAGCCCATATGCTCATAAATCTTTGATCTTAGTCCTAAATTGGACTAAAAATCTCCCAACCAATATTGGTTCGAGGGTACATCTCTTCACCCCTCTGATAATTGTCGTTGTAATCCTTCAACGTCTTCAGAGAGGTGACGGATCCCGACAACCAGACATTCCACGGACTGTGGAGTCCTTAAACTCATGGACTATGATGTCCTTAAACTTTACGGACTGTGAGGTCCTTAAACTCATAGACTATGATGGTCTTTAAACTTTACAGACTATGACGTCTTTAAACTATGGACTATGATGTGCTTAAACTCCATGGACCATGATGTCCTTAAATTTCTGGACCGCAATGTCCCTAAACTAAACAATAGAGCCCAAATGCTTTCTTATTGGATCTAAACGATCCTATTAAGTAGATCTTAGTCTAAAATTAGACTAACGTATTCTTAACAAAAATTTAAGTTGATCTTGATCTCAATGAGATTAACGATCCTTAAACCCAAACCAAACCCAAATTTAAGAAAATACGGATTTGGACTAATCCACGCCCTAGGATCTACAACATAAATTAATCTCCATATACAATCTACGGGCAACCAAACCAAAACAAACACACACGACATGAAGTGACCATCTGAAGAAGGAGAAAGTGGCTACCGTGATGCGGTAGCATAATTAACTGCAGGGGCTTGCGCCTGCAGGGAAGAGCGTCCCCACAATCAAAAATCCCTCAACGAGGGAGAATCTGACAAAGTCTGCTACATCGGTTGCATCCGTCTAAACCTTCGATACATGGTGTCATAAATCAACTTGGCATCATCGGAGAGGTGGACGGATAAAACCAAATAGCATCTGCCCCCAAATTCAGGCAAGACGTTAGTCTTCTGGTCTTTCGGCGGAGAACAGATTCTGGCATGCCGGGTTGGACTCTTTTCCTCTTTCCACTCCACACTTCGTGTGTCGTGTTTCGCGAACGAATCGCGGTTTGCTATGGTTGCCCCTGGATTCGAGGTACTAAGATTTGGTGTCTTGCTACGTGCAGAAAATAGAAGATCAATAGTTTTCAACTGCACAAACTGCAACAACTGCAACAACTCCAACAACTCCCACTCCGTCTCTGTCGGAGGAGTGACCTATGGGGCTCAAGCGGCCTCCCTTTTTACAATGACGGTGGAACATATGACGCAAGCCACCGCTGGGCTGTTCTTTGGGACCATGCTCCCACCAATGAGCTTCAACGCCCCATTGCCGTCGCAAGAAGCTCCGAAGAAGTCGGTCTTTGATCGGCTTACAACTACCGCGGCCCCTCTCAATAGGTCGCCCAAGTTCAGTGCCTTAGTTTTCAACAGACTAGGCCAAATCTCAAATGGGCCCGTCAAGAAGCCCACAATACTTGAAGGGGTTATCCCGAAGCGGATAGCCATTCCTGCTCATGAAGTCGCCAAGGCGGCTTCTCCTGCGAAGGAGTCGGTCTTTGCAAGACTGACCATTTCAGCTCCCGTTCCAGGCAAAGCCATGAAGGCCGCTTCCTCTGTTTGAAAGTCGGTCTTCGCAAGACTGACTATCCCCTCTCAGCGGACGTCAGTCTTCGACAGGCTAGCGCCAATAACAGCCTCTCCTCAAAGCAGGGGGCATGACGAAGCTACCCCCATAACTGAACCGGTACCGTCTGCTCGACACGCTCGACGTCGCCACTGGCGCCGAGTGAGGAAAGCTGGGGGCAATTCCCCATCTGGACTTACCCCGCCGGCTCCAACAGTAGAAGTCGATGCTGCTGTTCCAACTGGGAACAACTTTGAACCAATCAGGAGGGTGCTCAAGAACTCTCCGACGGCCGTGCTAAAAAGATCTCCTTCACCTACTGAGAACGCTACAAAGGTGAAGCTGGAGCATCCCCCTCAGCGGCTGTCCTCTAAAATTCACAAGGTTTGGCGACAGGTCCAAGACTCTATGGTTAACCAAGACCACTCCCGCCGACAGAAAAAGATGAAAGTTTGGCAAGAAAAGGACTACCCTGTCGTACCAAAAAAGGCGTCATTTACTTGGATGCCCGCTGCAACGGCCCTCTCAACTTCGACCGTCCACAAGAGGAGAAGGCTGGAGAAAATCCCCGTGTCCTCGACGAATTTTAAGGACACCGAACCTAAACGCCCCAAGTCTGGGGGCATGGTGGTGCATACTGTTTATATGGCTTTCGGAAAAGAGGAAATTCATGCTTCTACGGGTCACCGACCACTTACACGGTCTGTGACTAAGGCTAAGGAGCAACAACAACAGAAGCTCCAAAAGATGCTGACGGCCATGGCCGCACTCACTGGACCGAAAACAAGCCCGGAGACATCCTCGGAGCAGCGTCATGAGCAGGAAACTGATGTTGAATTCTTTCAGAGAATGCTTGAGAAGAAGGACAAAGAGGCCGCGGAACAAGCGGCTAACATAAAACAGATGGCCCTTCTATTCCAAGATATGGTGAGCATGATGATCCAGCCGGACCCTCCAGCTGAAGACCCTTCAATAATAATTGAAGATGATAAAGGAGAGACATTAAATCATCTTCCGGCTCTATCAGCAGCCAAGGAGGAGACCATCTCCAAAGACACGCTCGATGATTATATAACTCAACAGATACGAGCTCATCAGGCGAGCGAAGCGGCCGGCCAAATCGTCAAGACTGGGTGACCCTATCCGGGTTGGTACGATCAAATAAAGTACCCACCGGGATACACGATCCCTAAGTTCTACGTATACAAGGGGACAGGCAATCCCCACCAACATGTCGCTCAGTTCAGGGCTCTGTGCGGCAACACCGGAGGTGACGATAAGCTACTGCTTCGCCAATTCGTTAGCAGCTTGTCGGAAACAACATTCGAATGGTATTCCGAGCTCCCGAATGACTCCGTTTAGACATTTGCAGAAATGAAGCTGCTTTTTACACAAAGATTCGCGAGCGCCAGCGAGTGCACTCCGATCACCGCACTAATTAATGCTAGAGTGAAGCAGGGAGAAACCTGGGTTCAATATGCCATTCGGTGGCGGAATCTATGGTCAAAGTGTGAACATCGCATAGAGGAAGCTCCTGCCGTGGGCATGTTTGTGGGAACCCTCAATCTTCAGGCGACTATATCCCAATTCATGATGTTTTTCAAGCCGACCGCCTTCCAGGACTTGATCGACAAGCTGGCCCAAATGGACCAGATGGGCCATAACCGTCCTCCTTAAAGACGGATCCTCGGAATGAGAAGGGGAAAGGGAAAGCAACCTTCGTCGCCAACGCTCAACAACAACCGAGTGGCCTGAGATAGGTTATTCGCCAAAGCAACAAGCGTCAATCCCTCGATGAGAATTTAAGACGTCCTTACTCGTTTCCCCGGGATAAAACAAGGAGACTGTTCGAACTAGTAGTGCACAACGGGCTTATCGCTCTGCCGGATCCGAGACACCCACCGCAACTTGGTGACGTCAACCATCCTAACTATTGTCCCTACCATAGAGTAGTGGGTCACCCAATCGAAGATTGGTACGTCTTCAAAAACTGGGTTGAAAACCAGTACCAACAAGGCAAGTTTGCGCTGTCTGAAAACTGGAGGGTAAACCCACCACAACAGCACAACCCTAAAAGGGTGGACACGCCGGAGGCATCATGCTCATTTATAGAGGAAGCTCCATGGGAAGTCGTTCTTTCGGCAAAAACTAAAAGAATGCTGAAAGATCTTCAAACATGTCCAGCGATCAGGTGGAAGAGCCCGCTAGAGCCAGAGATCGTCGAGGGGATGCTGAAACCACGCCCAACATTGGGAGTTAATAGCGATGGGCAAAACACCCAAGCCCAGCTGTCAAAGTCTTCGAAGAAAAAGAAGAAGACCAAAAAGCCCGCGCAGTTTGATGACAAGCGCACGGATCTGCAAAAGCATATTGACGCGCTGGAGGAATATAACCAAAAGGCGCGGACCCCAGTCACACTCCAGGAATTTCTCAACCATATCCTTGAGAACAGCCTTTAAAAACTGGTTGCAGGGATATGTTGCCCACCGACAACGCGTTCAACGAGTGAAGCTCAAGGCTCATCGGAAACAGAGAAGCACGACAGATGAGCACAAAAGAACTGCCGGCAACTGTCACATAGTTAACACCAAGGGATCGCAAGTTAACACCTTTGGAAGCGACTCTGACGAAGAAATAGCCCCAGTCCTCTCTTCAAGGAATCCACCTCCGACACAAAAGATACGAAGACTTGCGAGGACATCTAGCTGCGTAATCGTACGTTGCCCGGAAAAAATCCCGGACCTACGAACAACGGACCAAAACGTCCCTAAACTACTACAAACCGCAGCATCCTAGGGCTGACGCAAAAAAAACCGGTATATCCATAAGCGAAATGGGCACGGATGAAAACCCGAAAGGGCTCCGTGAGTAAAAACAGCAGGGCTACCGGCGAGTTTGTGAGAACCCGAAAGGGCGCAATCTCATTAAAAGACACTTGCAAGGTCCTCTTGACCCTGTAAGGAGAAAATACCTGCATGAGATCCTTACGACTCACAAAGGAGCGACACACTTAGGGATCCCCACGATTCCTAAGGAGAAATTACACTTACGAGATCCTCGCGACTCGTAAGGAGAACCCTCTTATAAGACACTCACGGCTCATAAGATTCAAAAGCCTTAAGCTACAGGGATCTCAACCTGTTCTTAAGCCATCACAATCCCCAAATTGCCTTACAAGCGGTTCAATATTGATCCTTGTATACAATCCACGAGCACAAATAAACGTTTCCCCAACAGAGTCCCACCACTGACGAGGGATATCTTTATATGGAGAACGACACTTGTAAGTCCTCTCGACTTATAAGGAGAAAGCACTATTGTAAGATCCTTACGACTTATAAGAGAATACACACTTAGGAATCCTCGTGATTCCTAAGGAGAAAATGCACCTACGAGATCCTCACGACTCGTAGGGAGAAATACCTTTATGAGACCCTTAGGGCTCGTAAAGTCAAAAAGCCTTAGTCAACAGGTAACTAACCCTGTTTGCTAACCCACCTTTGTTCGACATCGACAGAAGCAAATGATGATTCTCTCCTGGCAATGTCCTCGTGGTAGCGATGCTGATACCTAAATCGGTATCAAATTCCAAACCCTTTCACGGCAAATGATGATTCGCTCCTGGCAATATTCCAGTCGTAGCGATACTGATGCTAAGATTGGCACCAGATTCCAAGTTCCATACTCGCGGCGAAAAGTCAGCGAGCCAAAAATGCATATGAAATAGCCAAAATGATAAGGCAACTTGCAACAAAATCAGTAAATATAATATATGCATACAAAAACAGCCAAAATGATTGGGCAACTCGCAATAAAAAAAAACAGCGAGTAAAAAGAAAAATAGCCGAAATGATTGGGCACCGCGAAAAATAGCTGAAATGATTGAGCAATCATGAACTTCGCGATATAAAAGCTGAAATGATAGAGCATCGCGGAAATAAAAAATGAAAGAATAAAACTTTTGCCCTGCAGGTAAGTCCATACTGGCCCCTGTACGCAATCCATGGGCATAAACGAAAGGGAACCACATTTCCCCACCAGACCTTGTCAAAGGGAGAGTCAGATCTCAACGGCAATATCTGCATCCCAGAAGAACAACAACGGTGTTCCTCCTCATTCCAGCAGGATTCAGACGCGACGTCAACAAAGCGGAGCCACGGCAAAGTCCTAGTTCCAAGACTCTACGGTCCACAGACAACCTAGAGTCGACCAATGACCACCCCGCCGGATCGACGCTCCGTCTCGGAAACAAGTCAATCAACTCCGAGGAAATCTGTGTCCTTGGCAAAACCTCGATTCAGGGAAATCAGCGTCCTTGACGAGAGCATCTCGATTCGTGTCGACCCACAAGGAAATCAGTGTCTTTGCAGGAATATCTCGATTCGTCTCAACTCCGAGGAAATCAGTGTCCTTGGCAAAAATCTCGATTCAGGGAAATCAGCGTCCTTGACGAGAGCATCTCGATTCGCATCGCCCCGCAAGGAAATCAGTGTCTTTACAGGAATACCTCGATTCGTCTCAGCTCCGAGGAAATCAGTGTCCTTGGCAAAAACCACGATCCAGGGAAATCGGCGTCCTTGACGAGAGCATCTCGATTCGCGTCGACCCGCAAGGAAATCAGTGTCTTTGCAGGAATATCTCGATTCGTCTCAACTCCGAGGAAATCAGCGTCCTTGGCAAAAACCTCGATTCAGGGAAATCAGCGTCCTTGAAGAGAGCATCTCGATTTGCGTCGACCCGCAAGGAAATCAGTGTCTTTGCAGGAATACATCGATTCGTCTCAGCTCCGAGGAAATCAGCGTCCTTGGCAAAAACCTCGATTCAGGGAAATCAGCGTCCTTGACGAGAGCATCTCGATTCGCGTCGACCCGTAAGGAAATCGGTATCTTTGCAGGAATACCTCGATTCGTCTCAGCTCCGAGGAAATCAGTATCCTTGGAAAAAACCTCGATTCAGGGAAATCAGCGTCCTTGACGAGAGCATCTCGATTCACGTCGACCCGTAAGGAAATCGGTGTCTTTGCAGGAATACCTCGATTCGTCTCAACTCCGAGGAAATCAGTGTCCTTGGCAAAAACCTCGATTCAGGGAAATCAGCGTCCTTGACGAGAGCATCTCGATTCGCGTCGACCCGTAAGGAAATCCGTGTCTTTGCAGGAATACCTCGATTCGTCTCAACTCCGAGGAAATCAGCGTCCTTGGCAAAAACCTCGATTTAGGGAAATCAGAGTTCTTGACGAGAGCATCTCGATTCGCGTCGACCCGCAAGGAAATCAGTGTCTTTGCAGGAATATCTTGATTCGTCTCAACTCCGAGTAAATCAGCGTCCTTGGCAAAAACCTCGATTCAGGGAAATCAGCGTCCTTGACGAGAGCATCTCGATTCGCGTCGACCCGCAGAGAAATCAGTGTCTTTGCAGGAATACCTCGATTCGTCTCAACTCTGAGGAAATCAGCGTCCTTGGCAAAAACCTCGATTTAGGGAAATCATCTTCCTTGACGAGAGCATATCGATTCGCGTCAACCCGCAAAGAAATCATTGTCTCTGCAGGAATATACGACGTCAGCAAAACGGAGCCATGGCAGAGTCCCTAGTTCCAAGTCTCGACGGCCACATCTACAGCCTGGAGACCCACAACAACGTTCCTCCTCATTCCAGCAGGATTCGGATGCAACAATCAATCTCGGAGCCACGGCAGAGTCCATAGTTCCAAGTCTCGACGGCCACATCTACATCCTGGAGACCCACAACAGCATTCCTCCTCATTCCATCAGGACTCGAATGCGACAATCAATCTCGGAGCCACGACAGAGTCCATAGTTCCAAGTCTCGACGGGCACATCTACAGCCTGGAGACCCACAACGGCGTTCCTTCTCATTCCAACCAGAAGCAGATACGACGTCAACAAATGGAGCCATGGCAGAGTCCCTAGTTCCAAGTCTCGACGGCCACATCTACATCCTGGAGACCCACAACAGCGTTCCTCCTCATTCCAGCAGGATTCAGACGTGACAATCAACCCCGGAGCTATGACAAAGTTCCTAGTTCCAAATCTCGACGGTTCACAGACAACTTAGAGACCACCTCGACATTCGTCTCATTACAGCAGACGCAACGTCAGCAAAGCGGAGCCGCGGCAAAGTTCCCAGTTCCAGGACTCGGCGGTGCACAGACAACCGAAAGTCAATCCTGACCCCATATGGCTAAAGTCAATCCTGACCCTGTATGGCCAAAGTCAATCCTGACCCCGTATGGCCAAAGTCAATCCTGACCCCGTATGGCCAAAGTCAATCCCGACCCGGCATGGCTAAAGTCAATCCTGACCCCATATGGCTAAAGTCAATCCTAACCCCGTATGGCCAAAGTCAACCCCTGACCCCGTCGAACACGGCTAAAGTCAATTCTGACCCCGTGGAAAACAGCCAAAGTCAACCCTCGACCTCCCCGTCAAAGCAATACTTTGATTCGGGAGCAGGTCAACTCATTAATTACTTACGAGTCCTCTCGACTTATAAGGAAGAAAATTCTCTTGTGAGATCCTTACGACTCTCAATAGAAAACACACTTAAGGGTCCTCACGACTCCTAAGGAGAAAATACACCCACTAGATCCTCACGACTCGTAGGGAGAAAAATCTTTATGAGACCCTCATGGCTCATAAAATTGAAAAGTCTTAGGCGGCAGATCTGAATCTGTTTCCTAAGCCATCGCTACCCTGCAAAGAGTCCAAGATGTACAGCTACCTACTATCTACAGGCCACACTTGCTAAAATCACATGGCAACAACACAGCAAAGAGAAGAAAGCAACAGTGGGAGATAGATTTCAAACTCGGGAAAAGGGTCAGGATAACGCAGTCACGTTTCATTATCGCACTCTATCGGTTGGTAGTCTAACCGATAAGAAGGTGTGCAACTGGAATAGATTGTGAGGGAATAAAAATAGAAGAACAAAAACAGGGAGATATTATGAGTCAAATAATTTGAAGGCCGGCATAAGGATTCTAGGATAATTTCCTAAGTCGACAAGAATGATTCAAGATGTATGCAAGAGGAAATTATAGATGCAAATAAGAAGAAAAAGAATTGACTGGAATTTAAAAAAGTAGGAGAAATCCAATAAGAAGGAAACGTTAAAAAGGTAAGGAACAAATAAAGATCATGCAGTCGCAAAGGCTGGGGTTTAGACTACAAGTATCGTACAACTTTTTTAAAGGTAGAAGAAGGATGGTCCAAGAAATACAAGTAAGGGGGTAACATAACTGGAATCTTAAAAAATTTCCGGAGATGAATGTCGGTGATTGGGAATCTCGAACACTACCCTTCTTTGACAACAGTCGAGGGTAGCGTGGAAAATCCCTAGCTGCTCTATGCATAGTAACTCCTATAGAAAGTAGTCATTACAATCTACCCTCCTTGAAAAGAATTTCGTCCTTAAAATTCTCACAAGGAGTATGCCGCGACAGGATAAGAAAGGGTAATCATGTCACTCGTCGTTTTGATGTTCGCTGGGATTGCGATTCTATGAATCGAGAGTTCTCTCGAATCGAGAAGTTCAAAATCCCAAGCAGTTGCTACTCCCAAGTTAACAAGAACAACCTAAGGACACAGGTAAGGATAGTTCTAAAAGATGCAAGCGGGAAAGAATGAACTAGATTCAAGAAACCAAAAGTCAAGATGCGATCTTTAAGAAAGTCGAAAATGAAGTTCAAGATGGATTCAAAGAATAGGAGGAGTTTCAAAAGAAATGCTAAATATTGTTGGATTTCTAAATTTTTGTGATATCTGCTTTCAATGGTCATGCATAACTAATCTGCATGGGCCACCACTAAAACCTATCACGTCCCGTTTCCCAATAGATGGTAGCAGACACGTGACTAGGTACACGACGTTTCTATACTGAGAAAGGATCTTCTTCAAGACAGTTAGGTTAAGCGTTAAAACAAGCAGTTTAATACAACAAGAATTTTTAGCAAGAAATAAATCCAACTACATTATTACATTTCAAATTCCGTAACATTCAAGGAAGAACTGATAACAAATCTGAATAATAATAAAAATGATACAATTGAAATGGAAATAAATAAAAAGCCTTAACATATAGTTATACTATGAAAGGAACTAAAAGGCAGCTAGAAGTTCTCTGATATCGCGACCTCTCCTTCAAACGCCCCATCTGTCCCTGTATCACTTTACGAATATTCCCAAAAAGAAAAGAAGCAAAATGGAATGTCCATCAGCGAACCTGCGCTCGACAAGTCTCACACTTAAAACATGGTTATTTTAGAAAACAACTTTAATGCAGTAATATAAACATGTGAACAATATGGTATGAAGTATACAGATAAGCATGGTAATAAACATGAAATGACCAAGCATGTAATTAGGGTAATGAGCATGTTAAGAATGAATAAGCACATAATAAGTTTTACTATACTAACACGAGTTTGGTTTGTAAGAGTTCAACCCGCTTCAGGAGCTGTACCGTTTCGGCTCGGTATCACAACAACACGAATTCATGAGTTAGTAATATACCGTTTCGGCCCGGAACCACATCAACACGGATTCACGGATTCATGTGTTAGTAAAAAGACTCCTGGAGAAAATTGAAAGCATCTCATTTCCCAAACTACCCCAACCCTGTTTCTAAACTACTGGTCTCATATATGAATCAAACATGGGTCCATGGATACATGTTGTATAATTTCATGTCAAGTCACGGATTCAAGAATACACGTATTCACGAAGTTCATATGAGTTTGCATGTCATGAAAAGATATAAAGTGAAATATCCACAAGCATAAACCAAAAACGGTAGCATAAGAAATACTAAAAAAATAATAGTTACTCAGCTCATATGAACTTAGGATAAAAACAACAAACGTAGTTCTAGGTGTAATGCAGACATGGGTTCAAGTCTCGCTTAATTCCGACTATAGGTTTGCGAGATATACGCATTTTTGTATCGCTGCGAATAACAGATCACAATCTTTTTAGCCCAGACAAATGTTTTTAAAATGCAGCTTGCGATACTTTTCATCGGTTTTCAGGTCTAAAAAATAATTAGGAACTTATAGTTCTTTCGGTCTAATTATCTAAATATCTTGGTTTCGCGCGATTTGGATTCCTGAAACTCTAGTTATGGTTATGTTAACATAAGAGTTTAAAACAAATTCATTATTTTTTGGACAGCAACTAGGAGATGTCTTGCAGAGCTTATATCGGATCGTTCTTTACATTTCTGAGTCACCAATTATATAGGAAAGTTATAGGTCTGATAATTAGGCATCCATACATCTAAGATTTGTCAAAAACTGAGTTCTATATCTCGAGTTATGTCATTTTTAAAAACAGTGCGCAATCGGGACATATTCTTTCCAAATTCGACACATGATTTAAAAACACATAATTTTATAAATTCCGTCGGTTTTTAGGAAAACTTTAAAACTAAGAAAATCTATATTCTTGTTGTCGAAAACACTTGGAAATGCTTAGTTTGGGCATCAGAAGACAGAGTTATGGGTTTTCGAAGGAGACTGTTAAAAAATAGTTTTCTGGTTTATGAAAGCAATGAGTAAAAGCGACGTAAATTCCAAATCGCTGTTTGGTTCGGCTTGAAATTTTTACAATGCGTTTAGAAAAATATATTCTATTATATCTCATTTTCTTGAAATTTTCAAAAGTTGAAATTAATTTCTAAAAATTATTTTAAAGATAAAGGCATTTAAGATCGTATTTGAAAATGACAAAAATATGGTATTTATTTGCAGCTTCCTTTACTTTTTAGAAAATTAAATATAAATAATTTTAAAAAACAGCGATATAAAGGAGTAATCCCATTTAGGTCGCCGATTCTAACATATGGATCATGAACCTCAACAAAGTCTTACACCGGAAAATTCTTATTTTCATGAAACTCTTCTATAATCATATTATCATGCAATATATGGTTCCATGGTATCCCTAATTAGTATAATTCTAATTCCGTGATGTGGAAGTATGTTATCATACAAAAAATAGTAAATACACATAAAAATTGAACAAGAGGCAACAAATACGTTTAGACAATCATATGCAACTAAATCTACATATATAAATATATATTTGCTATTCACATTAAGCATGGACTGCATATCGTCAAGGTCTTTGATGAAAGCAAAGTGAGAAGAAGGGAGAAAGAAAAAAAATTTGCTAATTGCGTTTAGAAGAAGGTAGTTGAGCTTTAGTCTATGAGACTCGTTTAATTTATTCCAAATTAATTTCTAGTGAAATAAGTAAACAATTTGTTAGTCAACAAAGACTTCTCTAGCTATGCAGTTTTTGTCACTGTGCGCGCTTGTGTTATCCCCTTTTTTGGTCTTCATGAATTTTTGGCATTGTTTTTTTAATGAATCATTGAAAATATTTCACGATAGTGTTCATGAAAATAATGTGTGAACATTACGCAACTAGAATGCTTGATCTATTCTTATTTTTAAGGTCTCAAGTCATTTCATATATTTCTTTCCACATTTTCAAGAGAAGAAAAAACAAAAGGAAAATTTATTTTTTAGAAAGTAGTAAATGAAAGAAAATTTTCCTCTTTCAAATGCAGAAAGTGATTAAAAGAAAGAGAGATACAAAAAAATAATTAGTTAATTAATTTTGCAGGAACAATTCAAGAATTTTCCTCCTAAACCGAAACTAGTCAGTATATATATAGATATTCTATATTGTACTAATATTTTTATTTTTATTATATTAAAAGATAAGTATATATATGGTTAAAGTATATTCTCATGCTATTACACTGATTTTTAATTATTTCAATATATCAGTATATACCAGCACCGGTCAATGCTGAATATCACCTCGATCCAGACTCTCTAACAGCCACCTTGCTGCTCGAGGTACCAACACTGACAGTGGGACCGTCGGTGGCGACCGGTTCTCTAGAGAGAAGAACTGAGAAGGACGTGATACATTTAAGTCACACGGCACAGAAGTAAACAGCAGCACCGAAAGAGTCATAAACAAAATGAGAGCAAAAGGAGGTTAAAGTCATGGCGTCGAGCTGGTCTTGATCAATGGCCAAGTCCTGAGATGAGTCCAAGTCATCTTTGTCATCCTCTTAGGTCACCCTTTGTGAATCAGGAATAATCTCCCGTATTTTCCTCTTAGTCTCTGCTGGAAGCAAGGGGAGACCAGTCAGAGATGTTGGCAATAATTCGACCAATCAAAACAGAAATTAAGATTCTTTTTACAACAACAACAACTGAGCCTTTATTACAAAAGATTAAATAATTTCAATCTAATCATACACCCCCAACAAATCGGTATAATCACGAGATCCCACGCGTTCCTCTCTCCCCTAGGCACCCTACACTCTCGCAGTTTATCCCTAAGCGATTTTGTAACAACCACTATTTTATAATAATATTTTTATACAGTTACTTTTGTACTTAGTGGTATTCTATGAAAATCCTCCTTTTCGTTCTTTTTTTGAAACTTATGTCTTTAAAAGATTATTCTTATATCAAGAATCCTTACATGCTGAGTTGGTTTCAACACAAGAGTTCTAATCTTAAGGTCACATATTTGAAACCGACTGAAATAAATTAGTTTGATTTTAAATCCCTAAGTTTTTTTAAACTAATACCATATTTTTAAACTAATACCATAAAGTCATGGCGTCGAGCCGGTTCGCTCCATACGATCACTATATAAACCCTTTCTTCCAGATGATTCAGGTAGGTCAAACTCATTCTAATATACCGCTACCCTGCCATTATTATTTTTCGGTATTTAATCGTCGGAGGGTCCTACGTTGGTTTTCCACACCGGGACTTTCCTTGCAGGTAGTTTGGTGTCAACGGCAACCCACAACCAATTGAGATCCACACGCTCAACCCTCACCTCAAATCTCAACTGTCCATCCTTGTTGATAACAAGATCGACGGAGGACAACATCTGAGGAAGACTCCGACCTCCATCAATGTTTTCGCGCACGAATCCAATGAAAGAATTCTTTGGACAACGAGAACCGACCTTCCCCACCTCACCATCGTCACAATCCTGCAATGTCACACACCGAAGTTCACATCGTACAATTTCCGGCATCGCCTCTAGTCATTGGTCATCCTAGGAAAACCGCCACTTATGAAATCCATCACCCTTGCGTCGACGGCGTGATACATTTCGCATCCATGGATAGAAAATCAATGGACTATTCAATACACGCCAGTCAAACCAAAAACCGACAAGCTGATCGTATACCAACTTCCCACTTTGCATCCGTCCGCAATTTGAGAAATTCCAACAAGTTAATTCTCCAAGTCGATGTTCCCATTGCTAACTTTTACAACAAAAACCACAAATTTTATCATGGCGCAGCTTCTAAGCATTTGTAAAAAAATGTAGTTGTGCATGTGTACAGGAGCGTAGAGGGTTCTAATAATTAAAATACACCTGTTAATTTAAAAATTAATTATTTTTTTGTACTAAGAAGAGAAAGAGATGAAGAGGGTTCTAATAATTAAAAAAATAATTATTATTTTTTAATGGAGAGAAAGATATCCGGTGTTCTAGTATTTTTTGGGAAGGAAGAGAGATATAGAGGGTTTTACATATAAACAATTATTATTTTTTGATAGAAAAGAGAGAAAGATGATGTGGACGGCCTAAGAATAATGAGGGTTTATATGTAAATTTTCATTTAAAAAAGGATTTATGTGTAAATTTATAAATAATGAGGGTGTGTAAATTTTTATTTCAATGCATTATTATTTTTTTCTTTTTCTTAGGTGAGGTGGAGGCTTTAGGAGGTGAGTTTTTTCTCTCTCTTTTCTTTAAATTTTGAAAAAAAGAAGATGGTGGAGCTTTTAGTTTTTTGTCGTCTTTTTCTTTGAAGTTGATGACGTGAAGGCTTGAAGAGTTAGAGATTCTTTTTTTTTTCCTATAAAAAAGGAGAGGAGTGGACCTCTAACCGAAGGGTATATGCATTATATATATTAGCATTTTGCATGTGTCATATTTGTTGCTTTATCCTAATTAGAGTCCAAAAAATTTATAAAACCCATCGATAAATATAAAATAGGGGGTTTTGGTTTAAAATTATTTTGAATGTTAATAAGTAAATAAAATACCCATTTTAATAATTTGGATCAAGAGTATTCTAGAAAATATTATAATATGTTATTTACCAAATTTTTGTAAAAGAAGATAGTTATAAGTAAATTAAAGTAGAATTTTAAAAATGTTAAGATTAAAATAACTTCTAGAAAGTTCTTTTTTGTCTTAAATTTGAGTATAGTGTATATTGAATTTGAAATTCAAACTAATTTCTAGAGAAAAAAATTTGTCTCAAATTCTAGAAAGCTCATTTTTTCTTTGTTTTTCAAAAGAATGAGAAATTTAATTATTTTTGTCTTTTTTTTATGATGTAGAGGCCCTAAGATTTGAGAAATTTTCTCTTTTTTGTCTTTGTTTTTCAAAAAATGGAGAAGGTGGACACTAACCAATGTCATTTGCATTATATAATAGTATAGATATATACACACACGCATAAAGTTTCAAATTTGGAGAAGTACCCTAACCTTTTGTTATAAAAACATTTTAGTTATAGTGGTAATTTTAGTTATAGTTACCACCATAGCAATATTATCTTTGTGTTATGTTTATGAACTCAATTTAGTAATATAGTCTTCGAATTTGTAGTTCCATTAATAGAATTACGGATTTTTGTTGTAAAATCTCGGACGGGACAACATTAACAAAATATCATTGTGCCCCGGGTGGAACGGGAAGTAAACATAATGTTTAATATCCTTTAAATTTGGGGGTTTGAGGCACAATAGCTACAACTATGCAATTACCTATAATTTTTGTATGAGTCTTATATTAATACAAAGACATCGACTTTATTTTATTGCATTTTGCAGCTTTAAATAATAGTAGAATCGCATCATCGAAACCTAGCTAGAGTGCCTAGCATACAGAAGAAACTCTCACTACGTAATACAATCGGACATTTGATTTTCACCTTGAGTGACACATATCTCGAACTCAAGCAATTGGATAAACCGGTCCGATGGCGATTCCACACATACCTTGAGGTGCTTCAACATCCTTTTGAATCCTCATATATCCATCCTCGCCCCATGACGTTCCCCATTGGTTCTTAAGCAACCAGTAATCCATCCCTGTATCAGAGTCGGTTCCATAGCCGACGAAAGTCACGGCATGGTTAAGGGAGCGAGGATCGTTGTTGCACGGACCATCAAACACGCCGCCTATATAATGATGGAAGGCATCACTGGCATGTATGCCAACAGCGACAGGCTGTTGTGACACCGCCTGCATAAGTGCAGACTCGCTATTCGGCGTTACAGTTTCATAGCTAGAGATAGTAGCTACAGAAGATACGGATTTGCAGGACCCCTGTGCCGACTGGTATGGATAGTTATTTTCACTTGTAAGGCCTCGGTTGTCGACAATAAATTGGAAGGCAGAGCTCAGCATACCTCCTCCGCATCCATTATCGTTACCGTTAATGTCGCAATCCACAATCTCTTGCTCTGACAAAGATATTAAATTCCCCGTCGAGATTTGATTGATCCCTTCCATTGCCGCCGCTGCCGCAAAAGCCCAACAACATCCTATATGTATATTCACATAAGAACATCATGATCCTTAGCAAAAATAAATAAATAAACAAACAAAGAGCTCAATGTGGCTGTGTGAACGTTCACAACCCCACCAGCTAAGAATGAAGTCTTAAAACAGGAGGAGGTGATCCCTCCGTTAAGTTGTGTTTCGATCCACCTCCTGAGATTGCGTGTATCTTTATAGCTAATAGGATTGTGAATGTTCGCATGCCTATCTTCCAATAAGTAAAACCAGTTAATTTCTTGATCCTGTGAAACTAATTAATTATAATTTAGTAGATGACTTACCACAAGTTTCTTGATCCTTTACACCAGTGACTGCGCCTTGAGTCCTCCAGTCGACGCTAGAAGCAACATCCGTAACATTTTCATACCTGAAGCTTGTGGTCCTCAAGCCATCATCGGAAGTCTTCAGTAGAATTCCGGTGCGGGATGCCAGAAACTCATCGGTCGTCAGATCGGAAAACTTATTGAGCCCAAGCTTATACTTGCGGTCTCCAGCACGGTTGACCGATTCAATGTATTCGACGTTCTGTTTGAATATCTTGAACCGATGCTCTTTCTCTACAGCATCTTTATAGGCACGCCCGTGCTTAGCCATCCATTGTTCATGCTTATCGAACATCTCTACATCGATGCTCGAAGCTTTCGAATTTTCGTTGTGGGATAGGCGATTCGTGGCTGCAGATGCCCAAGAAACCAAGATCAACAAGGCCGAAACAAAGAATTGGTGCCTTGGTGAAGCCATTGTGATGAGTTCAATGGAAGTGTATTATCTGCACAATTAATGAAGATCACAAGGAAAGGCTAAGTTTATATAGAGGATGGGTTTCATGTTATCAATTGAGAGGACATGTATGATGTATGAATTTCTAGATAATTTAGAGAGAGACAAGAGAAGGAGACTGAAGACTTAAGCGGAGAAGAAAAGAATGGCCATGGCCATTCTCATCGTGCATGAGATTTCATGCATGAAGTATGTTGTAAAAAGTCTTTGGTGAAAGCGAAGTGGGAGAATCACTTGTTTAATTACTATTTGAATTGGATGAAGGTTGAGATGGTATATGATTATGAAAGAAGATTGAACAAATAGAAAAAAGCAAGAATAATCCAACTCCGGATTTTAAGTGTTTCGGAGCAAAGCACCTACATCCGCAGCAGGAAGCATGTTATCATATAAGAAAACATCAAATTAATACATATAAAACTTGAACAAGAGGCAACAAATTAAATACGTGTATAGACAATCATATGCAACTAAATCTACATATAAATATATATTTCATCATGGACTATGACAAGGCAAGACGGCGAGTTCATGAAAGAGCATGACAAGAGAAAAGGAGGGATGAAGACTTACTCGCGGTGTGAGTCAGTATAACAACCAGCTCACCGTTTTCTATATTCTAATAGCAGAAAGCAACTTCGGTACATTTATGACTCGGGAGAGATGAAAGGAAAAAAAAGGAAATAAGAGTTTAGAGTTTGTGGAGTTTGAGGAGGAAGGAGGGACGACACAAATTAATAAAAGAATGGTTTATGGTAAAAAAAATAAACTATTCAAAACCATTCTAATTATCATGTGGATTGATTTTGGGATTTTGAGGAAAAAAAAATTGAAAGGTCATTTGTAGGTTATAACAAAGTTTTAAAATTTTTGCAAGATCTATGGTTCGAATAAGTGACCAATGAAACATGTAACACCATGTATCTTGAAATCCTAATAAAATAAGTGTTTTCCGTATTTCCCTTGGTTCTATGTTCAATTGACATGTTTAGTGCGATATCGGTTTTGATATCAGCCAAGTATCAGCCCTGAGCCAGCTCAAACATGTCAGAGACGGCTCAGAAGTCTTTCCCTGTGATTATTTCTTCTTTAGGTATTTGAGCCGGCTCAACACCTTTGAGACGGCTCATGACCATCTTGAGCCGACTTATGGTTCCAGAGAATAGATTTTTTTTCTTCTCTATGTGTATGAGACAGTTCATGGTGAACTTGAGCCGGGTCAACACCTTTTAGACGGCTCAAGGCTATCTTGAGCCGGTTCAACGAGTTCCTGGAGAAATTATTTTATTCTGCGTCTCCGTGAGACGGCTCAAACATATCTTGAGCCGGCTCAACGTGAATCTGATTGATTTCCTGATATTTCGCATGAATTTTTCCATCACGTATCCGACCTAATATCTATTTAAACCCACGAATAAACTCGAGAAAACCCTAATCTTGGCCGTCTCTCTCATCCAGAAATCCTTGATCTCCCTCACAAAACCTTAGTCTTCCTTTCTCTCATCTCTACTACAAAACTCGAGCAACCCGACGTCCTCACCATCGGCTTCATCTTCTTCGTGAGATCACTACACCCATCGATCCAAGCCATCACGTCGAGATCGTCTTTGTCTTCATCATCAAGATTAAACGAAAACTCAGCATAAGGCAAGTACTCTTGTTCCCTTGTATTTCGCTGAAGCGACATCAGTGAACTTCTTAATTTAAATTCATTAGTTTAAAGAAAAATGACATGATCGTGATATCGTGAATTTCAATTATGTATGAAACCCATGATTTATGTATTTAACGGAACCCTAAAGATGCTAGCACACCCATTAAATCAACTTCTAAAATCATGCATAATACCTGTTCGATTAAATGCCACACCCAATCGCCATGCTTGTATGTTTCATGCACATTCTTATTATGATTATTATTGCAATCATGTTATTACGTGTTATCCGTGACATGTAGAAAACTTTGTCTCATGCCATATATACATATCATGACCATTATGACTTAAACATTAGAACGTGATCACCGACTTGAATACCGAACCATATATACACGTTGATTCGTGCCACCGGCACTAATTCTTGATTTCATGTTTATTGTCGTGACTTCGTGTTATTATCATGATTTTGTGTTTATTCATGATGTGTGCCGGATAATCATGTCAGTCGGTATTCAACCCTAGTGATTGGGTTTTATTGTTGTGACTATACTTAGAAAATACAGGGGATTGGAGAAATTGAAAGGAGGAAATTGGACCCTTAATTTTGGGGGATTTTTAGTGTTAGAGGTTGCCAATCGAACACACCGATGGCGTAGGGGTGGGTGTGATGGACATCATCCACCGTGTTCGTGATCATGATTCATGTAGAATTTGCCTAACGGTAAGCTCGAGATTAGCTCCGAGCAACAGTGGGACGTGGTCCCGGATATGTACGGGATATCCCTCAAAATTCAAGAATAATTTCTATCAATAGATTTCAAACTCACGCGATAATAGTCAAGGTTTAACGATAGTGACATCTAGGACCCGACACGACTTGTTGACATATATATGAATGTGTGCGTGTCACGATACGGAAACGGAAGTGACCGGCACTTAAATCACGCATCGTCTAAAGATGATGATGCAATTCAAGTAACCCAAAACCCAGAATCTAAACCATTTTAAAAAATAAATAGTGGAGGTGATGTTTTGAAAAGTTTTGTAAAAAGTAAAGCTTGTTTTGAAACATTGTTTCAAAAACGGACTATACTTCCTTTGTAAATTTTGAATAAAACGAGTACAAGATGATAAATATAGAGGCATTCCATATACGGGAGCTAAATCAATGCCCACTAGGCGGAATAATAACCATGCAGTAAAATACAATGCTTCAGGCAAAGAATCACAAGAAAATATAAGCAACCGCATAACTATACTCATAGTCGACTCTACCCGAGTTTGACCTAAAATAATATACATCAGTCTTGACTTGATTTAAGTCAAATAATAATACACGTGGTAGATAGAGCGACACCAGATACAAAGAATATACATCCAAGGTGGTTACCCTACACATCTTAACCCACCTAGCAAAAGCAAGCAAGAATCCTAAAAAATACAGTGACAACGCCGCCGCTAGGTATCTGTGCAGTTGGTCCTGCAAGGAGATATGGCATAACGAGAGTGAATTACCAACTTAGTGAATGAAAATAACATCACAAGATATATATCTACTATATAATAAGCATGGTAAAAGAATATAAGTGCAAAGTAACCGATTCACGTAAAGTATAGTCAATATCAACAAGGAATCATCAATGCATGCACCATTTCTCAGAATGACCCTTTTCATCAAATAACACCGGTCAGTATCCTCCGGATATCTGCCGTGTTACGCCATGTACCCATAATCGGCTACATCCCCATCTCAATTACCATGTACCACCAAATCCATACACCGTGCATCCGTAATCGGCTACATCCCCATCTCGATTGCCGGATACCACCAAAAATAAATATAACATACACACAACAAAATCCAACCAAGCTTTATAATTATAATGTAATATATATATATATATATATATATATATATATATATATATGTCTCATACTATATATATGTCTCATACCACTAATATATACATATTAATGTCCCAAACCACTGATATATATCATCATCAATAAAGATCGCAATCTCACAAGATCAACAATATATAACGCGTAACAGAATCATAACATATAGCATAGCAGATAGAAGAATCGGAAAACAAACGGATAAAGTAAGCATGCCAGTTCTAAGTGTTATAGCAGTACAAACGATGTGTAGTGTACATGCGAGTTTATGATTGTGCAACATGGCAGTCGTTGGTAGTTGTGCAGTGTTCTATCGGGTGTGTTCCTATAGCAGGGAAATCGAAATATAAAAGATGAAATGGAACATGAAACATGACATTTTACTAAGTGTCAATAAACATAGCAATGCTAGCAAGTATAGGTATGCAATATGGTATGGTACTCAATAAAATACTAATCGAATAATAGTGCAATCAAGTGTCGCGAATAGATTTAAAATAGCGACACTAAGTTTTATACAAAAAATTTGGTAGTTGGGGATGCTATACGCCATCCGTCCGATTTTCCACTTGTAGATGCTATTCCACTCACTGTATACGATCGAGCTAGTCATATCCTACGACCGCCTTGCCCTTCGCTGCCGCCTCGAAGATTTCCGCAATCGAACCTAGCATTCACATAACAACACAACACATAAGAAATTTAAATCGGCCTCGAAGTAACGAGTGAACGTCCATAGGTTAGAACGTAGGACCAACGTGAGCCATCCGTGTGCTACCTATCAAGAATTACCCCCGGACTTGTTGTTCTAATACAAAAGACCGCATCAAGAATTAAAAATATGGATTCATAAGTTTGAAAACATTAAAACATTGTCAAAACCAACCCAAAACACTTCCATATTTTGAAACAGGAAATCTGAGACAATTTAAAGTATCAAAAGGGCTTATTTATCAAGTATATGAGCTACTGACCAAACACTGACACCCAAATCAAAAAGTGGGCCGACCAAATTGCTACAGTAACCACCTGGGGCAGCCAGATGATTAAGTTAGGGGTTCGTACTTCTGGTGTGGTCTCCTGGTTGCCTATCTAGCTCAATGTAATACTTTGTTTATTTTGAAGAGATCCCAAATTACTCCATAATTCATTTGAATAATAAAACTTCATCAAAATCCTAGTTTTGAAAACTTAGCTAATGTTTGAAACTTTAAACACATGTAAACTTGATAAAAAAAAAGAGAGATTTTTACCATTGTAAGGAGATGAAGGAGGAGATAAAGGAGGAGATCAAAGCTTTCAATGCCATCAGAATTTACCTGATTCTCATTCGGATGTTTGGCAAAATACAGCCCGAAAAATACTGGTTTGCATTTTCTTAAGCGTATTGCTGCTATTTGATACTTTGGGCTCTTTTGCGCAGAAATTTTTGGCGGGAACACAACCATAGTGATCGGGTTTTATTTTCATGACTATACTTAGAAAACATGGGGGATTGGAGAAATTGGAAGGTGAAAATTGAACTCATAATTTTGGGGAATTTTTTGTGTTAGAGATTGGCCGATTGAACGCGCCGATGGCGTAGGGATGATGTATTGGACATCATCTACCGTGTTCGTGTTCGTGATTATAATTCGTATAGGATTTGCTTAACGGTAGGCTCAGGATCAGCTTCGAGCAACAGTGAGCCGTGGTTCCGGGTATGTACGGGATATCCCTCAAGGTTCGAGAATAATTTCTACCAATCGATTTCAAACTCACGCGATAATAGTTAAGCTTTAACGATAGTGACATCCAGAATCCAACACGACTTGTTGACATATATATATTTTTATTATATTCATGTTTATATGTACATCCGGGAATTTCACAACACTTGTATTATCATGATATTTCACACTCTATGTTTGAATACTTATTGTGTGTTTTGACACATCTGGAACTTGCCACCTCAGGTTTAGATACAGACCTATCGGCAGAGCAGGAGTAGAGTTATTCTCGGGAGTTTGCCGAAGATCGGTAGTTTAGTGTAGGTTATAGTTTACTTTTATTTTATTCAGTCGCAATTAGAATGTGAGCACCTCGTGGTACATTCAGATTATGTAGCCCTTTTTGGATTATGTATTTCTTTATTGGAACCTATTGTTATTCCATGAATTTTATTTGAATCTATTATTTTTCTGTGGACGCATTTTCGATATTCATTGTTATATGTGCAACATGATTACTAGTGTTACCTATTTAGTATTTTGGTGTATGTATGTTGGATATTATCTTTACAGATTCAGGTAGAAGTCGTAGTGTGACTATGGAAGGATCTTTCCTTACTGTAGGAGTGTGGCTGGGCTTAATTACTTTCCGTATTCCCGTATTTTGGAAAGCGGGACGTGATAGAATATCGGTGAAGTGACTTAACCAATGGGATACAAGTTTATTCTTGCACATATTTTACAAGATTTAAATGTATATCAGCGTTTGAAAAAAAGTGGTCTTTTATTAAAGAAGAAAAATACAATGGTATATGGATTTTGGGGTCATTACATCCTACCCTCCTTAGAGATAATTTCGTCCTCGAAATTACTGAAGTAGGATATTGCAACAGAGTAAGGAAAAGGGTCAGGATAACGCGGTCACGTTTCATCCTCGTGTTCAATCAGTCGGTACTCTAACCGATAAAAAGGGGTGCAACTGGAATAGATTGTGAAGGGGAAAAAATAGAAGAACAAAAACAGTGAGATATTATGAGTCAAATAATTTGAAGGCCGGCATAAGGATTTTAGGATAATTTCCTAAGTCGACGAGAATGATTCAAGATGTATGCAAGAGGAAATTATAGATGCAAATAAGAAGGAAAAGTATTGACTGGAATTTAAAAAAGTAGGAGAAATCCATTAAGAAGGAAACGATAAAAGGGTAAGGAACAAATAAAAATCATGCAGTCGCAAAGGCTGGGGTTTAGACTACTAATATCGTACAACTTGTTTTAAAGGTAGAAGAAGGATGGTCCAAGAAATGCAAGTAAGGGGGTAACTTAACTGGAATCTTAAATAATTTCCGGAGATGAATGTCAGTGATTGGGAATCTCGAACGCTACCCTTCTTTGACAACAGTTGAGTGTAGCGTGGAAAATCCCTAACTAGTCCATGCATAGTAACTCCTATAGAAAGTAGTCATTACAATCTACCCTCCTTGAAAAGAATTTCGTCCTCAAAATTCTCACAAGGAGTATGCCGCGACAGGATAAGAAAGGGTAATTGTGTCACTCGTCGTTTTGATGTTCGCTGGGATTTTGATTCTATGAATCGAGAGTTCTCTCGAATCGAGAAGTTCAAAATCCTGAGCAGTTGCTACTCCCAAGTTAACAAGAACAACCTAAGGACACAGGTAAGGATAGTTCTAAAAGATGCAAGCGGAAAACAATGAACTGGATTCAGGAAAACAATGAACTGGATTCAAGAAAACAAAAGTCAAGATGTGATCTTCAAGAAAGTCGAAAGTGAAGTTCAAAATGGATTCAAAGAATAGGAGGAGTTTCAAAAGAAATGCTAAATATTGTTGGATTTCTAAATTTTTGTGATATCTGCTTTCAATGGTCATGCAGAACTAACCTGCATGGTCCACCACTAAAACCTATCACGCCCCGCTTCTCAAAAGATGGTTGCAGACACGTGACTAGGTCCACGACGTTTCTATACTGAGAAAGGTTCTTCTTCGAGACAGTTAGGTTAAGCATTCAAACAAGCAGTTTAATACAACAATAATTTTTAGCAAGAAATAAATCTAACTACATTATTACATTTCAAATTCCGTAACATTCAAGGAAGAACTGATAACAAGTCTGAATAATAATAAAAATGATACAACTGAAATGGAAATAAATAAAAATCCTTAACATATAGGCATACTATGAAAGGAACTAAAAGGCAGCTAGAAGTTCTCTGATATCGCGACCTCTCCTTCAAACGCCCCATCTGTCCCTGTATCACTTTACGAATATTCCCAAAAAGAAAAGAAGCAAAACAGAATGTCCATGAGCGAACTTGCGCTCGACAAGTCCCACACTTAAGACATGGTTATTTTAGAAAATAACTTTAATGCAATAATATAAATATGTGAACAATATGCTATGAAGTATACAGATAAGTATGGTAATAAACATGAAATGACTAAGCATGTAATGAGGGCAATGTGCATGTTAAGAATGAATAAGCACATATATAATAAGTTTTACTATACTAACGTGAGTTTGGTTCGTAAGAGTTCAACCCGCTTCAGAAGCTGTGCCGTTTCGGCTCGGTATCACAACAACACGAATTCATGAGTTAGTAATATACCGTTTCGGCCCGGAACCACAGCAACGTGCATTCATGGATTCATGTGTTGGTAAAAAGACTCCTGGAGAAAATTGAAAGCATCTCATCTCCCAAACTACCCCAACCTTGTTTCTAAACTACTGGTCTCATATATGAATCAAACATGGGTCCATGGATACATGTTGTATAATTTCATGGCAAGTCAAGGATTCAAGAATACACGTATTCACGAAGTTCATGTGAGTTTGCATGTCATGAAAAGATATAAAGTGAAATATCCACAAGCATAAACCAAAAACGGTAGCATAAGAAATACTAAAAATATAATAGTTACTCAGCTCATATGAACTTATGATAAAAACAAGAAACGTAGTTCTAGGTGTAATGCAGACATGGGTTCAAGTCTCGCTTAATTCCGACTATAGCTTTGCGAGATATACGCATTTTTGTGTCGCTGCGAATAACATATCAGAATCTTTTTAGCCCAGACAAATTTTTTTAAAATACAGCTTGCGATACATTTCGTCGGTTTTCAGGTCTCGAAAATAATTAGGAACTTATAGGTCTTTCGGTCTACTTATCTAAACATCTTGGTTTCGCGCTATTTGGATTCCTGAAACTCTAGTTATGGTTATGTTAATATAAGAGTTTAAAACAAATTCTTTATTTTTTGGACAGCAACTACGAGATGTCTTGCAGAGTTTATATCGGGTCGTTCTTTACGTTTTTGAGTCACCAATTATATAGGAAAGTTATAGGTCTGATAATTAGGCATCCATACATCTAAGATTTGTCAAAAACTGAGTTCTATATCTCGAGTTATGTCATTTTTAAAAACAGTGCGCAATCAGGACATATTCTTTCCAAATTCGACACATGATTTAGAAAGACAGAATTTTATAAATTCCGTCGGTTTTCAGGAAAACTTTAAAACTAAGAAAATCTAGATATTTCGATCTAGTTGTCGAAAACACTTGGAAATGCTTAGTTTGGGCATCAAAAGACAGAGTTATGGGTTTTCGAAGGAGACCGTTAAAAACAGTTTTCTTGTTTATGAAAGTAATGAGTAAAAGCGACGTAAATTCCAAATCGTTGTTTGGTTCGGCTTGAAATTTTTACAATGCGTTTAGAAAAATATATTCTATTATAACTCATTTTATTGAAATTTTCAAAAATTGAAATTAATTTCTAAAAATTATTTTAAAGATAAAGGCATTTAAGATTGTGTTTAAAAATGACAAAAATATGGTATTTATTTGCAACCTCCTTTTCTTTTTAAAAAATTAAATTTAAATAATTTTAAAAAAAAGCGATATAAAGGAGTAATCCCATTTAGGTCTCCGATTCTAACATATGGATCATGAACCTGGAGAAAGTCTTACACCGGAAAATTCTTATTTTCATTGAACTCTTCTATAATCGTATGATCATGCAATATATGGTTCCATGGTATCCTTAATTAGTATAAATCTAATTCCGCGATGTGGTAGTATGTTATCTTACAAAAAAACAGTAAATACACATAAAACTTGAACAAGAGGCAACAAATACGTTTAGAAAATCATATGCAACTAAATCTACATATATAAATATATATTTCATTAAGGACTACGACAAGGTAAGATAGCGAGTTCATGAAAGAGCAAGACAAGAGGAGGAGAGGGATGAGGACTTACTCGCGGTGTGAGTCAGTATAACAACCGGCTCATCGTTTTCTATATCCTAATAACGAAAAGCAACTTGTCACATTCACGACTCGAGAGAGAGGAAAGGGAAAAAGAAAAAGAAAAAGAGAAAAGTTTTGAGTTTGTAGAGTTTGAGGGGAAGGAGGGAGAGCACAAATAAAAGAATGGTTTATGGTCATAAAAATTATTCATAACCATTTTAATTATTATGTGAATTAATTTTGGGGATTTTGAGAAAAAGAAATTGAAAGATCATGAAAGAGTTTTAAAAAAAAATTTGTAAGATCTAAGGTTCAAACAAGTAACAAATGGAAGAGCGTTGAAGTAACTTAATCAATGAGATACAAGTTTCTTCTTGCACATATATAACAAGAATTAAATATATACGAGCGTTTGAAAGAAAAATGGTATTTTATTAAAGAAGGAAAACACAAAGACATATGTATTTTGGGGTCGTTACAGTTTTTACGAAGGAAATCCCTCTTGGCCTAGTCCTCGTCTTTATACCCCTTTAATTTTCTTTTTTTTAAAATCATTTTATATATACTGTCCTAATATTAAATATCCCTAAAGTTACATCAAATTACATGATTGCCACCTATAAAAAATTAGGGTAACTAGAAATGTTCTTGAGTGTGCAATATTACCTAAAAGTCTAAGACATCAACACAAGACACAATCTATATCATCTAATTTACTACATCAATCTTTATAATGGAGAGGTCAGTAGATTCGAAAACTACAAAAATATTGGTTCATATTTTGTGTTGCAAGGACTTGTATAATTGTTAGCACCAACTTACTTAGGATCTTTTTCATTATCAAAAGGCATTGGAGTGTGCATTATTATGGCAAAGTATGAGGTTTCACATATAAGCACATGAGCCTCCCTATCGAATATTGAATTAGGAAATTAATGAACCAATGGTTAAATATTGGAGCCTCTAAATACCAAAAAATATAAAAATATATTGGAGAGAATCTGAATCCTTCCACACTATGCAGACACATGAATATTGTTGTGAGCGACCCTTAGAATCACCAAAAACAAAAACAAAAATAAAATATAATCGGAGAAAGACCGAGGACTCGGTGATGAAAGGAATGACCATGGCCATTCACATTAAGCATGGACTGCATATCGTCAAGGTCTTTGATGAAAGCAAAGTGAGAAGAAGGGAGAAAGAAAAAAATTTGCTAATTGCGTTTAGAAGAAGGTAGTTGAGCTTTAGTCTATGAGACTCGTTTAATTTATTCCAAATTAATTTCTAGTGAAATAAGTAAACAATTTGTTAGTCAACAAAGACTTCTCTAGCTATGCAGTTTTTGTCACTGTGCGCGCTTGTGTTATCCCCTTTTTTTGGTTTTCATGAATTTTTGGCATTGTTTTTTTAATGAATCATTGAAATATTTCATGATAGTGTTCATGAAAATAATGTGTGAATATTTCGAAACTAGAATGCTTGATCTATTCTTATTTTTAAGGTCTCAAGTCATTTCATGCATATATTTCTTTCCACATTTTCAAGAGAAGAAAAAACAAAAGGAAAATTTATTTTTTAATTTTGCAGGAACCGACCTTCCCCATCTAAACCGAAACTAGTCAGTATATATATAGATATTCTATATTGTACTAATATTTTTATTTTTATTATATTAAAAGATAAGTATATATATGGTTAAAGTATATTCTCATGCTATTACACTGATTTTTAATTATTTCAATATATCAGTATATACCAGCACCGGTCAATGCTGAATATCACCTCGATCCAGACTCTCTAACACCCACCTTGCTGCTCGAGGTACCAACACTGACAGTGGGACCGTCGGTGGCGACCGGTTCTCTAGAGAGAAGAACTGAGAAGAGTCCTAAACAAAATGAGAGCAAAAGGAGGTTAAAGTCATGGCGTCGAGCTGGTCTTGATCAATGGCCAAGTCCTGAGATGAGTCCAAGTCATCTTTGTCATCCTCTTAGGTCACTGTAAATCCCCGTTACCATCTTAATAAAAGTTTTCCTACTTTCTAAATCCTAAAGATTTACTTTTTCCTCGTACATTTTTGAAGAAGGTGGTTGCTTGAATCCCAATATTTACATTTTTTCCAAACCCTAAAAATCAAAACCCAAGATTTAGAATCAAAGCTAAATAAAACTAAAACCAAAATTTTACTAATAAAATCCTAAACCAAACTATTTAAAATCCTCAGCCCATTTAAAATCTTTTAATCAGCCATTTAATCCTCAGCCCAACCAATAAAAATCAAATTTAAATTTTTAACCTATTTTCTTAAGCCCGGCCCGTTCTAACCTCAGCCCAATGAATTCTCTTTTCATATTAATAAAATTCTTCAGCTCAGCCCAGCCCGTCTCCCTTTGGCCCGCCTCCTCAACGCCCGACCCGACCCGCTCCTGTTCATCTTTCCCCCTCCAACGGCTCCTTCCCCATTTCCCGCTCGCAATCCACGCTTCTCGCCTCCACCCACGCCCACGCCTCCTCTCTTGCAACGTTTCACCCACGACTTCAACCCTCATTCATTTCCTCACACCCTCACCTCTCTCTTCTCCTTCATTTTCAAAAATCTCCTCACTTCTCTCCATTCACGAAAACCCACCGAGCACCCATTGTCCCTCACTCCACCGCCGGCGACAACCCTCGACAACCCCGCGGCGATCCCTCGCTCACTCCCCCTCCACCAACAGAACTCCTCACCACTACACTCCTTCAACCCGAGCACCCCCTCCCGAGCACCCCTTACACCCAAATCCCCTGCACAACAACTTCTGCACTGAGCCCGACCACCACCCTGCCCCTCAACGCCGACGATCTCCACACTACACCATCGACCCCAACACTTCTCAGGAGATCCACAGAGCCTCCTTCACACTTCCAGTGAGTACAAGAAGTCTCCGGACAGCTCCGACGCAAATTCCGTATCTCGAGCCAAGCTCGCGCAATTCGTTTCACGGCGTACATCGCGCGCTCGTGACACCGCTGCTGCCGCGCGACCCCGAGACATTTCCAGGCAAGTGTTTTACTTGCTACATGCTAAAATAAGTGTGATACAAACTTAAATCATTTAGTTTATAATTTACCGATTCCCGATATATTATGCGACTTATGTGTTCGATGCCAGACCCCAATGAAAGTACTTGCTTAATTTGACGGAAATAGATGTTTTCTGTTGGCCCATATAATGACGAATATCTTATATAAATCTCACTGGATAATACGATTGTTAGTGACTAAAATTGATACCCCCAAATATGCCGATAAAACTAGAATTTTTCCATATCTGAAAATGATTAAAATCACTTTAAATTATGTACATACTGGAATGATGTGTTCGAGGGCTTAAATCGAAGCCGACTCGACGGACTTTAACCCTATGTGAACTTCTAATGATTTCTGTTCTGTACCTATGATAATATTTAGATCGGAGTGCGACTCTGGACTGCAGTCCAGAGCGACTCTGATTACTATGTACTGTCCCAAAATATATGTCACTGTGTTTCCTGAATTCGTATGTTATGGAACTCTGCAGTGGATTATAGATGGATCTGTTAGCTACACAAAACAAGTGGTTTCATTCCGTTTCTTTGCCGTTTGATATTTAAATTGTAAATAAAAGGGCAGAACGTATGACTGTCCAGAACAGATTCAGAAGCGACACACTGATGTTAAACTGTGTATAACTTTCGACGTACAGACGCGATAGAGGATCCGTCTGTTGCGTTGAATACACCATCGAAAACCCTAGATTTTATTCAACTGTAGAATCATGAAATTCTGAGCCCAACTGGGTGCAATTCGTGTTGCGAAACGGACGTTCAGTTCTAAAACTGAATTTCCAGCCGCGAGCACTTAAATTGAAACACCTGTATCTTGAATAATCGAAACCCGATTGAACTGAAACTAAATTTGATGAATTTCTGACTGAGTGTTCTATTTATCGTACTTGTATCATTTTGTTGAATTCTAAAGAGACGAATTTATGCAATTTTTGTAAGTTAATGACATGCATATGGATTCATAACATACTTAACTTATTGATGGCATACATACATATATCATACCCCATTTTGCCATATACTTAGTGTTAGTGCGTGTTAGAGTCAGTGGACATTGCATTATCGTGCGTGAATGATGTTGGTTTAGAAGTGACAAGTACACCAATGAGAAGTGAATATTCGTGACAGTGATTGATATAGTGAACGGTGATAAAATCGTGCCATTGGTATACTTGTACACGACTAAATCAAGATTATAAATAGTGTAAACCTGGGGATAAAAGGGAAATCAAAGTGGAAAGAGAATCGTATTTAGCGGGACCGTGTTTTAGAGGATGATCATTCGAGCAGCGATATATATATAGTAGGTAGGATCTAGCGATCCGGCTGACAGGGTTATGTCCCGGGCATGTGGGCCGTTGTATCGGGTATGTACGAGACTCCTGTTAAACATGATCCTCCTTCTACTATGCGATTTCAAACATGACCTAGAGACCGATAGGGACACAGAGCATATTCTGCATCAAATAGTGACATAGTGATTACTCGCATTGTACTTTCACTAGTATTACCTCTTTTTACCTGTTTCATCTTATTATATGATACTGTTATTGTGTCGCTCTGACGACCTGAGTATGCATGCTTAGATTCCGTGGAAGGACCAGCACAGGAGACGGATCTACCTTTCGAGTTCACGGAGATATAGTCTGGTGTACTTTCTTCCTTTACTGCTTTCCATAAAAGTGATCGTGAGATTGAACTTGGTTAGTAATTGTTCTTGTTATTTGTAATTTGTGAACAATGAACTTTAATGTAATAAATTAGTGATGTGATTCCTTTACTACTGTGCTTTATTTACTGATTACCATGTAATGTTAGAAGCCGAAGTGTGACTACGGCGGGATGATTTCTTGACCGTAGGAGCATGGCTGGCCTAATCATCCATCGTTTTCCGTATTTTGGGAATCGGGGTGTGACAGTCACCCTTTGTGAATCAGGAATAATCTCCCGCATTTTCCTCTTAGTCTCTGCTGGAAGCAAGGGGAGACCAGTCAGAGATGTTGGCAATAATTCGACGAATCAAAACAGAAAATAAGAGTCATTTTACAACGACAACAACTGAGCCTTTGTTACAAAAGATTAAATAATTTCAATCTAATCATACACCCCTAACAAACCGGTATAATCACGAGATCCCACGCATTCCTCTCTCCCCTAGGTACCCTACACTCTCGCTGTTTACTCCTAAGCGATTTTGTAACAACCACTATTTTATAATAATATTTTTATACAGTTACTTTTGTACTTAGTGGTATTCTATGGAAATCCTCCTTTTCGTTCTTTTTTTGAAACTTATGTCTTTGAAAGATTATTCTTGTATCAAGAATCCTTACATGCTGAGTTGGTTTCAACACAAGAGTTCTAATCTTAAGGTCACATATTCGAACCTGGCTGAAATAAATTAGTTTGATTTTAAATCCCTAAGTTTTTTAAACTAATACCATAAAGTCATGGCGTCGAGCCGGTTCGCTCCATGCGACCACTATATAAACCCTTTCTTCCAGACGATTCAGGTAGGTCAAACTCATTCCAATACACCGCTACCCTGCCATTATTATTTCTCGGTATTTAATCGTCGGAGGGTCCTACGTTGGTTTTCCACACCGGGACTTTCCTTGCAGGTAGTTTGGTGTCAACGGCAACCCACAATCAATTGAGATCCACACGCTCAACCCTCACCTCAGATCTCAATTGTTCATCCTTGTTGATAACAAGATCGACGGAGGACAATATCTGAGGAAGACTCCGACCTCCATCAATGTTCTCGCGCACGAATCCAATGAAAGAATTATTTGGACACCGAGAACCGACCTTCCCCACCTCACCATCGTCACAATCCTACAAAGTCACACACCGAAGTTCACATCGTACAAATTCCGGCATCGCCTCTAGTCATTGGTCATCACAGGAAAACCACCACTTACGAAATCCATCACCCTTGCGTCGACGGCATGATATATACATTTCGCATCCTTGGATAGAAAATCAATGGCCTATTCAATACACACCAGTCAAACCAAAAACCGACAAGCTGACCGCATACCAAATTCCCACTTTGCATCCATCAGCAATTTGAGAAGTTCCGACAAGATAATTCTCCAAGTCGATGTTTCCATTGCTAACATTTACAATATTCACTAGAATCTGTGCAACTGTTAATTGAAAATTTAATTATTTTTTTGGGAGAAGAGAAAGAGACGTGGAGGGTCATAATAATTAAAATGCACCTGTTAATTTAAAATTTAATTATTTTTTTTGTAAGAAGAGAAAGAGATGAAGAGGCTTCTAATAATTAAAAAATTAATTATTATTTTTAAAAGAAGAGAGAGATATTGAGGGTTCTAGTATTTTTTGGGAAGGAAGAGAGATATAGAGGGTTTTACATATAAACAATTAATTTTTTTTGGTAGAAAAGAGAGAAAGATGATGTGGACGGTCTAAGAATAATGAGGGTTTATATGTAAATTTTCATTTAAAAGAGGATTTATGTGTAAATTTATAAATAATGAGGGTGTGTAAATTTTTATTTGAACCCATTATTATTTTTTCTTTTTCTTAGATGAGGCGGAGGCCTTAGGAGATGAGTTTTTTTTTCTCTTTTCTTTAAATTTTGAAAAAAAAGAAGATGGTGGAGCTTTTAGTTTTCTGTTTTGTCTTTTCTTTGAAGTTGATGAAGTGAAGGCTTGAAGAATTAGGGTTTTTCTCTTTTTTTCTATAAAAAAGGAGAGGAGTGGACCTCTAACCGAAGGGTATATGCATTATATATATTAGCATTTTGCATGTGTCATACACGCTTTGTTGCTTTATCCTAATTGGAGTCCAAAAAATTTATAAAGCCCATCGATAAATATAAAATAGGGGGTTTTGGTTTAAAATTATTTTGAATGTTAATAGGTAAATAAAATACTCATTTTAATAATTTGGATCAAGAGTTTTCTAGAAAATATTATAATATGTTATTTACCAAATTTTAGTAAAAGAAGATAGTTATAAGTAAATTAAAGTAGAATTTGAAAAATGATAAGATTAAAATAACTTCTAGAAAGTTCTTTTTTGTCTTAAATTTGAGTATAATGTACATTGAATTTGAAATTCAAACTAATTTCTAGAAAAAAAATTTGTCTCAAGTTCTGGAAAGCTCATTTTTTCTTTGTTTTTCAAAAAAATGAGAAATTTAATTATTTTTGTCTTTTTCTTTGATGATGTAAAGGCTCTAAGATTTGATAAATTCTCTCTTTTTTGTCTTTGTTTTTCAAAAAATGGAGAAGATGGACGCTAACCAATGCCATTTGCATTATGGATATATACACACATAAAGTTTCAAATTTGGAGAAGTACCCTAACCTTTTGTTATAAAAACATTTTAGTTATAGTGGTAATTTTAGTTATAGTTACCATGCACCATAGCAATATTATCTTTGTGTTATGTTTATGAACTCAATTTAGTAATATGGTCTTCGCATTTGTAGTTCCATTAATAGAATTACGGATTTTTGTCGTAAAATCTCGGAGGGGACAACATTAACAAAATATCATTGCGCCCCTGGTGGATCCGGAAGTAAATATAATGTTTTATATCCTTTAAATTTGGGGGTCTGAGGCACAATAGCTACAACTATGCAATTACCTATAATTTTTTTATAAGTCTTATATTAATACAAACACACCGACTTTATTTTATTGCATTTTGCAGCTTTAAATAATAGTTGAATCGCATCATGGAAACCTAGCTAGAGTGCCTAGCATACAGAAAGAAACTCTCACGTAATACAAAACGGACATGTGATTTTCACTTTGAGTGACATATATCTCGAACTCAAGCAGTTGGATAAACCGGTTCGATGGCGATTCCACACATACCTTGAGGCGCTTCAACATCCTTTTGAATCCTCATATATCCATCCTCACCCCACGACGTTCCCCATTGGTTCTTAAGCAACCAATAATCCATCCCTGTTTCAGAGTCGGTTCCATAGCCGACGAATGTCACGGCATGGTTAAGGGAGCTAGGATCGTTGCTGCACGGACCATCAAACACGCCGCCTATATAATGATGGAAGGCATCACTGGCATGTATGCAAACAGCGACAGGCTGTTGTGACACCGCCTGCATAAGTGCAGACTCGCTATTCGGCGTTACAGTTTCATAGCCAGAGATAGTAGCTACAGAAGATACGGATTTGCAGGACCCCTGTGCCGACTGGTATGGATAGTTATTTTCACTTGTAAGGCCTCGGTTGTCGACAATAAATTGGAAGGCAGAGCTCGGCAGGCCTCCTCCGCATCCATTGTCGTTACCGTTAATGTCACAATCCACAATCTCTTGCTCCGACAAAGATACTAAATTCCCCGCCGAGATTTGATTGATCCCTTCCATTGCCGCCACTGCCGCAAAAGCCCAACAACATCCTATATGTATATTCACATAAGAACATCATGATCGTTAGCAAAAATAAATAAATAAACAAACAAAGAGCTAAATAGGGCCGTGAGCGTTCACAAGCCCATTAGCTCAAAATGAAGTCTTAAAACAGGAGGAGGCGGTCCCTCCATTAAGTTGTGTTTAGACCCATCTTTTGAGATTGCGTGTACTTTTATAGCTAATAAGGTTGTGAATGTTCACGGTACCTAATCTTCCAATAAGTAAAACCAGTTAATTTCTTGATTGTGTGAAACTAATTAATTATAATTTAGTAGATGACTTACCACAAGTTTCTTGATCCTTTACACCAGTGACTGCGCCTTGAGTCCTCCAGTCGACGCTAGAAGCAACATCCGTAACATTTTCATACCTGAAGCTTGTGGTCCTCAAGCCATCATCGGAAGTCTTCAGTAGAATTCCGGTGCGGGATGCCAGAAACTCATCGGTCGTCAGATCGGAAAACTTATTGAGCCCAAGCTTATACTTGCGGTCTCCAGCACGGTTGACCGATTCAATGTATTCGACGTTCTGTTTGAATATCTTGAACCGATGCTCTTTCTCTACAGCATCTTTATAGGCACGCCCGTGCTTAGCCATCCATTGTTCATGCTTATCGAACATCTCTACATCGATGCTCGAAGCTTTCGAATTTTCGTTGTGGGATAGGCGATTCGTGGCTGCAGATGCCCAAGAAACCAAGATCAACAAGGCCGAAACAAAGAATTGGTGCCTTAGTGAAGCCATTGTGATGAGTTCAATGGAAGTGTATTATCTGCACAATTAATGAAGATCACAAGGAAAGGCTAAGTTTATATAGAGGATGGGTTTCATGTTATCAATTGAGAGGACATGTATGATGTATGAATTTCTAGATAATTTAGAGAGAGACAAGAGAAGGAGACTGAAGACTTAAGCGGAGAAGAAAAGAATGGCCATGGCCATTCTCATTGTGCATGAGATTTCATGCGTGAAGTTTTGTAAAAGAATGGCCATGGCCACCGTTGACTCTCTCTCTCTCTCTGTGTGTGTGTGTGTGTGTGTGTGTGGTGTGTGTGTGTGTGTGGGTGTGTGGGGTGTGTGTGTGTGAGAGAGAGAGAGAGAGGCTCTCTCCAGAACCTCTCATCTCCCCCTTTCTCTATCCCCTCTTCCTCTTTTTCTGATCTTCATCCTTTGTTGCTAAAGAGGCTAGCAGACCCCAAGTTATTTAATTAGCTTCATTTTTTAATTTAAAATTGGGTTCTATTCCAATTTTTATTTTATATTTTTGTTCTTGAGTTAGATATCTCCTTTTATTGGTGCCTTTTAGATCAGAAGAACAGAGAAATGTTGAGTTGTATTTCTGAGATTTTAGGGAAATTGTCGTATTGTTTAGTCGAAATGCTAATTGATCCTAGTTTACATGTATGAAAGCTTCCTTAAGAACTGTAATCCATTGTTCCTCATGGAAATTCATTTGAAATTTTTGGAGGTATAAAAGCACTGGAGTTACACTGCACTGAATACCTATTCGAACTGAATAGTCCCAATCAATTCTAGACCTGGTTTAGTTTGATTTAGATTGGGAGTTTTCTTTCCAAAGGTCGAAACAGGACCGAATAATATCCCTCGGCATCCTTTGGGCCGTTATGCCAGTTAGGCCTGATACATTACTGATAATTTGTGGAATTTTATCTTTCTCATCAATGCCTCAATTAGCGTGGCTTTGAAATTTTCCATTATATAATAATGATGTATCCTAGGGTTGCTTAGTAGCTTAGGAATTATTATGACTTCTTTATAGCGCTCAAAGCCGGTGGATTTATTTATGTTCACTGTCTAGGAATTCCATCATGCATTGAACTCTTATTTTCTATGTAATTAAAGTTGTTTTCATCAATACTGGGATTGGTGGAGGGGCTGCATTTTTTATTTTTCAAGTGATTCAGTTTTCGGGGGGTGGGGGTATTGAAGTAGGTTAGCGTAAAAAGGTGGTATAAACGATTTAAAGGGAACATCAAGTGAAGCTGAAGAAGGCAAAGAGGGCTATGGAGTTAGAAGTGGGAGGAAAGAGAACAAAAAGAAACTAGTTACCCGAAGTAAACCACCGACGCGATATGTATATGTTCCTTGAAAGTTCTTAAATTCTTCTCTCAATCACAATTTAAAATAACTAATATTCCATTATTTCCATATGGAAAATATGAAGACACCCAATCAACTAGTACTGGCGTCTGCCTATTAGTAATTTCAAAAACCCCTAACATGCAGAAAATGGTAAAATGCATGGAATATTCAACAGGAAGCTAGTAAAAGGTGACTAGTCCATATAGCATGAAGTGTCAAATTGCATTTGTTCTCGAAAATGTATGTGTTCATTGGGAACTTAATGATCAGTGAGTCTTAAATTTCTCCTCTCAAGGTGAATTTCTTATTAAATAGAACTATATTGCACATAATGTAGTTCTTTAAATCTTTATGGTGTAGAAAAGTAAGCGTTGGTACTCAAAATTGTGTATACTTTGTAATTACTGATAATTTAACTATGATGACATGACATATTTCCTTTATAGCCCTAATTGAAGACGAGCACAACGCTTTCTGATTTAATGTTCTTACACTGCATTGTTGCTAACTTTAAAAATGTTATTGTAGGAATGAGCATCTTAACAAATAATCCCCTCGCTTTATATGAAAACATTGTTGAATGTCGTTTCATACCAATATTTACCAGAGTCGAGTTGTGCACATATTTTCTGTTTTGTGTACATGTACTTGATCAGAATGTTGTTGGAGTTGGGTCTATTACCACCTGAGCTCCGCAAATTCTTTGGTTACGAAAAAACCTGAATCTACTCCATGCATGCATGTGCATTTGTTCGTAGGATTGTCGTGGTGTTTGGGTGTTCTACTACTTTCATAAATCCTTTGCTTGAAACTTTAATTTTTTTTAAGAAATGGAATTTGAAATAGAAATTTCGTTGTCTGTGTCTGTTGGCAGTGGGCACCCTTCTAAGGCATATAGCCAGTGCACATTGTGGAAGTGAATTCTTTCTTTCTTCTTGAAGTATGCATAAATTCCTAATTGATTAGCTAGATTTAGAGTTACAAGCAGCTTGGCTTCATTCAGGCCTTGAGAGTCAGTATGCCTTTTTTAGCTTTCAATTGTGAACCTGGCAGTTTTTAGCCTAGTATGGAAGCATGCAGCTAATCTTAAATGCCAGGTTGTGGCGTCACATGCCTCCCATTCGAAGTTTCAGAATCTTCTTTAGTTGCCGGGATGCCTAGGTATTCGCCGTAAGCCTTTCTTGTTTGAATTGCGCCTTGTAATGTCATGTGCTACTAAATGGAAGGATTGTCCATGAATGAGATATCATGGTTTTAACTTCCAACTTTCAAATACGGAAATTTTGGGCGCTATTACCGGCTCATAGTATTTGCTAAATTCACTTGATAAATGGACTTGAAGTACCGATCTGTTACAAGATATACCGCTACCTCTTCAACCTCCACTTTGATTCTACCATAGATGCCAATTTAGAGAACAAGACATCAATATCCTTCACTTTTCCTGTATAAATATTTACTTTTAATTATTAACACAAAACGGAAATAATGACATTCAATTGTCTGAGTTGTATTTCTGTCTTAATCGCAGACAAATTTGACATAAGCAGCAATCCCCACCCACCCCTTTTTTTGTACATTTTTTCTGCATTATTATTTTGAAGCATTAATCCTTAGAAGAGGTAATAATTGTAGATTACTCCTATTGTGTCTCTTAATGCGACAGGGGAATGTGATAAAGGAAGAGGCAGCGAAAGGGTTGAACCCCGGCGTGATCGTCCTCATTGTGGTTGTTGGTCTTGTGTTGCTTTTCCTCATTGGGAACTATGCGCTGTACGTGTACGCTCAGAAAACTCTTCCGCCGAAAAAGAAGAAGCCCGTTTCCAAGAAGAAGTTGAAGAAGGAAAGGCTCAAGCAAGGGGTCTCTGCACCTGGAGAATAGAGCAACCCCTCGATAATGCGGGGATGAAAAACTTTTATTTCTGGTCATTAGATCGAACCCTGTAGTTAATGCTAAACTCAGCTACTTTGCAAAATCTAGGTTGTGATTTGTCATGACTGTGGTGGCGGTTTGAATTATTATGCTGGATTGAGATATTACTGAAACAATATTATCGGTCTTTGCTTAATGAGACGTAGTCCGTACCTGTCTCTTTATCGTTGATGCTTTCTATGAATTGATTATGGTGATGTGCCCTGGTATCAGGTTAGATGAAAGGAGTGGTAAAACTGCACCGTAGCCGGACTGCTCAGTTCTGCCAAGAAAATGACTGGTTAAAAACTTAAAATCTTTATCCAGGTTGCATCTGAAGTTGTAATTTTTCATTGATCGAATTTTGCATGCTGAGGTTTGAAATCCTTTTGCAACTGTTATTTGATTTCAGTGGTTCTTTAGCTTTTGCGGTATGCAAATGTACGAAGTGTACATAATCCATGGGGATCGAAAGAATTTTAATATAAATTATAAATGGGAGATCAATATGTAGCCGCATTTGAAAATGAATCATGTTATTAGTCACATTGTATAAATGCACAACACTTAAAGATGCCACGAATGTCAGGCATAGTAATGAGGAAACGTAGAAAGATCGAAACAATGCGTTAATACATCTTATGAAGAAAGGTGCCATAGAGATTCATGCCTGTGTCGATGGTAACGACCGACGTTATGTCCTTCCAATTAGCACATTCACCAAAGAGATGTCGGTTCAACTCAAGTTCCTCAGGACTACTTAAGTAACAAGAAGGGGAACCAAGATGTGGCGGGATATCAACCAAGATGTCAGAATACAATCACACAGAAGTTTTCATGACAACCATTCCATTCATTTGGTTACTCCAACTCTTGCTTGTTTTAGAGTCAGCATTACTGGTTGATGTTCGGGTTCCCGCACACGAATCCAATGAAAGAATGCTTTGGACACCGAGAACCGACCTTCCCCACCTCACCAATGTCACAGTCCTGCAAAGTCACACACCGAAGTTCACATCGTACAAATTCCGGCATCGTCTCTGGTCATTGGTCATCCTAGGAAAACCCACCACTTACGAAATCCATCACCCTTGCATCGAGGGCGTGATACATTTCGCATCCTTGGATAGAAAATCAATGGCCTATTCAATACTCACCAATCAAACCAAAAACCGACAAACTGATCGTATACCAACTTCCCACTTTGCATCCGTCCGCGATTTGAGATATTCCGACAAGATAATTCTCCAAGTCGATGTTTCCATTGCAAATTATTACAACAAAAACCACAAATTTTATCATGGAGTAGCTTCTAAGCATTTGTAAGAAAATGTTGGTGTGCATGTGCACAGGAGCGTTTCCTATGAATTCCCTCACAGGAGGCAGGGGTCAGCGGGACCCACCCTGCCACCATGCCTCTTGTGCGCCGCGTTCTCATGATATGCCTTCTGCACGTGAAAAAGGCCATGATCCCTATTTGGAAAAACATACCCAAGAATTTTTGAGTGTTAATTCAAAAATAAATTATTTTTTTTTTGAGAAAAAGAGAGATGCGGAGGGTTCTAATAATTAAAAAATTAATTATTCTTTTTGGGAGGAGAAACAGTTGTGGTGGGTTCTAGTATGTTTTGGGAGGATAGAGAGATGTAGAGGGTTTTACGTATAAACAATTAAATTTTTTTGATAGAAGAGAGAAAGATGATGTAGATGGCTTAAGAGTAATAAGAGTTTATGCGTAAATTTTTATTTAAAGGAGGATTTATGTGTAAATTTATAAATAATGAGGGTGTATGTGTAAATTTTTATTTGAATGCGTTATTATTTTTGTCTTTTTTTTATGTGAGGTGCAGGCCTTAGGGGGTGAGTTTTTCTCTTTTTTCTGTAAATTTTGAAAAAAAAATGAGTTAGAGGAACTTTTAATTTTTTTGTCTTTTCTTTTTCTTTAAAGTTATGATAGGAGTGAGGATTTTTCTCATTTTTGCATTTTTTTTTTCTAGAAAAAGGGAGAAGTGAAGCTCTAAGCGAAGGGTATATATGCATTATACACACACACATAAAGTTTCATATTTGGAATAGTACTCTAACCTTTAGTTATAAAAACATTTTAGTTATAGTTACCACTATAGCAATATTATCTTTATGTTATGATTATGAACTCAATTTAGTAATATGGTCTTCGAATTTGTAGTTCCATTAATAGAATTACGGATTTTTGTCGTAAAATCTCGGAGGGGACAACATTAACAAAATATCATTGCGGCCCTGGTGGATCCGGAAGTAAATATAATGTTTTATATCCTTTAAATTTGGGGGTCTGAGGCACAATAGCTACAACTATGCAATTACCTATAATTCTTTTATAAGTCTTATATTAATACAAACACACCGACTTTATTTTATTGCATTTTGCAGCTTTAAATAATAGTTGAATCGCATCATGGAAACCTAGCTAGAGTGCCTAGCATACAGAAGAAACTCTCACGTAATACAAACGGACATGTGATTTTCACTTTGAGTGACATATATCTCGAACTCAAGCAGTTGGATAAACCGGTTCGATGGCGATTCCACACATACCTTGAGGCGCTTCAACATCCTTTTGAATCCTCATATATCCATCCTCACCCCACGACGTTCCCCATTGGTTCTTAAGCAACCAATAATCCATCCCTGTATCAGAGTCGGTTCCATAGCCGACGAATGTCACGGCATGGTTAAGGGAGCTAGGATCGTTGCTGCACGGACCATCAAACACGCCGCCTATATAATGATGGAAGGCATCACTGGCATGTATGCAAACAGCGACAGGCTGTTGTGACACCGCCTGCATAAGTGCAGACTCGCTATTCGGCGTTACAGTTTCATAGCCAGAGATAGTAGCTACAGAAGATACGGATTTGCAGGACCCCTGTGCCGACTGGTATGGATAGTTATTTTCACTTGTAAGGCCTCGGTTGTCGACAATAAATTGGAAGGCAGAGCTCGGCAAGCCTCCTCCACATCCATTGTCGTTACCGTTAATGTCACAATCCAGAATCTCTTGCTCCGACAAAGATACTAAATTCCCCGCCGAGATTTGATTGATCCCTTCCATTGCCGCCACTGCCGCAAAAGCCCAACAACATCCTATATGTATATTCACATAAGAACATCATGATCGTTAGAAAAAATAAATAAATAAACAAACAAAGAGCTCAATGGTGCCGTGAACGTTCACAACCCCACCAGCTAAGAATGAAGTCTTAAAACAGGAGGAGGTGATCCCTCCGTTAAGTTGTGTTTAGATCCACCTCCTGAGATTGCGTGTATCTTTATAGCTAATAGGATTGTGAATATTCACATGCCTATCTTCCAATAAGTAAAACCGGTTAATTTCTTGATCGTGTGAAACTAATTAATTATAATTAAGCAGATGACTTACCACAAGTTTGTTGATCCTTTACACCAGTGACTGCGCCTTGAGTCCTCCAGTCCACGCTAGAAGCAACATCCGTAACATTTTCATACCTGAAGCTTGTGGTCCTCAAGCCATCATCGGAAGTCTTCAGCAGAATTCCGGTGCGGGACGCCATAAACTCATCGGTCGTCAGATCGGAAAACTTGTTGAGCCCAAGCTTATACTTGCGGTCTCCAGCACGGTTGACCGATTCAATGTATTCGACGTTCTGTTTGAATATCTTGAACCGATGCTCTTTCTCTGCAGCATCTTTATAGGCACGCCCATGCTTAGCCATCCATTGTTCATGCTTATCGAACATCTCTACATCGATGCTCGAAGCTTTCGAATTTTCGTTGTGGGATAGGCGATTCGTGGCTGCAGATGCCCAAGAAACCAAGATCAACAAGGCCGAAACAAAGAATTGGTGCCTTAGTGAAGCCATTGTGATGAGTTCAATGGAAGTGTATTATCTGCACAATTAATGAAGATCACAAGAAAAGGCTAAGTTTATATAGAGGATGGGTTTCATGTTATCAATTGATAGGACATGTATGATGTATGAATTTCTAGATAATTTAGAGAGAGACAAGAGAAGGAGACTGAAGACTTAAGCGGAGAAGAAAAGAATGGCCATGGCCATTCTCATCGTGCATGAGATTTCATGCATGAAGTATGTTGTAAAAAGTCTTTGGTGAAAGCGAAGTGGGAGAATCACTTGTTTAATTACTATTTGAATTGGATGAAGGTTGAGATGGTATATGATTATGAAAGAAGATTGAACAAATAGAAAAAAGCAAGAATAATCCAACTCCGGATTTTAAGTGTTTCGGAGCAAAGCACCTACATCCGCAGCAGGAAGCATGTTATCATATAAGAAAACATTAAATTAATACATATAAAACTTGAACAAGAGGCAACAAATTAATCATATGCAACTAAATCTACATATAAATATATATATATTTCATCATGGACTATGACAAGGCAAGACGGCGAGTTCATGAAAGAGCATGACAAGAGAAAAGGAGGGATGAAGACTTACTCGCGGTGTGAGTCAGTATAACAACCGGCTCACCGTTTTCTATATCCTAATAGCAGAAAGCAACTTCGGTACATTTATGACTCGGGAGAGATGAAAGGAAAAAAAAGGAAATAAGAGTTTTGAGTTTGTGGAGTTTGAGGAGGAAGGAGGGACGACACAAATTAATAAAAGAATGGTTTATGGTAAAAAAAAAATATTCAAAACCATTCTAATTATCATGTGGATTGATTTCGGGATTTTGAGAAAAAAAAATTGAAAGGCCATTTGTAGGTTATAACAAAGTTTTAAAATTTTTGCAAGATCTAAGGTTTGAATAAGTGACCAATGAAACATGTAACACCATGTATCTTGAAATCCTAATAAAATAAGTGTTTTCCGTATTTCCCTTGGTTCTATGTTCAATTGACATGTTTAGTGCGATATCGGTTTTGATATCAGCCAAATATCAGCCCTGAGCCAGCTCAAACATGTCAGAGACGGCTCAGAAGTCTTTCCCTGTGATTATTTCTTCTTTAGGTGTTTGAGCCGGCTCAACACCTTTGAGACGGCTCATGACGATCTTGAGCCGACTTCTGGGTCTAGAGAATTGATTTCTTTTTTCTTCTCTATGTGTATGAGACAGTTCATGGTGAACTTGAGCCGGGTCAACACCTTTTAGACAGCTCAAGGCTATCTTGAGCCGGTTCAACGAGTTCCTGGAGCAATTATTTTATTCTCCGTCTCCGTGAGACGGCTCAAACATATCTTGAGCCGGCTCAACGTGAATCTGATTGATTTCCTGATATTTCACATGAATTTTTCCATCACGTATCTGACCTAATATCTATTTAAACCCATGAATAAACTCGAGAAAACCCTAATCTTGGCCGTCTCTCTCATCCAGAAATCCTTGATCTCCCTCACAAAACCTTAGTCTTCCTTTCTCTCATCTCCACTACAAAACTCGAGCAACCCGACGTCCTCACCATCGGCTTCATCTTCTTCGTGAGATCACTACACCCATCGATCCAAGCCATCACGTCGAGATCACCTTTGTATTCATCATCAAGATTAAACGAAAACTCAACATAAGGCAAGTACTCTTGTTCCCTTGTATTTCGCTGAAGCGACGTCGGTGAACTTCTTAATTTAAATTCATTAGTTTAAAGAAAAATGACATGATCGTGATATCGTGAATTTCAATTATGTGTGAAACCCATGTTTTATGTATTTAACGGAACCTTAAAGATGCTAGCACACCCGTTAAATCAACTTCTAAAATCATGCATAACACCTGTTCGAATAAATGCCACACCCAATCGCCATGCTTGTATGTTTCATGCACATTCTTATTATGGTTATTATTCCAACTCCGGATTTAAGTGTTTCAGAGCAAAGCACCTACATCCGCCGCGGGAAGCATGTTATCATATGAGAAAACTGTAAATTAATACATATAAAACTTGAACAAGAGGCAACAAATTAAATACATTTATAGACAATCATATGCAACTAAATCTACATATAAATATATATTTCATCATGGACTATGACAAGGAACGACGACGAGTTCATGAAAGAGCACGACAAGAGAAAAAGAGGGATGGAGATTTACTCGCGGTGTGAGTCAGTATAACAACCGGCACATCGTTTTCTATATCCTAATAGCAGAAAGCAACTTCGGTACATTCAAGACTCGAGAGAGATGAAAGGAAAAAAAAGGAAGTAAGAGTTTTGAGTTTGTGGAGTTTGAGGAGTAAGGAGGGACGACACAAATAAAAGAATGGTTTATGGTCATTCAAAACCATTCTAATTATCATGTGAATTGATTTTGGGGTTTTGAGAAAAAGAAATTGAAAGGTCATTTGTAGGTTATGAAAAAGTTTTAAAAAATTTGCAAGATCTAAGGTTCGAATAAGTGACCTATGAAACATGTAACACCATGTACCTTGAAATCCTAATAAAATAAGTGTTTTCCGTATTTCCCTTGGTTCTATGTTCAATTGACATGTTTAGTGCGACATTAGTTTTAATATCAGCTAAATATCAGCCCTGAGCCAGCTCAAACATGTCAGAGACGGCTCAGAAGTCTTTCCCTGTGATTATTTCTTCTTTAGGTGCTTGAGCCGGCTCAACACCTTTGAGATGGCTCATGACCATCTTGAGCCGACTTATGGGTCCTGAGAATTGATTTTTTTCTTCTCTGTGTGTATGAGACAGTTCATGGTGAACTTGAGCCGGGTCAACACCTTTTAGACGGCTCAAGGCTATCTTGAGCCGGTTCAACGAGTGGCTGGAGCAATTATTTTATTCTCCGTTTCTGTGAAACGGCTCAACGTGAATCTTATTGAATTCCTGATATTTCGCATGAATTTTTCCATCACGTATCCGATCTAATATCTATTTAAACCCACGAATAAACTTGAGAAAACCCTAATCTTGGCCGTCTCTCTCATCCAGAAATCCTAGATCTCCCTCAGAAAACCCTAGTCCTCCTTTCTCTCATCTCCACTACAAAACTCGAGCAACCCAACGTCCTCACCATCGGCTTCATCTTCTTCGTAAGATCACTACACCCATCGATCCAAGCCATCAGGTCGAGATCGCTTTTGTCTTCATCATCAAGATTAAACGAAAACTCAACATAAGGCAAGTACTCTTGCTCTCTTGTATTTCGCCGAAGCGACATCGGTGAACTTCTTAATTTAAATTCATTAGTTTAAACAAAAAGGACATGATCGTGATATCATGAATTTCAATTATGTATGAAATCCATGCTTTATGTATTTAACGGAACCTTAAAGATGCTAGCACACCCGTTAAATCAACTTCTAAAATCATGCATAACACCTGTTCGAATAAATGCCACACCCAATCGCCTTGCTTGTTTGCTTCATGCACATTCTTATTATGGTTATTATTGCAATCATGTTATTACGTGTTATCCGTGACATGTAAGAAAACTCTGTCTCATGCCATATATACATATCGTGACCATTATGACTTGAACAATAGAACGTGATCACCGACTTGAATACCGAACCATATATACACGTTGATTCGTGCCACCGGCACTAATTCTTGATTTCGTGTTTATTGTCGTGACTTCGTGTTATTATCGTGATTTTGTGTGTATTCATGATGCGTGCCAGATAATCATGTCAGTCGGTATTCAACCCCAGTGATTGAGTTTTATTGTTGTGACTATACCTAGAAAATACAGGGGATTGGAGAAATTGAAAGGTGGAAATTGGACCCGTTATTTCCCCAATCAGAGCAAAGCTCTGTTCAAATTTTAAATTTTGAAATGATGCAGCGCTTCATAGCAGCACCAGCGCTGAAAGTCAAAGACTCTGAGGCAACGCTCACGTGCAAAGCACGTGAGCGCTAGCGCTAAGAGCGCTGCACTCTAAGCAGCACACCACGTGCAAAGCACGTGAGCGCTAGCGCTAAGAGCAGCGCAAGCAGCGTATCACGTGCAAAGCACGTGAACGCTAGTGCTAAGAACGCCGCACTCTAAGCGGCGCACCACGTGCAAAGCACGTGAACGCTAGCGATAGAGCAAAATGTTCTCGACCCTTGGATCAAAGATCCAACGAACATGATTAAAAATCATCAATTGACCAGAATAAAATTCTGTTAAGGAAACATTCCTCAGAATCTTTCCAAACAGGAAAGAATATGCTCTGAAAATCAGAGCATCGCTGGATCAATGATCCAATGGTGATTAAAAATCATCAAAAAACAGAATAAATTCTGTATGGGAAAAATTTCCCAATCTTGTTAAAAACAAAAAGATTGCCTTCTATAAATCAGAAGCCCTTGGATCAAAGATCCAACGGGGGAAACATCCCTAAATCAATTAGAGAAAAGATCTCCTTAACCGATTCAACAAATCAACCTACATTATATAAAGGCTCCAAGACTTCTAGTCTGATAGAGAGGAAACACCCCCCCCCCCACACACACACACAAACTTTGAGAAAGTTCAGAGAGAAGAGCAAGCTCTTGACAGAAGAAGAATTTCTTCAAGGTAAAATAAAGAGATCAAAGCATCTCATCAGAAAAAGAACTTAGTTCTTAGGAAAGATCATAGATCTATAAGATAAATTGTCTTTCACAAAAGAGATCATAACATCTCATTATATAAAGGGGGGAGAATAATTCAATTCTCTTAGGATCATAGATCAATAAAGGCAAAGCCTTTCACCAAAAACATAAGAGATTGAAACATCATCTGTAAAATAAGAACTTTGTTCTTAGATCCATGAGACAAAGTCTCTTATAAGAGAGAATTCAATTCTCAGAGCGCAAAGCTGCCTAAAAAGAGCCCTAGCGCTCCAATTAAAAGAAGCGCCTCAGCGCTTCAAATCTAGCGCACAGCGCTGCAGAGCCTTAGCGCTCCAAATTTAAAGAAGCGCTTTGCGCTCCAAATTTCACAAGAAGCGCTCTGCGCTCATTGAAGGGCGCTCAACGCCAAGCACGCCACGTGCTCCTCACGTGTGCGCTACTTAAACAGAAGCGCTTTGCGCTCTTTGACTGGCGCTCACTGCAAAGCGTGCCATGTGCTCCTCACGTGTGCGCTACTTTCACAAGAAGCGCTCTGCGCTCATTGACTGGCGCTCAGCACCAAGCGCGCCACGTGCTCCTCATGTGTGCGCTACTCAATAGAAGCGCTCTGCGCTCAGCGCCAAGCGCACCATGTGCTCCTCACGTGTGCGCTAAGAGAACATAAACTGTTATATAAATAAAGCCCCAGAGCTATGATGAGTGCTCAGCACTCAATAAAAGACAAAAAGATTGTCAGAAATCAAACCAATGCTCGGCATTGTTTAATGATTAACATTTTAACTGAATGGGCCGAGCTCAAGTTGGCCACAGATCCCTAATTGAGCCCATATGCTCATAAATCTTTGATCTTAGTCCTAAATTGGACTAAAAATCTCCCAACCAATATTGGTTCGAGGGTACATCTCTTCACCCCTCTGATAATTGTCGTTGTAATCCTTCAACGTCTTCAGAGAGGTGACGGATCCCGACAACCAGACATTCCACGGACTGTGGAGTCCTTAAACTCATGGACTATGATGTCCTTAAACTTTACGGACTGTGAGGTCCTTAAACTCATAGACTATGATGGTCTTTAAACTTTACAGACTATGACGTCTTTAAACTATGGACTATGATGTGCTTAAACTCCATGGACCATGATGTCCTTAAATTTCTGGACCGCAATGTCCCTAAACTAAACAATAGAGCCCAAATGCTTTCTTATTGGATCTAAACGATCCTATTAAGTAGATCTTAGTCTAAAATTAGACTAACGTATTCTTAACAAAAATTTAAGTTGATCTTGATCTCAATGAGATTAACGATCCTTAAACCCAAACCAAACCCAAATTTAAGAAAATACGGATTTGGACTAATCCACGCCCTAGGATCTACAACATAAATTAATCTCCATATACAATCTACGGGCAACCAAACCAAAACAAACACACACGACATGAAGTGACCATCTGAAGAAGGAGAAAGTGGCTACCGTGATGCGGTAGCATAATTAACTGCAGGGGCTTGCGCCTGCAGGGAAGAGCGTCCCCACAATCAAAAACCCCTCAACGAGGGAGAATCTGACAAAGTCTGCTACATCGGTTGCATCCGTCTAAACCTTCGATACATGGTGTCATAAATCAACTTGGCATCATCGGAGAGGTGGACGGATAAAACCAAATAGCATCTGCCCCCAAATTCAGGCAAGACGTTAGTCTTCTGGTCTTTCGGCGGAGAACAGATTCTGGCATGCCGGGTTGGACTCTTTTCCTCTTTCCACTCCACACTTCGTGTGTCGTGTTTCGCGAACGAATCGCGGTTTGCTATGGTTGCCCCTGGATTCGAGGTACTAAGATTTGGTGTCTTGCTACGTGCAGAAAATAGAAGATCAATAGTTTTCAACTGCACAAACTGCAACAACTGCAACAACTCCAACAACTCCCACTCCGTCTCTGTCGGAGGAGTGACCTATGGGGCTCAAGCGGCCTCCCTTTTTACAATGACGGTGGAACATATGACGCAAGCCACCGCTGGGCTGTTCTTTGGGACCATGCTCCCACCAATGAGCTTCAACGCCCCATTGCCGTCGCAAGAAGCTCCGAAGAAGTCGGTCTTTGATCGGCTTACAACTACCGCGGCCCCTCTCAATAGGTCGCCCAAGTTCAGTGCCTTAGTTTTCAACAGACTAGGCCAAATCTCAAATGGGCCCGTCAAGAAGCCCACAATACTTGAAGGGGTTATCCCGAAGCGGATAGCCATTCCTGCTCATGAAGTCGCCAAGGCGGCTTCTCCTGCGAAGGAGTCGGTCTTTGCAAGACTGACCATTTCAGCTCCCGTTCCAGGCAAAGCCATGAAGGCCGCTTCCTCTGTTTGAAAGTCGGTCTTCGCAAGACTGACTATCCCCTCTCAGCGGACGTCAGTCTTCGACAGGCTAGCGCCAATAACAGCCTCTCCTCAAAGCAGGGGGCATGACGAAGCTACCCCCATAACTGAACCGGTACCGTCTGCTCGACACGCTCGACGTCGCCACTGGCGCCGAGTAAGGAAAGCTGGGGGCAATTCCCCATCTGGACTTACCCCGCCGGCTCCAACAGTAGAAGTCGATGCTGCTGTTCCAACTGGGAACAACTTTGAACCAATCAGGAGGGTGCTCAAGAACTCTCCGACGGCCGTGCTAAAAAGATCTCCTTCACCTACTGAGAACGCTACAAAGGTGAAGCTGGAGCATCCCCCTCAGCGGCTGTCCTCTAAAATTCACAAGGTTTGGCGACAGGTCCAAGACTCTATGGTTAACCAAGACCACTCCCGCCGACAGAAAAAGATGAAAGTTTGGCAAGAAAAGGACTACCCTGTCGTACCAAAAAAGGCGTCATTTACTTGGATGCCCGCTGCAACGGCCCTCTCAACTTCGACCGTCCACAAGAGGAGAAGGCTGGAGAAAATCCCCGTGTCCTCGACGAATTTTAAGGACACCGAACCTAAACGCCCCAAGTCTGGGGGCATGGTGGTGCATACTGTTTATATGGCTTTCGGAAAAGAGGAAATTCATGCTTCTACGGGTCACCGACCACTTACACGGTCTGTGACTAAGGCTAAGGAGCAACAACAACAGAAGCTCCAAAAGATGCTGACGGCCATGGCCGCACTCACTGGACCGAAAACAAGCCCGGAGACATCCTCGGAGCAGCGTCATGAGCAGGAAACTGATGTTGAATTCTTTCAGAGAATGCTTGAGAAGAAGGACAAAGAGGCCGCGGAACAAGCGGCTAACATAAAACAGATGGCCCTTCTATTCCAAGATATGGTGAGCATGATGATCCAGCCGGACCCTCCAGCTGAAGACCCTTCAATAATAATTGAAGATGATAAAGGAGAGACATTAAATCATCTTCCGGCTCTATCAGCAGCCAAGGAGGAGACCATCTCCAAAGACACGCTCGATGATTATATAACTCAACAGATACGAGCTCATCAGGCGAGCGAAGCGGCCGGCCAAATCGTCAAGACTGGGTGACCCTATCCGGGTTGGTACGATCAAATAAAGTACCCACCGGGATACACGATCCCTAAGTTCTACGTATACAAGGGGACAGGCAATCCCCACCAACATGTCGCTCAGTTCAGGGCTCTGTGCGGCAACACCGGAGGTGACGATAAGCTACTGCTTCGCCAATTCGTTAGCAGCTTGTCGGAAACAACATTCGAATGGTATTCCGAGCTCCCGAATGACTCCGTTTAGACATTTGCAGAAATGAAGCTGCTTTTTACACAAAGATTCGCGAGCGCCAGCGAGTGCACTCCGATCACCGCACTAATTAATGCTAGAGTGAAGCAGGGAGAAACCTGGGTTCAATATGCCATTCGGTGGCGGAATCTATGGTCAAAGTGTGAACATCGCATAGAGGAAGCTCCTGCCGTGGGCATGTTTGTGGGAACCCTCAATCTTCAGGCGACTATATCCCAATTCATGATGTTTTTCAAGCCGACCGCCTTCCAGGACTTGATCGACAAGCTGGCCCAAATGGACCAGATGGGCCATAACCGTCCTCCTTAAAGACGGATCCTCGGAATGAGAAGGGGAAAGGGAAAGCAACCTTCGTCGCCAACGCTCAACAACAACCGAGTGGCCTGAGATAGGTTATTCGCCAAAGCAACAAGCGTCAATCCCTCGATGAGAATTTAAGACGTCCTTACTCGTTTCCCCGGGATAAAACAAGGAGACTGTTCGAACTAGTAGTGCACAACGGGCTTATCGCTCTGCCGGATCCGAGACACCCACCGCAACTTGGTGACGTCAACCATCCTAACTATTGTCCCTACCATAGAGTAGTGGGTCACCCAATCGAAGATTGGTACGTCTTCAAAAACTGGGTTGAAAACCAGTACCAACAAGGCAAGTTTGCGCTGTCTGAAAACTGGAGGGTAAACCCACCACAACAGCACAACCCTAAAAGGGTGGACACGCCGGAGGCATCATGCTCATTTATAGAGGAAGCTCCATGGGAAGTCGTTCTTTCGGCAAAAACTAAAAGAATGCTGAAAGATCTTCAAACATGTCCAGCGATCAGGTGGAAGAGCCCGCTAGAGCCAGAGATCGTCGAGGGGATGCTGAAACCACGCCCAACATTGGGAGTTAATAGCGACGGGCAAAACACCCAAGCCCAGCTGTCAAAGTCTTCGAAGAAAAAGAAGAAGACCAAAAAGCCCGCGCAGTTTGATGACAAGCGCACGGATCTGCAAAAGCATATTGACGCGCTGGAGGAATATAACCAAAAGGCGCGGACCCCAGTCACACTCCAGGAATTTCTCAACCATATCCTTGAGAACAGCCTTTAAAAACTGGTTGCAGGGATATGTTGCCCACCGACAACGCGTTCAACGAGTGAAGCTCAAGGCTCATCGGAAACAGAGAAGCACGACAGATGAGCACAAAAGAACTGCCGGCAACTGTCACATAGTTAACACCAAGGGATCGCAAGTTAACACCTTTGGAAGCGACTCTGACGAAGAAATAGCCCCAGTCCTCTCTTCAAGGAATCCACCTCCGACACAAAAGATACGAAGACTTGCGAGGACATCTAGCTGCGTAATCGTACGTTGCCCGGAAAAAATCCCGGACCTACGAACAACGGACCAAAACGTCCCTAAACTACTACAAACCGCAGCATCCTAGGGCTGACGCAAAAAAAACCGGTATATCCATAAGCGAAATGGGCACGGATGAAAACCCGAAAGGGCTCCGTGAGTAAAAACAGCAGGGCTACCGGCGAGTTTGTGAGAACCCGAAAGGGCGCAATCTCATTAAAAGACACTTGCAAGGTCCTCTTGACCCTGTAAGGAGAAAATACCTGCATGAGATCCTTACGACTCACAAAGGAGCGACACACTTAGGGATCCCCACGATTCCTAAGGAGAAATTACACTTACGAGATCCTCGCGACTCGTAAGGAGAACCCTCTTATAAGACACTCACGGCTCATAAGATTCAAAAGCCTTAAGCTACAGGGATCTCAACCTGTTCTTAAGCCATCACAATCCCCAAATTGCCTTACAAGCGGTTCAATATTGATCCTTGTATACAATCCACGAGCACAAATAAACGTTTCCCCAACAGAGTCCCACCACTGACGAGGGATATCTTTATATGGAGAACGACACTTGTAAGTCCTCTCGACTTATAAGGAGAAAGCACTATTGTAAGATCCTTACGACTTATAAGAGAATACACACTTAGGAATCCTCGTGATTCCTAAGGAGAAAATGCACCTACGAGATCCTCACGACTCGTAGGGAGAAATACCTTTATGAGACCCTTAGGGCTCGTAAAGTCAAAAAGCCTTAGTCAACAGGTAACTAACCCTGTTTGCTAACCCACCTTTGTTCGACATCGACAGAAGCAAATGATGATTCTCTCCTGGCAATGTCCTCGTGGTAGCGATGCTGATACCTAAATCGGTATCAAATTCCAAGCCCTTTCACGGCAAATGATGATTCGCTCCTGGCAATATTCCAGTCGTAGCGATACTGATGCTAAGATTGGCACCAGATTCCAAGTTCCATACTCGCGGCGAAAAGTCAGCGAGCCAAAAATGCATATGAAATAGCCAAAATGATAAGGCAACTTGCAACAAAATCAGTAAATATAATATATGCATACAAAAACAGCCAAAATGATTGGGCAACTCGCAATAAAAAAAAACAGCGAGTAAAAAGAAAAATAGCCGAAATGATTGGGCACCGCGAAAAATAGCTGAAATGATTGAGCAATCATGAACTTCGCGATATAAAAGCTGAAATGATAGAGCATCGCGGAAATAAAAAATGAAAGAATAAAACTTTTGCCCTGCAGGTAAGTCCATACTGGCCCCTGTACGCAATCCATGGGCATAAACGAAAGGGAACCACATTTCCCCACCAGACCTTGTCAAAGGGAGAGTCAGATCTCAACGGCAATATCTGCATCCCAGAAGAACAACAACGGTGTTCCTCCTCATTCCAGCAGGATTCAGACGCGACGTCAACAAAGCGGAGCCACGGCAAAGTCCTAGTTCCAAGACTCTACGGTCCACAGACAACCTAGAGTCGACCAATGACCACCCCGCCGGATCGACGCTCCGTCTCGGAAACAAGTCAATCAACTCCGAGGAAATCTGTGTCCTTGGCAAAACCTCGATTCAGGGAAATCAGCGTCCTTGACGAGAGCATCTCGATTCGTGTCGACCCACAAGGAAATCAGTGTCTTTGCAGGAATATCTCGATTCGTCTCAACTCCGAGGAAATCAGTGTCCTTGGCAAAAATCTCGATTCAGGGAAATCAGCGTCCTTGACGAGAGCATCTCGATTCGCATCGCCCCGCAAGGAAATCAGTGTCTTTACAGGAATACCTCGATTCGTCTCAGCTCCGAGGAAATCAGTGTCCTTGGCAAAAACCACGATCCAGGGAAATCGGCGTCCTTGACGAGAGCATCTCGATTCGCGTCGACCCGCAAGGAAATCAGTGTCTTTGCAGGAATATCTCGATTCGTCTCAACTCCGAGGAAATCAGCGTCCTTGGCAAAAACCTCGATTCAGGGAAATCAGCGTCCTTGAAGAGAGCATCTCGATTTGCGTCGACCCGCAAGGAAATCAGTGTCTTTGCAGGAATACATCGATTCGTCTCAGCTCCGAGGAAATCAGCGTCCTTGGCAAAAACCTCGATTCAGGGAAATCAGCGTCCTTGACGAGAGCATCTCGATTCGCGTCGACCCGTAAGGAAATCGGTATCTTTGCAGGAATACCTCGATTCGTCTCAGCTCCGAGGAAATCAGTATCCTTGGAAAAAACCTCGATTCAGGGAAATCAGCGTCCTTGACGAGAGCATCTCGATTCACGTCGACCCGTAAGGAAATCGGTGTCTTTGCAGGAATACCTCGATTCGTCTCAACTCCGAGGAAATCAGTGTCCTTGGCAAAAACCTCGATTCAGGGAAATCAGCGTCCTTGACGAGAGCATCTCGATTCGCGTCGACCCGTAAGGAAATCCGTGTCTTTGCAGGAATACCTCGATTCGTCTCAACTCCGAGGAAATCAGCGTCCTTGGCAAAAACCTCGATTTAGGGAAATCAGAGTTCTTGACGAGAGCATCTCGATTCGCGTCGACCCGCAAGGAAATCAGTGTCTTTGCAGGAATATCTTGATTCGTCTCAACTCCGAGTAAATCAGCGTCCTTGGCAAAAACCTCGATTCAGGGAAATCAGCGTCCTTGACGAGAGCATCTCGATTCGCGTCGACCCGCAGAGAAATCAGTGTCTTTGCAGGAATACCTCGATTCGTCTCAACTCTGAGGAAATCAGCGTCCTTGGCAAAAACCTCGATTTAGGAAAATCATCTTCCTTGACGAGAGCATATCGATTCGCGTCAACCCGCAAAGAAATCATTGTCTCTGCAGGAATATACGACGTCAGCAAAACGGAGCCATGGCAGAGTCCCTAGTTCCAAGTCTCGACGGCCACATCTACAGCCTGGAGACCCACAACAACGTTCCTCCTCATTCCAGCAGGATTCGGATGCAACAATCAATCTCGGAGCCACGGCAGAGTCCATAGTTCCAAGTCTCGACGGCCACATCTACATCCTGGAGACCCACAACAGCATTCCTCCTCATTCCATCAGGACTCGAATGCGACAATCAATCTCGGAGCCACGACAGAGTCCATAGTTCCAAGTCTCGACGGGCACATCTACAGCCTGGAGACCCACAACGGCGTTCCTTCTCATTCCAACCAGAAGCAGATACGACGTCAACAAATGGAGCCATGGCAGAGTCCCTAGTTCCAAGTCTCGACGGCCACATCTACATCCTGGAGACCCACAACAGCGTTCCTCCTCATTCCAGCAGGATTCAGACGTGACAATCAACCCCGGAGCTATGACAAAGTTCCTAGTTCCAAATCTCGACGGTTCACAGACAACTTAGAGACCACCTCGACATTCGTCTCATTACAGCAGACGCAACGTCAGCAAAGCGGAGCCGCGGCAAAGTTCCCAGTTCCAGGACTCGGCGGTGCACAGACAACCGAAAGTCAATCCTGACCCCATATGGCTAAAGTTAATCCTGACCCTGTATGGCCAAAGTCAATCCTGACCCCGTATGGCCAAAGTCAATCCTGACCCCGTATGGCCAAAGTCAATCCCGACCCGGCATGGCTAAAGTCAATCCTGACCCCATATGGCTAAAGTCAATCCTAACCCCGTATGGCCAAAGTCAACCCCTGACCCCGTCGAACACGGCTAAAGTCAATTCTGACCCCGTGGAAAACAGCCAAAGTCAACCCTCGACCTCCCCGTCAAAGCAATACTTTGATTCGGGAGCAGGTCAACTCATTAATTACTTACGAGTCCTCTCGACTTATAAGGAAGAAAATTCTCTTGTGAGATCCTTACGACTCTCAATAGAAAACACACTTAAGGGTCCTCACGACTCCTAAGGAGAAAATACACCCACTAGATCCTCACGACTCGTAGGGAGAAAAATCTTTATGAGACCCTCATGGCTCATAAAATTGAAAAGTCTTAGGCGGCAGATCTGAATCTGTTTCCTAAGCCATCGCTACCCTGCAAAGAGTCCAAGATGTACAGCTACCTACTATCTACAGGCCACACTTGCTAAAATCACATGGCAACAACACAGCAAAGAGAAGAAAGCAACAGTGGGAGATAGATTTCAAACTCGGGAAAAGGGTCAGGATAACGCAGTCACGTTTCATTATCGCACTCTATCGGTTGGTAGTCTAACCGATAAGAAGGTGTGCAACTGGAATAGATTGTGAGGGAATAAAAATAGAAGAACAAAAACAGGGAGATATTATGAGTCAAATAATTTGAAGGCCGGCATAAGGATTCTAGGATAATTTCCTAAGTCGACAAGAATGATTCAAGATGTATGCAAGAGGAAATTATAGATGCAAATAAGAAGAAAAAGAATTGACTGGAATTTAAAAAAGTAGGAGAAATCCAATAAGAAGGAAACGTTAAAAAGGTAAGGAACAAATAAAGATCATGCAGTCGCAAAGGCTGGGGTTTAGACTACAAGTATCGTACAACTTTTTTAAAGGTAGAAGAAGGATGGTCCAAGAAATACAAGTAAGGGGGTAACATAACTGGAATCTTAAAAAATTTCCGGAGATGAATGTCGGTGATTGGGAATCTCGAACACTACCCTTCTTTGACAACAGTCGAGGGTAGCGTGGAAAATCCCTAGCTGCTCTATGCATAGTAACTCCTATAGAAAGTAGTCATTACAATCTACCCTCCTTGAAAAGAATTTCGTCCTTAAAATTCTCACAAGGAGTATGCCGCGACAGGATAAGAAAGGGTAATCATGTCACTCGTCGTTTTGATGTTCGCTGGGATTGCGATTCTATGAATCGAGAGTTCTCTCGAATCGAGAAGTTCAAAATCCCAAGCAGTTGCTACTCCCAAGTTAACAAGAACAACCTAAGGACACAGGTAAGGATAGTTCTAAAAGATGCAAGCGGGAAAGAATGAACTAGATTCAAGAAACCAAAAGTCAAGATGCGATCTTTAAGAAAGTCGAAAATGAAGTTCAAGATGGATTCAAAGAATAGGAGGAGTTTCAAAAGAAATGCTAAATATTGTTGGATTTCTAAATTTTTGTGATATCTGCTTTCAATGGTCATGCATAACTAATCTGCATGGGCCACCACTAAAACCTATCACGTCCCGTTTCCCAATAGATGGTAGCAGACACGTGACTAGGTACACGACGTTTCTATACTGAGAAAGGATCTTCTTCAAGACAGTTAGGTTAAGCGTTAAAACAAGCAGTTTAATACAACAAGAATTTTTAGCAAGAAATAAATCCAACTACATTATTACATTTCAAATTCCGTAACATTCAAGGAAGAACTGATAACAAATCTGAATAATAATAAAAATGATACAATTGAAATGGAAATAAATAAAAAGCCTTAACATATAGTTATACTATGAAAGGAACTAAAAGGCAGCTAGAAGTTCTCTGATATCGCGACCTCTCCTTCAAACGCCCCATCTGTCCCTGTATCACTTTACGAATATTCCCAAAAAGAAAAGAAGCAAAATGGAATGTCCATCAGCGAACCTGCGCTCGACAAGTCTCACACTTAAAACATGGTTATTTTAGAAAACAACTTTAATGCAGTAATATAAACATGTGAACAATATGGTATGAAGTATACAGATAAGCATGGTAATAAACATGAAATGACCAAGCATGTAATTAGGGTAATGAGCATGTTAAGAATGAATAAGCACATAATAAGTTTTACTATACTAACACGAGTTTGGTTTGTAAGAGTTCAACCCGCTTCAGGAGCTGTACCGTTTCGGCTCGGTATCACAACAACACGAATTCATGAGTTAGTAATATACCGTTTCGGCCCGGAACCACATCAACACGGATTCACGGATTCATGTGTTAGTAAAAAGACTCCTGGAGAAAATTGAAAGCATCTCATTTCCCAAACTACCCCAACCCTGTTTCTAAACTACTGGTCTCATATATGAATCAAACATGGGTCCATGGATACATGTTGTATAATTTCATGTCAAGTCACGGATTCAAGAATACACGTATTCACGAAGTTCATATGAGTTTGCATGTCATGAAAAGATATAAAGTGAAATATCCACAAGCATAAACCAAAAACGGTAGCATAAGAAATACTAAAAAAATAATAGTTACTCAGCTCATATGAACTTAGGATAAAAACAACAAACGTAGTTCTAGGTGTAATGCAGACATGGGTTCAAGTCTCGCTTAATTCCGACTATAGGTTTGCGAGATATACGCATTTTTGTATCGCTGCGAATAACAGATCACAATCTTTTTAGCCCAGACAAATGTTTTTAAAATGCAGCTTGCGATACTTTTCATCGGTTTTCAGGTCTAAAAAATAATTAGGAACTTATAGTTCTTTCGGTCTAATTATCTAAATATCTTGGTTTCGCGCGATTTGGATTCCTGAAACTCTAGTTATGGTTATGTTAACATAAGAGTTTAAAACAAATTCATTATTTTTTGGACAGCAACTAGGAGATGTCTTGCAGAGCTTATATCGGATCGTTCTTTACATTTCTGAGTCACCAATTATATAGGAAAGTTATAGGTCTGATAATTAGGCATCCATACATCTAAGATTTGTCAAAAACTGAGTTCTATATCTCGAGTTATGTCATTTTTAAAAACAGTGCGCAATCGGGACATATTCTTTCCAAATTCGACACATGATTTAAAAACACATAATTTTATAAATTCCGTCGGTTTTTAGGAAAACTTTAAAACTAAGAAAATCTATATTCTTGTTGTCGAAAACACTTGGAAATGCTTAGTTTGGGCATCAGAAGACAGAGTTATGGGTTTTCGAAGGAGACTGTTAAAAAATAGTTTTCTGGTTTATGAAAGCAATGAGTAAAAGCGACGTAAATTCCAAATCGCTGTTTGGTTCGGCTTGAAATTTTTACAATGCGTTTAGAAAAATATATTCTATTATATCTCATTTTCTTGAAATTTTCAAAAGTTGAAATTAATTTCTAAAAATTATTTTAAAGATAAAGGCATTTAAGATCGTATTTGAAAATGACAAAAATATGGTATTTATTTGCAGCTTCCTTTACTTTTTAGAAAATTAAATATAAATAATTTTAAAAAACAGCGATATAAAGGAGTAATCCCATTTAGGTCGCCGATTCTAACATATGGATCATGAACCTCAACAAAGTCTTACACCGGAAAATTCTTATTTTCATGAAACTCTTCTATAATCATATTATCATGCAATATATGGTTCCATGGTATCCCTAATTAGTATAATTCTAATTCCGTGATGTGGAAGTATGTTATCATACAAAAAATAGTAAATACACATAAAAATTGAACAAGAGGCAACAAATACGTTTAGACAATCATATGCAACTAAATCTACATATATAAATATATATTTGCTATTCACATTAAGCATGGACTGCATATCGTCAAGGTCTTTGATGAAAGCAAAGTGAGAAGAAGGGAGAAAGAAAAAAAATTTGCTAATTGCGTTTAGAAGAAGGTAGTTGAGCTTTAGTCTATGAGACTCGTTTAATTTATTCCAAATTAATTTCTAGTGAAATAAGTAAACAATTTGTTAGTCAACAAAGACTTCTCTAGCTATGCAGTTTTTGTCACTGTGCGCGCTTGTGTTATCCCCTTTTTTGGTCTTCATGAATTTTTGGCATTGTTTTTTTAATGAATCATTGAAAATATTTCACGATAGTGTTCATGAAAATAATGTGTGAACATTACGCAACTAGAATGCTTGATCTATTCTTATTTTTAAGGTCTCAAGTCATTTCATATATTTCTTTCCACATTTTCAAGAGAAGAAAAAACAAAAGGAAAATTTATTTTTTAGAAAGTAGTAAATGAAAGAAAATTTTCCTCTTTCAAATGCAGAAAGTGATTAAAAGAAAGAGAGATACAAAAAAATAATTAGTTAATTAATTTTGCAGGAACAATTCAAGAATTTTCCTCCTAAACCGAAACTAGTCAGTATATATATAGATATTCTATATTGTACTAATATTTTTATTTTTATTATATTAAAAGATAAGTATATATATGGTTAAAGTATATTCTCATGCTATTACACTGATTTTTAATTATTTCAATATATCAGTATATACCAGCACCGGTCAATGCTGAATATCACCTCGATCCAGACTCTCTAACAGCCACCTTGCTGCTCGAGGTACCAACACTGACAGTGGGACCGTCGGTGGCGACCGGTTCTCTAGAGAGAAGAACTGAGAAGGACGTGATACATTTAAGTCACACGGCACAGAAGTAAACAGCAGCACCGAAAGAGTCATAAACAAAATGAGAGCAAAAGGAGGTTAAAGTCATGGCGTCGAGCTGGTCTTGATCAATGGCCAAGTCCTGAGATGAGTCCAAGTCATCTTTGTCATCCTCTTAGGTCACCCTTTGTGAATCAGGAATAATCTCCCGTATTTTCCTCTTAGTCTCTGCTGGAAGCAAGGGGAGACCAGTCAGAGATGTTGGCAATAATTCGACCAATCAAAACAGAAATTAAGATTCTTTTTACAACAACAACAACTGAGCCTTTATTACAAAAGATTAAATAATTTCAATCTAATCATACACCCCCAACAAATCGGTATAATCACGAGATCCCACGCGTTCCTCTCTCCCCTAGGCACCCTACACTCTCGCAGTTTATCCCTAAGCGATTTTGTAACAACCACTATTTTATAATAATATTTTTATACAGTTACTTTTGTACTTAGTGGTATTCTATGAAAATCCTCCTTTTCGTTCTTTTTTTGAAACTTATGTCTTTAAAAGATTATTCTTATATCAAGAATCCTTACATGCTGAGTTGGTTTCAACACAAGAGTTCTAATCTTAAGGTCACATATTTGAAACCGACTGAAATAAATTAGTTTGATTTTAAATCCCTAAGTTTTTTTAAACTAATACCATATTTTTAAACTAATACCATAAAGTCATGGCGTCGAGCCGGTTCGCTCCATACGATCACTATATAAACCCTTTCTTCCAGATGATTCAGGTAGGTCAAACTCATTCTAATATACCGCTACCCTGCCATTATTATTTTTCGGTATTTAATCGTCGGAGGGTCCTACGTTGGTTTTCCACACCGGGACTTTCCTTGCAGGTAGTTTGGTGTCAACGGCAACCCACAACCAATTGAGATCCACACGCTCAACCCTCACCTCAAATCTCAACTGTCCATCCTTGTTGATAACAAGATCGACGGAGGACAACATCTGAGGAAGACTCCGACCTCCATCAATGTTTTCGCGCACGAATCCAATGAAAGAATTCTTTGGACAACGAGAACCGACCTTCCCCACCTCACCATCGTCACAATCCTGCAATGTCACACACCGAAGTTCACATCGTACAATTTCCGGCATCGCCTCTAGTCATTGGTCATCCTAGGAAAACCGCCACTTATGAAATCCATCACCCTTGCGTCGACGGCGTGATACATTTCGCATCCATGGATAGAAAATCAATGGACTATTCAATACACGCCAGTCAAACCAAAAACCGACAAGCTGATCGTATACCAACTTCCCACTTTGCATCCGTCCGCAATTTGAGAAATTCCAACAAGTTAATTCTCCAAGTCGATGTTCCCATTGCTAACTTTTACAACAAAAACCACAAATTTTATCATGGCGCAGCTTCTAAGCATTTGTAAAAAAATGTAGTTGTGCATGTGTACAGGAGCGTAGAGGGTTCTAATAATTAAAATACACCTGTTAATTTAAAAATTAATTATTTTTTTGTACTAAGAAGAGAAAGAGATGAAGAGGGTTCTAATAATTAAAAAAATAATTATTATTTTTTAATGGAGAGAAAGATATCCGGTGTTCTAGTATTTTTTGGGAAGGAAGAGAGATATAGAGGGTTTTACATATAAACAATTATTATTTTTTGATAGAAAAGAGAGAAAGATGATGTGGACGGCCTAAGAATAATGAGGGTTTATATGTAAATTTTCATTTAAAAAAGGATTTATGTGTAAATTTATAAATAATGAGGGTGTGTAAATTTTTATTTCAATGCATTATTATTTTTTTCTTTTTCTTAGGTGAGGTGGAGGCTTTAGGAGGTGAGTTTTTTCTCTCTCTTTTCTTTAAATTTTGAAAAAAAGAAGATGGTGGAGCTTTTAGTTTTTTGTCGTCTTTTTCTTTGAAGTTGATGACGTGAAGGCTTGAAGAGTTAGAGATTCTTTTTTTTTTCCTATAAAAAAGGAGAGGAGTGGACCTCTAACCGAAGGGTATATGCATTATATATATTAGCATTTTGCATGTGTCATATTTGTTGCTTTATCCTAATTAGAGTCCAAAAAATTTATAAAACCCATCGATAAATATAAAATAGGGGGTTTTGGTTTAAAATTATTTTGAATGTTAATAAGTAAATAAAATACCCATTTTAATAATTTGGATCAAGAGTATTCTAGAAAATATTATAATATGTTATTTACCAAATTTTTGTAAAAGAAGATAGTTATAAGTAAATTAAAGTAGAATTTTAAAAATGTTAAGATTAAAATAACTTCTAGAAAGTTCTTTTTTGTCTTAAATTTGAGTATAGTGTATATTGAATTTGAAATTCAAACTAATTTCTAGAGAAAAAAATTTGTCTCAAATTCTAGAAAGCTCATTTTTTCTTTGTTTTTCAAAAGAATGAGAAATTTAATTATTTTTGTCTTTTTTTTATGATGTAGAGGCCCTAAGATTTGAGAAATTTTCTCTTTTTTGTCTTTGTTTTTCAAAAAATGGAGAAGGTGGACACTAACCAATGTCATTTGCATTATATAATAGTATAGATATATACACACACGCATAAAGTTTCAAATTTGGAGAAGTACCCTAACCTTTTGTTATAAAAACATTTTAGTTATAGTGGTAATTTTAGTTATAGTTACCACCATAGCAATATTATCTTTGTGTTATGTTTATGAACTCAATTTAGTAATATAGTCTTCGAATTTGTAGTTCCATTAATAGAATTACGGATTTTTGTTGTAAAATCTCGGACGGGACAACATTAACAAAATATCATTGTGCCCCGGGTGGAACGGGAAGTAAACATAATGTTTAATATCCTTTAAATTTGGGGGTTTGAGGCACAATAGCTACAACTATGCAATTACCTATAATTTTTGTATGAGTCTTATATTAATACAAAGACATCGACTTTATTTTATTGCATTTTGCAGCTTTAAATAATAGTAGAATCGCATCATCGAAACCTAGCTAGAGTGCCTAGCATACAGAAGAAACTCTCACTACGTAATACAATCGGACATTTGATTTTCACCTTGAGTGACACATATCTCGAACTCAAGCAATTGGATAAACCGGTCCGATGGCGATTCCACACATACCTTGAGGTGCTTCAACATCCTTTTGAATCCTCATATATCCATCCTCGCCCCATGACGTTCCCCATTGGTTCTTAAGCAACCAGTAATCCATCCCTGTATCAGAGTCGGTTCCATAGCCGACGAAAGTCACGGCATGGTTAAGGGAGCGAGGATCGTTGTTGCACGGACCATCAAACACGCCGCCTATATAATGATGGAAGGCATCACTGGCATGTATGCCAACAGCGACAGGCTGTTGTGACACCGCCTGCATAAGTGCAGACTCGCTATTCGGCGTTACAGTTTCATAGCTAGAGATAGTAGCTACAGAAGATACGGATTTGCAGGACCCCTGTGCCGACTGGTATGGATAGTTATTTTCACTTGTAAGGCCTCGGTTGTCGACAATAAATTGGAAGGCAGAGCTCAGCATACCTCCTCCGCATCCATTATCGTTACCGTTAATGTCGCAATCCACAATCTCTTGCTCTGACAAAGATATTAAATTCCCCGTCGAGATTTGATTGATCCCTTCCATTGCCGCCGCTGCCGCAAAAGCCCAACAACATCCTATATGTATATTCACATAAGAACATCATGATCCTTAGCAAAAATAAATAAATAAACAAACAAAGAGCTCAATGTGGCTGTGTGAACGTTCACAACCCCACCAGCTAAGAATGAAGTCTTAAAACAGGAGGAGGTGATCCCTCCGTTAAGTTGTGTTTCGATCCACCTCCTGAGATTGCGTGTATCTTTATAGCTAATAGGATTGTGAATGTTCGCATGCCTATCTTCCAATAAGTAAAACCAGTTAATTTCTTGATCCTGTGAAACTAATTAATTATAATTTAGTAGATGACTTACCACAAGTTTCTTGATCCTTTACACCAGTGACTGCGCCTTGAGTCCTCCAGTCGACGCTAGAAGCAACATCCGTAACATTTTCATACCTGAAGCTTGTGGTCCTCAAGCCATCATCGGAAGTCTTCAGTAGAATTCCGGTGCGGGATGCCAGAAACTCATCGGTCGTCAGATCGGAAAACTTATTGAGCCCAAGCTTATACTTGCGGTCTCCAGCACGGTTGACCGATTCAATGTATTCGACGTTCTGTTTGAATATCTTGAACCGATGCTCTTTCTCTACAGCATCTTTATAGGCACGCCCGTGCTTAGCCATCCATTGTTCATGCTTATCGAACATCTCTACATCGATGCTCGAAGCTTTCGAATTTTCGTTGTGGGATAGGCGATTCGTGGCTGCAGATGCCCAAGAAACCAAGATCAACAAGGCCGAAACAAAGAATTGGTGCCTTGGTGAAGCCATTGTGATGAGTTCAATGGAAGTGTATTATCTGCACAATTAATGAAGATCACAAGGAAAGGCTAAGTTTATATAGAGGATGGGTTTCATGTTATCAATTGAGAGGACATGTATGATGTATGAATTTCTAGATAATTTAGAGAGAGACAAGAGAAGGAGACTGAAGACTTAAGCGGAGAAGAAAAGAATGGCCATGGCCATTCTCATCGTGCATGAGATTTCATGCATGAAGTATGTTGTAAAAAGTCTTTGGTGAAAGCGAAGTGGGAGAATCACTTGTTTAATTACTATTTGAATTGGATGAAGGTTGAGATGGTATATGATTATGAAAGAAGATTGAACAAATAGAAAAAAGCAAGAATAATCCAACTCCGGATTTTAAGTGTTTCGGAGCAAAGCACCTACATCCGCAGCAGGAAGCATGTTATCATATAAGAAAACATCAAATTAATACATATAAAACTTGAACAAGAGGCAACAAATTAAATACGTGTATAGACAATCATATGCAACTAAATCTACATATAAATATATATTTCATCATGGACTATGACAAGGCAAGACGGCGAGTTCATGAAAGAGCATGACAAGAGAAAAGGAGGGATGAAGACTTACTCGCGGTGTGAGTCAGTATAACAACCAGCTCACCGTTTTCTATATTCTAATAGCAGAAAGCAACTTCGGTACATTTATGACTCGGGAGAGATGAAAGGAAAAAAAAGGAAATAAGAGTTTAGAGTTTGTGGAGTTTGAGGAGGAAGGAGGGACGACACAAATTAATAAAAGAATGGTTTATGGTAAAAAAAATAAACTATTCAAAACCATTCTAATTATCATGTGGATTGATTTTGGGATTTTGAGGAAAAAAAAATTGAAAGGTCATTTGTAGGTTATAACAAAGTTTTAAAATTTTTGCAAGATCTATGGTTCGAATAAGTGACCAATGAAACATGTAACACCATGTATCTTGAAATCCTAATAAAATAAGTGTTTTCCGTATTTCCCTTGGTTCTATGTTCAATTGACATGTTTAGTGCGATATCGGTTTTGATATCAGCCAAGTATCAGCCCTGAGCCAGCTCAAACATGTCAGAGACGGCTCAGAAGTCTTTCCCTGTGATTATTTCTTCTTTAGGTATTTGAGCCGGCTCAACACCTTTGAGACGGCTCATGACCATCTTGAGCCGACTTATGGTTCCAGAGAATAGATTTTTTTTCTTCTCTATGTGTATGAGACAGTTCATGGTGAACTTGAGCCGGGTCAACACCTTTTAGACGGCTCAAGGCTATCTTGAGCCGGTTCAACGAGTTCCTGGAGAAATTATTTTATTCTGCGTCTCCGTGAGACGGCTCAAACATATCTTGAGCCGGCTCAACGTGAATCTGATTGATTTCCTGATATTTCGCATGAATTTTTCCATCACGTATCCGACCTAATATCTATTTAAACCCACGAATAAACTCGAGAAAACCCTAATCTTGGCCGTCTCTCTCATCCAGAAATCCTTGATCTCCCTCACAAAACCTTAGTCTTCCTTTCTCTCATCTCTACTACAAAACTCGAGCAACCCGACGTCCTCACCATCGGCTTCATCTTCTTCGTGAGATCACTACACCCATCGATCCAAGCCATCACGTCGAGATCGTCTTTGTCTTCATCATCAAGATTAAACGAAAACTCAGCATAAGGCAAGTACTCTTGTTCCCTTGTATTTCGCTGAAGCGACATCAGTGAACTTCTTAATTTAAATTCATTAGTTTAAAGAAAAATGACATGATCGTGATATCGTGAATTTCAATTATGTATGAAACCCATGATTTATGTATTTAACGGAACCCTAAAGATGCTAGCACACCCATTAAATCAACTTCTAAAATCATGCATAATACCTGTTCGATTAAATGCCACACCCAATCGCCATGCTTGTATGTTTCATGCACATTCTTATTATGATTATTATTGCAATCATGTTATTACGTGTTATCCGTGACATGTAGAAAACTTTGTCTCATGCCATATATACATATCATGACCATTATGACTTAAACATTAGAACGTGATCACCGACTTGAATACCGAACCATATATACACGTTGATTCGTGCCACCGGCACTAATTCTTGATTTCATGTTTATTGTCGTGACTTCGTGTTATTATCATGATTTTGTGTTTATTCATGATGTGTGCCGGATAATCATGTCAGTCGGTATTCAACCCTAGTGATTGGGTTTTATTGTTGTGACTATACTTAGAAAATACAGGGGATTGGAGAAATTGAAAGGAGGAAATTGGACCCTTAATTTTGGGGGATTTTTAGTGTTAGAGGTTGCCAATCGAACACACCGATGGCGTAGGGGTGGGTGTGATGGACATCATCCACCGTGTTCGTGATCATGATTCATGTAGAATTTGCCTAACGGTAAGCTCGAGATTAGCTCCGAGCAACAGTGGGACGTGGTCCCGGATATGTACGGGATATCCCTCAAAATTCAAGAATAATTTCTATCAATAGATTTCAAACTCACGCGATAATAGTCAAGGTTTAACGATAGTGACATCTAGGACCCGACACGACTTGTTGACATATATATGAATGTGTGCGTGTCACGATACGGAAACGGAAGTGACCGGCACTTAAATCACGCATCGTCTAAAGATGATGATGCAATTCAAGTAACCCAAAACCCAGAATCTAAACCATTTTAAAAAATAAATAGTGGAGGTGATGTTTTGAAAAGTTTTGTAAAAAGTAAAGCTTGTTTTGAAACATTGTTTCAAAAACGGACTATACTTCCTTTGTAAATTTTGAATAAAACGAGTACAAGATGATAAATATAGAGGCATTCCATATACGGGAGCTAAATCAATGCCCACTAGGCGGAATAATAACCATGCAGTAAAATACAATGCTTCAGGCAAAGAATCACAAGAAAATATAAGCAACCGCATAACTATACTCATAGTCGACTCTACCCGAGTTTGACCTAAAATAATATACATCAGTCTTGACTTGATTTAAGTCAAATAATAATACACGTGGTAGATAGAGCGACACCAGATACAAAGAATATACATCCAAGGTGGTTACCCTACACATCTTAACCCACCTAGCAAAAGCAAGCAAGAATCCTAAAAAATACCGTGACAACGCCGCCGCTAGGTATCTGTGCAGTTGGTCCTGCAAGGAGATATGGCATAACGAGAGTGAATTACCAACTTAGTGAATGAAAATAACATCACAAGATATATATCTACTATATAATAAGCATGGTAAAAGAATATAAGTGCAAAGTAACCGATTCACGTAAAGTATAGTCAATATCAACAAGGAATCATCAATGCATGCACCATTTCTCAGAATGACCCTTTTCATCAAATAACACCGGTCAGTATCCTCCGGATATCTGCCGTGTTACGCCATGTACCCATAATCGGCTACATCCCCATCTCAATTACCATGTACCACCAAATCCATACACCGTGCATCCGTAATCGGCTACATCCCCATCTCGATTGCCGGATACCACCAAAAATAAATATAACATACACACAACAAAATCCAACCAAGCTTTATAATTATAATGTAATATATATATATATATATATATATATATATATATATATATATATATATATATGTCTCATACTATATATATGTCTCATACCACTAATATATACATATTAATGTCCCAAACCACTGATATATATCATCATCAATAAAGATCGCAATCTCACAAGATCAACAATATATAACGCGTAACAGAATCATAACATATAGCATAGCAGATAGAAGAATCGGAAAACAAACGGATAAAGTAAGCATGCCAGTTCTAAGTGTTATAGCAGTACAAACGATGTGTAGTGTACATGCGAGTTTATGATTGTGCAACATGGCAGTCGTTGGTAGTTGTGCAGTGTTCTATCGGGTGTGTTCCTATAGCAGGGAAATCGAAATATAAAAGATGAAATGGAACATGAAACATGACATTTTACTAAGTGTCAATAAACATAGCAATGCTAGCAAGTATAGGTATGCAATATGGTATGGTACTCAATAAAATACTAATCGAATAATAGTGCAATCAAGTGTCGCGAATAGATTTAAAATAGCGACACTAAGTTTTATACAAAAAAATTGGTAGTTGGGGATGCTATACGCCATCCGTCCGATTTTCCACTTGTAGATGCTATTCCACTCACTGTATACGATCGAGCTAGTCATATCCTACGACCGCCTTGCCCTTCGCTGCCGCCTCGAAGATTTCCGCAATCGAACCTAGCATTCACATAACAACACAACACATAAGAAATTTAAATCGGCCTCGAAGTAACGAGTGAACGTCCATAGGTTAGAACGTAGGACCAACGTGAGCCATCCGTGTGCTACCTATCAAGAATTACCCCCGGACTTGTTGTTCTAATACAAAAGACCGCATCAAGAATTAAAAATATGGATTCATAAGTTTGAAAACATTAAAACATTGTCAAAACCAACCCAAAACACTTCCATATTTTGAAACAGGAAATCTGAGACAATTTAAAGTATCAAAAGGGCTTATTTATCAAGTATATGAGCTACTGACCAAACACTGACACCCAAATCAAAAAGTGGGCCGACCAAATTGCTACAGTAACCACCTGGGGCAGCCAGATGATTAAGTTAGGGGTTCGTACTTCTGGTGTGGTCTCCTGGTTGCCTATCTAGCTCAATGTAATACTTTGTTTATTTTGAAGAGATCCCAAATTACTCCATAATTCATTTGAATAATAAAACTTCATCAAAATCCTAGTTTTGAAAACTTAGCTAATGTTTGAAACTTTAAACACATGTAAACTTGATAAAAAAAAAGAGAGATTTTTACCATTGTAAGGAGATGAAGGAGGAGATAAAGGAGGAGATCAAAGCTTTCAATGCCATCAGAATTTACCTGATTCTCATTCGGATGTTTGGCAAAATACAGCCCGAAAAATACTGGTTTGCATTTTCTTAAGCGTATTGCTGCTATTTGATACTTTGGGCTCTTTTGCGCAGAAATTTTTGGCGGGAACACAACCATAGTGATCGGGTTTTATTTTCATGACTATACTTAGAAAACATGGGGGATTGGAGAAATTGGAAGGTGAAAATTGAACTCATAATTTTGGGGAATTTTTTGTGTTAGAGATTGGCCGATTGAACGCGCCGATGGCGTAGGGATGATGTATTGGACATCATCTACCGTGTTCGTGTTCGTGATTATAATTCGTATAGGATTTGCTTAACGGTAGGCTCAGGATCAGCTTCGAGCAACAGTGAGCCGTGGTTCCGGGTATGTACGGGATATCCCTCAAGGTTCGAGAATAATTTCTACCAATCGATTTCAAACTCACGCGATAATAGTTAAGCTTTAACGATAGTGACATCCAGAATCCAACACGACTTGTTGACATATATATATTTTTATTATATTCATGTTTATATGTACATCCGGGAATTTCACAACACTTGTATTATCATGATATTTCACACTCTATGTTTGAATACTTATTGTGTGTTTTGACACATCTGGAACTTGCCACCTCAGGTTTAGATACAGACCTATCGGCAGAGCAGGAGTAGAGTTATTCTCGGGAGTTTGCCGAAGATCGGTAGTTTAGTGTAGGTTATAGTTTACTTTTATTTTATTCAGTCGCAATTAGAATGTGAGCACCTCGTGGTACATTCAGATTATGTAGCCCTTTTTGGATTATGTATTTCTTTATTGGAACCTATTGTTATTCCATGAATTTTATTTGAATCTATTATTTTTCTGTGGACGCATTTTCGATATTCATTGTTATATGTGCAACATGATTACTAGTGTTACCTATTTAGTATTTTGGTGTATGTATGTTGGATATTATCTTTACAGATTCAGGTAGAAGTCGTAGTGTGACTATGGAAGGATCTTTCCTTACTGTAGGAGTGTGGCTGGGCTTAATTACTTTCCGTATTCCCGTATTTTGGAAAGCGGGACGTGATAGAATATCGGTGAAGTGACTTAACCAATGGGATACAAGTTTATTCTTGCACATATTTTACAAGATTTAAATGTATATCAGCGTTTGAAAAAAAGTGGTCTTTTATTAAAGAAGAAAAATACAATGGTATATGGATTTTGGGGTCATTACATCCTACCCTCCTTAGAGATAATTTCGTCCTCGAAATTACTGAAGTAGGATATTGCAACAGAGTAAGGAAAAGGGTCAGGATAACGCGGTCACGTTTCATCCTCGTGTTCAATCAGTCGGTACTCTAACCGATAAAAAGGGGTGCAACTGGAATAGATTGTGAAGGGGAAAAAATAGAAGAACAAAAACAGTGAGATATTATGAGTCAAATAATTTGAAGGCCGGCATAAGGATTTTAGGATAATTTCCTAAGTCGACGAGAATGATTCAAGATGTATGCAAGAGGAAATTATAGATGCAAATAAGAAGGAAAAGTATTGACTGGAATTTAAAAAAGTAGGAGAAATCCATTAAGAAGGAAACGATAAAAGGGTAAGGAACAAATAAAAATCATGCAGTCGCAAAGGCTGGGGTTTAGACTACTAATATCGTACAACTTGTTTTAAAGGTAGAAGAAGGATGGTCCAAGAAATGCAAGTAAGGGGGTAACTTAACTGGAATCTTAAATAATTTCCGGAGATGAATGTCAGTGATTGGGAATCTCGAACGCTACCCTTCTTTGACAACAGTTGAGTGTAGCGTGGAAAATCCCTAACTAGTCCATGCATAGTAACTCCTATAGAAAGTAGTCATTACAATCTACCCTCCTTGAAAAGAATTTCGTCCTCAAAATTCTCACAAGGAGTATGCCGCGACAGGATAAGAAAGGGTAATTGTGTCACTCGTCGTTTTGATGTTCGCTGGGATTTTGATTCTATGAATCGAGAGTTCTCTCGAATCGAGAAGTTCAAAATCCTGAGCAGTTGCTACTCCCAAGTTAACAAGAACAACCTAAGGACACAGGTAAGGATAGTTCTAAAAGATGCAAGCGGAAAACAATGAACTGGATTCAGGAAAACAATGAACTGGATTCAAGAAAACAAAAGTCAAGATGTGATCTTCAAGAAAGTCGAAAGTGAAGTTCAAAATGGATTCAAAGAATAGGAGGAGTTTCAAAAGAAATGCTAAATATTGTTGGATTTCTAAATTTTTGTGATATCTGCTTTCAATGGTCATGCAGAACTAACCTGCATGGTCCACCACTAAAACCTATCACGCCCCGCTTCTCAAAAGATGGTTGCAGACACGTGACTAGGTCCACGACGTTTCTATACTGAGAAAGGTTCTTCTTCGAGACAGTTAGGTTAAGCATTCAAACAAGCAGTTTAATACAACAATAATTTTTAGCAAGAAATAAATCTAACTACATTATTACATTTCAAATTCCGTAACATTCAAGGAAGAACTGATAACAAGTCTGAATAATAATAAAAATGATACAACTGAAATGGAAATAAATAAAAATCCTTAACATATAGGCATACTATGAAAGGAACTAAAAGGCAGCTAGAAGTTCTCTGATATCGCGACCTCTCCTTCAAACGCCCCATCTGTCCCTGTATCACTTTACGAATATTCCCAAAAAGAAAAGAAGCAAAACAGAATGTCCATGAGCGAACTTGCGCTCGACAAGTCCCACACTTAAGACATGGTTATTTTAGAAAATAACTTTAATGCAATAATATAAATATGTGAACAATATGCTATGAAGTATACAGATAAGTATGGTAATAAACATGAAATGACTAAGCATGTAATGAGGGCAATGTGCATGTTAAGAATGAATAAGCACATATATAATAAGTTTTACTATACTAACGTGAGTTTGGTTCGTAAGAGTTCAACCCGCTTCAGAAGCTGTGCCGTTTCGGCTCGGTATCACAACAACACGAATTCATGAGTTAGTAATATACCGTTTCGGCCCGGAACCACAGCAACGTGCATTCATGGATTCATGTGTTGGTAAAAAGACTCCTGGAGAAAATTGAAAGCATCTCATCTCCCAAACTACCCCAACCTTGTTTCTAAACTACTGGTCTCATATATGAATCAAACATGGGTCCATGGATACATGTTGTATAATTTCATGGCAAGTCAAGGATTCAAGAATACACGTATTCACGAAGTTCATGTGAGTTTGCATGTCATGAAAAGATATAAAGTGAAATATCCACAAGCATAAACCAAAAACGGTAGCATAAGAAATACTAAAAATATAATAGTTACTCAGCTCATATGAACTTATGATAAAAACAAGAAACGTAGTTCTAGGTGTAATGCAGACATGGGTTCAAGTCTCGCTTAATTCCGACTATAGCTTTGCGAGATATACGCATTTTTGTGTCGCTGCGAATAACATATCAGAATCTTTTTAGCCCAGACAAATTTTTTTAAAATACAGCTTGCGATACATTTCGTCGGTTTTCAGGTCTCGAAAATAATTAGGAACTTATAGGTCTTTCGGTCTACTTATCTAAACATCTTGGTTTCGCGCTATTTGGATTCCTGAAACTCTAGTTATGGTTATGTTAATATAAGAGTTTAAAACAAATTCTTTATTTTTTGGACAGCAACTACGAGATGTCTTGCAGAGTTTATATCGGGTCGTTCTTTACGTTTTTGAGTCACCAATTATATAGGAAAGTTATAGGTCTGATAATTAGGCATCCATACATCTAAGATTTGTCAAAAACTGAGTTCTATATCTCGAGTTATGTCATTTTTAAAAACAGTGCGCAATCAGGACATATTCTTTCCAAATTCGACACATGATTTAGAAAGACAGAATTTTATAAATTCCGTCGGTTTTCAGGAAAACTTTAAAACTAAGAAAATCTAGATATTTCGATCTAGTTGTCGAAAACACTTGGAAATGCTTAGTTTGGGCATCAAAAGACAGAGTTATGGGTTTTCGAAGGAGACCGTTAAAAACAGTTTTCTTGTTTATGAAAGTAATGAGTAAAAGCGACGTAAATTCCAAATCGTTGTTTGGTTCGGCTTGAAATTTTTACAATGCGTTTAGAAAAATATATTCTATTATAACTCATTTTATTGAAATTTTCAAAAATTGAAATTAATTTCTAAAAATTATTTTAAAGATAAAGGCATTTAAGATTGTGTTTAAAAATGACAAAAATATGGTATTTATTTGCAACCTCCTTTTCTTTTTAAAAAATTAAATTTAAATAATTTTAAAAAAAAGCGATATAAAGGAGTAATCCCATTTAGGTCTCCGATTCTAACATATGGATCATGAACCTGGAGAAAGTCTTACACCGGAAAATTCTTATTTTCATTGAACTCTTCTATAATCGTATGATCATGCAATATATGGTTCCATGGTATCCTTAATTAGTATAAATCTAATTCCGCGATGTGGTAGTATGTTATCTTACAAAAAAACAGTAAATACACATAAAACTTGAACAAGAGGCAACAAATACGTTTAGAAAATCATATGCAACTAAATCTACATATATAAATATATATTTCATTAAGGACTACGACAAGGTAAGATAGCGAGTTCATGAAAGAGCAAGACAAGAGGAGGAGAGGGATGAGGACTTACTCGCGGTGTGAGTCAGTATAACAACCGGCTCATCGTTTTCTATATCCTAATAACGAAAAGCAACTTGTCACATTCACGACTCGAGAGAGAGGAAAGGGAAAAAGAAAAAGAAAAAGAGAAAAGTTTTGAGTTTGTAGAGTTTGAGGGGAAGGAGGGAGAGCACAAATAAAAGAATGGTTTATGGTCATAAAAATTATTCATAACCATTTTAATTATTATGTGAATTAATTTTGGGGATTTTGAGAAAAAGAAATTGAAAGATCATGAAAGAGTTTTAAAAAAAAATTTGTAAGATCTAAGGTTCAAACAAGTAACAAATGGAAGAGCGTTGAAGTAACTTAATCAATGAGATACAAGTTTCTTCTTGCACATATATAACAAGAATTAAATATATACGAGCGTTTGAAAGAAAAATGGTATTTTATTAAAGAAGGAAAACACAAAGACATATGTATTTTGGGGTCGTTACAGTTTTTACGAAGGAAATCCCTCTTGGCCTAGTCCTCGTCTTTATACCCCTTTAATTTTCTTTTTTTTAAAATCATTTTATATATACTGTCCTAATATTAAATATCCCTAAAGTTACATCAAATTACATGATTGCCACCTATAAAAAATTAGGGTAACTAGAAATGTTCTTGAGTGTGCAATATTACCTAAAAGTCTAAGACATCAACACAAGACACAATCTATATCATCTAATTTACTACATCAATCTTTATAATGGAGAGGTCAGTAGATTCGAAAACTACAAAAATATTGGTTCATATTTTGTGTTGCAAGGACTTGTATAATTGTTAGCACCAACTTACTTAGGATCTTTTTCATTATCAAAAGGCATTGGAGTGTGCATTATTATGGCAAAGTATGAGGTTTCACATATAAGCACATGAGCCTCCCTATCGAATATTGAATTAGGAAATTAATGAACCAATGGTTAAATATTGGAGCCTCTAAATACCAAAAAATATAAAAATATATTGGAGAGAATCTGAATCCTTCCACACTATGCAGACACATGAATATTGTTGTGAGCGACCCTTAGAATCACCAAAAACAAAAACAAAAATAAAATATAATCGGAGAAAGACCGAGGACTCGGTGATGAAAGGAATGACCATGGCCATTCACATTAAGCATGGACTGCATATCGTCAAGGTCTTTGATGAAAGCAAAGTGAGAAGAAGGGAGAAAGAAAAAAATTTGCTAATTGCGTTTAGAAGAAGGTAGTTGAGCTTTAGTCTATGAGACTCGTTTAATTTATTCCAAATTAATTTCTAGTGAAATAAGTAAACAATTTGTTAGTCAACAAAGACTTCTCTAGCTATGCAGTTTTTGTCACTGTGCGCGCTTGTGTTATCCCCTTTTTTTGGTTTTCATGAATTTTTGGCATTGTTTTTTTAATGAATCATTGAAATATTTCATGATAGTGTTCATGAAAATAATGTGTGAATATTTCGAAACTAGAATGCTTGATCTATTCTTATTTTTAAGGTCTCAAGTCATTTCATGCATATATTTCTTTCCACATTTTCAAGAGAAGAAAAAACAAAAGGAAAATTTATTTTTTAATTTTGCAGGAACCGACCTTCCCCATCTAAACCGAAACTAGTCAGTATATATATAGATATTCTATATTGTACTAATATTTTTATTTTTATTATATTAAAAGATAAGTATATATATGGTTAAAGTATATTCTCATGCTATTACACTGATTTTTAATTATTTCAATATATCAGTATATACCAGCACCGGTCAATGCTGAATATCACCTCGATCCAGACTCTCTAACACCCACCTTGCTGCTCGAGGTACCAACACTGACAGTGGGACCGTCGGTGGCGACCGGTTCTCTAGAGAGAAGAACTGAGAAGAGTCCTAAACAAAATGAGAGCAAAAGGAGGTTAAAGTCATGGCGTCGAGCTGGTCTTGATCAATGGCCAAGTCCTGAGATGAGTCCAAGTCATCTTTGTCATCCTCTTAGGTCACTGTAAATCCCCGTTACCATCTTAATAAAAGTTTTCCTACTTTCTAAATCCTAAAGATTTACTTTTTCCTCGTACATTTTTGAAGAAGGTGGTTGCTTGAATCCCAATATTTACATTTTTTCCAAACCCTAAAAATCAAAACCCAAGATTTAGAATCAAAGCTAAATAAAACTAAAACCAAAATTTTACTAATAAAATCCTAAACCAAACTATTTAAAATCCTCAGCCCATTTAAAATCTTTTAATCAGCCATTTAATCCTCAGCCCAACCAATAAAAATCAAATTTAAATTTTTAACCTATTTTCTTAAGCCCGGCCCGTTCTAACCTCAGCCCAATGAATTCTCTTTTCATATTAATAAAATTCTTCAGCTCAGCCCAGCCCGTCTCCCTTTGGCCCGCCTCCTCAACGCCCGACCCGACCCGCTCCTGTTCATCTTTCCCCCTCCAACGGCTCCTTCCCCATTTCCCGCTCGCAATCCACGCTTCTCGCCTCCACCCACGCCCACGCCTCCTCTCTTGCAACGTTTCACCCACGACTTCAACCCTCATTCATTTCCTCACACCCTCACCTCTCTCTTCTCCTTCATTTTCAAAAATCTCCTCACTTCTCTCCATTCACGAAAACCCACCGAGCACCCATTGTCCCTCACTCCACCGCCGGCGACAACCCTCGACAACCCCGCGGCGATCCCTCGCTCACTCCCCCTCCACCAACAGAACTCCTCACCACTACACTCCTTCAACCCGAGCACCCCCTCCCGAGCACCCCTTACACCCAAATCCCCTGCACAACAACTTCTGCACTGAGCCCGACCACCACCCTGCCCCTCAACGCCGACGATCTCCACACTACACCATCGACCCCAACACTTCTCAGGAGATCCACAGAGCCTCCTTCACACTTCCAGTGAGTACAAGAAGTCTCCGGACAGCTCCGACGCAAATTCCGTATCTCGAGCCAAGCTCGCGCAATTCGTTTCACGGCGTACATCGCGCGCTCGTGACACCGCTGCTGCCGCGCGACCCCGAGACATTTCCAGGCAAGTGTTTTACTTGCTACATGCTAAAATAAGTGTGATACAAACTTAAATCATTTAGTTTATAATTTACCGATTCCCGATATATTATGCGACTTATGTGTTCGATGCCAGACCCCAATGAAAGTACTTGCTTAATTTGACGGAAATAGATGTTTTCTGTTGGCCCATATAATGACGAATATCTTATATAAATCTCACTGGATAATACGATTGTTAGTGACTAAAATTGATACCCCCAAATATGCCGATAAAACTAGAATTTTTCCATATCTGAAAATGATTAAAATCACTTTAAATTATGTACATACTGGAATGATGTGTTCGAGGGCTTAAATCGAAGCCGACTCGACGGACTTTAACCCTATGTGAACTTCTAATGATTTCTGTTCTGTACCTATGATAATATTTAGATCGGAGTGCGACTCTGGACTGCAGTCCAGAGCGACTCTGATTACTATGTACTGTCCCAAAATATATGTCACTGTGTTTCCTGAATTCGTATGTTATGGAACTCTGCAGTGGATTATAGATGGATCTGTTAGCTACACAAAACAAGTGGTTTCATTCCGTTTCTTTGCCGTTTGATATTTAAATTGTAAATAAAAGGGCAGAACGTATGACTGTCCAGAACAGATTCAGAAGCGACACACTGATGTTAAACTGTGTATAACTTTCGACGTACAGACGCGATAGAGGATCCGTCTGTTGCGTTGAATACACCATCGAAAACCCTAGATTTTATTCAACTGTAGAATCATGAAATTCTGAGCCCAACTGGGTGCAATTCGTGTTGCGAAACGGACGTTCAGTTCTAAAACTGAATTTCCAGCCGCGAGCACTTAAATTGAAACACCTGTATCTTGAATAATCGAAACCCGATTGAACTGAAACTAAATTTGATGAATTTCTGACTGAGTGTTCTATTTATCGTACTTGTATCATTTTGTTGAATTCTAAAGAGACGAATTTATGCAATTTTTGTAAGTTAATGACATGCATATGGATTCATAACATACTTAACTTATTGATGGCATACATACATATATCATACCCCATTTTGCCATATACTTAGTGTTAGTGCGTGTTAGAGTCAGTGGACATTGCATTATCGTGCGTGAATGATGTTGGTTTAGAAGTGACAAGTACACCAATGAGAAGTGAATATTCGTGACAGTGATTGATATAGTGAACGGTGATAAAATCGTGCCATTGGTATACTTGTACACGACTAAATCAAGATTATAAATAGTGTAAACCTGGGGATAAAAGGGAAATCAAAGTGGAAAGAGAATCGTATTTAGCGGGACCGTGTTTTAGAGGATGATCATTCGAGCAGCGATATATATATAGTAGGTAGGATCTAGCGATCCGGCTGACAGGGTTATGTCCCGGGCATGTGGGCCGTTGTATCGGGTATGTACGAGACTCCTGTTAAACATGATCCTCCTTCTACTATGCGATTTCAAACATGACCTAGAGACCGATAGGGACACAGAGCATATTCTGCATCAAATAGTGACATAGTGATTACTCGCATTGTACTTTCACTAGTATTACCTCTTTTTACCTGTTTCATCTTATTATATGATACTGTTATTGTGTCGCTCTGACGACCTGAGTATGCATGCTTAGATTCCGTGGAAGGACCAGCACAGGAGACGGATCTACCTTTCGAGTTCACGGAGATATAGTCTGGTGTACTTTCTTCCTTTACTGCTTTCCATAAAAGTGATCGTGAGATTGAACTTGGTTAGTAATTGTTCTTGTTATTTGTAATTTGTGAACAATGAACTTTAATGTAATAAATTAGTGATGTGATTCCTTTACTACTGTGCTTTATTTACTGATTACCATGTAATGTTAGAAGCCGAAGTGTGACTACGGCGGGATGATTTCTTGACCGTAGGAGCATGGCTGGCCTAATCATCCATCGTTTTCCGTATTTTGGGAATCGGGGTGTGACAGTCACCCTTTGTGAATCAGGAATAATCTCCCGCATTTTCCTCTTAGTCTCTGCTGGAAGCAAGGGGAGACCAGTCAGAGATGTTGGCAATAATTCGACGAATCAAAACAGAAAATAAGAGTCATTTTACAACGACAACAACTGAGCCTTTGTTACAAAAGATTAAATAATTTCAATCTAATCATACACCCCTAACAAACCGGTATAATCACGAGATCCCACGCATTCCTCTCTCCCCTAGGTACCCTACACTCTCGCTGTTTACTCCTAAGCGATTTTGTAACAACCACTATTTTATAATAATATTTTTATACAGTTACTTTTGTACTTAGTGGTATTCTATGGAAATCCTCCTTTTCGTTCTTTTTTTGAAACTTATGTCTTTGAAAGATTATTCTTGTATCAAGAATCCTTACATGCTGAGTTGGTTTCAACACAAGAGTTCTAATCTTAAGGTCACATATTCGAACCTGGCTGAAATAAATTAGTTTGATTTTAAATCCCTAAGTTTTTTAAACTAATACCATAAAGTCATGGCGTCGAGCCGGTTCGCTCCATGCGACCACTATATAAACCCTTTCTTCCAGACGATTCAGGTAGGTCAAACTCATTCCAATACACCGCTACCCTGCCATTATTATTTCTCGGTATTTAATCGTCGGAGGGTCCTACGTTGGTTTTCCACACCGGGACTTTCCTTGCAGGTAGTTTGGTGTCAACGGCAACCCACAATCAATTGAGATCCACACGCTCAACCCTCACCTCAGATCTCAATTGTTCATCCTTGTTGATAACAAGATCGACGGAGGACAATATCTGAGGAAGACTCCGACCTCCATCAATGTTCTCGCGCACGAATCCAATGAAAGAATTATTTGGACACCGAGAACCGACCTTCCCCACCTCACCATCGTCACAATCCTACAAAGTCACACACCGAAGTTCACATCGTACAAATTCCGGCATCGCCTCTAGTCATTGGTCATCACAGGAAAACCACCACTTACGAAATCCATCACCCTTGCGTCGACGGCATGATATATACATTTCGCATCCTTGGATAGAAAATCAATGGCCTATTCAATACACACCAGTCAAACCAAAAACCGACAAGCTGACCGCATACCAAATTCCCACTTTGCATCCATCAGCAATTTGAGAAGTTCCGACAAGATAATTCTCCAAGTCGATGTTTCCATTGCTAACATTTACAATATTCACTAGAATCTGTGCAACTGTTAATTGAAAATTTAATTATTTTTTTGGGAGAAGAGAAAGAGACGTGGAGGGTCATAATAATTAAAATGCACCTGTTAATTTAAAATTTAATTATTTTTTTTGTAAGAAGAGAAAGAGATGAAGAGGCTTCTAATAATTAAAAAATTAATTATTATTTTTAAAAGAAGAGAGAGATATTGAGGGTTCTAGTATTTTTTGGGAAGGAAGAGAGATATAGAGGGTTTTACATATAAACAATTAATTTTTTTTGGTAGAAAAGAGAGAAAGATGATGTGGACGGTCTAAGAATAATGAGGGTTTATATGTAAATTTTCATTTAAAAGAGGATTTATGTGTAAATTTATAAATAATGAGGGTGTGTAAATTTTTATTTGAACCCATTATTATTTTTTCTTTTTCTTAGATGAGGCGGAGGCCTTAGGAGATGAGTTTTTTTTTCTCTTTTCTTTAAATTTTGAAAAAAAAGAAGATGGTGGAGCTTTTAGTTTTCTGTTTTGTCTTTTCTTTGAAGTTGATGAAGTGAAGGCTTGAAGAATTAGGGTTTTTCTCTTTTTTTCTATAAAAAAGGAGAGGAGTGGACCTCTAACCGAAGGGTATATGCATTATATATATTAGCATTTTGCATGTGTCATACACGCTTTGTTGCTTTATCCTAATTGGAGTCCAAAAAATTTATAAAGCCCATCGATAAATATAAAATAGGGGGTTTTGGTTTAAAATTATTTTGAATGTTAATAGGTAAATAAAATACTCATTTTAATAATTTGGATCAAGAGTTTTCTAGAAAATATTATAATATGTTATTTACCAAATTTTAGTAAAAGAAGATAGTTATAAGTAAATTAAAGTAGAATTTGAAAAATGATAAGATTAAAATAACTTCTAGAAAGTTCTTTTTTGTCTTAAATTTGAGTATAATGTACATTGAATTTGAAATTCAAACTAATTTCTAGAAAAAAAATTTGTCTCAAGTTCTGGAAAGCTCATTTTTTCTTTGTTTTTCAAAAAAATGAGAAATTTAATTATTTTTGTCTTTTTCTTTGATGATGTAAAGGCTCTAAGATTTGATAAATTCTCTCTTTTTTGTCTTTGTTTTTCAAAAAATGGAGAAGATGGACGCTAACCAATGCCATTTGCATTATGGATATATACACACATAAAGTTTCAAATTTGGAGAAGTACCCTAACCTTTTGTTATAAAAACATTTTAGTTATAGTGGTAATTTTAGTTATAGTTACCATGCACCATAGCAATATTATCTTTGTGTTATGTTTATGAACTCAATTTAGTAATATGGTCTTCGCATTTGTAGTTCCATTAATAGAATTACGGATTTTTGTCGTAAAATCTCGGAGGGGACAACATTAACAAAATATCATTGCGCCCCTGGTGGATCCGGAAGTAAATATAATGTTTTATATCCTTTAAATTTGGGGGTCTGAGGCACAATAGCTACAACTATGCAATTACCTATAATTTTTTTATAAGTCTTATATTAATACAAACACACCGACTTTATTTTATTGCATTTTGCAGCTTTAAATAATAGTTGAATCGCATCATGGAAACCTAGCTAGAGTGCCTAGCATACAGAAAGAAACTCTCACGTAATACAAAACGGACATGTGATTTTCACTTTGAGTGACATATATCTCGAACTCAAGCAGTTGGATAAACCGGTTCGATGGCGATTCCACACATACCTTGAGGCGCTTCAACATCCTTTTGAATCCTCATATATCCATCCTCACCCCACGACGTTCCCCATTGGTTCTTAAGCAACCAATAATCCATCCCTGTTTCAGAGTCGGTTCCATAGCCGACGAATGTCACGGCATGGTTAAGGGAGCTAGGATCGTTGCTGCACGGACCATCAAACACGCCGCCTATATAATGATGGAAGGCATCACTGGCATGTATGCAAACAGCGACAGGCTGTTGTGACACCGCCTGCATAAGTGCAGACTCGCTATTCGGCGTTACAGTTTCATAGCCAGAGATAGTAGCTACAGAAGATACGGATTTGCAGGACCCCTGTGCCGACTGGTATGGATAGTTATTTTCACTTGTAAGGCCTCGGTTGTCGACAATAAATTGGAAGGCAGAGCTCGGCAGGCCTCCTCCGCATCCATTGTCGTTACCGTTAATGTCACAATCCACAATCTCTTGCTCCGACAAAGATACTAAATTCCCCGCCGAGATTTGATTGATCCCTTCCATTGCCGCCACTGCCGCAAAAGCCCAACAACATCCTATATGTATATTCACATAAGAACATCATGATCGTTAGCAAAAATAAATAAATAAACAAACAAAGAGCTAAATAGGGCCGTGAGCGTTCACAAGCCCATTAGCTCAAAATGAAGTCTTAAAACAGGAGGAGGCGGTCCCTCCATTAAGTTGTGTTTAGACCCATCTTTTGAGATTGCGTGTACTTTTATAGCTAATAAGGTTGTGAATGTTCACGGTACCTAATCTTCCAATAAGTAAAACCAGTTAATTTCTTGATTGTGTGAAACTAATTAATTATAATTTAGTAGATGACTTACCACAAGTTTCTTGATCCTTTACACCAGTGACTGCGCCTTGAGTCCTCCAGTCGACGCTAGAAGCAACATCCGTAACATTTTCATACCTGAAGCTTGTGGTCCTCAAGCCATCATCGGAAGTCTTCAGTAGAATTCCGGTGCGGGATGCCAGAAACTCATCGGTCGTCAGATCGGAAAACTTATTGAGCCCAAGCTTATACTTGCGGTCTCCAGCACGGTTGACCGATTCAATGTATTCGACGTTCTGTTTGAATATCTTGAACCGATGCTCTTTCTCTACAGCATCTTTATAGGCACGCCCGTGCTTAGCCATCCATTGTTCATGCTTATCGAACATCTCTACATCGATGCTCGAAGCTTTCGAATTTTCGTTGTGGGATAGGCGATTCGTGGCTGCAGATGCCCAAGAAACCAAGATCAACAAGGCCGAAACAAAGAATTGGTGCCTTAGTGAAGCCATTGTGATGAGTTCAATGGAAGTGTATTATCTGCACAATTAATGAAGATCACAAGGAAAGGCTAAGTTTATATAGAGGATGGGTTTCATGTTATCAATTGAGAGGACATGTATGATGTATGAATTTCTAGATAATTTAGAGAGAGACAAGAGAAGGAGACTGAAGACTTAAGCGGAGAAGAAAAGAATGGCCATGGCCATTCTCATTGTGCATGAGATTTCATGCGTGAAGTTTTGTAAAAGAATGGCCATGGCCACCGTTGACTCTCTCTCTCTCTCTGTGTGTGTGTGTGTGTGTGTGTGTGGTGTGTGTGTGTGTGTGGGTGTGTGGGGTGTGTGTGTGTGAGAGAGAGAGAGAGAGGCTCTCTCCAGAACCTCTCATCTCCCCCTTTCTCTATCCCCTCTTCCTCTTTTTCTGATCTTCATCCTTTGTTGCTAAAGAGGCTAGCAGACCCCAAGTTATTTAATTAGCTTCATTTTTTAATTTAAAATTGGGTTCTATTCCAATTTTTATTTTATATTTTTGTTCTTGAGTTAGATATCTCCTTTTATTGGTGCCTTTTAGATCAGAAGAACAGAGAAATGTTGAGTTGTATTTCTGAGATTTTAGGGAAATTGTCGTATTGTTTAGTCGAAATGCTAATTGATCCTAGTTTACATGTATGAAAGCTTCCTTAAGAACTGTAATCCATTGTTCCTCATGGAAATTCATTTGAAATTTTTGGAGGTATAAAAGCACTGGAGTTACACTGCACTGAATACCTATTCGAACTGAATAGTCCCAATCAATTCTAGACCTGGTTTAGTTTGATTTAGATTGGGAGTTTTCTTTCCAAAGGTCGAAACAGGACCGAATAATATCCCTCGGCATCCTTTGGGCCGTTATGCCAGTTAGGCCTGATACATTACTGATAATTTGTGGAATTTTATCTTTCTCATCAATGCCTCAATTAGCGTGGCTTTGAAATTTTCCATTATATAATAATGATGTATCCTAGGGTTGCTTAGTAGCTTAGGAATTATTATGACTTCTTTATAGCGCTCAAAGCCGGTGGATTTATTTATGTTCACTGTCTAGGAATTCCATCATGCATTGAACTCTTATTTTCTATGTAATTAAAGTTGTTTTCATCAATACTGGGATTGGTGGAGGGGCTGCATTTTTTATTTTTCAAGTGATTCAGTTTTCGGGGGGTGGGGGTATTGAAGTAGGTTAGCGTAAAAAGGTGGTATAAACGATTTAAAGGGAACATCAAGTGAAGCTGAAGAAGGCAAAGAGGGCTATGGAGTTAGAAGTGGGAGGAAAGAGAACAAAAAGAAACTAGTTACCCGAAGTAAACCACCGACGCGATATGTATATGTTCCTTGAAAGTTCTTAAATTCTTCTCTCAATCACAATTTAAAATAACTAATATTCCATTATTTCCATATGGAAAATATGAAGACACCCAATCAACTAGTACTGGCGTCTGCCTATTAGTAATTTCAAAAACCCCTAACATGCAGAAAATGGTAAAATGCATGGAATATTCAACAGGAAGCTAGTAAAAGGTGACTAGTCCATATAGCATGAAGTGTCAAATTGCATTTGTTCTCGAAAATGTATGTGTTCATTGGGAACTTAATGATCAGTGAGTCTTAAATTTCTCCTCTCAAGGTGAATTTCTTATTAAATAGAACTATATTGCACATAATGTAGTTCTTTAAATCTTTATGGTGTAGAAAAGTAAGCGTTGGTACTCAAAATTGTGTATACTTTGTAATTACTGATAATTTAACTATGATGACATGACATATTTCCTTTATAGCCCTAATTGAAGACGAGCACAACGCTTTCTGATTTAATGTTCTTACACTGCATTGTTGCTAACTTTAAAAATGTTATTGTAGGAATGAGCATCTTAACAAATAATCCCCTCGCTTTATATGAAAACATTGTTGAATGTCGTTTCATACCAATATTTACCAGAGTCGAGTTGTGCACATATTTTCTGTTTTGTGTACATGTACTTGATCAGAATGTTGTTGGAGTTGGGTCTATTACCACCTGAGCTCCGCAAATTCTTTGGTTACGAAAAAACCTGAATCTACTCCATGCATGCATGTGCATTTGTTCGTAGGATTGTCGTGGTGTTTGGGTGTTCTACTACTTTCATAAATCCTTTGCTTGAAACTTTAATTTTTTTTAAGAAATGGAATTTGAAATAGAAATTTCGTTGTCTGTGTCTGTTGGCAGTGGGCACCCTTCTAAGGCATATAGCCAGTGCACATTGTGGAAGTGAATTCTTTCTTTCTTCTTGAAGTATGCATAAATTCCTAATTGATTAGCTAGATTTAGAGTTACAAGCAGCTTGGCTTCATTCAGGCCTTGAGAGTCAGTATGCCTTTTTTAGCTTTCAATTGTGAACCTGGCAGTTTTTAGCCTAGTATGGAAGCATGCAGCTAATCTTAAATGCCAGGTTGTGGCGTCACATGCCTCCCATTCGAAGTTTCAGAATCTTCTTTAGTTGCCGGGATGCCTAGGTATTCGCCGTAAGCCTTTCTTGTTTGAATTGCGCCTTGTAATGTCATGTGCTACTAAATGGAAGGATTGTCCATGAATGAGATATCATGGTTTTAACTTCCAACTTTCAAATACGGAAATTTTGGGCGCTATTACCGGCTCATAGTATTTGCTAAATTCACTTGATAAATGGACTTGAAGTACCGATCTGTTACAAGATATACCGCTACCTCTTCAACCTCCACTTTGATTCTACCATAGATGCCAATTTAGAGAACAAGACATCAATATCCTTCACTTTTCCTGTATAAATATTTACTTTTAATTATTAACACAAAACGGAAATAATGACATTCAATTGTCTGAGTTGTATTTCTGTCTTAATCGCAGACAAATTTGACATAAGCAGCAATCCCCACCCACCCCTTTTTTTGTACATTTTTTCTGCATTATTATTTTGAAGCATTAATCCTTAGAAGAGGTAATAATTGTAGATTACTCCTATTGTGTCTCTTAATGCGACAGGGGAATGTGATAAAGGAAGAGGCAGCGAAAGGGTTGAACCCCGGCGTGATCGTCCTCATTGTGGTTGTTGGTCTTGTGTTGCTTTTCCTCATTGGGAACTATGCGCTGTACGTGTACGCTCAGAAAACTCTTCCGCCGAAAAAGAAGAAGCCCGTTTCCAAGAAGAAGTTGAAGAAGGAAAGGCTCAAGCAAGGGGTCTCTGCACCTGGAGAATAGAGCAACCCCTCGATAATGCGGGGATGAAAAACTTTTATTTCTGGTCATTAGATCGAACCCTGTAGTTAATGCTAAACTCAGCTACTTTGCAAAATCTAGGTTGTGATTTGTCATGACTGTGGTGGCGGTTTGAATTATTATGCTGGATTGAGATATTACTGAAACAATATTATCGGTCTTTGCTTAATGAGACGTAGTCCGTACCTGTCTCTTTATCGTTGATGCTTTCTATGAATTGATTATGGTGATGTGCCCTGGTATCAGGTTAGATGAAAGGAGTGGTAAAACTGCACCGTAGCCGGACTGCTCAGTTCTGCCAAGAAAATGACTGGTTAAAAACTTAAAATCTTTATCCAGGTTGCATCTGAAGTTGTAATTTTTCATTGATCGAATTTTGCATGCTGAGGTTTGAAATCCTTTTGCAACTGTTATTTGATTTCAGTGGTTCTTTAGCTTTTGCGGTATGCAAATGTACAAAGTGTACATAATCCATGGGGATCGAAAGAATTTTAATATAAATTATAAATGGGAGATCAATATGTAGCCGCATTTGAAAATGAATCATGTTATTAGTCACATTGTATAAATGCACAACACTTAAAGATGCCACGAATGTCAGGCATAGTAATGAGGAAACGTAGAAAGATCGAAACAATGCGTTAATACATCTTATGAAGAAAGGTGCCATAGAGATTCATGCCTGTGTCGATGGTAACGACCGACGTTATGTCCTTCCAATTAGCACATTCACCAAAGAGATGTCGGTTCAACTCAAGTTCCTCAGGACTACTTAAGTAACAAGAAGGGGAACCAAGATGTGGCGGGATATCAACCAAGATGTCAGAATACAATCACACAGAAGTTTTCATGACAACCATTCCATTCATTTGGTTACTCCAACTCTTGCTTGTTTTAGAGTCAGCATTACTGGTTGATGTTCGGGTTCCCGCACACGAATCCAATGAAAGAATGCTTTGGACACCGAGAACCGACCTTCCCCACCTCACCAATGTCACAGTCCTGCAAAGTCACACACCGAAGTTCACATCGTACAAATTCCGGCATCGTCTCTGGTCATTGGTCATCCTAGGAAAACCCACCACTTACGAAATCCATCACCCTTGCATCGAGGGCGTGATACATTTCGCATCCTTGGATAGAAAATCAATGGCCTATTCAATACTCACCAATCAAACCAAAAACCGACAAACTGATCGTATACCAACTTCCCACTTTGCATCCGTCCGCGATTTGAGATATTCCGACAAGATAATTCTCCAAGTCGATGTTTCCATTGCAAATTATTACAACAAAAACCACAAATTTTATCATGGAGTAGCTTCTAAGCATTTGTAAGAAAATGTTGGTGTGCATGTGCACAGGAGCGTTTCCTATGAATTCCCTCACAGGAGGCAGGGGTCAGCGGGACCCACCCTGCCACCATGCCTCTTGTGCGCCGCGTTCTCATGATATGCCTTCTGCACGTGAAAAAGGCCATGATCCCTATTTGGAAAAACATACCCAAGAATTTTTGAGTGTTAATTCAAAAATAAATTATTTTTTTTTTGAGAAAAAGAGAGATGCGGAGGGTTCTAATAATTAAAAAATTAATTATTCTTTTTGGGAGGAGAAACAGTTGTGGTGGGTTCTAGTATGTTTTGGGAGGATAGAGAGATGTAGAGGGTTTTACGTATAAACAATTAAATTTTTTTGATAGAAGAGAGAAAGATGATGTAGATGGCTTAAGAGTAATAAGAGTTTATGCGTAAATTTTTATTTAAAGGAGGATTTATGTGTAAATTTATAAATAATGAGGGTGTATGTGTAAATTTTTATTTGAATGCGTTATTATTTTTGTCTTTTTTTTATGTGAGGTGCAGGCCTTAGGGGGTGAGTTTTTCTCTTTTTTCTGTAAATTTTGAAAAAAAAATGAGTTAGAGGAACTTTTAATTTTTTTGTCTTTTCTTTTTCTTTAAAGTTATGATAGGAGTGAGGATTTTTCTCATTTTTGCATTTTTTTTTTCTAGAAAAAGGGAGAAGTGAAGCTCTAAGCGAAGGGTATATATGCATTATACACACACACATAAAGTTTCATATTTGGAATAGTACTCTAACCTTTAGTTATAAAAACATTTTAGTTATAGTTACCACTATAGCAATATTATCTTTATGTTATGATTATGAACTCAATTTAGTAATATGGTCTTCGAATTTGTAGTTCCATTAATAGAATTACGGATTTTTGTCGTAAAATCTCGGAGGGGACAACATTAACAAAATATCATTGCGGCCCTGGTGGATCCGGAAGTAAATATAATGTTTTATATCCTTTAAATTTGGGGGTCTGAGGCACAATAGCTACAACTATGCAATTACCTATAATTCTTTTATAAGTCTTATATTAATACAAACACACCGACTTTATTTTATTGCATTTTGCAGCTTTAAATAATAGTTGAATCGCATCATGGAAACCTAGCTAGAGTGCCTAGCATACAGAAGAAACTCTCACGTAATACAAACGGACATGTGATTTTCACTTTGAGTGACATATATCTCGAACTCAAGCAGTTGGATAAACCGGTTCGATGGCGATTCCACACATACCTTGAGGCGCTTCAACATCCTTTTGAATCCTCATATATCCATCCTCACCCCACGACGTTCCCCATTGGTTCTTAAGCAACCAATAATCCATCCCTGTATCAGAGTCGGTTCCATAGCCGACGAATGTCACGGCATGGTTAAGGGAGCTAGGATCGTTGCTGCACGGACCATCAAACACGCCGCCTATATAATGATGGAAGGCATCACTGGCATGTATGCAAACAGCGACAGGCTGTTGTGACACCGCCTGCATAAGTGCAGACTCGCTATTCGGCGTTACAGTTTCATAGCCAGAGATAGTAGCTACAGAAGATACGGATTTGCAGGACCCCTGTGCCGACTGGTATGGATAGTTATTTTCACTTGTAAGGCCTCGGTTGTCGACAATAAATTGGAAGGCAGAGCTCGGCAAGCCTCCTCCACATCCATTGTCGTTACCGTTAATGTCACAATCCAGAATCTCTTGCTCCGACAAAGATACTAAATTCCCCGCCGAGATTTGATTGATCCCTTCCATTGCCGCCACTGCCGCAAAAGCCCAACAACATCCTATATGTATATTCACATAAGAACATCATGATCGTTAGAAAAAATAAATAAATAAACAAACAAAGAGCTCAATGGTGCCGTGAACGTTCACAACCCCACCAGCTAAGAATGAAGTCTTAAAACAGGAGGAGGTGATCCCTCCGTTAAGTTGTGTTTAGATCCACCTCCTGAGATTGCGTGTATCTTTATAGCTAATAGGATTGTGAATATTCACATGCCTATCTTCCAATAAGTAAAACCGGTTAATTTCTTGATCGTGTGAAACTAATTAATTATAATTAAGCAGATGACTTACCACAAGTTTGTTGATCCTTTACACCAGTGACTGCGCCTTGAGTCCTCCAGTCCACGCTAGAAGCAACATCCGTAACATTTTCATACCTGAAGCTTGTGGTCCTCAAGCCATCATCGGAAGTCTTCAGCAGAATTCCGGTGCGGGACGCCATAAACTCATCGGTCGTCAGATCGGAAAACTTGTTGAGCCCAAGCTTATACTTGCGGTCTCCAGCACGGTTGACCGATTCAATGTATTCGACGTTCTGTTTGAATATCTTGAACCGATGCTCTTTCTCTGCAGCATCTTTATAGGCACGCCCATGCTTAGCCATCCATTGTTCATGCTTATCGAACATCTCTACATCGATGCTCGAAGCTTTCGAATTTTCGTTGTGGGATAGGCGATTCGTGGCTGCAGATGCCCAAGAAACCAAGATCAACAAGGCCGAAACAAAGAATTGGTGCCTTAGTGAAGCCATTGTGATGAGTTCAATGGAAGTGTATTATCTGCACAATTAATGAAGATCACAAGAAAAGGCTAAGTTTATATAGAGGATGGGTTTCATGTTATCAATTGATAGGACATGTATGATGTATGAATTTCTAGATAATTTAGAGAGAGACAAGAGAAGGAGACTGAAGACTTAAGCGGAGAAGAAAAGAATGGCCATGGCCATTCTCATCGTGCATGAGATTTCATGCATGAAGTATGTTGTAAAAAGTCTTTGGTGAAAGCGAAGTGGGAGAATCACTTGTTTAATTACTATTTGAATTGGATGAAGGTTGAGATGGTATATGATTATGAAAGAAGATTGAACAAATAGAAAAAAGCAAGAATAATCCAACTCCGGATTTTAAGTGTTTCGGAGCAAAGCACCTACATCCGCAGCAGGAAGCATGTTATCATATAAGAAAACATTAAATTAATACATATAAAACTTGAACAAGAGGCAACAAATTAATCATATGCAACTAAATCTACATATAAATATATATATATTTCATCATGGACTATGACAAGGCAAGACGGCGAGTTCATGAAAGAGCATGACAAGAGAAAAGGAGGGATGAAGACTTACTCGCGGTGTGAGTCAGTATAACAACCGGCTCACCGTTTTCTATATCCTAATAGCAGAAAGCAACTTCGGTACATTTATGACTCGGGAGAGATGAAAGGAAAAAAAAGGAAATAAGAGTTTTGAGTTTGTGGAGTTTGAGGAGGAAGGAGGGACGACACAAATTAATAAAAGAATGGTTTATGGTAAAAAAAAAATATTCAAAACCATTCTAATTATCATGTGGATTGATTTCGGGATTTTGAGAAAAAAAAATTGAAAGGCCATTTGTAGGTTATAACAAAGTTTTAAAATTTTTGCAAGATCTAAGGTTTGAATAAGTGACCAATGAAACATGTAACACCATGTATCTTGAAATCCTAATAAAATAAGTGTTTTCCGTATTTCCCTTGGTTCTATGTTCAATTGACATGTTTAGTGCGATATCGGTTTTGATATCAGCCAAATATCAGCCCTGAGCCAGCTCAAACATGTCAGAGACGGCTCAGAAGTCTTTCCCTGTGATTATTTCTTCTTTAGGTGTTTGAGCCGGCTCAACACCTTTGAGACGGCTCATGACGATCTTGAGCCGACTTCTGGGTCTAGAGAATTGATTTCTTTTTTCTTCTCTATGTGTATGAGACAGTTCATGGTGAACTTGAGCCGGGTCAACACCTTTTAGACAGCTCAAGGCTATCTTGAGCCGGTTCAACGAGTTCCTGGAGCAATTATTTTATTCTCCGTCTCCGTGAGACGGCTCAAACATATCTTGAGCCGGCTCAACGTGAATCTGATTGATTTCCTGATATTTCACATGAATTTTTCCATCACGTATCTGACCTAATATCTATTTAAACCCATGAATAAACTCGAGAAAACCCTAATCTTGGCCGTCTCTCTCATCCAGAAATCCTTGATCTCCCTCACAAAACCTTAGTCTTCCTTTCTCTCATCTCCACTACAAAACTCGAGCAACCCGACGTCCTCACCATCGGCTTCATCTTCTTCGTGAGATCACTACACCCATCGATCCAAGCCATCACGTCGAGATCACCTTTGTATTCATCATCAAGATTAAACGAAAACTCAACATAAGGCAAGTACTCTTGTTCCCTTGTATTTCGCTGAAGCGACGTCGGTGAACTTCTTAATTTAAATTCATTAGTTTAAAGAAAAATGACATGATCGTGATATCGTGAATTTCAATTATGTGTGAAACCCATGTTTTATGTATTTAACGGAACCTTAAAGATGCTAGCACACCCGTTAAATCAACTTCTAAAATCATGCATAACACCTGTTCGAATAAATGCCACACCCAATCGCCATGCTTGTATGTTTCATGCACATTCTTATTATGGTTATTATTCCAACTCCGGATTTAAGTGTTTCAGAGCAAAGCACCTACATCCGCCGCGGGAAGCATGTTATCATATGAGAAAACTGTAAATTAATACATATAAAACTTGAACAAGAGGCAACAAATTAAATACATTTATAGACAATCATATGCAACTAAATCTACATATAAATATATATTTCATCATGGACTATGACAAGGAACGACGACGAGTTCATGAAAGAGCACGACAAGAGAAAAAGAGGGATGGAGATTTACTCGCGGTGTGAGTCAGTATAACAACCGGCACATCGTTTTCTATATCCTAATAGCAGAAAGCAACTTCGGTACATTCAAGACTCGAGAGAGATGAAAGGAAAAAAAAGGAAGTAAGAGTTTTGAGTTTGTGGAGTTTGAGGAGTAAGGAGGGACGACACAAATAAAAGAATGGTTTATGGTCATTCAAAACCATTCTAATTATCATGTGAATTGATTTTGGGGTTTTGAGAAAAAGAAATTGAAAGGTCATTTGTAGGTTATGAAAAAGTTTTAAAAAATTTGCAAGATCTAAGGTTCGAATAAGTGACCTATGAAACATGTAACACCATGTACCTTGAAATCCTAATAAAATAAGTGTTTTCCGTATTTCCCTTGGTTCTATGTTCAATTGACATGTTTAGTGCGACATTAGTTTTAATATCAGCTAAATATCAGCCCTGAGCCAGCTCAAACATGTCAGAGACGGCTCAGAAGTCTTTCCCTGTGATTATTTCTTCTTTAGGTGCTTGAGCTGGCTCAACACCTTTGAGATGGCTCATGACCATCTTGAGCCGACTTATGGGTCCTGAGAATTGATTTTTTTCTTCTCTGTGTGTATGAGACAGTTCATGGTGAACTTGAGCCGGGTCAACACCTTTTAGACGGCTCAAGGCTATCTTGAGCCGGTTCAACGAGTGGCTGGAGCAATTATTTTATTCTCCGTTTCTGTGAGACGGCTCAACGTGAATCTGATTGAATTCCTGATATTTCGCATGAATTTTTCCATCACGTATCCGATCTAATATCTATTTAAACCCACGAATAAACTCGAGAAAACCCTAATCTTGGCCGTCTCTCTCATCCAGAAATCCTAGATCTCCCTCAGAAAACCCTAGTCCTCCTTTCTCTCATCTCCACTACAAAACTCGAGCAACCCGACGTCCTCACCATCGGCTTCATCTTCTTCGTAAGATCACTACACCCATCGATCCAAGCCATCAGGTCGAGATCGCTTTTGTCTTCATCATCAAGATTAAACGAAAACTCATCATAAGGCAAGTACTCTTGCTCTCTTGTATTTCGCCGAAGCGACATCGGTGAACTTCTTAATTTAAATTCATTAGTTTAAACAAAAAGGACATGATCGTGATATCATGAATTTCAATTATGTATGAAATCCATGCTTTATGTATTTAACGGAACCTTAAAGATGCTAGCACACCCGTTAAATCAACTTCTAAAATCATGCATAACACCTGTTCGAATAAATGCCACACCCAATCGCCATGCTTGTATGTTTCATGCACATTCTTATTATGGTTATTATTGCAATCATGTTATTACGTGTTATCCGTGACATGTAAGAAAACTCTGTCTCATGCCATATATACATATCGTGACCATTATGACTTGAACAATAGAACATGATCACCGACTTGAATACCGAACCATATATACACGTTGATTCGTGCCACCGGCACTAATTCTTGATTTCGTGTTTATTGTCGTGACTTCGTGTTATTATCGTGATTTTGTGTGTATTCATGATGCGTGCCGGATAATCATGTCAGTCGGTATTCAACCCTAGTGATTGAGTTTTATTGTTGTGACTATACCTAGAAAATACAGGGGATTGGAGAAATTGAAAGGTGGAAATTGGACCCGTTATTTCCCCAATCAGAGCAAAGCTTTGTTCAAATTTTAAATTTTGAAATGATGCAGCGCTTCATAGCAGCGCCAGCGCTGAGAGTCAAAGACTCTGAGGCAACGCTCACGTGCAAAGCACGTGAGCGCTAGCGCTAAGAGCGCTGCACTCTAAGCAGCGCACCACGTGCAAAGCACGTGAGCGCTAGCGCTAAGAGTAGCGCAAGCAGCGTATCACGTGCAAAGCACGTGAACGCTAGTGCTAAGAACGCCGCACTCTAAGCGGCGCACCACGTGCAAAGCACGTGAACGCTAGCGATAGAGCAAAATGTTCTCGGCCCTTGGATCAAAGATCCAACGAACATGATTAAAAATCATCAATTGACCAGAATAAAATTCTGTTAAGGAAACATTCCTCAGAATCTTTCCAAACAGGAAAGAATATGCTCTGAAAATCAGAGCATCGCTGGATCAATGATCCAATGGTGATTAAAAATCATCAAAAAACAGAATAAATTCTGTATGGGAAAAATTTCCCAATCTTGTTAAAAACAAAAAGATTGCATTCTATAAATCAGAAGCCCTTGGATCAAAGATCCAACGGGGGAAACATCCCCAAATCAATTAGAGAAAAGATCTCCTTAACCGATTCAACAAATCAACCTACATTATATAAAGGCTCCAAGACTTCTAGTCTGATAAAGAGGAACCCCCCCCCCCCCCCCCACACACACAAACTTTGAGAAAGTTCAGAGAGAAGAGCAAGCTCTTGACAGAAGAAGAATTTCTTCAAGGTAAAATAAAGAGATCAAAGTATCTCATCAGAAAAAGAACTTAGTTCTTAAGAAAGATCATAGATCTATAAGATAAATTGTCTTTCATAAAAGAGATCATAACATCTCATTATAAAAAGGGGGGAGAATAATTCAATTCTCTTAGGATCATAGATCCATAAAGGCAAAGCCTTTCACCAAAAACATAAGAGATTGAAACATCATCTGTAAAATAAGAACTTTGTTCTTAGATCCATGAGACAAAGTCTCTTATAAAAGAGAATTCAATTCTCAGAGCGCAAAGCTGCCTAAAAAGAGCCCTAGCGCTCCAATTAAAAGAAGCGCCTCAGCGCTTCAAATCTAGCGCACAACGCTGCAGAGCCTTAGCGCTCCAAATTTAAAGAAGCGCTTTGCGCTCCAAATTTCACAAGAAGCGCTCTGCGCTCATTGAAGGGCGCTCAACGCCAAGCACGCCACGTGCTCCTCACGTGTGCGCTACTTAAACAGAAGCGCTTTGCGCTTTTTGACTGGCGCTCACTGCAAAGCGTGCCATGTGCTCCTCACGTGTGCGTTACTTTCACAAGAAGCGCTCTGCGCTCATTGACTGGCGCTCAGCACCTAGCGCGCCACGTGCTCCTCACGTGTGCGCTACTCAATAGAAGCGCTCTGCGCTCAGCGCCAAGCGCACCATGTGCTCCTCACGTGTGCGCTAAGAGAACATAAACTGTTATATAAATAAAGCCCCAGAGCTATGATGAGTGCTCAGCACTCAATAAAAGACAAAAAGATTGTCAGAAATCAAACCAATGCTCGGCATTGTTTAATGTTTAACATTTTAACTGAATGGGCCGAGCTCAAGTTGGCCACAGATCCCTAATTGAGCCCATATGCTCATAAATCTTTGATCTTAGTCCCAAATTGGACTAAAAATCTCCCAACCAATATTGGTTCGAGGGTACATCTCTTCACCCCTCTGATATTTGTCGTTGTAATCCTTCAACGTCTTCAGAGAGGTGACAGATCCCGACAACCAGACATTCCACGGACTGTGGAGTCCTTAAACTCATGGACTATGATGTCCTTAAACTTTATGGACTGTGAGGTCCTTAAACTCATAGACTATGATGGTCTTTAAACTTTACAGACTATGACGTCTTTAAACTATGGACTATGATGTGCTTAAACTCCATGGACCATGATGTCCTTAAATTTCTGGACCGCAATGTCCCTAAACTAAACAATAGAGCCCAAATGCTTTCTTATTGGATCTAAATGATCCTATTAAGTAGATCTTAGTCTAAAATTAGACTAACGTATTCTTAACAAAAATTTAAGTTGATCTTGATCTCAATGAGATTAACATCCTTAAACCCAAACCAAACCCAAATTTAAGAAAATACGGATTTGGACTAATCCACGCCCTACGATCTACAACATAAATTAATCTCCATATACAATCTACGGGCAACCAAACCAAAACAAACACATACGACACGAAGTGACCATCTGGAGAAGGAGAAAGTGTCTACCGTGATGCGGTAGCATAATTAACTGCAGGGGCTTGCGCCTGCAGGGGAGAGCGTCCCCACAATCAAAAACCCCTCAACGAGGGGGAATCTGACGAAGTCTGCTACATCGGTCGCATCCGTCTAAACCTTCGATACATGGTGTCATAAATCAACTTGGTATCATCGGAGAGGTGGACGGATAAAACCAAATAGCATCTGCCCCCAAATTCAGGCAAGACGTTAGTCTTCTGGTCTTTCGGCGGAGAACAGATTCTGGCATGCCGGCTTGGACTCTTTTCCTCTTTCCACTCTACACTTCATGTGTCGTGTTTCGCGAACGAATCGCGGTTTGCTATGGTTGCCCCTGGATTCGAGGTACTAAGATTTGGTGTCTTGCTACGTGCAGAAAATAGAAGATCAATAGTTTTCAACTGCACAAACTGCAACAACTGCAACAACTCCAACAACTCCCACTCCGTCTCTGTCGGAGGAGTGACCTATGGGCCTCAAGCGGCCTCCCTTTTTACAATGATGGTGGAACATATGACGCAAGCCACCGCTGGGCTATTCTTTGGGACCATGCTCCCACCAATGAGCTTCAACGCCCCATTGCCGTCGCAAGAAGCTCCGAAGAAGTCGGTCTTTGATCGGCTTACAACTACCGCGGCCCCTCTCAATAGGTCGCCCAAGTTCAGTGCCTCAGTTTTCAACAGACTAGGCCAAATCTCAAATGGGCCCGTCAAGAAGCCCACAATACTTGAAGGGGTTATCCCGAAGCGGATAGCCATTCCTGCTCATGAAGTCGCCAAGGCGGCTTCTCCTGCGAAGGAGTCGGTCTTTGCAAGACTGACCATTTCAGCTCCCGTTCCAGGCAAAGCCATGAAGGCCGCTTCCTCTGTTCGAAAGTCGGTCTTCGCAAGACTGACTATCCCCTCTCAGCGGACGTCAGTCTTCGACAGGCTAGCGCCAATAACAGCCTCTCCTCAAAGCAGGGGGCATGACGAAGCTACCCCCATAACTAAACCGGTACCGTCTGCTCGACACGCTCGACGTCGCCACTGGCGCCGAGTGAGGAAAGCTGGGGGCAATTCCCCATCTGGACTTACCCCGCCGGCTCCAACAGTAGAAGTCGATACTGCTGTTCCAATTGGGAACAACTTTGAACCAATCAGGAGGGTACGCAAGAACTCTCCGACGGCCGTGCTAAAAAGATCTCTTTCACATACTGAGAACGCTACAAAGGTGAAGCTGGAGCAGCCCCCTCAGCGGCTGTCCTCCAAAATTCACAAGGTTTGGCGACAGGTCCAAGACTCTATGGTTAACCAAGACCACTCCCGCCGACAGAAAAAGATGAAAGTTTGGCAAGAAAAGGACTACCCTGTCGTACCAAAAAAGGCGTCATTTACTTGGATGCCCGCTGCAACGGCCCTCTCAACTTCGACCGCCCACAAGAGGAGAAGGCCGGAGAAAATCCCCGTGTCCTCGACGAATTTTAAGGACACCGAACCTAAACGCCCCAAGTCTGGGGGCATGGTGGTGCATACTGTTTATATGGCTTCCGGAAAAGAGGAAATTCATGCTTCTACGGGTCACCGACCACTTACACGGTCTGTGACTAAGGCTAAGGAGCAACAACAACAGAAGCTTTAAAAGATGCTGACGGCCATGGCCGCACTCACTGGACCGAAAACAAGCCCGGAGACATCCTCGGAGCAGCGTCATGAGCAGGAAACTGATGTTGAATTCTTTCGGAGAATGCTTGAGAAGAAGGACAAAGAGGCCGCGGAACAAGCGGCCAACATAAAACAGATGGCCCTTCTATTCCAAGATATGGGGAGCATGATGATCCAGCCGGACCCTCCAGCTGAAGACCCTTCAATAATAATTGAAGATGATAAAGGAGAGACATTAAATCATCTTCCGGCTCTATCAGCAGCCAAGGAGGAGACCATCTCCAAAGACACGCTCGATGATTATATAACTCAACAGATACGAGCTCATCAGGCGAGCGAAGCGGCCGGCCAAATCGTCAAGACTGGGTGACCCTATCCGGGTTGGTACGATCAAATAAAGTACCCACCGGGATACACGATCCCTAAGTTCTACGTATACAAGGGGACATGCAATCCCCACCAACATGTCGCTCAGTTCAGGGCTCTGTGCGGCAACACCGGAGGTGACGATAAGCTACTGCTTCGCCAATTCGTTGGCAGCTTGTCGGAAATAACATTCGAATGGTATTCCGAGCTCCCGAATGACTCCGTTTAGACATTTGCAGAAATGGAGCTGCTTTTTACACAAAGATTCGCGAGCGCCAGCGAGTGCACTCCGATCACCGCACTAATTAATGCTAGAGTGAAGCAGGGAGAAACCTGGGTTCAATACGCCATTCGGTGGCGGAATCTATGGTCAAAGTGTGAACATCGCATAGAGGAAGCTCTTGCCGTGGGCATGTTTGTGGGAACCCTCAATCTTCAGGCGACTATATCCCAATTCATGATGTTTTTCAAGCCGACCGCCTTCCAGGACTTGATCGACAAGCTGGCCCAAATGGACCAGATGGGCCATAACCGTCCTCCTTAAAGACGGATCCTCGGAATGAGAAGGGGAAAGGGAAAGCAACCTTCGTCGCCAACGCTCAACAACAACTGAGTGGCCTGAGATAGGTTATTCGCCAAAGCAACAAGCGTCAATCCCTCGATGAGAATTTAAGACGTCCTTACTCGTTTCCCTGGGATAAAACAAGGAGACTGTTCGAACTAGTAGTGCACAACGGGCTTATCGCTCTGCCGGATCCGAGACACCCACCGCAACTTAGTGACGTCAACCATCCTAACTATTGTCCCTACCATAGAGTAGTGGGTTACCCAATCGAAGATTGGTACGTCTTCAAAAACTGGGTTGATAACCAGTACCAACAAGGCAAGTTTGCGCTGTCTGAAAACTGGAGGGTAAACCCGCCACAACAGCACAACCCTAAAAGGGTGGACACACCGGAGGCATCATGCTCATTTATAGAGGAAGCTCCATGGGAAGTCGTTCTTTCGGCAAAAACTAAAAGAATGCCGAAAGATCTTCAAACATGTCCAGCGATCAGGTGGAAGAGCCCGCTAGAGCCGGAGATCGTCGAGGGGATGCTGAAACCACGCCCAACATTGGGAGTTAATAGCGATGGGCAAAACACCCAAGCCCAGCCGTCAAAGTCTTCGAAGAAAAAGAAGAAGACCAAAAAGCCCGCGCAGTTTGATGACAAGCGCACGGATCTGCAAAAGCATATTGACGCGCTGGAGGAATATAACCAGAAGGCACGGACCCCAGTCACACTCCAGGAATTTCTCAACCATATCCTTGAGAACAGCCTTTAAAAACTGGTTGCAGGGATATGTTGCCTACCGACAACGCGTTCAACGAGTGAAGCTCAAGGCTCATCGGAAACAGAGAAGCACGACAGATGAGCACAAAAGAACTGCCGGCAACTGTCACATAGTTAACACCAAGGGATCGCAAGTTAACACCTTTGGAAGCGACTCTGACGAAGAAATAGCCCCAGTCCTCTCTTCAAGGAATCCACCTCCGACACAAAAGATACGAAGACTTGCGAGGACATCTAGCTGCGTAATCGTACGTTGCCCGGAAAAAATCCCGGACCTACGTACAACGGACCAAAACGTCCCTAAACTACTAAAAACCGCAGCATCCTAGGGCTGACGCAAAAAAAAAAACGGTATATCCATAAGCGAAATGGGCACGGATGAAAACCCGAAAGGGCTCCGTGAGTAAAAACAGCAGGGCTACCGGCGAGTTTGTGAAAACCCGAAAGGGCGCAATCTCGTTAAAAGATACTTGCAAGGTCCTCTCGACCCTGTAAGGATAAAATACCTGCATGAGATCCTTACGACTCACAAAGGAGCGACACACTTAGGGATCCCCATGATTCCTAAGGAGAAATTACACTTACGAGATCCTCGCGACTCGTAAGGAGAACCCTCTTATAAGACACTCACGGCTCATAAGATTCAAAAGCCTTAAGCTACAGGGATCTAAACCTATTCTTAAGCCATCACAATCCTCAGATTACCTTACAAGCGGTTCAATATTGATCCTTGTATACAATCCACGAGCACAAATAAACGTTTCCCCAACAGAGTCCAACCAATGACGAGGGATATCTTTATATGGCGAACGACACTTGTAAGTCCTCTCGACTTATAAGGAGAAAGCACTATTGTAAGATCCTTACGACTTATAAGAGAATACACACTTAGGAATCCTCGTGATTCCTAAGGAGAAAATGCACCTACGAGATCCTCACGACTCGTAGGGAGAAATACCTTTATGAGACCCTTAGGGCTCGTAAAGTCAAAAAGCCTTAGTCAACAGGTAACTAACCCTGTTTGCTAACCCACCTTTGTTCGACATCGACAGAAGCAAATGATGATTCTCTCCTGGCAATGTCCTCGTGGTAGCGATGCTGATACCTAAATCGGTATCAAATTCCAAGCCCTTTCACGGCAAATGATGATTCGCTCCTGGCAATATTCCGGTCGTAGCGATGCTGATGCTAAGATTGGCACCAGATTCCAAGTTCCATACTCGCGGCGAAAAGTCAGCGAGCCAAAAATGCATATGAAATAGCCAAAATGATAAGGCAACTTGCAACAAAATCAGTAAATATAATATATGCATACAAAAACAGCCAAAATGATTGGGCAACTCGCAATAAAAAAAACAGCGAGTAAAAAGAAAAATAGCCGAAATGATTGGGCACCGTGAAAAATAGCTGAAATGATTGAGCAATCACGAACTTCGCGATATAAAAGCTGAAGTGATAGAGCATCGCGGAAATAAAAAATGAAAGAATAAAACTTTTGCCCTGCAGGTAAGTCCATACTGGCCCCTGTACGCAATCCATGGGCATAAACGAAAGGGAACCACATTTCCCCACCAGACCTTGTCAAAGGGAGAGTCAGATCTCAACGGCAATATCTGCATCCCAGAAGAACAACAACGGCGTTCCTCCTCATTCCAGCAGGATTCAGACGCGACGTCAACAAAGCGGAGCCACGGCAAAGTCCTAGTTCCAAGACTCTACGGTCCACAGACAACCTAGAGTCGACCAATGACCACCCCGCCGGATCGACGCTCTGTCTCGGAAACAAGTCAATCAACTCCGAGGAAATCAGTGTCCTTGGCAAAACCTCGATTCAGGGAAATCAGCGTCCTTGACGAGAGCATCTCGATTCGTGTCGACCCGCAAGGAAATCAGTGTCTTTGCAGGAATATCTCGATTCGTCTCAACTCCGAGGAAATCAGCGTCCTTGGCAAAAATCTCGATTCAGGGAAATCGGCGTCCTTGACGAGAGCATCTCGATTCGCATCGCCCCGCAAGGAAATCAGTGTCTTTACAGGAATACCTCGATTCGTCTCAACTCCGAGGAAATCAGCGTCCTTGGCAAAAACCTCGATTCAGGGAAATCGGCGTCCTTGACGAGAGCATCTCGATTCGCGTCGCCCCGCAAGGAAATCAGTGTCTTTGCAGGAATACCTCGATTCGTCTCAACTCCGAGGAAATCAGCGTCCTTGGCAAAAACCTCGATTCAGGGAAATCAGCGTCCTTGAAGAGAGCATCTCGATTTGCGTCGACCCGCAAGGAAATCGGTGTCTTTGCAGGAATACCTCGATTCGTCTCAGCTCCGAGGAAATCAGCGTCCTTGGCAAAAACCTCGATTCAGGGAAATCAGCGTCCTTGACGAGAGCATCTCGATTCGCGTCGACCCGTAAGGAAATCGGTGTCTTTGCAGGAATACCTCGATTCGTCTCAGCTCCGAGGAAATCAGTGTCCTTGGCAAAAACCTCGATTCAGGGAAATCAGCGTCCTTGACGAGAGCATCTCGATTCACGTCGACCCGTAAGGAAATCGGTGTCTTTGCAGGAATACCTCGATTCGTCTCAACTCCGAGGAAATCAGTGTCCTTGGCAAAAACCTCGATTCAGGGAAATCAGCGTCCTTGACGAGAGCATCTCGATTCGCGTCGACCCGTAAGGAAATCCGTGTCTTTGCAGGAATACCTCGATTCGTCTCAACTCCGAGGAAATCAGCGTCCTTGGCAAAAACCTCGATTTAGGGAAATCAGAGTTCTTGACGAGAGCATCTCGATTCGCGTCGACCCGCAAGGAAATCAGTGTCTTTGCAGGAATATCTTGATTCGTCTCAACTCCGAGGAAATCAGCGTCCTTGGCAAAAACCTCGATTCAGGGAAATCAGCGTCCTTGACGAGAGCATCTCGATTCGCGTCGACCCGCAGAGAAATCAGTGTCTTTGCAGGAATACCTCGATTCGTCTCAACTCTGAGGAAATCAGCGTCCTTGGCAAAAACCTTGATTTAGGGAAATCAGCTTCCTTGACGAGAGCATATCGATTCGCGTCAACCCGCAAAGAAATCATTGTCTCTGCAGGAATATACGACGTCAGCAAAACGGAGCCATGGCAGAGTCCCTAGTTCCAAGTCTCGACGGCCACATCTACAGCCTGGAGACCCACAACAACGTTCCTCCTCATTCCAGCAGGATTCGGATGCAACAATCAATCTCGGAGCCACGGCAGAGTCCATAGTTCCAAGTCTCGACGGCCATATCTACATCCTGGAGACCCACAACAGCATTCCTCCTCATTCCAGCAGGACTCGAATGCGACAATCAATCTCGGAGCCACGACAGAGTCCATAGTTCCAAGTCTCGACGGGCACATCTACAGCCTGGAGACCCACAACGGCATTCCTTCTCATTCCAACCAGAAGCAGATACGACGTCAACAAATGGAGCCATGGCAGAGTCCCTAGTTCCAAGCCTCGACGGCCACATCTACATCCTGGAGACCCACAACAGCGTTCCTCCTCATTCCAGCAGGATTCAGACGTGACAATCAACCCCGGAGCCATGGCAAAGTTCCTAGTTCCAAATCTCGACGGTTCACAGACAACTTAGAGACCACCTCGACATTCGTCTCATTACAGTAGACGCAACGTCAGCAAAGCGGAGCCGCGGCAAAGTTCCCAGTTCCAGGACTCGGCGGTGCACAGACAACCGAAAGTCAATCCTGACCCCATATGGCTAAAGTCAATCCTGACCCTGTATGGCCAAAGTCAATCCTGACCCCGTATGGCCAAAGTCAATCCTGACCCCGTATGGCCAAAGTCAATCCCGACCCGGCATGGCTAAAGTCAATCCTGACCCCATATGGCTAAAGTCAATCCTAACCCCGTATGGCCAAAGTCAACCCCTGACCCCGTCGAACACGGCTAAAGTCAATTCTGACCCCGTGGAAAACAGCCAAAGTCAACCCTCGACCTCCCCGTCAAAGCAATACTTTGATTCGGGAGCAGGTCAACTCATTAATTACTTACGAGTCCTCTCGACTTATAAGGAAGAAAATTCTCTTGTGAGATCCTTATGACTCTTAATAGAAAACACACTTAAGGGTCTTCACGACTCCTAAGGAGAAAATACACCCACTAGATCCTCACGACTCGTAGGGAGAAAAATCTTTATGAGACCCTCATGGCTCATAAAATTGAAAAGTCTTAGGCGGCAGATCTGAACCTGTTTCCTAAGCCATCGCTACCCTGCAAAGAGTCCAAGATGTACAGCTACCTACTATCTACAGGCCACACTTGCTAAAATCACATGGCAACAACACAGCAAAGAGAAGAAAGCAACAGTGGGAGATAGATTTCAAACTCGGGAAAAGGGTCAGGATAACGCAGTCACGTTTCATTATCGCACTCTATCGGTTGGTAGTCTAACCGATAAGAAGGTGTGCAACTGGAATAGATTGTGAGGGAATAAAAATAGAAGAACAAAAACAGTGAGATATTATGAGTCAAATAATTTGAAGGCCGGCATAAGGATTCTAGGATAATTTCCTAAGTCGACAAGAATGATTCAAGATGTATGCAAGAGGAAATTATAGATGCAAATAAGAAGAAAAAGAATTGACTGGAATTTAAAAAAGTAGGAGAAATCCAATAAGAAGGAAACGTTAAAAAGGTAAGGAACAAATAAAGATCATGCAGTCGCAAAGGCTGGGGTTTAGACTACAAGTATCGTACAACTTTTTTAAAGGTAGAAGAAGGATGGTCCAAGAAATACAAGTAAGGGGGTAACATAACTGGAATCTTAAAAAATTTCCGGAGATGAATGTCGGTGATTGGGAATCTCGAACACTACCCTTCTTTGACAACAGATGAGGGTAGCGTGGAAAATCCCTAGCTGCTCTATGCATAGTAACTCCTATAGAAAGTAGTCATTACAATCTACCCTCCTTGAAAAGAATTTCGTCCTTAAAATTCTCACAAGGAGTATGCCGCGACAGGATAAGAAAGGGTAATCATGTCACTCGTCGTTTTGATGTTTGCTGGGATTGCGATTCTATGAATCGAGAGTTCTCTCGAATCGAGAAGTTCAAAATCCCAAGCAGTTGCTACTCCCAAGTTAACAAGAACAACCTAAGGACACATGTAAGGATAGTTCTAAAAGATGCAAGCGGGAAAGAATGAACTAGATTCAAGAAACCAAAAGTCAAGATGCGATCTTTAAGAAAGTCGAAAGTGAAGTTCAAGATGGATTCAAAGAATAGGAGGAGTTTCAAAAGAAATGCTAAATATTGTTGGATTTCTAAATTTTTGTGATATCTGCTTTCAATGGTCATGCATAACTAATCTGCATGGGCCACCACTAAAATCTATCACGTCCCGTTTTCCAATAGATGGTAGCAGACACGTGACTAGGTACACGACGTTTCTATACTGAGAAAGGATCTTCTTCAAGACAGTTAGGTTAAGCGTTAAAACAAGCAGTTTAATACAACAAGAATTTTTAGCAAGAAATAAATCCAACTACATTATTACATTTCAAATTCCGTAACATTCAAGGAAGAACTGATAACAAATCTGAATAATAATAAAAATGATACAATTGAAATGGAAATAAATAAAAAGCCTTAACATATAGTCATACTATGAAAGGAACTAAAAGGCAGCTAGAAGTTCTCTGATATCGCGACCTCTCCTTCAAACGCCCCATCTGTCCCTGTATCACTTTACGAATATTCCCAAAAAGAAAAGAAGCAAAATGGAATGTCCATCAGCGAACCTGCGCTCGACAAGTCTCACACTTAAAACATGGTTATTTTAGAAAACAACTTTAATGCAGTAATATAAACATGTGAACAATATGGTATGAAGTATACAGATAAGCATGGTAATAAACATGAAATGACCAAGCATGTAATTAGGGTAATGAGCATGTTAAGAATGAATAAGCACATAATAAGTTTTACTATACTAACACGAGTTTGGTTTGTAAGAGTTCAACCCGCTTCAGGAGCTGTACCGTTTCGGCTCGGTATCACAACAACACGAATTCATGAGTTAGTAATATACCGTTTCGGCCCGGAACCACATCAACACGGATTCACGGATTCATGTGTTAGTAAAAAGACTCCTGGAGAAAATTGAAAGCATCTCATTTCCCAAACTACCCCAACCCTGTTTCTAAACTACTGGTCTCATATATGAATCAAACATGGGTCCATGGATACATGTTGTATAATTTCATGTCAAGTCACGGATTCTAGAATACACGTATTCACGAAGTTCATATGAGTTTGCAAGTCATGAAAAGATATAAAGTGAAATATCCACAAGCATAAACCAAAAACGGTAGCATAAGAAATACTAAAAAAATAATAGTTACTCAGCTCATATGAACTTAGGATAAAAACAACAAACGTAGTTCTAGGTGTAATGCGGACATGGGTTCAAGTCTCGCTTAATTCCGACTATAGGTTTGCGAGATATACGCATTTTTGTATCGCTGCGAATAACAGATCACAATCTTTTTAGCCCAGACAAATGTTTTTAAAATGCAGCTTGCGATACTTTTCATCGGTTTTCAGGTCTAAAAAATAATTAGGAACTTATAGGTCTTTCGGTCTAATTATCTAAATATCTTGGTTTCGCACGATTTGGATTCCTGAAACTCTAGTTATGGTTATGTTAACATAAGAGTTTAAAACAAATTCTTTATTTTTTGGACAGTAACTATGAGATGTCTTGCAGAGCTTATATCGGATCGTTCTTTACATTTCTGAGTCACCAATTATATAGGAAAGTTATAGATATGATAATTAGGCATCCATACATCTAAGATTTTTCAAAAACTGAGTTCTATATCTCGAGTTATGTCATTTTTAAAAACAGTGCGCAATCGGGACATATTCTTTCCAAATTCGACACATGATTTAAAAACACATAATTTTATAAATTCCGTCGGTTTTTAGGAAAACTTTAAAACTAAGAAAATCTAGATTCTTGTTGTCGAAAACACTTGGAAATGCTTAGTTTGGGCATCAGAAGACAGAGTTATGGGTTTTCGAAGGAGACTGTTAAAAAATAGTTTTCTGGTTTATGAAAGCAATGAGTAAAAGCGACGTAAATTCCAAATCGCTGTTTGGTTCGGCTTGAAATTTTTACAATGCGTTTAGAAAAATATATTCTATTATAAGTCATTTTCTTGAAATTTTCAAAAGTTGAAATTAATTTCTAAAAATTATTTTAAAGATAAAGGCATTTAAGATCGTATTTGAAAATGACAAAAATATGGTATTTATTTGCAGCTTCCTTTTCTTTTTAGAAAATTAAATATAAATAATTTTAAAAAACAGCGATATAAAGGAGTAATCCCATTTAGGTCGCCGATTCTAACATATGGATCATGAACCTCAACAAAGTCTTACACCGGAAAATTCTTATTTTCATTGAACTCTTCTATAATCATATTATCATGCAATATATGGTTCCATGGTATCCCTAATTAGTATAATTCTAATTCCGTGATGTGGAAGTATGTTATCATACAAAAAATAGTAAATACACATAAAAATTGAACAAGAGGCAACAAATACGTTTAGACAATCATATGCAACTAAATCTACATATATAAATATATATTTGCTATTCACATTAAGCATGGACTGCATATCGTCAAGGTCTTTGATGAAAGCAAAGTGAGAAGAAGGGAGAAAGAAAAAAAATTTGCTAATTGCGTTTAGAAGAAGGTAGTTGAGCTTTAGTCTATGAGACTCGTTTAATTTATTCCAAATTAATTTCTAGTGAAATAAGTAAACAATTTGTTAGTCAACAAAGACTTCTCTAGCTATGCAGTTTTTGTTATCCCCTTTTTTGGTCTTCATGAATTTTTGGCATTGTTTTTTTAATGAATCATTGAAAATATTTCACGATAGTGTTCATGAAAATAATGTGTGAACATTACGCAACTAGAATGCTTGATCTATTCTTATTTTTAAGGTCTCAAGTCATTTCATATATTTCTTTCCACATTTTCAAGAGAAGAAAAAACAAAAGGAAAATTTATTTTTTAATTTTGCAGGAACCGACCTTCCCCATCTAAACCGAAACTAGTCAGTATATATATAGATATTCTATATTGTACTAATATTTTTATTTTTATTATATTAAAAGATAAGTATATATATGGTTAAAGTATATTCTCATGCTATTACACTGATTTTTAATTATTTCAATATATCAGTATATACCGGCACCGGTCAATGCTGAATATCATCTCGATCCAGACTCTCTAACACCCACCTTGCTGCTAGAGGTACCAACACTGACAGTGGGACCGTCGGTGGCGACCGGTTCTCTAGAGAGAAGAACTGAGAAGGACGTGATACATCTAAGTCACACGGCACAGAAGTAAACAGCAGCACCGAAAGAGTCATAAACAAAATGAGAGCAAAAGGAGGTTAAAGTCATGGCGTCGAGCTGGTCTTGATCAATGGCCAAGTCCTGAGATGAGTCCAAGTCATCTTTGTCATCCTCTTAGGTCACCCTTTGTGAATCAGGAATAATCTCTCGCATTTTCCTCTTAGTCTCTGCTGGAAGCAAGGGGAGACCACTCAGAGATGTTGGCAATAGTTCGACCAATCAAAACAAAAAATAAGAGTCTTTTTACAACAACAACAACTGAGCCTTTGTTACAAAAGATTAAATAACTTCAATCTAATCATACACCCCCAACAAACCGGTATAATCACGAGATCCCACGCGTTCCTCTCTCCCCTAGGTACCCTACACTCTCGCTGTTTACCCCTAAGCGATTTTGTAACAACCACTATTTTATAATAATATTTTTATACAGTTACTTTTGTACTTATTGATATTCTATGAAAATCCTCCTTTTCGTTCTTTTTTTGAAACTTATGTCTTTAAAAGATTATTCTTATATCAAGAATCCTTACATGCTGAGTTGGTTTCAACACAAGAGTTCTAATCTTAAGGTCACATATTTGAAACCGGCTGAAATAAATTAGTTTGATTTTAAATCCCTAAGTTTTTTTAAACTAATACCATATTTTTAAACTAATACCATAAAGTCATGGCGTCGGGCCGGTTCGCTCCACGCGATCACTATATAAACCCTTTCTTCCAGATGATTCAGGTAGGTCAAACTCATTCTAATATACCGCTACCCTGCCATTATTATTTTTCGGTATTTAATCGTCGGAGGGTCCTACGTTGGTTTTCCACACCGGGACTTTCCTTGCAGGTAGTTTGGTGTCAACGGCAACCCACAACCAATTGAGATCCACACGCTCAACCCTCACCTCAAATCTCAACTGTCCATCCTTGTTGATAACAAGATCGACGGAGGACAACATCTGAGGAAGACTCCGACCTCCATCAATGTTCTCACGCACGAATCCAATGAAAGAATTCTATGGACAACGAGAACCGACCTTCCCCACCTCACCATCGTCACAATCCTGCAATGTCACACACCGAAGTTCACATCGTACAATTTCCGGCATCGCCTCTAGTCATTGGTCATCCTAGGAAAACCGCCACTTATGAAATCCATCACCCTTGTGTCGACGGCGTGATACATTTCGCATCCATGGATAGAAAATCAATGGACTATTCAATACACGCCAGTCAAACCAAAAACCGACAAGCTGATCGTATACCAACTCCCCACTTTGCATACGTCCGCAATTTGAGAAATTCCGACAAGTTAATTCTCCAAGTCGATGTTTCCATTGCTAACTTTTACAACAAAAACCACAAATTTTATCATGGCGCAGCTTCTAAGCATTTGTAAAAATATGTTGGTGTGCATGTATGTGTACAGGGGTGAGTGGGACCCGCCCTGCCACCCTGCCTCTTGTGAGCCGCGTTCTCATGATATGTCTTCTGCACGTGAAAAGGCCATAATCCCTATTTGAATAAATATTCAATATAATTTGTGCATCTGTTAAATTAAAAATTAATTATTTTTTTGAGAGAAGAGAAATAGACGTAGAGGGTTCTAATAATTAAAATACACCTGTTAATTTAAAAATTAATTATTTTTTTGTAAGAAGAGAAAGAGATGAAGAGGGTTCTAATAATTAAAAAAATAATTATTATTTTTTAAAGGAGAGAAAGATATCCGGTGTTCTAGTATTTTTTGGGAAGGAAGAGAGATATAGAGGGTTTTACATATAAACAATTATTATTTTTTGATAGAAAAGAGAGAAAGATGATGTGGACGGCCTAAGAATAATGAGGGTTTATATGTAAATTTTCATTTAAAAAAGGATTTATGTGTAAATTTATAAATAATGAGGGTGTGTAAATTTTTATTTCAATGCATTATTATTTTTTTCTTTTTCTTAGGTGAGGTGGAGGCTTTAGGAGGTGAGTTTTTTCTCTCTCTTTTCTTTAAATTTTGAAAAAAAAGAAGATGGTGGAGCTTTTAGTTTTTTGTCTTGTCTTTTTCTTTGAAGTTGATGAAGTGAAGGCTTGAAGAGTTAGGGATTCTCTTTTTTTTTTTCTATAAAAAAGGAGAGGAGTGGACCTCTAATCGAAGGGTATATGCATTATATATATTAGCATTTTGCATGTGTCATATTTGTTGCTTTATCCTAATTAGAGTCCAAAAAATTTATAAAACCCATCGATAAATATAAAATAGGGGGTTTTGGTTTAAAATTATATTGAATGTTAATAAGTAAATAAAATACTCATTTTAATAATTTGGATCAAGAGTATTCTAGAAAATATTATAATATGTTATTTACCAAATATTGTAAAAGAAGATAGTTATAAGTAAATTAAAGTAGAATTTTAAAAATGGTAAGATTAAAATAACTTCTAGAAAGTTCTTTTTTGTCTTAAATTTGAGTATAGTGTATATTGAATTTGAAATTCAAACTAATTTCTAGAGAAAAAAATTTGTCTCAAGTTCTAGAAAGCTCATTTTTTCTTTGTTTTTCAAAAGAATGAGAAATTTAATTATTTTTGTCTTTTTTTTATGATGTAGAGGCCCTAAGATTTGAGAAATTTTCTCTTTTTTGTCTTTGTTTTTCAAAAAATGGAGAAGGTGGACACTAACCAATGTCATTTGCATTATATAATAGTATAGATATATACAAACACGCATAAAGTTTCAAATTTGGAGAAGTACCCTAACCTTTTGTTATAAAAACATTTTAGTTATAGTGGTAATTTTAGTTATAGTTACCACCATAGCAATATTATCTTTGTGTTATGTTTATGAACTCAATTTAGTAATATAGTCTTCGAATTTGTAGTTCCATTAATAGAATTACGGATTTTTGTTGTAAAATCTCGGACGGGACAACATTAACAAAATATCATTGTGCCCCGGGTGGAACGGGAAGTAAACATAATGTTTAATATCCTTTAAATTTGGGGGTTTGAGGCACAATAGCTACAACTATGCAATTACCTATAATTTTTGTATGAGTCTTATATTAATACAAAGACATCGACTTTATTTTATTGCATTTTGCAGCTTTAAATAATAGTAGAATCGCATCATCGAAACCTAGCTAGAGTGCCTAGCATACAGAAGAAACTCTCACTACGTAATACAATCGGACATTTGATTTTCACCTTGAGTGACACATATCTCGAACTCAAGCAATTGGATAAACCGGTCCGATGGCGATTCCACACATACCTTGAGGTGCTTCAACATCCTTTTGAATCCGCATATATCCATCCTCGCCCCATGACGTTCCCCATTGGTTCTTAAGCAACCAGTAATCCATCCCTTTATCAGAGTCGGTTCCATAGCCGACGAAAGTCACGGCATGGTTAAGGGAGCGAGGATCGTTGTTGCACGGACCATCAAACACGCCGCCTATATAATGATGGAAGGCATCACTGGCATGTATGCCAACAGCGACAGGCTGTTGTGACACCGCCTGCATAAGTGCAGACTCGCTATTCGGCGTTACAGTTTCATAGCTAGAGATAGTAGCTACAGAAGATACGGATTTGCAGGACCCCTATGCCGACTGGTATGGATAGTTATTTTCACTTGTAAGGCCTCGGTTGTCGACAATAAATTGGAAGGCAGAGCTCAGCATACCTCCTCCGCATCCATTATCGTTACCGTTAATGTCGCAATCCACAATCTCTTGCTCTGACAAAGATATTAAATTCCCCGTCGAGATTTGATTGATCCCTCCCATTGCCGCCGCTGCCGCAAAAGCCCAACAACATCCTATATGTATATTCACATAAGAACATCATGATCCTTAGCAAAAATAAATAAATAAACAAACAAAGAGCTCAATATGGCTGTGTGAACGTTCACAACCCCACCAGCTAAGAATGAAGTCTTAAAACAGGAGGAGGTGATCCCTCCGTTAAGTTGTGTTTCGATCCACCTCCTGAGATTGCGTGTATCTTTATAGCTAATAGGATTGTGAATGTTCGCATGCCTATCTTCCAATAAGTAAAACCAGTTAATTTCTTGATCCTGTGAAACTAATTAATTATAATTTAGTAGATGACTTACCACAAGTTTGTTGATCCTTTACACCAGTGACTGCGCCTTGAGTCCTCCAGTCGACGCTAGAAGCAACATCCGTAACATTTTCATACCTGAAGCTTGTGGTCCTCAAGCCATCGTCGGAAGTCTTCAGTAGAATTCCGGTGCGGGATGCCAGAAACTCATCGGTCGTCAGATCGGAAAACTTATTGAGCCCAAGCTTATACTTGCGGTCTCCAGCACGGTTGACCGATTCAATGTATTCGACGTTCTGTTTGAATATCTTGAACCGATGCTCTTTCTCTACAGCATCTTTATAGGCACGCCCGTGCTTAGCCATCCATTGTTCATGCTTATCGAACATCTCTACATCGATGCTCGAAGCTTTCGAATTTTCGTTGTGGGATAGGCGATTCGTGGCTGCAGATGCCCAAGAAACCAAGATCAACAAGGCCGAAACAAAGAATTGGTGCCTTAGTGAAGCCATTGTGATGAGTTCAATGGAAGTGTATTATCTGCACAATTAATGAAGATCACAAGGAAAGGCTAAGTTTATATAGAGGATGGGTTTCATGTTATCAATTGATAGGACATGTATGATGTATGAATTTCTAGATAATTTAGAGAGAGACAAGAGAAGGAGACTGAAGACTTAAGCGGAGAAGAAAAGAATGGCCATGGCCATTCTCATCGTGCATGAGATTTCATGCATGAAGTATGTTGTAAAAAGTCTTTGGTGAAAGCGAAGTGGGAGAATCACTTGTTTAATTACTATTTGAATTGGATGAAGGTTGAGATGGTATATGATTATGAAAGAAGCAAGAATAATCCAACTCCGGATTTTAAGTGTTTCGGAGCAAAGCACCTACATCCGCAGCAGGAAGCATGTTATCATATAAGAAAACATTAAATTAATACATATAAAACTTGAACAAGAGGCAACAAATTAAATACGTGTATAGACAATCATATGCAACTAAATCTACATATAAATATATAATTCATCATGGACTATGACAAGGCAAGACGGCGAGTTCATGAAAAAGCATGACAAGAGAAAAGGAGGGATGAAGACTTACTCGCGGTGTGAGTCAGTATAACAACCGGCTCACCGTTTTCTATATCCTAATAGCAGAAAGCAACTTCGGTACATTTATGACTCGGGAGAGATGAAAGGAAAAAAAAGGAAATAAGAGTTTTGAGTTTGTGGAGTTTGAGGAGGAAGGAGGGACGACACAAATTAATAAAAGAATGGTTTATGGTAAAAAAAAATAAACTATTCAAAACCATTCTAATTATCATGTGGATTGATTTTGGGATTTTGAGGAAAAAAAAATTGAAAGGTCATTTGTAGGTTATAACAAAGTTTTAAAATTTTTGCAAGATCTAAGGTTCGAATAAGTGACCAATGAAACATGTAACACCATGTATCTTGAAATCCTAATAAAATAAGTGTTTTCCGTATTTCCCTTGGTTCTATGTTCAATTGACATGTTTAGTGCGATATCGGTTTTGATATCAGCCAAATATCAGCCCTGAGCCAGCTCAAACATGTCAGAGACGGCTCAGAAGTCTTTCCCTGTGATTATTTCTTCTTTAGGTGTTTGAGCCGGCTCAACACCTTTGAGACGGCTCATGACCATCTTGAGCCGACTTATGGGTCCAGAGAATTGATTTTTTTTCTTCTCTATGTGTATGAGACAGTTCATGGTGAACTTGAGCCGGGTCAACACCTTTTAGACGGCTCAAGGCTATCTTGAGCCGGTTCAACGAGTTCCTGGAGAAATTATTTTATTCTGCGTCTCCGTGAGACGGCTCAAACATATCTTGAGCCGGCTCAACGTGAATCTGATTGATTTCCTGATATTTCGCATGAATTTTTCCATCACGTATCCGACCTAATATCTATTTAAACCCACGAATAAACTCGAGAAAACCCTAATCTTGGCGGTCTCTCTCATCCATAAATCCTTGATCTCCCTCACAAAACCTTAGTCTTCCTTTCTCTCATCTCCACTACAAAACTCGAGCAATCCGACGTCCTCACCATCGGCTTCATCTTCTTCATGAGATCACTACACCCATCGATCCAAGCCATCACGTCGAGATCGTCTTTGTCTTCATCATCAAGATTAAATGAAAACTCAGCATAAGGCAAGTACTCTTGTTCCCTTGTATTTCGCTGAAGCGACATCAGTGAACTTCTTAATTTAAATTCATTAGTTTAAAGAAAAATGACATGATCGTGATATCGTGAATTTCAATTATGTATGAAACCCATGATTTATGTATTTAACGGAACCCTAAAGATGCTAGCACACCCATTAAATCAACTTCTAAAATCATGCATAATACCTGTTCGATTAAATGCCACACCCAATCGCCATGCTTGTATGTTTCATGCACATTCTTATTATGATTATTATTGCAATCATGTTATTACGTGTTATCCGTGACATGTAGAAAACTTTGTCTCATGCCATATATACATATCATGACCATTATGACTTAAACATTAGAACGTGATCACCGACTTGAATACCGAACCATATATACACGTTGATTCGTGCCACCGGCACTAATTCTTGATTTCATGTTTATTGTCGTGACTTCGTGTTATTATCATGATTTTGTGTTTATTCATGATGTGTGCCGGATAATCATGTCAGTCGGTATTCAACCCTAGTGATTGGGTTTTATTGTTGTGACTATACTTAGAAAATACAGGGGATTGGAGAAATTGAAAGGAGGAAATTGGACCCTTAATTTTGGGGGATTTTTAGTGTTAGAGGTTGCCAATCGAACACACCGATGGCGTAGGGGTGGGTGTGATGGACATCATCCACCGTGTTCGTGATCATGATTCATGTAGAATTTGCCTAACGGTAAGCTCGAGATTAGCTCCGAGCAACAGTGGGACGTGGTCCCGGATATGTACGGGATATCCCTCAAAATTCAAGAATAATTTCTATCAATAGATTTCAAACTCACGCGATAATAGTCAAGGTTTAACGATAGTGACATCTAGGACCCGACACGACTTGTTGACATATATATGAATGTGTGCGTGTCACGATACGGAAACGGAAGTGACCGGCACTTAAATCACGCATCGTCTAAAGATGATGATGCAATTCAAGTAACCCAAAACCCAGAATCTAAACCATTTTAAAAAATAAATAGTGGAGGTGATGTTTTGAAAAGTTTTGTAAAAAGTAAAGCTTGTTTTGAAACATTGTTTCAAAAACGGACTATACTTCCTTTGTAAATTTTGAATAAAACGAGTACAAGATGATAAATATAGAGGCATTCCATATACGGGAGCTAAATCAATGCCCACTAGGCGGAATAATAACCATGCAGTAAAATACAATGCTTCAGGCAAAGAATCATAAGAAAATATAAGCAACCGCATAACTATACTCATAGTCGACTCTACCCGAGTTCGACCTAAAATAATATACATCAGTCTTGACTTGATTTAAGTCAAATAATAATACACGTGCTAGATAGAGCGACACCAGATACAAAGAATATACATCCAAGGTGGTTACCCTACACATCTTAACCCACCTAGCAAAAGCAAGCAAGAATCCTAAAAAATACCGTGACAACGCCGCCGCTAGGTATCTGTGCAGTTGGTCCTGCAAGGAGATATGGCATAACGAGAGTGAATTACCAACTTAGTGAATGAAAATAACATCACAAGATATATATCTACTATATAATAAGCATGGTAAAAGAATATAAGTGCAAAGTAACCGATTCACGTAAAGTATAGTCAATATCAACAAGGAATCATCAATGCATGCACCATTTCTCGGAATGACCCTTTTCATCAAATAACACCGGTCAGTATCCTCCGGATATCTGCCGTGTTACGCCATGTACCCATAATCGGCTACATCCCCATCTCAATTACCATGTACCACCAAATCCATACACCGTGCATCCGTAATCGGCTACATCCCTATCTCGATTGCCGGATACCACCAAAAATAAATATAACATACACACAACAAAATCCAACCAAGCTTTATAATTATAATGTAATATATATATATATATATATATATATATATATATATATATATATATGTCTCATACTATATATATGTCTCATACCACTAATATATACATATCAATGTCCCAAACCACCGATATATATCATCATCAATAAAGATCGCAATCTCACAAGATCAACAATATATAACGCGTAACAGAATCATAACATATAGCATAGCAGATAGAAGAATCGGAAAACAAACGGATAAAGTAAGCATGCCAGTTCTAAGTGTTATAGCAGTACAAACGATGTGTAGTGTACATGCGAGTTTATGATTGTGCAACATGGCAGTCGTTGGTAGTTGTGCAGTGTTCTATCGGGTGTGTTCCTATAGCAGGGAAATCGAAATATAAAAGATGAAATGGAACATGAAACATGACATTTTACTAAGTGTCAATAAACATAGCAATGCTAGCAAGTATAGGTATGCAATATGGTATGGTACTCAATAAAATACTAATCGAATAATAGTGCAATCAAGTGTCGCGAATAGATTTAAAATAGCGACACTAAGTTTTATACAAAAAATTTGGTAGTTGGGGATGCTATACGCCATCCGTCCGATTTTCCACTTGTAGATGCTATTCCACTCACTGTATACGATCGAGCTAGTCATATCCTACGACCGTCTTGCCCTTCGCTGCCGCCTCGAAGATTTCCGCAATAGAACCTAGCATTCACATAACAACACAACACATAAGAAATTTAAATCGGCCTCGAAGTAACGAGTGAACGTCCATAGGTTAGAACATAGGACCAACGTGAGCCATCCGTGTGCTACCTATCAAGAATTACCCCCGGACTTGTTGTTCTAATACAAAAGACCGCATCAAGAATTAAAAATATGGATTCATAAGTTTGAAAACATTAAAACATTGTCAAAACCAACCCAAAACACTTCCATATTTTGAAACAGGAAATCTGAGACAATTTAAAGTATCAAAAGGGCTTATTTATCAAGTATATGAGCTACTGACCAAACACTGACACCCAAATCAAAAAGTGGGCCGACCAAATTGCTACAGTAACTGCCTGGGGCAGCCAGATGATTAAGTTAGGGGTTCGTACTTCTGGTGTGGTCTCCTGGTTGCCTATCTAGCTCAATGTAATACTTTGTTTATTTTGAAGAGATCCCAAATTACTCCATAATTCATTTGAATAATAAAACTTCATCAAAATCCTAGTTTTGAAAACTTAGCTAATGTTTGAAACTTTAAACACATGTAAACTTGATAAAAAAAAGAAAGATTTTTACCACTGTAAGGAGATGAAGGAGGAGATAAAGGAGGAGATCAAAGCTTTCAATGCCATCAGAATTCACCTGATTCTCATTCGGAAGTTTGGCAAAATACAGCCCGAAAAATACTGGTTTGCATTTTCTTAAGCGTATTGCTGCTATTTGATACTTTGGGCTCTTTTGCGCAGAAATTTTTGGCGGGAACACAACCATAGTGATCGGGTTTTATTTTCATGACTATACTTAGAAAACATGCGGGATTGGAGAAATTGAAAGGTGAAAATTGAACTCATAATTTTGGGGAATTTTTTGTGTTAGAGATTGGCCGATTGAACGCGCCGATGGCGTAGGGATGATGTATTGGACATCATCTACCGTGTTCGTGTTCGTGATTATAATTCGTATAGGATTTGCTTAACGGTAGGCTCAGGATCAGCTTCGAGCAACAGTGAGCCGTGGTTCCCGGTATGTACGGGATATCCCTCAAGGTTCGAGAATAATTTCTACCAATCGATTTCAAACTCACGCGATAATAGTTAAGCTTTAACGATAGTGACATCTAGAATCCAACACGACTTGTTGACATATATATATTTTTTATTATATTCATGTTTATATGTACATCCGGGAATTTCACAACAGTTGTATTATCATGATATTTCACACTCTACGTTTGAATACTTATTGTGTGTTTTGACACATCTGGAACTTGCTACCTCAGGTTTAGATACAGACCTATCGGCAGAGCAGGAGTAGAGTTATTCTCGGGAGTTTGCCGAAGATCGGTAGTTTAGTGTAGGTTATAGTTTACTTTTATTTTATTCAGTCGCAATTAGAATGTGAGCACCTCGTGGTACATTCAGATTATGTAGCCCTTTTTGGATTATGTATTTCTTTATTGGAACCTATTGTTATTCCATGAATTTTATTTGAATCTATTATTTTTCTGTGGACGCATTTTCGATATTCATTGTTATATGTGCAACATGATTACTAGTGTTACCTATTTAGTATTTTGGTGTATGTATGTTGGATATTATCTTTACAGATTCAGGTAGAAGTCGTAGTGTGACTATGGAAGGATCTTTCCTTACTGTAGGAGTGTGGCTGGGCTTAATTACTTTCCGTATTCCTGTATTTTGGAAAGCGGGACGTGACAGAATATCGGTGAAGTGACTTAACCAATGGGATACAAGTTTGTTCTTGCACATATTTTACAAGATTTAAATGTATATCAGCGTTTGAAAAAAAGTGGTCTTTTATTAAAGAAGGAAAATACAATGGTATATGGATTTTGGGGTCATTACATCCTACCCTCCTTAGAGATAATTTCGTCCTCGAAATTACTGAAGTAGGATATTGCAACAGAGTAAGGAAAAGGGTCAGGATAACGCAGTCACGTTTCATCCTCGTGTTCAATCAGTCGGTACTCTAACCGATAAAAAGGGGTGCAACTGGAATAGATTGTGAGGGGAAAAAAATAGAAGAACAAAAACAGTGAGATATTATGAGTCAAATAATTTGAAGGCCGGCATAAGGATTTTAGGATAATTTCCTAAGTCGACGAGAATGATTCAAGATGTATGCAAGAGGAAATTATAGATGCAAATAAGAAGGAAAAGTATTGACTGGAATTTAAAAAAGTAGGAGAAATCCATTAAGAAGGAAACGATAAAAGGGTAAGGAACAAATAAAAATCATGCAGTCGCAAAGGCTGGGGTTTAGACTACTAATATCGTACAACTTGTTTTAAAGGTAGAAGAAGGATGGTCCAAGAAATGCAAGTAAGGGGGTAACTTAGCTGGAATCTTAAATAATTTCCGGAGATGAATGTCAGTGATTGGGAATCTCGAACGCTACCCTTCTTTGACAACAGTTGAGTGTAGCGTGGAAAATCCCTAACTAGTCCATGCATAGTAACTCCTATAGAAAGTAGTCATTACAATCTACCCTCCTTGAAAAGAATTTCGTTCTCAAAATTCTCACAAGGAGTATGCCGCGACAGGATAAGAAAGGGTAATCGTGTCACTCGTCGTTTTGATGTTCGCTGGGATTTTGATTCTATGAATCGAGAGTTCTCTCGAATTGAGAAGTTCAAAATCCTGAGCAGTTGCTACTCCCAAGTTAACAAGAACAACCTAAGGACACAGGTAAGGATAGTTCTAAAAGATGCAAGCGGAAAAGAATGAACTGGATTCAAGAAAACAAAAGTCAAGATGTGATCTTCAAGAAAGTCGAAAGTGAAGTTCAAAATGGATTCAAAGAATAGGAGGAGTTTCAAAAGAAATGCTAAATATTGTTGGATTTCTAAATTTTTGTGATATCTGCTTTCAATGGTCATGCAGAACTAACCTGCACGGTCCACCACTAAAACCTATCACGCCCCGCTTCTCAAAAGATGGTTGCAGACACGTGACTAGGTCCACGACGTTTCTATACTGAGAAAGGTTCTTCTTCGAGACAGTTAGGTTAAGCATTCAAACAAGCAGTTTAATACAACAATAATTTTTAGCAAGAAATAAATCTAACTACATTATTACATTTCAAATTCCGTAACATTCAAGGAAGAACTGATAACAAGTCTGAATAATAATAAAAATGATACAACTGAAATGGAAATAAATAAAAATCCTTAACATATAGGCATACTATGAAAGGAACTAAAAGGCAGCTAGAAGTTCTCTGATATCGCGACCTCTCCTTCAAACGCCCCATCTGTCCCTGTATCACTTTACGAATATTCCCAAAAAGAAAAGAAGCAAAACAGAATGTCCATGAGCGAACTTGCGCTCGACAAGTCCCACACTTAAGACATGGTTATTTTAGAAAATAACTTTAATGCAATAATATAAATATGTGAGCAATATGGTATGAAGTATACAGATAAGTATGGTAATAAACATGAAATGACTAAGCATGTAATGAGGGCAATGTGCATGTTAAGAATGAATAAGCACATATATAATAAGTTTTACTATACTAACGTGAGTTTGGTTCGTAAGAGTTCAACCCGCTTCAGGAGCTGTGCCGTTTCGGCTCGGTATCACAACAACACGAATTCATGAGTTAGTAATATACTGTTTCGTCCCGGAACCACAGCAACGTGCATTCATGGATTCATGTGTTGGTAAAAAGACTCCTGGAGAAAATTGAAAGCATCTCATCTCCCAAACTACCCCAACCTTGTTTCTAAACTACTGGTCTCATATATGAATCAAACATGGGTCCATGGATACATGTTGTATAATTTCATGGCAAGTCACGGATTCAAGAATACACGTATTCACGAAGTTCATGTGAGTTTGCATGTCATGAAAAGATATAAAGTGAAATATCCACAAGCATAAACCAAAAACGGTAGCATAAGAAATACTAAAAATATAATAGTTACTCAGCTCATATGAACTTATGATAAAAACAAGAAACGTAGTTCTAGGTGTAATGCAGACATGGGTTCAAGTCTCGCTTAATTCCGACTATAGCTTTGCGAGATATACGCATTTTTGTGTCGCTGCGAATAACATATCAGAATCTTTTTAGCCCAGACAAATTTTTTTAAAATACAGCTTGCGATACATTTCGTCGGTTTTCAGGTCTCGAAAATAATTAGGAACTTATAGGTCTTTCGGTCTACTTATCTAAACATCTTGGTTTCGCGCGATTTGGATTCCTGAAACTCTAGTTATGGTTATGTTAATATAAGAGTTTAAAACAAATTCTTTATTTTTTGGACAGCAACTACGAGATGTCTTGCAGAGTTTATATCGGGTCGTTCTTTACGTTTTTGAGTCACCAATTATATAGGAAAGTTATAGGTCTGATAATTAGGCATCCATACATCTAAGATTTGTCAAAAACTGAGTTCTATATCTCGAGTTATGTCATTTTTAAAAACAGTGCGCAATCAGGACATATTCTTTCCAAATTCGACACATGATTTAGAAAGACAGAGTTTTATAAATTCCGTCGGTTTTCAGGAAAACTTTAAAACTAAGAAAATCTAGATATTTCGATCTAGTTGTCGAAAACACTTGGAAATGCTTAGTTTGGGCATCAAAAGACAGAGTTATGGGTTTTCGAAGGAGACCGTTAAAAACAGTTTTCTTGTTTATGAAAGTAATGAGTAAAAGCGACGTAAATTCCAAATCGTTGTTTGGTTCGGCTTGAAATTTTTACAATGCGTTTAGAAAAATATATTCTATTATAACTCATTTTATTGAAATTTTCAAAAATTGAAATTAATTTCTAAAAATTATTTTAAAGATAAAGGCATTTAAGATTGTGTTTAAAAATGACAAAAATATGGTATTTATTTGCAACCTCCTTTTCTTTTTAAAAAATTAAATTTAAATAATTTTAAAAAACAGCGATATAAAGGAGTAATCCCATTTAGGTCTCCGATTCTAACATATGGATCATGAACCTGGAGAAAGTCTTACACCGGAAAATTCTTATTTTCATTGAACTCTTCTATAAACGTATGATCATGCAATATATGGTTCCATGGTATCCCTAATTAGTATAAATCTAATTCCGCGATGTGGTAGTATGTTATCTTACAAAAAAACAGTAAATACACATAAAACTTGAACAAGAGGCAACAAATACGTTTAGAAAATCATATGCAACTAAATCTACATATATAAATATATATTTGCTATTCACATTAAGCATGGACTGCATATCGTCAAGGTCTTTGATGAAAGCAAAGTGAGAAGAAGGGAGAAAGAAAAAAATTTTGCTAATTGCGTTTAGAAGAAGGTAGTTGAGCTTTAGTCTATGAGACTCGTTTAATTTATTCCAAATTAATTTCTAGTGAAATAAGTAAACAATTTGTTAGTCAACAAAGACTTCTCTAGCTATGCAGTTTTTGTCACTGTGCGCACTTGTGTTATCCCCTTTTTTTGGTTTTCATGAATTTTTGGCATTGTTTTTTTAATGAATCATTGAAATATTTCATGATAGTGTTCATGAAAATAATGTGTGAACATTTCGCAACTAGAATGCTTGATCTATTCTTATTTTTAAGGTCTCAAGTCATTTCATGCATATATTTCTTTCCACATTTTCAAGAGAAGAAAAAACAAAAGGAAAATTTATTTTTTAGAAAGTAGTAAATGAAAGAATTTTTTCCTCTTTCAAATGCAGAAAGTGATTAAAAGAAAGAAAGATACAAAAAAATAATTAATTAATTAATTTTGCAGGAACAATTCAAGAATTTTCCTCCTAAACCGAAACTAGTCAGTATATATATAGATATTCTATATTGTACTAATATTTTTATTTTTATTATATTAAAAGATAAGTATTTATATGGTTAAAGTATATTCTCATGCTATTACACTGATTTTTAATTATTTCAATATATCAGTATATACCAGCACCGGTCAATGCTGAATATCACGTCGATCCAGACTCTCTAACACCCACCTTGCTGCTCGAGGTACCAACACTGACAGTGGGACCGTCGGTGGTGACCTGTTCTCTAGAGAGAAGAACTGAGAAGAGTCCTAAACAAAATGAGAGCAAAAGGAGGTTAAAGTCATGGCGTCCAGCTGGTCTTGATCAATGGCCAAGTCTTGAGATGAGTCCAAGTCATCTTTGTCATCCTCTTAGGTCACTGTAAATCCCCGTTACCATCTTAATAAAAGTTTTCCTACTTTCTAAATCCCAAAGATTTACTTTTTCCTCGTACATTTTTGAAGAAGGTGGTTGCTTGAATCCCAATATTTACATTTTTCCCAAACCCTAAAAATCAAAACCCAAGATTTAGAATCAAAGCTAAATAAAACTAAAACCAAAATTTTACTAATAAAATCCTAAACCAAACTATTTAAAATCCTCTGCCCATTTAAAATCTTTTAATCAGCCATTTAATCCTCAGCCCAAGCAATAAAAATCAAATTTAAATTTTTAACCTATTTTCTTAAGCCCGGCCCGTTCTAACCTCAGCCCAATGAATTCTCTTTTCATATTAATAAAATTCTTCGGCTCAGCCCAGCCCGTCTCCTTTTGGCCCGCCTCCTCAACGCCCGACCCGACCCGCTCCTGTTCATCTTTCCCCTTCCAACGGCTCCTTCCCCATTTCCCGCTCGCAATCCACGCTTCTCGCCTCCGCCCACGCCCACGCCTCCTCTCTTGCAACGTTTCACCCACGACTTCAACCCTCATTCATTTCCTCACACCCTCACCTCTCTCTTCTCCTTCATTTTCAAAAATCTCCTCACTTCTCTCCATTCACGAAAACCCACCGAGCACCCATTGTCCCTCACTCCACCGCCGGCGACAACCCTCGACAACCCCTCGGCGATCCCTCACCCACTCCCCCTCCACCAACAGAACTCCTCACCACTACACTCCTTCAACCCGAGCACCCCCTGCCGAGCACCCCTTACACCCAAATCCCCTGCACAACAACTTCTGCACTGAGCCCGACCACCATCCTGCCCCTCAACGCCGACGATCTCCACACTACACCATCGACCCCAACACTTCTCAGGAGATCCACAGAGCCTCCTTCACGCTTCCAGCGAGTACAAGAAGTCTCCGGACAGCTCCGACGTAAATTCCGTATCTCGAGCCAAGCTCGCGCAATTCGTTTCACGGCGTACATCGCGCGCTCGTGACGCCGCTGCTGCCGCGCGACCCCGAGACATTTTCAGGCAAGTGTTTTACTTGCTACATGCTAAAATAAGTGTGATACAAACTTAAATCATTTAGTTTATAATTTACCGATTCCCGATATATTATGCGACTTATGTGTTCGATGCCAGACCCCATGAAAGTACTTGCTTAATTTGACGGAAATAGATGTTTTCTGTTGGCCCATATAATGACGAATATCTTATATAAATCTCACTGGATAATACGATTGTTAGTGACTAAAATTGATACCCCGAAATATGCTGATAAAACTAGAATTTTTCCATATCTGAAAATGATTAAAATCACTTTAAATTATGTACATACTGGAATGATGCGTTCGAGGGTTTAAATCGAAGCCGACTCGACGAACTTTAACCCTATGTGAACTTCTAATGATTTCTGTTCTGTACCTGTGATGATATTTAGATCGGAGTGCGACTCTGGACTGCAGTCCAGAGCGACTCTGGACTGCAGTCCAGAGCGACTCTGATTACTATGTACTGTCCCAAAATATATGTCACTGTGTTTCCTGAATTCGTATGTTATGGAACTCTGCAGTGGATTATAGATGGATCTGTTAGCTACACAAAACAAGTGGTTTCATTCCGTTTCTTTGCCGTTTGATATTTAAATTGTAAATAAAAGGGCAGAACGTATGACTGTCCAGAACAGATTCAGAAGCGACACACTGATGTTAAACTGTGTATAACTTTCGACGTACAGATGCGATTGAGAATCCGTCTGTTGCGTTGAATACACCATCGAAAACCCTAGATTTTATTCAACTGTAGAATCACGAAATTCTGAGCCCAACTGGGTGCAATTCGTGTTGCGAAACTGACGTTCAGTTCTAAAACTGAATTTCCAGCCGCGAGCACTTAAATTGAAACACCTGTATCTTGAATAATGGAAACCCGATTGAACTGAAACTAAATTTGATGAATTTCTGACTGAGTGTTCTATTTATCGTACTTGTATCATTTTGTTGAATTCTAAAGAGACGAATTTATGCAATTTTTGTAAGTTAATGACATGCATATGGATTCATAACATACTTAACTTATTGATGGCATACATACATATATCATACCCCATTTTGCCATATACTTAGTGTTAGTGCGTGTTAGAGTCAGTGGACATTGCATTATCGTGCGTGAATGATGTTGGTTTAGAAGTGACAAGTACACCAATGAGAAGTGAATATTCGTGACAGTGATTGATACAGTGAACAGTGATAAAACCGTGCCATTGGTATACTTGTACACGACTAAATCAAGATTATAAATAGTGTAAACCTGGGGATAAAAGGGAAATCAAAGTGGAAAGAGAATCGTATTTAGCGGGACCGTGTTTTAGAGAATGATCATTCGAGCAGTGATATATATATAGTAGGTAGGATCTAGCGATCCGGCTGACAGGGTTATGTCCCGGGCATGTGGGCCGTTGTATCGGGTATGTACGAGACTCCTGTTAAACATGATCCTCCTTCTACTATGCGATTTCAAACATGACCTAGAGACCGATAGGGACACAGAGCATATTCTGCATCAAATAGTGACATAGTGATTACTCGCATTGTACTTTCACTAGTATTACCTCTTTTTACCTGTTTCATCTTATTATATGATACTGTTATTGTGTCGCTCTGACGACCTGAGTATGCATGCTCAGATTCCGTGGAAGGACCAGCACAGGAGACGGATCTACCTTTCGAGTTCACGGAGATATAGTCTGGTGTACTTTCTTCCTTTACTGCTTTCCATAAAAGTGATCGTGAGATTGAACTTGGTTAGTAATTGTTCTTGTTATTTGTAATTTGTGAACAATGGATTTTAATGTAATAAATTAGTGATGCGATTCCTTTACTACTGTGCTTTATTTACTGATTACCATGTAATGCTAGAAGCCGAAGTGTGACTACGGCGGGATGATTTCTTGACCGTAGGAGCATGGCTGGCCTAATCATCCATCGTTTTCCGTATTTTGGGAATCGGGGCGTGACAGTCACCCTTTGTGAATCAGGAATAATCTCCCGCATTTTCCTCTTAGTCTCTGCTGGAAGCAAGGGGAGACCAGTCAGAAATGTTGGCAATAATTCGACGAATCAAAACAGAAAATAAGAGTCATTTTACAACGACAACAACTGAGCCTTTGTTACAAAAGATTAAATAATTTCAATCTAATCATACACCCCTAACAAACCGGTATAATCACGAGATCCCACGCGTTCCTCTCTCCCCTAGGTACCCTACACTCTCGCTGTTTACTCCTAAGCGATTTTGTAACAACCACTATTTTATAATAATATTTTTATACAGTTACTTTTGTACTTAGTGGTATTCTATGGAAATCCTCCTTTTCGTTCTTTTTTTGAAACTTATGTCTTTAAAAGATTATTCTTGTATCAAGAATCCTTACATGCTGAGTTGGTTTCAACACAAGAGTTCTAATCTTAAGGTCCCATATTCGAACCCGGCTGAAATAAATTAGTTTGATTTTAAATCCCTAAGTTTTTTAAACTAATACCATAAAGTCATGGCGTCGAGCCGGTTCGCTCCATGCGACCACTATATAAACCCTTTCTTCCAGACGATTCAGGTAGGTCAAACTCATTCCAATACACCGCTACCCTGCCATTATTATTTCTCGGTATTTAATCGTCGGAGGGTCCTACGTTGGTTTTCCACACCGGGACTTTCCTTGCAGGTAGTTTGGTGTCAACGGCAACCCACAATCAATTGAGATCCACACGCTCAACCATCACCTCAGATCTCAACTGTTCATCCTTGTTGATAACAAGATCGACGGAGGACAACATCTGAGGAAGACTCCGACCTCCATCAATGTTCTCGCGCACGAATCCAATGAAAGAATTATTTGGACACCGAGAACCGACCTTCCCCACCTCACCATCGTCACAATCCTACAAAGTCACACACCGAAGTTCACATCGTACAAATTCCGGCATCGCCTCTAGTCATTGGTCATCACAGGAAAACCACCACTTACGAAATCCATCACCCTTGCGTCGACGGCATGATATATACATTTCGCATCCTTGGATAGAAAATCAATGGCCTATTCAATACACACCAGTCAAACCAAAAACCGACAAGCTGACCGCATACCAAATTCCCACTTTGCATCCATCAGCAATTTGAGAAGTTCCGACAAGATAATTCTCCAAGTCGATGTTTCCATTGCTAACATTTACAATATTCACTAGAATCTGTGCAACTGTTAATTGAAAATTTAATTATTTTTTTGGGAGAAGAGAAAGAGATGTGGAGGGTCATAATAATTAAAATGCACCTGTTAATTTAAAATTTAATTATTTTTTTTGTAAGAAGAGAAAGAGATGAAGAGGCTTCTAATAATTAAAAAATTAATTATTATTTTTAAAAGGAGAGAGAGATATTGAGGGTTCTAGTATTTTTTGGGAAGGAAGAGAGATATAGAGGGTTTTACATATAAACAATTAATTTTTTTTGGTAGAAAAGAGAGAAAGATGATGTGGACGGTCTAAGAATAATGAGGGTTTATATGTAAATTTTCATTTAAAAGAGGATTTATGTGTAAATTTATAAATAATGAGGGTGTGTAAATTTTTATTTGAACCCATTATTATTTTTTTCTTTTTCTTAGATGAGGCGGAGGCCTTAGGAGGTGAGTTTTTTTTTTTTCTCTTTTCTTTAAATTTTGAAAAAAAAGAAGATGGTGGAGCTTTTAGTTTTCTGTTTTGTCTTTTCTTTGAAGTTGATGAAGTGAAGGCTTGAAGAATTACGGTTTTTCTCTTTTTTTCTATAAAAAAGGAGAGGAGTGGACCTCTAACCGAAGGGTATATGCATTATATATATTAGCATTTTGCATGTGTCATACACGCTTTGTTGCTTTATCCTAATTGGAGTCCAAAAAATTTATAAAGCCCATCGATAAATATAAAATAGGGGGTTTTGGTTTAAAATTATTTTGAATGTTAATAGGTAAATAAAATACTCATTTTAATAATTTGGATCAAGAGTTTTCTAGAAAATATTATAATATGTTATTTACCAAATTTTAGTAAAAGAAGATAGTTATAAGTAAATTAAAGTAGAATTTGAAAAATGATAAGATTAAAATAACTTCTAGAAAGTTCTTTTTTGTCTTAATTTGAGTATAATGTACATTGAATTTGAAATTCAAACTAATTTCTAGAAAAAAAATTTGTCTCAAGTTCTGGAAAGCTCATTTTTTCTTTGTTTTTCAAAAAAATGAGAAATTTAATTATTTTTGTCTTTTTCTTTGATGATGTAAAGGCTCTAAGATTTGATAAATTCTCTCTTTTTTGTCTTTGTTTTTCAAAAAATGGAGAAGATGGACGCTAACCAATGCCATTTGCATTATGGATATATACACACATAAAGTTTCAAATTTGGAGAAGTACCCTAACCTTTTGTTATAAAAACATTTTAGTTATGGTGGTAATTTAATTTTAGTTATAGTTACCATGCACCATAGCAATATTATCTTTGTGTTATGTTTATGAACTCAATTTAGTAATATGGTCTTCGCATTTGTAGTTCCATTAATAGAATTACGGATTTTTGTCGTAAAATCTCGGAGGGGACAACATTAACAAAATATCATTGCGCCCCTGGTGGATCCGGAAGTAAATATAATGTTTTATATCCTTTAAATTTGGGGGTCTGAGGCACAATAGCTACAACTATGCAATTACCTATAATTTTTTTATAAGTCTTATATTAATACAAACACACCGACTTTATTTTATTGCATTTTGCAGCTTTAAATAATAGTTGAATCGCATCATGGAAACCTAGCTAGAGTGCCTAGCATACAGAAGAAACTCTCACGTAATACAAAACGGACATGTGATTTTCACTTTGAGTGACATATATCTCGAACTCAAGCAGTTGGATAAACCGGTTCGATGGCGATTCCACACATACCTTGAGGTGCTTCAACATCCTTTTGAATCCTCATATATCCATCCTCACCCCACGACGTTCCCCATTGGTTCTTAAGCAACCAATAATCCATCCCTGTATCAGAGTCGGTTCCATAGCCGACGAATGTCACGGCATGGTTAAGGGAGCTAGGATCGTTGCTGCACGGACCATCAAACACGCCGCCTATATAATGATGGAAGGCATCACTGGCATGTATGCAAACAGCGACAGGCTGTTGTGACACCGCCTGCATAAGTGCAGACTCGCTATTCGGCGTTACAGCTTCATAGCCAGAGATAGTAGCTACAGAAGATACGGATTTGCAGGACCCCTGTGCCGACTGGTATGGATAGTTATTTTCACTTGTAAGGCCTCGGTTGTCGACAATAAATTGGAAGGCAGAGCTCGGCAGGCCTCCTCCGCATCCATTGTCGTTACCGTTAATGTCACAATCCACAATCTCTTGCTCCGACAAAGATACTAAATTCCCCGCCGAGATTTGATTGATCCCTTCCATTGCCGCCACTGCCGCAAAAGCCCAACAACATCCTATATGTATATTCACATAAGAACATCATGATCGTTAGCAAAAATAAATAAATAAACAAACAAAGAGCTTAATAGGGCCGTGAGCGTTCACAAGCCCATTAGCTCAAAATGAAGTCTTAAAACAGGAGGAGGTGGTCCCTCCATTAAGTTGTGTTTAGATCCATCTTTTGAGATTGCGTGTACTTTTATAGCTAATAAGGTTGTGAATGTTCACGTACCTAATCTTCCAATAAGTAAAACCAGTTAATTTCTTGATTGTGTGAAACTAATTAATTATAATTTAGTAGATGACTTACCACAAGTTTCTTGATCCTTTACACCAGTGACTGCGCCTTGAGTCCTCCAGTCCACGCTAGAAGCAACATCCGTAACATTTTCATACCTGAAGCTTGTGGTCCTCAAGCCATCATCGGAAGTCTTCAGCAGAATTCCGGTGCGGGACGCCATAAACTCATCGGTCGTCAGATCGGAAAACTTGTTGAGCCCAAGCTTATACTTGCGGTCTCCAGCACGGTTGACGGATTCAATGTATTCGACATTCTGTTTGAATATCTTGAACCGATGCTCTTTCTCTACAGCATCTTTATTCGACATCTCTAAATCGATGCTCGAAGCTTTCGAATTTTCGTTGTGGGATAGGCGATCGTGGCTGCAGATGCCCAAGAAACCAAGATCAACAAGGCCGAAACAAAGAATTGGTGCCTTAGTGAAGCCATTGTGATGAGTTCAATGGAAGTGTATTATCTGCACAATTAATGAAGATCACAAGGAAAGGCTAAGTTTATATAGAGGATGGGTTTCATGTTATCAATTGATAGGACATGTATGAATTTCTAGATAATTTAGAGACCAAGAAGAAAACAGTAGGCTAACGAGCATCAATTAGATTTTTAGAGAGAGACAAGAGAAGGAGACTGAAGACTTAAGTGGAGAAGAAAAGAATGGCCATGGCCATTCTCATCGTGCATGAGATTTCATGCATGAAGTATGTTGTAAAAAGTCTTTGGTGAAAGCGAAGTGGGAGAATCACTTGTTTAATTACTATTTGAATTGGATGAAGGTTGAGATGGTATATGATTATGAAAGAAGATTGAACAAATAGAAAAAAGCAAGAATAATCCAACTCCGGATTTAAGTGTTTCAGAGCAAAGCACCTACATCCGCCGCGGGAAGCATGTTATCATATGAGAAAACAGTAAATTAATACATATAAAACTTGAACAAGAGGCAACAAATTAAATACATTTATAGACAATCATATGCAACTAAATCTACATATAAATATATATTTCATCATGGACTATGACAAGGCAAGACGACGAGTTCATGAAAGAGCACGACAAGAGAAAAAGAGGGATGGACACTTTACTCGCGGTGTGAGTCAGTATAACAACCGGCACATCGTTTTCTATATCCTAATAGCAGAAAGCAACTTCGGTACGTACATTCACGACTCGAGAGAGATGAAAGGAAAAAAAAGGAAATAAGAGTTTTGAGTTTGTGGAGTTTGAGGAGTAAGGAGGGACGACACAAATGAAAGAATGGTTTATGGTCATTCAAAACCATTCTAACTATCATGTGAATTGATTTTGGGATTTTGAGAAAAAGAAATTGAAAGGTCATTTGTAGCTTATGAAAAAGTTTTAAAATTTTTGCAAGATCTAAGGTTCAAATCATTACTAAAATAGGGGGTTGCCCCTACGGATATTGAAATCCGTAGAGGCAGATTTATTTTGGCCCTACGGATTAGTCCGTAGGGCTAGACGGTTGCCCCTACGGTCCTTACATATTTATATAAAAATTATTAAATCTTAAATTATTGTTTGCCCCTACGGAGCCGCAAACCAAGAACCTACGGACTTATCCGTAGGGGCATCTAAATAGGGATTTAAGTTAAAAGCTCAGATCGATCCCTACGCTCATTATTCCTAATTCTCGCGCGGAGAAAAAATTCCCAAACTCTCGTTCCCGCCGATCGATCGTCGTTCTCGTCATCGCCAGCGCCGCCGATTCGTCGTAGCCACCGCCTGCTTTCGTCGTAGCCACCGCCTGCTTTCGTCGTCGCCAGCGCCGGCTCATCGGAGTTCTCGTCGTCGCCTCTGCACAGGTAAGGAAATCTTCAATTACTCAAATTTTTGATTGGGGGTGGGGCTGGGGCTGCGGGCTGGGGCTGCGGGCTGGGGCTAGGGTTGGGGCTCGGGCTGCGGCTAGGGCTGGGGTTGGGGCTCGGGCTCGGGCTGCGGCTAGGACGTTGTAGGGGTTGGGGCTCAGGCTCGGGCTGCGGTTAGCGTTAAGGTTGGGGCTGGGGCTGGGGCTGCGGTTGGGGTTAGGGTTCGGCAGGGGATTGCTGTTGGGGTTGGGGTTAGGGTTAGGGTTAGGTTTAGGGTTGGGGTTTTGGATTTCAGGGTCTAAGTTAATTTCCATTCTAATTAGCATTAAGCTCGTTAATTGAAATGTTGATGATAATCATAAGAGGAAAATGTGTCTAGTTTGAGAAGGTGTTGGAAACTGGACTAATAATGTGGGTAAAGCCCATTTTAATTAATAATTTTATTTGTCATTCTCAAATTTTCTTGGAAACGGAGACTGTTTTGTGGAACTTTTAGCCGTTGGGCATGTTGGGGTTTTGTTTTTGGAGTCATGGGACCTGGCATTTGGTAGGTATCCAAAGACCCCGTATCTGATTCTGGATATTTTTGATTGATTTAAACTGTGGCTCTGAGTAGTCCCTTAATTTGATCTGGTTGGGGTTTGAGTATGCAAAGGATTTGTAGTCTGGTGGAAATTTTGTGGGTGTTTTCGGTTGAATATGTTTGCTAATTACATAAGATGCTCATAAGTTTCTGGAGTTTGAGGATGGGCCGTTGTAATTGGAAATGCTTAGAATTGTAGGACCTTCTTTATTTTAGCTATATATAATTGCAAAAAAAAGACACATTTCTGATTTGAAGAAAAGGAAGGGCAAAATAGGGATTTAGTTATGGATTTTACTTGGGTGTCTCCTCTTTTAATACATGTCTATCTTTACAAGAATATCGTGTCACATATTCGGTTTTAGCATCTGTACGCAACTGCTTTGATTATCATCGTGTTATTAACATCTTGAACTTCTATCCTTTTTCTAATATGTTTCATAGTTAATATAATAATCCTTTGTCTATATTTGTTGACAGTGGCATTTCTTTTAGATGAACATGTTTTTTTGATGCATGTTTCAGTCATGTGAATTCATATGTTGCGTATAACGCTTTATGATATCAGTATCCTACATTTGTAGTTTTAATTGTTGATTGTTATAGATGAATGTCATTGCAATAATAGTTTTTGGTTGATGAATGCCATTGCAATGTAGGATGATCAGTTCTATCAGTTTTGATCTCAATGGTTTAAAATCATGTTACACATACAACACGAATGCACAACAAACGCATAATTAGAGAGTGATTCAAGATGTTCAAGTTAAAACCAATATATGATACTCGATGATAATATGAAACCTTCATATTCTCATCGATACTCATATATGAAACTAAAAGCGCCACTTAGTCCCCGTCTATCGGTTAACATACGCGCGATGCTCGTCGTGACCTAGAACTATACGAAGGTTGTTAAATATCGGACAGTATAGCTCGATACTAACAACCGTCGTATAGTCTACGCGACGAGAAAATTCAATCGTATGGTAACCCATAGATTTGTCTCGTGTGGACAAGTTAAGAATGTATAAAGCAAACGCCTTCATTCACTTGTGTTTTCATTCGTTTCGAGATATTTCGTCGGTACCTTTCCACTGGTTCTCCGTGTACAAAGATAGATTAGATGTTCATTTCAACGTTGTTTCACAGCTTTGAAATGATTATCTATTCTATTACAGTGTACTCAGAGAACAGCGGGGAGGTGCTGCCGAAATTTACTCGAAACGGTTGAAAGCACAAATGATGGGTGTTCACTCTATACATTCTTAATGGGATAGAAGCATACCCCCGACAGCCGGAGCACACACATACAACAAGAATACACAACAAACGCATAATTAGAGAGCGATTCGAGATGTTCAAGTTAAAACCAATATATGATAATATGAAACCTTCATATTCTCATCGATACTCATATATGAAAGTAAAAGCGCCACTTAGTCCCCGTCTATTGGTTAACATACATGCGATGCTCGTCGTGACATAGAACTATACGAAGGTTGTTAAATATCGGACAGTATAGCTCGATACTAACAACCGTCGTATAGTTTACGCGACGAGAAAATTCAATCGTATGGTAACCCATAGATTTGTCCCGTGTGGACAAGTTAAGAATGTATAAAGCAAACGCCTTCATTCACTTGTGTTTTCATCTGTTTCGAGATATTTCGTCGGTACCTTTCCGCCGGTTCTCCATGTACAAAGATAGATTAGATGTTCATTTCAACGTTGTTTCACAGCTTTGAAATGATTATCTATTCTATTACAGTGTACTCGGAGAACAGCGGGGAGGTGCTGCCGAAATTTACTCGAAACGGTTGAAAGCACAAGTGATGGGTGTTCGCTCTATACATTCTTAATGGGATAGAAGCCTACCCCCGATAGTCGGAACACACACATACAACAAGAATACACAACAAACGCATAATTAGAGAGCGATTCGAGATGTTCAAGTTAAAACCAATATATGATAATATGAAACCTTCATAAGATGAAGGAGAACACGATAATGCGGTAGGAGAAGAAGAAGAATTCGGTAATGCGGCAGGAGACGGTAATTTATTTCCATCAGAAGAAATGGAGGATATGGTAGAGGCTGCCCTAGGTGAATCTATTCGTACCGAAAATGATATTCCTTCCGGTCAAGGACCGCGTGCGGATAAATATGAAAATTTCATGAATGAAGCTAGGAAACCAATTTATGAGAATGCGAAGTATTCCACCCTCTCATGGTTCGTCCAACTTTTCCAGATTAAGTGCCTAAATGGATGGAGCAACAAGTCATTCACAATGCTTCTTTCATTCTTGAAAGATTCTATGCCTCCGGGAAATAATGTGCCCGACAGCTGGTACGAAGCCCAGAAGATGATGTCTGATTTGGGTCTAAAGTGCGAGAAGATTCAAGCATGTCCTAAAAATTGCGTGTTGTACCGGAAAGAGAATTCAGATTTGAAAGAGTGTCCAACATGCGGAGAGGCCAGATATAAGCCGAAAGATTCTGATAAGAAGCCTGATATACCTATGAAGATAGCACGACACTTTCCCATAACACAGAGGCTACAGAGGCTATTCAGGTGCAAGAAAACAGCCGAAGCAATGATTTGGCATCACCGTGCTCTGATTTGTGTGATTTATAGTGCTTGCGCTTTCTAAAAGATAGATAAAAAATATTTGTAACCGCAATCAAGAACGGCGTCGCATGAAGCTAGCCGGTGAGTACGGGTCGGTCCACAGGGATGTTGTGAATCTCCGATTCGTTCTTACGAGTTAATTCCGAAGGGTGTTCGGAGTTGTTATTAAATCTAAAAACCTAAATTATCCTAGGGCAATTATCTAGATCTAAATCTTGCTAGGGTTAGGTTTAGGAATGGTTTGGAAATGTAAATAAATCTCAACGCTTTCTATACTCAGATTAGGATCTAAGAGGAGTTATGGTAATTATCAATAAAGGGGATTAGATCCGTTCGAGAAGGTGTTCTTTCCTCTAGGTTCTTGTCCTTTCTTTAGAGTTTCTTACCCTAACCTCCATGGAAAATGCGCGCAACTGAGCCTTTATACTACGGTATCACCGCTACCTCGAGGGATAGGGTGCCGTAGGACGCAGTGTGTGCGTGTATGCATGGAGTCCTATAGATTCTATGTGATGGGTAAGAAAGGGATGAGAGATCTCATCTCTCAAAAGCCCTTCCCAAAGCTAACATTTAAGGTAAGGAATTAAAATCTAAGCGAGAACAAGAAATTAAATTACTTACAGATGGATCCCTCCAATCTTCCATGCAAGTTTGTCAGATCTGAATTTCTGAATTAAAGAGAGGCACCGATGCTCTCCAAAAAATTCCTAAATTTTATTCATTAAAGGGAGGCATGAAGAGTTACAATGATTAGAGTTCCTATTTATAGAAGATAGGAAACCCTAGGTTACATCTTGAACCGCATGCCTACATTTACACAAATAGCCCTAAGTTGACTAGTCAAAGTCGCCGCCGTATTTTGGTAAAGTTTTTAGTCCCTGATTCCCTGACCCCACCGCGGAACCGCGGCCGCAGCCAGGGTTTGGCCGCGGTTCCGCGGCCATCCTGATGATTTGGGCTGTGAAAAATTCTGTGTTGTCTTCTGATGACTTTGTCTTCCTGTTTATATATGTCTTTTTTCATTTGGGCTTCTAGGTTTGTTCCAGATCTTCAGTGAACAATCCGCAATGGCTTTTTGACCGTTTGCCTTGACATTTTGGGATCTTGCGTTGCCTTGTTAATTGTGAACTGTCTTTCGATATAGGCTTGACTAAGATCCTCCCATTTGTTGGTCCAAAGTCCATAGTTTCATCGTCTTTACATCGTTTTCACTGTTTCCTGTCCAAGAACCTGTAACCTGTAACATGTAGCAGACATGCGTCAAAAGTACCTGTTTATTTATAAAAAGAGTAAGAATGGGGAATATAATAATGCAATATTATGATGTGAACAAATACCCCCAAACTTATCTTTTGCTCGTCCTCGAGCAAACTTATTTTTATTCACTAAAATCCTAACCGCACTTTCGCAGGGAAACGCGATTGCACTGAGCACGTGCAACAAGCCGTTAAACCTCTAGGTGTCCCTAGTAGGAGGAGTGTTGTCTCCTGAGGGTTTTCAGCGGATTACACCCACAAAATCCTATCAACTCAGCCCATTGACTTTTGTTTTCCAATTAGGTTTTCTAACAAGGAATTCTATTATCTTCTACTTGTAAATTATCCACCCACATTCTTCACACTTCCTCATTATTTAACTTAAGATTATATATATCCTGTGGACTTACTTAGCTTTCGGCATCTCTTAAGTTTTCCTTCTAGGGTTCCATCTTGACTTAAGAATTTCTATCAACTCTATTAAAGATATAAGTTCTATTTTTCATTCCTCTCTTTTATCTAAATTCCAATCACATATCCCTACGTGTGTGTAAATATCACCCCTACACTTGGAAATTCAAATCAAGCAATCGTACTCTCGTCCATTGTCCAAAGCACTTATTAGTAGGTGAATTTTTAATTGAATTTTGCTTACACATCCTTCATGCGACCGTTAATACTTCTTGAGGTACCAACAACCGATTACAAAATGTGTTTGCACATTTAAGCGTAATTCCTAGTTTTGCAACACCCAAGGCTTTAGCAGTGACTCCCAAACCAGTTGGTCTAAGGCACTAGGTGATGAAGCACCCTCGCTAAATATTTTTCTATTTTTACAGCCTTAAGTAATCACAAAAACCAGTGTCCATTTTTTTTTATTCTTTATTCACATTTTTTTCTTTTATTTTCTTCGTACTAAGGACTTTAGACAAGAGCATTTCAAGGTCTCTTCTACTATTCCAAGTTTCAAGGTGCGTGATTGTGCAAGTTGTAGGGTATATGTTTTCAGAATCTAGACTTAAGCTAGGAACTATTTTTCAAACTTATACTCTAATAAGAACATCAATACTCTTTCCTTGTTTCGACTTAGCCCAAAAAGTGAACCCAAAATTTGCCTATTTTCTAAATAAATTACAAGGCATATACTTTCTATCGTTAAACTCTAAGGAAGGTTATTTTTAGGGTCTTTAATTCACTAAGTCTAAGATCTAGTTGTTCCTAGCCAGTTACCCTATTTGTCAAACTCAAGTCAATTAGCCAAAATTGAATAAATTAATTTTTATAATTTTAGAAAATTTTCAAATTTTTATGGGTTTTCAAATAAATATGCAAATGCAAAAATATGTACAAATGAATGCGAAGGAAGAAGACGTACCGAGCATACCCCCAAACTTGAACTTGACAGTGTCCTCACTGTCATGCTAAACAAGAGGGTCAAAATACCGGCACTCCCCTGTTTATTTATTTATAATTTTTATATTTTTAATGTTTTGAATTTTTTTTATTTTTTATAGAAAAAGAAAACAAAAATATATATACATATATACAACAAGGTTCCCCCAAACTTAAGCTTGGCCTTACACAAGCCAAAGGTTAGCACCAACCATTCAAAAATCTTATCATGGTAAAGGTATAGTCGGTGCAAGAATGGGGTGGAGATGAAAGAATTGAGAAACACGCGAGACCGTGTGGAAAGAAGAATGGTAGAATATGGTCTCGGTGGGGGAGAAGAACGGCGAAAAGAAGAAGGAAGTGGAGTACGATCTTGAGGTTGTAAATCGAGTGAATAAATTAGCGCAATATGTGATGACCGATATGTTATAAGTGATTACGCTAACCTATCAACCCGTCGAGAAATGGGATCAAATCCCTCAAGATTCGTAAGAAAACATGGGTGCACCGAACTTGGTATAGGAGATGAAAGCGTAACGATCATTTGTTCGGTCGGAACAATGGGAAAGACGAAAGGGAGTGAATTAGGGATAGTATCTTTCTCACCGTAGTAAACTGTTTCAAACTTGAAAGATTCCATTAATGGTTCGAAACTACTATAATCAACCGAGTCTGATGGCTCATCTGAAAATGTAAAGGACTCAAACTCGGGCGGTGAGTCATCAACATCGTCCGAAAAAGTGAAACACTCGTGAGTGTTATCATTTGTGAGATCTGTGTCAGATTCAAAGGAAAAGGTTTCAAGCTCACAGTCTTCAAGCAGGGTCGGAACGATGGGAAGGAGGGAGGGTGATATAACAGTCAAAGGTTCAGGAGGATGAATTGGAAAATCAGACACATCAAACAAAAATGATTCAACCTCAATATTATCCTCAAGACTCTCCTCAATACTATCCTCAATATTTACCTCGTCCATGCTATTATCATTAAAGTCTAGACGCATATGAGATTCGGGAGAAACATTTAATAATTCAGGATGATGATTTGAACATAAAATTTCAAGCAAATCGACAGGTTCATCATCCTAAATATTCCCGGCGTCTATATTCTCAATCAAGTGAAAATCAATTTCTTTAGACACCTCATCAAAAGCATGGATATCTATCGATTTAGGTTCTAGAGTGGAGGTGTAAAGATCGAAAGGATTAGGTGCGGTTTCACTCGAAAGGGGTTCCTCACAATCTGGCAAATCAAACACTACAAATTCGCTCAACTCATCTTTATTTTCAACAGGTGAACTATTTAGGGCAATCGATGGAAAACAGGAGTTGTGGGCTTCAATTGGGTAAGGGTAGGTTTGATTTGAAAATCCTCTCTCATTCTCACTCTGTCCAACTGCCGCCTCATACATTGAAAAATTTGGAGCTAGCGGGACACTAGCTACCGGTTCACTAGGTTGCATAAGGGCGGCCATGGACGCTTCCACATTCCTCATCATTTTATTTGTTGCAGCAATATATGCCTCCAACGCCTCTTCCAAACTAGACTTTGGTGGTAAAGGGGTTTCAGTAAAATATTCAAAATTAGTTGGATATGTGAAACTCCTTAATGGCTGTGAAGAAACAGTGTCGAGTGAAGGTGGAAAAGTCGGGTAGGACTGATAGGAAGTGGGTGGTAGGACAGGGGTAGGGTCAACATATGGATAAGAAGGTGAATAGTCGTGTGGATCCCTAGAACTAGATGAGTGGAGAGGGGTGAAAGATCGACTGCGAGCTTGAGCAATATGCTCAGCAATGGACATCGGCCTAGGAGTGATAGAAGGACTTGAAGAAGTGGTATCAATATATGGAAGTGGTGAAGGTTGACTTGGTTGACACAAAGTGGGTTGAAAAGTCAAACTGTTTCTCCTAGACTCTTCTATGTGATCTTTCAAAGATTTTTTAGGCATGGAAGGATCGTCTTTAAATTGACCAAACACATTGACATATGACGCAAAATTAGGTTCGGGATACCAAAGTTCGGCTAATGATTTATTATGTGGGGTACCCATGTTAGAAGAAGAAAGGTGTCAAGAAGGAAGGTTGGGTGGTGCAAGGATTTATTTGGGGCTAAAAATTTTTTTGCAAGTTCTATAAAATATTTGTCCTTTTTATTTTCATTTTTCATTGATTTTTTTTTCTATCTCTTAATTTGGAAAAACTTTGTTGCAAAAAGATTTTAGAGAAAAGATATGCAACAACAAAATATTTTATAGAAAAGATATGCAACAGCAAAATATTACTTGCAATTGGTTATTATTTGAAGCATATCACAAAAATCTTTATTTGGAAAAAATTGTTGCAAAAAGATATTCGAGAAAAGATATGCAACAAAAAAGATTACTTGCAATCAATTTCAATTTTGAGCGGGGCCCAAAAATCCTGCACAAGATCGTTATATGGAAGGGAATATATTTTTAAGGTGCACAAAATCCTGCAGGCATTTTTCAGAAAATATATTGAAATCTGCAGAGGAGAAATAACAGAGGAGCTTACAGTACAAGTTTCAGAGGATGATCTCACCAACAGAGCGCGTTTCCGCGGTCAAAGGAGGCCTACCGCGGTGGTTCCGCGGCTAAACGTGCGAGACACGTGTTCAGATGTTGCTGACGTCACCAGATGGTGGCGCTTCCGCGGCGGGAGCAGAGAAATGCGGCGGATCCGCGGTATTTTGGATGATTCAGATCTCCAAATTTTCTCTGTTGTTCTGTTGAATTAATCCCCTGCTGTTTCGATCTTCTGATTTCCGTTTCGCCTTCTGGAAATTTCCAGATCCGATTCTGTATATCCTGCAAAATTAAAACAACAAAGTATCCCTTCCAAAAATAACAAAATATATATATTTTTATATTTTTTTTTTTATTTTTTTGATTTTTATGATTTTTTTAAATTTTAAGATTAACCCGAAATTGTGAAAAGAAAATTCTACGCCATCCCCGGCAACGGCGCCATTTGATTTGTGTGATTTATAGTGCTTGCGCTTTCTAAAAGATAGATCAAAAATATTTGTAACCGCAATCAAGAACGGCGTCGCATGAAGCTAGCCGGTGAGTACGGGTCGGTCCACAGGGATGTTGTGAATCTCCGATTCGTTCTTACGAGTTAATTCCGAAGGGTGTTCGGAGTTGTTGTTAAATCTAAAAACCTAAATTATCCTAGGGCAATTATCTAGATCTAAATCTTGCTAGGGTTAGGTTTAGGAATGGTTTGGAAATGTAAATAAATCTCAACGCTTTCTATACCCAGATTAGGATCTAAGAGGAGTTATGGTAATTATCAATAAAGGGGATTAGATCCGTTCGGGATGGTGTTCCTTCTTCTAGGTTCTTGTCCTTTCTTTAGAGATCCTTATCCTAACCTCCATGGAAAACGCGCGCAACTGAGCCTTTATACTACGGTATCACCGCTACCTCGAGGGATAGGGTGCCGTAGGGCGCAGTGTGTGCATGTATGCATGGAGTCCTATAGATTCTATGTGATGGGTAAGAAAGGGATGAGAGATCTCATCTCTCAAAAGCCCTTCCCAAAGCTAACATCTAAGGCAAGGAATTAAAATCTAAACTAGAACAAGAAATTAAATTACTTACAGATGGATCCCTCCAATCTTCCATGCAGGTTTGTCAGATCTGAATTTCTGAATTAAAGAGAGGCACCGATGCTCTCCAAAAGATTTCTAAATTTTATTCATTAAAGAGAGGCATGAAGAGTTACAATGATTAGAGTTCCTATTTATAGAAGATAGGAAACCCTAGGTTACATCTTGAACCGCATGCCTACATTTACACAAATAGCCCTAAGTTGACTAGTCAAAGTCGCCGCCGTATTTTGGTAAAGTTTTTAGTCCCTGATTCCCTGACCCCACCGCGGAACCGCGGCCGTAGCCAGGGTTTGGCCGCGGTTCCGCGGCCATCCTGATGATTTGGGCTGTGAAAAATTCTGTGTTGTCTTCTGGTGACTTTGTCTTCCTGTTTATATATGTCTTTTTTCATTTGGGCTTCTAGGTTGGTTCCAGATCTTCAGTGAACAATCCGCAATGACTTTTTGACCGTTTGCCTTGACATTTTGGGATCTTGCGTTGCCTTGTTAATTGTGAACCGTCTTTCGATATAGGCTTGACTAAGATCCTCCCATTTGTTGGTCCAAAGTCCATAGTTTCATCGTCTTTACATCGTTTTCACTGTTTCCTGTCCAAGAACCTGTAACCTGTAACATGTAGCAGACATGCGACAAAAGTACCTGTTTATTTATAAAAAGAGTAAGAATGGGGAATATAATAATGCAATATTATGATGTGAACGTGCTCCTCCAAGCGAAGATGGAAAAATGAGCCATCCAAGAGATTCACCGGCATGGAAGGATTTCGATAGGAGGCACGCAATATTCAGTAGCGATCCTCGCAATGTCCGGCTCGGACTGGCTACTGATGGCTTCTGCCCATTCAACTATATGGCTGGAAGTCACAGCACATGGCCCGTTGTAATGATAATTTATAATCTGTCGCCTTGGTTGGCTATGGACCAATCATACTTTATGATGCCTCTTCTTATCGACGGACCAAACTCACCGGGGAACAATATCGACGTCTATCTCCGACCTCTGATCGAGGAGTTGAAATCTTTGTTCATTGATGGTGTAGAGACATGATGCAAACACAAATACAACCTTCATACTGCGTGCGGCTTTAATGTGGACAATTAATGACTTTCCTGCGTATGGAATGCTATCAGGTTGGTCCGTACATGGTCACAAAGCATGTCCTCATTGCCATGAACACACAACATCAAAATTCTTGAATTTTAGCAGGAAGGTTTGTTATTGCGGCCATCGACGTTTCCTGCCTCCAGACCACCCCTATAGGTTAGACACGGTTCACTTTGATGGTCATCAGGAGCTTCTTGGACCTCCATCCCCATTGTCCGGAGAGGACGCGACTGCTAAATGGGATGGTTACAATGACGTGACCTTCGGGATGGATCCGACGAAACAGGTCAAACCACCATATTTGAACAAGTTAAGCATTTTCTTCGAGCTTCCGTACTGGTCTACAAATTCAGTGCGTCATTGTCTGGACGCCATGCATATAGAGAAGGGAGTATCAGAGCACATACTTAACTTGCTTCTTTGTAAAGACGGGAAATCGGAAGACAACATGAATGCTCGGATGGATCTACAAGAGTGGGGAATAAGAAGTGAATTGCATCCTAGAACGGTAGCGGGTAAACCGGGCAAGTTTGTAATTCCCAATACCGTTTATCATATGTCACAACCGGAGAAGAAAAGATTCCTGCAGGTGTTGCTTGATTTGAAAGTCCCTACAGGTTTCTCAGGATCATTCAGCAAGAAAATAAAAATTGTGAAGGGCAAGATCGATGGGCTGAAAAGTCATGATCACCTTGTTATTGTGGAGCACCTTCTTCCATTATCCCTCATGACTTCTCTCCCCGACTCGGTTGGTCTAGTAATTAACGACCTATGTTGTTTTTTCAGGGAGTTGTGTGCTAAAACACTGGAGGTTGCGACGCTGGATAAACTAGAAAATTCTATTGCGTTGATACTTTGCAAGTTTGAGCGTATTTTCCCACTGTCATTCTTCGATCTCATAATACACTTGATGGTTCATCTTGCAACTGAGGCGAAGTTAGCCGGACCGGTACAATATCGATGGATGTATCCCGTCGAGAGGTATGTGTAATTTTTCGTTTCGCGCAATTTATAAATTTATTGTTGTCCTGTATGCCCGTATTTATTTATTCAACATATTTTCATTAGGTACCTCTACACTCTTAAGAAGTATATACGCAATAAAAATCGACCAGAGGGTTCTATCATGCAAGGTTATCTTCTTGATGAAGCAACCACATTTTGTTCCCGCTATCTGGATGAGAACATTGAGACAAGGCTTAACCGACCACGAAGAATTCAAGACGGGCCATATGGTAAAGCCGAGTATAAGAGGGTAGACACTATGTTTATCAACAAGATATACCCGTTTATCTTGCTTAATTGCGCATGTCTTGAACAAATTAGAGAGTAAGTTTTTTTGGATTAATTGTTATATCTGTGTTTGTGTGTATATGAAATGATATAATATTAATGTCACAATTATTTGTCGAAAACAGAATTCATTTTAACGAGGTACGTGAGGGGAATCCTGATTGGAACGAAGAACGTTTGGAAAAATACCATCAGGATAATTTTTGTGATTGGGTCACAGATCATGTAAGTTATTCGAATAACATTTTATTGCTATCAGTTTTAATCTAAACTTGTATCGTTATGTATTTGTCGTAAAATTTGTTTTGTTAGATCCATGATCCGAACTTGTCTGCATCATTTGAGAGTGATTCAAGATGTTTAGCTCAATTTCCTAGTATGGAGGTTGCATATTACAAAGGATTTGGTGTCCTTGGATACAAATTCGAAGTTAAGAACATAGAAACATCTAGAACCACTCAGAATAGTGGGATTGCGACGGTAAGATCGGACGGTGTGATTTACTATGGGTACTTAAATTGTATACTCGGCATCCACTATCCCGGACGATCAGAACCCATTTATATATTCCAGTGTACTTGGTACGATCCGCGAACCTATACGGACAGGTGGAGAAGCAATCTTGGGACTTGGAAAGATGAATATGGATTGACCAGTGTGAACACACTTCGATTTTACGGTCAGGAAGATCCGTTTATCTTTCCGAACCAAGAGTTCCAAGTATACTACTCACAGTGTTTGAAGCATCCGGGATGGAGTGTTGTATGCCGATGGAAACCCAGAGATGTCTACGATGTCCCAGAATTCGAGGACAGCGATGAGGACGAAGAAGAAAGAAGGCTTAAAGTGCTCCGACCGTCTGTTTCGAAGGACGGGTTGTCTTCGACCGATCATGAAGTTACGTGGGTTAGAAATGACATCGACGATGAAATCCAAGTAGATATGTATAATGCGCCCACGAAACGAAAAAGGTTATCAGTAATGTTATATTATTACTTCACATTTTACGCTCTATACATATATAGTCAATACTTTTAATGATTGTCTAATGCGTCCACGAACCGTTTATCTAGATTTGATGACGATGTCGGGAGCAGCGAGGGGCGGCAGGAACTCCAGCCGCGGCAAAGGCAGAGGCAGAGGCAGAGCGGTTCTGCCGCCCGGAGAGCTCCGTAGGGAGCTTCAAAGGGCCGGTCTTGCACCCAGATCGGAGACCCCTTCGGATGCCTCCTTCCGTGTGGATTTTGCCACACCTCCAGGTATACTGCACGCATATCCATTTTGAATGTAATATTACAGATATTTATGCCTGTTTATGTCAAAATTACTTATATTGTCAATGTTTGATTGTCTAGTTGTTGGTGATGCGTCCACATCTAGGACAGAGGCCACTCCCGCTCCTCTAGGTATGTTTATATATCATATAGTGCATGTATATTGATTTAGAATGCTATATCATAAATACACACATTCCTTTTGCTCTTACTTAGCAATTTTTATTATTGTCTAGCTGTAGGTGGTGACACCACCGCACCTGCGGGTATGTTTATATATCCTATAGTGCATGCATATTGATTTAGAACGTTATATTATTGATCTACACATTCTTTTTGCAATTACTTATATAATCTATTTTTAATTATCTAATTATAGGTGGTGCGTCCACATCTTCTGCAGGGGCCACTCCTGCCGCTTCCATACCCTCCGCATCGTCTGCAGGTTAGTATGAATAAATTTAAAATATTTATTCATTTTACATATGTTCTATAGAATAAATATGAACTTCATGGAAATTTAGCGTCAATGTTTATTTTCTAGTTGGAGGGGATGCGTCCGCATCCGGGACCCCGGTTGTTCCTCACCGGAGGAACTATCGTCCCGCTCGTGCTGCTGCCCGGGCCCGGGCTCGTGCGATAGTCACCGGAGGTATATATCACACTTGAATTTTCGTTTAACCTTGATTTCTTAATACAACTTTGTCTCAATATTGATTGTCTTGATATTTCGTGCAGACGCAGGGCATCCCCATCCCCATAGGGGGACTCGAGGCCCGAATCAGTCCCATAGGCTGAGGCCTGACAGAGCTAGGGGGGAGGCCGCATTCCCCCTTTTTTTTACCCTTGACTATCGCTATACCGGTCCTCATACCGAGAGGTTCGGCCGGTATATGGGGGACGAGAGCCGGCTCATGAAGAACTATCCATTTCACGTTGAGTGGGGCGAACCGCACCAGCGCTCATTCGCCCTCTTCTTTGATCAGGCTCGGGTACATATTAATATATATTTTCAGTTGATCTATCCACTTATCATATTTATTATTAACACTTGCAATCTAATAACAATGTTTTTTTTTGTATTTTCAGTTGGATTACGATTTTCAGCCTGTAGCCGACCCTGATCATCCGAGGAGGGTGCTCGATCTTCATGCTCTGTACAATGGCCTGATGAAGAACATGCAGGCCAAGGTCCGATATAATAGGAATGAGCTGAAGGCCGACTTCTACTCCCTGTGGATGGCGACCCCCGAGGCAGAGAGAGCGGCCCTCCTATCTACTTCGGCGTTTGCGAGAGTCGACGTAGAGACATGGCCTCTATTGTGCGAATATTTCGACTCCCAGCGCAAACAGGTATGTATTTTAAATGTAATTCATTCTTTAGGATATAATTTATTTTTTGTGTTCCTTAATTAGAAAACTAAATTTTAATGCGTTGTGCAGAAACAGGCCGCTCAGAATACAGAGAACAGGAAGTCGGCGAAGAGGGGTCGCCCTACTTACACAGGTGGCTCGAGGAATATTACTCGAGTCATGGAGTTATCGGTAAATTACAATAGACCAACCTTTGTGATATTCTGCAATATTAAGAGTTATTTTCTAATATTTCTAATATTAAGAGTTATTTTCTAATATTGCAGACAGCTCGGACCGTGGCGTCAGGTGGTACACCGAGCGTGCTGTCCGCATATCTTGCCGTCCACGGCACCTCGACAGATCCCGCCACAGGCGAGCTTCGATATCCCGACGTCGCTACCCAGGAGTATTGCGTAAGTGTTAATATTTATTCTACCCAAATTTGAAATTTTAGTTTTGGAAGGTTCAAGTTTAAATTTTATACTTATACTTTACTGCTTAATGTGGGTGTAGGAGCGGGTGGTTGAGCAGGCCGAGGCCTCAGGAATCGATTTTACCGGACAGAGCGATCCGAGGCTGCTGACCCCAGTTCTGGACGCCGCACACGGAGGGCACCACGGAGGTTGGGAGAGAGGCCGGGGACTGGGCCCTAGCAGGGCCCATATGAGGTTGGACTCCACCCCGGCGGTTACTTCCTCCGTCTCCAGTGACCGACGTGTCCATCAGGAACTGGAGAGCTTGAGGGCCACCGTTCAGGAGTTGAAGGAGATGCTGGTATGTATACTACTTTATAGTAAAATATCATGTCATATTATAGATATCAACATATCCATAATTAGTACGTAGCTTGAGCTTATTTGGTTTTAGACTTAAGTTTGATTAATCATACAAACATATGTAATTAAAATAAACAACGGTTTTCCAAACTAGATATCCAAACAGGGTTTCGAAATAACTTAATAATGATACGAGTTCGAATAATACACAGTTCATACACGCTTCTTACACACGTTAGGTCCAGACGCGACAGGGTATATCGACCGAGCCTCCACATGCATCTCCTTCGGCTGCGGCTCCGTAAGCTACTACATCGGCTGCGGTTCCGCAGACAGCTCCTATAGCTCCACCGCCCGCTCAGACTCCCGCAGCCGCGGCTCCGCAACCGACTACCTCGACGGCGGCTGCGCAGACCACATCGCCAGCTCCACAGGCCGCTCAGACTCCCGCACGCGCCGAATTGTAGGGTTTATTGACCGAGGAGCAGACGCGCTTGATTCTATCGTTTATCAGGGATGGAGCTGGACCGAGCTAGGGTAGCTTTTTGATTCATATTTTTTGAAACATGTATTTATTTATATCATACATATTGTACTACATTTTGAAATGATATTGATATTGGTTTATATTTATATCATATTCAGCTTTTGGGTTTCTTTTGAATATTATATGCGTGAGATGTGATTATGAATACTGCGATATATGTTGTGTGATGATTAATTTTATATTTTATTGTTATATATATTATTGTGCACAGGGCGGGAAAAAATCAGGCAGCCCTTTTTTAAAAAAAAATACAGATAATGTGTACCTACGGATTAATCCGTAGGTACACATGTTATATTTTATTGTTATATATATTATTGTGCACAGGGCGGGAAAAAATCAGGCAGCCCTTTTTTAAAAAAAATACAGATAATGTGTACCTACGGATTAATCCGTAGGTACACATGTTGCCCCTACGGACATATCCGTAGGGGCAAAATATCAGCAGTAACTGATATTTCCCCCCTGATCTCAGTACCAGGGGGTTCGGAGTGCCCCTACGGATATGTCCGTACGGGCCATTGCTTCGTCCTTACGGAGTTATCCGTAGGGGCAACATATCAGAAATCCTGGTATTTTACCCCTACGGATAAGTACCTACGAAGGTATCCGTAGGGGATAGTACGTGGCCCTACGGCTATCTCCGTAGGTACAGTTAATATATTTAAAAAACCGTAAATAATATAATTTTTTTTACCCTACGGCCTACTCCGTAGGTAAAACAGGACCTACACAGAACTCCGTAGGGGCAAGATTTTGCCGGTAGGGGCAAGTTCAGGGCTTCAACTTACACCTGCGGCCTTTGCACCTACGGGGGCTTTTTTCGCCCCTACGTACATCTCCGTAGGGGCAGTGGGTTGCCCCTACCGATAAATCCGTAGGGACAACCCTTATTTGTAGTAGTGAATAAGTGACCTATGAAACATGTAACACCATGTACCTTGAAATCCTAATAAAATAAGTGTTTTCCGTATTTCCCTTGGTTCTATGTTCAATTGACATGTTTAGTGCGACATCAGTTTTGATATCAGCTAAATATCAGCCCTGAGCCAGCTCAAACATGTCAGAGACGGCTCAGAAGTCTTTCCCTGTGATTATTTCTTCTTTAGGTGCTTGAGCCGGCTCAACACCTTTGAGACGGCTCATGACCATCTTGAGCCGACTTATGGGTCCCGAGAATTGATTTTTTTCTTCTCTGTGTGTATGAGACAGTTCATGGTGAACTTGAGCCGGGTCAACACCTTTTAGACGGCTTAAGGCTATCTTGAGCCGGTTCAACGAGTGCCTGGAGCAATTATTTTATTCTTTGTCTCTGTGAGACGGCTCAAACATATCTTGAGCCGGCTCAACGTGAATCTGATTGAATTCCTGATATTTCGCATGAATTTTTCCATCACGTATCCGACCTAATATCTATTTAAACCCACGAATAAACTCGAGAAAACCCTAATCTTGGTCGTCTCTCTCATCCAGAAATCCTAGATCTCCCTCAGAAAACCCTAGTCCTCCTTTCTCTCATCTCCACTACAAAACTCGAGCAACCCAACGTCCTCACCATCGGCTTCATCTTCTTCGTAAGATCACTACACACATCGATCCAAGCCATCAGGTCGAGATCGCCTTTGTCATCATCATCAAGATTAAACGAAAACTCAATATAAGACAAGTACTCTTGCTCTCTTGTATTTCGCCGAAGCGACATCGGTGAACTTCTTAATTTAAATTCATTAGTTTAAAGAAAAAGGACATGATCGTGATATCATGAATTTCAATTATGTATGAAACCCATGCTTTATGCATTTAACGGAACCTTAAAGATGCTACCACACCCGTTAAATCAACTTCTAAAATCATGCATAACACCTGTTCGATTAAATGCCACACCCAATCGCCATACTTGTATGTTTCATGCACATTCTTATTATGGTTATTATTGCAATCATGTTATTACGTGTTATCCGTGACTTGTAAGAAAACTCTGTCTCATGCCATATATACATATCGTGACCATTATGACTTGAACAATAGAACGTGATCACCGACTTGAATACCGAACCATATATACACGTTGATTCGTGCCACCGGCACTAATTCTTGATTTCGTGTTTATTGTCGTGACTTCGTGTTATTATCGTGATTTTGTGTGTATTCATGATGCGTGTCGGATAATCATGTCAATCGGTATTCAACCCTAGTGATTGAGTTTTATTGTTGTGACTTTACCTAGAAAATACAGGGGATTGGAGAAATTGAAAGGTGGAAATTGGACCCGTTGTTTCCCCAATCAGAGCAAAGCTCCGTTCAAATTTTAAATTTTGAAATGAAGCAGCGCTTCATAGCAGTGCCAGCGCTGAGAGTCAAAGACTCTGAGGCAACGCTCACGTGCAAAGCACGTGAGCACTAGCGCTAAGAGCGATGCACTCTAAGCAGCGCACCACGTGCAAAGCACGTGAGTGCTAGCGCTAAGAGCGCCGCACTCTAAGCAGCGCACCACGTGCAAAGTACGTGAGCGCTAGCGCTAAGAGCACCGCAAGCAGCGCATCACGTGCAAAGCACGTGAATGCTAGCGCTAAGAACGCCACACTCTAAGCGGCACACCACATGCAAAGCACGTGAGCGCTAGCGATAGAACAAAATGTTCTCGGCCCTTGGATCAAAGATCCGATGAACATGATTAAAAATCATTAATTGACCAGAATAAAATTCTGTTAAGGAAACAATCCTCAGAATCTTTCCGAACAGGAAAGATTATGCTCTGAAAATCAGAGCACCGCTGGATCAATGATCCAATGGTGATTAAAAATCATCAAAATACAGAATAAATTCTGTATGGGGAAAATTTCCCAATCTTGTTAAAAACAAGAAGATTGCCTTCTGTAAATCAGAAGCCCTTGGATCAAAGATCCAACGGGGGAAACATTCCCAAATCAATTAGAGAAAAGATCTCCTTAACCGATTCAACAAATCAACCTACCTTATATAAAGGCCCCAAGACTTCTAGTCTGATAGAGAGGGACCCCCCTACAAACTTTGAAAAAGTTCAGAGAGAAGAGTAAGCTCTTGACAGAAGAAGAATTTCTTCAAGGTAAAATAAAGAGATCAAAGCATCTCATCAGAAAAAGAACTTAGTTCTTAGGAAAGATCATAGATCTATAAGACAAATTGTCTTTCACAAAAGAGATCATAACATCTCATTATAAAAAGGGGGGAGAATAATTCAATTCTTTTAGGATCATAGATCCATAAAGGCAAAGCCTTTCACCAACAACATAAGAGATTGAAACATCTCCTGTAAAATAAGAACTTTGTTCTTAGATCCATGAGACAAAGTCTCTTATAAGAGAGAATTCAATTTTCAGAGCGCAGAGCTGCCTAAAAAGAGCCCTAGCGCTCTAATTAAAAGAAGCGACTCAGCGCTTCAAATCTAGCGCACAGCGCTGCAGAGCCTTAGCGCTCTAAATTTAAAGAAGCGCTTTGCGCTCCAAATTTCACAAGAAGCGCTCTGCGCTCATTGACTGGCGCTCAACGCCAAGCGCGCCACGTGCTCCTCACGCGTGCGCTACTTAAACAGAAGCGCTTTGCGCTCTTTGACTGGCGCTCACTGCAAAGCGCGCCACGTGCTCCTCATGTGTGCGCTACTTTCACAAGAAGCGCTCTGCGCTCATTGACTGGCGCTCAGCGCCAAGCGCGCTGCGTGCTCCTCACGTGTGCGCTACTCAACAGAAGCGCTCTGCGCTCAGCGCCAAGCGCACCACTTGCTCCTCACGTGTGCGCTAAGTGAACATAAACTGTTATATAAATAAAGCCCCAGAGCTATGATGAGTGCTCAGCACTCAATAAAAGACAAAAAGATTGTCAGAAATCAAACCAATGCTCAACATTGTTAAATGCTTAACATTTTAACCGAATGGGCCGAGCTCAAGTTGGCCACAGATCCCTAATTGAGCCCATATGCTCATAAATAATTGATCTTAGTCCCAAATTGGACTAAAAATCTCCCAACCGATATTGGTTCGAGGGTACATCTCTTCACTCCTATGATATTTGTCGTTGTAATCCTTCAACGTCTTCAGAGAGGTAACGGATCCCGACAACCAGACATTCCACGGACTGTGGGGTCCTTAAACTCATGGACTATGATATCCTTAAACTTTACGGACTGTGGGGTCCTTAAACTCATAGACTATGATGGTCTTTAAACTTTACAGACCGTGACGTCTTTAAACTATGGACTATGATATGCTTAAACTCCATGGACTATGATGTCCTTAAATTTCTAGATCGCAATGTCCCTAAACTAAACAATAGAGCCCAAATGCTCTCTTATTGGATCTAAACGATCCTGTTAAGTAGATCTTAGTCTAAAATTAGACTAACGTATCCTTAACAAACGTTTAAGTTGATCTTGATCTCAATGAGATTAACAATCCTTAAACCCAAACCAAACCCAGATCTAAGAAAATACGGATTTGGACTAATCCACGCCCTACGGGCGACAACATAAATTAATCTCCATACAAATCCACGGGCAACCAAAAACAAAACAAACACACACGACACGAAGTGACAATCTGGAGAAGGAGAAAGTGGCTACCGCGATGCGGTAGCGTAATTAACTGCAGAGGCTTGCGCCTGCAGGGAAGAGCATCCCCACAATCAAAAACCCCTCAACGAGGGGGAATCTGACGAAGTCTGCTACATCGGCCGCATCCGTCTAAATCTTCGATACATGGTGTCATAAATCAACTTGGCATCATCGGAAAGGTGGACGGATAAAACCAAATAGCATCTGCCCCCAAATTCAGGCAAGACGTTTGTCTTCTGGTCTTTCGGCGGAGAACAGATTCTGGCACGCCGGGTTGGACTCTTTTCCTCTTTCCACTCCACACTTCGTGTGTCGTGTTTCGCGAACGAATCACGGTTTGCTATGGTTGCCCCTGGATTCGAGGTACTAAGATTTGGTGTCTTGCTCCGTGCAGAAAACAGAAGATCAATAGTTTTCAACTGCACAAACTGCAACAACTCCAACAACTCTCACTCCGTCCCTGTCGGAGGAGTGACCTATGGGCCTCAAGCAGCCTCCCTTTTTACAATGACAGTGGAACATGTGACGCAAGCCACCACTGGGCTATTCTTTGGGACCATGCTCCCACCAATGAGCTTCAACGCCCCATTGTCGTCGCAAGAAGGTCCAAAGAAGTCGGTCTTTGATTGGCTTACAACTACCGCAGCCCCTCTCAACAGGTCGCCCAAGTCCAGTGCCTCAGTTTTCAACAGACTGGGCCAAATCTCAAATGGGCCCGTTAAGAAGCCCACAATACCTGAAGGGGTTATCCCAAAGCGGATAGCCATTCCTGCTCATGAAGTCGCCAAGGCGGCTTCTTCTGCTAAGGAGTCGGTCTTTGCAAGATTGACCATTTCAGCTCCCGTTCCAGGCAAAGCCATGAAGGCCGCTTCCTCTGTTCGAAAGTCGGCCTTCGCAAGACTGACTATCCCCTCTCAGCGGTCGTCAGTCTTTGACAGGCTAGCACCAATAACAGTCTCTCCTCAAAGCAGGGGGCATGACGAAGCTACCCCCATAATTGAACCGGTACCGTCTGCTCGGCATGCTCGACGTCGCCACTGGCACCGAGTGAGGAAAGCTGGGAGCAATTCCCCATCTGGACTTACCCCGTCGGCTCCAACAGTGGAAGTCGATGCTGCTGTTCCAACTAGGTTCCAACTAGGAACAGCTTTGAACCAATCAAGAGGGCGTGTAAGAACTCTCCGACGGCCGTGCTAAAAAGATCTCCTTCACCTACTGAGAACGCTACAAAGGTGAAGCTGGAGCAACCCCCTCAGCGGCTGTCTTCCAAAATTCACAAAGTTTGGCGACAGGTCCAAGACTCTATGGTTAAACAAGACCACTCCCGCCTACATAAAAGGATGAAAGTTCGGCAAGAAAAGGACTACCTTGTCGTACCACAAAAGGCATCATCTACTTGGATGCCCGCTGCAACGGCCCCCTCAACTTCGACCGCCCACAAGAGGAGAAGGCTGGAGAAAATCCCCGTGTCCTCGACGAATTTTAAGGACACCGAACCTAAACGCCCCAAGTCTGGAGGCATGGTGGTGCATACTGTTTATATGGCTTCCGGAAAGAGGAAAGCCGTGCTTCTACGGGTCACCGACCACTTACACGGTCTGTGACTAAGGCTAAGAAGAAACAACAACAGAAGCTCCAAGAGATGCTGACGGTCATGGCTGCACTCACTGGACCGAAAACAAGCCCAGAGACATCCTCGGAGCAGCGTCATGAGCAGGAAACTAATGCTGAATTCCTTCGGAGAATGCTTGAGAAGAAGGACAAAGAGGCCGCGGAACAAGCGGCCAACATAAAACAGATGGCCCTTCTATTCCAAGATATGGTGGGCATGATGATCCAGCCGGACCCTCCAGCTGAAGACCTTCCAATAATAATTGAAGATGATAAAGGAGAGACATCAAATCCTCTTCCGGCTCTGTCAGCAGCCAAGGAGGAGACCATCTCCAAAGCCACACTCGATGATTATATAACTCAACAGATACGAGCTCATCAGGCGAGCGAAGCGGCTGGCCAAATCGTCAAGACTGGGTGACCCTATCCGGATTGGTACGATCAAATAAAGTACCCACCGGGATATATGATCCCAAAGTTCCACGTATACAAGGGGACAGGCAATCCCCACCAACATGTCGCTCAGTTCAGGGCTCTGTGCGGCAACACTGGAGGTGACGATAAGCTACTGTTTCGCCAATTCGTTGGCAGCTTGTCGGAGACAGCATTCGAATGGTATTCCGAGCTCCCAAATGACTCCGTTAAGACATTTGCAGAAATGGAGCTGCTTTTTACACAAAGATTCGCGAGCGCCAGCGAGTGCACTCCGATCACCGCACTAATTAATGTAGAGTGAAGCAGGGAGAAACCTGGGTTCAATACGCCATTCGGTGGCGGAATCTATGGTCAAAGTGTGAACATCGCATAGAGGAAGCTCCTGCCGTGGGCATGTTTGTGGGAACCCTCGATCTTCAGACGACTATATCCCAATTCATGATGTTTTTCAAGCCGAGCACCTTCCAGGCCTTGATCGACAAGCTGGCCCAAATGGACCAGATGGGCCATAACCGTCCTCCTCAAAGACGGATCCTCGGAATGAGAAGGGGAAATGGAAAGCAACCTTCGTCGCCAACGCTCAACAACAACCGAGTGGCCTGAGATAGGTTATTCACCAAAGCAACAAGCGTCAATCCCTCGATGAGAAGTTGAGACGTCCTTACTCGTTTCCCCGGGATAAAACAAGGAGACTGTTTGAACTAGTAGTGTGCAACGGGCTTATCACTCTACCGGATCCGAGACACCCACCGCAACTTGGTGACGTCAACCATCCTAACTATTGTCCCTACCATAGAGTAGTGGGTCACCCAATCGAAGATTGCTACGTCTTCAAAAACTGGGTTGAAGACCAGTACCAACAAGGCAAGTTTGCGCTGTCTGAAAACTGGAGGGTAAACCCGCCACAACAGCACAGCCCTAAAAGGGTGGACACGCCGGGGGCATCATGCTCATTTATAGAGGAAGCTCCATGGGAAGTCGTTCTTTCGGCAAAAACTAAAAGAATGCTGAAAGATCTTCAAACATGTCCAGCGATCAGGTGGAAGAGCCCGCTAGAGCCGGAGATCGTCGAGGGGATGCTGAAACCACGCCCAACATTGGGAGTTAATAGCGATGGCCAAAACACCCAAGCCCAGCCGTCAAAGTCTTCGAAGAAAAAGAAGAAGAGCAAAAAACCTGCACAGTTTGATGACAAGCGCACAGATCTGCAAAAGCATATTGACGCGCTGGAGGAATATAACCAGAAGGCGCGGACCCCAGTCACACTCCAGGAATTTCTTAACCGTATCCTTGAGAACAGACTTTAAAAACTGGTGGCAGGGATATGTTGCCCACCGACGACACGTTCAACGAGTGAAGCTCAAGGCTCATCGGAAACAGAGAAGAACGACAGATGAGCACAAAAGAACTGTCGGCAACTGTCACATAGTTGACACCAAGGGATCGCAAGTTATCACCTTTGGAAGCGACTCTGACGAAGAAATAGCCCCCGGTCCTCTCTTCAAGGAATCCACCTCCGACACAAAAGATACGAAGACTTGCGAAGACATCTAGCTGCGTAATCATACGTTGCCCGGAAAAAATCCCGGACCTACGAACAACGGACCAAAACGCCCATAAACTACTACAAACCGCAGCATCCTAGGGCTGACGCAAAAAAAAACGGTACGTCCATAAGCGAAATGGGCACGGATGAAAACCCGAAAGGGCTCCATGAGTAAAAACAGCAGGGCTACCGGTGAGTTTGTGAAAACCCGAAAGGGCGCAATCTCGTTAAAAGACACTTGCAAGGTCCTCTCGATCCTGTAAGGAGAAAATACCCACGTGAGATCCTTACGACTCACAAAGGAGCGACACACTTAGGGATCCCTACGATTCCCAAGGAGAAATTACACTTACGAGATCCTCACGACTCGTAAGGAGAACCCTCTTATGAGACCCTCACGGCTCATAAGATTCAAAAGCCTTAAGCTACAGGGATCTGAACCTATTCTTAAGCCATCACAATCCCCAGATTGCCCTACAGGCGGTTCAATATTGACCCTTGTATACAATCCAGGGCAAAAATAAACGTTTCCCCAACAGAGTCCCACCAATGACGAGGGATATCTTCATATGGCGAACGACACTTGTAAGTCCTCTCGACTTATAAGGAGAAAGCACTCTTGTAAAATCCTTACGACTTATAAGAGAATACACACTTAGGAATCCTCACGATTCCTAAGGAGAAAATGCACCTACGAGATCCTCACGACTCGTAGGGAGAAATACCTTTATGAGACCCTTAGGGCTCGTAAAGTCAAAAAGCCTTAGTCAACAGATAACTAACCCTGTTTGCTAACCCACCTTTGTTCGACATCGACAGAGGCAAATGATGATTCTCTCCTGGCAATGTCCTAGTGGTAGCGATGCTGATACCTAAACCGGTATCAAATTCCAAGCCCTTTCACGGCAAATGATGATTCGCTCCTGGCAATATTCCAGTCGTAGCGATGCTGATGCTAAGATTGGCACCAGATTCCAAGTTCCATACTCGCGGCGAAAAGTCGGTGAGCCAAAAATGCATATGAAATAGCCGAAATGATAGGGCAACTTGCAACAAAATCAGTAAATATAATATATGCATACAAAAACAGCCGAAATGATTGGGCAACTCGCAATAAAAAAAATAGCGAGTAAAAAGAAAAATAGCCGAAATGATTGGGCACCGCGAAAAATAGCTGAAATGATTGGGCAATCGCGAACTTCGCGATATAAAAGCTGAAATGATAGAGCATCGCGGAAATAAAAAATGAAAGAATAAAAATTTTGCCCTGTAGGTAAGTCCATACTGACCCCTGTACGCAATCCATGGGCATAAACGAAAGGGAACCACATTTCCCCACCAGACCTTGTCAAAGGGAGAGTCAGATCTCAACGGCAATATCTGCATCCAAGAAGAACAACAACGGCATTCCTCCTCATTCCAGCAGGATTCAGACGCGACGTCAACAAAGCGGAGCCGCGGCAAAGTCCTAGTTCCAAGACTCTACGGTCTACAGACAACCTAGAGTCGACCAATGACCTCCCCGCCGGATCAACGCTCCATCTCGGAAACAAGTCAATCAACTCCGAGGAAATCAGTGTCCTTGGCAAAACCTCGATTCAGGGAAATCAGCGTCCTTGACGAGAGCATCTCGATTCGCGTCGACCCGCAAGGAAATCAGTGTCTTCGCAGGAATATCTCGATTCGTCTCAACTCCGAAGAAATCGGTGTCCTTGGCAAAAATCTCGATTCAGGGAAATCAGCGTCCTTGACGAGAGCATCTCGATTCGCATCGCCCCGCAAGGAAATCAGTGTCTTTACAGGAATATCTCAATTCGTCTCAACTTCGAGGAAATCAGTGTCCTTGGCAAAAACCTCGATTCAGGGAAATCGGCGTCCTTGACGAGAGCATCTCGATTGGCGTCGACCCGCAAGAAAATCAGTGTCTTTGCAGGAATACCTCGAATCGTCTCAACTCCGAGGAAATCAGTGTCCTTGGCAAAAACCTCAATTCAGGGAAATCAACGTCCTTGAAAAGAGCATCTCGATTCGCGTCGACCCGCAAGGAAATCAGTGTCTTTGCAGGAATACCTCGATTCGTCTCAACTCCGAGGAAATCAGCGTCCTTGGCAAAAACCTCGATTCAGGGAAATCAGCGTCCTTGACGAGAGCATCTCGATTCGCGTCGACCCGTAAGGAAATCAGTGTCTTTGAAGGAATACCTCGATTCGTCTCAACTCCGAGGAAATCAGTGTCCTTGGCAAAAACCTCGATTCAGGGAAATCAGCGTCCTTGAGGAGAGCATCTCGATTCGCGTCGACCCGTAAGGAAATCAGTGCTTTTACAGGAATACCTCGATTCGTCTCAACTCCGAGGAAATCAGTGTCCTTGGCAAAAACCTCGATTCAGGGAAATCAGCGTCCTTGACGAGAGCTTCTCGATTCGCGTCGACCCGCAAGGAAATCTGTGTCTTTGTAGGAATACCTCGATTCGTCTCAACTCCGAGAAAATCAGCGTCCATGGAAAAAACCTCGATTCAGGGAAATCAGCGTCCTTGACGAGAGCATCTCGATTCGCGTCGACCCGCAAGGAAATCAGTGTCTTTGCAGGAATACCTCGATTCGTCTCAACTCCGAGGAAATCAGCGTCCTTGGCAAAAATCTCGATTCAGGGAAACCGGTGTCCTTGACGAGAGCATCTCGATTCGTGTCGACCCGCAGAGAAATCAGTGTCTTTGCAAGAATACCTCGATTCGTCTCAACTCTGAGGAAATCAGTGTCCTTGGAAAAAACCTCGATTCAGGGAAATCAGCGTCCTTGACGAGAGCATCTCGATTCGCATCAACCCGCAGAGAAATCATTGTCTCTGCAGGAATATACGACGTCAGCAAAACGGAGCCATGGAAGAGTCCCTAGTTCCAAGTCTCGACGGCCACATCTACAGCCTGGAGACCCACAATTGCGTTCCTTCTCATTCCAGCAGGATTCGAATGCAACAATCAATCTCGGAGCCACGGCAGAGTCCATAGTTGCAAGTCTCGACGGCCACATCTACAGCCTGGAGACCCACAACAGCATTCCTCCTCATTCCAGCTGGACTCGAATGCGACAATCAATCTCGGAGCCACGACAGAGTCCATAGTTCCAAGTCTCGACGGGCACATGTACAGCCTGGAGACCCACAACGGCGTTCCTTCTCGTTCCAACCAGAAGCAGATACGATGTCAACAAATGGAGCCATGGCAGAGTCCCTATTTCCAAGTCTCGACGGCCACATCTACAGCCTGGACACCCACAACAACGTTCCTCCTCATTCCAGCAGGATTCAGACGTGACAATCAACCCCGGAGCTATGGCAAAGTCCCTAGTTCCAAATCTCGACGGTTCACAGACAACTTAGAGACCACCTCGACATTCGTCTTATTACAGCAGACGCAACGTCAGCAAAGAGGAGCCATGGCAAAGTTCCCAGTTCCAGGACTCGGCGGTGCACAGACAACCGAAAGTCAATCCTGACCCCATATGGCTAAAGTCAATCCTGACCCCGTATGGCCAAAGTCAATCCCGACCCCGTATGGCTAAAGTCAATCCTGACCCCATATGGCTAAAGTCAATCCTAACCCCGTATGGCCAAAGTCAACCCCTGACCCCGTCGAACACGGCTAAAGTCAATCCTGACCCCATGGAAAATGGCCAAAGTCAACCCTCGACCTCCCCGTCAAAGCAATACTTTGATTCGGGAGCAGGTCAACTCATTAATTACTTACGAGTCCTCTCGACTTATAAGGAAGAAAATTCTCTTGTGAGATCCTTACGACTCTCAAGAGAAAACGCACTTAAGGGTCCTCACAACTCCTAAGGAGAAAATACACCCGCTAGATCTTCACGACTCGTAGGGAGAAAAATCTTTATGAGACCCTCATGGCTCATAAAATTGAAAAGTCTTAGGTGGCAGATCTGAACCTGTTTCCTAAGCCATCGCTACCCTGCAAAGAGTCCAAGATGGACAGCTCCCTACTATCTACAGGCCGCACTTGCTAAAATCACATGGCAACAACACAACAAAGAGAAGAAAGCAACAGTGGGAGATAAAAAAAATGTGTATCTTTTATTCATGAATTTAATTGAGTACAAGACGAATTATATAAAAGAATAAAATAATGGATACATGTTATTCAAATATTACAAATGTTTAATTGATACAAAGGCAGCTACTGAGAAGGAGGCGTTTTCAATAAGTCAGCCAGTTGCTCGCGCGCTCCTCTTAACTCCTTTTCATGGTCAGCCGCTGTGGCCAGCTCCGCTTTGACTCGAGCCCGTTGCTCCAAGCCATACGAAAGTTTCTCATCGATTTCCCATTGAGCAACTTCGCGATTCCGCGTAACCCGCTCCAGAAGGTCGAGCTTTTACCTTAGTGCTAGTCCATCCGAAATGCATTTTCGCAAATTGTCAAAGAAAACCCTCAATTGCGCAGCGTTTGCTTCAACCTAGGCGCGCAGCCGGGCGGATTCACCTGAAGCCTCCTCGCATTCCTTTCGCCTCAAGGTCGCTTCTTGTTCGAAATGGCGGAAAAAGGGAACGCTCTGCTCAACCCATGCAGCCCATTGAGAATTCAAAGCCAACATTTCTGGAACGGGACGCCTGAGCTCAATCTTATGCAGACATGCCTCGATCTTCCTGTAGTAGTTAACCCAAGACTCGACGACGCCCTCGCTATGGAAGTTCACGAGCATCGCCAACATGAGAATAACTTCAGCGGCAAAATCTGCAGCAGATGCAAAGGCCTCGGCGTCAAGGTCCTCGACGAACTCGCTTAACATCCGCAGGCTATTCGCAGCACCCTTAGAAGAAGGGCGTCTAGAAAAAGGCCCTGTCGGCATGAGAATCTGAGACTCGAAGGGAGCTGGAGTCGGTGTGATTGCTGCAAAACAAATCATAGTCAGATATCGGTTTAAGAGATAAAGAAGATGCAAGAACGATGAAGGCTACTATACCGGATACGACAGGTGGCAGAGACGGGAGTACTGGTAGCGCGATGATTCTCTCGTCCCCTCCTTCAATTTATAGAGCTGTAATCAATCTAAAGTTAACAACGGCAGGGTCACCCATTAAAGAAAATAAAAGACGTCGGTTAGAAAAGATACTCACCAGCACCAGCAGGCAGACTAACTTCCGACTGGAAGGAGAAGTGCGGGTTCAACACTTGATACAGATGATCGAAAAGAACTCCTACAAGGTTACGACGATGCATGGTCAGTACAAGGAAGATGACGTCCATAATTTAAATTAGGCAAATCGCAAACCCATACCTTCCAGCATTTGAGAGGACACGAGAGAAGGCGAAGGGTCGGCGACCGTCAGAGCAGCAACCGGCGACGCTTCTTCGGGTGGCACGACCTCAATGCTCACCACACTTGCATTAGAAACAAAAGAAATGTCGTCAGAAGGGATTGAAAGGGATTGCGGAATAAAAAGGAAAACAATGACCCAAGATCTACCTGATGAGTCGCCAATCGAAACCGCGACAAGAGCATCACTAGGCGCAGCGACTCCTTCGCTCTCCTCCATTGGAAAGGTTTCGCCACCCGTAGCTTCATCCCCCAATTCTACGAGAGCCGTCTTGACACTCGCAATGACAGGCGATGGAAGGAAACCGCAAGGGGAAAGAGTGGCAGTTGGAGCAGTCCCGGACTCCTAAGAAAGAGAAGCTGCTTCGGGCTCGGTAGTTGTCGTCATCTCACCTGCCACCTCTTCACCAGGACTTGGCCCTGCAGGGTATGATATATGAGAATCCAAATATCAAACTCTAATAAAAGGACCCAGTGTTACGTTATCTTGGGACGGCTTTTCAATTACTTCCCGAGCCGCGTGTACCGCCTGTCTATGAGCGGTAGACAGGGCAGCTGGAGCACCCTCAGGAGAAATAGGGACAGGGGAAGCAGTGCTTGAGCCTGCACCTATAGCCAAGGCGGCATCACGTTCTTTCGCTGCACGCCTCTTGCGCTTCCTTTCAGCCTGAGCCGCGAGAGCTGACCTCCTCAGGACTTCCGATAAAGGTAGACCATTATCTGAACCAAGTTCTTCCTCCGGCGCCGTTACGACGTCCATCATCGGCTGCTTCTACAAGACCCCTAATGGCGACTTAGGGATAGCTGTGGCTGCAGTAGCCGGCGCTAACGATGCCGCTGCGTCACCACTCGCGATCGGCACTGCACTTGGGATAACTTGAGTCAAGGTAGTCCCTGCAATAAGATGAAAAAGAAGAATTAGTTTACCCATAAAAAGGGGGAATGAAGGCACAGTGAGCCTAAATGTACTAATGCCCAAGGAAGCGCGAAGCCTTTCCTCCTCTTCAAAAGTCTTGAGGGAAGCTGCTGTTGGGGTCAAAATTTGCACCCCGGTTCACCAAGTCAAAGTCAAGGTCAATCCCAAACCAGGTGGGCCCAAGCCCAGGTCAAGCGGGCCCATGCCCAGGTCGAGTCCGCGGCCAGCCTACCCCATGCCGAAATGAAATCATGTAATAAATAATTTTTATGTAATTTTTTATGCATGAATGGGCATAAAGCCAAATTTTTGTAAAGCCCATGGCTTATGTGCAAAAAGAAATGGCACATGAGCCATGGGATGGGAAAAATGCCATTTTGTAAAGCCCAAGGGGCTATATGTAAACATGTAAGCCTATATAAGGCAACATGATGATGAATAAAAAATGGACTTTTTTCATTCCCCTCAAAATCTAGGGTTTGTGCCTCTTTCCCCTTTCTCAAGGTTCTAAAAGCATTCTTCTTTCTTTTGAATTAAATCAAAAGTTTTACTCTTCCTTTTCCAAAACTAAATAGTTTTTCACAACAAAACCCACAAAGAGAAGCTTGGATCTTCCATTAGATCTCAAAAAAGGGAAGATTTTTAAATCTCACCCCCTTTCTCCAAGATCCGGCCAAACGAAAGGAAGAAGAAAGAGACCCGTCTCCAGAAACCCCACTTTGGGAAAGAACTAGGGCTCAAGGGGAGAAGCCCTTCATCGGCCTCAAAACATCCAAGGAGTTTAACTCCTCATATATATATATATATATATAGACACACACACACAAACACACACAAAATAATAAGTGCTCCTTTCTGAGAGTACAACTCCCATTGCAGGGACCAAGTCCCATTTGCCGCCCGAGCACCCACGTGCTGACATGTGGGGCGCTAGCGCCCTTGCGCTCAGAGCGCTAGCACCCAAAGCGCTAGCGCCCGAGCGCCCACGTGCTGACACGTGGGGCGCTAGCGCTCAAAGTGCTAACGCTCTTGCGCTCGAAGCGCTAGCGCCCAAGGCGCTAGTGCCCGAGAGCCCACGTGCTGACACGTGGGGCGCTAGCGCTCAAAGCGCTAGCGCCCTTGCGCTCAGAGCGCTAGCGCCCGAGCGCCCACGTGCTAACACGTGAGGCGCTAGCGCTCTTGCGCTCAGAGCGCTAGCGCCCATGTGCTGACACGTGGGGCGCTAGCGCTCTTGCGCTCAGAGCGCTAGCGCCCGAGCGCCCACGTGCTGACACATAGGGCGCTAGCGCTCAAAGCGCTAGCGTCCAAAGCGCTAGCGCCCTAGCGCCCACGTGCCTGGCACGTGGGGCGCTAGCACTTTAGTGCTCAAAGCGCCAGAACCCAAAGCGCTGGCGCTTTTTCCCACACATCCTTTGGATGCCCTTTCCCTTTTTTATTTTATATATATGTATACACACACACACACATACTCTACAACACTATCCCTCTCAAAAAAAATTTGGGTCGGGGCGCTGCCCCTCACCCCGCAAGGCGGCTGCTAGCCCCCTTGACCCCCACCCCGCTATCCGGATAGCGGGACCCCTGTAAAAACTCTGCGGGGCCCCCGATATATCCAAAACCCCTTTCAAAACACAACACTGCACATTTAGTTCGCATGACCAGTTTAACCCGTCAATCGGAGGTTCTCTCGTTCCAAAGACGAGGGGTAATTAACGACAGCTTAGTCCGCGGCTGCCGGAGATTCGGATCCCCACAATCAATAAACCCCAGCCAACCCTAGACAGGGAGAATCTGTAATGCGCCTGACAAGCGCGCGCGTATTCCCATCTCAATGGGGTGACGAAAAACACCCTACAGCTGCAAGAGCCTCTTCAGCGGAGATACCTGTTGAAGAAGAAAACGTCAGTCAAAGCACAATAATTAAAATAACCACGAAAAGATAAGACTGAAGTATACCTGATTGAACAATGGTGATCATCGCTGCTTCATCGTGAGCTAATTGCTTTGAAACCGCGATAGCAGCCTCCAGATCGGTATCATCCGGCGCCATGAATAAGCCTTCATTGGTCCCGTATTCGCTCAAGCCCTCGCTGTAAGGAGGGGCTCTTGGCCAAATACAACGTCCGCAGAAAGTATTGACTTCTTTTTCTTCTGCGAACGAGTGCCGGCAGCCGATAACACAAGCTTGCGCTTAGTGGGCAACTTTGGACGATGAGTTCCAATCTCCGCACCCACACCGGACTCGGGAGACGCCGCGACTACCGCTTTTTCGGGCACACAGGATAGGGACGGCTCACGTATAGCACGTGGTACCACAGCCACATCGTCTTCTCTCAAGGGAGGATGGACGATGGTCCCCGCTTCAGAGGAACGTTTGGATTACCTGCCGGGGCGGTGCCCTTGCAGTCAAGCAATAATCGCTTTTCTTCTCTAATAACGGCGTCCATCGAATGCTGGTACCATGCCACATATACGTTCAGGGCTTTTGGAACGCAACTCGGCTCACTAATAAAGAAATTGGAGCTGGTGTTCAACCGCATAAAATGGTGCAACGCACTCCGGATACACTCTTCAGTAGCAACCGGTTCTGCCAAGAAGGCCTTAAGCGGGACGCCCTGATTATAGCTTAATTGCTGGGCGAAACGATGCGGGTTGTACCTCATGAACAGTGCCGAATCATTCTACCTAAACACGAGAAAGCCCGTCCTGATGGAGTATAAATGAAGAATCTCCCGAGCTTTCAAGATAGAGGCCACGTCTTTAAATATGTCCTGCAATGGCTGCACCGTTTTTGCGGATTCCTTGCCGATGGTCAGAATCTTATCGGTAAAGTTCATGCCATCTCCAACCGTGCGCGGACGAAAGAGCAATCCCCTAGCTTCCCGCTGTGTCGGATTTACAATAGATGCGTCAACTAGCCGCATGATCCGAGAGAATTTATACTTGTCGTAGAAGCAAGGCCTTTTGTGGACACCGAAAACGCCAAGTACATGTAGCTCGATCCATGACATAAAATAATGGACCGAGAAGTTTATGTGCTGCACCCCTGGTTCATTAGTGTCTGCCGCCAAGCTGAGGCCGTGATACAAATGGGCTAACCCAGCGATCCCGACGGCCACTTGCATCCTAGCAACCATTCGGTGAGCTGGAAAAAAGACGGACGACCTCATATGGAGAGGGTGCATTGGAAGCGCAAACCAGTTTAGCCATAGCCCGAGGAACCCCAAAAAGAACGCTTCTTCGTCAATCCCAGGAGCTGCAAGCTCTGTGAAAGAGACGACCGGGGTGTTGGGGAGAAAGAAATTTCTCTGATCCGCCTCCGCTGCCGGCTGGTTGTCCAAACCGAAACCAAAAGGATCGTCGAGTTTGGAAAATTTCGTGGCTTCCTTCGACAGGACTTCTGAGTAGAGAAAACGGGCGATGAAATCTGTGAAATTAACCCCACGGCCTCCGGATTCGAGAAAAAGGCTTTCATAGATATTCAACACCTTTATCAAACTCGGGAATTGGTGTTGAACAGCATTCTCCGGGGTAAGACCCATTACCACTGATTTGGTGGCAAAGATGTACTCGTCCTGAGGAAGCAGCTCCTCGTAGTGCTCTCCTCTAACAGGTAAGCCAGAGACCTTTGCAAACACTTCTAAAGAAATTGAGACTTCTCGATCCAACAGAAGGAAGGTGTGGGTCGGAATATTCCATTGCTCCAGAAATGCCTTGACCCACCATGCAGGAGGCGTAAAATATTGAAAGAGAGAAGCGTAAATCGCGGGATACAACCCGAGCTTCAGCAGCTGCGACTTCTTGGCCGACAAAATATAGCGGGCCCATTGCAAATACCCAGCTGGATGAAGAGGAATTAGGTCTATCATATACGGCTGTCCCCAAGGACGCGACTCACCCTGGCATATACGCCGTCCTAGAGTATCCAAAGCCGCTGCCGGCTGTACGGGTATTGCAGCCATAGAAGGCCGAAGGAGACCCTATGAAGTCCAATTGACCTCCTCCACAGCATAATTTATCGGGGGTGCATCTGCATAAGGGATCGCCGAAATAGGCTCCGAAGGCGTCAAACAAGAAAAGTTCCGTCGGCCCCTGATAATTTGACTATACCATCTACCCCATAAATGAAGATTCTTTCGCTCCAGGTCATGATCTTTGATCAACGCAAACACTTCCCTATCAACAGGTGCTTCGGGGAATCCACTTTTCGAACGGACGAACGGGAAAGAAATGTCGAAAGACATAGTACCTGCGCGAAAAGGGACAAAAAAATTAGCCGTCAATGCTACAATTTAAGTTCGGCACTTGGCACTTTAAATTCGTGCCGCACTGCAATGCAGTAAAAAGGGACCAATGGGGGACCCGCACAATCTAGATGATAACTCATCATTAATAAAACAGTCTCATCATTTGATGAGACAGTCATTAAATGAGGAAATCCTAAAAGGATTCTCATTTAATAAGGGTCCCTCGGGCCAAGGAGTAAATCTCCCTTGAGAGCAGTGCTCTTCAACAGATATGACATCTGTCATAATTAATGATGAAGGAATAAAAATTCCCCCCAAATTTTTTTTTGAAGAGTTACGCTCTGAAGATGGAATAATCCATCAAAAACTTTAAGAAGCAAAGCTTTATTGAGTTAAAAACTCTGGGATCTTTAAGATTTGCAAGATGAACTCTAATGGTTCTTATTTAAAAAATGGGTTAAGAGACCCTAAGAAAGATCTCTTTAGATCTATGGTTTCAAGAGAGCAAAGCTCTGTTAACAAAACCCTAAAAAGTTTTCTTTAGATCTATGATCTGAAAATAGTAAGGCTCTGTTAATGGGTGAAACCCTAGATTATTAACTAATCCCTTCAAAGATTTAATCTTTACCTAAATTTTGACAGAGTTATGTCCCTAAGAAAGTTCTTAAGACAAAGAGGTATGCTCTGAAGGAGAATTAATTCTCAGAAAACAAAAAAGAAAATGAACAGAAATCATCTCAAGCACTGAGAGCCGTTTCAACTTCTGAGTTGATCCAATGGCACAGATGTTGCCACCGGTGCACTCACATGTAGGCCACGTGAGTGCAACGGTGGGGGGGCATTTGTTTCCCCAATCAGAGCAAAGCTCTGTTCAAATTTTAAATTTTGAAATGAAGCAGCGCTTCATAGCTGCGCCAGCGCTAAGAGTCAAAGACTCTGAGGCAGCGCTCACGTGCAAAACACATGAGCGCTAGCGCTAAGAGCGCTGCATTCTAAGCAGCGCACCACATGCAAAGCACGTGAGCGCTAAGAGCGCTGCACTCTAAGGAGCGCACCACGTGCAAAGCACGTGAGCGCTAATGCTAAGAGCGCTGCATTCTAAGCAGCGCACCACGTGCAAAGCACGTGAGCGCTAGCGCAAAGAGCACTACAAGCAGCGCATCATGTGCAAAGCACGTGAGCGCTAGAGCTAAGAACGCTGCACTCTAAGCGGCGCACCACGTGCAAAGCACGTGAGCGCTAGCGATAGAACAAAATATTCTCGGCCTTTTGATCAAAGATCCAACGAACATGATTAAAAATCATCAATTGACCATAATAAAATTCTGTTAAGGAAACATTCATCAGAATCTTTCCAAACAGGAAAGATTATGCTCTGAAAATCAGAGCGTCGTTGGATCAATGATCCAATGGTGATTAAAAATCATCAAAATACAGAATAAATTCTGTATGGGGAAAATTATCCAATCTTGTTAAAAACAAGAAGATTGCCTTCTGTAAATCAGAAGCCCTTGGATCAAAGATCCAACGGGGGAAACATCCCCAAATCAATTAGAGAAAAGATCTCCTTAACCGATTCAACAAATCAGCCTACCCTATATAAAGGCCCCAAGACTTCAAGTCTGATAGAGAGGAACCCCCCTCCCCACAAACTTTGAGAAAGTTCTGAGAGAAGAGCAAGCTCTTGACAGAAGAAGAATTTCTTCAAGGTAAAATAAACAGATCAAAGCATTTCATCAGAAAAAGAACTTAGTTTTTAGGACAGATTATAGATCTATAAGACAAATTGTCTTTCACAAAAGAGATCATAATATCTCATTATAAAAAGGGGGAGAATAATTCAATTCTCTTAGGATCATAGATCCATAAAGGCAAAGCCTTTCACCAAAAACATAAGAGATTGAAACATCTCCTGTAAAATAAGAACTTTGTTCTTAGATCCATGAGACAAAGTCTCTTATAAGAGAGAATTCAATTCTCAGAGCGCAAAGCTGCCTAAAAAGAGCCCTAGCGCTCCAATTAAAAGAAGCGCCTCAGCGTTTCAAATCTAGCGCACAGCGCTGCAGAGCCTTAGCGCTCCAAATTTAAAGAAGCGCTTTGCGCTCCAAATTTCACAAGAAGCGCTCTGCGCTCATTGACTGGCGCTCAACGCCAAGCGCGCCACGTGCTCCTCACGTGTGCGCTACTTAAACAAAAGCGCTTTGCGCTCTTTGACTGGCGCTCACCGCCAAGCGCGACACGTGCTCCTCACGTGTGCGCTACTTTCACAAGAAGCGCTCTGCGCTCATTGACCGGCGCTCAGCGCCAAGCGCGCCACGTGCTCCTCACGTGTGCGCTACTCAACAGAATCGCTCTGCGCTCATTTACTGGCGCTCAGCGCCAAGCGCGCCACGTGCTCTTCATGTGTGCACTAAGAGAACATAAACTATTCTATAAATAAAGCCCCAGAGCTATGATGAGTGCTCAACACTCAATAAAAGACAAAAAGATTGTCAGAACTCAAACCAATGCTCAGCATTGTTAAATGTTTAACATTTTAACTGAATGGGCCGAGCTCAAGTTGGCCACAGATCCCTAATTGAGCCCATATGCTCATAAATCATTGATCTTAGTCCTAAATTGGACTACAGATCTCCCAACCAATATTGGTTCGAGGGTACATCTCTTCACTCCTCTGATATTTGTCATTGTAATCCTTCAACGTCTTCAGAGAGGTGATGGGTCCCGACAACCAGACATTCCATGGACTGTGGGATCCTTAAACTCATGGACTATGATGTCCTTAAACTTTACGGACTGTGGGGTCCTTAAACTCATAGACTATGACAGTATTTAAACTTTACAGACTATAACGTCTTTAAACTATGGACTATGATGTCCTTAAACTTCATGGACTATGATTTCCTTAAACATCTGGACCGCAATGTCCCTAAACTAAACAATAGAGCACAAATGCTCTCTTATTGGATCTAAATGATCCTGTTAAGTAGATCTTAGTCTAAAATTAGACTAACGTATCCTTAACAAACGTTTAAGTTGATCTTGATCTCAATGAGATTAACGATCCTTAAACCCAAACTAAATCCAAATCTAAGAAAATACGGATTTGGACTAATCCACGCCCTACGGGCGACAACATAAATTAGTCTCCATATATAATCCACGGGCAACCAAAAACAAAACAAACACACACGACACGAAGTGACCATCTGAAGAAGGAGAAAGTGGCTACCGCGATGCGGTAGCATAATTAACTGTAGGGGCTTGCGCCTGCAGGGAAGAGCGTCCCCACAATGAAAAACCCCTCAACGAGGGGGAATCTGACGAAGTCTGCTACATCGGCCGCATCCGTCTAAACAATCGATACACGGTGTCATAAATCAACTTAGTATCACCGGAGAGGTGGACGGATAAAACCAAATAGTATCTGTCCCCAAATTCAGGAAAGACGTTTGTCTTCCGGTCTTTCGACGGAGAACACCCGTAATTTTGGGGGATTTTTAGTGTTAGAGGTTGCCAATCGAACACACCGATGGCGTAGGGGTGGTGTGATGGACATCATCCACCGTGTTCGTGATCATGATTCATGTAAAATTTGCCTAACGGTAAGCTCGAGATTAGCTTTGAGCAATAGTGGGCCGTGGTCCCGGGTATGTACGGGATATCCTTCAAAATTCGAGAATAATTTCTATCAATAGATTTCAAACTCGGGAAAAGGGTCAGGATAACGCAGTCCCGTTTCATTATCGCGCTCTATCGGTTGGTAGTCTAACTGATAAGAAGGTGTGCAACTGGAATAGATTGTGAGGGAATAAAAATAGAAGAACAAAAACAGTGAGATATTATAAGTCAAATAATTTGAAGGCCGGCATAAGGATTCTAGGATAATTTCCTAAGTCGATAAGAATGATTCAAGATGTATGCAAGAGGAAATTATAGATGCAAATAAGAAGAAAAAGAATTGACTGGAGTTTAAAAAAGTAGGAGAAATCCAATAAGAAGGAAACGTTAAAAAGGTAAGGAACAAATAAAGATCATGGAGTCGCAAAGGCTGGGGTTTAGACTACTAGTATCGTACAACTTGTTTTAAAGGTAGAAGAAGGATGGTCCAAGAAATACAAGTAAGGGGGTAACTTAACTGGAATCTTAAAAAATTTCCGGAGATGAATGTCGGTGATTGGGAATCTCGAACACTATCCTTCTTTGACAACAGTCGAGGGTAGCGTGGAAAATCCCTAGCTGCTCTATGCATAGTAACTCCTATAGAAAGTAGTCATTACAATCTACCCTCCTTGAAAAGAATTTCGTCCTCAAAATTCTCACAAGAAGTATGCCACGACAGGATAAGAAAAGGTAATCATGTCACTCGTCGTTTTCATGTTCGCTGGGATTGCGATTCTATGAATCGAGAGTTCTCTCGAATCGAGAAGTTCAAAATCCCAAGCAGTTGCTACTCCTAAGTTAACAAGAACAACCTAAGGAGACAGGTAAGGATAGTTCTAAAAGATGCAAGCGGAAAAGAATGAACAAGCTTCAAGAAACCAAAAGTCAAGATATGATCTTTAAGAAAGTCGAAAGTGAAGTTCAAGATGGATTCAAAGAATAGGAGGAGTTTCAAAAGAAATGCTAAATATTGTTGGATTTCTAAATTTTTGTGATATCTGCTTTCAATAGTCATGTATAATTAATCTGCATGGGCCACCACTAAAACCTATCACGCCCCATTTCCCAATAGATGGTAGCAGGCACGTGACTAGGTACACGACGTTTCTATACTAAGAAAAGAACTTCAAGACAGTTAGGTTAAGCGTTAAAACAAGCAGTTTAATACAACAAGAATTTTTAGCAAGAAATAAATCCAACTACATTATTACATTTCAAATTCCGTAACATTCAAGGAAGAACTGATAACAAATCTGAATAATAATAAATATGATACAATTGAAATGGAAATAAATAAAAAGCCTTAACATATATTCATACTATGAAAGGAACTAAAAGGCAGCTAGAAGTTCTCTGATATCGCGACCTCTCCCTCAAACACCCCATCTGTCCCTGTATCACTTTACGAATATTCCCAAAAAGAAAAGAAGCAAAACGGAATGTCCATCAGCGAACTTGCGCTCGACAAGTCTCACACTTAAAACATGGTTATTTTAGAAAACAACTTTAATGCAGTAATATAAACATGTGAACAATATGGTATGAAGTATACAGATAAGCATGGTAATAAACATGAAATGACTAAGCATGTAATCAGGGTAATGAGCATGTTAAGAATGAATAAGCACATAATAAGTTTTACTATACTAACACGAGTTTGTTTTGTAAGAGTTCAACCCGCTTCAGGAGCTGTACCGTTTCGGCTCGGTATCACAACAACACGAATTCATGAGTTAGTAATATACCGTTTCGGCCCGGAACCACATCAACACGGATTCACGGATTCATGTGTTAGTAAAAAGACTCCTGGAGAAAATTGAAAGCATCTCATTTCCCAAACTACCCCAACCCTGTTTCTAAACTACTGGTCTCATATATGAATCAAACATGGGTCCATGGATACATGTTGTATAATTTCATGTCAAGTCACGGATTCAAGAATACACGTATTCACGAAGTTCATATGAGTTTGCATGTCATGAAAAGATATAAAGTGAAATATCCACAAGCATAAACCAAAAACGGTAGCATAAGAAATACTAAAAAAATAATAGTTACTCAGCTCATATGAACTTAGGATAAAAACAAGAAACGTAGTTCTAGGTGTAATGCAGACATGAGTTCAAGTCTCGCTTAATTCCGACTATAAGTTTGCGAGATATACGCATTTTTGTATCGCTGCGAATAACAGATCAGAATCTTTTTAGCCCAGACAAATGTTTTTAAAATGCAGCTTGCGATACTTTTCGTCGGTTTTCAGGTCTCAAAAATAATTAGGAACATATAGGTCTTTCGGTCTACTTATCTAAACATCTTGGTTTCGCGCGATTTGGATTCCTGAAACTCTAGTTATGGTTATGTTAACATAAGAGTTTAAAACAAATTCTTTATTTTTTGAACAGCAACTATGAGATGTCTTGCAGAGCTTATATCGGATCGTTCTTTACATTTCTGAGTCACCAATTATATAGGAAAGTTATAGATATGATAATTAGGCATCCATACATCTAAGATTTTTCAAAAACTGAGTTCTATATCTCGAGTTATGTCATTTTTAAAAACAGTGCGCAATCGGGACATATTCTTTCCAAATTCGACACATGATTTAAAAACACATAATTTTATAAATTCCGTCGGTTTTTAGGAAAACTTTAAAACTAAGAAAATCTAGATTCTAGTTGTCGAAAACACTTTGAAATGCTTAGTTTGGGCATCAGAAGACAGAGTTATGGGTTTTCGAAGGAGACTGTTAAAAAATAGTTTTCTGGATTATGAAAGCAATGAGTAAAAGCGACGTAAATTCCAAATCGCTGTTTGGTTCGGCTTGAAATTTTTACAATGCGTTTAGAAAAATATATTCTATTATAACTCATTTTCTTGAAATTTTCAAAAGTTGAAATTAATTTCTAAAAATTATTTTAAAGATAAAGGCATTTAAGATCGTATTTGAAAATGACAAAAATATGGTATTTATTTGCAGTTTCCTTTTCTTTTTAGAAAATTAAATATAAATAATTTTAAAAAACAGCGATATAAAGGAGTAATCCCATTTAGGTCACCGATTCTAACATATGGATCATGAACCTCAACAAAGTCTTACACCGGAAAATTCTTATTTTCATGAAACTCTTCTATAAACGTATTATCATGCAATATATGGTTCCATGGTATCCCTAATTAGTATAATTCTAATTCCGCGATGTGGAAGTATGTTATCATACAAAAAATAGTAAATACACATAAAAATTGAACAAGAGGCAACAAATACGTTTAGACAATCATATGCAACTAAATCTACATATATAAATATATATTTCATTAAGGACTACGACAAGGTAAGACGGCGAGTTCATGAAAGAGCACGAAAATAGGAGGAGAGGGACGAGGACTTGCTCGCGGTGTGAGTCGGTATAACAACCGGTTCATCGTTTTCTATACCCTAATAGCAAAAAGCAACTTGTCACATTCACGACTCGAGAGAGAGGAAAGGGAAAAAGAAAAAGAGAAGAGTTTTGAGTTTGTAGAGTTTGAGGGGAGGAAGGAGGGAGAGCTCGAATAAAAGAAAGGTTTATGGTCATAAAAATTATTCATAACCATTTTAATTATTATGTGAATTAATTTTGGGGATTTTGAGAAAAAGAAATTGAAAGATCATGAAAGAGTTTAAAGGTTTTTTTTGCAAGATCTAATGTTCAAACAAGTGACAAATGGAACAATGTTGAAGTAACTTAACCAATGGGATACAAGTTTCTTCTTGCACATATATAACAAGAATTAAATATACACCAGCGTTTGAAAGAAAAATGGTCTTTTATTAAAGTAGGAAAACACAAAGATATATGTATTTTGGGGTCGTTACAGTTTTTACAAAGGAAATCCCTCATGGCCTAGTCATTCGTCTTTATACGCCTTTTATTTTCTTTTTTTTTTAATAATCTTTTTATATATACTGTCCTATTATTAAATATCCCTAAAGTTACATCAAATTACATGATTGCCACTTATAAAAAATTAGGGTAACTAGAAATGTTCTTGAGTGTGCAATATTACCTAAAAGTCTAAGACATCAACACAAGACACAATCTATATCATCTAATTTACTACATCAATCTTTATAATGGAGAGGTCAGTAGATTCGAAAACTAAAAAAATATTGGTTCATATTTTGTGTTGCAAGGACTTGTATAATTGTTAGCACCAACTTACTTAGGATCTTTTTCATTATCAAAAGGCATTGGAGTGTGCATTATTATGGCAAAGTATGAGGTTTCACATATAACCACATGAGCCTCCCTATCGAATATTGAATTAGGAAATTAATGAACCAATGGTTAAATATTGGAGCCTCTAAATACCAAAATATATAAAAATATATTGGAGAGAATCTGAATCCTTCCACACTATATAGACACATGAATATTGTTGTGAGCTACCTTTAGAATTAGTAAAAGAAAAAAAATGGTAAATCGCTTAATACTAAAGGCCAGTTTCTCTCTATAAGTTAAAAAAAGACGTGGAAAAAGCACCAAAAACAAAAACAAAATATAATCGGAGAAAGACCGAGGACTCGGTGACGAAAGAAAAGGCCATGGCCATTCACATTAAGCATGGACTGCATATCGTCAAGATCTTTGATGAAAGCAAAGTGAGAAGAAGGGAGGAAGAAAAAAAATTTGCTAATTGCGTTTAGAATTTGTTATTTCATGAGAATTTTAAGGTCTCAAGTCATTTCATGCATATATTTCTTTCCACATTTTCAAGAGAAGAAAAAACAAAAGGAAAATTTATTTTTTAGAAAGTAGTAAATGAAAGAAATTTTTCCTCTTTCAAATGCAGAAAGTGATTAAAAGAAAGAAAGATACAAAAAAAATAATTAATTAATTAATTTTGCAGGAACAATTCAAGAATTTTCTTCCTAAACCGAAACTAGTCAGTATATATATAGATATTCTATATTGTACTAATATTTTTATTTTTATTATATTAAAAGATAAGTATTTATATGGTTAAAGTATATTCTCATGCTATTACACTGATTTTTAATTATTTCAATATATCAGTATATACCAGCACCGGTCAATGCTGAATATCACGTCGATCCAGACTCTCTAACACCCACCTTGCTGCTCGAGGTACCAACACTGACAGTGGGACCGCCGGTGGTGACATGTTCTCTAGAGAGAAGAACTGAGAAGGACATGATACATCTAAGTCACACAACACCGAAGTAAACAGCAGCACCGAAAGAGTCCTAAACAAAATGAAAGCAAAAGGAGGTTAAAGTCATGGCGTCGAGCTAGCCTTGATCAATGGCCAAGTCCTGAGATGAGTCCAAGTCATCTTTGTCATCCTCTTGGGTCACCCTTTGTGAATCAGGAATAATCTCCAGCATTTTCCTCTTAGTCTCTGCTGGAAGCAAGGGAAGACCACTCAGAGATGTTGGCAATAATTCAACCAATCAAAACAGAAAATAAGAGTCTTTTTACAACAACAACAACTGAGCCTTTGTTACAAAAGATTAAATAACTTCAATCTAATCATACACCCCCAACTAACCGGTATAATCACGAGATCCCACGCGTTCCTCTCTCCCCTAGGTACCCTACACTCTCGCTGTTTACCCCTAAGCGATTTTGTAACAACCACTATTTTATAATAATATTTTTATACAGTTACTTTTGTACTTAGTGGTATTCTATGAAAATCCTCCTTTTCGTTCTTTTTTTTGAAACATATCTTTAAAAATTATTCTTGTATCAAGAATCCTTATGTGCTGAGTTGGTTTCAACACAAGAGTTCTAATCTTAAGGTCACATATTTGAACCTGGCTGAAATAAATTAGTTTGATTTTAAATCCCTAAGTTTTTTAAACTAATACCATATTTTAAAACTAATACCATAAAGTCATGGCGTCGAGCTGGTTCGCTCCATGCGATCACTATATAAACTCTTTCTTCCAGACGATTCAGGTAGGTCGAACTCATTCTAATATACCACTACCCTGCCATTATTATTTCTCGGTATTTAATTGTCGGAGGGTCCTACGTTGGTTTTCCACACCGGGACTTTCCTTGCAGGTGGTTTGGTGTCAATGGCAACCCACAACCAATTGAGATCCACACGCTCAATTCTCACCTCAAATCTCAACTGTTCATCCTTGTTGATAACAAGATCGACGGAGGACAACATCTGTGGAAGACTCCGACCTCCATCAATGTTCTCGTGCATGAATCCAATGAAAGAATTCTTTGGACACCGAGAACCGACCTTCCCCATCTCACCATCATCACAATCCTGCAAAGTCACACACTGAAGTTCACATCGTACAAATTCCGGCATCACCTCTGGTCATTGGTCATCCTAGGAAAACCACCACTTACGAAATCCATCACCCTTGCGTCGACGGCGTGATACATTTCGCATCCATGGATAGAAAATCAATGTACTATTCAATACACGCCAGTCAAACCAAAAACCGACAAGCTGATCTCGTATACCAACTTCCCACCACTTTGCATCCGTCCGCAATTTGAGAAATTACGACAAGATAATTCTCCAAGTCGATGTTTACAACAAACACCACAAATTTTAACATGGCGCGGCTTCTAAGCATTTGTAAAAAAATGTTGGTGTGCATATGCACAGGAGCGTTTCCTATGAATTCCCTCACAGGAGGCTGGGGTGAGTGGGACCCGCCCTGCCACCCTGCCTCTTGTGAGCCGCGTTCTCATGATATGTCTTCTGCACGTGAAAAGGCCATAATCCCTATTTGAATAAATATTCACTAGAATCTAAGCACCTGTTAATTGAAAAATTAATTATTTTTTGGAGAGAAGAGAAAGAGACGTAGAGGGTTATAATAATTAAAATGCATCTGTTAATTTAAAAATTAATTATTCTTTTTGTAAGAAGAGAAAGAGATGAAGAGGGTACTAATAATTAAAAAATTAATTATTATTTTTAAAAGGAGAGAAAGATATCCGACGTTCTAGTATTTTTTGGGAAGGAAGAGAGATATAGAGGGTTTTACATATAAACAATTAATTTTTTTTGATAGAAAAAAGAGAAAGATGATGTGGACGGCCTAAGAATAATGAGGGTTTATATGTAAATTTTCATTTAAAAAAGGATTTATGTGTAAATTTATAAATAATGAGGGTGTGTAAATTTTTATTTCAACGCATTATTATTTTTTCCGTTTTCTTAGGTGAGGTGGAGGCCTTAGAAGGTGAGTTTTTTCCTCTCTTTTCTTTAAATTTTGAAAAAATGAAGATGGTGGAGCTTTTAGTTTTTTGTCTTGTCTTTTTCTTTGAAGTTGATGACGTGAAGGCTTGAAGAGTTAGGGATTCTTTTTTTTTTTTTTGTATAAAAAAGGAGAGGAGTGGACCTCTAATCGAAGGGTATATGCATTATATATGTTAGCATTTTGCATGTGTCATATTTGTTGCTTTATCCTAATTAGAGTCCAAAAAATTTATAAAACCCATCGATAAATATAAAATAGGGGGTTTTGGTTTAAAATTATTTTGAATGTTAATAAGTAAATAAAATACTCATTTTAATAATTTGGATCAAGAGTATTCTAGAAAATATTATAATATGTTATTTACCAAATTTTTGTAAAAGAAGATAGTTATAAGTAAATTAAAGTAAAATTTTAAAAATGTTAAGATTAAAATAACTTCTAGAAAGTTCTTTTTTGTCTTAAATTTGAGTATAGTGTACATTGAATTTGAAATTCAAACTAATTTCTAGAAAAAAAAATTTGTCTCAAGTTCTAGAAAGCTCATTTTTTCTTTATTTTTCAAAAGAATGAGAAATTTAATTATTTTTGCCTTTTTTTTTATGATGCAGAGGCCCTAAGATTTGAGAAATTCTCTATTTTTTGTCTTTGTCTTTCAAAAAATGGAGAAGGTGGACACTAACCAATGTCATTTGCACTATATAATAGTATAGATATATATACACACGCATAAATTAAAGTTTCAAATTTGGAGAAGTAACCTAACCTTTTGTTATAAAAACATTTTAGTTATAGTGGTAATTTTAGTTATAGTTACCACCATAGCAATATTATCTTTGTGTTATGTTTATGAACTCAATTTAGTAATATAGTCTTCGAATTTGTAGTTCCATTAATAGAATTACGGATTTTTGTTGTAAAATCTCAGACGGGACAACATTAACAAAATATCATTGTGCCCCTGGTGGAACGGGAAGTAAACATAATGTTTAATATCCTTTAAATTTGGGGGTTTGAGGCACAATAGCTACAACTATGCAATTACCTATAATTTTTGTATGAGTCTTATATTAATACAAAGACATCGACTTTATTTTATTGCATTTTGCAGCTTTAAATAATAGTAGAATCGCATCATCGAAACCTAGCTAGAGTGCCTAGCATACAGAAGAAACTCTCACTACGGAATACAATCGGACATTTGATTTTCACCTTGAGTGACACATATCTCGAACTCAAGCAATTGGATAAACCGGTCCGATGGCGATTCCACACATACCTTGAGGTGCTTCAACATCCTTTTGAATCCTCATATATCCATCCTCGCCCCATGACGTTCCCCATTGGTTCTTAAGCAACCAGTAATCCATCCGTGTATCAGAGTCGGTTCCATAGCCGACGAAAGTCACGGCATGGTTAAGGGAGCGAGGATCGTTGTTGCACGGACCATCAAACACGCCGCCTATATAATGATGGAAGGCATCACTGGCATGTATGCCAACAGCGACAGGCTGTTGTGACACCGCCTGCATAAGTGCAGACTCGCTATTCGGCGTTACAGTTTCATAGCTAGAGATAGTAGCTACAGAAGATACGGATTTGCAGGACCCCTGTGCCGACTGGTACTATGGATAGTTATTTTCACTTGTAAGGCCTTGGTTGTCGACAATAAATTGGAAGGCAGAGCTTAGCAGACCTCCTCCGCATCCATTATCGTTACCGTTAATGTCGCAATCCACAATCTCTTGCTCTGACAAAGATATTAAATTCCCCGTCGAGATTTGATTGATCCCTTCCATTGCTGCCGCTGCCGCAAAAGCCCAACAACATCCTATATGTATATTCACATAAGAACATCATGATCCTTAGCAAAAATAAATAAATAAACAAACAAAGAGCTCAATGTGGCTGTGTGAACGTTCACAACCCCACCAGCTAAGAATGAAGTCTTAAAACAGGAGGAGGTGATCCCTCCGTTAAGTTGTGTTTAGATCCACCTCCTGAGATTGCGTGTATCTTTATAGCTAATAGGATTGTGAATGTTCGCATGCCTATCTTCCAATAAGTAAAACCAGTTAATTTCTTGATCCTGTGAAACTAATTAATTATAATATCCAAGGGATCATGGATGATGATGATGAGCAATGCTATGGACTCCATTTCTTGAGGATCCTGCTACCTGATTTCTTTACCTACCAGGTGTTCTCTCTCTCTCTCTGTGTGTGTGTGTGTGTGTGATATATTAGGTTAGAAAAATACATATGCATATGTATAATAGCTTAAATTTAGTCCTCATGATATGATTGCATCAACTAAGAAAATATCCACCCAAGATGTTTAAAAGTTTTAATTACTTTATACGAATAATACTTTCCATGTTCTGAAATATTTGTCCATGATGCCTGACGCATTCGCACGCGCACCACGTGTGTAGAAATAAATATCTCTGGATTGCCATCGCAACTATGAAGTTTCGATGTATCGGTGCTATATATCTGTATTTTAGCTTTCTTTTTTATGCATGTCTTTTAATGATTCGCAGCCGGTTCCGAATAAATTTACCAAGCAGATTAGAAAGATGGTCAATAGAAGAGAAAATACTAACCTAGTGAGCCAGAATGGATAATTTGTCATTATTAATCCATCTTCCTGAAAACGGTTTATACGGAGCAAGTATATTTCATGGTACTTGAGAAAAATATATGTTGAAGTCAAAAGCTATCAAGATTTAAATGCTCGCTTATAGTCTTCCAAGATATTTTATATTCTAAGGCAAGGTGACAATAAGTGCATGCTTTTGCATGTTTTGGTATGTAGATTCAAGGTTATGCATGGCTACGACCCTTTCTTATGATTTCTTATCATAATTTTCTGCACACTTATAGTTGATAGATGCAGTTAGATCATATCTCTATAAGGGAAAACTTAAAATAACAACCTTTATACTAAAAAAATTATGTATGCCATTACTTAGTAGTTAATGGTTTTAAGACGCAAAAGCCATTTGAGAAATACTTTTCCTACCCACTATTAATCCATATTCTCAATATAGTCATTGAATTTGCACGCGCACATAATAAGAAGGAGAAGACAGTAATGTGACGGAAGAAGAAAAAAATGACATTCCTCGTTCTCTGTTTCAGCATCAATCTTCTGATATGAACTAATGATGGCTTTCACATAGGCTTTTCCCTTTAGAGACTTCTTAGTGTCCAATGGAAAACATACATCAGATTTGTGCAGGTCGGGTTCTTCTATGACTTTTAAGAGTCTCAACTGATTCTGTAAATTACACTCTTGTTGGGTGATACTTTTATCACTTCTCATTGCAGGTGCGCTCTCTAATATTCATTTTGAATGTAATATTATAGATATCCATGCCTCTTTATGTCAAAATTACTTATATTGTCAATGTTTGATTGTCTAGTTGTTGGTGATGCGTCCATATCAGGGACAGAGGTCACTCCCGTTCCTCCAGGTATGTTTATATATTATATAGGGCATGTATATTGATTTAGAATGCTATATCATAAATATACACACATTCCTTTTGCTCTTAGTCGTCCAACTCATTATCATGGGCTGCTTGATGAGATTAGATTTGCGCCTGATGATCTACAAGAGCTTGTTCACTCCCTGTCATATGTGTAAGCAGCGCTATATGCGAGTTTACCTTGTTAGTATGTATGTACTGAAATTAATTAATATTATTCAAATTTTGATACATGCAGATACCAGAGGAGCACATCTTCTATCTCTGTAGGTAAGGCTTTGAATTTGTTGATTTTGGTATTTCTTGTCAATTTTATAGACCAGTATGTGCTAAATATAATGTTCTGACAGTTGGTAGGGGGAAGGCAACATTCGAGGCTGCTGACCCCAGTCCTGGATGCCGCACACGGACGGCACCACGGAGGTTGGGAGAGAGGCCGAGGACTGGGCTCTAGCAGGGCCCATATGAGGTTGGACTCCACCCCGGTGGTTACTTCCTCCGTCTCCAGTGAGCGACGTATCCAGCAGGAACAGGAGAGCTTGAAGGCCACCGTTCAGGAGTTGAATGAGATGGCCGGTATGTATACTACTTAATAGTAAAATATAATGTCATATTATAGATATCAACATATCCAATATCAGTACATAGCCTGAGCTTATTTGGTTGTAGACTTATGTTTTATTAATCATACATGTACATATCTAATTAAAATAAACTACAGTTTTCCAAACTAGATATCCAAATGGGGTTTCGAAATAACTCGATAATGATGAGAATTCGAATGTGGGTGTAGGAGCGGGTGGTTGAGCAGGCCCAGGCCTGGGGAACGATTTTACCGGACAGAACGATCCGAGGCTGCTGACCCCAGTTCTGGACGCCGCACACGGAGGGCACCACGGAGGTTGGGAGAGGCCGGGGATTGGGCCCTAGCAGGGCCCATATGAGGTTGGACTCCACCCCGACGGTTAGTTCCTCCGTCTCCAGTGACCGGCATGTCCATCATGAACTGGATAGCTTGAGGGTCAGTGTTCAGGAGTTGAAGGAGATGCTGGTATGTATACTACTTTATAGTAAAATATCATTTCATATTATATACATATCAACATATCCATAATTAGTACGTAGCTTGAGCTTATTTGGTTTTAGACTTAAGTTTGATTAATCATACATACATATGTAATTGAAATAAACAACGCTTTTCCAAACTAGATATCCAAACAGGGTTTCGAAATAACTTAATAATGATACGAATTCGAATAATAAACAGTTCTTACACGCTTCTTACACACGTTATATCCAGAAGCGACAGGGTAGATCGGCCGAGCCTCCACACGCATCTCCTTCGGCTGCGGCTCCGCAAGCCACTACATCGGCTGCGGTTCCGCAGACAGCTCCTGTAGCTCCACCGCCCACTCAGACTCCCGCTCGCGATGAATTGCAGAGTTTATTGACCGAGGAGCAGGCGCGCGTTATTCTATCGTTATTCAGAGGTGGAGCTGGACCGAGCTAGGGTAGATTTTTGGTTCTTTTTTTTTGAAACATGTATTTATTTATATCATACACATTGTACTACATTTTGAAACGATATTGATATTGGTTTGTATTTATATCATATTCAGTTTTTGTGTTTCTTTTGTATATTATATATATGCGTGAGATGTGATTATGAATATTGCAATATATGATTTGATTGATGTATATATTATTGTGCACAGGGCGGGAAAAAATCAAGCAGCCCATTTTTTTAAAAAAATTTTCAGACAATATGTACCTACGGATTAATCCGTAGGCACACATGCTTTTCCTACGGATATGTCCGTAGGGGCAAAATATCAGAAGTAACTGATATTTCCCCCAGATCTCAGTGCCAGGGGGTTGGGAAAGCCCCTACGGCTATATCCGTAGGGGATACTGACTCTCCCCTACGGCGTTATCCGTAGGGGCAAAATATCAGGAATCCTGAATTTGTGCCCCTACGGAAAGGTACCTACCCATATATCCGTAGGGGGTAGTACATTCCCCTACGGATATATCCGTAGGTCCAAGTAATTTATTAAAATAAACCGTAAATAATATAAAATCTTATACCCTACGGCGTAATCCGTAGGGGAAACTGGACCTACACATATATCCGTAGGGACAAGAATTTAACCGTAGGGGCAAGTTCAGGGCCTCAACTTGCACCTGCGGCCTTTGCACCTACGGGGTATTTTTTCGCCCCTACGTATATATCCGTAGGGGCAGTGGGTTGCCCCTACGGATAAATCCGTAGGGGCAACCCTTCTTTGTAGTAGTGATGTTATTCCACTCACTGTATACGATCGAGCTAGTCATATCCTACGACCGCCTTGCCCTTCGCTGCCGCCTCGAAGATTTCCGCAATCGAACCTAGCATTCACATAACAACATAACACATAAGAAATTTAAATCGGCCTCGAAGTAACGAGTGAACGTCCATAGGTTAGAACGTAGGACCAACGTGAGCCATCCGTGTGCTACCTATCAAGAATTACCCCCGGACTTGTTGTTCTAACACAAAAGACCGCATCAAGAATTAAAAATATGGATTCATAAGTTTGAAAACATTAAAACATTGTCAAAACCAACCCAAAACACTTCCATATTTTGAAACAGGAAATCTGAGACAATTTAAAGTATCAAAAGGGCTTATTTATCAAGTATATGAGCTACTGACCAAACACTGACACCCAAATCAAAAAGTGGGCCGACCAAATTGCTACAGTAACCGCCTGGGGCAGCCAGATGATTAAGTTAGGGGTTCGTACATCTGGTGTGGTCTCCTGGTTACCTATCTAGCTCAATGTAATACTTTGTTTATTTTGAAGAGATCCCAAATTACTCCATAATTCACTTGAATATTAAAACTTCATCAAAATCCTAGTTTTGAAAACTTAGCTAATGTTTGAAACTTTAAACACATGTAAACTTGATAAAAAAAGAGAGATTTTTACCACTGTAAGGAGATGAAGGAGGAGATAAAGGACGAGATCAAAGCTTTCAATGCCATCAGAATTTACCTGATTCTCATTCGGGAGTTTGGCAAAATACAGCCCGAAAAATACTGGTTTGCATTTTCTTAAGCGTATTGCTGCTATTTGATACTTTGGGCTCTTTTGCGCAGAAATTTTTGGCGGGAACACAACCATAGTGATCGGGTTTTATTTTCATGGGGGATTGGAGAAATTGAAAGGTGAAAATTGAACTCATAATTTTGGGGAATTTTTTGTGTTAGAGATTGGCCGATTGAACGCGCCGATGGCGTAGGGATGATGTATTGGACATCATCTACCGTGTTCGTGATTATAATTCGTATAGGATTTGCTTAACGGTAGGCTCAGGATCAGCTTCGAGCAACAGTGAGCCGTGGTCCCGGGTATGTACGGGATATCCCTCAAGGTTCGAGAATAATTTCTAAAAATCGATTTCAAACTCACGCGATAATAGTTAAGCTTTAACGATAGTGACATCTAGAATCCAACACGACTTGTTGACATATATATATTTTTTATTATATTCATGTTTATATGTACATGCGGGAATTTCACAACACATTTATTATCATGATATTTCACACTCTACGTTTGAATACTTATTGTGTGTTTTGACACATCTGGAACTTGCCACCTCAGGTTTAGATACAGACCTATCGGCAGAGCAGGAGTAAAGTTATTCTCGGGAGTTTGCCGAAGATCGGTAGTTTAGTGTAGGTTATAGTTTACTTTTATTTTATTCAGTCGCAATTAGAATGTGAGCACCTCGTGGTACATTCAGATTATGTAGCCCTTTTTGGATTATGTATTTCTTTATTGGAACCTATTGTTATTCCATGAATTTTATTTGAATCTATTATTTTTCTGTGGACGCATTTTCGATATTCATTGTTATATGTGCAACATGATTACTAGTGTTACCTATTTAGTATTTTGGTGTATGTATGTTGGATATTATCTTTACAGATTCAGGTAGAAGTCGTAGTGTGACTATGGAAGGATCTTTCCTTACTGTAGGAGTATGGCTGGGCTTGATTACTTTCCGTATTCCCGTATTTTGGAAAGCGGGACGTGACAGAATATCGGCGAAGTGACTTAACCAATGGGATACAAGTTTGTTCTTGCACATATTTTACAAGATTTAAATGTATATCAGCGTTTGAAAAAAAGTGGTCTTTTATTAAAGAAGGAAAATACAATGGTATATGGATTTTGGGGTCATTACATCCTACCCTCCTTAGAGATAATTTCGTCCTCAAAATTACTGAAGTAGGATATTGCAACAGAGTTATAAGGAAAAGGGTCAGGATAACGCAGTCACGTTTCATCATCGTGTTCAATCAGTCGGTACTCTAACCAATAAAAAGGGGTGCAACTGGAATAGATTGTGAGGGAATAAAAATAGAAGAACAAAAACAGTGAGATATTATGCGTCAAATAATTTGAAGGCCGGCATAAGAATTCTAGGATAATTTCCTAAGTCGACGAGAATGATTCAAGATGTATGCAAGAGGAAATTATAGATGCAAATAAGAAGGAAAAGTATTGACTGGAATTTAAAAAAGTAGGAGAAATCCATTAAGAAGGAAACGATAAAAAGGTAAGGAACAAATAAAAATCATGCAGTCGCAAAGGCTGGGGTTTAGACTACTAATATCGTACAACTTGTTTTAAAGGTAGAAGAAGGATGGTCCAAGAAATGCAAGTAAGGGGGTAACTTAACTGGAATCTTAACTGATTTCCGGAGATGAATGTCAGTGATTGGGAATCTCCAACGCTGCCCTTCTTTGACAACAGTTGAGTGTAGCATGGAAAATCCCTAGCTAGTCCATGCATAGTAACTCCTATAGAAAGTAGTCATTACAATCTACCCTCCTTGAAAAGAATTTCGTCCTCAAAATTCTCACAAGGAGTATGCCGCGACAGGATAAGAAAGGGTAATTGTGTCACTCGTCGTTTTGATGTTCGCTGGGATTTTGATTCTATGAATCGAGAGTTCTCTCGAATCGAGAAGTTCAAAATCCCGAGCAGTTGCTACTCCCAAGTTAACAAGAACAACCTAAGGACACAGGTAAGGATAGTTCTAAAAGATGCAAGCGGAAAAGAATGAACTGGATTCAAGAAAACAAAAGTCAAGATGTGATCTTCAAGAAAGTCGAAAGTGAAGTTCAAAATGGATTCAAAGAATAGGAGGAGTTTCAAAAGAAATGCTAAATATTGTTGGATTTCTAAATTTTTGTGATATCTGCTTTCAATGGTCATGCAGAACTAGCCTGCATGGTCCACCACTAAAACCTATCACGCCCCGCTTCCCAAAAGATGATTTCAGACACGTGACTAGGTCCACGACGTTTCTATACTGAGAAAGGTTCTTCTTCGAGACAGTTAGGTTAAGCGTTCAAACAAGCAGTTTAATACAACAATAATTTTTAGCAAGAAATAAATCTAACTACATTATTACATTTCAAATTCCGTAACATTCAAGGAAGAACTGATAACAAGTCTGAGTTATAATAAAAATGATACAACTGAAATGGAAATAAATAAAAATCCTTAACATATAGGCATACTATGAAAGGAACTAAAAGGCAGCTAGAAGTTCTTTGATATCGCGACCTCTCCTTCAAACGCCTCATCTGTCCCTGTATCACTTTACGAATATTCCCAAAAAGAAATGAAGCAAAACAGAATGTCCATGAGCGAACTTGCGCTCGACAAGTCCCACACTTAAGACATGGTTATTTTAGAAAATAACTTTAATGCAATAATATAAATATGTGAACAATATGGTATGAAGTATACGGATAAGTATGGTAATAAACATGAAATGACTAAGCATGTAATGAGGGCAATGTGCATGTTAAGAATGAATAAGCACATAATAAGTTTTACTATACTAACGTGAGTTTGGTTCGTAAGAGTTCAACCCGCTTCAGGAGCTGTGCCGTTTCGGTTCGGTATCACAACAACACGAATTCATGAGTTAGAAATATACCGTTTCGGCTTGGAACCACAGCAACGTGCATTCATGGATTCATGTGTTGGTAAAAAGACTCCTGGAGAAAATTGAAAGCATCTCATCTCCCAAACTACCCCAACCTTGTTTCTAAACTACCGGTCTCATATATGAATCAAACATGGGTCCATGGATACATGTTGTATAATTTCATGGCAAGTCACGGATTCAAGAATACACGTATTCACGAAGTTCATGTGAGTTTGCATGTCATGAAAAGATATAAAGTGAAATATCCACAAGCATAAACCAAAAACGGTAACATAAGAAATACTAAAAATATAATAGTTACTCAGCTAATATGAACTTATGATAAAAACAAGAAACGTAGTTCTAGGTGTAATGCAGACATGGGTTCAAGTCTCGCTTAATACCGACTACAGCTTTGCGAGATATACGCATTTTTGTGTCGCTGCGAATAACATATCAGAATCTTTTTAGCCTAGACAAATTTTTTTAAAATCCAGCTTGCGATACTTTTCGTTGGTTTTCAGGTCTCGAAAATAATTAGGAACTTATAGGTCTTTCGGTCTACTTATCTAAACATCTTGGTTTCGCGCGATTTGGATTCCTGAAACTCTAGTTATGGTTATGTTAATATAAGAGTTTAAAACAAATTCTTTATTTTTTGGACAACAACTACGAGATGTCTTGCAGAGTTTATATCGGGTCGTTCTTTACGTTTTTGAGTCACCAATTATATAGGAAAGTTATAGGTCTGATAATTAGGCATCCATACATCTAAGATTTGTCAAAAACTGAGTTCTATATCTCGAGTTATGTCATTTTTAAAAACAGTGCGCAATCAGGACATATTCTTTCTGAATTCGACACATGATTTAGAAAGACAGAATTTTATAAATTCCGTCGGTTTTCTGGAAAACTTTAAAACTAAGAAAATCTAGATATTTCGATCTAGTTGTCAAAAACACTTGGAAATGCTTAGTTTGGGCATCAAAAGACAGAGTTATGGGTTTTCGAAGGAGACCGTTAAAAACAGTTTTCTTGTTTATGAAAGTAATGAGTAAAAGCGACGTAAATTCCAAATCGTTGTTTGGTTCGGCTTGAAATTTTTACAATGCGTTTAGAAAAATATATTCTATTATAACTCATTTTATTGAAATTTTCAAAAATTGAAATTAATTTCTAAAAATTATTTTAAAGATAAAGGCATTTAAGACAATAATATGGTATTTATTTGCAACTTCCTTTTCTTTTTAAAAAATTAAATATAAATAATTTTAAAAAACAGCGATATAAAGGAGTAATCCCATTTAGGTCTCCGATTCTAACATATGGATCATTAACCTGGAGAAAGTCTTACACCGAAAAATTCTTATTTTCATTGAACTCTTCTATAATCGTATGATCATGCAATATATGGTTCCATGGTATCCTTAATTAGTATAAATCTAATTCCGCGATGTGGTAGTATGTTATCTTACAAAAAAACAGTAAATACACATAAAACTTGAACAAGAGGCAACAAATACGTTTAGAAAATCATATGCAACTAAATCTACATATATAAATATATATTTCATTAAGGACTACGACAAGGTAAGATAGCGAGTTCATGAAAGAGCAAGACAAGAGGAGAGAGGGACGAGGACTTACTCGCGATGTGAGTCAGTATAACAACCGGCTCATCGTTTTTTATATCCTAATAGCGAAAAGCAACTTGTCACATTCATGACTCGAGAGAGAGGAAAGGGAAAAAGAAAAAGAGAAAAGTTTTGAGTTTGTAGAGTTTGAGGGGAAGGAGGGAGAGCACAAATAAAAGAATGGTTTATGGTCATAAAAATTATTCATAACCATTTTAATTATTATGTGAATTAATTTTGGGGATTTTGAGAAAAAGAAATTGAAAGATCATGAAAGAGTTTTAAAAAAAAATTTGTAAGATCTAAGGTTCAAACAAGTAACAAATGGAAGAGCGTTGAAGTAACTTAACCAATGAGATACAAGTTTCTTCTTGCACATATATAACAAGAATTAAATATATACGAGCGTTTGAAAGAAAAATGGTATTTTATTAAAGAAGGAAAACACAAAGACATATGTATTTTGGGGTCGTTACAGTTTTTACGAAGGAAATCCCTCTTGGCCTAGTCCTCGTCTTTATACCCCTTTTATTTTCTTTTTTTTTAAAATCATTTTATATATACTGTCCTAATATTAAATATCCCTAAAGTTACATCAAATTACATGATTGCCACCTATAAAAAAATTAGGGTAACTAGAAATGTTCTTGAGTGTGCAATATTACCTAAAAGTCTAAGACATCAACACAAGACACAATCTATATCATCTAATTTACTACATCAATCTTTATAATGGAGAGGTCAGTAGATTCGAAAACTACAAAAATATTGGTTCATATTTTGTGTTGCAAGGACTTGTATAATTGTCAGCACCAACTTACTTAGGATCTTTTTCATTATCAAAAGGCATTGGAGTGTGCATTATTATGGCAAAGTATGAGGTTTCACATATAAGCACATGAGCCTCCCTATCGAATATTGAATTAGGAAATTAATGAACCAATGGTTAAATATTGGAGCCTCTAAATACCAAAAAATATAAAAATATATTGGAGAGAATCTGAATCCTTCCACACTATGCAGACACATGGATATTGTTGTGAGCGACCTTTAGAATTAGTAAAAGGAAAAAAAATGGTACATCACTTGATACTAAAGGCTAGTTTCTTTCAATAGGTTAAAAAAGACGTGGAAAAAGCACCGAAAACAAAAACAAAATATAATCGGAGAAAGACCGAGGACTCGGTGATGAAAGGAATGACCATGGCCATTCACATTAAGCATGGACTGCATATCGTCAAGGTCTTTGATGAAAGCAAGGTGAGAAGAAGGGAGAAAGAAAAAAAAAATTGGTTGAGCTTTAGTCTATGAGACTCGTTTAATTTATTGCAAATTAATTTCTAGTGAAATAAGTAAACAATTTGTTAGTCAACAAAGACTTCTCTAGCTATGCAGTTTTTGTCACTGTGCGCGCTTGTGTTATCCCCTTTTTTGGTCTTCATGAATTTTTGGCATTGTCTTTTTAATGAATCATTGAAAATATTTCATGATAGTGTTCATGAAAATAATGTGTGAACATTTCGCAACTAGAAAATATGTGCATGTTCTCTTATTATTAATGAACATCCCATTTATTTTAACAACTGCTTAGTTATTTTGGATTAAAATTTATTATTACGGATTTTCTCATCCTATATATTGCTTTAAATCCAAACATATTCAAGTTAATTAATGCATTGTTATCTATAGATTAAATCTATTGAATGATTTAGATTTTTTCATCATCACTTTATATTAATACCTTTTTCTAATTTATAATTCTCTTTTTTCTATTGCTCTTGTTCAAAAGTTGATTTTTTTTGGGATAATATTCGGTGCTTTTTCATAATATAAAAATATCTTGCAAAGGATTAATTATGTATATGGGCATATGCTTTTATCTTTGAATAGAAAAATAGCGTAATTTGCCTAATGAAAGATGCATTAAAATGAGAATATAAGCACACATATGTATGCTTGTTAGTTGTTTATTCACTTTGTTTAGGGACGAAGCCAGGAATTCACTTCTGTTATATGTTCATTTCCCTCTTATTGAGGGTATTTTATAGTCGCCCATGCCGTAAGGAATTCCTGGCTCCGTCCCTGCATATCGGTGAGGATTTTGATCCCCATACCGCCCTCCTGTCTTGGTCTACAGACTAAATCCCATTTTGTAAGCTAATCTCCTTTCGGATTTCCCCCTTTCCATAAGAATCTACGTCTTATGGCGACCCATGTCAGTAACAGGCAGAATGACATATAATACACCGGAAGCGCAGTTAGGATTGAGTTTATTGGTGTAATTCTTCCTCTAATCGAGAGGCAGGTCTCTTTCCAGCCTTCCAGTTTGTGTTGGAAACAGTCCATCGACGAGTTCCAATCACTCTTCTTTAATGTACCCGGCCTAAGGGGAGGGGCTTCAAATGGCACCGCCCTCCTGTTATATGTTCATTTCCCTCTTATTGAGGGTATTTTGCAGTCGCCCCCACTGGAAGGAATTCGTGGCTCCGTCCCTGGATATCGGTGAGGTTTTTGATCCCCATACCGCCCTCCTGTCTTGATCTATGGACTTAATCCCATTTTGTAAGCTAATGTCCTTTCGAATTTCCCCCTTTCCATAAGAATCTACGTCTTATGACGACCTATGCCGGTAACACGTAGAATGACATATAATACACCGGAAGCGCAGTTAGGATTGAGTTTATCGGTGTAATTCTTCCTCCAATCGAGCCGCAGGTCGCTTTCCAGCCTTCCAATTTGTGTTGGAAACAGTCCATCAACGAGTTCCAATCGCTCTTCTTTAATGTACCCGGCCTATGGGATAGACCGAAATATCCCATAGGAAAATTCTTATTTCAACCGAGGAATTCTTATTTCTAGTGAAACACCAAAGTTTTTGCTATTTTCAGGGACCCAAATATCTCATAAAAATACTTTTGTATAGTTTTGAAGATACACCCCAAGTATTTATTATTCGTCTTTATAGTTATAATGAGCGTGATTTTATTTAGTGATATTTCTAGTGAATATATCCTAATAAAGGTATTAATTTGTAATATTGATTTATTTGAAATTCATGGTATTTTAATGTAACTTTTAATCTCGTAATTTTTAGGAAATGGTGGAAACTTTATCTTATAATAAAATAGGTGTTTAAATGATAAATATACATATGTTTATACAAGAATAATTTTTAATAAATATTTTATTTTCCAAAAATCTCATTTTTCATAAATGTCGTATTCTAAACCTTTCGAGACCGAATGCTCCTTGCGGAGGTCTGAATCTCGCACTACTAAGCTCGAGAGTGTACGATAAACCGTACTATCCCTAACGAGTTCCCCAAAGGTGGGTTGTAGTGGCGCTTTGCAAAGATTTAATAAATACTAATCATTTAGAAAACGGTTTTATAAAAATAAGGTATTTATTTGTAAAAGGGTGTAAATTTCCGTATTTTAGATTCTAGGGTTTCCTAAGCCAACTAGCCTATTTCTAAATGGTCTAAACGATATGTCATTAGAAGCCTCAAATCGCCTCTTCACCGCCAATTGCGGCCAGGTAAGTGCCAGGTGAGTGGGAGGCTCTCCACTACAAGTAGTGGTCCTAATTAAGTAACCACTCGCATTAGACACACTTGCCTAGACACCACAAATTCAGGTTTAGATAAACGATCGATGTCCATGACATATCGTATTTTCCTATTAAAAGTTTTTGTTTTAAAATTATATACAACTTAGAACTTTCAGAAAAGGTTTATAAAGAAAATGGTATTTTAATGTAAATCTTGTTTTATCGTATTCTAAGTTTTCAAGGTAGCGTGTTATGATTTCATATGAGTGTGTGTGGAGGTAGGTCATTACCTCGTGATCTATTTTAAGGTATAGCAATGTTAAAGGGTTAAATGAGATAAACTAAACATGGTGGTATTTAAGTTCGAAAATACGGTATTTTGCAAAAGTTATCATTTTATGTGAGAAACTTTATCTAAATTGATTTTTAAGTGATTAGTAGTCAACATGAGTATGTTTAAGCATTATGGAATTAGTGACAAGTGAGTTTTGATAGAAAAACCGAATCGGAAATCGGTTTGATCCGATTTCCGTCGGGTTTGAAAAATCGTATTTTAATGGAAGAAGGAAAGGTAGAAAAAGAGGGACTTACGGGTTTGGACAACGCTAGAGAGTGATAGGAAGGTAGTGGGTTTGTCGGTGCGTCGAAACATCGTGAAGAGGTCCTAGTACGATCGCCGGGATTTCGCCGTCGATTTCGGCAGCGCTTCGCCTTTCGCTCGTTTTCCGACGTACCAAGTTCTCTTGAAATTTTTAGAGAGTGGACTTAGGAATGTAGGATGAGAGGGTAGAGGGTATGGGGGTTTATATAAGGTTAGGCTAGGGTTAGGGTTTTAATAAAAAAAATTATAAAAAATATACAAAATCATTAAAAATTCATTATACATAGGAGTAAAAGGGATTTATTGGCCAAATGATAACCGATCCAAGCATTTAAAGTATACAGGAGGGTGGACCAGGTCAAGACCCAACTTTTCTCTGTTGGTGACTCGGCCGTCCGGCCAAGTCCGGCCGGCGGCGCCGAGTCGAGCCGAGTCATGGGTCCAATGGCCAGGGATTCTTCGGGGATACAATTTAGTATATTTACTTTTTGTTGTCCAGTATATATTTTGGGAGTTATGGCCTTTTTACCGTTGACTTCCAAAAAAAATTAAAACAAAATAAATACAAAACTAATGCGGGGCATGGGATTTGAACTCCGATGGCTTGGTTCAGCAGTGCAAGGTATTACCAATGAGCTACAAGCTCCTTCTTATAATTATGGAGTGAAATAAATACTTAAAGAGATATCAGCTGCAATAAATACTCCAAGTATACATTGAATTTAAATCAATTCTTTGTACATTAAAATTGGAGTTGTTACAGTCTACCCTCCTTACAAAAATTTCGTGCTCGAAATTTACAACTTTTATTTGAGGACTAGTTTACAAAGAGGTGTGGATATCTAGTACGCATTTCATCCTCCCTTTCCCAAGTGGACTCTTCTGGAGTGTCTTTCCTCCACATCACTCGAACCAAGTTAACTTCCTTGTTCCGAAGTGTCTTCACTTTCCTATCCAGGATCTCCACGGGCTGTTGCTCACAAGACAAGTCGGGCTGTATAGTGAGCTCGGAATGATCGAGAACATGGCTGGGGTCACTCACATACTTTCTGAGTTGAGATATATGGAACACATTATGCACTCCTTCCAATGAAGGTGGAAGCGCTAAACGGTATGCCACTTCACCGACTCGTTCGAGTATGTCGAACGGTCCAATGTATCTCGGACTCAACTTACCCCGTCTTCCAAATCGGATCACTCCGCGGTTCGGAGATATCTTCAGGAATACGTGATCTCCTGGCTGGAACTCCAAGTGTCGTCTCTTTGCATCAGCCCAGTGCTTCTGTCGATCTTGGGCTTTGCGCATTCTTTCCCTGATAGTACGAACCACATCAACAGTCGCTACTATCATCTCTGGTCCAAGAAGTTCCCTATCTCCGATGTCGTCCCAACTTAATGGCGAATGACACTTCCTTCCATACAGTGCTGCAAAAGGTGCCATTCCTATACTTGCTTGGTAGCTGTTGTTGTACGAAAACTCCACAAGATGTAGGTGATCTTCCCACGATCCTTTGAAGTCTAGCATACACGCTCTGAGAATATCCTCCAAGATCTGAATAGTTCGTTTCGACTGACCATCTGTTTGTGGATGATAAGCCGTGCTGAAGTTCAGACTTGTTCCCAAGCTTGCTTGCAGACTCTGCCAAAATTGCGATCGGAATCTGGTGTCACGATCGGAGATAATGCAAACCGGTACTCCATGGAGTCTCAAAATTTCCTGTATGAGTTCATGGGTATCAGAGATGGTACATTATGAAGAGTTTTAAATCTAAATTAGATTATTACCTCCATGTACTTCTTTGCTAGTGTCTCAGTTGATTGGCCAACTCGAAATGGGATGAAGTGAGCCGACTTTATGAGTCGATCCACAATGACCCATATGGCATCGTTACCCTTTGTGCTGGGAGGAAGAGAAGTCACAAAATCCATCGTGATATGTTGCCACTTCCATTCTGGGATTGGTAACGGTTGAAGTAATCCAGCAGTCTTGTGATGTTCAGCCTTTACTTGCTGACACACCAAGCATTTTGCGACGCTTCTGGCTACTTCACGCTTCATTCCATGCCACCAATAATTCTGACGTAGATCTTTGTACATTTTGGTACCTCCAGGATGTACTGAGTAGGGAGAGTTGTGGGCTTCTTTCATTAACTCTTCCCGAACAGGACCTTTTGGTACACACAATCTGCTGCCGTATCTCAAAGATCCGTCTTCATGGATGATGAAGTCTGTTCTGAGTCCATTCTCCACTTGTTCTCTGATCTTTTGCAACTTAGCATCGCTGGCTTGAGCTGCTTTAATCTGATTGACAATGGTTGATTGAACTTGTAAATTCATCAAACTTGAAGCATTACCTAGCATGACTACTTCAATCTCCATCTGATTTAAGTCTTGTTGAAGCTTCCACTGAGCGGTGAGATTCATTGCTAATGGTTGGCGACTAAGAGTATCAGGTACTACATTCACCTTCCCTGGGTGATATTGCAAGTTGATGTCAAAGTCCGCCATGAGTTCTAACCATCTTCTCTGCCGCATATTCAACTCCTTTTGAGTAAACACATACTTTAAGCTCTTATGATCTGTATAGATTTTCACTCGTTCACCAAATAGATAATGTCGCCAAATCTTGAGAGAAAAGATGACGGCTGCCAACTCCAAATCATGCGTCGGATAATTGCGCTCGTGAATCTTCAGCTGTCTTGAAGCATAATCCACAACCTTACCGTGTTGATGTAGACACAGCCTAATCCCTTACTGGATGCATCGCAATGCACTTCGAATCCTCCAGATTGATCCGGTGTGACGAGAATAGGTGCTGATGTCAACCTTGACTTGAGTTCTACAAAAGCTTGTTCGCATGCTTCTGACCACACAAATTCTTCATCTTTACGTGTGAGCTTGGTCAGGGGCGTTGCTATCTTCGAAAAGCTTTCAATAAACCTTCTGTAATATCCAGCTAAACCCAAGAAACTTTGAATATCCTTCACTGACTTTGGTGTAGGCCATTCGCTAACTGCCGAAACTTTCGCTGGATCTACAGAGATTCCTTCTCCTGATACGATATGTCCAAGAAAACCAACTTGATTTAGCCAAAACTCGCACTTGCTGTACTTGGCATAAATCTGATGTTGTCGAAGAGTTTCCAGGACAATTCGTAGATGTTCTGCATTTTCTTTCCGACTCTTAGAATACACCAGGATGTCGTCGATGAAGATGACAACAAACCTATCTAAGTACTCCCGGAAAACTTGATTCATAAGGTTTATGAATATTGCGGGTGCGTTGGTCACTCCAAATGGCATCACTAGAAATTCGTAATGTCCATAGCGAGTTCTGAAAGCTGTTTTGTGAATATCAGCTTTCTTGACCTTCACTTGATGATAACCTGAACGAAGATCCAATTTAGAGAAAACACAAGATCCACTTAGCTGATCGAATAAATTATCGACGCGCGAGAGTGGATACTTGTTCTTTATAGTGACTTCGTTCAAGGCTCTGTAATCGATGCACATTCTGTATGAACCTTCCTTCTTCTTCACAAGTAATACAGGTGATCCCCAACTTGAAGTGGTGGGACGAATCCATCCTTTCGCTAGTAATTCGTCCAACTGTGTTCGGACTTCCTTCAAACCTTCCGGACTTAAACGATAGGGTACTTTGATCACCGGTTGTGCTCCTGGTACTAAATCAATACTGAATTAAAGAGTTCGATCGGGAGGCAAACCTGATATATCGTCAGGAAATGCATCGTCGAACTCTCGAACCACATCTGGTCTTGATTCTTCCTCTGCTTGAGCTGCTGCAACTACTGCTTCTCTTGGCTTCGCTTTATAGGTACTTGGCTCCAGTGTACGGTCTCCACTTTTGAAATAGAAGACCGGATGGTCTGGGATCTCGAATACTACCCTCCTTTGACGACAGTCTATGGTAGCATAAAAAGTTCCAAGCCAATCCATTCCTAGAACCACATCGAAGTTCGGTATGTCCAGCACTTTGAAGTCAGCATAAAACTCTCAATTGCAGACGACGACTGGACACATGTTGTATCCCATAGTTACCTTTAGAACGCCATTTCCGGAACTGACATTCCAGCTGGATATAAACGGTGAGACTGGAATCACATGGGTTCGGACAAACCGTTGTGACATAAAGCAGTGTGATGCTCCAGTATCAAACAGTGCAAGTGCAGGGATTGAGGATACTAAGATTGTACCTAAGGTATGTAGGATTTGTTTTAGGTATAGGAAATATGTAACTAAGTAGTAGAATAGAAAAGCAAAGTTTGAAAAGAAAAGTTTACCAGTGATGACTTGGCCAGTGGCCTCAGCTTCTTCCACGGACATCATGAAAGCCTGGCGCCTTGGTACATTCCTCCTGGCCTGAGGAGCATTCCTCGGAACATTCCTTTGAGCTTGATGGAACTGATGAGGAGGTGGTGTAGCTTGTGGTCCTCTGGGTGGTGCAGGTAGTGCAGGTCTGGGAGTAGTTGCCTGAAGAGCTGGTCGCTGCGGATAAGTAATTGCTGGCCTGGGTGCAGCAACTGGATTCTGTCTTTGGGGACAAGACCCAATATCGTGAGTAGCTGAGCCGCAGACTAAGCAAAGGCGGTTGGCTCGACGGCAGTCCTTCATCATATGTCCAGTTCTCTTGCAGTAGGTGCAAAAGGCTGGGCTGGGACGATGGGTTGGTACTCCTGGTCGCCTTGGCACGAAAGGTGGCCTGGACGAGGCTCCACCTGCCATCTGGTTGGCAGGGTGCTTGACTCCTGCAGACTGAGGTCTGCCCCTTGCTTTTATCACTGCCTCATAGCTACGGGCAGCTTCCAGAGCATCCTCATGAGTCAAAAATTTTCCTGTGGCTAGAGCAGCCTGAATCTCCGTGTCCAGTCCTTGTTGAAAGCGACGGGCTCTGATCTCGTCCGTCGGTATCAAGTGTGCCGCGAATCTGCTTAAAGATTGTGTTAGCTGTGTAGTATGTGATATTTAAAAATTGAACTATTGTGACATATCTTACCGGCTTAACATGGTGAATTCAGCGTCGTATTCATCTACTGATTTGTCCCACATTGAACCCTGTTGTAGATGAATGAACTGTTGCTCCATTACAAACCTAGCAGTCACGGGGAAGTATTTCGCGTCGAACTTCTCACGAAAAGTCTTCCATTCAATCGGTTGTACCAGACGGCTTTCTTCCGCCTTCCACCAGTTGCGAGCATTGTCCGTGAGCTGTAGTTTCGCCACACGGACCCAAGCGATATCTAGCACTTGAGCTGCTGCCAGATCGTCTTCGATGCTTTGTGCCCATTCTTCAGCTTCAAGAGGGCTTCCTTTACCAGAGAACTGCTTGGGATGTAAAGCCCTGAATTGCTTTACTCCCGGTGCGTCGGTTTCAGGACGGTTCAGTAGTTGTTGCTGTCCCTCAAGAAGGCTGCGAATCGCCTCAAGTAGCACTGTTTGCTCGGTGGGTGGTGCAGGAACAGCTGGTGCGAGAGGTAGTGCTGGAGGTGTGTTGTTAACATTGGTGCCGGTGTTGTTCGGGGAATACACAACCTTAAGGAAAAATTTGGGTTAGGACAGATTCAAGTAAATGAAATGATAAGATTCAAGGAATAGAAATTTGTAAGATTCAAGAAACATGAATTGTAAAGAATGTTTTAGTTGCTGGTTCTTGTGTTATATTGCTTAGGTTGTTCACGCAGACCAGAATTGCATGATAGGGATTCATACAGCTCTGACCTGCATGGGCCACCAACAAAACCTGTCACGCCTCGCTTCCCGGTGTACGGCGAAGGAGACGCGACGAAATCCGCTACATATGTACTCAGAAGTACATACGCTAAGCGTATCTAATCAATATAAAAGTAAATCACAAGAGACAGGAGATATAGAAAAAACAGCAACTTTATTAATAACATTCTTTTATACAATGCATGAAAAGTAAATACAACTGAAATGAAAAGCGATGCCTAAACAGTGGCATAACAGGAAATGAAAATACTGAATAGAACAAGGTACAATATCTAGAGCTCGGGGTTTTCGTGAAACTGCTCCAAGTCTTCACCGGTGGGCTCGATCTCTGCTGGGTCCAAAACACCTGACGACATTCAAAGAAGAAAGAAATAGAATGTCGTCAGCGAACAGGTCGCTCGGTAAGTCCCAAAGATAAGGAAGAATTAGAAAGACAGAATAAGAGTATTTTCTAAAGTATTATGTTGTAGAATATTATGGAATATTGTGTTAACGCTGTTGTTTGTAGCTTGGTACAGAAGGATTCCAGTGTATACGAGAGGGGTCTCTATATGCTAGAGACCAGGGCAAACGGAATGTACAAGGAACCGTTAAGCCACGGTACAACAGCAACGGAATATTGGTTAGGTGTCTTAATCTGACCACCTCGTGCCACCTTTAACACCTTCCGTACCAATCTACCCCTTAAACCCCGTAGTGTTTTGACAGTATTGTTGTATTGTATTGTGTAAGTTGGATGACTGAACGAAACCATGATATCAGTAAACGGATTATAACTGCATAATCAGGTAAATGGTATAACGGGATAATGGATGTATATCCATGGTTTGATTCAGTCAAGTTGTATAGATTGTTAACTGGATTCTGGGATTCATGTATTCATATTGAGTTGGAATATTAAAGAATGTAGATTGACTTGAATCATATTCAAGTCAAAAATAATCAGACTCAAACCCGAGTCAGACCAAAATAAATGTAATTTGAAGTTCTATAATTGTTAGGGTCCTTATTGTAATTATAAAACTTGAGGGGGTTTTATGTAAAAATACTTTTGTATAGTTTCCAAGATACACCCTAAGTATTTATTATTCGTCTTTATAATTATAATGAGCGTGATTTTATTTAGTGATATTTCTAGTGAATATATCCAAATAAAGGTATTAATTTGTAATATTGATTTATTTGAAATTCATGGTATTTTAATGTAACTTTTAATCTTGAAATTTTTAGGAAAAGGTGGAAACTTTATCTTATAATAAAATAGGTGTTTAAATGATAAATATACATATGTTTATACAAGAATATTTTTTAATAAATATTTTATTTTCCAAAAATCTCATTTTTCATAAATGTCGTATTCTAAACCTTTCGAGACCGAATGCTCCTTGCGGAGGTCTGAATCTCGCACTACTAAGCTCGAGGGTGCACGATAAACCGTACTATCCCTAACGAGTTCCCCAAAGGTGGGTTGTAGTGGCGCTTTGCAAAGATTTAATAAATACTAATCATTTAAAAAACGGTTTTATAAAAATAAGGTATTTATTTGTAAAAGGGTGTAAATTTCCGTATTTTAGATTCTAGGGTTTCCTAAGCCAACCAGCCTATTTCTAAATGGTCTAAACGACACGTCATTAGAAGCCTCAAATCGCCTCTTTACCGCCAATTGCGGCCAGGTAAGTGCCAGGTGAGTGGGAGGCTCTCCACTACAAGTAGTGGTCCTAATTAAGTAACCACTCGCCTTAGACACACTTGCCTAGAAACCACAAAGTCAGGTTTAAATAAACGATCGATGTCCATGACATATCGTATTTTCCTATTAAAAGATTTTGTTTTAAAATTGTATATAACTTAGAACTTTCAGAAAAGGTTTATAAAGAAAATGGTATTTTAATGTAAATCTTGTTTTATCGTATTATAAGTTTTCAAGGTAGCGTGTTATGATTTCATATGAGTGTGTGTGGAGGTAGGTCATTACCTCGTGATCTATTTTAAGGTATAGCAATGTTAAAGGGTTAAATGAGATAAACTAAACATGGTGGTATTAAAGTGCGAAAATACGGTATTTTGCAAAAGTTATCATTTCATGTGAGAAACTTTATCCAAATTGATTTTTAAGTGATTAGTAGTCAACATGAGTATGTTTAAGCATTATGGAATTAGTGACAAGTGAGTTTTAATAGAAAAACCGAATCGGAAATCGGTTTGTTCCGATTTTCGTCGGGTTTGCAAAATCGTATTTTAATGGAAGCAGGAAAGGTAGAAAAAGAGGGACTTACGGGTTTGGACAACGCTAGAGAGTAATAGGAAGGTAGTGGGTTTGTCGGTGCGTCGAAACGTCGTGAAGAGGTCCTAGTACGATCACCGGGATTTCGCCGTCGATTTCGGCAGCGCTTCGCCTTTCGCTCGTTTTCCGACGTACCAAGTTCTCTTGAAATTTTTAGAGAGTGGACTTAGGAATGTAGGGTGAGAGGGTAGAGGGTATGGGGGTTTATATAGGGTTAGGCTAGGGTTAGGGTTTTTAATAAAAAAAATTATAAAAAATATACAAAATCATTAAAAATTCATTAAACATAGGAGTAAAAGGGATTTATTGGCCAAATGATAACCGATCCAAGCATTTAAAGTATGCAGGAGGGTGGACCAGGTCAAGACCCAACTTTTCTCTGTTGGTGACTCGGTCGTCCGGCCAAGTCCGGCCGGCGGCGCCGAGTCGGGCCGAGTCATGGGTCCAATGGCCGGGGATTCTTCGAGGGTACAATTTGGTATATTTACTTTTTGTTGTCCAGTACATATTTTGGGAGTTATGGCCTTTTTACGTTGACTTCCAAAAAAATTAAAACAAAATAAATACAAAAATAATGTGGGGCATGGGATTTGAACTCCGGTAGCTTGGTTCAGCAGTGCAAGGTATTACCAATGAGCTACAAGCTCCTTCTTGTAATTATGGAGTGAAATAAATACTTAAAGAGATATCAGCTGCAATAAGTACTCCAAGTATACATTGAATTTAAATCAATTCTTTGTATATTAAAATTGGATTTGTTACACCGCCAAGCGCCACGTGCTCCTCACGTGTGCGCTACTTTCACAAGAAGCGCTCTGCGCTCATTGACTGGCGCTCAGCGCCAAGCGCGCCACGTGCTCCTCACGTGTGCGCTACTCAACAGAAGCGCTCTGTGCTCATTTACTGGCGCTCAGCGCCAAGCGCGCCACGTGCTCTTCACGTGTGCACTAAGAGAACATAAACTGTTCTATAAATAAAGCCCCAGAGCTATGATGAGTGCTCAGTACTCAATAAAAGATAAAAAAGATTGTCAGAACTCAAACCAATGCTCGGCATTGTTAATATTTAACATTTTAACTGAATAGGCCGAGCTCAAGTTGGCCACGGATCCCTAATTGAGCCCATATGCTCATAAATCTTTGATCTTAGTCCCAAATTGGACTACAGATATCCCAACCAATATTGGTTCGAGGGTACATCTCTTCACTCCTCTGATATTTGTCGCTGTAATCCTTCAACGTCTTTAGAGTGGTGACGGGTCCCGACAACCAGACATTCCATGGACTGTGGGGTCCTTAAACTCATGGACTATGATGTCCTTAAACTTTACGGACTGTGGGGTCCTTAAACTCATAGACTATGATGGTCTTTAAGCTTTACAGACTATAACGTCTTTAAACTATGGACTATGATGTCCTTAAACTTCATGGACTATGATTTCCTTAAACATCTGGACCGCAATGTGCCTAAACTAAACAATAGAGCCCAAATGCTCTCTTATTAGATCTAAACGATCCTGTTAAGTAGATCTTAGTCTAAAATTAGACTAACGTATCCTTAACAAACGTTTAAGTTGATCTTGATCTCAATGAGATTAACGGTCCTTAAACCCAAACCAAATCCAAATCTAATAAAATACGGATTTAGACTAATCCACGCCCTACGGGCGACAACATAAATTAGTCTCCGTATACAATCCACGGGCAACCAAAAACAAAACAAACACACACGACACGAAGTGACCATCTGGAGAAGAAGAAAGTGGCTACCGCGATGCGGTAGCGTAATTAACTGCAGGGGCTTATGCCTGCAGAGAAGAGCGTCCCCACAATCAAAAACCCCTCAACGAGGGAGAATCTGACGAAGTCTGCTACATCGGCCGTATCCGTTTAAACTTTCGATAAATGGTGTCATAAATCAACTCGGTATCATCGGAGAGGTGGACGGATAAAACCAAATAGCATCTGCCCCCAAATTCAGGCAAGACGTTTGTCTTCCGGTCTTTCAGCGGAGAACACCCATAATTTTGGGGGATTTTTAGTGTTAGAGGTTGCCAATCGAACACACCGATGGCGTAGGGGTGGTGTGATGGACATCATCCACCGTGTTCGTGATCATGATTCATGTAGAATTTGCCTAACGGTAAGCTCGAGATTAGCTCTGAGCAATAGTGGGCCGTGGTCCCGGGTATGTACGGGATATCCCTCAAAATTCGAGAATAATTTCTATCAATAGATTTCAAACTCGGGAAAAGGGTCAGGATAACGCAGTCACGTTTCATTATCGCACTCTATCGGTTGGTAGTCTAACCGATAAGAAGGTGTGCAACTGGAATAGATTGTGAGGAAATAAAAATAGAAGAACAAAAACAGTGAGATATTATGAGTCAAATAATTTGAAGGCCGGCATAAGGATTCTAGGATAATTTCCTAAGTCGACAAGAATGATTCAAGATGTATGCAAGAGGAAATTATAGATGCAAATAAGAAGAAAAAGAATTGACTGGAATTTAAAAAAGTAGGAGAAATCTAATAAGAAGGAAACGTTAAAAAGGTAAGGAACAAATAAAGATCATGCAGTCACAAAGACTGGGGTTTAGACTACTAGTATCGTACAACTTGTTTTAAAGGTAGAAGAAGGATGGTCCAAGAAATACAAGTAAGGGGGTAACTTAATTGGAATCTTAAAAAATTTCCGGAGATGAATGTCGGTGATTGGGAATCTCGAACACTACACTTCTTTGACAACAGTCGAGGGTAGCGTGGAAAATCCCTAGCTGCTCTATGCATAGTAACTCCTATAGAAAGTAGTCATTACAATCTACCCTCCTTGAAAAGAATTCCGTCCTCAAAATTCTCACAAGGAGTATGCCGCGATAGGATAAGAAAGGGTAATCATGTCACTCGTCGTTTTCATGTTCGCTGGGATTGCGATTCTATGAATCGAGAGTTCTCTCGAATCGAGAAGTTCAAAATCCCAAGCAGTTGCTACTCCCAAGTTAACAAGAACAACCTAAGGACACAAGTAAGGATAGTTCTAAAAGATGCAAGCGGAAAAGAATGAACTAGATGTTCCCCTCCGAAGGACGCCCGAGACGCGGGACGTCTTGCCTGAGATTCGGGGCAGATGCTAATTGGTGCTATCCGTCTACCTCTCCGAAGATGCCAAGTTGATTTATGGCACCGTATATCGAAGGTTTAAACGGATGCGTCCGATGTAGCAGACTTCGTCAGATTCCCCCTCGTTTGAGGGGTTTTTGATTGTGGGGACGCTCTTCCCTGCAGGCGCAAGCCTCTGCAGTTAATTACGCTACCGCATCGCGGTAACAATTTTCTCCTTCTCCAGCTGGTCACTTCGTGTCGTGGGTGTTTGTTTTGTGTTTTGTTGCCCGTGGATTGTATACGGAGACTGATTTATGTCGTCGCCCGTAGGGCGTGGATTAGTCCAAATCCGTGTTTACTTAGATTTGGGTCTGGGGGTTTTGGTTTGAGGATACGTTAACCATATTTGAGGCTAAGATCAACTCAAACGTTTGTTAAGGATACGTTAGTCTAGTTTGAGACTAAGATCAACTTAACGGGATCGTTTAGATCCGACAAAAGAGCGTTTGGGCTCTATTGTTTTAGTTTAGGGACATAGTGGTCCATTGCATGTATGGCCGCCGGTACCCATCACCTCTCTGACGACGTTGAAGGATTACAACGACAGATGTCAAAGGAGTTCAGAGATGTACCCTTGAACCAAAGTTGATTGGGGGATTTATAGTCCAATTTGGGACTAAAGTCTGTTTGAAGGTTTAAGGATACGTTAGCCATATTTAAGGCTAAGATCAACTTAAACGGTTGTTAAGGATGCGTTAGTCCAGTTTGGGACTAAGATCAACTTAACAGGATCGTTTAGATCTGACAAAAGAGCATTTGGGGGCTCTATTGTTCCAGTTTAGAGACATGGTGGTCCATTGCCAGTTTAGGGACATGGTGGTCCAATACCAGTTTAAGGACATAGTGGTCCATCACCAGTTTAGGGACGTGGTGGTCCATGTTCCAGTTTAGGGACGTGGTGGTCCATGTTCCAGTTTAGGGACATTGCGGTCCATGGGTAGTTTAAGGACATTGCGGTCCATGGGTAGTTTAAGGACATCTCGGTCAAGGTTAAGGACGTCATAGTCCATGGGTTTAAGGACCCCACAGTCCATTGTTAGTTTTAAGACATCTCGGTCAAGGTTAAGGACGTCGTAGTCCGTGGGTTTAAGGCCCCCACAGTCTATTGTTAGTTTTAAGACATCTCGGTCAAGGTTAAGGACGTCGTAGTCCATGGGTTTAAGGACCCCACAGTCCATATCAATATGTGGTCATCGGGACCCGTCACCTCTTTGAAGACATTGAGGGATTACAATGCCAAGTATCAAAGGAGTGAAGAGATGTACCCTGGAACCGGAGTGGATTAAATAGTCCTTGGCCCAATTTGGGATCAAGACCAATTAATTATGTTATGAGCCCATTAGCCCAGTTAATTATGAATTGAGGACTTATGGCCAGCTTGGGCTAAGTCCAATCACGTCTGGAATATTGGCTTCCTGTTGGTCCATTGAAGGAGAGACTTTGTCTCTGGCCATTTAGCCAATTGGGCCAATGCCTAGTGTTAAACACTACAGACCAATCAGCGTTGAACACTGGGAATGAGATTGATAAGTTAGTGTTTAACCCTAAAAGATAATTGGTGTTAAACACCAGCAACAAGGCTTTCAAATTAGTATTAAACACCAAAACAGATCAGTGTTAAACACCGGCCACGGAGATCTCAAATTAGTGTTAAACACTAAGGTAATCGGTGTTGAACACTGCAAATAAAGTTCTTTGATTAGTGTTGAACACTAAGGCCCAACAGTGTTTTAACACTGGATTCGGGAGTTCCAATTTAGTGTTAAACACTAAGGCAAGAGGAGTCACGTGGCAACACGTGAGAGCGCCCTCCCTTCATTTGTTCTTCTGAGGAGATCGCATTTTTTGGAGCATCACGTGTCATCACGTGACGGGTGTCTAAATGAGGTATGTTAAAGCTTCTGCCAAGGGTCACGTGGGTCACGTGAGGCACTGCCTCAAATGGCTTTCTGTAGATCTTTTGGGGGGGTCACGTGGTGACACGTGACCCTTCTTTACTGTAGTTGTTAGAAGATCTGTTAATCCCTTTCAGGAATTAAATTCCTCGTAGGGTTGAACCCTGACAATAATTTCAAAGGAATTAAATTCCTAGATCTTTTAGAGAGTTGAACTCTGAATTTTCTGTAGGAATTAAATTCCTCATATATATGAAGAACTGAATAGGGTTAAACTCTAATAAAAGCTTTGAGGAATTAAACTCCCACTCTCTGTTAGAGAATTATTCTGGGGAGTAAGATTAAGGGAATTAAATTCCTGTTGCTTTAACAGAATTAAGTTCTTAACTAGGGTTAAACCCTGATTCTTTTTGTTCTGAAGGAATTAAATTCCCACAACATAGGGTCAAACCCTAATTTTATTTTAAAGGAATTAAATTCCTATAGTTCTGTGAGAATTAAATTCTCGTGTTTGCATTCTCTCTCTATGCTTTGGATCTGCATGGCAGGATCTCAACCCATCGAGAATTAAATTCTCAACTTCAAGGGGAGATGTGCACTTTACAGATGCTCCATCCAAGAGAGAAGAAATGTGTCCTTCTGTTTTATATCAGAGTTAAACTTTGTTGAGAATTAAATTCTCTTCCTTTCAAAAAGCCCTCCCTTTCTTACCTAGGGTTTTCTTTTGCAGAAGATCCAAATTCCTCAAAGTATCCGGGCTCTCTCTCTTTTCTTCCCTTTGCGTATATCTCTTTTTTATGTCTCTTGGCTCCTATTTATAGGAGAAGCAGCCGAGTCAATTAGTTTTTTGACGAATCTTCATTGAGAGATTTGATTTACATCCATCATTCGTTTTGGACTTTTGGATTATTAGGTGAATTTTATTCACCATTGGATTTCAAATCCAGGGATTCTCCTTTGTTATTTCTGTTAGATTTAAAGGGGAAATCTTTCCAAATTCGAGATTTTCGCATAGACAGATGATATTTAATCACCTCTAAATTTTTAATTTAATCGATTGCTTTTGGAAAGATTTGAGGGGTCTTTTCTCATAATTTACTTCTGTTGACAAATGGGCTTCGAAGTTGGTCACGTGTGGCCACATGATCCTTGGTCACGTGTGGGCACGTGACCCCCTTGGAACGAGCCTTCTTCTTTCTTTCTGCGCTTTGTTTTCTGGTTGCTGCTTAACCGTCACGTGCCACCACGTGACCCCTGGTCACGTGTGAGCACGTGACCCTTGTCTGGCCTCTTTTTCTTGGTTTAGCGGGAGAACAAATCTGCTGCTTTTGATTATCACGTGCCAACATGTGACCCTGGTCACGTGGGAGCACGTGACCTCTTCTGAAGCCTTTTCCTTGATCTGATCAAGGAACCGGTTTGCCTTTGAAGCCGCTTTTAATTGTCACGTGCCAACACGTGACTCAGGTCACGTGGGAGCACGTGACCCTTTCTGAAGCCCTTTTCTTTGATATATTTGGGAAGCTGAATTTGCCTTGCCGATGCTTTTAGATGTCACGTGCCAACACGTGACTGCTGATCACGTGTAAGCACGTGACCCTTTTCTGAAGCCTTTTCCGTAAGCTTTCCTGATTTTAAATCTGGAAACAAATGCCCCCACAGCGTTGTTCTCACGTGTCCGCACATGAGTGCAACGCTGTCACCTTTTGTGACCGTTGGATTCCTTTAGGGATTTGGGGAGATGAAACGTTTCCATCACCTCCTATAAATACCCATGTCTCTTCAGAAGAGCCTTTACTTTGCTCATCTTCTTCCTTTGAGAGCTTTTTCCCTTGAGAATTTAATTCTCGTTTCCAGAGCTTAGTTCTCTGTCTCAGACATTTTCCAGAGTTTAACTCTGTTGAAGGACCCCTTTTCCTCAGGTAATAATGTTGAACGGCCGAAGCACCTTTGTTCTAAAAGAACTCTCCGGATTTTAAATCCACATTAAGGATTTCACAAAGAACCCATTTTTCTTCAATTTCTTTAACCAAATATGAGACCACTTAACCTCCAACAGTAGATCTCTTAGGGTCGGATGATCCTTGGGGAGATGATGATGGCGGTTCAACTCCATGGAATTTAATTTCATCCAAAAATGTTTCTGCGAATTTAATTCCCTTCTCTTAATAAGGAATTTAATTCCAATGAAGAACTCAGTTTCTTCATACGGAGGCTTCTTGGGGGCTCTCGACCCGAGGTTGTCCTTCTGCAATCAATGCAATAGAAGTTTTCTAATGATGTCTTCTGACCTTTATTTCAGGTATCATGGATGCCCATCTGTATGGTCTTGACGAGATCATTTCCTATGGGAATATTCGTGCACTGGGCCGCAGTCAGAACCAGGAGTTCACCGCTGCTCAGTGTGCCGAGATCATTAGCCGCTTTGACGAGTACAACTATCGGCTACTCCCCCGCCGCTCTTCTCTTCTGAGGCCGATCGTGCTGGCGATCCGGGAGGCACTTCCTCTCTTTTGCACCGGCATACCGCTTGGGGCCTTGGACACTGCTGAGGATAAGGTGCATTCGGTGTACCTTATGGGCTTGATCTCAAAGAGGAGGCGAGATCACCTCATCGATCTCTTGCACCAAGTCTTTCAGCAGTCAGCCATACTTGCCGCCTATCGGAGGGTGGAGGACATTCGTGAGGATCCCGACGCTTGCGACCGCGAGAGGAAGCATACTCGGGAGGTTCGAAATGCTTGGAGAATCTTGGACAAAGTTAATCTCGAGTTTCTCAACCCATGCCCCGCGTCTGAAGTCTTACCATTGTAAACGTGTCCTCTTTTTTTTTTGTATGAACTTCTTGAAAGATTCAGTGACAAGTTTTATTATGTCTTTCCATGTTTGCATGCCTTTCTCTGGGATTTTATCATTTTGCTACTGTTGTTGTTGGTGCTTTGATATGCAGGGTGCTACTCCATATTTTTTTTAGTGTACATCAGGTTTAGGCCTCACGTGTTCTGCACGTGGGGTCCCTTGATAGGGCTGTTCACAAAATCTTCGCATGCCCTATTTTCAGTGCACAATATCAGACGCAGAAAAAAAGGCCCTGGAAGTAGTTCCATCTCCTTGATTTTCGATGCCTTTCCTTTTTTGGGCTTTGGAAATAGCTTCACCATGCAAGATTTTCCGCGCACAGCACTTAATGCCCTTCTTTATATATGAGGCTATAGCTTTCTTTTCCCTTCACAAAGAGATTTATATTACTATTATTTTATCTGAGTAACTTGTCTTGAGAAACAAACGAGCGCCATGGCCTGCAATCGCCCTCATGCTCGTCGACAGCCATGGGAAGTTCCTATTGAGGAGATGGTCCCCCACTTTGCTGCTCGGTTGGTGGATTCCCTCCTTACCGACAACGAATGCGACTCAGCCATGCATGAACTCTCGATCCGTAGGGGGTCCCCCCTACCGATGGGTTTCCTCTGGCTCCGGATGATTCTCACGGCCGTGCTTGCCGACATCCCTCCTCACCCGGCGGAGATGACCCTGGCGATGCTCGACGCGGCGGAAGAAAAGCTCGAGGGCTTTCATGAAGCGTGCCTGATTACTCAGGCTTTGAAGGACTACTCAATTCATCTACTGAGCCAGATAAAATCCCGGCGAGCTATCATGTCTGCTTTCGCGGACGAACACGACGCCAATCGATGGGGAGCGACTCCTCGTGAGAACCGTCGCTTTGATGTGCTGGAGAAAGCAGAGAGAGAGATGGAGAATTTTGTCCTCTGCTTCATTAATCCCTGTGCCGTTGATCCCATGTTTGGTGACCTTTTCCGTTAGCGTAGAACATTTTTAAATTAGTCCCTCCTTTTTTACGCTTTATGCCGAACTTCCATGTAGGCTTGGTACTAGTATGTATGTTTCCGCTTGCATAAATAAACTTTGTATTCTTCTCATGAGAACTTTCTTTAATTGCAAATGCTATTATCACTTCCCTGCGCATCAGACCTTTTTGGGCGTTATGAATGTTCACGCGATTGCAAATGCCATTATTATTTTTTTTGAATACCCATATGATTGCGAACGCATGCTTGAAATATGTCGGAAATTTTTCTTGTCGCCTTTCACGTCAGGGGATGCGAGCGCGTTTTAGATCGATTATTCCCGTCGACTGGAAGCCCATTTATACGGTCTTGTAAATGTCTTGTTCCCAAGGCCGCGGTCACGAAAGCGAGCTTACGTGGCCTGATAGAGCGACACGTAGCGAACATATTGTTGTGCGAGAAAAGGGCTTGGCCGTAAATTTTCGGAGAGGGAGCTAGCTTCCAAGGTGCTGAGCGAGCTTCATGCCAGCCTCACAGCCAAGGCCAACAAAGCATACGAACTCTGGCGGGTGCTTCAGGAGTCCATAAAGAGGTGGTGGCTCTCGATAAAGCTGCCACGTTCACTCTTGAGAGGGTCGAGGCTCATAAAGCCACCGAGAAAGAGCTCGAGGCTCGGCTTGCTTCGTATCAGGATCAGCAAGCTCAGGCGGAGGCTCGTCTTCTGGAGGTCTTGCGTCATGAAGCCGTGTCTCAATAACAAAACGATGAGCTGGAAAAATTATTACACCGCCCGCCAGCTTGAGGACTTGTATCTTTTCTCCCCCCTTTTTTGTACATACTCATGGATAAGAGTATCTTTCTTTTGTTTCTTTCATGAATTGTACTTTGTATCCATTTTGGCTTATGAATAAAAGATACATTTTTTTTAATGGCGTGTCTCTTTTCATTGAATGCGTTTGCGGACAATTTATCTTGATCTCTTTGCAGGGCAGCGATGGCTTAGGATTCAGGGTTAAAGTCTGCTTCCTAAGACTTTTGCATTTTATGAGCCACGAGGGTCTCATGAAGAGTTTTTCTCCCTACAGGTCGAGAGGATCCCATAGGTGTAAGTTCTTCTTAAGAATCGTGAGGATTCTTAAGCGGGTTTTCCCTCGAGAGTCGTAAGGATCTCACAAGAGAGTTTTTCTTCCTTACAGATCGTGAGGACTTGTAAGTGTTGGATGTGGTTACCCTTATCCGTGTTTCACGGGGTCAGAGGCTGCTCCAGGTATCGTAGTTTAAAGACGTCGCGGTCAAGGTTAAGGACCTCATAGTCCGTGGATTTAAGGACTCCACAGTCCGATGTTAGTTTTAAGACATCGCGATCAAGGTTAAGGACCTCATAGTCCGTGGATTTAGGGACTCCACAGTCCGATGTTTTTGGTTGCAGAGACCCGTCACCTCTTTGAAGACGTCGAGGAATTACAACGCCAGGTATCAAAGGAGTGAAGAGATGTACCCTTAAACCAAGGCAAAATCCGTATGGAATCGGGGAGGTTGATCGTTAGTTTTAAGACATCACGGTCGAGGTTAAGGACATCATAGTCCGTGGATTTTAAGGACTCCACAGTCCGGTGTTTGCTCTGGATGCTTCATACGGGTTCACTGCCGCGCTTGGCGAGGACCAGGCTCCGCTCTGGGCGTTTTCCGCGGGGTCAAAGAGTGACGTTATCCGCGTTCCACGTAACCTGGAATTTTGCACTAGATGCTTCATACGGGTTCACTGCCGTGTTCGGCGAGGACTAGGCTCCGCTCTGGATGCTTTACACGGGTTCATTGCCGTGCTCTGCAAGGACCAGGATCCGCTCTGGACGTTTTCCACGGGGTCAAAGAGTGACGTTATCCGCGTTCCACATAACCAGAAATTTTGCACTAGATGCTTCACACGGGCTCACTGCCGTGCTTGGCGAGGACTAGGCTCCGCTCTGGATGCTTCACACGGGTTCACTGCTGTAACACCCGAGCCCAATACTGCTTTTCCTGTTTTCGGTGGAGCATTAAATATCACTCATTTTATTTATCTTGCTTGTTTGGGTCTTACTGTGGAATTTCATCTGGCTAAGTCATTTTTGCATATAACAAATTTTAACACCTAAAGTAAAATTAAAAATATCTATATTGGCCTACACGTCACCCCTAGCCGCGTGGTAGCGTCCGCGCGTCGAGTTTTCATCCCGTTCGGTGAAACGGGCGAGTTTGGACGGCTACGCGCGCGTGCAAGTGTCCGACTTGGGGGCATGCTTTTTAATCATAAAATATTTCATTTTAAAATTTGGAACCCGCTTAAAATCCTATTATTTAAATTTCGAATGTTTGGACCCAACCCGGGCGCGATTTGGAAATGTTTCATTTAGCGCCAAAATCCCAAATTAATAATATAATCAAAACTATACATATTATAAATCTTACTGTTATTTTAAAACCATTTAAATCTTTTTAAATTTTCCCTTATCAAACTTTCAGCCAACAGCCAATCACGAGAGGTTTAAAACCCCGTGGGCCCCGCCTCTTTTCCCCCCCCTCTCTCTATCTCTATCTCTCTCTCTCTCTCTCTCTCTCTTATATCTCTCTCTCTCTCTTCTATATTTATATACCTCTGTATCCTTCCTCCCTTCTCTGTTACGATCGCAGAACCCAACCCGTGCAACCCTAGTCGCCTCCGCCTCGTTCCCTTCACCACCGCGGCCCCACGCCGGCGCCACCAACGCCTAATCTCCTTCCTCCTCACCTCGACCGCACCTCCCTCCTCCTTTCTCCCTTCCTTCCAGCGCCTGCAGGTGGCCACCGCACGCCCTCGCACTCGCCCGCGCCACCTCGTCGGCGTTCCTCCATCGCCGGCGATCCTAGCCTCACCCCACCATCTTCACCAGCTCATTTCCTCCCTCGCCCTTGCATCAACACCCTGCACACGTCTACGCAGCCCCGACCACCTGCTCACCCCGCCTGCACATCCCCTGCACACCGTCGAACCGCCGCCTGTCGCCGCCGACGACCCCGTTCCCGTGTCCCCGACCTCGCAGGCACACCCCTCGGTGAGATGACTTTCCCCTTCTCCTCCCTTCCTTTTCCATTCTCGACTAATGCATTCGTGAATCTACAGACCTCTTGTCGCGGTTACTGTCGGCTGGCTGCCGGAGCTCCGTCGACGGGGTCGACCGTCACCGCCCGTCCCATGGATCATCGTGAGCACCCCTTCTCAGATCCTACTCGCTTCCTTCTTTGTTTTTCTCTTCTCTTTTGTTTGCATGTATTGATAGTTCACTGTTCATTCCTCGGCCGGAATCCGACGATGCCGACGACTTAATCCAACGTTCCAGCAAGGTACCCCGATCCGCGTGGCCCCATGGTTCGTTGTTTGGGTTCAATCCGTGAACCGTACGTCCGTCGCGTGTTTCCCCGCCGACGTTACGTCCGTTTTTCCCGGTTCGCGAACCGTCGAGGCAAGTATCACTTGCTTCATGCTATACTATATAATTAAATGTGTTTTGACTCATTAAACTTGCAAACTTAACTAGATATAGCTATTTTATTATTTGGACGCAATATGACTTATATCATGATACAGTTAACCTAAAACCACATTTTGCCACTTTAACCCTAATAACGAAGTTACCCGTTAATCACATTTACCGTTTAAAGGACGGTAGCCTTACACTTGTAGCTCTATTACATTCTGATATTGATATAACAGTATTGCACAGTCATGTGATTTATTGCACCGCAAGGGTGCTCAAACCGGTTAATATGATAATACGACTGCACTATATTAATGCACCATTGTGATTAAATAAATTGCTTATTGTTGTTAAATTCACTGTTTATTTCTTGCTGCTATTCCTTGTTCGATTTTATGCCTGTTGTGAGCACGCCCTCGATTGTGTTACATATTGACCTGACCTTGCTACACCTGACATGTATACATACCGATGCACCGGACATGGTACCCTTTACTATCGACTTAACCTGATGTACCATGACCTGACCTGTTACCTGATCTCATGCCTAATGCCAACAAACCTGACTTGGAGTCCTCATGGACCATTCCTGCTGTCTATCCAGACAAACCTGACCTGTTACCTGATCATGTGTTGGCATTAGTCCTTGACTACTGAATACCTGACCTGACACATATAACCTGGGGGTATGGGGAAATCAAACGGGTAATCTAAAGTGTAACTTAAAAGGGTATTACTTGATCCGTGGTCCCGGGGGGTAACGGGACAGAGCCATTCGTGACTCTTACATTCCTGATCCGTGGTCCCGGGGGGCAACGGGACAGAACCATTATTGGTTCCCATCTTCCTGATCCGTGGTCCCGGGGGGTAACGGGACATATCCTTTGAGTTACATGGAAGATTACTCGAATTGATTTCAAAGACTTTAGAATAGAAACCCGATAGAACAGTTTAGTTACCCACTGCACACTACCCTGCACTGCTTGTTTCATATTATTGCTTTATTCATGTTTATTCCTGCATTGCTTATTACCATGTTCATATTATATTATTGGTTGACATGACGCGCTGACGTCTGGGTTTTGCATGGCCCAGATTCTTTACCACTGTCGCTGACCGAGCAGGAGTACTTCAGCCAGCAGGCTGATTTGTGAGTTTCGTAGTGATTAGTTTATTTTCTGCATTTCTTTTTCCAGATGTGAGCCTGCATTATGGGACATACTTTTCTATTATTGTATTGGATCATTTGCTTCCGCACTTATTTATCATTGACTCTTATTATTCTGGATTTGGACATGTGTTAGATAGTTTTTATCTTGTTCTTGATATCTCTACAGCCGTAATGTGACTGTGGATGGATACTTCCTACCCACAGGTAGCATGGTCGGCTATGTCACGTGCCCAATCTTGCGTACTCTGGGAAGCGGGGCGTGACAACTGCCGTGCTCTGCGAGGACCAGGATCCGCTCTGGACGTTTTCCACGGGGTCAGAGAGTGACGTTATCCGCGTTCTACGTAACCAGGAATTTTGCACTAGATGCTTCACACGGGTTCACTGCCGTGCTTGGCGAGGACTAGGCTCCGCTCTGGATGCTTCACACGGGTTCACTGCCGTGCTCTGCGAGGACCAGGATCCGCTCTGGACGTTTTCCACGGGGTCAAAGAGTGACGTTATCCACGTTCTACGTAACCAGGAATTTTGCACTAGATGCTTCACACGGGTTCACTGCCGTACTCGGCGAGGACTAAGCTCCGCTGTGGATGCTTCACACGGGTTCACTACCGTGCTCTGCGAGGACCAGGATCCGCTCTGGACGTTTTCCACGGGGTCAAAGAGTGACGTTATCCGCGTTCTACGTAACCAGGAATTTTGCACTAGATACTTCACACGGGTTCACTGCCGTGCTTGGCGAGGACTAGGATCCGCTCTGGATGCTTCACACGGGTTCACTACCGTGCTCTGCGAGGACCAGGATCCGCTCTGGACGTTTTCCACGGGGTCAGAGAGTGACGTTATCCGCGTTCCACGTAACCAGGAATTTTGCTGATTATATCCGCATTTCACGGGATGGAGGTTTGACTGTTGGCGATATGTATACCACTGAGCCATGGAACTGGGAGTTGCCGCTGTTCTGCTTAGCTTGAAGTTGTGTCCGTCATTACGAGACGAGTGTTGGGATGATCTCTAGGTCGCTTGTGGGCCGTCGAGATTTAGCTTCTTTCTTTGGTGAAACCTGGGGGGGGGGGAGGTGTGTTCCCTTTTTTGTTTACGCCCTTGGATTGCTTGCTGGGTGTGATGAAACACCATCTGTAGGGCATAAATTTTATTTTTATTTTATTTCTTCTTCCGTGATGCTCTATCGTTTCAGCTTTTATCTCACGGAGGTCGCGATTGTCCTATCATTTCGGCTATTTTTCGCGGTGCCCAATCATTTCGGCTATTTTTCTTGCATACATTTTTACTTGCTGCTTTTTATTGCAAGTTGCCCCATCATTTCGGCTATTTTTTATGCATACATTTTTACTTGCTGCTTTTTATTGCAAGTTGCCCCATCATTTCGGCTGTCTTGTAGGCATGTGTGGCTTGCTAGCTTTTTCGCCGCAAGCTTGGATTTTAGACACCGACTTCGGCATCAGCACCGCTACAACTGGGATGTTGCCAGGAGCGAATCATCATTTGCCTCTGTCGATGTTGAACAAAGGGGGCTTAGTAAACAGGGTTAAGGGTCCTGTCGACCAAGGCTTTTGACTTCATGAACCGTAACGGTCTCACAAAGGCATTTCTCCCTACAAGTCGTGAGGATCTTGCAGGTGTATTTTCTCCCTAGGAATCGTGAGGATCCCTGAGTGTATGTTCCTCTGTAAGTCGTAAGGATTCTACAAGAGGGCTTTCTCCTTATGGGTCGAGAGGACCTACAAGGGTTGCTCATCATATGGATATATCCCTAATCACGGGTGGGACTTTGCTGGGGAAATGTTTATTCGCGCCCGTGGATTGTATACAAGGGTCAGTATTGAGCCCCCTTGTAGGGCAATATCGAAGGTTGTGGGGGATTTGTTTAAGAACAGGTTTAGGTTTCTGTAACTTAAGACTTTCAAGTCTTATGAGCCGTGAGGGTCCCATAAGAGAATTCTCCTTACGAGTCGTAAGGATCTCGCAAGTGCGTTTTCTCCTTAGGAATCGTGAGGATCCCTAAGTGTGTTGCTCCTTTGTGAGTCGTAAGGATCTCACACAGGTGGTTTCTCCTTACAAGGTCGAGAGGGCCCTATAAGTGTCCTTTTAACGAGGTTGCGCCCTATCGGGTTTTCACAAACACTCGCCGGTAGTCCTGCTGTTTTTACTCACGGAGCCCTTTCGGGTTTTCATCCGTGCCCATTTTGCTTATGGACATACCGTTTTGTTTTTTTTTATCTCGTCAGCCTAAGGATGCTGCGGTGGTAGTTTTAGGGACGTTTCGGTCCGTCGATAGTTTAAGGACGTTTCGGTCCGTCGATAGTTTAAGGACGTTTCGGTCCGTCGTTCAGGAGAAGGCCGGCTACTGCTTATAAGGCTCGAGCTTAGGAAGATAGCGAGCGGACATAGTCGTCGTCATCTATCATTGACCCAGGCTGTGGCTCATTAAGCATAGTATTTCTTTAAGAAGCGGCCGTTTATTGGCCTGAAAGGCCTTTCACCGTGCACGTCCATAAGTAGATAGGCTCCACCCTGGTAGACCTTGTCTATGATGTACGGGCCTTCATAGTTCGGCTCGAATTTTCCCCGCTTGGCACGATTGGGGATCATAGGTCTTTTGACCACTAGTACGAGTTTGCCTTGGCAGAATGTCCTCGGCCTGGTCAATTTTTCATACGAGCGCGTCATCTTTGCTTTGTAGGCCTCTAGATTTTGTTGCGCTATGAGCCGGGTTTCATCGAGGGCATTAAGCTCCTCAAGCCGAAGGTGAGCATTTTCTTCGTCCGTCAGCTCGTAGTGGACTGCCACTCGTAGAGAGGGTAACTCTATCTCGAGGGGGAGTACTGCTTCCGTCCCAAATACCAACGCGTACGGCGTTGTGTTCGTGGCCGTCTTGAATGTAGTTCGATAAGCCCAAAGGGCCTCTTGCAGCCTCTCGTGCCAGTCTCTCTTATTCCGGGACACCGTCTTTTTTATGATCTTCGTCAAGGTCTTATTGAAGGCCTCGGCCAGACCGTTAGCTCGTGGGTTGTAAACTGAAGAATATCTCCAGTCTATATTGTGCTGCTGCGCGAAGCGGCTAATCTTATGGCTTCTATAGGCTGGCCCATTATCGGAGATAATCCGCCGTGGGGTTCCAAACCGATAGATGACGTGCGTCTTGAAGAAATGGAGGATGTTCTTCGTCTTCACTTCCCTCAGCGGTACTGCTTCTGCCCATTTGGAGAAGTAATCAGTTGTCGCCAGGATAAAACGATATCCCCGGGATGATGCTGGCTCGATGGGGCCGACTATGTCAGTCCCCCACATTTCGAATGGCCAGCTAGCCACCGTTGGATGTAGTGGGTTCGGATGTTGGTGGATAAAGTCTCCATGAATCTGGCACGAGTGGCATTGCTTTGCATACTCGAGGCAGTCCTGGATCATCGCGGGCCAATAGTAACCCATCCGTTTAATTTTTAACTTCATCTTTGGGCCTGCTTGATGAGAACCACAAAGTCCGTCGTGAACTTCCTGAACGACTCTTTCTGCTTCGCCAGGTCCTAAGCATCTCAGCCATAGAGAATCAAACGATCTCTTGTATAGAGTATCGTTGACGAAAGCGAAAGATAGAGCTCGTTTCATGAGCTGATGTCTTGAGGACGCTTCTTCGGGCATTCGGTGGGACTTAAAGTAGTCCATGAAGACTCCCCTCCAGTCCTCAGCCTTCTCACGGTCTTTTATTTGTAGGGTCGTCTGCTCAGTTGCCCCCTTTTCTTTATATAATTCCGGAGGTATTTCTGCCGGGGCGAGCACTCGACGGCTTTGTACCACGATTCTTACATCGTCGAGGTTTTCGTCAGCCAGCCCTTTAGCAAGTTTGGCCAACGCGTCTGCTTTGCTGTTTTCCGCGCGCGGTATGTTCTCCAAAGTATAGGAGGGAATTTGGGTCAATAGTTGTTGCACATTTTCGCCGTACTTCACCAATTCTGGTTTGCACGTTTGGTAGTCACCATTTACTTGACTAACGACCAATTGGGAATCCCCGTATATAAGGAGATTTTCGACTCCCATGTCGATGGCGATCTCGAGGCCTGCTATCAGAGCTTCGTATTCAGCTTCATTGTTTGTCCTCGGTTCTGTTAAGGAGAAGGCGAAGTGCATTATCCCTCCTTGTGGAGTTGCGAAGATGAGGCCTATCCCCGATTGGATCATTGGGATACCTTGTTTTTGTTTCTTTACGGAGGATGCTCCATCGAAATAGAGTTCCCACCGGGTACTACCGCCGCCAATCGCATCAAATGCATGCTCGTCTGGCAACTCGCAGTTCAGAGGAGAACCAGCAGGTACTGGATGCTCAGCGAGGAAGTCGGCAATGGCCTGGCCTTTCACTGCCTTAAGAGGTCGACACGTTATTGAGAACTCCATCAGGAGTAGAGCCCATTTAGCGAGTCGACCCGTCAATATAGCCTTTGACATCAGATATTTAAGAGGGTCCACCTTCGAGATGAGACGGACTTCATGTGCCAACGCATAGTGCCTGAGCTTTGTTAACGCCAAGCAATGTTTTTCAATGGGAGAGTAGTTGTTTTCTACCCCCAGCAAAACTCGACTTAAGTAGTAGAGCGCTCTTTCTTTCCCTTGGTCGTCCTCTTGTGCCCATAATGCGCCTAAAGAATCTTCGAGGGCGGTTGTATAAAGAATGAGAGGTTTTTCCTTAACCGGAGCAGCCAACACCGGCGGGTTCTGCAGGTATTGCTTGATCTCGTCTAGCGTGCTTTGGCATTTTTGATCCCAAATGAATGGAGTTCCCTTTTTCATCAGGTGGCTGTAAGGACGGCATTTGCCCGAAAGATTAGCGATAAACCGCCGGATGTATGCGAGCTTCCCTTAGAGAGACCGCAACTGTTTGAGGGTTCTTGGCGGAGGCATTTCCATGATCGCCTTGATCTTAGATGGATCTATTTCGATACCTCGATGTTGGATGATGAATCCCAGGAATTTACCCGAGGAGACTCCAAACGCGCATTTGAGGGGATTCATCTTCAAATTATATTGACGAAGGCATTGAAAGACAGTCTCTAGATGCTTTAAATGCTCTTCGTATGACATGCTCTTCACTACAAGGTCATCGATATAGCACTCGACGATGTCATGTATGAGATCGTCGAAGATCTTTGTCATGGTCCTTTGATAGGTAGCACCGGCGTTCTTTAGACCAAAGGGAATAACCCTGCGTGCTTCTGGTCTTCGGGATGCATCTTTATCTGATTGTATCCTGATGAACCGTCCATAAAAGAGAAAACCTCATGAGTGGACGTGTTATCTATCATTAGCTCGGTTACTGGTACTGGGAAATCGTCCTTTGGACAGGATTTATTGAGATCCCTGAAATCCACGCATATGCGTACCGTCCCATTTTTCTTCATTACCGGGACGATATTGGCGATCCAGTCGGGATATTGGACTTCTTGGATAAATCCAGAATCGATCAGCTTCTTGACTTCGGCGTTGATGCTCATTTCAAGCTCGAGTCGCATCCTTCTTGGCGCCTGCTTGACTGGCTTGATATCCGGGGATATTGCTAACTTATGCACAGCAATCTCCAGATCTAATCCTGGCATCTCAGAGTAGTTCCACGCGAAGCAGTCTTTATGTCATAGAAGCACGTTCTTTAAAGCAGCCACTCTTTCTTCAGATAGCAGCTCGCTGACAAATGTCGGTCGCGGGTCATCTGCCGATCCCAACTCAATCTTCTTGAGGTTATCTGCAGTAGTATGTATACCGTCTTCCAGTTCTTTTAGAGCTGGCGGAAATTCTGAGACCATCTCACCATCGCTGTTCTCAAAGCACCAGGGAAGGTCATCCACGTTCTCGGGATCTTCTTTTAATAACGTAATCGTATAACAGGTGCGAATCCGCTTCCAGGACTGAGGTGGATCTGGTTTTGCTCTTGCGGCTTTGGGTTCGTGCTTTTGTGGCGGCGTTACCCTCCAGCCGTCGGATAAAGCGAATCTGCCCCGTTGGTACTGGTCCTCGACCCAGTTCTTGAAGGTGAAGCAGTCTTCGGTAGGATGTCCTATGGATCGGTGATAAGAGCAATAGCTCAAATGAGAAGCCTTGTTAGGTTGCTCATGGTGTCTAGACCCTGGAAGCGCGATCATTTGATATTTTAAAGCGAGCTTGAGTAATCTCTCCGTCTTGTCTCGGGGGAAGGAGTACGCTCGACTCATCTTCTTCATGAGGGACAAATCCGAGCCGTGCAATACCTGATCACGTAACCCCCTAATCCCGCGTCGTTGTTGTCGGCTCCTATTTCCGCTTCTTGATTTATTTCCGTCTCTGCGTCGGGCCTTTCGTACAACGGGTTGACAAAGATGAGCATCTTTGTCTTTTGTAGCCTGTTGAAATAGACATTGCGTCCTGGCCTTCTCGTAGATGGCCATCTCGCGATTGTGGTCTTCCCGAGCTTTCTGACCCACTTTCCTGATAGGCTTGTCCATTCGTTCTTCAAACGACGGACTCGGCACTTCAATCGCGGGCTCTAGTTTTGATGAGGGGTTGGCATCTCCTGACAGGGCGTCCTCTTCTTCATCAAAGGTATATATAGCGTAGCTGCTATGGGCCCGTCCCCGTTTTCCGGTTCTCGCGTATCCAAGCCCAAGTGTTTCCATTTTCCCGTTGGGCAATTTGCGTTGAGTCCCAGGGACATCCCAGATCCTGTTGTAGAACCCAGCTTGTCGAACAGTCTGTTTTAAGGGTACTCCTTGGCGCTTCAATAACCTCTTTAATCCATTTGTATAGTATCTGGGTAAACGGATGGGTTGGAGCCTGTCGAGTGTAGCATCCGCGCCATGCCAGATCTCTTTCTCTACTTTCGACTCTGAGGATCGGTAGAATAGGATCACCTTCTCACCCCTTTGCCTGGGAGGGACATAAAATGTTCGCAGGTCCTGCACGTTGTGAGCTTGAAGTGTATCGAGATCCTTGTAGTGTTCCCGCGGTACCATGGTGATTTGCAAACTATGGTCATCGCCAGGGAGTGCTTGTATTGACAGCCGATTGGAGAACACGGCATTAACTTCATCTTCTGAATCACTTCCGAAGACCAACATGGGGGTGGGCGTCCCCAGGTTGTTGCGTTGAGATGGCCCTGCATAAACTATCTCTTCCTCTTCTTCGGTATCGCTCCCGAAAACAGGGATGGTGGCGGCGGTTTTGTTTTCCGGGTTGCGACACCTTTCTGTATCCTCGAAATCTGGCAAAAAGTACTTCGCATCTTCGTATTTGCGGACTTCGTTCACGGAAAATGGGTTCAACTCACCTGTTACGGTATACTCGAAACCATCCTTAAAGTACTTCATACACTGATGTTGCGTAGAAGGGATGATGTTGTACTCGTGTAGCCAAGGACGGCCGAGTAAGGCGTTGTAGCAGGTCTTGGCGTCGATGACATGGAATTTGATGTCTGTGATGAGAAGTCCGAAGCGTAATGTTATTATCACAGATCCGAGAGTCCGTGACGACTGTGAATCGAAACCGGAGATAGTAATTTTGTCACGAGCGAGGTGTTGCACACTCATGCAGATTTCCTTCAACACCCGAACATTAAGAAGATTGACGGAGGATCCATTATCCACCAGGATCTTGCCTATCTTGATATCATGGCAGTATCCAGAGACATATAGGGGACGGTTGTGGTCGCACGTCCCGAGAAGGAGGTCTTCGTCACCGAAAGTGATGTCGGCCGTATGCACTTCCTCCAGTTCATCCTTCATCCTTTCAGTGGCGAGGAAGGCTTGGAATTGCTCAGGTTCTTGTAACGCCTTAATTAGTGAGTCTCGCGCTTCTTTTGATAATAGGAGGGCATCGAGAATGCTAAGCTGAGAAGATAGCTTTCTTAGGTGCGCGAGGATGTTATAGTCCACCTTACCCTTCCTAGGAGGGTCTTTGGCAGCCAACTCTCTCACGACCTGGTCATCTAAAGTGATATCTTCAGTGACCTTTTCCTTTCCCTTGTCTTTTCTACTCACGGGCCCGAGATTCTTTTCTGGGAGTGTGCGATTGCTTAGCTGAATGTTCTCGCAGGCCTCCGATTTTTCCTTTTTCCCTAAAACGGATTCTTTAAAGAGAGGGCCCAGAGCCATTTCTTCATCAGAGTCGCTCCCAAAGGTGAGAACTTGTGACCCCTCGGCGTGAGCCATATAACAGTTGCCAGTAGTTCTGTTGTGCCCATCGACAGTACTTCTTCGCTCCCGACGGATCTTGTGTTTCATGCGCTTGAAATGTTGCCGACGAGCAACATATCCTTGCCACCATATCTTAAAGGCGTCGCACTCCTCCGTGGGGTGTGAAATTTTCCGATGATATGCGCAATAATCAGGGTGCCTCTCCACCCCATCGTGTGTGTTTCCCTCCGAGGGCGGTAGCTTCATCCCCATTGACATGGCTTTGGCAAACCTTTTCCTCGTCTTGAATATCTTCTTGTCTACTTCGGATGCCTTTCGCTCTGGCGGGGGTAGTTCAACTCTTTCGTTCAGTCGCCTGCATTTGGTTCCTTCTGACGCTGCCATCTCACGCCCCTGATCCGCTTTACTCTTTAGACGAATCTCGTCTAGAAAGGCATTGATCATTTCATTTGTCGGCCACGCACGCTCTGGTTCAGGCTCTGCCTCCAGCTTCTTAGTGCCAGGAGTTTTCCCATCATCGGCAAACGAGTGGGAGATTACGTTACAACTCGCCACATATCCTTCGGATTCATCCGACGAGCTCTCTCCATCATCTTTCTCTTGAAAGATGTGGTTGAGGAACTCTTGCAGTGTGACAGGAGTTCGCACCTTTTGATTGTATTCTTCCAGCGCGTCGATTTGCTTCTGCAAGTTCGTGTGCTCGTTTCCAAGCTTCACGGGCTTCTTGGATTTCTTCTTTTTCTTCGAAGATTTTGACGGTTGGGCGTGAGTATTTGGGCCCTTATCGCGAGTCTTCGTAGTTGGGCGGGGCTTCAACATTTCTTTGATAATCTGAGGTTCAAGAGGGTCCTTCCATTCGATCGCAGGGCACGCATGAAGGTGTCCCAGCATTCTTTTGGTTTAGTTGATAGCACGACCTCCCATGGAGCTTCTTCGATAAAGGAACAGGTTGCCCCCGGTGTATCTGCTTTCTTAGGAGTATGCGGCTGTGGTAGGTTCACCTTCCACTTTTCTGACAGTATAAACTTCCCCTGGAGGTATTGATCTTCAACCCATCCTTTGAAGACGAAGCAATCTTCAATCGGATGACTTGCCGCTTGATGGTAAGGGCAATAGTTAGGGTTATTCACCTCGGTAGGCTGCGGCGGTCGCCTTGGATTTGATAGGTTTATAAGTCTGTTGCGTACTGCCAGCTCGAATAACCGTTTCGTCTTGTCTTGTGGGAACGAGTAGGGACGTTTCATCTTCTCATTATAATACCGGCGTCTTTCTTCCAGTTGATCTGCCGGTTTCGGGGCGTTAGGTTGCTGTTGGGCATTCGCGATAAAGGTTGCCCTTCCTTTACCCTTGTCATTCCGAGGTTCCAACTTCGGGGGAGGTGGTCTATGACCCATCTGGTCCATCTGAGCCAACTTGTCGATTAAGGCCTGGAATGTGGTTGGCTTAAAGAACATCATAAACTGGGAGATAGTTGCGTGGGGGTCTAGGGTTCCCACGAACATGCCCACTGCGGGTGCCTCCTCAATGCGTTGTTCGCATCTCGACCATAAATTCCGCCAACGTATAGCATACTGGACCCAGGTTTCGCCTGTTTTTACCCTGGCATTAATCAATGCAGTTATTGGAGTGCGTTCGCTGGCACTTGCGAATCGCTGAGTGAATAACAACTCCATTTCAGCGAACGTTTTGATAGAATCGTTCGGGAGTTCCGAATACCATTCGAACGCTGTTTCTGATAAACTGCCCACGAACTGACGAAGCAACAGTTTATCATCACCGCCGGTGTTACCGCAGAGGGCCCGGAACTGGGCAACATGTTGATGGGGATTGCCGGTCCCCTTATACACATGGAATTTTGGTATCGTATAGCCTGGCGGGTATTTGATCTGGTCGTACCAGCTTGGATATGGCCGCCCCGTTTTTACGACTTGACCAGCTGCCTCAGTCGCATGATGAACCCGGATTTGCTGGGCTATGTAGTCAACCAAGTCAGCCTTAGAGATTGCCTCCTCCTTGGCCGTTGAGAGGGCTGGTGGTGGATTTGACGTTTCTCCTCGGTCGTCTTCCAGAACGATTGGGGGATCCTCGGCGGGTAAGTCCTGCTGGATCATCATTCCTATCATATCTTGGAAGAGAAGGCCCATACGTTGTATGTTGGCTGCTTGCTCGGCAGCCTCTTTGTCTTTCTTCTCCAGTATCCGGTGAAGGAATTCAGCGTCGGTTTCTTCCTCCTGGTGTGCGTCTGGGGACGTTTATGGGATTTCTTTTGGCCCGGTAAGTGCGGCCATAGCATTCATCATTTCCTGAAGCTTTTGTTGTTGCTCCTGGGCTTTCGTCACGGATCGGGTTAGCGGTCGGTGGCCCGTAGAAGTGCGGCTTTCCTCCTTTCCAGAAGCCATATAAACAGTGTGCACCACCATGCCCCCAGACTTAGGGCGTTCGGGCTCAGTGCTTTTAGCCGTCGTTGCAGGCTGGGGGATCTTCTCTGGCCTCCTCCTTTTATGAGCCATGGAGGTTGAGGGGGCCGTTGAGGTGGGCGTCCAGACAGCCTTTTGGGGTTTAGCCTGGTGACCAGCTTCCGGCTGGATTTTTAGCTTCTTGTGCTGGCGGGAGAAGTTTGGATCGATGATCGAGTCTCGGGCCTGCCGCCAAACCTTATAGATTTTGAAAGACAGCCGTTGAGGGGATCGGGGCTGTTCTGATTTTATTTCCACAACCTTTTTTGATGGGGGAGGAGACCTCTTTAGCACTGCAGTAGGGGAATTCCTTCGCACCTTATTTAGCATTTTGAAGCTGTTCCCAGTTGGAACAGCAGCATTAACTTCTGCCATCGGGGCTGATGGAGTCAACCCGGAGGGGGAGTTGCCCCCAGCCTTCCTTACTCGGCGCCAATGGCGACGTCGAGTGTGTCGAGCGGACGGCGCTGGGTCAGCGGTAAGAATGGTTTCGTCTTGCCCCCTGTATAGGTGGGGGGTCGCTGTTGGTGTTAGCCTGCTAAAGACCGATGTCCTTTGGGCAGCAGGAGCGGGAGCTGAAGCCGTCAATCTTGTAAAGACCGACTTTTTGGCCGGAGAAGCCGCCTTAGCGATTTCGGGAGCAGGAGCGGCCACTTTCTTAGAAGCAGCCTTCTCTGAGATTGTAGGCCCCATGATGAGTTCGCAGGATTTCTGGCCCAATCTAGATAGGACCGAGGCATTGACGTTGGGCGACTCGTTGAGAGGAGCCGCGGCAGGGGTAAGACGATCAAAGACCGACTTCTTGAGAGCTTCCTTTGTCAGCACCGGCGCCGCGAAGCTTGTTGGTGGGAGTATAGTCCCAAAGAACAATCCGGTAGTGACTTGAGTCACCTGGTCCACCGGCATTGTGAATAACGAAGCAGCTTGGGGTCCATAGGCTATACCTCCTGGCGAGGCAAAGCGTTGGTCGCAATTGCAGTCTGAGCAGTTGGAGGATTTCGCAGAAGTAGAAGCCATCGATCCTTTGCTTTCTGCAATAAGCAAGACGCCAATTCTTAGTATCTTGAAACCCAAGGGCAACCATTAGCGAACCGCGATTGGTTCGCGAATCACGACACACGAAGTGTGGAGGGGAAAGAGGAAAAGGTCCCACCGGGCGTGCCAGAATCTGTTCCCCTCCGAAGGACGGCCGAGACGCGGGACGTCTTGCCTGAGATTCGGGGCAGATGCTAATTGGTGCTATCCGTCTACCTCTCCGAAGATGCCAAGTTGATTTATGGCACCGTATATCGAAGGTTTAAATGGATGCGTCCGATGTAGCAGACTTCGTCAGATTCCCCCTCGTTTGAGGGGTTTTTGATTGTGGGGACGCTCTTCCCTGCAGGCGCAAGCCCCTGCAGTTAATTACGCTACCGCATCGCGGTAACAACTTTCTCCTTCTCCAGCTGGTCACTTCGTGTCGTGGGTGTTTGTTTTGTGTTTTGTTGCCCGTGGATTGTATACGGAGACTGATTTATGTCGTCGTCCGTAGGGCGTGGATTAGTCCAAATCCGTGTTTACTTAGATTTGGGTCTGGGGGTTTTGGTTTGAGGACACGTTAGCCATATTTGAGGCTAAGATCAACTCAAACGTTTGTTAAGGATACGTTAGTCTAGTTTGAGACTAAGATCAACTTAACGGGATCGTTTAGATCCGACAAAAGAGCGTTTGGGCTCTATTGTTTTAGTTTAGGGACATAGTGGTCCATTGCATGTATGGCCGCCGGGACCCATCACCTCTCTGACGACGTTGAAGGATTACAACGACAGATGTCAAAGGAGTTCAGAGATGTACCCTTGAACCAAAGTTGATTGGGGGATTTATAGTCCAATTTGGGATTAAAGTCTGTTTGAAGGTTTAAGGATACGTTAGCCATATTTAAGGCTAAGATCAACTTAAACGGTTGTTAAGGATACGTTAGTCCAGTTTGGGACTAAGATCGACTTAACATGATCGTTTAGATCTGACAAAAGAGCATTTGGGGGCTCTATTGTTCCAGTTTAGAGACATGGTGGTCCATTGCCAGTTTAGGGACATGGTGGTCCAATACCAGTTTAAGGACATAGTGGTCCATCGCCAGTTTAGGGACGTGGTGGTCCATGTTCCAGTTTAGGGACGTCGTGGTCCATGTTCCAGTTTAGGGACATTGCGGTCCATGGGTAGTTTAAGGACATTGCAGTCCATGGGTAGTTTAAGGACATTGCGGTCCATTGTTAGTTTTAAGACATCTCGGTCAAGGTTAAGGACGTCATAGTCCATGGGTTTAAGGACCCCACAGTCCATTGTTAGTTTTAAGACATCTCGATCAAGGTTAAGGACGTCGTAGTCCGTGGGTTTAAGGACCCCACAGTCTATTGTTAGTTTTAAGACATCTCGGTCAAGGTTAAGGACGTCGTAGTCCATGGGTTTAAGGACCCCACAGTCCATATCAATATGTGGTCATCGGGACCCGTCACCTCTTTGAAGACATTGAGGGATTACAATGCCAAGTATCAAAGGAGTGAAGAGATGTACCCTGGAACCGGAGTGGATTAAATAGTCCTTGGCCTAATTTGGGATCAAGACCAATTAATTATGTTATGAGCCCATTAGCCCAGTTAATTATGAATCGAGGACTTATGGCCAGCTTGGGCTAAGTCCAATCACGTCTGGAATATTGGCTTCCTGTTGGTCCATTGAAGGAGAGACTTTATCTCTGGCCATTTAGCCAATTGGGCCAATGCCTAGTGTTAAACACTATAGACCAATCAGCGTTGAATACTGGGAATGAGATTGATAAGTTAGTGTTTAACCCTAAAAGATAATTGGTGTTAAACACCAGCAACAAGGCTTTCAAATTAGTATTAAACACCAAAACAGATCAGTGTTAAACACCGGCCACGGAGATCTCAAATTAGTGTTAAACACTAAGGTAATCGGTGTTGAACACTGCAAATAAAGTTCTTTGATTAGTGTTGAACACTAAGGCCCAACAGTGTTTTAACACTGGATTCGGGAGTTCCAATTTAGTGTTAAACACTATGGCAAGAGGAGTCACGTGGCAACACGTGAGAGCGCCCTCCCTTCATTTGTTCTTCTGAGGAGATCGCATTTTTTGGAGCATCACGTGTCATCACGTGACGGGTGTCTAAATGAGGTATGTTAAAGCTTCTGCCAAGGGTCACGTGGGTCACGTGAGGCACTGCCTCAAAGGGCTTTCTGTAGATCTTTTGGGGGGGTCACGTGGTGACACGTAACCCTTCTTTACTGTAGTTGTTAGAAGATCTGTTAATCCCTTTCAGGAATTAAATTCCTCGTAGGGTTGAACCCTGACAATAATTTCAAAGGAATTAAATTCCTAGATCTTTTAGAGAGTTGAAATCTGAATTTTCTGTAGGAATTAAATTCCTCATATATATGAAGAACTGAATAGGGTTAAACTCTAATAAAAGCTTTAAGGAATTAAACTCCCACTCTCTGTTAGAGAATTATTCCGGGAAGTAAGATTAAGGGAATTAAATTCCTGTTGCTTTAACAGAATTAAGTTCTTAACTAGGGTTAAACCCTGATTCTTTTTATTCTGAAGGAATTAAATTCCCACAACACAAGGTCAAACCCTAATTTTATTTTAAAGGAATTAAATTCCTATAGTTCTGTGAGAATTAAATTCTCGTGTTTGCATTCTTTCTCTATGCTTTGGATCTGCATGGCAGGATCTCAACCCATCGAGAATTAAATTCTCAACTTCAAAGGGGGATGTGCACTTTACAGATCCTCCATCCAAGAGAGAAGAAATGTGTCCTTCTGTTTTATATCAGAGTTAAACTTTGTTGAGAATTAAATTCTCTTCCTTTCAAAAAGCCCTCCCTTTCTTACCTAGGGTTTTCTTTTGCAGAAGATCCAAATTCCTCAAAGTATCCGGGCTCTCTCTCTTTTCTTCCCTTTGCGTATATCTCTTTTTTATGTCTCTTGGTTCCTATTTATAGGAGAAGCAGCCGAGTCAATTAGTTTTTTGACGAATCTTCATTGAGAGATTTGATTTGCATCCATCATTCGTTTTGGACTTTTGGATTATTAGGTGAATTTTATTCACCATTGGATTTCAAATCCAGGGATTCTCCTTTGTTATTTCTGTTAGATTTAAAGGGGAAATCTTTCCAAATTCGAGATTTTCCCATAGACAGATGATATTTAATCACCTCTAAATTTTTAATTTAATCGAATGCTTTTGGAAAGATTTGAGGGGTCTTTTCTCAGAATTTACTTCTATTGACAAATGGGCTTCGAAGTTGGTCACGTGTGGCCACGTGATCCTTGGTCACGTGTGGGCACGTGACCCCCTTGGAACGAGCCTTCTTCTTTCTTTCTGCGCTTTGTTTTCTGGTTGCTGCTTAACCGTCACGTACCACCACGTGACCCCTGGTCACGTGTGAATACGTGACCCTTGTCTGGCCTCTTTTTCTTGGTTTAGCGGGAGAACAAATCTGCTGCTTTTGATTATCACGTGCCAACACGTGACCCTGGTCACGTGGGAGCACGTGACCTTTTCTGAAGCTTTTTCCTTGATCTGATCAGGGAACCGGTTTGCCTTTGAAGCCGCTTTTAATTGTCACGTGCCAACACGTGACTCAGGTCATGTGGGAGCACGTGACCCTTTCTGAAGCCCTTTTCTTTGATGTATTTGGGAAGCTGAATTTGCCTTGCCGATACTTTTAGATGTCACGTGCCAACACGTGACTGCTGATCACGTGTAAGCACGTGACCCTTTTCTGAAGCCTTTTCCATAAGCTTTCCTGATTTTAAATCAGGAAACACTAGATTCAAGAAACCAAAAGTCAAGATGTGATCTTTAAGAAAGTCGAAAGTGAAGTTCAAGATGGATTCAAAGAATAGGAGGAGTTTCAAAAGAAATGCTAAATATTGTTGGATTTCTAAATTTTTGTGATATCTTCTTTCAATGGTCATGCATAACTAATCTGCATGGGCCACCACTAAAACCTATCACGTCCCGTTTCCCAATAGATGGTAGCAGACACGTGACTAGGTACACGACGTTTCTATACTGAGAAAGGATCTTCTTCAAGACAGTTAGGTTAAGCGTTAAAACAAGCAGTTTAATACAACGAGAATTTTTAGCAAGAAATAAATCCATCTACATTATTACATTTCAAATTCCGTAACATTCAAGGAAGAACTGATAACAAATCTGAATAATAATAAAAATGATACAATTGAAATGGAAATAAATAAAAAACCTTAACATATAGTCATACTATGAAAGGAACTAAAAGGCAGCTAGAAGTTCTCTGATATCGCGACCTCTCCTTCAAACGCCCCATCTGTCCCTGTATCACTTTACGAATATTCCCAAAAAGAAAAGAAGCAAAATGGAATGTCCATCAGCGAACTTGCGCTCGACAAGTCTCACACTTAAAACATGGTTATTTTAGAAAACAACTTTAATGCAGTAATATAAACATGTGAACAATATGGTATGAAGTATACAGATAAGCATGGTAATAAACATGAAATGACTAAGCATGTAATCAGGGTAATGAGCATGTTAAGAATGAATAAGCACATAATAAGTTTTACTATACTAACATGAGTTTGGTTTGTAAGAGTTCAACCCGCTTCAGGAGCTGTACCGTTTCGGCTCGGTATCACAACAACACGAATTCATGAGTTAGTAATATACCGTTTCGGCCCGGAACCACATCAATACGGATTCACGGATTCATGTGTTAGTAAAAAGACTTCTGGAGAAAATTGAAAGCATCTCATTTCCCAAACTACCCCAACCCTGTTTCTAAACTACTGGTCTCATATATGAATCAAACATGGGTCCATGGATACATGTTGTATAATTTCATGTCAAGTCACGGATTCAAGAATACACGTATTCACGAAGTTCATATGAGTTTGCATGTCATGAAAAGATATAAAGTGAAATATCCACAAGCATAAACCAAAAACGGTAGCATAAGAAATACTAAAAAAATAATAGTTACTCAGCTCATATGAACTTAGGATAAAAACAAGAAACGTAGTTCTAGGTGTAATGCAGACATGGGTTCAAGTCTCGCTTAATTCCGACTATAGGTTTGCGAGATATACGCATTTTTGTATTGCTGCGAATAACAGATCACAATCTTTTTAGCCCAGACAAATGTTTTTAAAATGCAGCTTGCGATACTTTTCATTGGTTTTCAGGTCTCAAAAATAATTAGGAACTTATAGGTCTTTCGGTCTAATTATCTAAACATCTTGGTTTCGCGCGATTTGGATTCCTGAAACTCTAGTTATGGTTATGTTAACATAAGAGTTTAAAACAAATTCATTATTTTTTGGACAGCAACTATGAGATGTCTTGCAGAGCTTATATCGGATCGTTCTTTACATTTCCGAGTCACCAATTATATAGGAAAGTTATAGGTCTGACAATTAGGCATCCCTACATCTAAGATTTGTCAAAAACTGAGTTCTATATCTCGAGTTATGTTATTTTTAAAAACAGTGCGCAATCGGGACATATTCTTTCCAAATTCGACACATGTTTTAAAAACACATAATTTTATAAATTCCGTCGGTTTTTAGGAAAACTTTAAAACTAAGAAAATCTATATTCTAGTTGTCGAAAACACTTGGAAATGCTTAGTTTGGGCATCAGAAGACAGAGTTATGGGTTTTCGAAGGAGACTGTTAAAAAATAGTTTTCTGGTTTACGAAAGCAATGAGTAAAAGCGACGTAAATTCCAAATCGCTGTTTGGTTCGGCTTGAAATTTTTACAATGCGTTTAGAAAAATATATTCTATTATAACTCATTTTCTTGAAATTTTCAAAAGTTCAAATTAATTTCTAAAAATTATTTTAAAGATAAAGTCATTTAAGATCGTATTTGAAAATGACAAAAATATGGTATTTATTTGCAGCTTCCTTTTCTTTTTAGAAAATTAAATATAAATAATTTTAAAAAACAGCGATATAAAGGAGTAATCCCATTTATGTCGCCGATTCTAACATATGGATCATGAACCTCAACAAAGTCTTACACCGGAAAATTCTTATTTTCATGAAACTCTTCTATAATCATATTATCATGCAATATATGGTTCCATGGTATCCCTAATTAGTATAATTCTAATTCCGTGATGTGGAAGTATGTTATCATACAAAAAATAGTAAATACACATAAAAATTGAACAAGAGGCAACAAATACGGTTTAGACAATCATATGCAACTAAATCTACATATATAAATATATATTTCATTAAGGACTACGACAAGGTAAGACGGCGAGTTCATGAAAGAGCACGACAATAGGAGGAGAGGGACGAGGACTTGCTCGCGGTATGAGTCAGTATAACAACCGGTTCATCGTTTTCTATACCCTAATAGCAAAAAGCAACTTGTCACATTCACGACTCGAGAGAGAGGAAAGGGAAAAAGAAATAGAAAAGAGTTTTGAGTTTGTAGAGTTTGAGGGGAGGAAGGAGGGAGAGCACGAATAAAAGAATGGTTTATGGTCATAAAAATTATTCATAACCATTTTAATTATTATGTGAATTAATTTTGGGGATTTTGAGAAAAAGAAATTGAAAGATCATGAAAGAGTTTAAAGTTTTTTTTGGCAAGATCTAATGTTCAAACAAGTGACAAATGGAACACCGTTGAAGTAACTTAACCAAAGGGATACAAGTTTCTTCTTGCACATATATAACAAGAATTAAATATATACGAGCGTTTGAAAGAAAAATGGTATTTTATTAAAGAAGGAAAACACAAAGACATATGTATTTTGGGGTCGTTACAGTTTTTACGAAGGAAATCCCTCTTGGCCTAGTCCTCGTCTTTATACCCCTTTTATTTTCTTTTTTTTTAAAATCATTTTATATATACTGTCCTAATATTAAATATCCCTAAAGTTACATCAAATTACATGATTGCCACCTATAAAAAAATTAGGGTAACTAGAAATGTTCTTGAGTGTGCAATATTACCTAAAAGTCTAAGACATCAACACAAGACACAATCTATATCATCTAATTTACTACATCAATCTTTATAATGGAGAGGTCAGTAGATTCGAAAACTACAAAAATATTGGTTCATATTTTGTGTTGCAAGGACTTGTATAATTGTCAGCACCAACTTACTTAGGATCTTTTTCATTATCAAAAGGCATTGGAGTGTGCATTATTATGGCAAAGTATGAGGTTTCACATATAAGCACATGAGCCTCCCTATCGAATATTGAATTAGGAAATTAATGAACCAATGGTTAAATATTGGAGCCTCTAAATACCAAAAAATATAAAAATATATTGGAGAGAATCTGAATCCTTCCACACTATGCAGACACATGGATATTGTTGTGAGCGACCCTTAGAATTAGTAAAAGGAAAAAAAATGGTACATCACTTGATACTAAAGGCTAGTTTCTTTCAATAGGTTAAAAAAGACGTGGAAAAAGCACCGAAAACAAAAATAAAATATAATCGGAGAAAGACCGAGGACTCGGTGATGAAAGGAATGACCATGGCCATTCACATTAAGCATGGACTGCATATGGTCATGGTCTTTGATGAAAGCAAGGTGAGAAGAAGGGAGAAAGAAAAAAAATTTGCTAATTGCGTTTAGAAGAAGGTAGTTGAGCTTTAGTCTATGAGACTCGTTTAATTTATTGCAAATTAATTTCTAGCGAAATAAGTAAACAATTTGTTAGTCAACAAAGACTTCTCTAGCTATGCAGTTTTTGTTATCCCCTTTTTTGGTCTTCATGAATTTTTGGCATTGTTTTTTTAATGAATCATTGAAAATATTTCACGATAGTGTTCTTGAAAATAATGTGTGAACATTTCGCAACTAGAATGCTTGATCTATTCTTATTTTTAAGGTCTCAAGTCATTTCATATATTTCTTTCCACATTTTCAAGAGAAGAAAAAACAAAAGGAAAATTTATTTTTTAGAAAGTAGTAAATGAAAGAAAATTTTCCTCTTTCAAATGCAGAAAGTGATTAAAAGAAAGAGAGATACAAAAAAATAATTAGTTAATTAATTTTGCAGGAACAATTCAAGAATTTTCCTCCTAAACCGAAACTAGTCAGTATATATATAGATATTCTATATTGTACTAATATTTTTATTTTTATTATATTAAAAGATAAGTATATATATGGTTAAAGTATATTCTCATGCTATTACACTGATTTTTAATTATTTCAATATATCAGTATATACCAGCACCGGTCAATGCTGAATATCACCTCGATCCAGACTCTCTAACACCCACCTTGCAGCTCGAGGTACCAACACTGACAGTGGGACCGTCGGTGGTGACCTGTTCTCTAGAGAGAAGAACTGAGAAGAGTCCTAAACAAAATGAGAGCAAAAGGAGGTTAAAGTCATGACGTCGAGCTGGTCTTGATCAATGGCCAAGTCCTTAGACGAGTCCAAGTCATCTTTGTCATCCTCTTAGGTCACCCTTTGTGAGATAGGAATAATCTCCCGTATTTTCCTCTTAGTCTCTGCTGGAAGCAAGGGGAGACCAGTCAGAGATGTTGGCAATAATTCGACCAATCAAAATCGAAAATAAGACTCTTTTTACAACAACAACAACCGAGCCTTTGTTACAAAAGATTAAATAATTTCAATCTAATCATACACCCCCAACAAACTGGTATAATCACGAGATCCCACGCGTTCCTCTCTCCCCTAGGCACCCTACACTCTCGCAGTTTACCCCTAATCGATTTTGTAACAACCACTATTTTATAATAATATTTTTATACAGTTACTTTTGTACGTAGTGGTATTCTATGAAAATCCTCCTTTTCGTTCCTTTTTATGAAACTTATATCTTTAAAAATTATTCTTGTATCAAGAATCCTTATGTGCTGAGTTGGTTTCAACACAAGAGTTCTAATCTTAAGGTCACATATTTGAACCCGATAGAAATAAATTAGTTTGATTTTAAATCCCTAAGTTTTTTAAACTAATACCATATTTTAAAACTAATACCATAAAGTCATGGCGTCGAGCTGGTTCGCTCCATGCGATCACTATATAAACTCTTTCTTCCAGACGATTCAGGTAGGTCGAACTCATTCTAATACACCACTACCCTGCCATTATTATTTCTCGGTATTTAATCGTCGGAGGGTCCTACGTTGGTTTTCCACACCGGGACTTTCCTTGCAGGTGGTTTGGTGTCAATGGCAACCCACAACCAATTGAGATCCACACGCTCAATTCTCACCTCAAATCTCAACTGTTCATCCTTCTTGATAACAAGATCGACGGAGGACAACATCTGTGGAAGACTCCGACCTCCATCAATGTTCTCGCGCATGAATCCAATGAAAGAATTCTTTGGACACCGAGAACCGACCTTCCCCATCTCACCGTCATCACAATATATCCTGCAAAGTCACACACCGAAGTTCACATCGTACAAATTCCGGCATCACCTCTAGTCATTGGTCATCCTAGGAAAACCACCACTTACGAAATCCATCACCCTTGCGTCGACGGCGTGATACATTTCGCATCCATGGATAGAAAATCAATGGACTATTCAATACACGCCAGTCAAACCAAAAACCGACAAGCTGACCGTATACCAACTTCCCACTTTGCATCCGTCCGCAATTTGAGAAATTACGACAAGATAATTCTCCAAGTCGATGTTTACAACAAACACCACAAATTTTAACATGGCGCGGCTTCTAAGCATTTGTAAAAAAATGTTGGTGTGCATATTCACAGGAGTGTTTCCTATGAATTCCCTCACAGGAGGCTGGGGTGAGTGGGACCCGCCCTGCCACCCTGCCTCTTGTGAGCCGCGTTCTCATGATATGACTTCTACACGTGAAAAGGCCATAATCCCTATTTGAATAAATATTCAATATAATTTGTGCACCTGTTAAATTAAAAATTAATTATTTTTTTGAGAGAAGAGAAATAGACGTAGATGGTTCTAATAATTAAAATACACCTGTTAATTTAAAAATTAATTATTTTTTTGTAAGAAGAGAAAGAGATGAAGAGGGTTCTAATAATTAAAAAATTAATTATTATTTTTTAAAGGAGAGAAAGATATCCGGTGTTCTAGTATTTTTTGGGAAGGAAGAGAGATATAGAGGATTTTACATATAAACAATTAATTTTTTTTGATAGAAAAGAGAGAGAAAGATGATGTGGACGGCCTAAAAATAATGAGGGTTTATATGTAAATTTTCATTTAAAAAGGGATTTATGTGTAAATTTATAAATAATGAGGGTGTGTAAATTTTTATTTCAACGCATTATTATTTTTTTCTTTTTCTTAGATGAGGTGGAGGCCTTAGGAGGTGAGTTTTTTTTCTCTCTTTTCTTTAAATTTTGAAAAAAAGAAGATGGTGGAGCTTTTAGTTTTTTGTCTTGTCTTTTTCTTTGAAGTTGATGACGTGAAGGCTTGAAGAGTTAGGGATTCTTTTTTTTTTTGTATAAAAAAGGAGAGGAGTGGACCTCTAATCGAAGGGTATATGCATTATATATATTAGCATTTTGCATGTGTCATATTTGTTGCTTTATCCTAATTAGAGTCCAAAAAATTTATAAAACCCATCGATAAATATAAAATAGGGGGTTTTGGTTTAAAATTATTTTGAATGTTAATAAGTAAATAAAATACTCATTTTAATAATTTGGATCAAGAGTATTCTAGAAAATATTATAATATGTTATTTACCAAATTTTTGTAAAAGTAGATAGTTATAAGTAAATTAAAGTAGAATTTTAAAAATGTTAAGATTAAAATAACTTCTAGAAAGTTCTTTTTTGTCTTAAATTTGAGTATAGTGTACATTGAATTTGAAATTCAAACTAATTTCTAGAAAAAAAAATTTTGTCTCAAGTTCTAGAAAGCTCATTTTTTCTTTGTTTTTCAAAAGAATGAGAAATTTAATTATTTTTGCCTTTTTTTTATGATGCAGAGGCCCTAAGATTTGAGAAATTCTCTCTTTTTTGTCTTTGTCTTTCAAAAAATGGAGAAGGTGGACACTAACCAATGTCATTTGCATTATATAATAGTATAGATATATATACACACGCATAAATTAAAGTTTCAAATTTGGAGAAGTAACCTAACCTTTTGTTATAAAAACATTTTAGTTATAGTGGTAATTTTAGTTATAGTTACCACCATAGCAATATTATCTTTGTGTTATGTTTATGAACTCAATTTAGTAATATAGTCTTCGAATTTGTAGTTCCATTAATAGAATTACGGATTTTTGTTGTAAAATCTCGGACGGGACAACATTAACAAAATATCATTGTGCCCCGGGTGGAACGGGAAGTAAACATAATGTTTAATATCCTTTAAATTTGGGGGTTTGAGGCACAATAGCTACAACTATGCAATTACCTATAATTTTTGTATGAGTCTTATATTAATACAAAGACATCGACTTTATTTTATTGCATTTTGCAGCTTTAAATAATAGTAGAATCGCATCATCGAAACCTAGCTAGAGTGCCTAGCATACAGAAGAAACTCTCACTACGTAATACAATCGGACATTTGATTTTCACCTTGAGTGACACATATCTCGAACTCAAGCAATTGGATAAACCGGTCCGATGGCGATTCCACACATACCTTGAGGTGCTTCAACATCCTTTTGAATCCTCATATATCCATCCTCGCCCCATGACGTTCCCCATTGGTTCTTAAGCAACCAGTAATCCATCCCTGTATCAGAGTCGGTTCCATAGCCGACGAAAGTCACGGCATGGTTAAGGGAGCGAGGATCGTTGTTGCACGGACCATCAAACACGCCGCCTATATAATGATGGAAGGCATCACTGGCATGTATGCCAACAGCGACAGGCTGTTGTGACACCGCCTGCATAAGTGCAGACTCGCTATTCGGCGTTACAGTTTCATAGCTAGAGATAGTAGCTACAGAAGATACGGATTTGCAGGACCCCTGTGCCGACTGGTATGGATAGTTATTTTCACTTGTAAGGCCTTGGTTGTCGACAATAAATTGGAAGGCAGAGCTTAGCAGACCTCCTCCGCATCCATTATCGTTACCGTTAATGTCGCAATCCACAATCTCTTGCTCTGACAAAGATATTAAATTCCCCGTCGAGATTTGATTGATCCCTTCCATTGCTGCCGCTGCCGCAAAAGCCCAACAACATCCTATATGTATATTCACATAAGAACATCATGATCCTTAGCAAAAATAAATAAATAAACAAACAAAGAGCTCAATGTGGCTGTGTGAACGTTCACAACCCCACCAGCTAAGAATGAAGTCTTAAAACAGGAGGAGGTGATCCCTCCGTTAAGTTGTGTTTAGATCCACCTCCTGAGATTGCGTGTATCTTTATAGCTAATAGGATTGTGAATGTTCGCATGCCTATCTTCCAATAAGTAAAACCAGTTAATTTCTTGATCCTGTGAAACTAATTAATTATAATTTAGTAGATGACTTACCACAAGTTTCTTGATCCTTTACACCAGTGACTGCGCCTTGAGTCCTCCAGTCCACACTAGAAGCAACATCCGTAACATTTTCATACCTGAAGCTTGTGGTCCTCAAGCCATCATCGGAAGTCTTCAGTAGAATTCCGGTGCGGGATGCCAGAAACTCATCGGTCGTCAGATCGGAAAACTTATTGAGCCCAAGCTTATACTTGCGGTCTCCAGCACGGTTGACCGATTCAATGTATTCGACGTTCTGTTTGAATATCTTGAACCGATGCTCTTTCTCTACAGCATCTTTATAGGCACGCCCGTGCTTAGCCATCCATTGTTCATGCTTATCGAACATCTCTACATCGATGCTCGAAGCTTTCGAATTTTCGTTGTGGGATAGGCGATTCGTGGCTGCAGATGCCCAAGAAACCAAGATCAACAAGGCCGAAACAAAGAATTGGTGCCTTAGTGAAGCCATTGTGATGAGTTCAATGGAAGTGTATTATCTGCACAATTAATGAAGATCGCAAGGAAAGGCTAAGTTTATATAGAGGATGGGTTTCATGTTATCAATTGATAGGACATGTATGATGTATGAATTTCTAGATAATTTAGAGAGAGACAAGAGAAGGAGACTGAAGACTTAAGCGGAGAAGAAAAGAATGGCCATGGCCATTCTCATTGTGCATGAGATTTCATGCATGAAGTTTTGTAAAAAGTCTTTGGTGAAAGCGAAGTGGGAGAATCACTTGTTTAATTACTATTTGAATTGGATGAAGGTTGAGATGGTATATGATTATGAAAGAAGATTGAACAAATAGAAAAAAGCAAGAATGATCCAACTCCGGATTTTAAGTGTTTCGGAACAAAGCACCTACATCCGCAGCAGGAAGCATGTTATCATATAAGAAAACATTAAATTAATACATATAAAACTTTAACAAGAGGCAACAAATTAAATACGTGTATAGACAATCATATGCAACTAAATCTACATATAAATATATATTTCATCATGGACTATGACAACGCAAGACGGCGAGTTCATGAAAGAGCATGACAAGAGAAAAGGAGGGATGAAGACTTACTCGCGGTGTGAGTCAGTATAACAACCGGCTCACCGTTTTCTATATCCTAATAGCAGAAAGCAACTTCGGTACATTTATGACTCGGGAGAGATGAAAGGAAAAAAAATGAAATAAGAGTTTTGAGTATGTGGAGTTTGAGGAGGAAGGAGGGACGCCACAAATTAATAAAAGAATGGTTTATGGTAAAAAAAAACTATTCAAAACCATTCTAATTATCATGTGGATTGATTTTGGGATTTTGAGAAAAAAAAATTGAAAGGTCATTTGTAGGTTATAACAAAGTTTTAAAATTTTTGCAAGATCTAAGGTTCGAATAAGTGACCAATGAAACATGTAACACCATGTATCTTGAAATCCTAATAAAATAAGTGTTTCCCATATTTCCCTTGGTTCTATGTTCAATTGACATGTTTAGTGCGATATCGGTTTTGATATTAGCCAAATATCAGCCCTGAGCCAGCTCAAACATGTCAGAGACGGCTCAGAAGTCTTTCCCTGTGATTATTTCTTCTTTAGGTGTTTGACCCGGCTCAACACCTTTGAGACGGCTCATGACCATCTTGAGCCGACTTATGGGTCCAGAGAATTGTTTTTTTTTTCTTCTCTATGTGTATGAGACAGTTCATGGTGAACTTGAGCCGGGTCAACGCCTTTTAGACAGCTCAAGGCTATCTTGAGCCGGTTCAACGAGTTCCTGGAGCAATTATTTTATTCTCCGTCTTCGTGAGACGGCTCAAACATATCTTGAGCCGGCTCAATGTGAATCTGATTGATTTCCTGATATTTCGCATGAATTTTTCCATCACGTATCCGACCTAATATCTATTTAAACCCACGAATAAACTCGAGAAAACCCTAAACTTGGCCGTCTCTCTCATCTAGAAATCCTTGATCTCCCTCACAAAACCTTAGTCTTTCTTTCTCTCATCTCCACTACAAAACTCGAGCAACCCGACGTCCTCACCATCGGCTTCATCTTCTTCGTGAGATCACTACACCCATCGATCCAAGCCATCACGTTGAGATCGCCTTTGTATTCATCATCAAGATTAAACGAAAACTCAACATAAGGCAAGTACTCTTGTTCCCTTGTATTTCGCTGAAGCGACGTCGGTGAACTTCTTAATTTAAATTCATTAGTTTAAAGAAAAATGACATGATCGTGATATCATGAATTTCAATTATGTGTGAAACCCATGATTTATGTATTTAACGGAACCCTAAAGATGCTACCACACCCATTAAATCAACTTCTAAAATCATGCATAACACCTGTTCGATTAAATGCCACACCCAATCTCCATGCTTGTATGTTTCATGCACATTCTTATTATGATTATTATTGCAATCATGTTATTACGTGTTATCCGTGACATGTAGAAAACTCTGTTTCATGCCATATATACATATCATGACCATTATGACTTAAACATTAGAACGCGATCACCGAACCATATATACACGTTGATTCGTGCCACCGGCACTAATTCTTGATTTCATGTTTATTGTCGTGACTTCGTGTTATTATCATGATTTTGTGTTTATTCATGATGCGTGCCGGATAATCATGTCAGTCGGTATTCAACCCTAGTGATTGGGTTTTATTGTTGTGACTATACTTAGAAAATACAGGGGATTGGAGAAATTGAAAGGAGGAAATTGGACCCTTAATTTTGGGGGATTTTTAGTGTTAGAGGTTGCCAATCGAACACACCGATGGCGTAGGGGTGGGTGTGATGGACATCATCCACCGTGTTCGTGATCATGATTCATGTAGAATTTGCCTAACAGTAAGCTCGGGATTAGCTCCGAGCAACAGTGGGACGTGGTCCCGGATATGTACGGGATATCCCTCAAAATTCAAGAATAATTTCTATCAATAGATTTCAAACTCACGTGATAATAGTCAAGGTTTAACGATAGTGACATCTAGGACCCGACACGACTTGTTGACATATATATGAATGTGTGCATGTCACGATACGGAAACGGAAGTGACCGGCACATAAATCACGCAGCGTCTAAAGATGATGATGCAATTCAAGTAACCCAAAACCCATAATCTAAACCATTTTAAAAAAGAAATAGTGGAGGTGATGTTTTGAAAAGTTTTGTAAAAAGTAAAGCTTGTTTTGAAACATTGTTTAAAAAACGGACTATACCTCCTTTGTAAATTTTGAATAAAACGAGTACAAGATGATAAATATAGAGGCATCCCATATATGGGAGCTAAATCAATGCCCACTCGGCGGAATAATAACCATGCAGTAAAATACAATGCCTCAAGCAAAGAATCACAAGAAAAATATAAGCAACCGCATAACTATACTCATAGTCGACTCTACCCGAGTTCGACCTAAAATAATATACATCAGTCTTGACTCGATTTAAGTCAAATAATAATACACGTGGTAGATAGAGCGACACCAGATACAAAGAATATACATCCAAGGTGGTTACCCTACACATCTTAACCCACCTAGCAAAAGCAAGCAAGAATCCTAAAAAATACCGTGACAACGCCGCCGCTAGATATCTGTGCAGTTGGTCCTGCAAGGAGATATGGCATAACGAGAGTGAATTACCAACTTAGTGAATGAAAATAACATCACAAGATATATATCTACTATATAATAAGCATGGTAAAAGAATATAAGTGCAAAGTAACCGATTCACGTAAAGTATAGTCAATATCAACAAGGAATCATCAATGCATGCACCATTTCTCGGAATGACCCTTTTCATCAAATAACACCGGTCAGTATCCTCCGGATATCTGCCGTGTTACGCCATGTACCTGTAATCAGCTACATCCCCATCTCAATTACCATGTACCACCAAATCCATACACCGTGCATCCGTAATCGGCTACATCCCCATCTCGATTGCCGGATACCACCAAAAATAATTATAACATACACACAACAAAATCCAACTAAGCTTTATAATTATAATGTAATATATATATATATATATATATATATATATATATATATATATATATGTCACATACTATATATATGTCTCATACCACTAATATATACATATCAATGTCCCAAACCACTGATATATATCATCAACAATAAAGATCGCAATCTCACAAGATCAACAATATATAACGCGTAACAGAATCATAACATATAGCATAGCAGATAGAAGAATCGGAAAACAAACGGATAACGTAAGCATGCCAGTTCTAAGTGTTATAGCAGTACAAACGATGTGTAGTGTACATGCGAGTTTATGATTGTGAAACATGGCAGTCGTTGGTAGTTGTGCAGTGTTCTATCGGGTGTGTTCCTATAGCAGGGAAATCGAAATATAAAAGCTAAAATGGAACATGAAACATGACATTTTACTAAGTGTCAATAAACATAGCAATGCTAGCAAGTATAGGTATGCAATATGGTATGGTACTCAATAAAATACTAATCGAATAATAGTGCAATCAAGTGTCGCGAATAGATTTAAAATAGCGACACTAAGTTTTATACAAAAAATTTGGTAGTTGGGGATGCTATACGCCATCCGTCCGATTTTCCACTTGTAGATGTTATTCCACTCACTGTATACAATCGAGCTAGTCATATCCTACGACCGCTTTGCCCTTCGCTGCCGCCTCGAAGATTTCCGCAATCGAACCTAGCATTCACATAACAACATAACACATAAGAAATTTAAATCGGCCTCGAAGTAACGAGTGAACGTCCATAGGTTAGAACGTAGGACCAACGTGAGCCATCCGTGTGCTGCCTATCAAGAATTACCCCCGGACTTGTTGTTCTAACACAAAAGACCGCATCAAGAATTAAAAATATGGATTCATAAGTTTGAAAACATTAAAACATTGTCAAAACCAACCCAAAACACTTCCATATTTTGAAACAGGAAATCTGAGACAATTTAAAGTATCAAAAGGGCTTATTTATCAAGTATATGAGCTACTGACCAAACACTGACATCCAAATCAAAAAGTGGGCCGACCAAATTGCTACAGTAACCGCCTGGGGCAGCCAGATGATTAAGTTAGGGGTTCGTACTTCTGGTGTGGTCTCCTGGTTACCTATCTAGCTCAATGTAATACTTTGTTTATTTTGAAGAGATCCCAAATTACTCCATAATTCACTTGAATATTAAAACTTCATCAAAATCCTAGTTTTGAAAACTTAGCTAATGTTTGAAACTTTAAACACATGTAAACTTGATAAAAAAAAAGAGATTTTTACCACTGTAAGGAGATGAAAGAGGAGATCAAAGCTTTCAATACCATCAGAATTTACTTGATTCTCATTCGGGAGTTTGGCAAAATACAGCCCGAAAAATACTGGTTTGCATTTTTTTAAGCGTATTGCTGCTATTTGATACTTTGGGCTCTTTTGCGCAGAAATTTTTGGCGGGAACACAACCATAGTGATCGGGTTTTATTTTCATGACAATACTTAGAAAACATGGGGGATTGGAGAAATTGAAAGGTGAAAATTGAACTCATAATTTTGGGGAATATTTTGTGTTAGAGATTGGCCGATTGAACACGCCGATGGCATAGGGATGATGTATTGGACATCATCTACCGTATTCGTGTTCGTGATTATAATTCGTATAGGATTTGCTTGATGGTAGGCTCAGGATCAGCTTCGAGCAACAGTGAGCCGTGGTCCCGGGTATGTACGGGATATCCCTCAAGGTTCGAGAATAATTTCTACCAATTGATTTCAAACTCACGTGATAATAGTTAAGCTTTAACGATAGTGACATCTAGAATCCAACACGACTTGTTGACATATATATATTTTTTATTATATTCATGTTTATATGTACATGCGGGAATTTCACAACACTTTTATTATCATGATATTTCACACTCTACGTTTGAATACTTATTGTGTGTTTTGACACATCTGGAACTTGCCACCTCAGGTTTAGATACAGACCTATCGGCAGAGCAGGAGTAGAGTTATTCTCAGGAGTTTGCCGAAGATCGGTAGTTTAGTGTAGCTTATAGTTTACTTTTATTTTATTCGGTCGCAATTAGAATGTGAGCACCTCGTGGTACATTCAGATTATGTAGCCCTTTTTGGATTATATATTTCTTTATTGGAACCTATTGTTATTCCATGAATTTTATTTGAATCTATTATTTTTCTGTAGACGCATTTTCGATATTCATTGTTATATGTGCAACTTGATTAGTAGTGTTACCTATTTAGTATTTTGGTGTATGTATGTTGGATATTATCTTTACAGATTCAGGTAGAAGTCGTAGTGTGACTATGGAAGGATCTTTCCTTACTATAGGAGTGTGGCTGGGCTTGATTACTTTCCGTATTCCCGTATTTTGGAAAGCGGGACGTGACAGAATATCGGTGAAGTGACTTAACCAATGGGATACAAGTTTGTTCTTGCACATATTTTACAAGATTTAAATGTATATCAGCGTTTGAAAAAAAGTGGTCTTTTATTAAAGAAGGAAAATACAATGGTATATGGATTTTGGGGTCGTTACATCCTACTCTCCTTAGAGATAATTTCGTCCTCGAAATTACTGTAGTAGGATATTGCAACAGAGTAAGGAAAAGGGTCAGGATAACGCAGTCACGTTTCATCATCGTGTTCAATCAGTCGGTACTCTAACCGATAAAAAGGGGTGCAACTGGAATAGATTGTGAGGGAATAAAAATAGAAGAACAAAAACAGTGAGATATTATGAGTCAAATAATTTGAAGGCCGGCATAAGGATTCTAGGATAATTTCCTAAGTCGACGAGAATGATTCAAGATGTATGCAAGAGGAAATTATAGATGCAAATAAGAAGGAAAAGTATTGACTGGAATTTAAAAAAGTAGGAGAAATCCAATAAGAAGGAAACGATAAAAGGGTAAGGAACAAATAAAAATCATGCAGTCGCAAAGGCCGGGGTTAGACTACTAATATCGTACAACTGGTTTTAAAGGTAGAAGAAGGATGGTCCAAGAAATGCAAGTAAGGGGGTAACTTAACTGGAATCTTAAATAATTTCCGGAGATGAATGTCAGTGATTGGGAATCTCGAACGCTACCCTTCTTTGACAACAGTTGAATGTAGCGTGGAAAATCCCTAGCTAGTCCATGCATAGTAACTCCTATAGAAAGTAGTCATTACAATCTACCCTCCTTGAAAAGAATTTCGTCCTCAAAATTCTCACAAGGAGTATGCCGCGACAGGATAAGAAAGGGTAATTGTGTCACTCGTCGTTTTGATGTTCGCTGGGATTTTGATTCTATGAATCGAGAGTTCTCTCGAATCGAGAAGTTCAAAATCCCGAGCAGTTGCTACTCCCAAGTTAACAAGAACAACCTAAGGACACAGGTAAGGATAGTTCTAAAAGATGCAAGCGTAAAAGAATGAACTGGATTCAAGAAAACAAAAGTCAAGATGTGATCTTCAAGAAAGTCGAAAGTGAAGTTCAGAATGGATTCAAAGAATAGGAGGAGTTTCAAAAGAAATGCTAAATATTGTTGGATTTCTAAATTTTTGTGATATCTGCTTTCAATGGTCATGCAGAACTAACCTGCATGGTCCACCACTAAAACCTATCATGCCCCGCTTCCCAAAAGATGGTTGCAGACACGTGACTAGGTCCACGACGTTTCTATACTGAGAAAGGTTCTTCTTCGAGACAGTTAGGTTAAGCATTAAAACAAGCAGTTTAATACAACAATAATTTTTAGCAAGAAATAAATCTAACTACATTATTACATTTCAAATTCCGTAACATTCAAGGAAGAACTGATAACAAGTCTGAATAATAATAAAAATGATACAACTGAAATGGAAATAAATAAAAATCCTTAACATATAGGCATACTATGAAAGGAACTAAAAGGCAGCTAGAAGTTCTCTGATATCGCGACATCTCCTTCAAACGCCTCATCTGTCCCTGTATCACTTTACGAATATTCCCAAAAAGAAAAGAAGCAAAACAGAATGTCCATCAGCGAACTTGCGCTCGACAAGTCCCACACTTAAGACATGGTTATTTTAGAAAATAACTTTAATGCAATAATATAAATATGTGAACAATATGGTATGAAGTATACAGATATGGTAATAAACATGAAATGACTAAGCATGTAATGAGGGCAATGTGCATGTTAAGAATGAATAAGCACATAATAAGTTTTACTATACTAACCTGAGTTTGGTTCGTAAGAGTTCAACCCGCTTCAGGAGCTGTGCCGTTTCGGCTCGGTATCACAACAACACGAATTCATGAGTTAGTAATATACCGTTTCGGCCCGGAACCACAGCAACGCGCATTCATGGATTCATGTGTTGGTAAAAAGACTCCTGGAGAAAATTGAAAGCATCTCATCTCCCAAACTACCCCAACCTTGTTTCTAAACTACTGGTCTCATATATGAATCAAACATGGGTCCATGGATACATGTATAATTTCATGGCAAGTCACGGATTCAAGAATACACGTATTCACGAAGTTCATGTGAGTTTGCAAGTCATGAAAAGATATAAAGTGAAATATCCACAAGCATAAACCAAAAATGGTAGCATAAGAAATACTAAAAATATAATAGTGACTCAGCTCATATGAACTTATGATAAAAACAAGAAACGTAGTTCTAGGTGTAATGCAGACATGGGTTCAAGTCTCTCTTAATTCCGACTATAGCTTTGCGAGATATACGCATTTTTGTGTCGCTGCGAATAACATATCAGAATCTTTTTAGCCCAGACAATTTTTTTTAAAATACAGCTTGCGATACTTTTCGTCGGTTTTCAGGTCTCGAAAATAATTAGGAACTTATAGGTCTTTAGGTCTACTTATCTAAACATCTTGGTTTCGCGCGATTTGGATTCCTGAAACTCTAGTTATGGTTATGTTAATATAAGAGTTTAAAACAAATTCTTTATTTTTTGGACAGCAACTACGAGATGTCTTGCAGAGTTTATATCGGGTCGTTCTTTACGTTTTTGAGTCACCAATTATATAGGAAAGTTATAGGTCTGATAATTAGGCATCTATACATCTAAGATTTGTCAAAAACTGAGTTCTATATCTCGAGTTATGTCATTTTTAAAAACAGTGCGCAATCAGGACATATTCTTTCCAAATTCGACACATGATTTAGAAAGACAGAATTTTATAAATTCCGTCGGTTTTTAGGAAAACTTTAAAACTAAGAAAATATAGATATTTCGATCTAGTTGTCGAAAATACTTGGAAATGCTTAGTTTGGGCATCAAAAGACAGAGTTATGGGTTTTCGAAGGAGACCGTTAAAAACAGTTTTCTTGTTTATGAAAGTAATGAGTAAAAGCGACGTAAATTCCAAATCGTTTTTTGGTTCGGCTTGAAATTTTTGCAATGCGTTTATAACAATATATTCTATTATAACTCATTTTATTGAAATTTTCAAAAATTGAAATTAATTTCTAAAAAATATTTTAAAGATAAAGGCATTTAAGATTGTGTTTGAAAATGACAAAAATATGGTATTTATTTGCAACTTCCTTTTCTTTTTAAAAAATTAAATATAAATAATTTTAAAAAACAGCGATATAAAGGAGTAATCCCATTTAGGTCTCCGATTCTAACATATGGATCATGAACTTGGAGAAAGTCTTACACCGGAAAATTCTTATTTTCATTGAACTCTTCTATAATCGTATGATCATGCAATATATGGTTCCATGGTATCCTTAATTAGTATAAATCTAATTCCGCGATGTGGTAGTATGTTATCTTACAAAAAAACAGTAAATACACATAAAACTTGAACAAGAGGCAACAAATATGTTTAGAAAATCATGTGCAACTAAATCTACATATATAAATATATATTTCATTAAGGACTACGACAAGGTAAGATGGCGAGTTCATGAAAGAGCAAGACAAGAGAAGGAGAGGGATGAGGACTTACTCGCTGTGTGAGTCGGTATAACAACCGGCTCATCGTTTTCTATATCCTAATAGCGAAAAGCAACTTGTCACATTCACGACTCGAGAGAGAGGAAAGGGAAAAAGAAAAAGAGAAAAGTTTTGAGTTTGTAGAGTTTGAGGGGAAGGAGGGAGAGCACAAATAAAAGAATGGTTTATGGTCATAAAAATTATTCATAACCATTTTAATTATTATGTGAATTAATTTTGGGGATTTTGAGAAAAAGAAATTGAAAGATCATGAAAGAGTTTTAAAAAAAAAATTGTAAGATCTAAGGTTCAAACAAGTAACAAATGGAAGAGCGTTGAAGTAACTTAACCAATGAGATACAAGTTTCTTCTTGCACATATATAACAAGAATTAAATATATACGATCGTTTGAAAGAAAAATGGTATTTTATTAAAGAAGGAAAACACAAAGACATATGTATTTTGGGGTCGTTACAGTTTTTACGAAGGAAATCCCTCTTGGCCTAGTCCTCGTCTTTATACCCCTTTTATTTTCTTTTTTTTTATAATCTTTTTATATATACTGCCCTAATATTAAATATCCCTAAACTTACATCAAATTAATGATTACCACCTATAAAAATTAGGGTAACTAGAAATGTTCTTGAGAGTGCAATATTACCTAAAAGTCTAAGACATCAACACAAGACACAATCTATATCATCTAATTTACTACATCAATCTTTATAATGGAGAGGTCAGTAGATTCGAAAACTACAAAAATATTGGTTCATATTTTGTGTTGCACACTACTACAAATAAGGGTTGCCCCTACGGATATATCCGTAGGGGCTAAAAAAAACCCCCGTAGGTGCAAAGACCGCAGGTGCAAGTTGAAGCCCTGAACTTGCCCCTACAGGCAAAATCTTGCCCTTATGGAGTTCTGTGTAGGGCCAGTTTCACCTACGGAGTATGTCGTAGGGTAAAAAAAGTTATATTATTTACGGGTTTTTTAAATATATTACATGTACCTACGGAGATAGCCGTAGGGCCAAGTAATATCCCCTACGGATATATGCATAGGTACTTATCCGTAGGGGCAAAATATCAGGATTTCTGATATTTTGCCCCTACGGATAACGCCGTAGGGGCCTTTGTTTGCCCCTACAGATATGTCCGTAGGGGCACTCCCAACCCCCTGGTATTGAGATCAGGGGGGAAATATCAGTTACTGCTGATATTGTGCCCCTACGGTTTAATCCGTAGGGGCAACATGTGTACCTACGGACACATTATCTGTATTTTTTTAAAAAAAGGGTTGTCTGATTTTTTCCCGCCCTGTGCACAATAATATATATATATATATATATATATATATATATAAATAAAATATAAAATTAATCATCACACAACATATATCGCAGTATTCATAATCACATCTCACGCATATAATATACAAAAGAAATCCAAAAACTGAATATGATATAAATATAAACCAATATCAAATATCAATATCATTTCAAAATGTAGTACAATATGTATGATATAAATAAATACATGTTTCAAAAAATATGAATCAAAAAGCTACCCTAGCTCGGTCCAGCTCCACCTCTGATAAATGATAGAATCAAGCGCGCCTGCTCCTCGGTCAATAAACCATGCAATTCGGCGCGTGCGGGAGTCCGAGCGACCTGTGGAGCTGGCGATGTGGTCTGCACAGCCGCCGTCGAGGTAGTCGCTTGCGGAGCCGCGGCTGCGGGAGTCTGATCGGGCGGTGGAGCTATAGGAGCTGTCTGCGGAACCGCAGCCGATGTAGTGGCTTGCGGAGCCGCAGCCGAAGGAGATGCATGTGGAGGCTCGGCCGATGTACCCTGTCGCGTCTGGACCTAACGTGTGTAAGAAGCGTGTAAGAACTGTGTATTATTCGAATTCGTATCATTATCAAGTTATTTTGAAACCCCATTTGGATATCTAGTTTGGAAAACCGTTGTTTATTTTAATTACATATGTATGTATGATTAATCAAACCTAAGTCTAAAACCAAATAAGCTCAAGCTACGTACTAATTATGGATATGTTGATATCTATAATATGACATGATATTTTATTATAAAGTAGTATACATACCAGCATCTCCTTCAACTTCTGAATGGTGGCCCTCAAGCTCTCCAGTTCCTGCTGGACACGTCGCTCACTGGAGACGGAGGAAGTAACCGCCGGGGTGGAGTCCAACCTCATATGGGCCCTGCTAGGGCCCAGTCCCCGACCTCTCTCCCAACCTCCGTGGTGCCCTCCGTGTGCGGCGTCCAGAACTGGGGTCAGCAGCCTCGGATCGCTCTGTCCGGTAAAATCGATCCCTAAGGCCTCGGCCTGCTCAACCACCCGCTCCTACACCCACATTAAGCAGTAAAGTATAAGTATAAAATTTAAACTTGAACCTTCCAAAACTAAAATTTCAAATATGGGTAGAATAAATATTAACACTTACACAATACTCCTGGGTAGCGACGTCGGGATATCGAAGCTCGCCCGTGGAGGGATCTGTCGAGGTGCCGTGGACGGCAAGATATGCGGACAGCACGCTCGGTGTACCACCTGACGCCACGGTCCGAGCTGTCTGCAATATTAGAAAATAACTCTTAATATTAGAAATAATTGAAAATAACTCTTAATATTGCAGAATATCACAAAGGTCGGTCTATTGTAATTTACCGATAACTCCATGGCTCGAGTAATATTCCTCGAGCCACCTGTGTAAGTAGGGTGACCCCTCTTCGCCGACTTCCTGTTCTCTGTATTCTGAGCGGCCTGTTTCTGCACAACGCATTAACATTTAGTTTTCTAATTACGGAACACAAAAAAATAAATTATATCCTAAACAATGAATTACATTTAAAATACATACATGTTTGCGTTGGGAGTCGAAATATTCGCACAATAGAGGCCATGTCTCTACGTCGACTCTCGCAAACGCCGGAGTAGATAGGAGGGCCGCTCTCTCTGCCTCGGGGGTCGCCATCTACTGGGAGTAGCAGTCAGCCTTCAGCTCATTCCTGTTGTATCGGACCTTGGCCTGCATGTTCTTCATCAGGCCATTGTACAGAGCATGAAGGTCGAGCACCCTCCACGAGTGATCAGGGTCGGCTACAGGCTGAAAATAGTAATCCAACTGAAAATACAAAAAAAAACATTGTTATTAGATTGCAAGTGTTAATAATAAATATATTGGATAGATCAAATGAAAATATATATTAATACGTACCCGAGCCTGATCAAAGAAGAGGGCGAATGAGCACTGGTGCTGCTCGCTCCACTCAACGTGAAGTGGATAGTTCTTCACGAGCCGACTCTTGTCCCCCATATACCGGCCGAACCTCTCAGCATGAGGACCGGTATAGCGATAGTCAAGGGTAAAAAATAGGGGGAATGCTGCCTCCCCCTAGCTCTGTCAGGCCTCAGCCTATGGCACTGATTCGGGCCTCGAGTCCCCCTCTGGGGATGGGGAGACCCTGCGTCTGCACGAAATATCAAGACAATCAATATTAAGACAAAGTTGTATTAAGAAATCAAGGTTAAACGAAAATTGAAGTGTGATATATACCTCCGGTGACTATCGCACGAGCCTGGGCACGGGCAGCATGAAGGTTGTATTTGTGTTTGCATCATATGTCTCTACACCATCAATGAACAAAGATTTCAACTCCTCGATCAGTGCTCGAAGATAGACGTCGATATTGTTCCCCGGTGAGTTTGGTCCATCGATAAGAAGAGACATCATAAAGTATGATTGGTCCATAGCTAACTAAGGCGACAGATTATAAATTATCATTACAACGGGCCATGTGCTGTGACTTCCAGCCATATAGTTGAATGGGCAGAAGCCATCAATAGCCAGTCCGAGCCGGACATTGCGAGGATCGCTACTGAATATTGCGTGCCTCCTATCGAAATCCTTCCATGCCGGTGAATCTCTTGGATAGCTCATTTTTCCATCTTCACTTGGAGGAGTACGGTGATGCCAAATCATTGCCTCGGCTGTTTTCTTGCACCTGAATAGCCTCTGTAGCCTCTGTGTTATGGGAAAGTATCGTGCTATCTTCACAGGTATATCAGGCTTCTTATCAGAATATTTCGGCTTATACCTAGCCTCTCCGCATGTTGGACACTCTTTCAAATCTGAATTCTCTTTCCGGAACAACACGCAATTTTTAGGACATGCTTGAATCTTCTCGCACTTTAGACCCAAATCAAACATCATCTTCTGGGCTTCGTACCAGCTATCGGGCACATTATTTCCCAGAGGCATAGAATTTTTCAAGAACGAAAGAAGTATTGTGAATGACTTGTTGCTCCATCCATTTAGGCACTTAATCTGGAAAAGTTGGACGAACCATGAGAGGGTGGAATACTTCGCATTCTCATAAATTGGTTTCCTAGCATCATTCATGAAATTTTCATATTTATCCGTACGCGGTCCTTGACCGGAAGGAATGTCATCTTCGGTACGAATAGATTCACCTAGGGCAGCCTCTACCATATCCTCCATTTCTTCTGATGGAAATAAATTACCGTCTTCTCCTTCTGCCGCATTACCGAATTCTTCTTCTTCTCCTGCCGCATTATTGTGTTCTCCTTCTTCTTCTGCCGCAGTACTGCATTCTTCTCCTTCCCCGTGATATCTCCAAGTTGTATAAAGTCTAGTAAACCCATGTTTTACAATATGAAGCTCTGCCAATTCTACCTTCTGCCAGTACTTATTGCCACATCTATCGCACGGACAGAGAATCTTCTCTATTATGATCTTATTATGTGCGCGTGCAAATTCAAGGAAAGCGGCAACTCCTGCGACAAACTTAGGTTACATACGTTGTTTCCAATCCACATACATCCAGTCCTTAACTCCGACGTACTCATGGGCCATGTTAGACTATACAACATATAAATTGTAGGTTATGCTGACTATATTGAGAAATATAAAAACGGGATAGTTACCGACAAAGGAGAAAATCCGTGTATATGCTTTGTGTGTGCGTTTGTCGTTGAAAAGAATAAATTATCGCACGTATGTTAACCGATAGACGGGGACTAAGTGGCGCTTTTAGTTTCATATATGAGTATCGATGAGAATATGAAGGTTTAATATTATCATATATTGGTTTTAACTTGAACATCTCGAATCACTCTCTAATTATGCGTTTGTTGGGTATTCTTGATGTATGTGTGTGTTCCGGCTGTCGGGGGTAGGCTTCTATCCCATTAAGAATGTATAGAGCGAACACCCATCACTTGTGCTTTCAACCGTTTCGAGTAAATTTCGGCAAAACCTCCCCGCTGTTCTCCGAGTACACTGTAATAGAATAGATAATCATTTCAAAGCTGTGAAACAACATTGAAATGAACATCTAATGTATCTTTGTACATGGAGAACCAGCGGAAAGGTACCGACGAAATATCTCGAAACGAATGAAAACACAAGTGAATGAAGGCGTTTGCTTTATACATTCTTAACTTGTCCACACGGGACAAATCTATGGGTTACCATACGATTGAATTTTCTTGTCGCGTAGACTATACGACGGTTGTCAGTATCGAGCTATACTGTCCGATATTTAGCAACCTTCATATAGTTCTATGTCACGACGAGCATCGCACGTATGTTAACCGATAGACGGGGACTAAGTGGCGCTTTTAGTTTCATATATGAGTATCGATGAGAATATGAAGGTTTCATATTATCATATATTGGTTTTAAGTTGAACATCTCGAACCACTCTCTAATTATGTGTTGTGTATTCTTGATGTATGTGTGTGTTCCGGCTGTCGGGGGTAGGCTTCTATCCCATTAAGAATGTATAGAGCGAACACCCATCACTTGTGCTTTCAACCGTTTCGAGTAAATTTCGGCAGCACCTCCCCGCTGTTCTCCGAGTACACTGTAATAGAATAGATAATCATTTCAAAGCTGTGAAACAACGTTGAAATGAACATCTAATGTATCTTTGTACACGGAGAACCAGCGGAAAGGTACCGACGAAATATCTCGAAACGGATGAAAACACAAGTGAATGAAGGCGTTTGCTTTATACATTGTTAACTTGTCCACAAGGGACAAATCTATGGGTTACCATACGATTGAATTTTCTCGTCGCGTAGACTATACGACGGTTGTTAGTATCGAGCTATACTGTCCGATATTTAACAACCTTCGTATAGTTCTATGTCACGACGAGTATCGCACGTATGTTAACCGATAGACGGGGACTAAGTGGCGCTTTTAGTTTCATATATGAGTATCGATGAGAATATGAAGGTTTAATATTATCATATATTGGTTTTAACTTGAACATCTCGAATCACTCTCTAATTATGCGTTTGTTGTGTATTCTTGATGTATGTGTGTGTTCCGGCTGTCGGGGGTAGGCTTCTATCCCATTAAGAATGTATAGAGCGAACACCCATCACTTGTGCTTTCAACCGTTTCGAGTAAATTTCGGCAGCACCTCCCCGCTGTTCTCCGAGTACACTGTAATAGAATAGATAATCATTTCAAAGCTGTGAAACAACGTTGAAATGAACATCTAATCTATCTTTGTACACGGAGAACCAGCGGAAAGGTACCGACGAAATATCTCGAAACGGATGAAAACACAAGTGAATGAAGGTGTTTGCTTTATACATTCTTAACTTGTCCACACGGGACAAATCTATCGGTTACCATACGATTGAATTTTCTCGTCGTGTAGACTATACGACGGTTGTTAGTATCGAGTTATACCGTCCGATATTTAACAATCTTCGTATAGTTCTATGTCACGACGAGCATCGCACGTATGTTAACCGATAGATGGGGACTAAGTGGCGCTTTTAGTTTCATATATGAGTATCGATGAGAATATGAAGGTTTCATATTATCATCGAGTATCATATATTGGTTTTAACTTGAACATCTCTAATGATGCGTTTGTGTGTATTCTTGTTATATGTGTAACATGATTTTAAACCATTAAGATCAAGATTGATATAACTGATCATCCTACATTGTAATAGCATTCATCAACCAAAAACTATTCTTGCAATGGCATTCATCTATAACAATCAATAATTAAAACTATAAATGTAGGATACTGATATCATAAAGCGTTATACGCAACATATGAATTCATATGACTGAAACATGCATCAAAAAAACATGTTCATCCAAAACAAAGGCCACTGTCAACAAATATAGACAAATACGTTATAAAAACAGTAACTAATTAACAAGTTGATTAGCATGTTGATCAAGAAAATGATAGGAAAAACAATTGACTATGATCTATAATGACAAGTTTATTACCATGACTCTCGACTAACAAAGGTGGCTTTCGTCCTCGGTAGCTTGATAATTGGGATTTCATGGCGAATAAAAATATGCATATGCCGTTTGACCGGGAACTTCAATAGGAAACTCAATGAGGTCGGGTGTACTGAAGTACGCTTTGTATTTCGCTATATTAGGTGATGAAGCCCAAGCCCTAGCTAGCCCCAGCCCAACCGAACCCTATCGAAGGTAAAGAACGTCCTTACACTTTCATATTTCTATTAATGATGCAAGTCTCCACCAAGTCAAATTCTTGCAATATCATTCTTTTTAGAGTGTGTCTAATTTAATAGATAGAATTTTCAAAGTTGGGCAACCAAGAAAAAGTAACAAGCGATTTTACATACATGCCAAAGCTTTGATTATTTATTTATTTATTTTCCATTTCATATTAGTACTTTTATATGTTTGATGATGGCAAGAAATACAAATTATATTAGAACATTGTACATACCTAATTTTCACTTGAAATCGGTTTTTTCTTTTATCAGTACTCGTTGACATATAGTAACAAACAATGTTTGATTAGAAGGACCCAAGATTTTCTCGATCAACAATAATTTTAGTAATCAAACTAGGCTAAAATTGCTGGAAATTCCTCTCAGGTTTGCTAAAATCAGCAAACCCCAACCTAACCCTAACCCCAGACCCAGCCCCAGCCCAGCCCCACCCCAACCCCAGCCCCAGCCCAGCCCCAACCCAGCCCAGCCCCAACCTAACCCTAACCCCAGCCCCAGCCCCAGCTAAACCCCAATCCCAACCCTAAGCCAAACCCTAACCCCACACCCAGACCCAGCCCAGCCCCATCCCAACCCCAACCTAACCCTAGCCACAGCCCTAGCCCAGCCCCAGCCCCAACCCAGCCGAGCCCCAACCTAACTCTAACCCCAGCCCCAGCTAAACCCCAACCCTAAGCCAAACCCTAACCCCAGCCCCAGCCGAACCCCAACCCCAACCCTAACCCCAACCCCAACCCCAACCCCAATCGCAACCCCTGCCGAACCCAAACTCCAACCGCAACCCCAGCCCCAGCCATGAACCCTAGCCCTAAATAATCAAAAATTTGTTTAATTTAGTTGAAGATTTACTAACCTGAACGGGGGTGGCGATGACGAGAACGGCAGTGAAGACGACGAGAACGGCGGGAATGATTTGGGGATTTTGGTTCGCGCGCGATCGACAGAGAGAGAAAGAGATAAGGGGCGTAGGCGATTTTTCTGTGCCCTTTATTAAATCGCTATTTAGTTGCCCCTACGGATTTGTCCGTAGGTCCTTGGTTTGTGGCTCCGTAGGGACAAACACCAAATTAAGAATTAATATTTTTATTCTTGAACGTCTTGGCCCGTAGGGGCAACCTTCTAGCCCTACGGATTAATCCGTAGGGCCAACAAAAATCTGCCCCTACGTTAATCCGTAGGGCCAACAAAAATCTGCCCCTACGGATTTCAATATCCGTAGGGGCAACCCCCTATTTTACACTACTACAAATATGGGTTGCTCCTACGGATTTATCCGTAGGGGCAACCCACTGCCCCTACGGATATATACGTAGGGGCGAAAAAATACCCCGTAGGTGCAAAGGCCGCAGGTGCAAGTTGAGGTCCCGAACGTGCCCCTACGGATAAATTTATGCCCCTACGGATACATCAGTAGGTGCTATAGCCCCTACGGAGTACCCCGTAGGGGTAATAAAATCATATATTTAATTTTTTTTTTTGAATATATTGAATGTACCTACGGATAACTCCGTAGGTCCTATTACGTCCCCTACGGCGATAGCCGTAGGGGATATAAAGTAGCCCCTACAAATATATCCGTAGGGGCCACTCCCAACACACTGCACTGAGATCGGGGGAAAATATCAGGGGAACCTGATATTTTGCCCCTACGGGTATATACGTAGGGGATAAACAGTGGCCCCTACGTACATAGCCGTAGGGGCACACCCAACACCCTGCACTGATATCAGGTGGCAAAATATCAGGTTTCCTGATAGTTTGCCCCTACGGCTAACGCCGTAGGGGCAACATATATACCTACGGATTAATCCGTAGGTACATTTTGTCTGTATTTTTTTTTAAAAAAGGGCTGCTAGATTTTTTCCCGCCCTGTGCACAATACTATATACATCAATCAAATCATATATTGCAGTATTCATAATCACATCCCACGCATATATATAATATACAAAAGAAACCCAAAAACTGAATATGATATAAATTCAAACCAATATCAATATCGTTTCAAAATGTAGTACAATGTGATATAAATAAATACATGTTTCAAAAAATAAAAACAAAAAATCTACCCTAGTTCGGTCCAGCTCCACCTCCGAATAACGTTAAAATAACGCGCGCCTGCTCCTCGGTAAATACACTCTCCAATGCTACAGATAAGAGAGTCTGAGCGGCATGTGGAGCTGGCGTTGTGGTCTGCGCAGCCGCCGTCGAGGTAGTCGCTTGCGGAGCCGCGGCTGCGGGAGTCTGAGTGGGCGGTGGAGCTACAGGAGCTGTCTGCGGAACCGCAGCCGATGTAGTGGCTTGCGGAGCCGCAGCCGAAGGAGATGCATGTGGAGGCTCGGCCGATCTACCCTGTCGCGTCTGGACATAACGTGTGTAAGAAACGTGTAAGAACTGTGTATTATTCGAATTCGTTTCATTATTAAGTTATTTCGAAACCCTGTTTGGATATCTAGTTTGGAAAAGCGTTGTTTATTTTAATTACATATGTATGTATGATTAATCAAACTTAATTGTAAAACCAAATAAGCTCAAGCTACGTACTAATTATGGATATGTTGATATGTATATAATATGAAATGATATTTTACTATAAAGTAGTATACATACCAGCATCTCCTTCAACTCCTGAACGGTGGCCCTCAAGCTATCCAGTTCCTGATGGACATGCCGGCCACTGGAGACGGAGGAAGTAACCGCCGGGGTGGAGTCCAACCTCATATGGGCCCTGCTGGGGCCCAATCCCCGGCCTCTCTCCCAACCTCCGTGGTGCCCTCCGTGTGCGGCGTCCAGAACTGGGGTCAGCAGCCTCGGATCGTTCTGTCCGGTAAAATCGATCCCCGAGGCCTGGGCCTGCTCAACCACCCGCTCCTACACCCACATTAAGCAGTAAAGTATAAGTATAAAATTTAAACTTGAACCTTCCAAAACGAAAATTTCAAATTTGGGTAGAAAAAATATTAACACTTACGCAGTACTCCTGGGTAGCGACGTCGGGACATCGAAGCTCGCCCGTGGCGGGATCTGTCGAGGTGCCGTGGACGGCAAGATATGCGGACAGCACGCTCGGTGTACCACCTGACGCCACGGTCCGAGCTGTCTGCAATATTAGAAAGTAACTCTTAATATTAGAAATGTTAGAGAATAACTCTTAATATTGCAGAATATTAGAGAATAACTCTTAATTTACCGATAACTCCATGGCTCGAGTAATGTTCCTCGAGCCACCTGTGTAAGTGGGGCGACCCCTCTTCGCCGACTTCCTGTTCTCCGTATTCTGAGCGGCCTGTTTCTGCACAACGCATTAACATTTAGTTTTCTAATTAAGAAACACAAAGAAATAAATTATATCATAAATAATGAATTAAATTTAAAATACATACTCGTTTGCGTTCGGAGTCGAAATAAGCGCACAATATAGGCCATGTCTCTACGTCGACTCTCGCAAACGCCGGAGTAGATAGGAGGGCCGCTCTCTCTGCCTCGGGGGTCGCTATCCACAGGGAGTAGCAGTCGGCCTTCAGCTCATTCCTGTTGTATCGGACCTTGGCCTGCATGTTCTTCATCAGGCCATTGTACAGAGCATGAAGGTCGAGCACCCTCCCCGGGTGATCAGGGTCGGCTACAGGCTGAAAATCGTAATCCAACTGAAAATACAAAAAAACATTGTTATTAGATTGCAAGTGTTAATAATAAATATATTGGATAGATCAAATGAAAATATATATTAATACATACCTGAGCCTGTTCAAAGAAGAGGGCGAATGAGCGCTGGTGCTGCTCGCCCCACTCAACGTGAAGTGGATAGTTCTTCACGATCCGGCTCTCGTCCCCCAAATACCGGCCGAACCTCTCGGCATGAGGACCGGTATAGCGATAGTCAAGGGTAAAAAATAGGGGGAATGCTGCCTCCCCCCTAGCTCTATCAGGCCTCAGCCTATGGGACTGATTCGGGCCTCGAGTCCCCCTCTGGGGGTGGAGAGGCCCTGCGTCTGCACGAAATATCAAGACAATCAATAATAAGACAAAGTTGTATTAAGAATTCAAGTGTGATATATACCTCCGGTGAATAGCGCACGAGCCTGGGCCCGAGCAGCAGCACGAGCGGGACGATAGTTCCTCCGGTGAGGAACAACCGGGGTCCCGGACGCATCCCCTCCAACTGTAAAATAAACATCGACGCTAAATCTCCATGAAGTTCATATTTATTCTATAGAGCATATGTAAAATAAATAAATATTTTAAATTTATTCATACTAACCTGCAGACGATGCGGAGGGTATGGAAGCGGCAGGAGTGGCCCCTGTGGAAGGTGTGGACGCACCGTCTATAATTAGACAATTAAAAATAGATTTTATAAGTAATTGCAAAAAGAATGTGTAGATCAATAATATAACGTTCTAAATCAATATGCATGCACTATAGGACATATAAACATACCCGCAGGTGCGGTGGTGTCACCACCTACAGCTAGACAATAATAAAAATTGCTAAGTAAGAGCAAAAGGAATGTGTATATTTATGATATAGCATTCTAAATCAATATACATACACTATATGATATATAAACATACCTGGAGGAGCGGGGGTGGCCTCTGTCCCAGATGTGGACGCATCACCAACAACTAGACAATCAAACATTGACAATATAAGTAATTTTTACATAAACATGCATGAATATCTGTAATATTACATTCAAAATGGATATGCGTGCAGTATACCTGGAGGTGTGGCCAAATCAACACGGAAGGAGGCATCCGAAGGGGTCTCCGATCTGGGTGCAAGACCGGCCCTCTGAAGCTCCCTACGGAGCTCTCCGGGCGGCAGAACCGCTCTGCCTCTGCCTCTGCCTCTGCCGCGGCTGGAGCTCCTGCCGCCCCTCGCTGCTCCCGACATCGTCATCAAATCTAGATAAACGGTTCGTGGACGCATTAGACAATCATTAAAAGTATTGACTATATATGATCTAGAGCGTAAAATGTGAAGTAATAATATAACATTACTGATAACCTTTTTCGTTTCGTGGGCGCATCATACATATCTACTTGGATTTCATCGTCGATGTCATTTCTAACCCACGTAACTTCATGATCGGTCGAAGACAACCCGTCCTTCGAAACAGACGGTCGGAGCACTTTAAGCCTTCTCTCTTCTTCGTCCTCATCGCTGTCCTCGTATTCTGGGACATCGTAGACATCTCTAGGTTTCCATCGACATACAACACTCCACCCCGGATGCTTCAAACACTGTGAGTAGTATACTTGGAACGCTTGGTTCGGAAAGATAAACGGATCGTCCTGACCGTAAAATCGAAGTGTGTTCACACTTGTCAATCCATATTCATCTTTCCAGGTCCCAAGACTGCTTCTCCACTTGTCTGTATCGGTTCGCGGATCGTACCAAGTACAGTGAAATATATAAAAGGGTTCTGATCGTCCGGGATAGTGGATGCCGAGTATACAATTTAAGTACCCATAGTAAATCACACCGTCCGATCCTACCGTCGCAATCCCACTGTTCTGAGTGATTCTAGATGTTTCTATGTCCTTAACTTCGAATTTGTATCCAAGGACACCAAATCCTTTGTAATGTGCAACCTCCATACTAGGAAATTGAGCTAAACATCTTGAATCACTCTCAAATGATGCAGACAAGTTCGGATCGTGGATCTAACAAAACAAATTTTTCGATAAATACATAACGATACAAGTTTAGATTAAAACCGATAGCAATAAAATGTAATTCGAATAACTTACATGCTCTGTGACCCAATCACAAAAATTATCCTGATGGTATTTTTCCAAACGCTCTTCGTTCCAATCAGGATGCCCCTCACGTACCTCGTTAAAATGAGTTCTGTTTTCGACAAATAATTGTGACATTAATATTATGTCATTTCATACACAAACACAGATATAACAATTAATCCAAAAGAACTTACTCTCTAATTTGTTCAAGACATACGCAATTAAGCAAGATAAACCGGTATATCTTGTTGATAAACATAGTGTCTACCCTCTTATACTCGGCTTTACCATATGGCCCGTCTTGAATTCTTCGTGGTCGGTTAAGCCTTGTCTCAATGTTCTCGTCCAGATAGCGGGAACAAAATGTGGTTGCTTCATCAAGAAGATAACCTTGCATGATAGAACCCTCTGGTCGATTTTTATTGCGTATATACTTCTTAAGAGTGTAAAGGTACCTAATGAGAATATGTTGAATAAATAAACACGGGCATACATGACAAAAATAAATTTATAAATTGCGCGAAACGAAAAATTTAACGTACCTCTCGACGGGATACATCCATCGATATTGTACCGGTCCGGCTAATTTCGCCTCAGTTGCAAGATGAACCGTCAAGTGTATTATGATATCGAAGAATGACGGTGGGAAAATACGCTCAAACTTGCAAAGTATCAACGCAATAGAATTTTCTAGTTTATCCAGCGTCGCAACCTCCAGCGTTTTAGCACACAACTCCCTGAAAAAACAACATAGGTCGTTGATTACCAGACCAACCGAGTCGGGGAGAGAAGTCCTAAGGGCTAATGGAAGAAGGTGCTCCACGATAACATGGTGGTCATGACTTTTCAGCCCATCGATCTTGCCCTTCACAATTTTTATTTTCTTGCTGAATGATCCTGAGAAGCCTGTGGGGACTTTCAAATCATGCAACACCTGCAGGAATCTTTTCTTCTCCGGTTGTGACATATGATAAGCGGCATTGGGAAGTACAAACTTGCCCGGTTTACCCGCTACCGGTTTAGGGTGCAGTTCACTTCTTATTCCCCACTCTTGTAGATCCATCCGGGCATTCATGTTGTCTTTCGATTTCCCGTCTTTACACAGAAGCAAGTTAAGTATGTGCTCTGATACTCCCTTCTCTATATGCATGACATCCAGACAATGACGCACTGAATTTGTAGACCAGTACGGAAGCTCGAAGAAAATGCTTAACTTGTTCCAATATTGTGGTTTGACCTGTCTCGTCGGATCCATCCCGAAGGTCACGTTATTGTAACCATCCCATTTAGCAGTCACGTCCTCTCCGGACAATGGGGATGGAGGCCCAAGAAGCTCCTGATGACCATCAAAGTGAACCGTGTCTAACCTATAGGGATGGTCTGGAGGCAGAAAACGTCGATGGCCGCAATAACAAACCTTCCTGCTAAAATTCAAAAATTTTGATGTTGTGTGTTCATGGCAATGAGGACATGCTTTGTGACCATGTACGGACCAACCTGAAAGCATTCCATATGCAGGAAAGTCATTAATTGTCCACATTAAAGCCGCACGCAGTATGAAGGTTGTATTTGTGTTTGAATCATATGTCTCTACACCATCAATGAACAAAGTTTTCAGCTCCTCAATCAGAGGTCGGAGATAGACGTCGATATTGTTCCCCGGTGAGTTTGGTCCGTCGATAAGAAGAGGCATCATAAAGTATGATTGGTCCATAGCCAACCAAGGCGACAGATTATAAATTATCATTACAACGGGCCATGTACTGTGACTTCCAGCCATATAGTTGAATGGGCAGAAGCCATCGGCAGCCAGTCCGAGCCGGACATTGCGAGGATCGCTACTGAATATTGCGTGCCTCCTATCGAAATCCTTCCATGCCGGTGAATCTCTTGGATGGCTCATTTTTCCATTTTCGCTTGGAGGAGCACGGTGATGCCAAATCATTGCCTCGGCTGTTTTCTTGCACCTAAATAGCCTCTGTAGCCTCTGTGTTATGGGAAAATATCGTGCTATCTTCACAGGTATATCAGGCTTCTTATCAGAATCTTTCGGCTTATACCTGGCCTCTCCGCATGTTGGACACTCTTTCAAATCTGAATTCTCTTTCCGGTACAACACGCAATTTTTAGGACATGCTTGAATCTTCTCGCACTTTAGACCCAAATCAGACATCATTTTCTGGGCTTCGTACCAGCTTTCGGGCACATTATTTCCAGGAGGCATAGAATCTTTCAAGAACGAAAGAAGCATTGTGAATGACTTGTTGCTCCATCCATTTAGGCACTTAATTTGGAAAAGTTGGACGAACCATGAGAGGGTGGAATACTTCGCATTCTCATAAATTGGTTTCCTAGCATCATTCATGAAATTTTCATATTTATCCGCACGCGGTCCTTGACCGGAAGGAATGTCATCTTCGGTACGAATAGATTCACCTAGGGCAGCCTCTACCATATCCTCCATTTCTTCTGATGGAAATAAATTTCCGTATCCTGCCGTATTACCGAATTCTTCTTCTTCTCCTGCCGCATTATCGTGTTCTCCTTCTTCTACCGCAGTACTGCATTCTTCTCCTTCCCCGTGATATTTCCAAATTGAATAAAGTCTAGTAAACCCATATTTTACAATATGAAGCTCTGCCAATTCTACCTTCCGCCAGTACTTATTGCCACATCTATCACACGGACAAAGAATCTTCTCTATTATGATCTTATTATGTGCTCGTGCAAATTCAAGGAAAGCAGCAACTCCTGCGACAAACTTAGATTGCATACGTTGTTTCCAATCCACATACATCCAGTCCTTAACTCTGACGTACTCATGGGCCATGTTAGACTGAATAACATATAAATTGTAGGTTATGCTGACTATATTGAGAAATATAAGAACGGGATAGTTACTGACAAAGAAGAAAATTCATGTATATGCTTTGTGTGTGCGTTTGTCGTTGAAAAGAATAAATTATCGCACGTTATGTTGACCGATAGACGGGGACTAAGTGGCGCTTTTAGTTTCATATATGGGTATCGATGGGAATATGAAGGTTTCATATTATCATATATTGGTTTTAACCCGAACATCTCGAGTCGCTCTCTGATTATGCGTTTGTATGTATGTGTTCCGGCTGTCGGGGGTAGGCTTCTATCCCATTAAGAATGTATAGAGCGAACGCCCATCACTTGTGCTTTCAACCGTTTCGAGTAAATTTCGGCAGCACCTCCCCGCTGTTCTCCGAGTACACTGTAATAGAATAGATAATCATTTCAAAGCTGAGAAACAACGTTGAAATGAACATCTAATCTATCTTTGTACACGGAGAACCAGCGGAAAGGTACCGACGAAATATCTCGAAACGGATGAAAACACAAGTGAATGAAGGCGTTTGCTTTATACATTCTTAACTTGTCCACACGGGACAAATCTATGGGTTACCATACGATTGAATTTTCTCGTCGCGTAGACTATACGACGGTTGTTAGTATCGAGCTATACTGTCCGATATTTAACAACCTTCGTATAGTTCTAGGTCACGACGAGCATCGCACGTATGTTAACCGATAGACGGGGACTAAGTGGCGCTTTTAGTTTCATATACGGGTATCGATGGGAATATGAAGGTTTCATATCATCATCGAGTATCATATATTGGTTTTAACCCGAACATCTCGAGTCGCTCTCTGATTATGCGTTTGTATGTATGTGTTCCGGCTGTCGGGGGTAGGCTTCTATCCCATTAAGAATGTATAGAGCGAACACCCATCACTTGTGCTTTCAACCGTTTCGAGTAAATTTCGGCAGCACCTCCCCGCTGTTCTCCGAGTACACTGTAATAGAATAGATAATCATTTCAAAGCTGTGAAACAACGTTGAAATGAACATCTAATCTATCTTTGTACACGGAGAACCAGCGGAAAGGTACCGACGAAATATCTCGAAACGGATGAAAACACAAGTGAATGAAGGCGTTTGCTTTATACATTCTTAACTTGTCCACACGGGACAAATCTATGGGTTACCATACGATTGAATTTTCTCGTCGCGTAGACTATACGACGGTTGTTAGTATCGAGCTATACTGTCCGATATTTAACAACCTTCGTATAGTTCTAGGTCACGACGAGCATCGCACGTATGTTAACCGATAGACGGGAACTAAGTGGCGCTTTTAGTTTCATATATGGGTATCGATGGGAATATGAAGGTTTCATATTATCATCGAGTATCATATATTGGTTATAACTTGAAAAACGTGCCGTTGAAACAAATTATTGTTCTCCACCTTGCACTCTCTTAACAATGGTACATGCATTAAACATGTAGAGCTATCTATAACAACTCTAAAGTTTCACCTGTTGGGTTCAACAGAAAGGTTTTTGATATAACAAACACAATCTTCCTCAATTTTTCCCTTGAATCGATGTGAAATTAATAGTGTCCATATGACACAATGGATATATTTTCTACACAAAAGGAAAAAGGCAAACAATAATAAAGCAATTATAATTCTATCAAGTATCCATACTGAAAAAGAATAAATAGCAAACTAAAAATTAATCACTAATGAAAAACAAACAAAAGTGCTTATTATTATACTTCAGAGGTTATAAGTGCTTGATCCCCATAGTACATAGGCTGTATCCGCAATTAACCCTTTTCTATATACTTGAGTGTATAGAATTTCTAAAAGTTACACACGGTTTTTCTAAATCCAATTCTTTCCTTTCACTACAAAACCCTTTATATTTTCTAATAGGTACCAAGAACTTTCAAAGTTTTTGGATATGCACAAAAAGAAAGTATCGCCAATAAGATTGACATAACCCAAATGACTTTGACCCATTACATATAAATGTCATGGTCTTTCAATATTTATCAAACAAATACCATAGACTTTGTTTGTTACAAATAAATACCATGAAGTTTTAACGTTTCACATAATTTTCATAGATTTTGTTGTTTACAAATACATACCATTGACCTCCAACGTTTTCCAGATAAATACCATGAATTTTGTTGTTTACAAATAAATACATGAACTTTCAGCGTTTTTTAGATAAATCCCATAGACTTTCATGGACCATTTTCTCATATAAAAATCATGGACTGTGTTATTCACAAATAAACAGTATCGACTTTCACTATTTTCCAGATCAATCCCCTAAAATTTCACCTTTTTAAGCCTAACCCAGCACCAGCCGAACCCCAACCCAACACCAAACCCTAACCCGGCCTAACCCTAACCCCAACCCAGCCCCAGCCGAACCCCAACCCAACACCAAACCCTAACCCCAACCCAGCCGCAGCCGAACCCCAACCCAACACCAAACCCTAACCCCAACCCAGCCCCAGCCGAACCCCAACCCCAACACCAAACCCCAACCGAATCCTAACCCTAACCCTAACCCCAACACCAGTCGAACCCCAACCGATCGAACCCGTACCCTAACCCTAATCCTAACCCTAACCCCAACCGATCGCGATACCTAACCATAACCCTCATCGCTACCCTAACATCATTAAAATAATGTTTAACTAACCTGTAGGCTAGGCGGTGGAGGAGACGACGGAGACGCAATCGGCGACGACGAGGGCGGTGGCGACGACGAGATCACTGCAGGCGGTGGCGACGACGATTCGGCCGGCGGTGGCGACGACGAGATCACTGCAGGCGGTTGCGACGACGATTCGGCCGGCGCTGGCGATGACGAGAACGGCGATCGGCGGGAGGTTTGGGGATTTGGGTTCGCGCGTAAAGGAAATAAAAAATAATCAGCGTAGGGAACGATCACTTAAATCGCTATTTAGTTGTCCCTACGGATATACCCGTAGGTGCTTGGTTTGCGCCACCGTAGGGGCAAAAAACACTTTAAGATTTAATAAATTTTAAATAAATATTGAACGACCGTAGGGGCAACCGCTTTGCCCTACGTATTAATCCGTAGGGCCAAACTTTTATTGCCCCTACGGATGATATTATCCGTAGGGGCAACCCATTATTTTACTAGTGTTAGTAGTGGCGAGGACTTGTATAATTGTTAGCACCAACTTACTTAGGATCTTTTTCATTATCAAAAGGCATTGGAGTGTGCATTATTATGGCAAAGTATGAGGTTTCACATATAAGCACATGAGCCTCCCTATCGAATATTGAATTAGGAAATTAATGAACCAATGGTTAAATATTGGAGCCTCTAAATACCAAAAAATATAAAAATATATTGGAGAGAATCTGAATCCTTCCACACTATGCAGACACATGAATATCGTTGTGAGCGACCCTTAGAATTAGTAAAAGGAAAAAAAATGGTACATCACTTGATACTAAAGGCTAGTTTCTTTCAATAGGTTAAAAAAGATGTGGAAAAAGCACCGAAAACAAAAATAAAATATAATCGGAGAAAGACCGAGGACTCGGTGATGAAAGGAATGACCATGGCCATTCACATTAAGCATGGACTGCATATCGTCAAGGTCTTTGATGAAAGCAAAGTGAGAAGAATGGAGAAAGGAAAAAAATTTGCTAATTGCGTTTAGAAGAAGGTAGTTGAGCTTTAGTCTATGAGACTCGTTTAATTTATTGCAAATTAATTTCTAGTGAAATAAGTAAACAATTTGTTAGTCAACAAAGACTTCTCTAGCTATGCAGTTTTTGTCACTGTGCGCGCTCGTGTTATCCCCTTTTTTGGTCTTCATGAATTTTTGGCATTGTTTTTTTAATGAATCATTGAAAATATTTCACGATAGTGTTCTTGAAAATAATGTGTGAACATTTCGCAACTAGAATGCTTGATCTATTCTTATTTTTAAGGTCTCAAGTCATTTCATATATTTCTTTCCACATTTTCAAGAGAAGAAAAAACAAAAGGAAAATTTATTTTTTAGAAAGTAGTAAATGAAAGAAAATTTTCCTCTTTCAAATGCAGAAAGTGATTAAAAGAAAGAGAGATACAAAAAAATAATTAGTTAATTAATTTTGCAGGAACAATTCAAGAATTTTCCTCCTAAACCGAAACTAGTCAGTATATATATAGATATTCTATATTGTACTAATATTTTTATTTTTATTATATTAAAAGATAAGTATATATATGGTTAAAGTATATTCTCATGCTATTACACTGATTTTTAATTATTTCAATATATCAGTATATACCAGCACCGGTCAATGCTAAATATCACCTCGATCCAGACTCTCTAACACCCACCTTGCGCGGCTCGAGGTACCAACACTGACAGTGGGACCGTCGGTGGTGACCTGTTCTCTAGAGAGAAGAACTGAGAAGAGTCCTAAACAAAATGAGAGCAAAAGGAGGTTAAAGTCATGGCGTCGAGCTGGTCTTGATCAATGGCCAAGTCCTGAGACGAGTCCAAGTCATCTTTGTCATCCTCTTAGGTCACCCTTTGTGAGTCAGGAATAATCTCCCGTATTTTCCTCTTAGTCTCTGCTGGAAGCAAGGGGAGACCAGTCAGAGATGTTGGCAATAATTCGACCAATCAAAATAGAAAATAAGAGTCTTTTTACAACAACAACAACCGAGCCTTTGTTACAAAAGATTAAATAATTTCAATCTAATCATACACCCCCAACAAACCGGTATAATCACGAGATCCCACGCGTTCCTCTCTCCCCTAGGCACCCTACACTCTCGCAGTTTACCCCTAAGCGATTTTGTAACAACCACTATTTTATAATAATATTTTTATACAGTTACTTTTGTACTTAGTGGTATTCTATGAAAATCCTCCTTTTCGTTCTTTTTTTTTGAAACTTATATCTTTAAAAATTATTCTTGTATCAAGAATCCTTATGTGCCGAGTTGGTTTCAACACAAGAGTTCTAATCTTAAGGTCACATATTTGAACCCGATAGAAATAAATTAGTTTGATTTTAAATCCCTAAGTTTTTTAAACTAATACCATATTTTAAAACTAATACCATAAAGTCATGGCGTCGAGCTGGTTCGCTCCATGCGATCACTATATAAACTCTTTCATCCAGACGATTCGGGTAGGTCGAACTCATTCTAATACACCACTACCCTGCCATTATTATTTCTCGGTATTTAATCGTCGGAGGGTCCTACGTTGGTTTTCCACACCGGGACTTTCCTTGCAGGTGGTTTGGTGTCAATGGCAACCCACAACCAATTGAGATCCACACGCTCAATTCTCACCTCAAATCTCAACTGTTCATCCTTGTTGATAACAAGATCGACGGAGGACAACATCTGTGGAAGACTCCGACCTCCATCAATGTTCTCGCGCATGAATCCAATGAAAGAATTCTTTGGACACCGAGAACCGACCTTCCCCATCTCACCGTCATCACAATATATCCTGCAAAGTCACACACCGAAGTTCACATCGTACAAATTCCGGCATCACCTCTAGTCATTGGTCATCCTAGGAAAACCACCACTTACGAAATCCATCACCCTTGCGTCGACGGCGTGATACATTTCGCATCCATGGATAGAAAATCAATGGACTATTCAATACACGCCAGTCAAACCAAAAACCGACAAGCTGACCGTATACCAACTTCCCACTTTGCATCCGTCCGCAATTTGAGAAATTACGACAAGATAATTCTCCAAGTCGATGTTTACAACAAACACCACAAATTTTAACATGGCGCGGCTTCTAAGCATTTGTGAAAAAATGTTGGTGTGCATATTCACAGGAGTGTTTCCTATGAATTCCCTCACAGGAGGCTGGGGTGAGTGGGACCCGCCCTGCCACCCTGCCTCTTGTGAGCCGCGTTCTCATGATATGACTTCTACACGTGAAAAGGCCATAATCCCTATTTGAATAAATATTCAATATAATTTGTGCACCTGTTAAATTAAAAATTAATTATTTTTTTGAGAGAAGAGAAATAGACGTAGAGGGTTCTAATAATTAAAATACACCTGTTAATTTAAAAATTAATTATTTTTTTGTAAGAAGAGAAAGAGATGAAGAGGGTTCTAATAATTAAAAAATTAATTATTATTTTTTAAAGGAGAGAAAGATATCCGGTGTTCTAGTATTTTTTGGGAAGGAAGAGAGATATAGAGGGTTTTACATATAAACAATTAATTTTTTTTGATAGAAAAGAGAGAAAGATGATGTGGACGGCCTAAGAATAATGAGGGTTTATATGTAAATTTTCATTTAAAAAGGGATTTATGTGTAAATTTATAAATAATGAGGGTGTGTAAATTTTTATTTCAACGCATTATTATTTTTTTCTTTTTCTTAGGTGAGGTGGAGGCCTTAGGAGGTGAGTTTTTTCTCTCTCTTTTCTTTAAATTTTGAAAAAAAGAAGATGGTGGAGCTTTTAGTTTTTTGTCTTGTCTTTTTCTTTGAAGTTGATGATGTGAAGGCTTGAAGAGTTAGGGATTCTTTTTTTTTTTTTTGTATAAAAAAGGAGAGGAGTGGACCTCTAATCGAAGGGTATATGCATTATATATATTAGCATTTTGCATGTGTCATATTTGTTGCTTTATCCTAATTAGAGTCCAAAAAATTTATAAAACCCATCGATAAATATAAAATAGGGGGTTTTGGTTAAAAATTATTTTGAATGTTAATAAGTAAATAAAATACTCATTTTAATAATTTGGATCAAGAGTATTCTAGAAAATATTATAATATGTTATTTACCAAATTTTTGTAAAAGAAGATAGTTATAAGTAAATTAAAGTAGAATTTTAAAAATGTTAAGATTAAAATAACTTCTAGAAAGTTCTTTTTTGTCTTAAATTTGAGTATAGTGTACATTGAATTTGAAATTCAAACTAATTTCTAGAAAAAAAAATTTGTCTCAAGTTCTAGAAAGCTCATTTTTTCTTTGTTTTTCAAAAGAATGAGAAATTTAATTATTTTTGCCTTTTTTTTTTATGATGCAGAGGCCCTAAGATTTGAGAAATTCTCTCTTTTTTGTCTTTGTCTTTCAAAAAATGGAGAAGGTGGACACTAACCAATGTCATTTGCATTATATAATAGTATAGATATATATACACACGCATAAATTAAAGTTTCAAATTTGGAGAAGTAACCTAACCTTTTGTTATAAAAACATTTTAGTTATAGTGGTAATTTTAGTTATAGTTACCACCATAGCAATATTATCTTTGTGTTATGTTTATGAACTCAATTTAGTAATATAGTCTTCGAATTTGTAGTTCCATTAATAGAATTACGGATTTTTGTTGTAAAATCTCGGACGGGACAACATTAACAAAATATCATTGTGCCCCGGGTGGAACGGGAAGTAAACATAATGTTTAATATCCTTTAAATTTGGGGGTTTGAGGCACAATAGCTACAACTATGCAATTACCTATAATTTTTGTATGAGTCTTATATTAATACAAAGACATCGACTTTATTTTATTGCATTTTGCAGCTTTAAATAATAGTAGAATCGCATCATCGAAACCTAGCTAGAGTGCCTAGCATACAGAAGAAACTCTCACTACGTAATACAATCGGACATTTGATTTTCACCTTGAGTGACACATATCTCGAACTCAAGCAATTGGATAAACCGGTCCGATGGCGATTCCACACATACCTTGAGGTGCTTCAACATCCTTTTGAATCCTCATATATCCATCCTCGCCCCATGACGTTCCCCATTGGTTCTTAAGCAACCAGTAATCCATCCCTGTATCAGAGTCGGTTCCATAGCCGACGAAAGTCACGGCATGGTTAAGGGAGCGAGGATCGTTGTTGCACGGACCATCAAACACGCCGCCTATATAATGATGGAAGGCATCACTGGCATGTATGCCAACAGCGATAGGCTGTTGTGACACCGCCTGCATAAGTGCAGACTCGCTATTCGGCGTTACAGTTTCATAGCTAGAGATAGTAGCTACAGAAGATACGGATTTGCAGGACCCCTGTGCCGACTGGTATGGATAGTTATTTTCACTTGTAAGGCCTTGGTTGTCGACAATATATTGGAAGGCAGAGCTTAGCAGACCTCCTCCGCATCCATTATCGTTACCGTTAATGTCGCAATCCACAATCTCTTGCTCTGACAAAGATATTAAATTCCCCGTCGAGATTTGATTGATCCCTTCCATTGCTGCCGCTGCCGCAAAAGCCCAACAACATCCTATATGTATATTCACATAAGAACATCATGATCCTTAGCAAAAATAAATAAATAAACAAACAAAGAGCTCAATGTGGCTGTGTGAACGTTCACAACCCCACCAGCTAAGAATGAAGTCTTAAAACAGGAGGAGGTGATCCCTTCGTTAAGTTGTGTTTAGATCCACCTCCTGAGATTGCGTGTATCTTTATAGCTAATAGGATTGTGAATGTTCGCATGCCTATCTTCCAATAAGTAAAACCAGTTAATTTCTTGATCCTGTGAAACTAATTAATTATAATTTAGTAGACGACTTACCACAAGTTTCTTGATCCTTTACACCAGTGACTGCGCCTTGAGTCCTCCAGTCCACACTAGAAGCAACATCCGTAACATTTTCATACCTGAAGCTTGTGGTCCTCAAGCCATCATCGGAAGTCTTCAGTAGAATTCCGGTGCGGGATGCCAGAAACTCATCGGTCGTCAGATCGGAAAACTTATTGAGCCCAAGCTTATACTTGCGGTCTCCAGCACGGTTGACCGATTCAATGTATTCGACGTTCTGTTTGAATATCTTGAACCGATGCTCTTTCTCTATAGCATCTTTATAGGCACGCCCGTGCTTAGCCATCCATTGTTCATGCTTATCGAACATCTCTACATCGATGCTCGAAGCTTTCGAATTTTCGTTGTGGGATAGGCGATTCGTGGCTGCAGATGCCCAAGAAACCAAGATCAACAAGGCCGAAACAAAGAATTGGTGCCTTAGTGAAGCCATTGTGATGAGTTCAATGGAAGTGTATTATCTGCACAATTAATGAAGATCACAAGGAAAGGCTAAGTTTATATAGAGGATGGGTTTCATGTTATCAATTGATAGGACATGTATGATGTATGAATTTCTAGATAATTTAGAGAGAGACAAGAGAAGGAGACTGAAGACTTAAGCGGAGAAGAAAAAAATGGCCATGGCCATTCTCATTGTGCATGAGATTTCATGCATGAAGTTTTGTAAAAAGTCTTTGGTGAAAGCGAAGTGGGAGAATCACTTGTTTAATTACTATTTGAATTGGATGAAGGTTGAGATGGTATATGATTATGAAAGAAGATTGAACAAATAGAAAAAAGCAAGAATGATCCAACTCCGGATTTTAAGTGTTTCGGAACAAAGCACCTACATCCGCAGCAGGAAGCATGTTATCATATAAGAAAACATTAAATTAATACATATAAAACTTTAACAAGAGGCAACAAATTAAATACGTGTTTAGACAATCATATGCAACTAAATCTACATATAAATATATATTTCATCATGGACTATGACAAGGCAAGACGGCGAGTTCATGAAAGAGCATGACAAGAGAAAAGGAGGGATGAAGACTTACTCGCGGTGTGAGTCAGTATAACAACCGGCTCACCGTTTTCTATATCCTAATAGCAGAAAGCAACTTCGGTACATTTATGACTCGGGAGAGATGAAAGGAAAAAAAATGAAATAAGAGTTTTGAGTTTGTGGAGTTTGAGGAGGAAGGAGGGACGGCACAAATTAATAAAAGAATGGTTTATGGTAAGAAAAAAAAAAACTATTCAAAACCATTCTAATTATCATGTGGATTGATTTTGGGATTTTGAGAGAAAAAATTGAAAGGTCATTTGTAGATTATAACAAAGTTTTAAAATTTTTGCAAGATCTAAGGTTCGAATAAGTGACCAATGAAACATGTAACACCATGTATCTTGAAATCCTAATAAAATAAGTGTTTTCCGTATTTCCCTTGGTTCTATGTTCAATTGACATGTTTAGTGCGATATCGGTTTTGATATCAGCCAAATATCAGCCCTGAGCCAGCTCAAACATGTCAGAGACGGCTCAGAAGTCTTTCCCTGTGATTATTTCTTCTTTAGGTGTTTGAGCCGGCTCAACACCTTTGAGACGGCTCATGACCATCTTGAGCCGACTTATGGGTCCAGAGAATTGATTTTTTTTTTCTTCTCTATGTGTATGAGACAGTTCATGGTGAACTTGAGCCGGGTCAACACCTTTTAGACAGCTCAAGGCTATCTTGAGCCGGTTCAACGAGTTCCTGGAGCAATTATTTTATTCTCCGTCTTCGTGAGACGGCTCAAACATATCTTGAGCTGGCTCAACGTGAATCTGATTGATTTCCTGATATTTCGCATGAATTTTTCCATCACGTATCCGACCTAATATCTATTTAAACCCACGAATAAACTCGAGAAAACCCTAAACTTGGCCGTCTCTCTCATCTAGAAATCCTTGATCTCCCTCACAAAACCTTAGTCTTCCTTTCTCTCATCTCCACTACAAAACTCGAGCAACCCGACGTCCTCACCATCGGCTTCATCTTCTTCGTGAGATCACTACACCCATCGATCCAAGCCATCACGTTGAGATCGCCTTTGTATTCATCATCAAGATTAAACGAAAACTCAACATAAGGCAAGTACTCTTGTTCCCTTGTATTTCGCTGAAGCGACGTCGGTGAACTTCTTAATTTAAATTCATTAGTTTAAAGAAAAATGACATGATCGTGATATCATGAATTTCAATTATGTGTGAAACCCATGATTTATGTATTTAACGGAACCCTAAAGATGCTAGCACACCCATTAAATCAACTTCTAAAATCATGCATAACACCTGTTCGATTAAATGCCACACCCAATCTCCATGCTTGTATGTTTCATGCACATTCTTATTATGATTATTATTGCAATCATGTTATTACGTGTTGTTAGTGTTTATGCCCTAGAAGGCCATTACTGTATCATACTAGCTTGTATATTACTTAATGGAAGCTTGGGATATTCACATGTATATAACAGTCTTGCTAAACATGGTAGTATGCTACTTGGTTTTTCTATCTTAATATGTGAGTGTACGTATTGATAGAGCTCTTAGGATCTTGCTTGGCTACCAGCGTTGTGATGGCAGTCACACTAGTGGGGGCTGGGTAGTCTACAAGCACATCCTTATTCAGGTCCCTGGTCGTTGGATTATCGAGACAGAGCATCGATACTCCGGAGTAGACTAGTGTGTACGCTTCTCATCCCAGTTGGGGAGATGGTCTGTCCCACAGCCATCAGTACGTCGTACTGGAGATAGTATACAGGTGCTCGTTAGGTTACGGGTACACCGGACAGGACTCACAGGGAACTGTTGGTTGGTTTGATACCAGTCGTCAGTGAACAGTTCCCAGGTGACATGAGTACAGCGTAGTCCGCAGACTTGACACTGCTACTTCGCCTCGAGTGTGTCCCACTGTTCTTAGATTGCTACCCTACCACGGCTCAAAGGAGTCGTGCAAACAGGTAGCAGTTGGGTGCAGTCCCGAGCACTTGGAGGTAGTGGCGGTTAGACAGGATTCGTCCCTCCCGGTATTGGGAGTAGATATCGTGCTGTGTCAGAGAGCCATTACGCAAAGTCCCTGGCCAGGGCAAGCGAGATTTGCTGGTAGGTTCCAGCAGTTTCTCAGGGTGTAATGGGCTTCACTCCGACACGACTTATACCGCTATTAGGGGACTGACGCTTGCCGCCCCCCTAGGCCCGATATGCGATAGTCATGGACGAACGGACCGGACTGTATGGAGATTGTCACATCAGACTCAGTAGGAGTTCGGATGGGTTTACTCATCGGCCTTCTTATCGACAACTACCTGGGGACCGTTACGTACAGCTAGTGCCGCTTGCGGTCTGTGGTTAAACCCACTGCCAGCGTAGTAGTCGAGTCTCTAGAGTCCCACACAGAGAGTTTCCTACTCCAGGCGAAACGATATAGAGGTTGCATGGTTTTGCGACAAAGGGTTCGGACGCATACGTGCGTTTACGCGCGTACGACTTTCGGACAGATTTTACCAGTCGGCTTTGGTTTAAGCCAGTTACTGGTATCCGGTTATTGGATTTATACAGTCTAAAGTTTTTCCGTATTTTTACGGATCGGAGGGGCGTTCTCGTAATTACTCGAGAAGCTTCTAGAAGATGTGACTAAGGAGGTTTGTTTTGGAAAGAGAGTGAGTCATAGTGGTGATTCATTCACTTCATTAATGCACATTTATTGCTTAATGACTCATGTTAATGAATCATCACAAGATATTTTGTGAAGCATGCTTATTCATTTCCTTTATTGATTTATTTGATAAAGAGAATGCTTCATAATATTATGATACACTCTCTCTCTTCTCTCATTATCATATTACACATTCTCTCTCCTCAAGCTCTCATCTTCAAGATACTAATCCTTAATCCTCATGTGTTGAGATCAAAGGTTTAGTTAGACTAAACAATCCATAACCCACACTCTATATCATCCTCTCATCTTTGATTAGCAATCAAAGTTGATTAGTTACCTCAAGTTAGAGGTTTAGCTTGGAGTTTCGCTCTCGGGTGGATCGTCTACTACCTAGAGAAGGTCGAGGAGTACAAAGGAGGACGTAAAGAAGAAGGACCGGTTTCATTAGGTATAATCCCTAATCTCTTATGAAAAGAAACTCATAGAATACGGTTTTTTAGAGTTTAGCTTCGATTCAAGCGGTTAGTCGATGTTCGTTGTTTAAACTTGATAAGTTTTTGTAAATTCCGCCTTCCCATAAACTGGGGTGTACTACATCGACTTACAGTGGTATCAGAGCCTCGCTAAACACTAAATAACTTAATCGCAAATTTGTACGAATTTCGAACGAAAAAACGAACCCGGAAAACCCTAGTTCTGTTAAGTTTCTGTCGAAGTGAAAATGAAGTCCTAAAATTTTTTTGGTGTGTTCAGAGAGCTTGACATGAGTACAGGAGAACACCCAAGAAATTCGAACCCATGATTCAACTAAAGCGCCGCGGAAGCGCCGCGGATCCCACCGATCCGCCGCGCTTCCGCGGCCGAGTTGCCGAGTCATGGGCTCAATTTTTTTGGGTGGGTCCCCTGTGACATTTGGGGTTTTCTGGAATATTTAATTATTGCTCAGGTTACTGTTTAACAGAGCAGATTTTGGAGCAATTTTGAAGTTGTTTAATCGATCGAAAAATACAGTATTTGCGTATTGGATTATATCTGTGATTGTTTGATGTGTTCGTAAACCTCCCCCAACTGCTAGTATGTCGGTTGGCAGGGGGTTGCACATTTCTGAAATGGTTATATCTGTTTGTGCATATAAACTGTATTGGACTGTTGTGGTGTATAGCCGGGGTTAGCAAAGGGTTATTGAATAATTCATTTGTTGTAAATGTAATTTGTTGTAATATTATTTTCGCGGGGCACTTCCAGGTTGCGGTCGTAGCCACCGTTGTATTATTTCATTTTACTGTTTTTGCTCCTAGGACTGACCCAAGGTGGGGTACACAGACTGCCGGGTGGGTAGTTTGCCGTACCCGTAGGGGTCGAGGGTGGGGTAAACGGCTATTTATCACAACTGTGTAATCTGTCTTTTCTTGCAGGCTCAAAAGAAATACAGATTGCTTGCAAATCCAATATTGTTTATCTGTGTTCTGGAATGAATATCATTGCGTCAGACGAATGTAAAATATCTATATTTATTATAGCTATTTAGACGTCACTTATGTTTTACACCCGCGCTAGCCCAGCCCCCGCTCTGTCGTTAATTAAGTAACCTAACGGGTGATGACGGGACCCCGTGGCGAATGCGGATGGCATAAGAGGACGTTATATTTTCGTTGTTTTCTGCAATGATAGGTTAATGATGGGACGCATTATCTATAATGCAAAGTAAAACAAACCAAAGTTTAAACCGTTGGAACAATTTAAAAGAAACCACTCGGTTATTTTTAAAACAGATATTTTTAAATGCGGAGATTTAACCACTCCTTTTAAAAGCTATCAGGTTCCTTCGGTTATATCAAGTTCACTACGTTCACGGTTTCGCCAAAACCAGTCGTAGCCCTCCGTCATTTCATTTGGGTATTCAGTAGTATTCAAGCTATGCAGTTTTGGCCAACGTCATGGCATAGTGTTTGGTAGCTGCTGGATATTCATTTGTTGCATAGATAGATGAGTTGGTTTGGGACAGTCGTATTATCATTTGGCCAACGTCAGGGATATATACGGATGGGTTCAAATTAACAAGATAATGATGGGTAGAACTTGACATGTGACTTATGACATTTTGACCAACGCCAAGGTCATAAGAGCATGGGGTAAAAACTTATATCGGGAATTTCTAAAGAAACTGAAATTTGCAAAGAGATGCATACCATTTTGAGTTTGATGAATGTTGGTAGCATTCCTACAGCATTATCAGACGATGATATTTGGATCCCGATCCTACTGTGAGTATATGCTACTTATCAGGATATTCGTCGCTTAACGATCAATGCTATAAACCTAGTAGGTGTCCAGAAAAGTGTCAGCGGGGTTACGCCCCCAGAGAAAAGAGGTTACTTAATTAAGGAACTTCGCGAAAGCGTTGGAAAACCTCCCTCGAAGTATCGACACCGGCCTGGCTGAACGGTTAAGCAAGTATTGTACGGTGAGAATAGTCTTGGCTAATTCTTCTTTTATGGTTTGAGGAAGGATTTGAGAAACAGTGGGAGCCATCCAGTTTAGATAAACTAAAAACCACTCTAAACTTGCAAGAGCATCATGCTAAAGAGTTTTCTTCTCTCTCTCCTAATTGCAGCGACCCTGAAAATGACTGGACTTAAGTTACTTTTAGAGAAAAATATACTGACGGGGCCAAACTATAAAGATTGGCTGCGGAATGTCAAGATGGCTTTGACCTATGACAAACTGGGGTACGTCCTCACCGCTACAGCACCAGCTGTCCTTGGTCCCAAATCCAGCAATGCGGATAAGGAAATCCGTAAAACCTGGGATTTAGATTGCGCGAGAGCCAAGTGCATCGTGCTTGCCTCGATGAACAATGAACATCAGAGGAGGCACGAGGATATGTCCCTAGATGGCATATTTCTCCATACAAAGGAACTTTATGGAGAGCAATCTCGTATAGCAAGATACGAGACCTCTAAGAAACTGTTTCGAGCGAGGTTGGCTGTCGGGTCATCTGTAGGTGAACATGTCCTACAGATGATCGGCTATATTGAAGAGCTCGCGGACCTTGGGACGACTTTGGATAATGAGCTCTATACAGACCTTGTTCTCCAGTCCCTTCCTCCCACCTACGCCCAGTTTATCCTCAACTTCAATCTTCAAGGAAAAGAAGTTGAACTTGCGGAACTCCTGAACATGTTAAGGAGTGCAGAGGGCACCTTGCAGAAGGCAAGGGAAACACCCGCTATGTTTGTTGGCGGTTCATCTTCTTCAGGGTCCAAGGCTAGGGCCAAAGGAAGGAAGAAGAAGGCCGCACCCAGACCTAGAGGAAGTGTTAGTAAGGTGGGAAAGAAGGGAAAGAAAAAGTTTACAGCACCGGTAGTTGGCCTGGATGAGTGCTTCCATTGTCACAGGAAAGGGCACTGGAAGAAGGATTGCAAGGCGTGGAACGCCAAGAACCAGGAACCGAAGCAGGCTGTGGCTTCGACTTCAGGTGTGTTTGTAATTGAGAATTGTCTGTCGATCAACTCTACTTCCTGGGTATTGGATACCGGGTCAGGATCTCATATTTGCAATTCATTGCAGGCACTGAGAAACCGTAGAGTGCTGAAGGAAGGTGATATGATCCTCAGGGTTGCTAACGGAGCTAGCGTGGGAGCTGCGTCCGTCGGGGATTATCACCTAGGATTGACGAGTGGACACATTTTGGTTTTACATAACTGTTATTTTGTACCCAGCTTAACGTGTAATATCATATCAGTTTCCTTGTTATCAAATAAAGGTTATGATTTCACGTTTGTAAGAGATGTTGTCAACATCCACCTTAATCATGGTTTGATTGGGTCCGGTACTCTAAATAACGGCATATATGTTTTAAACCAACTCCAAATTTTCAATGTCCAGAACACACTAAAAAGAAAGTCTCCAGATTTAAATAAAGCTTTCTTATGGCATTGTAGACTGGGTCACATCAATGAGAGAAGGTTGACTAAGTTGCATAGAGAAGGATATTTGGACACGTTCGAATATCAAACTTATGACACTTGTCAATCTTGTCTTAAAGGAAAGATGACAAAGACTCCATTTACTGGACAAGGAGTAAGAGCGAGCGAGCTCTTAGGACTCATACACAGTGATGTATGTGGTCCAATGTCTACACATGCGAGAGGTGGTTATTCCTACTTCATTACTTTTACAGATGATTTCTCTAGGTATGGATATGTTTTCTTAATGAAGCATAAATCAGAGGCCTTTGAGAAATTCCTGGAATTCAAGAGTGAAGCGGAAAACCAAACAGGCAAAAGTATTAAGACACTGAGATCTGATCGAGGTGGAGAATACTTAAGTGCCGAGTTCCTAGGTTACCTAAAAGAGAAAGGAATTCTCTCTCAGCTTACTCCTCCATACACTCCACAGCACAACGGTGTATCGGAGAGAAGGAATCGAACCCTATTGGATATGGTACGATCCATGATGAGTAATACTGAGTTACCGCGATCTTTCTGGGGATATGCGCTAGAATCAGCGGCATATATTTTGAACAGAGTTCCAACCAAAACTGTGCCTACCACACCATATCAGATGTGGAGTGGGAAGAAACCCTATCTTCAGTATGTAAGGATTTGGGGATGTCCAGCTTTTGTAAAAAAGCAGCATGTGGACAAGCTCGAGGCACGATCAGTACTGTGTAAGCTTGTAGGATATCCAAAGAACTCCAAGGGATATTGCTTCTATTACGCAGAGGAACAAAAGGTTTTTGTTTCTCGTAATGCCCATTTTTTAGAACAACAAGTTTTAGAAAAGGATACAAATGGGAGCGAAATAGAACTGGAAGAAATTCCAGAACCACAAGCTGCTACTGAAATTTTGGTAGAACCAGAGGTTCAAGAAGAACAGAACATTCCCGCACCCCTCCGCAGGAGTAGTAGGCCGTCTCATCCGCCTGAGAGATACTACGGTTTTCTCATAGACGGGGATAGAGAGGATTGCATCATAGATGATGATGAACCTACTGACTTCCAGCAGGCCATCCAGAGCGGCGACTCGGTACGATGGCTAGATGCAATGCGGACCGAAATGGAGTCCATGTACACCAACAAAGTATGGACTTTGGACTTTGCTCCAGATGGGGTAAAACCCATAGGATGCAAATGGATCTTCAAGAAAAAGATTGGTGTAGATGGACAGGTGGAAACCTATAAGGCTAGACTTGTTGCAAAGGGTTTTCGTCAAAGACCTGGTTTGGACTATGACGAAACCTTTTCTCCAGTGGCTATGCTCAAATCCATTCGGGTCCTTCTTGCTATTGCTGCCTTCCATGATTATGAAATCTGGCAGATGGACGTAAAGACGGCTTTTCTGAATGGAAATTTAGAAGAGAGCGTCTATATGGATCAGCCAGAGGGTTTCAATCAGAGTGGGAGCAGCGGGAAAGTATGCAAGCTGCTTAAGTCCATTTATGGACTAAAGCAGGCATCGCGGAGTTGGAACATCTGTTTTGATGAGACAGTCAAAGAATATGACTTTATCAAAAATCCAGATGAACCGTGCATATATAGTAAAGTTGTGGCCAGAAGTGTCGTATTCCTCGTCTTGTACGTGGATGACATTCTATTGATAGGAAATGACATTCCTATGCTACAATCTGTCAAAGGATTCTTGTCACAAAGGTTCTCCATGAAAGACCTGGGTGATGCCTCTTACATTCTGGGGATCCGGATCTATCGTGATAGATCCAAGAGGATGTTGGGACTTTCGCAGTCCAGGTATATCGACACTGTACTGAAAAGATTCAGTATGGAAGATTCTAAGCGCGGTAATCTACCGGCTTGTCACGGAATCACCCTCTCCAAAGAGATGTCTCCCAAGACTGATTTGGAAAGGGAACGCATGTCTATTATACCCTACGCTTCTGCGGTAGGCTCTATAATGTATGCGATGTTGTGTACCAGACCAGATGTAGCTTATGCACTGAGCGTGGTAAGCCGGTATCAGTCAGACCCAGGGGAGAAACACTGGATAGCAGTAAAGAACATTCTCAAGTACCTGAGGAGGACTAAGGAGATGTTCTTGGTTTACGGCGGAAAAGACCTCAGGTTGGAGGCCTTTGCTGATTCCGGCTTCCAGAGTGATAAGGACGATTCCAAGTCCATGTCGGGTTATGTCTTTACCCTCAATGGAGGGGCGGTGTGCTGGAAGAGCTCCAAGCAGGACACCGTTGCTGACTCGACGATGGAAGCGGAGTATATAGCTGCTTGCGATGCCGCAAAAGAAGCAGTCTGGATGAAGAAGTTCCTAACAGAACTTCAGGTGGTTCCTACCATAGTTGATCCAATACCTCTGTATTGCGACAACAACGGAGCTATAGCTTTAGCGAAGGAACCAAGGTCCCATCAGAAGTCCAGACACATCTTGAGGCGGTATCACCTGATCAGGGAGATCATTGATCGTCAGGAGATCGAGGTTCGGAGAGTTGCTTCAGAAGAGAACATTGCTGATCCATTCACGAAGGCCCTTCCTCAGATTCAGTTCGAGAGGCTACTCGAGATCATTGGTCTGCGATATGCCAGTACATGGCCCTAGTGCAAGTGGGAGATTGTTAGTGTTTATGCCCTAGAAGGCCATTACTGTATCATACTAGCTTGTATATTACTTAATGGAAGCTTGGGATATTCACATGTATATAACAGTCTTGCTAAACATGGTAGTATGCTACTTGGTTTTTCTATCTTAATATGTGAGTGTACGTATTGATAGAGCTCTTAGGATCTTGCTTGGCTACCAGCGTTGTGATGGCAGTCACACTAGTGGGGGCTGGGTAGTCTACAAGCACATCCTTATTCAGGTCCCTGGTCGTTGGATTATCGAGACAGAGCATCGATACTCCGGAGTAGACTAGTGTGTACGCTTCTCATCCCAGTTGGGGAGATGGTCTGTCCCACAGCCATCAGTACGTCGTACTGGAGATAGTATACAGGTGCTCGTTAGGTTACGGGTACACCGGACAGGACTCACAGGGAACTGTTGGTTGGTTTGATACCAGTCGTCAGTGAACAGTTCCCAGGTGACATGAGTACAGCGTAGTCCGCAGACTTGACACTGCTACTTCGCCTCGAGTGTGTCCCACTGTTCTTAGATTGCTACCCTACCACGGCTCAAAGGAGTCGTGCAAACAGGTAGCAGTTGGGTGCAGTCCCGAGCACTTGGAGGCAGTGGCGGTTAGACAGGATTCGTCCCTCCCGGTATTGGGAGTAGATATCGTGCTGTGTCAGAGAGCCATTACGCAAAGTCCCTGGCCAGGGCAAGCGAGATTTGCTGGTAGGTTCCAGCAGTTTCTCAGGGTGTAATGGGCTTCACTCCGACACGACTTATACCGCTATTAGGGGACTGACGCTTGCCGCCCCCTAGGCCCGATATGCGATAGTCATGGACGAACGGACCGGACTGTATGGAGATTGTCACATCAGACTCAGTAGGAGTTCGGATGGGTTTACTCATCGGCCTTATTATCGACAACTACCTGGGGACCGTTACGTACAGCTAGTGCCGCTTGCGGTCTGTGGTTAAACCCACTGCCAGCGTAGTAGTCGAGTCTCTAGAGTCCCACACAGAGAGTTTCCTACTCCAGGCGAAACGATATAGAGGTTGCATGGTTTTGCGACAAAGGGTTCGGACGCATACGTGCGTTTACGCGCGTACGACTTTCGGACAGATTTTACCAGTCGGCTTTGGTTTAAGCCAGTTACTGGTATCCGGTTATTGGATTTATACAGTCTAAAGTTTTTCCGTATTTTTACGGATCGGAGGGGCGTTCTCGTAATTACTCGAGAAGCTTCTAGAAGATGTGACTAAGGAGGTTTGTTTTGGAAAGAGAGTGAGTCATAGTGGTGATTCATTCACTTCATTAATGCACATTTATTGCTTAATGACTCATGTTAATGAATCATTACAAGATATTTTGTGAAGCATGCTTATTCATTTCCTTTATTGATTTATTTGATAAAGAGAATGCTTCATAATATTATGATACACTCTCTCTCTTCTCTCATTATCATATTACACATTCTCTCTCCTCAAGCTCTCATCTTCAAGATACTAATCCTTAATCCTCATGTGTTGAGATCAAAGGTTTAGTTAGACTAAACAATCCATAACCCACACTCTATATCATCCTCTCATCTTTGATTAGCAATCAAAGTTGATTAGTTACCTCAAGTTAGAGGTTTAGCTTGGAGTTTCGCTCTCGGGTGGATCGTCTACTACCTAGAGAAGGTCGAGGAGTACAAAGGAGGACGTAAAGAAGAAGGACCGGTTTCATTAGGTATAATCCCTAATCTCTTATGAAAAGAAACTCATAGAATACGGTTTTTTAGAGTTTAGCTTCGATTCAAGCGGTTAGTCGATGTTCGTTGTTTAAACTTGATAAGTTTTTGTAAATTCCGCCTCCCCATAAACTGGGGTGTACTACATCGACTTACACGTGTTATCCGTGACATGTAGGAAACTCTGTTTCATGCCATATATACATATCATGACCATTATGACTTAAACATTAGAACGTGATCACCGAACTATATATACACGTTGATTCGTGCCACCGGCACTAATTCTTGATTTCATGTTTATTGTCGTGACTTCGTGTTATTATCATGATTTTGTGTTTATTCATGATGCGTGCCGGATAATCATGTCAGTCGGTATTCAACCCTAGTGATTGGGTTTTATTGTTGTGACTATACTTAGAAAATACAGGGGATTGGAGAAATTGAAAGGAGGAAATTGGACCCTTAATTTTGGGGGATCTTTAGTGTTAGAGGTTGCCAATCGAACACACTGATGGCGTAGGGGTGGGTGTGATGGACATCATCCACCGTGTTCGTGATCATGATTCATGTAGAATTTGCCTAACGGTAAGCTCGGGATTAGCTCCGAGCAACAGTGGGACGTGGTCCCGGATATGTACGGGATATCCCTCAAAATTCAAGAATAATTTCTATCAATAGATTTCAAACTCACGTGATAATAGTCAAGGTTTAACGATAGTGACATCTAGGACCCGACACGACTTGTCGACATATATATGAATGTGTGCGTGTCACGATACGGAAAGGTAGTGTCTCCAAATCTTCAGGGCGAAGATCACGGCTGCAAGCTCTAAGTCATGAGTCGGATAATTCTTCTCATGAGTCTTCAGTTGTCTCGATGCGTAAGCGACGACTTTCCCATTCTGCATTAAAACACATCCCATTCCTTTTCCAGATGCGTCGCTGTGAATCACCAGTCCTCCTGAATCATCCGGTACGGTCAGGATCGGGGCGGTTATCAACTTCTGCTTCAACGTCTCGAAGGCTAAAGCACATCCATCCGTCCAAACAAACGGTACCTCCTTACGCGTAAGCTTGGTTAACGGCTCAGCTAAACGCGCGAAGTTCTCCACAAATCTTCTGTAGTAACCGGCGAGTCCAAAGAAACTTCTTATCTCCGCAACATTCTTTGGAATAGGCCAATCTCGAACTGCTGAAATCCTTTCGGGATCGACGGCGATTCCATCGCCCGACACGACATGCCCCAGAAACTTCACTTCTTCCAGCCAGAATTCACACTTACTCATTTTCGCAGATAACTTCTCTTGTCTCAGCGTCTGCAGTGCGATCCTTAAATGCTCAGCATGCTCCTCCGGACTCTTCGAGTACACCAGAATGTCGTCAATGAATACCACAATAAACTGGTCCAAGAACGGTGAAAAGATCCTGTTCATCAAATCCATAAATATTGCTGGCGCATTAGTCACTCCGAAGGGCATCACTAGATACTCGAAATGTCCATATCGAGTTCGAAACGCCGTCTTGCAAATGTCTTCTGCTTTTACTCGGACCTGATGATATCCTGATCGCAAATCCAGTTTCGAGAATACCCTCGCGCCACTGAGCTGCTCAAAAGTTCTCCAATGCGAGGGATCGGGTACTTGTTCTTAATAGTCACCCGGTTCAATTCTCGATAATCAATGCACATCCTTCTCGTGCCATCCTTCTTCTTTACTAAAAGAACTGGAGCTCCCCACGGTGAGTTGCTGCTTCGAACCCATCCCTTCTCGAGTAATTCACCCACTTGTTTCTTAACTTCTTCCAATTCCACCGGTGCCATCGGATAATAAGATTTTGATACTGGCGCTGCACCAGGAATAAGGTCAATCGCGAACTCCACATCTCGCTTCGGCGGTAAGCCCGATATATCTTCAAATACGTCCATAAAATCGCGAACAACTGCCGGCTCTTCATTACTATCAACTTCCATAGCTGCAAGAACACTGTTTGTCGGCCTAGCCCTAAACTCGACTGGCCCGACAGAACTGCTTCCTTACCGCAACCGCTGTCTACATTGTTGGCCACGAAAGGTCCAGCAAGACTACTGAGTCTCGTCCATTCTGCTGCATGCACATCCACGGTTGCTCCATTCTGCCTCAGCCCAATAAATTTCTCTTCCATTTCCTCCCGTGCAGTCCGCGGAAAGAACTTCTCCAGGAAACTCTTAGAGAAATCCGCCCAACTGCTTGGCTTGGGCAAATGGTTCTCCTCCACAAGCCACCACTCTCGGCGTAATCCACTAGTTGAATGCGCACCACATCAACTCCTTTGTCCTCTGGAATCTGTGCCGCAATCAGCAAATTCTCCGTGCTGACTAGCCACTGCTCGGCTGGCACGGCTCCTCCAAACCAGTGAAAGTAGTAGGACCCACACGTCTGAACTCTGCCACGGTCCCTCCTCGGTCAACTGGTCTAGTTCCAATCTTGTTCACAGACTGCTGAACGATCTGCAAACCTTCCTGAAACGAGTCCGCTTGCTGCTGGATCAGCTCGGGCTGTTTCTTTGATTTCCAGCATTCCTCTTATCACTACAAGCATGGCGGCTTCGTTCACACGCCTCTGGTACGTCTTCAACTTCTTACCTGTCATAATCCTGAACTCAAAACACCCAACATTAGCATGATGATAGATTCTGAATGTGGATCAAGGCTAGAACTTCAAAATACTTAAATAGAGTGCTGCATTGTAGCTATGCCGCGGTATCATAGCCGCAATTACTTAACTCCACCCAAGTCGCCCAAGTCCTAGGGATAACAAGAAATCAGGTTTCCGAGTCGACACGCAAAGTAAGTTTGCACGTCGTAAAAGATATAATCAGGAAGAATGTGATTCAAGAATGGTAAAACGGTCAATGTGGCTGGACATGTTTCCTAAATACGGGCATTCTGATTCGTGTATTGGGTACAATACCCAACTACAAAAGAATCAACCCGACTAACCTATGGCTCTGATACCAAAAGAACCATGTCACGCCCCGCTTCCCAGAGTACGCAAGATTGGGCACGTGACATAGCCAACCATGCTACCTGTGGGTAGGAAGCATCCATCCACAGTCACATTACGGTTGTAAGGATATCAAGAACAAGATAAAATACTAATCTAACACATGTCCAAATCCATAATAACAGGAATCAATAAACAGTAAGTGCGGAAGCTAATGATCCAATACAATAATAGAAGGGTGCGTCCCGTAATGCGGGATCACACCTGGAAATAAAATGCAATAAATGAACTAACCACTACAGAACTCACAAATCAGCCTGCTGGCTGAAGTACTCCAGCTCGGTCGTCGACAGTGGTACGGAATCTGGGCCATGCAAAACCCAGACGTCAGCGCGTCAAGACATCAAGTATATAATGTAAACATGGTAATAAGCAGTGCATGTATGAACATGAATAAAGCAGTACAATAACAGAGCAGGATAAAGTGCAATGGTGACTGAACTGTCCTATCAGGTTTCTACTCTATAGTCTTTGAAACCAATTGATGAATCATCGATGTAACCCAATAGTATCCCGTACATACCCGGGACCACGGCCACAATATTCTCGGCTGCAGCCGAGACATGCCGTTAAGCACAGAATAGAAAAGTGTACACTCGGTATTACCCCGTAATACTCGGGATCACGGCCACAATATTCTCGGCCGAAACCGAGACATGCCGTTAGGCACAGAATAGGAAAGTGTACACTCGGTATTACCCCGTACATACCCGGGATCACGGCCACAATATTCTCGGCCGAAACCGAGACATGCCGTTAGGCACAGAATAGGAAAGTGTACACTCGGTATTACCCCGTACATACCCGGGATCACGGCCACAATATTCTCGGCCGAAACCGAGACATGCCGCTGGGCACAGAATAGGAATGTGTACACTCGAACGGTAGTGAACTGTCGAGTTACAAGTCAGGTTCATCTTTGATTTCCCCATACCCCCAAGTTATGTATGTCAGGTCAGGTAATCAGTAGTCAAGGACTAATGCCAACAGAAAATCAAGTAAAAGTAGGTCTGTCTGGATAGACAGCAGGAATGGTCAGGTTTGTCGGCATTAGGTATGAAATCAGGTAACCGGTCAGGTCACGTTTTAACAGGTTGAGTCGATATGTATAGGGTGTCATGTCATGTCAAGAGTGTACGGTACCATGTCATGTCAAGTAGGAAGTGTAACAGGTCATGTCAGGAAGCACATGATGTCATGTGGGTGCTCATAATCAAACTATCATAAGTATATGTATAAATAAACAAGCATGAGTACTATCAGAACAATAAACTGGAACATGTAATATGATATGTAAATAAATATAATTTCAAGGATATGGATGCACAGTTATCGATTAGGGTTACATTTATAGTTCCAATATTAATTAGGATGCAATTTATTAAACATGGAGTGTTAATATCACATTATTATGTAATAGTGTGATCTATGCTTGCAATTATATGTATCTTAAATGCGATAGATGCAAACGGGTATCCGAAAAGTTATAAAACTGTAAAATGGTAATGTGGGATGTACAACTAAACAATATGTGATATAAATATTGATATAATAATATTAATATGGATAGCATATTCAAAGCGATTAGTAACTATAAAAGATGTACTGATTAACCATGCACAAGAAGGTTCCGTTCAGAAATTCAGCGTCACCCTAATTTGTAAAATAGCTTAAAAATAACAAACGTTCTCCAAAAGAGACGTATCTTATACCAAAACAAAGATAATTCAATAAGGTTTTCAGTTTTATAAGTATAAACATCTCAGGTTATCCCTACAAAAAGTTATGAATATTCAAAGTTGAAAGTTTGCTGCTGGAATTTCCCTGGACAGCAGTTTAGAGACGTGTTCATTTGCATTTTACATTAATTAAACAATTTATTTTGCAATTAAATATTTCATAGAGTTATAGTATTCTGAATTAGCTTCGTAACGAACTAAAGAACGTATACTAATGATTTTTCTATGATTTATAATGAATTTTATAAGATAAGGTGTACAGTAAATTTCAGATTTGTCATATCCGATTTTTCAACGACATTTCATATGTAAACTATAAGATTTTCAAATGTATAATATTATAAAATGAAGATTATAAAAGTATATAGCATGTAGCAAGATTAACTTGCCTCGATGGGTCGCGAATCGGGAAAACGGAACGTTAACCGTCGGCGGGGAAAACTCGCGACGACGCACGGTTCACGGAATGAACCCAAACGACGAACAAAGGAACCACACGGGTCGGGGTATCTCGCTGGAACGTCGAGAAACGTCATCGGCACGACGGAATTCCGGCAACAAAAGAACAGTTAAAAGAAATGAGGAACGAGACATGAAGCAAGGAGAGAAAAATGATAAAGAGAAGTACGAGAGAATATATAAGGGAGAGGGAGAGAGAGGAAAAAGTGGAGAGAGAGAGAGAGAAAGTGGGGCCCGCGGGGTTAAAGGGGAGGTTGTGATTGGCTGAGAGAATAAATTAAGAAGGATATAAAAGATTGTAAAAATATTATATGGTTAACTTAAAGATTTAAAAGATAGGTAATGAACAGTAAGATATCAGGTTAGTTAGAAAAATATATGCGAAGGTTTTAATAATATTAAAATTTAGGATTTTGGCGCCAAATGAAACATTTCCAAATTGCGCCCGGGTTGGGTCCAAAAATTCGAAATTCAAATAATAGGATTTTAAGCGGGTTCCAAATTTTAAAATGAAATGTTTTATGATTAAAAAGCATACTCTCAAAACGGACACACGCACGTGCACGTAGCCATCCAAACTCGCCCGTTTCACTGAACGGGACGAGAACACACTGCACGGACGCTACCACGAGGCTAAGGATGTCAAGTAGGCCAAGATGAATATTTTTTAATTTTATTTTAGATGCTAAAATTTGTTATATGCAGAATGACTTAGCCAGATAAAATTTTACAGTAAGACCCAAATAAGCAAGATAAATGAAATGAGTAATATCTAATACTCAACCAATAACAGAAAATAGTAGCATTGGGCTCGGGTGTTACATTATACCCAACTACAAAAGAATTTCGTCCTCGAAATTCCAAGAATACAAGATAGAAGACTACAGGAAAAGGTGAGGATACTTCTGTCGGATCTCGTCTTCTCGCTCCCACATGGACTCTCCATGCGATCGATTACCCCAAGAAACGAGCACAAGGGGGATAACCTTGTTCTTAAGAACCTTTTCTCTCCGATCCTTGATTTCAACTGGTCGCTCTTCAAAAGTTAGGTCCTCCCGTACAGTCAACTCCGAATGATCCAATACTTGGGTTTCATCTCGAACATACCTCCGTAGTTGAGATACATGAAACACATCGTGCACTCCTGCCAAGGACTGTGGTAACGCCAAATGGTACGCTACCTCTCCAACATGCTCCAATATCTCGAAAGGTCCAACGAATCGAGGGCTAAGCTTTCCCCGACTCCCAAAGCGAATCACCCCTCTAGTCGGTGATATCTTCAGGAATACCAAATCACCCACGGCGAACTCTAGAGGTTTTCTTGACGTGTCGGCCCAACTTTTCTGTCTGCCTTGAGCTGCCTTCATATGTTTCCTGATTGTATTCACCTTCTCGACTGTCTGTACCACCAAATCTGGTCCTAGTAACTTTCGTTCACCAACATCATCCCAACAAACAGGTGAACGGCACTTACGACCATACAGTGCTTCAAACGGAGCCATCTGAAAAGTTGCTTGGAAGCTATTGTTGTACGAAAACTCCACCAGGTGTAGATGATCTTCCCAAGAACCTTTGAAGTCCAACATGCAAGCCCTCAACATATCTTCAAGGGTCTGGGTCGTTCTCTCCGATTGTCCATCAGTCTGAGGATGATAAGGCGTGCTGAACTTCAATCGAGTCCCCAAACTTTCTTGTAAACTCCTACAAAAGTGCGACAAGAATCGAGTGTCCCGATCGGACACGATGCTTACCGGCACTCCATGCAATCTGACAATCTCCTGCATGTATCGCTCTGCCAAAGTCTCTGTCGATTGACCAACCCGAAAAGGAATAAAGTGAGCTGCCTTGGTCAACCGATCGACAATCACCCATACAGCATTGTTGCCCTTTGGACTCCGCGGTAAAGCCGTCACGAAATCCATGGTTATAAGTTCCTACTTCCACTGAGGAATCGGAAGTGGTTGCAACAAACCAGCAATCCGTTGGTGTTCAGCCTTGACTTGCTGACACACCAAGCACTTAGCCACGAAGCGAGTAATTTCCCGTTTCATACCTTCCCACCAGAAGTACTGTCGAAAATCTCGGTACATCTTTGTCCCTCCTAGATGTACAGAGTAAGCTGAACTGTGTGCCTCCTTCATGAGCTCTTCACGCACATCTCCTTTTGGCACACACACATGACTACCATATCTCAACGAACCGTCTTCGTGGATCAGTATATCGGTTCGTAGTCCGGCTTCAACCTGCTCTCGAAACCTTTGCAGTCTAGGATCCTGCGATTGTGTCGCTTTAATCTTCTCAACTAAGGACGACTGTACTTGCAACTGCATCAACTGTCCTGTAGCATGTGGTAGCACAACCTCCAAGTCAAATCTCCGAAAATCCGCAATGATCTCTCTCTGTGCAGTCAATATCTGAATTACTGGTAACCGACTTAGCGCATCTGGCACGACGTTAACTTTTCCCGGATGGTACTTAAGATCAAGGTCGTAGTCGGCCATCAGCTCCAACCATCTGCGTTGCCTCATGTTCAACTCCTTCTGAGTGAACACATATTTCAAACTCTTGTGATCCGTAAAGACTTCGACTCTCTCGCCCAAAAGGTAGTGTCTCCAAATCTTCAGGGCGAAGATCACGGCTGCAAGCTCTAAGTCATGAGTCGGATAATTCTTCTCATGAGTCTTCAGTTGTCTCGATGCGTAAGCGACGACTTTCCCATTCTGCATTAAAACACATCCCATTCCTTTTCCAGATGCGTCGCTGTGAATCACCAGTCCTCCTGAATCATCCGGTACGGTCAGGATCGGGGCGGTTATCAACTTCTGCTTCAACGTCTCGAAGGCTAAAGCACATCCATCCGTCCAAACAAACGGTACCTCCTTACGCGTAAGCTTGGTTAACGGCTCAGCTAAACGCGCGAAGTTCTCCACAAATCTTCTGTAGTAACCGGCGAGTCCAAGGAAACTTCTTATCTCCGCAACATTCTTTGGAATAGGCCAATCTCGAACTGCTGAAATCCTTTCGGGATCGACGGCGATTCCATCGCCCGACACGACATGCCCCAGAAACTTCACTTCTTCCAGCCAGAATTCACACTTACTCATTTTCGCAGATAACTTCTCTTGTCTCAGCGTCTGCAGTGCGATCCTTAAATGCTCAGCATGCTCCTCCGGACTCTTCGAGTACACCAGAATGTCGTCAATGAATACCACAATAAACTGGTCCAAGAACGGTGAAAAGATCCTGTTCATCAAATCCATAAATATTGCTGGCGCATTAGTCACTCCGAAGGGCATCACTAGATACTCGAAATGTCCATATCGAGTTCGAAACGCCGTCTTGCAAATGTCTTCTGCTTTTACTCGGACCTGATGATATCCTGATCGCAAATCCAGTTTCGAGAATACCCTCGCGCTACTGAGCTGCTCAAAAGTTCTCCAATGCGAGGGATCGGGTACTTGTTCTTAATAGTCACCCGGTTCAATTCTCGATAATCAATGCACATCCTTCTCGTGCCATCCTTCTTCTTTACTAAAAGAACTGGAGCTCCCCACGGTGAGTTGCTGCTTCGAACCCATCCCTTCTCGAGTAATTCACCCACTTGTTTCTTAACTTCTTCCAATTCCACCGGTGCCATCGGATAATAAGATTTTGATACTGGCGCTGCACCAGGAATAAGGTCAATCGCGAACTCCACATCTCGCTTCGGCGGTAAGCCCGATATATCTTCAAATACGTCCATAAAATCGCGAACAACTGCCGGCTCTTCATTACTATCAACTTCCATAGCTGCAAGAACACTGTTTGTCGGCCTAGCCCTAAACTCGACTGGCCCGACAGAACTGCTTCCTTACCGCAACCGCTGTCTACATTGTTGGCCACGAAAGGTCCAGCAAGACTACTGAGTCTCGTCCATTCTGCTGCATGCACATCCACGGTTGCTCCATTCTGCCTCAGCCCAATAAATTTCTCTTCCATTTCCTCCCGTGCAGTCCGCGGAAAGAACTTCTCCAGGAAACTCTTAGAGAAATCCGCCCAACTGCTTGGCTTGGGCAAACGGTTCTCCTCCACAAGCCACCACTCTCGGCGTAATCCACTAGTTGAATGCGCACCACATCAACTCCTTTGTCCTCTGGAATCTGTGCCGCAATCAGCAAATTCTCCGTGCTGACTAGCCACTGCTCGGCTGGCACGGCTCCTCCAAACCAGTGAAAGTAGTAGGACCCACACGTCTGAACTCTGCCACGGTCCCTCCTCGGTCAACTGGTCTAGTTCCAATCTTGTTCACAGACTGCTGAACGATCTGCAAACCTTCCTGAAACGAGTCCGCTTGCTGCTGGATCAGCTCGGGCTGTTTCTTTGATTTCCAGCATTCCTCTTATCACTACAAGCATGGCGGCTTCGTTCACACGCCTCTGGTACGTCTTCAACTTCTTACCTGTCATAATCCTGAACTCAAAACACCCAACATTAGCATGATGATAGATTCTGAATGTGGATCAAGGCTAGAACTCCAAGATACTTAAATAGAGTGCTGCATTGTAGCTATGCCGCGGTATCATAGCCGCAATTACTTAACTCCACCCAAGTCGCCCAAGTCCTAGGGATAACAAGAAATCAGGTTTCCGAGTCGACACGCAAAGTAAGTTTGCACGTCGTAAAAGATATAATCAGGAAGAATGTGATTCAAGAATGGTAAAACGGTCAATGTGGCTGGACATGTTTCCTAAACACGGGCATTCTGATTCGTGTATTGGGTACAATACCCAACTACAAAAGAATCAACCCGACTAACCTATGGCTCTGATACCAAAAGAACCATGTCACGCCCCGCTTCCCAGAGTACGCAAGATTGGGCACGTGACATAGCCAACCATGCTACCTGTGGGTAGGAAGCATCCATCCACAGTCACATTACGGTTGTAAGGATATCAAGAACAAGATAAAATACTAATCTAACACATGTCCAAATCCATAATAACAGGAATCAATAAACAGTAAGTGCGGAAGCTAATGATCCAATACAATAATAGAAGGGTACGTCCCGTAATGCGGGATCACACCTGGAAATAAAATGCAATAAATGAACTAACCACTACAGAACTCACAAATCAGCCTGCTGGCTGAAGTACTCCAGCTCGGTCGTCGACAGTGGTACGGAATCTGGGCCATGCAAAACCCAGACGTCAGCGCGTCAAGACATCAAGTATATAATGTAAACATGGTAATAAGCAGTGCAGGTATGAACATGAATAAAGCAGTACAATAACAGAGCAGGATAAAGTGCAATGGTGACTGAACTGTCCTATCAGGTTTCTACTCTATAGTCTTTGAAACCAATTGATGAATCATCGATGTAACCCAATAGTATCCCGTACATACCCGGGACCACGGCCACAATATTCTCGGCTGCAGCCGAGACATGCCGTTAGGCACAGAATAGGAAAGTGTACACTCGGTATTACCCCGTACATACCCGGGATCACGGCCACAATATTCTCGGCCGAAACCGAGACATGCCGTTAGGCACAGAATAGGAAAGTGTGCACTCGGTATTACCCCGTACATACCCGGGATCACGGCCACAATATTCTCGGCCGAAACCGAGACATGCCGTTAGGCACATAATAGGAAAGTGTACACTCGGTATTACCCCGTACATACCCGGGATCACGGCCACAATATTCTCGGCCGAAACCGAGACATGCCGCTGGGCACAGAATAGGAATGTGTACACTCGAACGGTAGTGAACTGTCGAGTTACAAGTCAGGTTCATCTTTGATTTCCCCATACCGCCAAGTTATGTATGTCAGGTCAGGTAATCAGTAGTCAAGGACTAATGCCAACAGAAAATCAAGTAAAAGTAGGTCTGTCTGGATAGACAGCAGGAATGGTCAGGTTTGTCGGCATTAGGTATGAAATCAGGTAACCGGTCAGGTCACGTTTTAACAGGTTGAGTCGATATGTATAGGGTGTCATGTCATGTCAAGAGTGTACGGTACCATGTCATGTCAAGTAGGAAGTGTAACAGGTCATGTCAGGAAGCACATGATGTCATGTGGGTGCTCATAATCAAACTATCATAAGTATATGTATAAATAAACAAGCATGAGTACTATCAGAACAATAAACTGGAACATGTAATATGATATGTAAATAAATATAATTTCAAGGATATGGATGCACAGTTATCGATTAGGGTTACATTTATAGTTCCAATATTAATTAGGATGCAATTTATTAAACATGGAGTGTTAATATCACATTATTATGTAATAGTGTGATCTATGCTTGCAATTATATGTATCTTAAATGCGATAGATGCAAACGGGTATCCGAAAAGTTATAAAACTGTAAAATGGTAATGTGGGATGTACAACTAAACAATATGTGATATAAATATTGATATAATAATATTAATATGGATAGCATATTCGAAGCGATTAGTAACTATAAAAGATGTACTGATTAACCATGCACAAGAAGGTTCCGTTCAGAAATTCAGCGTCATCCTAATTTGTAAAATAGCTTAAAAATAACAAACGTTCTCCAAAAGAGACGTATCTTATACCAAAACAAAGATAATTCAATAAGGTTTTCAGTTTTATAAGTATAAACATCTCAGGTTATCCCTACAAAACGTTATGAATATTCAAAGTTGAAAGTTTGCTGCTGGAATTTCCCTGGACAGCAGTTTAGAGACGTGTTCATTTGCATTTTACGTTAATTAAACAATTTATTTTGCAATTAAATATTTCATAGAGTTATAGTATTCTGAATTAGCTTCGTAACGAACTAAAGAACGTATACTAATGATTTTTCTATGATTTATAATGAATTTTATAAGATAAGGTGTACAGTAAATTTCAGATTTGTCATATCCGATTTTTCAACGACATTTCATATGTAAACTATAAGATTTTCAAATGTATAATATTATAAAATGAAGATTATAAAAGTATATAGCATGTAGCAAGATTAACTTGCCTCGATGGGTCGCGAATCGGGAAAACGGAACGTTAACCGTCGGCGGGGAAAACTCGCGACGACGCACGGTTCACGGAATGAACCCAAACGACGAACAAAGGAACCACACGGGTCGGGGTATCTCGCTGGAACGTCGAGAAACGTCATCGGCACGACGGAATTCCGGCAACAAAAGAACAGTTAAAAGAAATGAGGAACGAGACATGAAGCAAGGAGAGAAAAATGATAAAGAGAAGTACGAGAGAATATATAAGGGAGAGGGAGAGAGAGGAAAAAGTGGAGAGAGAGAGAGAGAAAGTGGGGCCCGCGGGGTTAAAGGGGAGGTTGTGATTGGCTGAGAGAATAAATTAAGAAGGATATAAAAGATTGTAAAAATATTATATGGTTAACTTAAAGATTTAAAAGATAGGTAATGAACAGTAAGGTATCAGGTTAGTTAGAAAAATATATGCGAAGGTTTTAATAATATTAAAATTTAGGATTTTGGCGCCAAATGAAACATTTCCAAATTGCGCCCGGGTTGGGTCCAAAAATTCGAAATTTAAATAATAGGATTTTAAGCGGGTTCCAAATTTTAAAATGAAATGTTTTATGATTAAAAAGCATACTCTCAAAACGGACACACGCACGTGCACGTAGCCATCCAAACTCGCCCGTTTCACTGAACGGGACGAGAACACACTGCACGGACGCTACCACGAGGCTAAGGATTTCAAGTAGGCCAAGATGAATATTTTTTAATTTTATTTTAGATGCTAAAATTTGTTATATGCAGAATGACTTAGCCAGATAAAATTTTACAGTAAGACCCAAATAAGCAAGATAAATGAAATGAGTAATATCTAATACTCAACCAATAACAGAAAATAGTAGCATTGGGCTCGGGTGTTACAGTGAACTTGAGCCGGGTCAACGCCTTTTAGACAGCTCAAGGCTATCTTGAGCCGGTTCAACGAGTTCCTGGAGCAATTATTTTATTCTCCGTCTTCGTGAGACGGCTCAAACATATCTTGAGCCGGCTCAATGTGAATCTGATTGATTTCCTGATATTTCGCATGAATTTTTCCATCACGTATCCGACCTAATATCTATTTAAACCCACGAATAAACTAGAGAAAACCCTAAACTTGGCCGTCTCTCTCATCTAGAAATCCTTGATCTCCCTCACAAAACCTTAGTCTTTCTTTCTCTCATCTCCACTACAAAACTCGAGCAACCCGACGTCCTCACCATCGGCTTCATCTTCTTCGTGAGATCACTACACCCATCGATCCAAGCCATCACGTTGAGATCGCCTTTGTATTCATCATCAAGATTAAACGAAAACTCAACATAAGGCAAGTACTCTTGTTCCCTTGTATTTCGCTGAAGCGACGTCGGTGAACTTCTTAATTTAAATTCATTAGTTTAAAGAAAAATGACATGATCGTGATATCATGAATTTCAATTATGTGTGAAACCCATGATTTATGTATTTAACGGAACCCTAAAGATGCTACCACACCCATTAAATCAACTTCTAAAATCATGCATAACACCTGTTCGATTAAATGCCACACCCAATCTCCATGCTTGTATGTTTCATGCACATTCTTATTATGATTATTATTGCAATCATGTTATTACGTGTTATCCGTGACATGTAGAAAACTCTGTTTCATGCCATATATACATATCATGACCATTATGACTTAAACATTAGAACGCGATCACCGAACCATATATACACGTTGATTCGTGCCACCGGCACTAATTCTTGATTTCATGTTTATTGTCGTGACTTCGTGTTATTATCATGATTTTGTGTTTATTCATGATGCGTGCCGGATAATCATGTCAGTCGGTATTCAACCCTAGTGATTGGGTTTTATTGTTGTGACTATACTTAGAAAATACAGGGGATTGGAGAAATTGAAAGGAGGAAATTGGACCCTTAATTTTGGGGGATTTTTAGTGTTAGAGGTTGCCAATCGAACACACCGATGGCGTAGGGGTGGGTGTGATGGACATCATCCACCGTGTTCGTGATCATGATTCATGTAGAATTTGCCTAACGGTAAGCTCGGGATTAGCTCCGAGCAACAGTGGGACGTGGTCCCGGATATGTACGGGATATCCCTCAAAATTCAAGAATAATTTCTATCAATAGATTTCAAACTCACGTGATAATAGTCAAGGTTTAACGATAGTGACATCTAGGACCCGACACGACTTGTTGACATATATATGAATGTGTGCATGTCACGATACGGAAACGGAAGTGACCGGCACTTAAATCACGCAGCGTCTAAAGATGATGATGCAATTCAAGTAACCCAAAACCCAAAATCTAAACCATTTTAAAAAAGAAATAGTGGAGGTGATGTTTTGAAAAGTTTTGTAAAAAGTAAAGCTTGTTTTGAAACATTGTTTAAAAAACGGACTATACTTCCTTTGTAAATTTTGAATAAAACGAGTACAAGATGATAAATATAGAGGCATCCCATATATGGGAGCTAAATCAATGCCCACTCGACGGAATAATAACCATGCAGTAAAATACAATGCCTCAAGCAAAGAATCACAAGAAAAATATAAGCAACCGCATAACTATACTCATAGTCGACTCTACCCGAGTTCGACCTAAAATAATATACATCAGTCTTGACTCGATTTAAGTCAAATAATAATACACGTGGTAGATAGAGCGACACCAGATACAAAGAATATACATCCAAGGTGGTTACCCTACACATCTTAACCCACCTAGCAAAAGCAAGCAAGAATCCTAAAAAATACCGTGACAACGCCGCCGCTAGATATCTGTGCAGTTGGTCCTGCAAGGAGATATGGCATAACGAGAGTGAATTACCAACTTAGTGAATGAAAATAACATCACAAGATATATATCTACTATATAATAAGCATGGTAAAAGAATATAAGTGCAAAGTAACCGATTCACATAAAGTATAGTCAATATCAACAAGGAATCATCAATGCATGCACCATTTCTCGGAATGACCCTTTTCATCAAATAACACCGGTCAGTATCCTCCGGATATCTGCCGTGTTACTCCATGTACCTGTAATCAGCTACATCCCCATCTCAATTACCATGTACCACCAAATCCATACACCGTGCATCCGTAATCGGCTACATCCCCATCTCGATTGCCGGATACCACCAAAAATAATTATAACATACACACAACAAAATCCAACTAAGCTTTATAATTATAATGTAATATACATATATATATATATACATATATATATATATATATATATGTCTCATACCACTAATATATACATATCAATGTCCCAAACCACTGATATATATCATCATCAATAAAGATCGCAATCTCACAAGATCAACAATATATAACGCGTAACAGAATCATAACATATAGCATAGCAGATAGAAGAATCGGAAAACAAACGGATAACGTAAGCATGCCAGTTCTAAGTGTTATAGCAGTACAAACGATGTGTAGTGTACATGCGAGTTTATGATTGTGAAACATGGCAGTCGTTGGTAGTTGTGCAGTGTTCTATCGGGTGTGTTCCTATAGCAGGGAATCGAAATATAAAAGCTAAAATAGAACATGAAACATGACATTTTACTAAGTGTCAATAAACATAGCAATGCTAGCAAGTATAGGTATGCAATATGGTATGGTACTCAATAAAATACTAATCGAATAATAGTGCAATCAAGTGTCGCGAATAGATTTAAAATAGCGACACTAAGTTTTATACAAAAAATTTGGTAGTTGGGGATGCTATACGCCATCCGTCCGATTTTCCACTTGTAGATGTTATTCCACTCACTGTATACAATCGAGCTAGTCATATCCTACGACCGCCTTGCCCTTCGCTGCCGCCTCGAAGATTTCCGCAATCGAACCTAGCATTCACATAACAACATAACACATAAGAAATTTAAATCGGCCTCGAAGTAACGAGTGAACGTCCATAGGTTAGAACGTAGGACCAACGTGAGCCATCCGTGTGCTACCTATCAAGAATTACCCCCGGACTTGTTGTTCTAACACAAAAGACCGCATCAAGAATTAAAAATATGGATTCATAAGTTTGAAAACATTAAAACATTGTCAAAACCAACCCAAAACACTTCCATATTTTGAAACAGGAAATCTGAGACAATTTAAAGTATCAAAAGGGCTTATTTATCAAGTATATGAGCTACTGACCAAACACTGACATCCAAATCAAAAAGTGGGCCGACCAAATTGCTACAGTAACCGCCTGGGGCAGCCAGATGATTAAGTTAGGGGTTCGTACTTCTGGTGTGGTCTCCTGGTTACCTATCTAGCTCAATGTAATACTTTGTTTATTTTGAAGAGATCCCAAATTACTCCATAATTCACTTGAATATTAAAACTTCATCAAAATCCTAGTTTTGAAAACTTAGCTAATGTTTGAAACTTTAAACACATGTAAACTTGATAAAAAAAAAAAGAGATTTTTACCACTGTAAGGAGATGAAGGAGGAGATCAAAGCTTTCAATGCCATCAGAATTTACTTGATTCTCATTCGGGAGTTTGGCAAAATACAGCCCGAAAAATACTGGTTTGCATTTTTTTAAGCGTATTGCTGCTATTTGATACTTTGGGCTCTTTTGCGCAGAAATTTTTGGCGGGAACACAACCATAGTGATCGGGTTTTATTTTCATGACAATACTTAGAAAACATGGGGGATTGGAGAAATTGAAAGGTGAAAATTGAACTCATAATTTTGGGGAATTTTTTGTGTTAGAGATTGGCCGATTGAACGCGCCGATGGCATAGGGATGATGTATTGGACATCATCTACCGTATTCGTGTTCGTGATTATAATTCGTATAGGATTTGCTTGATGGTAGGCTCAGGATCAGCTTCGAGCAACAGTGAGCCGTGGTCCCGGGTATGTACGGGATATCCCTCAAGGTTCGAGAATAATTTCTACCAATTGATTTCAAACTCACGCGATAATAGTTAAGCTTTAATGATAGTGACATCTAGAATCCAACACGACTTGTTGACATATATATATTTTTTATTATATTCATGTTTATATGTACATGCGGGAATTTCACAACACTTTTATTATCATGATATTTCACACTCTACGTTTGAATACTTATTGTGTGTTTTGACACATCTGGAACTTGCCACCTCAGGTTTAGATACAGACCTATCGGCAGAGCAGGAGTAGAGTTATTCTCGGGAGTTTGCCGAAGATCGGTAGTTTAGTGTAGCTTATAGTTTACTTTTATTTTATTCGGTCGCAATTAGAATGTGAGCACCTCGTGGTACATTCAGATTATGTAGCCCTTTTTGGATTATATATTTCTTTATTGGAACCTATTGTTATTCCATGAATTTTATTTGAATCTATTATTTTTCTGTAGACGCATTTTCGATATTCATTGTTATATGTGCAACTTGATTAGTAGTGTTACCTATTTAGTATTTTGGTGTATGTATGTTGGATATTATCTTTACAGATTCAGGTAGAAGTCGTAGTGTGACTATGGAAGGATCTTTCCTTACTATAGGAGTGTGGCTGGACTTGATAACTTTCCGTATTCCCGTATTTTGGAAAGCGGGACGTGACAGAATATCGGTAAAGTGACTTAACCAATGGGATACAAGTTTGTTCTTGCACATATTTTACAAGATTTAAATGTATATCAGCGTTTGAAAAAAAGTGGTCTTTTATTAAAGAAGGAAAATACAATGGTATATGGATTTTGGGGTCGTTACATCCTACTCTCCTTAAAGATAATTTCGTCCTCGAAATTACTGTAGTAGGATATTGCAACAGAGTAAGGAAAAGGGTCAGGATAACGCAGTCACGTTTCATCATCGTGTTCAATCAGTCGGTACTCTAACCGATAAAAAGGGGTGCAACTGGAATAGATTGTGAGGGAATAAAAATAGAAGAACAAAAACAGTGAGATATTATGAGTCAAACAATTTGAAGGCCGGCATAAGGATTCTAGGATAATTTCCTAAGTCGACGAGAATGATTCAAGATGTATGCAAGAGGAAATTATAGATGCAAATAAGAAGGAAAAGTATTGACTGGAATTTAAAAAAGTAAGAGAAATCCAATAAGAAGGAAACGATAAAAGGGTAAGGAACAAATAAAAATCATGCAGTCGCAAAGGCCGGGGTTAGACTACTAATATCGTACAACTTGTTTTAAAGGTAGAAGAAGGATGGTCCAAGAAATGCAAGTAAGGGGGTAACTTAACTGGAATCTTAAATAATTTCCGGAGATGAATGTCAGTGATTGGGAATCTCGAACGCTACCTTTCTTTGACAACAGTTGAATGTAGCGTGGAAAATCCCTAGCTAGTCCATGCATAGTAACTCCTATAGAAAGTAGTCATTACAATCTACCCTCCTTGAAAAGAATTTCGTCCTCAAAATTCTCACAAGGAGTATGCCGCGACAGGATAAGAAAGGGTAATTGTGTCACTCGTCGTTTTGATGTTCGCTGGGATTTTGATTCTATGAATCGAGAGTTCTCTCGAATCGAGAAGTTCAAAATCCCGAGCAGTTGCTACTCCCAAGTTAACAAGAACAACCTAAGGACACAGGTAAGGATAGTTCTAAAAGATGCAAGCGTAAAAGAATGAACTGGATTCAAGAAAACAAAAGTCAAGATGTGATCTTCAAGAAAGTCGAAAGTGAAGTTCAGAATGGATTCAAAGAATAGGAGGAGTTTCAAAAGAAATGCTAAATATTGTTGGATTTCTAAATTTTTGTGATATCTGCTTTCAATGGTCATGCAGAACTAACCTGCATGGTCCACCACTAAAACCTATCATGCCCCGCTTCCCAAAAGATGGTTGCAGACACGTGACTAGGTCCATGACGTTTCTATACTGAGAAAGGTTCTTCTTCGAGACAGTTAGGTTAAGCATTAAAACAAGCAGTTTAATACAACAATAATTTTTAGCAAGAAATAAATCTAACTACATTATTACATTTCAAATTCCGTAACATTCAAGGAAGAACTGATAACAAGTCTGAATAATAATAAAAATGATACAACTGAAATGGAAATAAATAAAAATCCTTAACATATAGGCATACTATGAAAGTAACTAAAAGGCAGCTAGAAGTTCTCTGATATCGCGACATCTCCTTCAAACGCCTCATCTGTCCCTGTATCACTTTACGAATATTCCCAAAAAGAAAAGAAGCAAAACAGAATGTCCATCAGCGAACTTGCGCTCGACAAGTCCCACACTTAAGACATGGTTATTTTAGAAAATAACTTTAATGCAATAATATAAATATGTGAACATTATGGTATGAAGTATACAGATATGGTAATAAACATGAAATGACTAAGCATGTAATGAGGGCAATGTGCATGTTAAGAATGAATAAGCACATAATAAGTTTTACTATACTAACCTGAGTTTGGTTCGTAAGAGTTCAACCCGCTTCAGGAGCTGTGCCGTTTCGGCTCGGTATCACAACAACACGAATTCATGAGTTAGTAATATACCGTTTCGGCCCGGAACCACAGCAACGCGCATTCATGGATTCATGTGTTGGTAAAAAGACTCCTGGAGAAAATTGAAAGCATCTCATCTCCCAAACTACCCCAACCTTGTTTCTAAACTACTGGTCTCATATATGAATCAAACATGGGTCCATGGATACATGTATAATTTCATGGCAAGTCACGGATTCAAGAATACACGTATTCACGAAGTTCATGTGAGTTTGCAAGTCATGAAAAGATATAAAGTGAAATATCCACAAGCATAAACCAAAAATGGTAGCATAAGAAATACTAAAAATATAATAGTGACTCAGCTCATATGAACTTATGATAAAAACAAGAAACGTAGTTCTAGGTGTAATGCAGACATGGGTTCAAGTCTCGCTTAATTCCGACTATAGCTTTGCGAGATATACGCATTTTTGTGTCGCTGCGAATAACATATCAGAATCTTTTTAGCCCAGACAATTTTTTTTAAAATACAGCTTGCGATACTTTTCGTCGGTTTTCAGGTCTCGAAAATAATTAGGAACTTATAGGTCTTTAGGTCTACTTATCTAAACATCTTGGTTTCGCGCGATTTGGATTCCTGAAACTCTAGTTATGGTTATGTTAATATAAGAGTTTAAAACAAATTCTTTATTTTTTGGACAGCAACTACGAGATGTCTTGCAGAGTTTATATCGGGTCGTTCTTTACGTTTTTGAGTCACCAATTATATAGGAAAGTTATAGGTCTGATAATTAGGCATCTATACATCTAAGATTTGTCAAAAACTGAGTTCTATATCTCGAGTTATGTCATTTTTAAAAACAGTGCGCAATCAGGACATATTCTTTCCAAATTCGACACATGATTTAGAAAGACAGAATTTTATAAATTCCGTCGGTTTTTAGGAAAACTTTAAAACTAAGAAAATATAGATATTTCGATCTAGTTGTCGAAAACACTTGGAAATGCTTAGTTTGGGCATCAAAAGACAGAGTTATGGGTTTTCGAAGGAGACCGTTAAAAACAGTTTTCTTGTTTATGAAAGTAATGAGTAAAAGCGACGTAAATTCCAAATCGTTTTTTGGTTCGGCTTGAAATTTTTACAATGCGTTTATAACAATATATTCTATTATAACTCATTTTATTGAAATTTTCAAAAATTGAAATTAATTTCTAAAAATTATTTTAAAGATAAAGTCATTTAAGATTGTGTTTGAAAATGACAAAAATATGGTATTTATTTGCAACTTCCTTTTCTTTTTAAAAAATTAAATATAAATAATTTTAAAAAACAGCGATATAAAGGAGTAATCCCATTTAGGTCTCCGATTCTAACATATGGATCATGAACTTGGAGAAAGTCTTACACCGGAAAATTCTTATTTTCATTGAACTCTTCTATAATCGTATGATCATGCAATATATGGTTCCATGGTATCCTTAATTAGTATAAATCTAATTCCGCGATGTGGTAGTATGTTATCTTACAAAAAAACAGTAAATACACATAAAACTTGAACAAGAGGCAACAAATATGTTTAGAAAATCATGTGCAACTAAATCTACATATATAAATATATATTTCATTAAGGACTACGACAAGGTAAGATGGCGAGTTCATGAAAGAGCAAGACAAGAGAAGGAGAGGGATGAGGACTTACTCGCTGTGTGAGTCGGTATAACAACCGGCTCATCGTTTTCTATATCCTAATAGCGAAAAGCAACTTGTCACATTCACGACTCGAGAGAGAGGAAAGGGAAAAAGAAAAAGAGAAAAGTTTTGAGTTTGTAGAGTTTGAGGGGAAGGAGGGAGAGCACAAATAAAAGAATGGTTTATGGTCATAAAAATTATTCATAACCATTTTAATTATTATGTGAATTAATTTTGGGGATTTTGAGAAAAAGAAATTGAAAGATCATGAAAGAGTTTTAAAAAAAAAATTGTAAGATCTAAGGTTCAAACAAGTAACAAATGGAAGAGCGTTGAAGTAACTTAACCAATGAGATACAAGTTTCTTCTTGCACATATATAACAAGAATTAAATATATACGATCGTTTGAAAGAAAAATGGTATTTTATTAAAGAAGGAAAACACAAAGACATATGTATTTTGGGGTCGTTACAGTTTTTACGAAGGAAATCCCTCTTGGCCTGGTCCTCGTCTTTATACCCCTTTTATTTTCTTTTTTTTATAATCTTTTTATATATACTGCCCTAATATTAAATATCCCTAAACTTACATCAAATTAATGATTGCCACCTATAAAAATTAGGGTAACTAGAAATGTTCTTGAGAGTGCAATATTACCTAAAAGTCTAAGACATCAACACACACTACTACAAAGAAGGGTTGCCCCTACGGACATATACGTAGGGGCGAAAAAAGACCCCGTAGGTGCAAAGACCGCAGGTGCAAGTTGAGGCCCTGAACTTGCCCCTACGGACAAATTTACGCCCCTACGGATATCTCGGTAGGTGTTATAGCCCCTACGGAGTACCCCGTAGGGGTAATAAAATCATATATTTAATTTTTTTAAAAATATATTGTATATACCTACGAATATATCTGTAGGTCCGTTTTCTACCCCTACGGATAACTCCGTAGGGGATATAAAGTAGCCCCTACGGATAGGTCCGTAGGGGCCTTCCCAACACCCTGCACTGAGATCGGGGGGAAAATATCAGGAAACCTGATATTTTGCCCCTACGGATAAATTCGTAGGGGATAAACAGTTGCCCGTACGGACATATCCGTAGGGGCACTCCCAACACCCTGCACTGATATCAGGTGGGAAAATATCAGGTTTCCTGATAGTTTGCCCCTACGGACATGCCCGTAGGGGCAACATATATACCTACGGCGTAATCCGTAGGTACATATTGTCTGTATTTTTTTTTAAAAAATGGGCTGCTAGATTTTTTCCCGCCCTGTGCACAATACTATATACATCAATCAAATCATATATTGCAGTATTCATAATCACATCTCACGCATATATATAATATACAAAAGAAACCCAAAAACTGAATATGATATAAATACAAACCAATATCAATATCGTTTCAAAATGTAGTACAATGTGATATAAATACATGTTTCAAAAAATAAGAACCAAAAAGCTACCCTAGTTCGGTCCAGCTCCACCTCCGAATAATGTTAGAATAACGCGCGCCTGGTCCTCGGTCAATACACTCTGCAATGCTACATATAAGGGAGTCTGAGCGGCATGTGGAGCTGGCGATGTGGTCTGTGCAGCCGCCGTCGAGGTAGTCGCTTGCGGAGCCGCGGCTGCGGGAGTCTGAGTGAGCGGTGGAGCTACAGGAGCTGTCTGCGGAACCGCAGCCGATGTAGTGGCTTGCGGAGCCGCAGCCGAAGGAGATGCATGTGGAGGCTCGGCCGATCTACCCTGTCGCGTCTGGACATAACGTGTGTAAGAAGCGTGTAAGCACTGTGTATTATTCGAATTCATTTCATTATTAAGTTATTTCGAAACTCTGTTTGGATATCTAGTTTGGAAAAGCGTTGTTTATTTTAATTACATATGTATGTATGATTAATCAGACTTAAGTCTAAAACCAAATAAGCTCAAGCTACGTACTAATTATGGATATGTTGATATGTATATAATATGAAATGATATTTTACTATAAAGTAGTATACATACCAGCATCTCCTTCAACTCCTGAACGGTGGCCCTCAAGCTATCCAGTTCCTGATGGACATGCCGGTCACTGGAGACGGAGGAAGTAACCGCCGGGGTGGAGTCCAACCTCATATGGGCCCTGCTAGGGCCCAATCCCCGGCCTCTCTCCCAACCTCCGTGGTGCCCTCCGTGTGCGGCATCCAGAACTGGGGTCAGCAGCCTCGGATCGTTCTGTCCGGTAAAATCGATCCCCGAGGCCTGGGCCTGCTCAACCACCCGCTCTTACACCCACATTAAGCAGTAAAGTATAAGTATAAAATTTAAACTTGAACCTTCCAAAACTAAAATTTCAAATTTGGGTAGAAAAAATATTAACACTTACGCAGTACTCCTGGGTAGCGACATCGGGACATCGAAGCTCGCCCGTGGCGGGATCTGTCGAGGTGCCGTGGACGGCAAGATATGCGGACAGCACGCTCGGTGTACCACCTGACGCCACGGTCCGAGATGTCTGCAATATTAGAAAGTAACTCTTAATATTAGAAATATTAGAGAATAACTCTTAATATTGCAGAATATTAGAGAATAACTCTTAATTTACCGATAACTCCATGGCTCGAGTAATGTTCCTCGAGCTACCTGTGTAAGTGGGGCGACCCCTCTTCGCCGACTTCCTGTTCTCCGTATTCTGAGCGGTCTGTTTCTGCACAACGCATTAACATTTAGTTTTCTAATTAAGAAACACAAAGAAATAAATTATATCATAAATAATGAATTAAATTTAAAATACATACTTGTTTGCGTTCGGAGTCGAAATAAGCGCACAATATAGGCCATGTCTCTACGTCGACTCTCGCAAACGCCGGAGTAGATAGGAGGGCCGCTCTCTCTGCCTCGGGGGTCGCTATCCACAGGGAGTAGCAGTCGGCCTTCAGCTCATTCCTGTTGTATCGGACATTGGCCTGCATGTTCTTCATCAGGCCATTGTACAGAGCATGAAGGTCGAGCACCCTCCCCGGGTGATCAGGGTCGGCTACAGGCTGAAAATCGTAATCCAACTGAAAATACAAAAAAAAACATTGTTATTAGATTGCAAGTGTTAATAATAAATATATTGGATAGATCAAATGAAAATATATATTAATACATACCCGAGCCTGTTCAAAGAAGAGGGCGAATGAGCGCTGGTGCTGCTCGCCCCACTCAACGTGAAGTGGATAGTTCTTCACGATCCGGCTCTCGTCCCCCAAATACCGGCCGAACCTCTCGGCATGAGGACCGGTATAGCGATAGTCAAGGGTAAAAAATAGGGGGAATGCTGCCTCCCCCCTAGCTCTATCAGGCCTCAGCCTATGGGACTGATTCGGGCCTCGAGTCCCCCTCTGGGGATGGAGAGGCCCTGCGTCTGCACGAAATATCAAGACAATCAATAATAAGACAAAGTTGTATTAAGAAATCAAGGTTAAACAAAAATTCAAGTGTGATATATACCTCCGGTGAATAGCGCACGAGCCTGGGCCCGAGCAGTAGCACGAGCGGGACGATAGTTCCTCCGGTGAGGAACAACCGGGGTCCCGGACCCGGACGCATCCCCTCCAACTATAAAATAAACATCGACGCTAAATCTCCATGAAGTTCATATTTATTCTATAGAGCATATGTAAAATAAATAAATATTTTAAATTTATTCATACTAACCTGCAGACGATGCGGAGGGTATGGAAGCGGCAGGAGTGGCCCCTGTGGAAGGTGTGGACGCACCACCTATAATTAAACAATTAAAAATAGATTTTATAAGTAATTGCAAAAAGAATGTGTAGATCAATAATATAACGTTCTAAATCAATATGCATGCACTATAGGACATATAAACATACCCGCAGGTGCGGTGGTGTCACCACCTACAGCTAGACAATAATAAAAATTGCTAAGTAAGAGCAAAAGGAATGTGTATATTTATGATATAGCATTCTAAATCAATATACATACACTATGTGATATATAAACATACCTGGAGGAGCGGGGGTGGCCTCTGTCCCAGATGTGGACGCAGGACCAACAACTAGACAATTAAAAAAAGATTTTATAAGTAATTGCAAAAAGAATGTGTAGATCAATAATATAACGTTCTAAATCAATATGCATGCACTATAGGACATATAAACATACCCGCAGGTGCGGTGGTGTCACCACCTACAGCTAGACAATAATAAAAATTGCTAAGTAAGAGCAAAAGGAATGTGTATATTTATGATATAGCATTCTAAATCAATATACATACACTATATGATATATAAACATACCTGGAGGAGCGGGGGTGGCCTCTGTCCCAGATGTGGACGTATCACCAACAACTAGACAATCAAACATTGACAATATAAGTAATTTTGACATAAACATGCATGAATATCTGTAATATTACATTCAAAATGGATATGCGTGCAGTATACCTGGAGGTGTAGCCAAATCAACACGGAAGGAGGCATCCGAAGGGGTCTCCGATCTGGGTGCAAGACCGGCCCTCTGAAGCTCCCTACGGAGCTCTCCAGGCGGCAGAACCGCTCTGCCTCTGCCGCGTCTGGAGCTCCTGCCGCCCCTCGCTGCTCCCGACATCGTCATCAAATCTAGATAAACGGTTCGTGGACGCATTAGACAATCATTAAAAGTATTGACTATATATGATCTAGAGCGTAAAATGTGAAGTAATAATATAACATTACTGATAACCTTTTTCGTTTCGTGGGCGCATCATACATATCTACTTGGATTTCATCGTCGATGTCATTTCTAACCCACGTAACTTCATGATCGGTCGAAGACAACCCGTCCTTCGAAACAGACGGTCGGAGCACTTTAAGCCTTCTCTCTTCTTCGTCCTCATCGCTGTCCTCGTATTCTGGGACATCGTAGACATCTCTAGGTTTCCATCGGCATACAACACTCCACCCCGGATGCTTCAAACACTGTGAGTAGTATACTTGGAACGCTTGGTTCGGAAAGATAAACGGATCGTTCTGACCGTAAAATCGAAGTGTGTTCACACTGGTCAATCCATATTCATCTTTCCAAGTCCCAAGACTGCTTCTCCACCTGTCTGTATCGGTTCGCGGATCGTACCAAGTACAGTGGAATATATAAAAGGGTTCTGATCGTCCGGGATAGTGGATGCCGAGTATACAATTTAAGTACCCATAGTAAATCACACCGTCCGATCCTACCGTCGCAATCCCACTATTCTGAGTGATTCTAGATGTTTCTATGTCCTTAACTTCGAATTTGTATCCAAGGACACCAAATCCTTTGTAATGTGCAACCTCCATACTAGGAAATTGAGCTAAACATCTTGAATCACTCTCAAATGATGCAGACAAGTTCGGATCGTGGATCTAACAAAACAAATTTTACGATAAATACATAACGATACAAGTTTAGATTAAAACTGATAGCAATAAAATGTAATTCGAATAACTTACATGCTCTGTGACCCAATCACAAAAATTATCCTGATGGTATTTTTCCAAACGCTCTTCGTTCCAATCAGGATGCCCCTCACGTACCTCGTTAAAATGAGTTCTGTTTTCGACAAATAATTGTGACATTAATATTATGGCATTTCATACACACACAAACACAGATATAACAATTAATCCAAAAAAACTTACTCTCTAATTTGTTCAAGACATACGCAATTAAGCAAGATAAACCGGTATATCTTGTTGATAAACATAGTGTCTACCCTCTTATACTCGGCTTTACCATATGGCCCGTCTTGAATTCTTCGTGGTCGGTTAAGCCTTGTCTCAATGTTCTCGTCCAGATAGCGGGAACAAAATGTGGTTGCTTCATCAAGAAGATAACCTTGCATGATAGAACCCTCTGGTCGATTTTTATTGCGTATATACTTCTTAAGAGTGTAAAGGTACCTAATGAGAATATGTTGAATAAATAAACACGGGCATACATGACAAAAATAAATTTATAAATTGCGCGAAACGAAAAATTACACGTACCTCTCGACGGGATACATCCATCGATATTGTACCGGTCCGGCTAACTTCGCCTCAGTTGCAAGATGAACCGTCAAGTGTATTATGATATCGAAGAATGACGGTGGGAAAATACGCTCAAACTTGCAAAGTATCAACGCAATAGAATTTTCTAGTTTATATAGCGTCGCAACCTCCAGCGTTTTAGCACACAACTCCCTGAAAAAACAACATAGGTCGTTGATTACTAGACCAACCGAGTCGGGGAGAGAAGTCCTGAGGGCTAATGGAAGAAGGTGCTCCACGATAACATGGTGGTCATGACATTTCAGCCCATCGATCTTGCCCTTCACAATTTTTATTTTCTTGCTGAATGATCCTGAGAAACCTGTGGGGACTTTCAAATCATGCAACACCTGCAGGAATCTTTTCTTCTCCGGTTGTGACATATGATAAGCGGCATTGGGAAGTACAAACTTGCCCAGTTTACCCGCTACCGGTTTAGGGTGCAGTTCACTTCTTATTCCGCACTCTTGTAGATCCATCCGGGCATTCATGTTGTCTTTCGATTTCCCGTCTTTACACAGAAGCAAGTTAAGTATGTGCTCTGATACTCCCTTCTCTATATGCATGACGTCCAGACAATAACGCACTGAATTTGTAGACCAGTACGGAAGCTCGAAGAAAATGCTTAACTTGTTCCAATATTGTGGTTTGACCTGTCTCGTCGGATCCATCCCGAAGGTCACGTTATTGTAACCATCCCATTTAGCAGTCACGTCCTCTCCGGACAATGGGGATGGAGGCCCAAGAAGCTCCTGATGACCATCAAAGTGAACCGTGTCTAACCTATAGGGGTGGTCTGGAGGCAGAAAACGTCGATGGCCGCAATAACAAACCTTCCTGCTAAAATTCAAAAATTTTGATGTTGTGTGTTCATGGCAATGAGGACATGCTTTGTGACCATGTACGGACCAACCTGAAAGCATTCCATACGCAGGAAAGTCATTAATTGTCCACATTAAAGCCGCACGCAGTATGAAGGTTGTATTTGTGTTTGAATCATATGTCTCTACACCATCAATGAACAAAGTTTTCAGCTCCTCAATCAGAGGTCGGAGATAGACGTCGATATTGTTTCCCGGTGAGTTTGGTCCGTCGATAAGAAGAGGCATCATAAAGTATGATTGGTCCATAGCCAACCAAGGCGACAGATTATAAATTATCATTACAACGGGCCATTTACTGTGACTTCCAGCCATATAGTTGAATGGGCAGAAGCCATCGGCAGCCAGTCCGAGCCGGACATTGCGAGGATCGCTACTGAATATTGCGTGCCTCCTATCGAAATCCTTCCATGCCGGTGAATCTCTTGGATGGCTCATTTTTCCATTTTCGCTTGGAGGAGCACGGTGATGCCAAATCATTGCCTCGGCTGTTTTCTTGCACCTGAATAGCCTCTGTAGCCTCTGTGTTATGGGAAAATATCGTGCTATCTTCACAGGTATATCAGGCTTCTTATCAGAATCTTTCGGCTTATACCTGGCCTCTCCGCATGTTGGACACTCTTTCAAATCTGAATTCTCTTTCCGGTACAACACGCAATTTTTAGGACATGCTTGAATCTTGTCGCACTTTAGACCCAAATCAGACATCATTTTCTGGGCTTCGTACCAGCTTTCGGGCACATTATTTCCCGGAGGCATAGAATCTTTCAAGAACGAAAGAAGCATTGTGAATGACTTGTTGCTCCATCCATTTAGGCACTTAATTTGGAAAAGTTGGACGAACCATGAGAGGGTGGAATACTTCGCATTCTCATAAATTGGTTTCCTAGCATCATTCATGAAATTTTCATATTTATCCGCACGCGGTCCTTGACCGGAAGGAATGTCATCTTCGGTACGAATAGATTCACCTAGGGCAGCCTCTACCATATCCTCCATTTCTTCTGATGGAAATAAATTTCCGTATCCTGCCGTATTACCGAATTCTTCTTCTTCTCCTGCCGCATTATCGTGTTCTCCTTCTTCTACCGCAGTACTGCATTCTTCTCCTTCCCCGTGATATTTCCAAGTTGAATAAAGTCTAGTAAACCCATGTTTTACAATATGAAGCTCTGCCAATTCTACCTTCTGCCAGTACTTATTGCCACATCTATCGCACGGACAGAGAATCTTCTCTATTATGATCTTATTATGTGCTCGTGCAAATTCAAGGAAAGCAGCAACTCCTGCGACAAACTTAGGTTGCATACGTTGTTTCCAATCCACATACATCCAGTCCTTAACTCTGACGTACTCATGGGCCATGTTAGACTGAATAACATATAAATTGTAGGTTATGCTGACTATATTGAGAAATATAAGAACGGGATAGTTACTGACAAAGGAGAAAATCCATGTATATGCTTTGTGTGTGCATTTGTCGTTGAAAAGAATAAATTATCGCACGTTATGTTGACCGATAGACGGGGACTAAGTGGCGCTTTTAGTTTCATATATGGGTATCGATGGGAATATGAAGGTTTCATATTATCATATATTGGTTTTAACCCGAACATCTCGAATCGCTCTCTGATTATGCGTTTGTATGTATGTGTTCCGGCTGTCGGGGGTAGGCTTCTATCCCATTAAGAATGTATAGAGCGGACGCCCATCACTTGTGCTTTCAACCGTTTCGAGTAAATTTCGGTAGCACCTCCCCGCTGTTCTCCGAGTACACTGTAATAGAATAGATAATCATTTCAAAGCTGTGAAACAACGTTGAAATGAACATCTAATCTATCTTTGTACACAGAGAACCAGCGGAAAGATACCGACGAAATATCTCGAAACGGATGAAAACACAAGTGAATGAAGGCGTTTGCTTTATACATTCTTAACTTGTCCACACGGGAAAAATCTATGGGTTACCATACGATTGAATTTTCTCGTCGCGTAGACTATACGACGGTTGTTAGTATCGAGCTATACTGTCCGATATTTAACAACATTCGTATAGTTCTAGGTCACGACGAGCATCGCACTTATGTTAACCGATAGACGGGGACTAAGTGGCGCTTTTAGTTTCATATATGGGTATCGATGGGAATATGAAGGTTTCATATTATCATCGAGTATCATATATTGGTTTTAACCCGAACATCTCGAATCGCTCTCTAATTATGCGTTTGTATGTATGTGTTCCGGCTGTCGGGGGTAGGCTTCTATCCTATTAAGAATGTATAGAGCGAACGCCCATCACTTGTGCTTTCAACCGTTTCGAGTAAATTTCGGCAGCACCTCCCCGCTGTTCTCCGAGTACACTGTAATAGAATAGATAATCATTTCAAAGCTGTGAAACAACGTTGAAATGAACATCTAATCTATCTTTGTACATGGAGAACCAGCGGAAAGGTACCGACGAAATATCTCGAAACGGATGAAAACACAAGTGAATGAAGGCGTTTGCTTTATACATTCTTAACTTGTCCACACAGGAAAAATCTATGGGTTACCATACGATTGAATTTTCTCGTCGCGTAGACTATACGACGGTTGTTAGTATCGAGCTATACTGTCCGATATTTAACAACCTTCGTATAGTTCTAGGTCACGACGAGCATCGCACGTATGTTAACCGATAGACGGGGACTAAGTGGCGCTTTTAGTTTCATATACGGGTATCGATGGGAATATGAAGGTTTCATATCATCATCGAGTATCATATATTGGTTTTAACCCGAATATCTCGAGTCGCTCTCTAATTATGCGTTTGTTGTGCATTCGTGTTGTATGTGTAACATGATTTTAAACCATTGAGATCAAGATTGATAGAACTGATCATCCTACATTGCAATAGCATTCATCAACCAAAAACTATTATTGCAATGGTATACATCTATAACAATCAACAATTAAAACTATAAATATAGGATACTGATATCATAAAGCGTTATGAGACACCTCATCTGCCACGTGTCGTGATCATGGAAATCGCTAATATTGAGTTATGAGACACCTCATCTGCCATGTGTCATGGAAATAGCATGCATGGTGTGTTCAATGTATGATAAACAAGTACACTTCTAATAGTTTTTAAATTTGAGAAGTCCAGAGTGTATGGAAGGAGTTGAATAACAGAAGCATAAGGGGCACAACATTTTTTTCTTAAATTCTGTATACATTCTAAAATCTTCACAGCAATTGGAGTGTATTTCGCTGTGAGAGACTCTTCAAAGAAATGGAGGAAGAAGCACTAAAGAAAAAAGAGAGAAAAATAAGAATATAAAGTTGAAACTAAACTTGAGCTATCCGCTGAAATCATAAAGCATAGGAAAGTTGATTGAGTCTTGATCTATTGCTCTTTCTTTGCATTATCTCGTATGTCCATTTATAGATTTTAATGCCACATGAGATGTATAATCTGTCAGCTCCCTATGGTTGTATTAATGTCAGCTCTTACACAATATGGGTATCTGCCTTACCATTAAGACAACTATGGAATATGTTAATTTAAAATGTAAGGCTAGCTATTTATGTATTCTGAGGGACTGCTTGCATAGAACTTAGCTTGATCCTCTCAATTATTACACATAAATATGCTGACATGCCTCTCATAACCCTAACCCCAGCCCCACAGTAACCCTAACCCCAGCCCCAACCCTAACCCCAGCCCACCGTAACCCTAACCCCAGCCCCAACCCTAACCCCATCCCACCGTAACCCTAACCCCAGCCCCACCCCAGCAGCAGCCGAACCCCAACCCTAACCCTACCCCGACCCCGACCCCGACCCCGACCGCCACCGCTCCCCTGCCCAAACCCAACTCTCGCGCGTGCAACCCAGACCCAGCCATGAATAATCCAAAAATGCTTTAATTTACCTCGAGATTTATACCTGAACGGGTGCGCTGGTGGGCTGGAGCGACGACGGTGGCGAATTGGCGAAGAAACCGGCGGTGGCGACGACGAAACCAGCGGTGGCGACGACGAAACCAGCGGTAGCGACGACGGTGGCGACGAAATCGGCGGTGGCGACGCGACGGTGGCGATTTGGGGTTTTTCGCGCGCGTTTGAGGGAGAGAGAGAAAATGAGCGTAGGCTTTTCGATCTGGCTTTATTTTAAAACGATATTTACTTTCCCCTACGGATATACCCGTAGGTCCTTTGTTTGCGCCTCCGTAGGGGCAAACACCAAATTAAGATTTAATATTTTTATTCTTGGACGTCAGTGCCCGTAGGGGCAAGCTTTTAGCCCTACGGATTAATCCGTAGGTCCAAGTTAAATATGCCCCTACGGATATTTCCATCCGTAGGGGCAACCCCCTATTTTACTAGTGACAAGACACAATCTATATCATCTAATTTACTACATCAATCTTTATAATGGAGAGGTCAGTAGATTCGAAAACTACAAAAATATTTGTTCATATTTTGTGTTGCACACTACTACAAATAAGGGTTGCCCCTACAGATATATCCGTAGGGGCTAAAAAAAACCCCGTAGGTGCAAAGGCCGCAGGTGCAAGTTGAAGCCCTGAACTTGCCCCTACAGGCAAAATCTTGCCCTTACGGAGTTCTGTGTAGGGCCAGTTTCACCTACGGAGTAGGTCGTAGGGTAAAAAAAGTTATATTATTTACGGGTTTTTTAAATATATTACCTGTACCTACAGAGATAGCCGTAGGGCCAAGTAATATCCCCTACGGATATATGCATAGGTACTTATCCGTAGGGGCAAAATATCAGGATTTCTGATATTTTGCCCCTACGGATAACGCCGTAGGGGCCTTTGTTTGCCCCTACAGATATGTCCGTAGGGGCACTCCCAACCCCCTGGTATTGAGATCAGGGGGGAAATATCAGTTACTGCTGATATTGTGCCCCTACGGTTTAATCCGTAGGGGCAACATGTGTACCTACGGATTAATCCGTAGGTACACATTATCTGTATTTTTTTTAAAAAAGGGTTGTCTGATTTTTTCCCGCCCTGTGCACAATAATATATATATATATATGTATATATATATATATCAATAAAATATAAAATTAATCATCACACAACATATATCGCAGTATTCATAATCACATCTCACACATATAATATACAAAAGAAATCCAAAAACTGAATATGATATAAATATAAACCAATATCAAATATCAATATCATTTCAAAATGTAGTACAATATGTATGATATAAATAAATACATGTTTCAAAAAATATGAATCAAAAAGCTACCCTAGCTCGGTCCAGCTCCACCTCTAATAAACGATAGAATCAAGCACGCCTGCTCCTCGGTCAATAAACCGTGCAATTCGGCGCGTGCGGGAGTCCGAGCGGCCTGTGGAGCTGGCGATGTGGTCTGCGCAGCCGCCGTCAAGGTAGTCGCTTGCGGAGCCGTGGCTGCGGGAGTCTGAGCGGGCGGTGGAGCTATAGGAGCTGTCTGCGGAACCGCAGCCGATGTAGTGGCTTGCGGAGCCGCAGCCGAAGGAGATGCATGTGGAGGCTCGGCCGATGTACTCTGTCGCGTCTGGACCTAACGTGTGTAAGAAGCGTGTAAGAACTGTGTATTATTCGAATTCGTATCATTATCAAGTTATTTTGAAACCCCATTTGGATATCTAGTTTGGAAAACCGTTGTTTATTTTAATTACATATGTATGTATGATTAATCAAACCTAAGTCTAAAACCAAATAAGCTCAAGCTACGTACTAATTATGGATATGTTGATATCTATAATAAGACATGATATTTTATTATAAAGTAGTATACATACCAGCATCTCCTTCAACTCCTGAATGGTGGCCCTCAAGCTCTCCAGTTCCTGCTGGACACGTCGCTCACTGGAGACGGAGGAAGTAACCGCCGGGGTGGAGTCCAACCTCATATGGGCCCTGCTAGGGCCCAGTCCCCGGCCTCTCTCCCAACCTCCGTGGTGCCCTCCGTGTGCGGCGTCCAGAACTGGGGTCAGCAGCCTCGGATCGCTCTGTCCGGTAAAATCGATCCCTAAGGCCTCGGCCTGCTCAACCACCCGCTCCTACACCCACATTAAGCAGTAAATTATAAGTATAAAATTTAAACTTGAACCTTCCAAAACTAAAATTTTAAATATGGGTAGAATAAATATTAACACTTACACAATACTCCTGGGTAGCGACGTCGGGATATCGAAGCTCGCCCGTGGCGGGATTTGTCGAGGTGCCGTGGACGACAAGATATGCGGACAGCACGCTCGGTGTACCACCTGACGCCACGGTCCGAGCTGTCTGCAATATTAGAAAATAACTCTTAATATTAGAAATAATTGAAAATAACTCTTAATATTGCAGAATATCACAAAGGTCGGTCTATTGTAATTTACCGATAACTCCATGGCTCGAGTAATATTCCTCGAGCCACCTGTGTAAGTAGGGTGACCCTTCTTCGCCGACTTCCTGTTCTCTGTATTCTGAGCGGCCTGTTTCTGCACAACGCATTAACATTTAGTTTTCTAATTACGGAACACAAAAAAATAAATTATATCCTAAACAATGAATTACATTTAAAATACATACATGTTTGTGTTGGGAGTCGAAATATTCGCACAATAGAGGCCATGTCTCTACGTCGACTCTCGCAAACGCCGAAGTAGATAGGAGGGCCGCTCTCTCTGCCTCGGGGGTCGCCATCTACTGGGAGTAGTAGTCGGCCTTCAGCTCATTCCTGTTGTATCGGACCTTGGCCTGCATGTTCTTCATCAGGCCATTGTACAGAGCATGAAGGTCGAGCACCCTCCACGAGTGATCAGGGTCGGCTACAGGCTGAAAATCGTAATCCAACTGAAAATACAAAAAAAAAACATTGTTATTAGATTGCAAGTGTTAATAATAAATATATTGGATAGATCAAATGAAAATATATATTAATACGTACCCGAGCCTGATCAAAGAAGAGGGCGAATGAGCACTGGTGCTGCTCGCTCCACTCAACGTGAAGTGGATAGTTCTTCACGAGCCAACTCTCGTCTCCCATATACCGACCGAACCTCTCAGCATGAGGACCGGTATAGCGATAGTCAAGGGTAAAAAATAGGGGGAATGCTGCCTCCCCCTAGCTCTGTCAGGCCTCAGCCTATGGCACTGATTCGGGCCTCGAGTCCCCCTCTGGGGATGGGGAGGCCCTGCGTCTGCACGAAATATCAAGACAATCAATATTAAGACAAAGTTGTATTAAGAAATCAAGGTTAAACGAAAATTGAAGTGTGATATATACCTCCGGTGACTATCGCACGAGCCTGGGCACGGGCAGCATGAAGGTTGTATTTGTGTTTGCATCATATGTCTCTACACCATCAATGAACAAAGATTTCAACTCCTCGATCAGAGCTCGAAGATAGACGTCGATATTGTTCTCCGGTGAGTTTGGTCCGTCGATAAGAAGAGACATCATAAAGTATGATTGGTCCATAGCTAACTAAGGCGACAGATTATAAATTATCATTACAACGGGCCATGTGCTGTGACTTCCAGCCATATAGTTGAATGGGCAGAAGCCATCAATAGCCAGTCCAAGCCGGACATTGCGAGGATCGCTACTGAATATTGCGTGCCTCCTATCGAAATCCTTCCATGCCGGTGAATCTCTTGGATAGCTCATTTTTCCATCTTCACTTGGAGGAGTACGGTGATGCCAAATCATTGCCTCGGCTGTTTTCTTGCACCTGAATAGCCTCTGTAGCCTCTGTGTTATAGGAAAGTATCGTGCTATCTTCACAGGTATATCAGTCTTCTTATCAGAATATTTCGGCTTATACCTAGCCTCTCCGCATGTTGGACACTCTTTCAAATCTGAATTCTCTTTCCGGAACAACACGCAATTTTTAGGACATGCTTGAATCTTGTCGCACTTTAGACCCAAATCAGACATCATCTTCTGGGCTTCGTACCAGCTATCGGGCACATTATTTCCCAGAGGCATAGAATTTTTCAAGAACGAAAGAAGTATTGTGAATGACTTGTTGCTCCATCCATTTAGGCACTTAATCTGGAAAAGTTGGACGAACCATGAGAGGGTGGAATACTTCGCATTCTCATAAATTGGTTTCCTAGCATCATTCATGAAATTTTCATATTTATCCGTACGCGGTCCTTGACCGGAAGGAATGTCATCTTCGGTACGAATAGATTCACCTAGGGCAGCCTCTACCATATCCTCCATTTCTTCTGATGGAAATAAATTACCGTCTTCTCCTTCTGCCGCATTACCGAATTCTTCTTCTTCTCCTGCCGCATTATTGTGTTCTCCTTCTTCTTCTGCCGCAGTACTGCATTCTTCTCCTTCCCCGTGATATCTCCAAGTTGTATAAAGTCTAGTAAACCCATGTTTTACAATATGAAGCTCTGCCAATTCTACCTTCTGCCAGTACTTATTGCCACATCTATCGCACGGACAGAGAATCTTCTCTATTATGATCTTATTATGTGCGCGTGCAAATTCAAGGAAAGCAGCAACTCCTGCGACAAACTTAGGTTGCATACGTTGTTTCCAATCCACATACATACAGTCCTTAACTCCGACGTACTCATGGGCCATGTTAGACTATACAACATATAAATTGTAGGTTATGCTGACTATATTGAGAAATATAAAAACGGGATAGTTACCGACAAAGGAGAAAATCCGTGTATATGCTTTGTGTGTGCGTTTGTCGTTGAAAAGAATAAATTATCGCACGTATGTTAACCGATAGACGGGGACTAAGTGGCGCTTTTAGTTTCATATATGAGTATCGATGAGAATATGAAGGTTTAATATTATCATATATTGGTTTTAACTTGAACATCTCGAATCACTCTCTAATTATGCGTTTGTTGTGTATTCTTGATGTATGTGTGTGTTCCGGCTGTCGGGGGTAGGCTTCTATCCCATTAAGAATGTATAGAGCGAACACCCATCACTTGTGCTTTCAACCGTTTCGAGTAAATTTCGGCAACACCTCCCCGCTGTTCTCCGAGTACACTGTAATAGAATAGATAATCATTTCAAAGCTGTGAAACAACATTGAAATGAACATCTAATGTATCTTTGTACATGGAGAACCAGCGGAAAGGTACCGACGAAATATCTTGAAACGGATGAAAACACAAGTGAATGAAGGCGTTTGCTTTATACATTCTTAACTTGTCCACACGGGACAAATCTATGGGTTACCATACGATTGAATTTTCTTGTCGCGTAGACTATACGACGGTTGTTAGTATCGAGCTATACTGTCCGATATTTAGCAACCTTCATATAGTTCTATGTCACGACGAGTATCGCACGTATGTTAACCGATAGACGGGGACTAAGTGGCGCTTTTAGTTTCATATATGAGTATCGATGAGAATATGAAGGTTTCATATTATCATATATTGGTTTTAACTTGAACATCTCGAATCACTCTCTAATTATGTGTTGTGTATTCTTGATGTATGTGTGTGTTCCGGCTGTCGGGGGTAGGCTTCTATCCCATTAAGAATGTATAGAGCGAACACCCATCACTTGTGCTTTCAACCGTTTTGAGTAAATTTCGGCAGCACCTCCCCGCTGTTCTCCGAGTACACTGTAATAGAATAGATAATCATTTCAAAGCTGTGAAACATCGTTGAAATGAACATCTAATGTATCTTTGTACACGGAGAACCAGCGGAAAGGTACCGACGAAATATCTCGAAACGGATGAAAACACAAGTGAATGAAGGCGTTTGCTTTATACATTGTTAACTTGTCCACACGGGACAAATCTATGGGTTACCATACGATTGAATTTTCTCGTCGCGTAGACTATACGACGGTTGTTAGTATCGAGCTATACTGTCCGATATTTAACAACCTTCGTATAGTTCTATGTCACGACGAGTATCGCACGTATGTTAACCGATAGACGGGGACTAAGTGGCGCTTTTAGTTTCATATATGAGTATCGATGAGAATATGAAGGTTTAATATTATCATATATTGGTTTTTACTTGAACATCTCGAATCACTCTCTAATTATGCGTTTGTTGTGTATTCTTGATGTATGTGTGTGTTCCGGCTGTCGGGGGTAGACTTCTATCCCATTAAGAATGTATAGAGCGAACACCCATCACTTGTGCTTTCAACCGTTTCGAGTAAATTTCGGCAGCACCTCCCCGCTGTTCTCCGAGTACACTGTAATAGAATAGATAATCATTTCAAAGCTGTGAAACAACGTTGAAATGAACATCTAATCTATCTTTGTACACGGAGAACCAGCGGAAAGGTACCGACGAAATATCTCGAAACGGATGAAAACACAAGTGAATGAAGGTGTTTGCTTTATACATTCTTAACTTGTCCACACGGGACAAATCTATCGGTTACCATACGATTGAATTTTCTCGTCGCGTAGACTATACGACGGTTGTTAGTATCGAGTTATACCGTCCGATATTTAACAATCTTCGTATAGTTCTATGTCACGACGAGCATCGCACGTATGTTAACCGATAGATGGGGACTAAGTGGCGCTTTTAGTTTCATATATGAGTATCGATGAGAATATGAAGGTTTCATATTATCATCGAGTATCATATATTGGTTTTAACTTGAACATCTCTAATGATGCGTTTGTGTGTATTCTTGTTATATGTGTAACATGATTTTAAACCATTGAGATCAAGATTGATATAACTGATCATCCTACATTGCAATAGCATTCATCAACCAAAAACTATTCTTGCAATGGCATTCATCTATAACAATCAATAATTAAAACTATAAATGTAGGATACTGATATCATAAAGCGTTATACGCAACATATGAATTCACATGACTGAAACATGCATCAAAAAAACATGTTCATCCAAAACAAAGGCCATTGTCAACAAATATAGACAAATACGTTATAAAAACAGTAACTAATTAACAAGTTGATTAGCATGTTGATCAAGAAAATGATAGGAAAAACAATTGACTATGATCTATAATGACAAGTCTATTACCATGACTCTCGACTAACAAAGGTGGATTTCGTCCTCGGTAGCTTGATAATTGGGATTTCATGGTGAATAAAAATATGCATATGCCGTTTGACCGGGAACTTCAATAGGAAACTCAATGAGGTCGGGTGTACTGAAGTACGCTTTGTATTTCGCTATATCAGGTGATGAAGCCCAAGGCCTAGCTAGCCCCAGCCCAACCGAACCCTATCGAAGGTAAAGAACGTCCTTACACTTTCATATTTCTATTAATGATGCAAGTCTCCACCAAGTCAAATTCTTGCAATATCATTCTTTTTAGAGTATGTCTAATTTAATAGATAGAATTTTCAAAGTTGGGCAACCAAGAAAAAGTAACAAGCGATTTTACATACATGCCAAAGCTTTGATTATTTATTTATTTATTTTCCATTTCATATTAGTACTTTTATATGTTTGATGATGGCAAGAAATTCAAATTATATTAGAACATTGTACATACCTAATTTCCACTTGAAATCGGTTTTTTCTTTTATCAGTACTCGTTGACATATAGTAACAAACAATGTTTGATTAGAAGGACCCAAGATTTTCTCGATCAACAATAATTTTAGTAATCAAACTAGGCTAAAATTGCTGGAACTTCCTCTCAGGTTTGCCAAATTCAGCAAACCCCAACCTAACCCTAACCCCATACCCAGCCCCAGCCCAGCCCCACCCCAACCCCAGCCCCAGCCCAGCCCCAGCCCAGCCCAGCCCCAACCTAACCCTAACCCCAGCCCCAGCCCCAGCTAAACCCCAATCCCAACCTTAAGCCAAACCCTAACCCCACACCCAGACCCAGCCCAGCCCCACCCCAACCCCAACCTAACCCTAGCCCCAGCCCTAGCCCAGCCCCAGCCCCAGCCCAGCCGAGCCCCAACCTAACTCTAACCCCAGCCCCAGCTAAACCCCAACCCTAAGCCAAACCCTAACCCCAGCCCCAGCCGAATCCCAACCCCAACCCTAACCCCAACCCCAATCCCAACCCCAATCGCAATCCCTGCCGAACCCAAACTCCAACCGCAATCCCAGCCCCAGCCATGAACCCTAGCCCTAAATAATCAAAAATTTGTTTAATTTAGTTGAAGATTTACTAACCTGAACGGGGGTGGCAATGACGAGAACGGCAGTGAAGAAGACGAGAACGGCGGGAATGATTTGGGGATTTTGGTTCGCGCGCGATCGACAGAGAGAGAAAGAGATAAGGGGCGTAGGAGATTTTTCTGTGCCCTTTATTAAATCGCTATTTAGTTGCCCCTACGGATTTGTCCGTAGGTCCTTGGTTTGCGGCTCCGTAGGGACAAACACCAAATTAAGAATTAATATTTTTATTCTTGAACGTCTTGGCCCGTAGGGGCAACCTTCTACACTAGTAAAATAAGGGGTTGCCCCTACGGATAATATCATCCGTAGGGGCAATAAAAGTTTGGCCCTACGGATTAATACGTAGGGCAAAGTGGTTGCCCCTACGGTCGTTCAATATTTATTTAAAATTTATTAAATCTTAAAGTGTTTTTTGCCTCTACGGTGGCGCAAACCAAGCACCTACGGGTATATCCGTAGGGGCATATAAATAGCGATTTAAGTGATCGATCCCTACGCTGATTATTTCTTATTTCCTTTATCGTTGCGCGCGAACCCAAATCCCCAAACCTTGACGTTCCCGCCGATCGCCGTTCTCGTCATCGCCAGCGCCGGCCGAATCGTCGTCGCCACCGCCTGCAGTGATCTCATCGTCGCCACCGCCGGCCGAATCGTCGTCGCCACCGCCTGTAGTGATCTCGTCGTCGCCACCGCCCTCGTCGTCGCCGATTGCGTCTCCGTCGTCTCCTCCACCGCCTAGCCTACAGGTTAGTTAAACATTATTTTAATGATGTTAGGGTAGCGATGAGGGTTAGGGTTAGGTATCGGTTGGGGTTAGGGTTAGGATTAGGGTTAGGGTACGGGTTCGATCGGTTGGGGTTCGACTGGTGTTGGGGTTAGGGTTAGGGTTAGGGTTCGGTTGGGGTTTGGTGTTGGGGTTGGGGTTCGGCTGGGGCTGGGTTGGGGTTAGGGTTTGGTGTTGGGTTGGGGTTCGGCTGGGGCTGGGTTGGGGTTAGGGTTAGGCCGGGTGAGGGTTTGGTGTTGGGTTGGGGTTCGGCTGGGGCTGGGTTAGGCTTAAAAAGGTGAAATTTTAGGGGATTGATCTGGAAAATAGTGAAAGTCGATACTGTTTATTTGTGAATAACACAGTCCATGATTTTTATATGAGAAAATGGTCCATGAAAGTCTATGGGATTTATCTAAAAAACGCTGAAAGTTCATGTATTTATTTGTAAACAACAAAATTCATGGTATTTATCTGGAAAACGTTGGAGGTCAATGGTATGTATTTGTAAACAACAAAATCTATGAAAATTATATGAAACGTTAAAACTTCATGGTATTTATTTGTAACAAACAAAGTCTATGGTATTTGTTTGATAAATATTGAAAGACCATGACATTTATATGTAATGGGTCAAAGTCATTTGGGTTATGTCAATCTTATTGGCGATACTTTTTTTTTGTGCATATCCAAAAACTTTGAAAGTTCTTGGTACCTATTAGAAAATATAAAGGGTTTTGTAGTGAAAGGAAAGAATTGGATTTAGAAAAACCGTGTGTAACTTTTAGAAATTCTATACACTCAAGTATATAGAAAAGGGTTAATTGCGGATACAGCCTATGTACTATGGGGATCAAGCACTTATAACCTCTGAAGTATAATAATAAGCACTTTTGTTTGTTTTTCATTAGTGATTAATTTTTAGTCTGCTATTTATTCTTTTCAGTATGGATACTTGATAGAATTATAATTGCTTTACTATTGTTTGCCTTTTTCCTTTTGTGTAGAAAATATATCCATTGTGTCATATGGACACTATTAATTTCACATCGATTCAAGGGAAAAATTGAGGAAGATTGTGTTTGTTATATCAAAAACCTTTTTGTTGAACCCAACAGGTGAAACTTTAGAGTTGTTATAGATAGCTCTACATGTTTAATGCATGTACCATTGTTAAGAGAGTGCAAGGTGGAGAACAATAATTTGTTTCAACGGCACGTTTTTCAAGTTATAACCAATATATGATACTCGATGATAATATGAAACCTTCATATTCCCATCGATACCCATATATGAAACTAAAAGCGCCACTTAGTCCCCGTCTATCGGTTAACATACGTGCGATGCTCGTCGTGACCTAGAACTATACGAAGGTTGCTAAATATCGGACAGTATAGCTCGATACTAACAACCGTCGTATAGTCTACGCGACGAGAAAATTCAATCGTATGGTAACCCATAGATTTGTCCCGTGTGGACAAGTTAAGAATGTATAAAGCAAACGCCTTCATTCACTTGTGTTTTCATCCGTTTCGAGATATTTCGTCGGTATCTTTCCGCTGGTTCTCCGTGTACAAAGATAGATTAGATGTTCATTTCAACGTTGTTTCACAGCTTTGAAATGATTATCTATTCTATTACAGTGTACTCGGAGAACAGCGGGGAGGTGCTGCCGAAATTTACTCGAAACGGTTGAAAGCACAAGTGATGGGCGTTCGCTCTATACATTCTTAATGGGATAGAAGCCTACCCCCGACAGCCGGAACACATACATACAAACGCATAATTAGAGAGCGATTCGAGATGTTCGGGTTAAAACCAATATATGATACTCGATGATAATATGAAACCTTCATATTCCCATCGATACCCATATATGAAACTAAAAGCGCCACTTAGTCCCCGTCTATTGGTTAACATACGTGCGATGCTCGTCGTGACCTAGAACTATACGAAGGTTGTTAAATATCGGACAGTATAGCTCGATACTAACAACCGTCGTATAGTCTACGCGACGAGAAAATTCAATCGTATGGTAACCCATAGATTTGTCCCGTGTGGACAAGTTAAGAATGTATAAAGCAAACGCCTTCATTCACTTGTGTTTTCATCCGTTTCGAGATATTTCGTCGGTATCTTTCCGCTGGTTCTCCGTGTACAAAGATAGATTAGATGTTCATTTCAACGTTGTTTCACAGCTTTGAAATGATTATCTATTCTATTACAGTGTACTCGGAGAACAGCGGGGAGGTGCTGCCGAAATTTACTCGAAACGGTTGAAAGCACAAGTGATGGGCGTTCGCTCTATACATTCTTAATGGGATAGAAGCCTACCCCCGACAGCCGGAACACATACATACAAACGCATAATCAGAGAGCGATTCGAGATGTTCGGGTTAAAACCAATATATGATAATATGAAACCTTCATATTCCCATCGATACCCATATATGAAACTAAAAGCGCCACTTAGTCCCCGTCTATCGGTCAACATAACGTGCGATAATTTATTCTTTTCAACGACAAACGCACACACAAAGCATATACATGGATTTTCTCCTTTGTCAGTAACTATCCCGTTCTTATATTTCTCAATATAGTCAGCATAACCTACAATTTATATGTTATTCAGTCTAACATGGCCCATGAGTACGTCAGAGTTAAGGACTGGATGTATGTGGATTGGAAACAACGTATGCAACCTAAGTTTGTCGCAGGAGTTGCTGCTTTCCTTGAATTTGCACGAGCACATAATAAGATCATAATAGAGAAGATTCTCTGTCCGTGCGATAGATGTGGCAATAAGTACTGGCAGAAGGTAGAATTGGCAGAGCTTCATATTGTAAAACATGGGTTTACTAGACTTTATTCAACTTGGAAATATCACGGGGAAGGAGAAGAATGCAGTACTGCGGTAGAAGAAGGAGAACACGATAATGCGGCAGGAGAAGAAGAAGAATTCGGTAATACGGCAGGATACGGAGATTTATTTCCATCAGAAGAAATGGAGGATATGGTAGAGGCTGCCCTAGGTGAATCTATTCGTACCGAAGATGACATTCCTTCCGGTCAAGGACCGCGTGCGGATAAATATGAAAATTTCATGAATGATGCTAGGAAACCAATTTATGAGAATGCGAAGTATTCCACCCTCTCATGGTTCGTCCAACTTTTCCAGATTAAGTGCCTAAATGGATGGAGCAACAAGTCATTCACAATGCTTCTTTCGTTCTTGAAAGATTCTATGCCTCCGGGAAATAATGTGCCCGAAAGCTGGTACGAAGCCCAGAAAATGATGTCTGATTTGGGTCTAAAGTGCGAGAAGATTCAAGCATGTCCTAAAAATTGCGTGTTGTACCGGAAAGAGAATTCAGATTTGAAAGAGTGTCCAACATGCGGAGAGGCCAGGTATAAGCCGAAAGATTCTGATAAGAAGCCTGAAATACGTATGAAGATAGCACGATATTTTCCCATAACACAGAGGCTACAGAGGCTATTCAGGTGCAAGAAAACAGCCGAGGCAATGATTTGGCATCACCGTGCTCCTCCAAGCGAAAATGGAAAAATGAGCCATCCAAGAGATTCACCGGCATGGAAGGATTTCGATAGGAGGCACGCAATATTCAGTAGCGATCCTCGCAATGTCCGGCTCGGACTGGCTGCCGATGGCTTCTGCCCATTCAACTATATGGCTGGAAGTCACAGTACATGGCCCGTTGTAATGATAATTTATAATCTGTCGCCTTGGTTGGCTATGGACCAATCATACTTTATGATGCCTCTTCTTATCGACGGACCAAACTCACCGGGGAACAATATCGACGTCTATCTCCGACCTCTGATTGAGGAGCTGAAAACTTTGTTCATTGATGGTGTAGAGACATATGATTCAAACACAAATACAACCTTCATACTGCGTGCGGCTTTAATGTGGACAATTAATGACTTTCCTGCGTATGGAATGCTTTCAGGTTGGTCCGTAGATGGTCACAAAGCATGTCCTCATTGCCATGAACACACAACATCAAAATTTTTGAATTTTAGCAGGAAGGTTTGTTATTGCGGCCATCGACGTTTTCTGCCTCCAGACCACCCCTATAGGTTAGACACGGTTCACTTTGATGGTCATCAGGAGCTTCTTGGGCCTCCATCCCCATTGTCCGGAGAGGACGTGACAGCAAAATGGGATGGTTACAATAACGTGACCTTCGGGATGGATCCGACGAGACAGGTCAAACCACAATATTGGAACAAGTTAAGCATTTTCTTAGAGCTTCCGTACTGGTCTACAAATTCAGTGCGTCATTGTCTGGACGTCATGCATATAGAGAAGGGAGTATCAGAGCACATACTTAACTTGCTTCTGTGTAAAGACGGGAAATAGAAAGACAACATGAATGCCCGGATGGATCTACAAGAGTGGGGAATAAGAAGTGAACTGCACCCTAAACCGGTAGCGGGTAAACCGGGCAAGTTTGTACTTCCCAATGCCGCTTATCATATGTCACAACCGGAGAAGAAAAGATTCCTGCAGGTGTTGCATGATTTGAAAGTCCCAAGTCCCCACAGGTTTCTCAGGATCATTCAGCAAGAAAATAAAAATTGTGAAGGGCAAGATCGATGGGCTGAAAAGTCATGACCACCATGTTATCATGGAGCACCTTCTTCCATTAGCCCTCAGGACTTCTCTCCCCGACTCGGTTGGTCTAGTAATCAACGACCTATGTTGTTTTTTCAGGGAGTTGTGTGCTAAAACGCTGGAGGTTGCGACGCTGGATAAAATAGAAAATTCTATTGCGTTGATACTTTGCAAGTTTGAGCGTATTTTCCCACCGTCATTCTTCGATATCATAATACACTTGACGGTTCATCTTGCAACTGAGGCGAAATTAGCCGGACCGGTACAATATCGATGGATGTATCCCGTCGAGAGGTACGTTAAATTTTTCGTTTCGCGCAATTTATAAATTTATTTTTGTCATGTATGCCCGTGTTTATTTATTCAACATATTCTCATTAGGTACCTTTATACTCTTAAGAAGTATATACGCAATAAAAATCGACCAGAGGGTTCTATCATGCAAGGTTATCTTCTTGATGAAGCAACCACATTTTGTTCCCGCTATCTGGACGAGAACATTGAGACAAGGCTTAACCGACCACGAAGAATTCAAGACGGGCCATATGGTAAAGCTGAGTATAAGAGGGTAGACACTATGTTTATCAATAAGATATACCGGTTTATCTTGCTTAATTGCGTATGTCTTGAACAAATTAGAGAGTAAGTTCTTTTGGATTAATTGTTATATCTGTGTTTGTGTGTGTATGAAATGACATAATATTAATGTCACAATTATTTGTCGAAAACAGAACTCATTTTAACGAGGTACGTGAGGGGCATCCTGATTGGAACGAAGAGCGTTTGGAAAAATACCATCAGGATAATTTTTGTGATTGGGTCACAGAGCATGTAAGTTATTCGAATTACATTTTATTGCTATCAGTTTTAATCTAAACTTGTATCGTTATGTATTTATCGTAAAATTTGTTTTGTTAGATCCACGATCCGAACTTGTCTGCATCATTTGAGAGTGATTCAAGATGTTTAGCTCAATTTCCTAGTATGGAGGTTGCACATTACAAAGGATTTGGTGTCCTTGGATACAAATTCGAAGTTAAGGACATAGAAACATCTAGAATCACTCAGAATAGTGGGATTGCGACGGTAGGATCGGACGGTGTGATTTACTATGGGTACTTAAATTGTATACTCGGCATCCACTATCCCGGACGATCAGAACCCTTTTATATATTCCACTGTACTTGGTACGATCCGCGAACCGATACAGACAGGTGGAGAAGCAGTCTTGGGACCTGGAAAGATGAATATGGATTGACCAGTGTGAACACACTTCGATTTTACGGTCAGGACGATCCGTTTATCTTTCCGAACCAAGCGTTCCAAGTATACTACTCACAGTGTTTGAAGCATCCGGGGTGGAGTGTTGTATGCCGATGGAAACCTAGAGATGTCTACGATGTCCCAGAATACGAGGACAGCGATGAGGACGAAGAAGAGAGAAGGCTTAAAGTGCTCCGACCGTCTGTTTCGAAGGACGGGTTGTCTTCGACCGATCATGGAGTTACGTGGGTTAGAAATGACATCGACGATGAAATCCAAGTAGATATGTATGATGCGCCCACGAAACGAAAAAGGTTATCAGTAATGTTATATTATTACTTCACATTTTACGCTCTAGATCATATATAGTCAATACTTTTAATGATTGTCTAATGCGTCCACGAACCGTTTATCTAGATTTGATGACGATGTCGGGAGCAGCGAGGGGCGGCAGGAGCTCCAGCCGCGGCAGAGGCAGAGGCAGAGCGGTTCTGCCGCCCGGAGAGCTCCGTAGGGAGCTTCAGAGGGCCGGTCTTGCACCCAGATCGGAGACCCCTTCGGATGCCTCCTTCCGTGTTGATTTGGCCACACCTCCAGGTATACTGCACGCATATCCATTTTGAATGTAAAATTACAGATATTCATGCATGTTTATGTCAAAATTACTTATATTGTCAATGTTTGATTGTCTAGTTGTTGGTGATGCCTCCACATCTGGGACAGAGGCCACCCCCGCTCCTCCAGGTATGTTTATATATCATATAGTGTATGTATATTGATTTAGAATGCTATATCATAAATATACACATTCCTTTTGCTCTTACTTAGCAATTTTTTTTATTGTCTAGCTGTAGGTGGTGACACCACCGCACCTGCGGGTATGTTTATATGTCCTATAGTGCATGCATATTGATTTAGAACGTTATATTATTGATCTACACATTCTTTTTGCAATTACTTATAAAATCTATTTTTAATTGTCTAATTATAGGTGGTGCGTCCACACCTTCCACAGGGGCCACTCCTGCCGCTTCCATACCCTCCGCATCGTCTGCAGGTTAGTATGAATAAATTTAAAATATTTATTTATTTTACATATGCTCTATAGAATAAATATGAACTTCATGGAGATTTAGCGTCGATGTTTATTTTATAGTTGGAGGGGATGCGTCCGGGTCCGGGACCCCGGTTGTTCCTCACCGGAGGAACTATCGTCCAGCTCGTGCTGCTGCTCGGGCCCAGGCTCGTGCACTATTCACCGGAGGTATATATCACACTTGAATTCTTAATACAACTTTGTCTTATTATTGATTGTCTTGATATTTCGTGCAGATGCAGGGCCTCTCCATCCCCAGAGGGGGACTCGAGGCCCGAATCAGTCCCATAGGCTGAGGCCTGATAGAGCTAGGGGGGAGGCAGCATTCCCCCTATTTTTTACCCTTGACTATCGCTATACCGGTCCTCATGCCGAGAGGTTCGGCCGGTATTTGGGGGACGAGAGCCGGATCGTGAAGAACTATCCACTTCACGTTGAGTGGGGCGAGCAGCACCAGCGCTCATTCGCCCTCTTCTTTGAACAGGCTCGGGTATGTATTAATATATATTTTCATTTGATCTATCCAATATATTTATTATTAACACTTGCAATCTAATAACAATGTTTTTTTTGTATTTTCAGTTGGATTACGATTTTCAGCCTGTAGCCGACCCTGATCACCCGGGGAGGGTGCTCGACCTTCATGCTCTGTACAATGGCCTGATGAAGAACATGCAGGCCAAGGTCCGATACAACAGGAATGAGCTGAAGGCCGACTGCTACTCCCTGTGGATAGCGACCCCCGAGGCAGAGAGAGCGGCCCTCCTATCTACTCCGGCGTTTGCGAGAGTCGACGTAGAGACATGGCCTATATTGTGCGCTTATTTCGACTCCGAACACAAACGAGTATGTATTTTAAATTTAATTCATTATTTATGATATAATTTATTTCTTTGTGTTTCTTAATTAGAAAACTAAATGTTAATGCGTTGTGCAGAAACAGGCCGCTCAGAATACGGAGAACAGGAAGTCGGCGAAGAGGGGTCGCCCCACTTACACAGGTGGCTCGAGGAACATTACTCGAGCCATGGAGTTATCGGTAAATTAAGAGTTATTCTCTAATATTCTGCAATATTAAGAGTTATTCTCTAATATTTCTAATATTAAGAGTTACTTTCTAATATTGCAGACATCTCGGACCGTGGCGTCAGGTGGTACACCGAGCGTGCTGTCCGCATATCTTGCCGTCCACGGCACCTCGACAGATCCCGCCACGGGCGAGCTTCGATGTCCCGACGTCACTACCCAGGAGTACTGCGTAAGTGTTAATATTTTTTCTACCCAAATTTGAAATTTTAGTTTTGGAAGGTTCAAGTTTAAATTTTATACTTATACTTTACTGCTTAATGTGGGTGTAGGAGCGGGTGGTTGAGCAGGCCCAAGCCTCGGGGATCGATTTTAGCGGACAGAACGATCCGAGGCTGCTGACCCCAGTTCTGGACGCCGCACACGGAGGGCACCACGGAGGTTGGGAGAGAGGCCGGGGATTGGGCCCTAGCAGGGCCCATATGAGGTTGGACTGCACCCCGGCGGTTACTTCCTCCGTCTCCAGTGGCCGGCATGTCCATCAGGAACTGGATAGCTTGAGGGCCACCGTTCAGGAGTTGAAGGAGATGCTGGTATGTATACTATTTTATAGTAAAATATCATTTCATATTATATACATATCAACATATCGATAATTAGTACGTAGCTTGAGCTTATTTGGTTTTAGAATTAAGTTTGATTAATCATACATACATATGTAATTAAAATAAACAACGCTTTTCCAAACTAGATATCCAAACAGGGTTTCGAAATAACTTAATAATGAAACGAATTCGAATAATACACAGTTCTTACACGCTTCTTACACACGTTATGTCCAGACGCGACAGGGTAGATCGGCCGAGCCTGCACATGCATCTCCTTCGGCTGCGGCTCCGCAAGCCACTACATCGGCTGCGGTTCCGCAGACAGCTCCTGTAGCTCCACCGCCCACTCAGACTCCCGCAGCCGCGGCTCCGCAAGCGACTACCTCGACGGCGGCTGCGCAGACCACAACGCCAGCTCCACATGCCGCTCAGACTCCCTTATCTGTAGCATTGGAGAGTGTATTTACCGAGGAGCAGGCGCGCGTTATTTTAACGTTATTCGGAGGTGGAGCTGGACCGAACTAGGGTAGCTTTTTGGTTCTTATTTTTTGAAACATGTATTTATTTATATCACATTGTACTACATTTTGAAACGATATTGATATTGGTTTGTATTTATATCATATTCAGTTTTTGGGTTTCTTTTGTATATTATATATATGCGTGAGATGTGATTATGAATACTGCAATATATGATTTGATTGATGTATATAGTATTGTACACAGGGCGGGAAAAAATCTAGCAGCCCATTTTTAAAAAAAAATACAGACAATATGTACTTACGGATTAATCCGTAGGTATATATGTTGCCCCTACGGCGTTATCCGTAGGGGCAAACTATCAGGAAACCTGATATTTTCCCACCTGATATCAGTGCAGGGTGTTGGGGATGCCCCTACGGATATGTCCGTAGGGGCCACTGTTTATCCCCTACGTATTTATCCGTAGGGGCAAAATATCAGGTTTCCTGATATTTTCCCCCCGATCTCAGTGCAGTGTGTTGGGAGTGGCCCCTACGGATCAATCCGTAGGGGCTACTTTATATCCCATACGGCTGTATCCGTAGGGGACTAAATAGGACCTACGGGTATATCCGTAGGTATATACAATATATTCAAAAAAAAAAAATTAAATATATGATTTTATTACCCCTACGGGGTACTCCGTAGGGGCTATAGCACCTACCGCGGTATCCGTAGGGGCATAAATTTGTCCGTAGGGGCAAGTTCAGGTCCTCAACTTGCACCTGCGGCCTTTGCACCTACGGGGTCTTTTTTCGTCCCTACGTATATATCCGTAGGGGCAGTGGGTTGCCTCTACCGATAAATCCGTAGGGACAACTCTTATTTGTAGTAGTGCTAGCCCTACGGATTAATCCGTAGGGCCAACAAAAATCTGCCCCTACGGATTTCAATATCCGTAGGGGCAACCCCCTATTTTAGTAGTGGCGAGGACTTGTATAATTGTTAGCACCAACTTACTTAGGATCTTTTTCATTATCAAAAGGCATTGGAGTGTGCATTATTATGGCAAAGTATGAGGTTTCACATATAAGCACATGAGCCTCCCTATCGAATATTGAATTAGGAAATTAATGAACCAATGGTTAAATATTGGAGCCTCTAAATACCAAAAAATATAAAAATATATTGGAGAGAATCTGAATCCTTCCACACTATGCAGACACATGAATATCGTTGTGAGCGACCCTTAGAATTAGTAAAAGGAAAAAAAATGGTACATCACTTGATACTAAAGGCTAGTTTCTTTCAATAGGTTAAAAAAGATGTGGAAAAAGCACCGAAAACAAAAATAAAATATAATCGGAGAAAGACCGAGGACTCGGTGATGAAAGGAAAGACCATGGCCATTCACATTAAGCATGGACTGCATATCGTCAAGGTCTTTGATGAAAGCAAAGTGAGAAGAATGGAGAAAGGAAAAAAATTTGCTAATTGCGTTTAGAAGAAGGTAGTTGATCTTTAGTCTATGAGACTCGTTTAATTTATTGCAAATTAATTTCTAGTGAAATAAGTAAACAATTTGTTAGTCAACAAAGACTTCTCTAGCTATGCAGTTTTTGTCACTGTGCGCGCTTGTGTTATCCCCTTTTTTGGTCTTCATGAATTTTTGGCATTGTCTTTTTAATGAATCATTGAAAATATTTCATGATAGTGTTCATGAAAATAATGTGTGAACATTTCGCAACTAGAATGCTTGATCTATTCTTATTTTTAAGGTCTCAAGTCATTTCATATATTTCTTTCCACATTTTCAAGAGAAGAAAAAACCAAAGGAAAATTTATTTTTAGAAAGTAGAAAATGAAAGAAAAATTTCCTCTTTCAAATGCATAAAGTGATTAAAAGAAAGAGAGATACAAAAAAATAATTAATTAATTAATTTTGCAGGAACAATTCAAGAATTTTCCTCCTAAACCGAAACTAGTCAGTATATATATAGATATTCTATATTGTACTAATATTTTTATTTTTATTATATTAAAAGATAAGTATATATATGGTTAAAGTATATTCTCATGCTATTACACTGATTTTTAATTATTTCAATATATCAGTATATACCAGCACCGGTCAATGCTGAATATCACCTCGATCCAGACTCTCTAACACCCACCTTGCTGCTCGAGGTACCAACACTGACCGTGGGACCGTCGGTGGTGACCTGTTCTCTAGAGAGAAGAACTGAGAAGAGTCCTAAACAAAATGAGAGCAAAAGGAGGTTAAAGTCATGGCGTCGAGCTGGTCTTGATCAATGGCCAAGTCCTGAGATGAGTCCAAGTCATCTTTGTCATCCTCTTAGGTCACCCTTTGTGAATCAGGAATAATCTCCCGCATTTTCCTCTTAGTCTCTGCTGGAAGCAAAGGGAGACCAGTCAGAGATGTTGGCAATAATTCGACGAATCAAAACAGAAAATAAGAGTCATTTTACAACAACAACAACTGAGCTTTTGGTACAAAAGATTAAATAATTTCAATCTAATCATACACCCCCAACAAACCGGTATAATCACGAGATCCCACGCGTTCCTCTCTCCCCTAGGTACCCTACACTCTCGCTGTTTACCCCTAAGCGATTTTGTAACCACCACTATTTTATAATAATATTTTTATACAGCTACTTTTGTACTTAGTAGTATTCTATGATAATCCTCCTTTTCGTTCTTTTTTTGAAACTTTTGTCTTTAAAAGATTATTCTTGTATCAAGAATCCTTACATGCTGAGTTGGTTTCAACACAAGAGTTCTAATCTTAAGGTCACAAATTTGAACCCGGCTGAAATAAATTAGTTTGATTTTAAATCCCTAAGTTTTTAAAACTAATACCATATTTTTAAACTAATACCATAAAGTCATGGGGCGTCGAGCCGGTCCGCTCCATGCGATCACTATATAAACCCTTTCTTCCAGACGATTCAGGTAGGTCAAACTCATTCTACACTAGTAAAATAAGGGGTTGCCCCTACGGATAACAACATCCGTAGGGGCAGTTAAAGTTTGGCCCTACGGATTAATCCGTAGGGCAAAACGGTTGCCCCTACGGTCGTTCAATATTTATTTAAAATATATTAAATTTTAAAGTGCTGTTTGCCCCTACGGTGGCGCAAACCAAGCACCTACGGGTATATCCGTAGGGGCATATAAATAGGGATTTAAGAGATCGATCCCTACGCCGATTATTTCTTATTCTATCTCTTTCTTTTGCGTGAAACCAAATTCCCAAATCGAGATCGTCGTCGCCGCCGCGCTGCAGTGATCTCGTCGTCGCCGAATCCAAGCCGAATCGTCGTCGCCACGCCTGCAGTGATCTCGTGGTCGCCACCGTGCTCCGTTCTCGTTGTCGCCACCGCCCTCGTCGTCGCCGATTACCTCTCCGTCGTCGCCTACAGGTAATTAGTTAAACATTATTATAATGATGTTAGGGTAGCGATCGATGAGGGTTAGGATTAGGTATCGGTTGTGGTTAGGGTTAGGATTAGGGTTAGGGTATGGGTTCGATCGGCGGTTGGGGTTCGACTGGTGTTGGGGTTAGGGTTAGGGTTAGGGTTAGGGTTCGGTGGGGGTTTGGTGTTGGGGTTAGGGTTCGGCTGGGGCTGAGTTGGGGTTAGGGTTAGGCCGGGTTAGGGTTTGGTGTTGGGTTGGGGTTCGGCTGGGGCTGGGTTGGGGTTAGGGTTAGGCCGGGTTAGGGTTTGGTGTTGGGTTGGGGTTCGGCTGGGGCTGGGTTGGGGTTAGGGTTAGGCCGGGTTAGGGTTTGGTGTTGGGTTGGGGTTCGGCTGGGGCTGGGTTGGGGTTAGGGTTAGGCCGGGTTAGGGTTTGGTGTTGGGTTGGGGTTCGGCTGGGGCTGGGTTGGGGTTAGGGTTAGGCCGGGTTAGGGTTTGGTGTTGGGTTGGGGTTCGGCTGGGGCTGGGTTAGGGTTAGGGTTAGGGGTGATATTGGAATCGAGAATATGGAATTTGAACACCCAAACTAGAATGAACAAATGTAACAAATCTACTCAATTTTGTGATCTTTGCAATACCTAGCTATAGTTTGATCTTCATGATTGCATATAACTGAAAAGGTTTGTGGTTTTGCAGGATGCTTCTATTATCAAGAATTTACATTGTGTAATTATCCTCATATATGATTTACAACTCTGTATGTGTCTGTGTGCATGTGCATGCGTGTGTGTGGAGGGGTTATTTGCCAGTGCATTTCAACTTGGCTCCTAGGCTTATGTCGTACCTCAGGAATGGGACACAATTCCCTATTGCAAAACTCTTTTTATCTCCCCCCTCATCAAGATGCTTTCCTGAGCTATGAGAGTATTTGGGGGACTGTACCTTTCTTTGCACTAGCTTAAACTGCATTATCCTTTCCTCTTTGTTGACTGGTTTGCTGGGCGTTCATCCCTTTTGTCCATAGTTTCCTTCATCAGGATGTGGGTAGGCTGGATACAGGTTCACTGTTAGTGATAAAATTTTGACAAAATTTCTAGCGATCCTTAATTTTTCTGTATGTAGTTTGATGTCGTTCCCAATAGACGGCTCTATTTTGACTACAAAATTTTTAATCCGTAGGGGCAGATTTAACTTGGCCCTACGGATTAATCCGTAGGGGTAACCCTAAAGGGTTACCCCTACGGACACAGACGTTCAAGAATTAAAATATTAATTCTTAATTTGGTGTTTGCCTTAGGGTTAGGGTTGGGGTTCGGCTGCTGCTGGGGTGGGGCTGGGGTTAGGGTTTGCCTTAGGGTTGGTGTTGGGGTTTAGCTGGCCACGCTGGGGTTAGGGTTGGGCTGGGGCTGTGGGCTGGGGCTGGGGGCTGGGGCTGGGCCACGCGGGGTTTTGGGATCTTTGTAATTTGCTTGCTCTGTTTGGGGTTTCAGTTGATCCTCATTAAAAAATTGGTGATTGATCTCTTCAATCATATTATTATCTGTATTTAAAATTTTTATTTTTTGTTAGTTTAATTAAAATCTGAATAGGTTTCTTGCAATTTTGCCTATCGATCAATTATTATATTTATTTCTATTTTTTGTGGATGATTTGGCTTCAATTGAATGGAGGCGATGATGGCTTGCCCTCAAGCTTCCACTTTTATGAGCTTTATAGTTATGAGATTGGCGGGGCAAGCTGGTTTGTAGCCATCTTATTTCTTTTCCTAAATTCAAATCCAAATATAAACTGTCTGATTGAGAGAGAGAGAGTATGGGAGATTATGTATTATTCAATGTGTTTGGAAGCTGGCATGTTCTGAGCGTCATCTCTGCATGAAAGCTATGGTTTTGCAAAGGGTTTGCCCTAACTATTTTCTGTGGGGAAGCTGAAGGCCTGAAGCTTCATCAAACTCAGGATTGGATTCTGGTCGGGTATTGTAAATTCTTGTGAAAGTTCCGTTCAAGATTTGTTCAGAGCTTGCATAACATCCAATATATGATACTCGATGATAATATGAAACCTTCATATTCCCATCGATACTCATATATGAAACTAAAAGCGCCACTTTGTCCCTACGGTGCCCGACATTTTAATTTAAAAATATTATATCTTAATTTGTTGTTTGGCCCTACGGGCACCTAAATGGGAATTTAATTAAAAAAGGCACAGAAATGCCCTACGCCTCGATATCTTTCCCTCTCGTTCCCAAAATTTTCTCTCGTTCCCGCGTCTCCAATTTTCTCTTCGTCGCCACCGCGCGCCCTCCGTTCTCAACCCGCCACCGCCCTCGTTCTTCCTCGTCGAGTTCCTCGTCGCCGATATTTGTGCCTACATTGATGCCTCAAGCAACGAATCAAATGATGTGGATCACAAACTAATTAAATAAATTTTGAATACCAATCTGGACTGGGATTTGAATACCAATCCTAGTTTGCTATATTATATCTTGAATTTGCACGCGCACATAATAAGAAGGAGAAGAGAATAATGTGGCAGAAGAAGAAGGAGAAGACAGTAATGTGGCAGAAGAAGAAAAAAATGATATTCCTCGTTCTCTGTTTCAGCATCAATCTTCTGATATGAACTAATGATGGTTTTCACATAGGCTTTTCCCATTAGAGACTTCTTAGTGTCCAATGGAAAGCATACATCAGATTTGTGCAGGTCGGGTTCTTCTATGACTTTCAAGAGTCTCAACTGATTCTGTTAATTACACTTTAGTTGGGTGGTACTTTTACCACTTCTCACTGCAGGTGCGCTCTCTAATATCCATTTTGAATGTAATATTATCTATATTCAAAATGGATATTAGAGAGCGCACCTGCAGTGAGAAGTGAGAAGTGGTAAAAGTATCACCCAACTAGGGTGTAATTTACAGAATCAGTTGAGACTCTTAAAAGTCATAGAAGAACCCGACCTGCACAAATCTGATGTATGCTTTCCATTTGACACTAAGAAGTCTCTAAAGGGAAAAGCCTATGTGAAAGCAATCTTTAGTTCATATCAGAAGATTGATACTGAAACAGAGAACGAGGAATGTCATTTTTTTCTTCTTCCGCCACATTACTGTCTTCTCCTTCTGCCACATTACTGTCTTCTCCTTCTTATTATGTTCGCGTGCAAATTCAATGACTATATTGAGAATATGGATTAATAGTGGGTAGGAAAAGTATTTCTCATATGGCTTTTGCGTCTTAAAACCATAAACTACTAAGTAATGACATACATAATTTTTTTAGTATAAAAGTTGTTATTTTAAGTTTTTCCCTTATAGAGATATGATCTAACTGCATCTATCAACTATAAGTGTGCAGAAAATTATGATAAGAAATCATAAGAAAGGGTCGTAGCCATGCATAACCTTGAATCTACATACCAAATCATGCAAAAGCATGCACTTATTGTCATCTTGTCTTGGAATATAAAATATCTTGGAAGACTATAAGCGAGCATTTAAATCTTGTTAGCTTTTGACTTCAACATATATTTTTCTCAAGTACCATGAAATATACTTGCTCCGTATAAACCGTTTTCAGGAAGATGGATTAATAATGACAAATTATCCATTGTGACTCACTAGCTTAGAATTTTCTCTTCTATTAACCATCTTTCTAATCAGCTTGGTAAATTTATTCGGAACCGGCTGCGAATCATTAAAAGACATGCATAAGAAAGAAAACTAAAATACAGATATATAGCATACCGATACATCGAAACTTCATAGTTGCGATGGCAATCCAGAGATATTTATTTCTACACACGTGGTGCGAGTGCGAATGCGTCAGGCATCATGGACAAATATTTCAGAACATGAAAATTATTATTCGTATAAAGTAATTAAAATTTTTAAACACCTTGGGTAGATATTTTCTTAGTTGATGCAATCATATCATGATGACTAAATTTAAGCTATTATACATATGCTTATGTATTTTTCTAATCTAATATATCACACACACAGAGAGAGAGAGAGGGGGAGAATACCAGGTAGATAGAGAAATCAGTTAGCAGGATCCTGAAGAAATGGAGTCCATAGCATTGCTCATCATCATCATCCTTGATCCCTTTGAAAAAATATTATCAAAGGGATCATGGATGATGATGATGAGCAATGCTATGGACTCCATTTCTTCAGGATCCTGCTACCTGATTTTTTTACTTACCAGGTGTTCTCTCTCTCTCTTTCTGTGTGTGTGTGTGATATTTTAGGTTAGAAAAATACATATGCATATATATAATAGCTTAAATTTAGTCCTCATGATATGATTGCATCACCTAAGAAAATATCTCTACCCAAGCTGTTTAAAAGTTTTAATTACTTTATACGAATAATACTTTCCATGTTTTGAAATATTTGTCCATGTTGCCTGACGCATTCGCACGCGCACCACGTGTGTAGAAATAAATATCTCTGGATTGCCATCGCAACTATGAAGTTTCGATGTATCGGTATGCTATATATCTGTATTTTAGCTTTCGTTCTTATGCTACTCTTTTAATGATTCACAGCCGGTTCCGAATAAATTTACCAAGCAGATTAGAAAGATGGTCAATAGAAAAGAAAATGCTAACCTAGTGAGCCACAATGGATAATTTGTCATTATTAATCCATCTTCCTGAAAACGGTTTATACGGAGCAAGAATATTTCATGGTACTTGAGAAAAATATATGTTGAAGTCAAAAGCTAACAAGATTTAAATGCTCGCTTTTCCAAGATATTTTATATTCCAAGGCAAGGTGACAATAAGTGCATGCTTTTGCATGATTTGGTATGTAGATTCAAGGTTATGCATGGCTACGACCCTTTCTTATGATTTCTTATCATAATTTTCTGCACACTTATAGTTGATAGATGCAGTTAGATCATATCTCTATAAGGAAAAACTTAAAATAACAACCTTTATACTAAAAAAATTATGTATGTCATTACTTAGTAGTTTATGGTTTTAAGACGCAAAAGCCATTTGAGAAATACTTTTCCTACCCACTATTAATCCATATTCTCAATATAGTCATTGAATTTGCACGCGCACATAATAAGAAGGAGAAGACAGTAATGTGGCAGAAGGAGAAGACAGTAATGTGGCGGAAGAAGAAAAAAATGACATTTCTCGTTCTCTGTTTCAGCATCAATCCTCTGATATGAACTAATGATGGCTTTCACATAGGCTTTTCCCTTTAGAGACTTCTTAGTGTCCAATGGAAAGCATACATCAGATTTGTGCAGGTCGGGTTCTTCTATGACTTTTAAGAGTCTCAACTGATTCTGTAAATTACACCCTAGTTGGGTGATACTTTTACCACTTCTCACTGCAGGTGCGCTATCTAATATCCATTTTGAATGTAATATTATAGATATCCATGCCTGTTTATGTCAAAATTACTTATATTGTCAATGTTTGATTGTCTAGTTGTTGGTGATGCGTCCATATCAGGGACAGAGGCCACTCCCGTTCCTCCAGGTATGTTTATATATTATATAGGGCATGTATATTGATTTAGAATGCTATATCATAAATATACACACATTTCTTTTGCTTTTAGTCGTCCAACTCATTATCATGGGCTGCTTGATGAGATTAGATTTGCGCCTGATGATCTACAAGAGCTTGTTCACTCCCTGTCATATGTGTAAGCAGTGCTATATGCGAGTTTACCTTGTTAGTATGTATGTACTGAAATTAATTAATATTATTCAAATTTTGATACATGCAGATACCAGAGGAGCACATCTTCTATCTCTGTAGGTAAGGCTTTGAATTTGTTGATTTTGGTGTTTCTTGTCAATTTTATAGACCAGTATGTGCTAAATATAATGTTCTGACAGTTGCTAGGGGGAAGGCAACATTCGAGGCTGCTGACCCCAGTCCTGGACGCCGCACACGGACGGCACCACGGAGGTTGGGAGAGAGGCCGAGGACTAGGCTCTAGCAGGGCCCATATGAGGTTGGACTCCACCCCGGTGGTTACTTCCTCCGTCTCCAGTGAGCGACGTATCCATCATGAACTGGATAGCTTGAGGGCCAGCGTTCAGGAGTTGAAGGAGATGCTGGTATGTATACTACTTTATAGTAAAATATCATTTCATATTATATACATATCAACATATCCATAATTAGTACGTAGCTTGAGCTTATTTGGTTTTAGACTTAAGTTTGATTAATCATACATACATATGTAATTGAAATAAACAACGCTTTTCCAAACTAGATATCCAAACAGGGTTTCGAAATAACTTAATAATGATACGAATTCGAATAATAAACAGTTCTTACACGCTTCTTACACACGTTATATCCAGACGCGACAGGGTAGATCGGCCGAGCCTCCACACGCAACTCCTTCGGCTGCGGCTCCGCAAGCCACTACATCGGCTGCGGTTCCGCAGACAGCTCATGTAGCTCCACCGCCCACTCAAACTCCCGCAGCCGCGGCTCCGCAAGCGACTACCTCGACGGCGGCTGCGCAGACCACATGCCGCTCAGACTCCCGCTCGCGACAAATTGCATAGTTTATTGACCGAGGAGCAGGCGCGCGTTATTCTATCGTTATTCAGAGGTGGAGCTGGACCGAGCTAGGGTAGATTTTTGGTTCTTTTTTTTTGAAACATGTATTTATTTATATCATACACATTATACTACATTTTGAAACGATATTGATATTGGTTTGTATTTATATCATATTCAGTTTTTGGGTTTCTTTTGTATATTATATATATGCGTGAGATGTGATTATGAATACTGCAATATATGATTTGATTGATGTATATATTATTGTGCACAGGGCGGGAAAAATCAAACAGCCCATTTTTAAAAAAAATTTTCAGATAATATGTACCTACGGATTAATCCGTAGGCAAACATGTTACCCCTACGGATATCGCCGTAGGGGCAAAATATCAGCAGTAACTGATATTTCACCCAGATCTCAGTACCAGGGGGTTGGGAAAGCCCCTACGGATATATCCGTAGGGGCCACTGACTCTCCCCTACGGCTTTATCCGTAGGGGCTACATATCAGGAATTCTGAATTTATGCCCCTACGGAAACGTACCTACGCATATATCCGTAGGGGATAGTACATGCCCCGACGGGTATATCCGTAGGGCAAAGTAATTTATTAAAATAAACCGTAAATAATATAAAATCTTATACCCTACGGATTGATCCGTAGGGGCAACAGGACCTACACAGATATCCGTCGGGGCAAGAATTTGCCCGTAGGGGCAAGTTCAGGGCCTCAACTTGCACCTGCGGCCTTTGCACCTACGGGGTATTTTTTCGCCCCTACGTATATATCCGTAGAGGCAGTGGGTTGCCCCTACGGATAAATCCGTAGGGGCAACCCCTATTTGTAGTAGTGCTAATACACCGCTATCCTGCCGTTATTATTTCTCGGTATTTAATCGTCGGAATGCCCTACGTTGGTTTTCCACACCGGGACTTTCCTTGCTGGTAGTTTGGTGTCAACGGCAACCCACAACCAATTGAGATCCACACGCTCAACCCTCATCTCAAATCTCAATTGTTCATCCTTGTTGATAACAAGATCGACGGAGGACAACATCTGAGGAAGACTCCGACCTCCATCAATGTTCTCGCGCACGAATCCAATGAAAGAATTCTTTGGACACCGAGAACCGACCTTCCCCACCTCACCATCGTCACAATCCTACAAAGTCACACACCGAAGTTCACATCGTACAAATTCCGGCATCGCCTCTAGTCATTGGTCATCCCAGGAAAACCACCACTTACGAAATCCATCACCCTTGCGTCTACGGCATGATACATTTCGCATCCTTGGATAGAAAATCAATGCCTATTCAATACACTCCAGTCAAACCAAAAACCGACAAATATATCAAATTCCCACTTTGCATCCATCCGCAATTTGAGAAGTTCCGACAAGATAATTCTCCAAGTCGATGTTTCCATTGCTAACTTTTACAACAAACACCACAAATTTTATCATGGGGCAGCTTCTCTGAGCATTTGTAAAAATATGTTGGTGTGCATGTGTACAGGAGCGTTTCCTATGAATTCCCTGCCCTACCAGCCTGCCTCTTGTGAGCCGCGTTCTCATGATATGTCTTCTGCACGTGAAAAGGCCATAATCCCTATTTGAATAAATATTCACTAGAATCTAAGCACCTGTTAATTGAAAAATTAATTATTTTTCTGAGAGAAGAGAAAGAGAGGTAGAGGGTTATAATAATTAAAATGCACCTGTTAATTTAAAAATTAATTATTTCTTTTGTAAGAAGAGAAAGAGATGAAGAGGGTTCTAATAATTAAAAAATTAATTATTATTTTTAAAAGGAGAGAGAGATATTGAAGGTTCTAGTATTTTTTGGGAAGGAAGAGAGATATAGAGGGTTTTACATACAAACAATTAATTTTTTTTTGTAGAAAAGAGAGAAAGATGATGTTGACGGCCTAAGAATAATGAGGGTTTATATGTTAATTTTCATTTCAAAGAGGATTTATGTGTAAATTTATAAATAATGAGGGGGTGTGTAAATTTTTATTTGAACGCATTATTATTTTTTTTCTTTTTCTTAGGTGAGGCGGAGGCCTTAGGAGGTGAGTTTTTTTTCTCTCTTTTCTTTAAATTTTGAAAAAAAGAAGATGGTGGAGCCTTTAGTTTTTTGTTAATTTGTCTTTTTCTTTGAAGTTGATGACGTGAAGGCTTGAAGAGTTGGGGTTTTTCTCTTTTTTTCTATAAAAAAGGAGAGGAGTGGACCTCTAACCGAAGGGTATATGCATTATATATATTAGCATTTTGCACGTGTCATACACGTTTGTTGCTTTATCCTAATTAGAGTTCAAAAAATTTATAAAGCCCATCGATAAATATAAAATAGGGGGTTTTGGATAAATATAAAATAGGGGTTTTGGTTTAAAATTATTTTGAATGTTAATAAGTAAATAAAATACTCATTTTAATAATTTGGATCAAGAGTTTTTTAGAAAATATTATAATATGTTATTTACCAAATTTAAGTAAAAGAAGATAGTTATAAGTAAATTAAAGTAGAATTTTAAAAATGTTAAGATTAAAATAACTTCTAGAAAGTTCTTTTTTATCTTAAATTTGAGTATAGTGTACATTGAATTTGAAATTCAAACTAATTTCTAGAAAAAAAAATTTTGTCTCAAATTCTAGATAGCTCATTTTTTCTTTGTTTTCCAAAAGAATGAGAAATTTAATTATTTTTGTCTTTTCTTTTTATGAGGCAGAGGCCCTAAGATTTGAGAAATTTTCTCTTTTTTGTCTTTGTTTTTCAAAAAATGGAGAAGGTGGACACTAACCAATATCATTTGCATTATATAATAGTATAGATATATACACACGCATAAAGTTTCAAATTTGGAGAAGTACCCTAACCTTTTGTTATAAAAACATTTTAGTTATAGTGGTAAATTTAGTTATAGTTACCACCATAGCAACATTATCTTTGTGTTATGTTTATGAACTCAATTTAGTAATATAGTCTTCGAATTTGTAGTTCCATTAATAGAATTACGGATTTTTGTTGTAAAATCTCGGACGGGACAACATTAACAAAATATCATTGTGCCCCGGGTGTAACGGGAAGTAAACATAATGTTTAATATCCTTTAAATTTGGGGGTTTGAGGCACAATAGCTACAACTATGCAATTACCTATAATTTTTGTATAAGTCTTTTATTAATACAAAGACATCGACTTTATTTTATTGCATTTTGCAGCTTTAAATAATAGTAGAATCGCATCATCGAAACCTAGCTAGAGTGCCTAGCATACAGAAGAAACTCTCACGTAATACAATTGGACATTTGACTTTCACCTTGAGTGACATATATCTCGAACTCAAGCAGTTGGATAAACTGGTCCGATGGCGATTCCACACATACCTTGAGGCGTTTCAACATCCTTTTGAATCTTCATATATCCATCCTCGCCCCACGACGTTCCCCATTGGTTCTTAAGCAACCAGTAATCCATCCCTGTATCAGAGTCGGTTCCATAACCGATGAAAGTCATGACATGGTTAAGGGAGCGAGGATCGTTGTTGCACGGACCATCAAACACGCCGCCTATATAATGATGGAAGGCATCACTGGCATGTATGCCAACAGCGACAGGCTGTTGTGACACCGCCTGCATAAGTGCAGACTCACTATTCAGCGTTACAGAAGATACGGATTTGCAGGACCCCTGTGCCGACTGGTATGGATAGTTATTTTCACTTGTAAGGCCTCGATTGTCGACAATAAATTGGAAGGCAGAGCTTAGCAGACCTCCTCCGCATCCATCGTCGTTACCGTTAATGTCACAATCCACAATCTCTTGCTCCGACAAAGATACTAAATTCCCCGTCGAGATTTGATTGATCCCTTCCATTGCCGCCACTGCCGCAAAAGCCCAACAACATCCTATATGTATATTCACATAAAAACATCATGATCGTTAGCAAAAATAAAGAAATAAACAAACAAAGAGTTTAATGGGGCCGTGAACGTTCACAAGCCCATTAGCTCAAAATGAAGTCTTAAAACATGAGGAGGTGGTCCCTCCATTAAGTTGTGTTTGGACCCACCTTTCGAGATTGCGTGTGCTTTTATAGCTAATAGGGTTGTGAATGTCCGCGTACCCATCTTCCCATAAATAAAACCAGTTAATTTCTTGATCGTGTGAAACTAATTAATTATAATTAAGCAGATGACTTACCACAAGTTTCTTGATCCTTTACACCAGTGACTGCGCCTTGAGTCCTCCAGTCCACGCAAGAAGCAACATCCGTAACATTTCATACCTGAAGCTTGTGGTCCTCAAGGCATCATCGGAAGTCTTCTGCAGAATTCCGGTGCGGGATGCCATAAACTCATCGGTTGTCAGATCGGAAAACTTGTTGAGCCCAAGCTTATACTTGCGGTCTCCTGCACGGTTGACCGATTCAATGTATTCGACGTTCTGTTTGAATATCTTGAACCGATGCTCTTTCTCTACAGCATCTTTATAGGCACGCCCGTGCTTAGCCATCCATTGTTCATGCTTATCGAACATCTCTACATCGATGCTCGAAGCTTTCGAATTTTCATTGTGGGATAGGCGATTCGTGGCTGCAGATGCCCAAGAAAACCAAGATCAACAAGGCCGAAACCAAGAATTGGTGCCTTAGTGAAGCCATTGTGATGAGTTCAATGGAAGTGTATTATCTGCATGCACAATTAATGAAGATAACAAGGAAAGGCTAAGTTTATATAGAGGTTGGGTTTCATGTTTTCAATTGATAGGACATGTATGATGTATGAATTTCTAGATAGCTTAGTGACCAAGAAGGGCTGATGAGCATTAATTATATTTAGAGAGAGACAAGAGAAGGAGACTGAAGACTTGAGTGGAGAAGAAAAGAATCGCCATGGCCATTCTCATCGTGCATGAGATTTCATGCGTGAAGTATGTTGTAAAAAGTCTTTGGTGAAAGCGAAGTGGGAGAATCACTTGTTTAATTACTATTTAAATTGGAAGAAGGTTGAGATGGTACATGATTATGAAAGAAGATTGAACAAATAGCAAAAAGCAAGAAAAATCCAACACCGGATTTTAAGTGTTTCAGAGCTAAGCACCTACATCCGCCGCTGGAAGCATGTTATCATATAAGAAAACAGTAAATACATATAAAACTTGAACAAGAGGCAACAAATTAAATACGTTTATAGACAATCATATGCAACTAAATCTACATATAAATATATATTTCATCATGGACTATGACAAGGCAAGACGACGAATTTATGAAAGAGCACGACAAGAGAAAAAGAGGGACGGGGACTTACTCGTGGTGTGAGTCAGTATAACAACCGGCTCACCGTTTTCTATATCCTAATAGCAGAAAGCAACTTCGGCACATTCCCGACTCGAGAGAGATGAAAGGGAAAAAAAAGGAAATAAGAGTTTTGAGTTTGTGGAGTCTGAGGAGGAAGGAGGGATCGACACAAATAAAAGAATGGTTTATTATCAAAAAAAAAAGTATTCAAAACCATTCTAATTATTATGTGAATTGATTTTTGGGGTTTTGAGAAAAAAATTGAAAGGTCATTTATAAGTTATGAAAGAGTTCTAAAAAAATTGCATGATCTAAGGTTCGAATAAATGACCTATGGAACATGTGACACCATGTACCTTGAAATCCTAATAAAATAATCGTTTTCCGTATTTCCCTTGGTTCTATGTTCATTTAACATGTTTAGTACGATATCAGTTTTGATATCAGCCAAACATCAGCCCTGAACCAGCTCAAACATGCCAGAGACGGCTCAGATGTCTTTCCTTGTGATTATTTCTTCTTTAGGTGCTAGAACCGGATCAACACCTTTGAGACGGCTCATAACCATCTTGAGCCGACTTATGGGTCCAGAGAATTGATTTTTTTTCCTTCTCTGTGTGTATGAGACAGCTTATGGTGAACTTGAGCCGGGTCAACACCTTTTAGACGGCTCAATGTTATCTTGAACCGGCTCAACGAGTGCCTGGAGAAATTATTTTACTCTCTATCTCTGTGAGACGGCTCAAACATATCTTGAGCTGGCTCAAACATATCTTGAGCTGGCTCAACGTGAATCTGAACGAATTTCTGATATTTCGCATGAATCTTTTCAACACATAACCGACTTAATCTCTATTTAAACCCATGAATAAATTCGAGAAAATCCTAATCTTTACTATCTCTCTCATCCAGAAATCCTAGATCTCCCCTCACAAAACCCTAGTCTTCCTTTCTCTCATCTCCACTCCAAAACTCGAGCAACCCGACGTCGTCACCATCGGCTTCATCTTCTTCATGAAATCACTACACCCATCGATCCAAGCCATCAGGTCGAGATCACCTTTTTCTTCATCATCAAGATCAAACGAAAACTCAACATAAGACAAGTACTCTTGCTCCTTTGTATTTCGCCGATGCGACATCGTTGAACTCCTTAATTTAATTTCATTATTTTAAAGAAAAAGGACATGATCGTGATATCGTGAATTTCAATTATATGTGAAACCCATGCTTTGTGTATTTAACGGTACCCTAAAGATACTAGCACACCCATTAAATAAACTTCTAAAATCATGCATAACACTTGTTCGATTAAATGCCACACCCAATCACCATGCTTGTATGTTTCATGCACATTCTTATTATGGTTATTATTGTAATTGTGTTATTACGTGTTATCCATGACATGTAAGAAAACTCTGTCTCATACCATACCTACATATCGTGACTATTATGACTTGAATAATATAACGTGATCACCGAACCATATATACACGTTGATTAGTTCCACCGGCGCTAATTCTTGATTTCGTGTTTATTGTCGTGACTTCATGTTATTATCGTGATTTTGTGTTTATTCATGATGCGTACCGGATAATCATGTCAGTCGGTATCCAACCCTAGTGATCGAGTTTTATTGTTGTGACTATACTTAGAAAATACGGGGGATTGGAGAAATTGAAAGACGGAAATTTGACCCGTAATTTTGAAGGATTTTTAGTGTTAGAGGTTGCCAATCAAACATACCGATGGCGTAAAGGTGGTGTGATGGACATCATCCACCGTATTCATGTTCGTGATTTTGATTCAAGTAGAATTTGCCTAACGGTAAGCTTGAGATCAGCTCCGAGGAACAGTGGACCGTGGTTCCAGTTATGTACAGGATATCCCGCAAGATTCAAGAATAATTTCTACCGATAGATTTCAAACTCACGCGATAATAGTCAAGGTTTAATGATAGTGACATTTAGGACCCGACACGACTTGTTGACATGTGTGTGTGTGTCACGATCCGAAAACGGAAATGACCAGCATTTAAATCACGCAACGTCTAAAGATGATGACGCAATTCAACTAAATGAAAACTCAGAATCTAAACCATTTTTTAAAAGAAACAGTGGAGGTGAAGTTTTGAAAAGTTTTGTAAAAGGTAAACCTTATTTTGAAATATTTTTAAAAAAACGGACAGCGTCTCCTTTGTAAATTTTAAATAAAACGAGTACAAGATGATAAATATAGAGGCATCCTACATATGGGAGCAAAATCAACGCCCACTCAGCGGAATCGCAACCATGCAGTAGAATACGACGCCTCAGGTGAAGAATCACAAGCAAATTTAAACAACTGCATAAGTAAACTTATAGTCGACTCTACCCGAGTTCGACCTAAAATAATATACATCAGTCTCGACTCGATCTAAGTCAAAAACAATACAAGTGGTAGATGGAGCGACACTAGATACAAAGAATATACATCCAAGGTGGTTACCCTACACATCGTAACCCACCTAGCAAAAGCAAGCAAGAATCCCAAAAGATGTCGTGACAACGCCGCCGCTAGATATTTGTGCAGTCGGTCCTGCAAGGAGTTATGGCACAACGAGAGTGAATTGCCAACTCAGTGAATGAAAATAGCATCACAGGATATATATATCCACTATATAATAAGAATGGCAAAAGAATATAAGTGCAAAGTAACTGATTCATGTAAAGTATAGTCAATATCAACAAGGAATTATCAATGCATGAACCGTTTCTTGGAACGACCCTTTTCATTAAATAACACCGGTCAGTATCCTCCGGATATTTGCCGTGTTACGCTGTGTACTCATAATCGGCTACATCCCCACGTCAATTACCATGTACCACCAAATCCATACACCGCGCATCCGTAATCGGCTACATCCCCACATCGATTACCGAATACCACCAAATTCATACACCGTTTATTAGTATCTGTAATCGGCTGCATCCCCATCTCGATTGCCGGATACCACCAAAAATAAATATAACATACACACAACAAAACCCAAGCAAGCTTTATAATTATAATGTAATAATGATATATATATATATATATATATATATATATATATATATATATATATATATATATATATATTAATGTCTCATACCACTGACACACACACACACACACATATTAATGTCTTATACCACTGATATATACATATATATATACATATCAATGTCTCATACCACTGATATATGCATATATATATGCATATCAATGTCCCATACTACTGATATATATCATCATCAATAAAGACCGCAATCTCATAAGATCAACAATATATAACGCGTAACGGAATCATAACGCATAGCATAACAGATAACAAAATCGGAAAAAAGGATAACATAAGTATGGCAATTATAAGTGTCAGGACAGTACCAACGATGTGCAGTGTACATGCGAGTTTGTGATTGTGCAACATGGTAATCGTTGGTGGTTGTGCAGTGTTCTGTCGGGTGTGTTCCTATAACAGGGCAATCAGAATATAAGAGATTGTCACGCCCCGCTTCCCGGTATACGGCGAAGGGGACGCGACTGGTCCGCTACGTATTTACTGTGAAGTAAATACGCTAAGCATTTCTAAGCAATATAAAAGTAATCACAAGAGACAAGAGATATAAAAATAATAGCAACTTTATTTATTAACATTCTTTTGTACAATGCATGAAAAGGAAATACAACTGAATTAAAAACGATGCCTAAACAATGGCATAACAGGAAATTAAAGATACTGAATGAAAATGTACAATGTCTAGAGCTCGGGGTTTTCGAGGAACTGATCCAAATCTTCATTGGTGGGCTCGATCTCTGTTGTGTCCAGATCACCTGACGACATTCAAAGAAGAAAAAGGTAGAATGTCGTCAGCAAACAGGTTGCTCGGTAAGTCCCAAAGTTAAGGGAGAAAATAGAAAAGACAGAATAAGAATGTATCCTTTAAAGTTGTATAATATTGTAGAAGATTGTGTTAACGCTGTTATTTATAGGTTGGTACAGAAGGATGCCAGTGTATACGAGAGGGGTCTCTATATGCTAGAGATCAGGGCAAACTGAAAGTACAAGGAACCATTATGCCACGGTACAACAGCAACAGGATTCATGTTAGGTGTCTTAATCTTACTGTCTCGTGCCACTTTTAACACCTTCCGTACCAATCTACCCCTTAAACCCCGTAGTGTTTTAATTGTATTGTTATATTGTATTGTATAAGTTGTATAGTTGGATGACTGACCGAAACCATGATATCAGTAACGGATGTAATGGATGTAAACTGGAATCATGTAAATGGAAAGTATATCCATGGTTTGGTTCAGTCAAGTTGAATAGATTGATAATTAGATTCATGAATTCGTGTGTTCATGTTGAATTGGAATCTTGTAGATTAAAGATTGACTTGAATCATATTCAAGTCAGATTATGATCAGACTCAAACCCGAGTCAGAAAGTAGAGATGTAAATCGAAGTCTTATAATTACTAGGGTCCTTAGAGTAATTTATAAAACTTGAGGGGGTTTTATGTAAAAATACTTTTATATAATTTTCAAGATACACCCCAAGTATTTATTATTCGTCTTTATAGTTGTGATGAGTGTAATTTTATTTTGTGATATTTCTAGTGAAAATATCCTAATTCCATAAATAAAAGTATTTATTTGTAAATGGTGATTATATTGAATTCATGGTATTTTAGTGTAAACCGATTCTTGTGACATTTTTAGAAAAAGGTTGAACATTCATATCATAACAAATAGATATTTTAATGATAAATATACATATATTTATAAAAAAATAATTTTTATAAATATTTTATATTCTAAAAATTTCATTTTCCTAAGATGTCGTATTTTAAATCTTTCGAGACCGAATGCTCCTTGCGGAGGTCTGAATCTCGCACTACTAAGCCCGAGGATGTGCGATAATCCACACCATCCCAAACGGGTTCCCCAAAATGGATTGTAGCGGCGCTTTGTAAAAATTTTATAAATACTAATCCTTTAGAATACGGTTTTATTAAGTAAAAGGTACTTATTTGTAAAGATGTCGTTTTCTCGTATTTTATGTTCTAGTGACAAGTTCAAATCGCTTCTCTACCGCCAATTGTGTCCAGGTAAGTACAAGTGAAGAAAGGAGGGATCCGCTCACGAATCACCGTGAGACGGGCCTTTTAAAGTTACATTTCTCGCTTGTCTAGCCTAGACACCACAAAGTCAGGTTTAGATAAACGACTGAAAGTTCAGGACTTTTCCTAATGAATGTGACAGTCCTTAATTGGATGAGTCTAGATATATTTTATTATTTCAAAAGTTATGTATTTATAAAAATGTATCAATCCTAAAAGTTTTATTAAGTAAAGGGTATTTTAATGAAAAGGTTTGTTTTCTCGTATTCTAAATTTCCAAGATTATAGTACTATGCTTAGATGGGAGTGTGTGAGGAGGTAGGTCATTACCTCGTGCTCTACTTATAGTTATAGCAAGTTTAATGGAGTTCAATATGAAATTGGAACAATGTGGTATTTAAGTGAAAAAAATACGATAGATGGAAAAGTTATCATTTCATGTATTTAACTTTGATCAATTTAGTTGTTTAGTGTTTAATAGTAACCATGATAGTGTTTAAACATAATTGAAATAATGAGAAGTGAAGTTTATAAGAAAACCGAATCGGAAATCGGTTTTGTTCCGATTCCGTCGGATTTGTAAATCCGTATTTCTTAGAATAGAAAGGAGAGATAGAAAAGGACTTATGGGTTTTGGACAACACTAGAGAGTGAGAGGGAAGTAGAGGATTCGCCGGTGCGTCGATTCGTCGCCAAGAGTTCCTAGCACGATCACCGGAAGTTCGCCATCGATTTCGTCGGGTTTCGTCTTTCGCTCTTTTCAAAGTACAAAGTTTTCTTGAGATTTTGAGAGAGTGGGCTCAGAATTTTGGGATGAGATGGTAGGAGGTAGGAGTGTATTTATAGGGTTAGGCTAGGGTCAGGGTTTTTTAAATAAAAATGTAAAAATAATTGTAAAAATCATTAAAAATTGGAGTAATTGGTGTTTATTATGCTTTCTGGAAACGATCTAACCATTTAAAGTATGCAGGGGTGTACAAAAGACCAAGGGGCGCATCTTTTATTCAGGGGACTCAGTGGTCCGGTCGAGTCCAGCCGGCGGCGCCGGTCCGAGTTGGCTGGTCCGCTGGCCGACTCGACCGATCCCGGCCGAGTCCGGTGGTCGGGAGGTGGGGGGTCGCCGGGGGTATTCACTGGTGCTTTTACATTTGTGGGTGTAGTAGGAAATTCTGGAGTTATGGCTGTTGGACTGTTGGGCTTCTATAAAATTTAAAACAATATTAAAAAATAATGTGGGGCATGAGATTTGAACTCTGGTAGCTTGGTTCAGCAGTGCAAGGTATTACCAATGAGTTACAACCTCCTTCTTGTAATTATGGTGTGAATTAAATACTTAAAGAGATATCAGCAACATTAAATACTCCAAGTATACTTTGAATTTAAATCAATTCTTTGTACATTAAAAATGGAGTTGTTAAAGTCTACCTTCCTTACAAAAATTTCGTCCTCGAAATTTACAACTTTTATTTGAGAACTAATTTACAAAGAGGTGTGGATATCTAGTAGGCATTTCATCCTCCCTTTCCCAAGTGGACTCTCATGGAGTGTCTTTCCTCCACATCACTCGGACCAAGTTAACTTCCTTGTTCCGAAGTGTCTTCACTTTCCTGTCCAAGATCTCTACAGGCTATTGCTCACAAGACAAATCGGGCTGTATCGTGAGCTCGGAATGATCGAGAACATGGCTGGAGTCACTCACATACCTTCTGAGTTGGGATATGTGGAACACGTTATGCACTCCTTCCAATGAAGGTGGAAGCGCTAAGCGGTATGCCACTTCACCGACTCGTTCGAGTATGTCGAACGGTCCAAAGTATCTCGGACTTAATTTACCCTGTCTTCCAAATCGGATTACTCCGCGGTTCGGAGATATCTTCAAGAACACATGATCTCCTGGCTGGAACTCCAGATGACGTCTCTTTGCATCAGCCCAGTGCTTCTGTCGATCTTGGGCTATGCGCATCCTTTCCCTGATAGTACGAACCATATCAACAGTCGCTACTATCATCTCTGGTCCAAGAAGTTCCCTATCTCCGATGTCGTCCCAACTTAATGGCGATCGACACTTCCTTCCATACAATGCTGCAAAAGGTGCCATTCCTATGCTTGCTTGGTAGCTGTTGTTGTACGAAAACTCCACAAGATGTAGGTGATCTTCCCACGATCTTTTGAAGTCTAACATACATGCTCTGAGCATGTCCTCCAAGATCTGAATAGTTCATTCCGACTGACCATCTGTTTGTGGATGATAAGCCGTGCTGAAGTTCAGACTTGTTTCCAAGCTTGCTTGCAGACTCTGCCAAAATTGCGATCGAAACCTGGTGTCACGATCGGAGACAATGCAGACCGGCACTCCATGAAGTCTCACAATTTCCTGTATGAGTTCATGGGTATCAGAAATAGTACATTATGAAGAGTTTAATTCTTTAAATAGATTATTACCTCCATGTACTTCTTTGCTAGTGTTTCAGTTGATTGGCCAACACGAAATGGGATGAAGTGAGCCGACTTTGTGAGTCGATCCACAATGACCCATACGGCATCGTTACTCTTTGTGCTGCGAGGAAGAGCAGTCACAAAATCCATCGTGATGTGTTGCCACTTCCATTCTGGGATTGGTAACGGTTGAAGTAATCCAGCAGTCCTGTGATGTTCAGCCTTTACTTGCTGACACACCAAGCACTTTGCGACGCTTCTGGCTACTTCACGCTTCATTCCATACCACCAATAATTCTGACGTAGATCTTTGTACATTTTGGTACCTCCAGGGTATACTGAGTAAGGAAGCTGTGAGCTTCTTTCATTAACTCTTCCCAAACAGGACCTTTTGGTACACACAATTTGCTGCCGTATCTCAAAGATCCGTCTTCATGGATGATGAAGTCTGTTCTGAGTCCATTCTCCACTTGTTCTCTGATCTTTTGCAACTTAGCATCACTTGCTTGGGTTGCTTTGATCTGATTGACAATGGTTGATTGAACTTGTAAATTCATCAAACTTGAAGCATTACCTGGCATGACTACTTCGATCTCTATCTGATGCAAGTCTTGTTGAAGCTTCCACTGAGCAGTGAGATTCATTGCTAATGGTTGGCGACTAAGTGCATCAAGTACCACATTCACCTTCCCTGGGTGATATTGCAAGTTGATGTCAAAGTCCGCCATGAGTTCTAACCATATTCTCTGCCGCATATTCAACTCCTTCTGAGTAAACACGTACTTCGGGCTCTTATAATCTGTGTAGATGTTCACTCATTCACCAAGTAGATAATGGCGCCAAATCTTGAGAGCAAAGATGACGGCTGCCAATTCCAAATCATGCATCGGATAATTGCGCTCATGAATCTTCAGCTGTCTTGAAGCATAAGCCACAACTTTACCGTGCTGATGTAGAACACATCCTAATCCCTTACCGGATGCATCGCAATGCACTTTGAATCCTCCAGATTGATCCGATATAACGAGAATAGGTGCTGATGTGAACCTTGACTTGAGTTCTACGAAAGCTTGTTCGCATGCTTCTGACCACACAAAATCTTCATCTTTACGTGTGAGCTTGGTCAGGGGTGTTTCTATCTTCGAAAATCCTTCAATGAATCTTCTGTAATATCCAGCTAAACCCAAGAAACTCCGAATGTCCTTCACTGACTTTAGTATAGGCCATTCGCTAACTGCTGAAACTTTTGCTGGATCCACCAAGATTCCTTCTCCTGATACGATGTGTCCAAGAAAACCAACTTGCTTTAGCCAAAACTCGCATTTGCTGTACTTGGCATGTAAGTGCACGGCGGCGCCCCGGCCGTCAATCCGACGGCCAAATGCGGAAACGGTGATAAACTTTAATTTTGCGGACTTAGCAAACCGGCACCACCGCGCACTAAACACCCGGATCGAACCATTAACAAGTCAAAGCTAACTATAAGAAGGGGAAGAGATATACCGAGTGATCCGAGTCCTCCGGTCTTCTCGTCGTCGTCCCGATCTCTCGCGGAATGTCCGGTCTCCATCTCCTCGCCGGAAGGGCACCACGTCGCCTGCATCTTTTACGGGCTCCCGCCTCTATACCGAGGCAACTCGGGCATGAAGCTGGCAAGTCGACATGCCCAAGACTTGCTATAGAATGTAATGTAGAGTGCATGTCTCACTTTGGGGTATTGGTTGCCTTTTGAAGATGGAGGAATGAAGGTATGAAAAATGGTGCTTTCATTTTTCCTTGTATCAAAAATGAGATGAATGAAATTTGCCACACCACCTAAATCAAAGCTCTCTCTCTCTCTCCCTCTAAAATTGGCCGGCCACATATATGGTGAGAATGGTGGAGGGTGAACCAAAGATGTGAAGGAAGGTGATTGTAGGATAAAGGTGGAAGGTGATCATATACAAACATCAACCATGCTTAATAATCTATTCACATCAAATCTCATTAATGCAAAATCATGGATGAAGAAAAAACAAAGGATGCAAATCCTATCATAATGAAATACAATTGCAAGAAAACCCCTCCACAAATGTTATTTGCACAATTGCAAATAACCCCCTCCATCGGAAAAGTCCGGCCGGGAAAGAACAAAGGAAAACCGGCCGGAACGGAATGCAAATTGGAAACTCCAGAAAACTGGTCCCGTAATAAATTACAGGAAAACCCCGATACTGTGCATACACACCCGCATCTGTATTCCGTCCGGATACAAATGTAAAGAGACAAAACTACACAATCAAATACTAAGATCCGGCTTAAGCCAAAGCCGGCTAATAAAAACCGTCCGATCACGATCCGTGCAATACCGCACGTATCTGATCGAACCCTGCCATATCTCCATACGGCCTCTACAACGTTTCGCCCGAAAGCTTGAGTAACTGTAAGTGTGGTGGACTCTAAAGACTCGTCAATACTATGGCTGTGGATTTAACCACTAGCACGTCAGAGGTATAAGCCAATACGTGACGGGCCACCAGCTATTGACTAAAAGGGACGTCGATGAGCGAACTCATCCTGACACCCTACTGAGCCTGTGAGTGACAATATCCGTACAGTCCGGTCCGTTCGTCTATGAGCATCGCATGTCGGGCCTAGGGGGTTGGTAAAAGTCAGACCCCCAAAAGCGGTACAAATCGTGTCGGAGTGTAGCCCAGAACACCCTGAGATACTACTGGAATACCTACCAGTAAATCTCCTGCCTAGGCCAAGGTCTTCGTGTAATGGCTCTCCTAGACACAGCGCGACCTCACCCGCAATACCGGGAGAGACGAACCCCCGAAGATCCGCTCACTGCCTCCATGTGGCTTGGGACTGTACCCAACTAAAACCTGTTTGCACGACTCCTTTGAGCCGTGGTAGGGTAGTAATCAAAGCACAGTGGGAACTCACACGAGACAAATGACGATCCCCAGGTCGATGAACTAACCTGTACACATGTCACCTGGAAACTGCTATCTGACGTCAGGTATAAAACCAACTAGCATGTTCCCGGCGAGTCCTGTCCGGTGTACTCATAACCCAATGAGCACCTGTATACATCTTAGGTGAACCAACTGACACCAGTGGCTTGTGAGACCGGCCACCGCCCCTCGTCGGGGTCTCGACTGTATACACTAGTCTACTCTGGAGAATCGATGCCCTGTCTCGAAACTCCTACGACTAGGGACCTTTTAAGGATGTGCTTATAGACTCTAGCTCTCACTTATATGATCGCCCTCATACTGCTGGCAGTCAAGCAAGAATCCTAGGGGCTTTATCAACGTGCAATAGCGACATGTCAGGTCACCTAAAGCAGTACACGATGATAAAGGTAAACCAGATAGCATACTATCATCTCGAGTAAGACTGTCCTACCGGGATAGGTCCTCCCTCAATCATTGCAATCACGTGCCTGTGATCCAATAATCGACTCTGAGGGCACTAACTCCAACAATCTCCCACTTGCACTCAAGGCTAATTATTGCGATGTCGCATACTCACGGCCCGTGTGATACCGAACACCCAACTCCTCTACTAGTCAGTCTCACAAATCCTGTTTACGAAACTCTTGCGCTCGAGGAATAGCCTCAGTGAGTGGATCCGCCTAGATGTTTCTTTCTATGTCTCTCTATATCTCAAGTTCGCGGAGAAATCCATCTCCCGAAATGAGCAATACCTGCCTTAGAGTGTCTGGATGTCTGATGGGACCTAGCTCATAAATGAACTCCAAATCCAAACTTCTTAGACTGTATCGTCAACTGAACTTAATCAGTATCCTGCGCCATGCCACCCTCAGTATTTCCTTGGACCACCTGTCCAAAATACTGCCCCTCGTCAGAAGGAAAACTATAACTCTGACAACTTCCTTGTCGTCCATGTCACCTTGGAAGCCTGGAATGATAACTGTCTCCCAAAAGAGGCAGCCGCTATCATATCCCTAGAACATTCACTTAAGTTCTAAAACTGCTTCCGACTGTTTTTCCAGGATTGGATCAATGTCAACTTATTGCATCTACTGCAAGAACAACATCTGGTGTGGTACTTGACATCTCATGATTGACTCAATTGCCTAAGCAAGTGATCTGCCAATCATGCATATCCCTCTCTACTTTAGTCTATAAGACACCTTTAGAGAGGGTGACTCCATTACCTGCAGGTATACTACCGTGCCAGGAGTCGTCCATTCTAAATACTCTTAGAATGCTGTCTAAGTACCCAGATTGGGAAACCACCCAAATCTAGATCTAAAAACCATAGATCTAGTAACCAGTATGTCTGATATAATGTCCAAGTCCCTTGTGGAGAAACCACTGTGTGACGACCAAAATATAACCGATCGTAGTATAGGAATATCACTTCCTACTACCTTCTCAACAGATCCATCCCCTATTCTGATGACGTCAAACCTATGACTGTCACATCATAAATAGATGATCTATCTCCGCTACATCTGCTTTAGTCTATAAATAGACATAAGCCTGATGTCCACCAATGCTTCCGCTGCTCCCACTGACTACGACAACCCTCTGGCAGAGTCATATACACGTACACTTCTGAAGCTAGTTCAGAACGACGCTATACTCATCCTCCTGCCGGGTCTTGCAGCCTGGAACAACAGCAATGGCAAGTGTGGGTAAACAAGAACTTCCCTATCACCGTCCTTGAGGCTACCGGAGTACCTCTCGGGTGCCTGAAGTTACCCACCTTATCTGCGGAGTGGCCAATGGAATGTCAAATCAGATTGAATCTTTAGGTTCCTTATCAAATCTTCAGTAATCGTTTGCGGTTCTGGAATCACTTCCAGTTCTACCATACTCCCACTACTGTTTTTGAAAAAATCCATTTTTAATAAAACTGTGGCGAGTCTAGAACAATATTTCTATTGATCTACCAGATGGTAGAAAGTCAACCCTCTTCATAGCCTGGGTCAACCCACAAACAGCCATTACAGAAACGTGCCTTGAGTTATCCAGAGTCTGGTTTTAATCATAAGTCGGACAACTCCCCGTACCTTAACAATGTTAAGATATGAACTGTTCTATATCCAATATAGAACCAGAGGCACTGATTTAATTGAACCAGATTCAAATCATGCAGCTATCTCCAGTGCATGTCAACTAAATGGAAGGAGGCTGATCAGCGTTACTCAACTTAGGAACGCTTCCAATTATGAGTAACCTGAAAGAGAAGCAATTTCTCTTTATCATTACTGAATACCATACACAACTATCTACATCTTCGATCACTTTGAAGAATCCCGATACTTGCTACACCTGGTTCTCTACTCTATTCAAATACCTATATCTCCTCAAAAACTTAGACCCTGTGTTTCTACGAAACACATGTCTAAGAACTAGAGAAGTTAAAAGTAATCAAAATATAGTATGAGGACCAACCCCTCTGTCCTAATGGACACTGGACAACATACAATACTCTGTATAAGTCCGCTGAGTCTAACAACTCTTTCACTGTGTGTCGTAGGTTAAAAACTGTACTTATGGTTAAGAAGAATTACACCGCTGTTTAATGCTCCTTACCTAACCATCCACTGATATAGGTAAATGTCATCGACATAATATCAAAAGGTATATCTCACTCTATGAAAATAGACGTATAAATATATCAATTTGAAATTGGTGCACAACAGCGGATATTCAAAACCAAATATTTGCCGACCGGCAAACAGCCCAGATGATCTCCTCAAATATCACCGATTACAACGAATCCCGATATAATGAGGATGATTACCCTATTCCCAATAACTTACTCCCACTCACCATCTGTAAAACCATACAGATGTGAGAATCAAGCCTGGTAAATACATACCCTGGAGCAAGTGTCCAATCGGGAAATCAGTTTTCTTTTAACAGTACACAGCTGAACTGAAACATTGAAATGTTTCGATGGGGTATCCTGGTATTCCTAGTAATGCCTCTTCCATTATCCAGATTCACAACTATAACCGTATAATTCTTTGCCACCTCTCCAAATCCCTTTATATGTCTTTAGTCATTACCTTCTGCACACCCCTTACGCCAAATGGTTTTCTTCCTTCCCTACCGTTCAGCACCAGCCTATGGCTTGGAAGAAGACTATCCAATAAGCATAATGGGTGTAATGTCCTAGTCCTAGGAGCACTCGCAATGCGAGAGAAGGTGAAGATAAAAGACAACCGAATAAACCTTATTCCTATTTCTCCCGGACCAGAATCCATCCCCGAACTGGAACAAGTTCCTTTCGAGTTCGTATATAACCATACGATGGAGTATCCAATAAACTGTGGATTTTCGTAGTGATACGGAGTGTCCTGGAGAAATACAAAGGTGATTTTAGGATTGGCGAAGAAATACTTGGTTTAGTCGTGAATATCAGTCGCAATTTACTTTGCCCTCTTACTAATCCCTTGCTTTGTCTTAATCTTAATACCTTCTGCACACCGTTTAGGCAAATTGGTTTCCTTCATTTCCTACCGGTCGGCACCAGCCTAAGGTTTGGAAGAAGACTATCCAATTTGCGTAATAGGTGTACTATCTCCTAAACCAAGGAGTACTCACAACTTGAGAGAAGGTAAAAGGGAAAAGACAACTGAATAATCCTATCCGTTTTCTCCAGAACCGGAAACCATCCTCGAATTCCTTTGAGTTCGTATCTAACCATACGATGGTTTTGTCCAATGGAAGTGGACGTTCGTAGCAATACGGGGTGTCCTGGAGAAAAGGGTAAAAGTAGGAGTGGCAATGAGGTTTGCAACTCTGACAATCCAAAAGCCAGTGTTAAGAAGGTTCGGTCAACTTGGTCACTGAGTCATAGTCTTAGGGTCGGGTCAATGGTCGCTGCCAGAGAGAGAGAAAAGAAACACTCAGCGTGCACTCTAACCTAGATCAGAATGGTTATCACTTTTTCTAATCAGGAAACCTCCCACTGTACCTCAAATTCTCCTCCAAACCTGAAAGAAGAATTAGTCGGGGTCACCCGAGGAGTAAACCAACTCATCAGTGGGAATCGGGATCCAACTATCATTGCATGATAACGTGACGGAATCCGCTCACGGTATCACACTCCAGAAGGTATGCGCATATCTGGCAAGTTTCAGTTCTTTTGAAACTCCCGATGTGATTTTTACCCCATGCTCTTATGACCTTGGCGTGAGGTCAAAATATCATAAGTCACATGTCAAGTTCTGCCCATCATTGTCCAGGTTAATTTGAACCCACCCGTACATACCCTTGACGTAGGCCAAAATAGTAGTACGACTGTCCCAAACCAACGCATCTATCTATGCAACAGATAAATACCCGGCAGCTACCAAACACTATGCCTTGGCGTGAGGTCAAAATACATAGTTTGAATACTACCGAATATTTAACTGAAATGATGGAGGGCTACGAATGGTTTCTGGCGAAAACCTTTAACGTAATGAACTTGATATCGTTGAAGGAACGGATAGCTTTTTAGAAAATATAGTGATGAAAATCTTTACTAAAGAGGTCACTCCCGGTGAAGGGATCTCGGCTCTTTCCCCGTAGAATGGGGTGCAGGATATTCCAAATGAATACCACGGTGCAAAGCAAAAGTAATCGGCTATAGTGAAGTTAATGCCCTGACGCAAACTTCTGTCCAAGGGGTCACTCCCGGTGAAGGGATCTCGGCCCTTGCCTCGTCGACTGAGGAGCAGGATATTCCAAATGAATACCACGATGCAAAACAAAAGTGAACGTCCTTGCAATAACAGCTTTTTGAAAAATGTTCCAACAACATCAGAATAGGTCTGTTTTAACTTGCATTGATCCAAATCAACGCAGTCCCATCAATTGATCACACCACAAAGAACGAAAATATACTGACGTACGTATATGCCATCCGCATTCGCCACTGGGTCCCGTCATCACCCGTTAGGTTAGCTAACTAACGGCAGAGCGGGAACTGGACTAGCGCGGATGAAAAGCATATACAACATCTACTAATATATATACCAATATATTATATTCGCTCAAGGCGTGATAAAATGCAACATCACAGAACAATACAGATATCTGGGATCCCCGGGTTTCACAGAGCCACTACTGAAACCCGACGTTCCCCTGGTCGTATGGATAGCCTGTGTAATGAAAACCTAGACCCCTACGGGCGCGGCAAGTTACCCGCCAAAACCTGAAGCGAGGCAGCCCCTTCAGCGCCGTGAATGGACCACCCAGCACTTCACGGAATCCGGTAACTTGGGCACCCCTCCTGGGTCAACCTGTACCCCCTACGAGTGCGGCGAATAGCCCGCCAATTCTAGAGTGAAGCCCCCTCCGTCCCAATGCCATGAGATGCGGGCTTGTTGCCCTCCAGAACCCGGCTATCCGTGCACCCCTCCGCGGGGTAATCCTAGTACAGAAAGTAAAATATACATACAACGGGTACATCGACCGCAACCAGGTCGTGCCCCAAAAGAATAATACAAACAGGCAATGACGGCAGTCCACATGTCGGACGCTCGCCCCTCAATATCAAATGTACATATAAAACAAAACTGTACTAACATTGCATCCACGCTATCCCCCACGACCGATCCGCAACATCACAGCAAAATCACAAAATATCAACGTGAAAGTCACGTTCGCAAATCCGTCTAACCGGGCTATAGCAGTTAGACCGGATTTACCGATCGAGTGACATTCACGGTCGCAGATATAATGTAAATACTGTGAAAAATGTGTTTAAAATATCCGATCGAACAAAAATTAACAAGTGGGCCCCCAAGCAATACTGTAGCACTCACAGAAATTCTGGGCCCAAAATTAATATTCCAAAACCCCTAAAATAAGCCCAGAAGCCCACTGGAAAAATACGAAGCATTGACCCCACCAACTTGCGGCGGAACCGCGGCAACAAAGGGGGTTTTGCCGCGGTTCCGCGCTTGCACTGAGGGATCATTGTCTCGAATTTTCCCAGAGTTCTTAGAACTCCCTGCACATCATTCTGAGACCACCTGAAAAATTTTTAGACTTCAAAAAATTTCAACAGAAACTGATGTGAAGGAAAAATACGGTTTTTGGAAATTTTGGTCGATCGGAAATGCAAACACATCAAACGAAGCTAGACTAAGTTAATGGCGAGGCTCTGATACCACTGTAAGTGCACGGCGGCGCCCCGGCCGTCAATCCGACGGCCAAATACGGAAACGGTGATAAACTTTAATTTTGCGGACTTAGCAAACCGGCACCACCGCGCACTAAACACCCGGATCGAACCATTAACAAGTCAAAGCTAACTATAAGAAGGGGAAGAGATATACCGAGTGATCCGAGTCCTCCGGTCTTCTCGTCGTCGTCCCAATCTCTCGCGGAATGTCCGGTCTCCATCTCCTCGCCGGAAGGGCACCACGTCGCCTGCATCTTTTACGGGCTCCCGCCTCTATACCGAGACAACTCGGGCATGAAGCTGGTAAGTCGACATGCCCAAGACTTGCTATAGAATGTAGTGTAGAGTGCATGTCTCACTTTGGGGTATTGGTTGCCTTTTGAAGATGGAGGAATGAAGGTATGAAAAATGGTGCTTTCATTTTTCCTTGTATCAAAAATGAGATGAATGAAATTTGCCACACCACCTAAATCAAAGCTCTCTCTCTCTCTCCCTCTAAAATTGGCCGGCCACATATATGGTGAGAATGGTGGAGGGTGAACCAAAGATGTGAAGGAAGGTGATTGTAGGATAAAGGTGGAAGGTGATCATATACAAACATCAACCATGCTTAATACATCTATTCACATCAAATCTCATTAATGCAAAATCATGGATGAAGAAAAAACAAAGGATGCAAATCCTATCATAATGAAATACAATTGCAAGAAAACCCCTCCACAAATGTTATTTGCACAATTGCAAATAACCCCTTCCATCGGAAAAGTCCGGCCGGGAAAGAACAAAGGAAAACCGGCCGGAACGGAATGCAAACTGGCAACTCCAGAAAACTGGTCCCGTAATAAATTACAGGAAAACCCCGATACTGTGCATACACACCCGCATCTGTATTCCGTCCGGATACAAATGTAAAGAGACAAAACTACACAATCAAATACTAAGATCCGGCTTAAGCCAAAGCCGGCTAGTAAAAACCGTCCGATCACGATCCGTGCAATACCGCACGTATCTGATCGAACCCTACCATATCTCCATACGGCCTCTACAACGTTTCGCCCGAAAGCTTGAATAACTGTAAGTGTGGTGGACTCTAAAGACTCGTCAATACTATGGCTGTGGATTTAACCACTAGCACGTCAGAGGTATAAGCCAATACGTGACGGGCCACCAGCTATTGACTAAAAGGGACGTCGATGAGCGAACTCATCCTGACACCCTACTGAGCCTGTCAGTGACAATATCCGTACAGTCCGGTCCGTTCGTCTATGAGCATCGCATGTCGGGCCTAGGGAGTTGGTAAAAGTCAGACCCCCAAAAGCGGTACAAATCGTGTCGGAGTGTAGCCCAGAACACCCTGAGATACTACTGGAATACCTACTAGTAAATCTCCTGCCTTGGCCAAGGTCTTCGTGTAATGGCTCTCCTAGACACAGCGCGACCTCACCCCCAATACCGGGAGAGACGAACCCCCGAAGATCCGCTCACTGCCTCCATGTGGCTCGGGACTGTACCCAACTAAAACCTGTTTGCACGACTCCTTTGAGCCGTGGTAGGGTAGTAATCAAAGCACAGTAGGAACTCACACGAGACAAATGACGATCCCCAGGTCGATGAACTAACCTGTACACATGTCACCTGGGAACTGCTATCTGACGTCAGGTATAAAACCAACTAGCATGTTCCCGGCGAGTCCTGTCCGGTGTACTCATAATCCAATGAGCACCTGTATACATCTTAGGTGAACCAACTGACACCAGTGGCTTGTGAGACCGGCCACCGCCCCTCGTCGGGGTCTCGACTGTATACACTAGTCTACTCTGGAGAATCGATGCCCTGTCTCGAAACTCCTACGACTAGGGACCTTTTAAGGATGTGCTTATAGACTCCAGCTCTCACTTATATGATCGCCCTCATACTGCTGGCAGTCAAGCAAGAATCCTAGGGGCTCTATCAACGTGCAATAGCGACATGTCAGGTCACCTAAAGCAGTACACGATGATAAAGGTAAACCAGATAGCATACTATCATCTCGAGTAAGACTGTCCTACCGGGATAGGTCCTCCCTCAATCATTGCAATCACGTGCCTGTGATCCAATAATCGACTCTGAGGGCACTATCTCCAACATGGCATAGAGCTGATGTTGTCGAAGATTTTTCTGGACAATTCGTAGATGTTCTGCATGCTCTTTCCGATTCTTAGAATAAACCAGGATGTCGTCGATGAAGATGACAACAAACATGTCTAAGTACTCCCGGAAAACTTGATTTATGCAGTGTCTTACCTTGGAGATACAGGAGAGGTTAGCATCGCTTAATTTGGGGACTCACTCCGAGGTATTGAACACAGCCCACAGGATTGAGGCTGTTATAGATATGAAGAAGAAATTCCAATTAGAAGGATTTAGGCGGCCAATTAGTCAGAATTCAGGAGGGAACCCAGCCTGGTCAGGTAGAGGAATTTTAGTCGGACAGCATGGTGGGGTTCAGATGAAGCGTGTCACCGTCCCACTACAGAAGAAAACCCTCATTTGCAACTTTTTTCAGAGACCGGGGCATAGTCAAAAAGATTGCCGCAAAGCTAATGGGTTATGTTTAATTTGTAGAGCTAGCGATCATCAGGTTGGAGGTTGCCTAATGAGGTTGGAGCTTAGCGAATCTAACCAACAACAGAAAGCACTTGTTCCTCAGAAGCAACTGTTCGATCAGAAAAAAAGGCCACACCGGTCGTGGTCAGGGATGAGGATTTACCTTGATGGCTGTGCAGGTGGAGGCATCAGAGGATGTCGTCATAGGTACCTTTCTAGTTTATTCAGTTCTGCTAGAGCACTGTTTGATTCTGGGGCGTCATACTATTTCATGTCCACCACTTTTGCCATGACACATTCAATACCACACGAAGCGTTGACCCGAGGCTAGGACATACACACTGGCAATAGAGTGGTTATGTCCAGCCCAGAGTGCAAACTTTGTCCTGTAGTGATTTGTGGCAGGGAATTTCCTGCCGACTTCATACAGATAGGGACAAAAAATTACGATGTTGTCTTAGGGATAGATCGGTTGGGTAGTTTTCATGCACAGATTGATTGTCGGGCCAAGACCGTGACCTTTCTTATCCCTAACCACTCGAAGTTCGTGTTTATTGGGGGTAGCGAGTCTTTGGGATCTATAGAGTTCAGAGCGAAGTTGACGAGCAGCATTTTGGCAGCGATGGAGGTAGTGGGAAACTCAATGCCTATTGTAGTTCGGGAATTTTTGGATGTCTTTCCCGAGGATTTACTCGTCTTACCCTCGCCTCGTATTGTGGGGTTTTCAATTGAATTAATCCCAGGCATATGTAGGGTGTTTTCCGTCACCCCATTGAGATGGAAATACGCGCACGCTTGTCAGGCGTACTACAGATTCCCCCTACCTAGGGTAGGGCGGGGTTTAATGATTATGGGGATCCGAATCTTCGGCAGCCGCGGACTAAGCTGCCGTTAATTACCCCCCGCCTTTGGGGGCGAGAGAACCTCCGATTAATGGGTTAAACTGGTCATGCGAACTCAATGTGCAGTGTATGTGTGTGTTGTTTTCGAGGGGGGTTTGGATATATCGAGAGCCACGCAGAGTTATTACGGGGGTCCCGCTACCCGGATAGCGGGCTGGGGGTCAAGGGGGCTAGCAGCCCCCTTGCGGGGTTCGGGGCAGGGCCCCGGCCCAAAATCTTTTTTGAGGGGGACAGTGTTGTGGAGTATGTGTGTGTGTACATATGTATGCATATGTATGGATATACATGTATATATATAAAAAGGGGAAAAGACATCCAAAGGATGCGTGGGGCACCACTTTGGACGCTGTGTGCCTAGGTGCTGTGCGCTCAGGCGCTAGAGTGCCACGTGTCGGCACGTGGGCGCTCTGCGCTTGAGCGCTGGGCGCTGGAGCGCAAGCGCGCCACGTGTCGGCACGGGGGCGACTTGCGCTCGAGCGCTTGCGCTGGAGCGCAAGGGTGCCACGTGTCGGCACCGGGACGACTTGCGTTCGAGCGCTTGCGGTTGAGCGCAAGCGCGCCACGTGTCAGCACCGGGGCGACTTGCGCTTGAGCGCTTGCGCTTGAGTGCAAGCGCGCCACGTATCGGCACGTGGACACTTTGCGCTCGAGCGCTAGAGCACAAGCACGCCACGTGTCAGCACGGGGGCGCTCTGCGCTTGAGCGCCGGCGAGAAAAAGAGGCTTTTAGCCTAAAAAAGTTTCTCGGAAGAGAAATCAGAGAGGAGTTGGACTCCTGAGTGTGCGTTTTTTTTTAGTGAACGATGTTCTTCTTCTTCCTCCTCTATTAGCTGGATCTTGAAGATCAAGAGATATGTGATTTTTAAAAATCTCTTCATTTTGAGATCTAATGGAAGATCTGAGTTTCCCTTTATGGGTTTTGTGTGAAAAACTAATTTGTTTAATAAAAAGAAGAGTAAAACTCTTGATTTAATTCAGGAGGAAAAGAAGGTTTTGGAACCTTGAAGAAGGAGAAAAGTTCTCAGATCTGAAAAATTTTGGAGAGAGAAAAAAAGTTGTTTTGATTTTTTCATTATCTTTGTCTTTATAGGCCATACACTTTACACATAGCCCCTTGGGCTTCACAAAATGGCATTTTGCCTATCCCATGGCTCATGTGCCATTTCTTTTTGCACATAAGCCATGAGCTTTACAAAAATTTGGCTTTATGCCTATTTTTCTTACATTTATCCATAAAATAAAATTAAGGAAATACAAAAAAATTATTTATTACAAATTTTCTTATCTTAGCATGGGGGAAGGCCGGCCACTTCATGTTCGACCTCGACCCGGGCATGGGCCCACTGGATCTGGGCTTGGGCCCACTTGACTTGGGGTTGACTTTGATTTTGACTTGGTCAACCGAGGTGTAAATTTTTACCCCAACAGCATAGTGCCCATTTCTAAAACCCCATACAGGATGGCGCTAGTCTAGTTGGCCGAGTTGAAGAAGCAGATAGAGAATCTTTAGAAAAAGGATTTCATACGCCCAAGTACTTCTCCTTGGGATGCTCCAGTTTTACCAGTGAAGAAGAAGGATGGTTTTTTACGCATGTGCATTGATTATCGTGAGTTGAACCGAGTCACGATCAAGAACAAATATCTGAATACACGTATTGATGATTTGTTTGATCAGCTTTGTAGTGCCTGAGTTTTCTCAAAGTTGGATCTTTGGTCAAGGTAACACCAAGTCCGGGTTAAGACGGAGAATATTTGTAAAACGGCCTTTAAAACCCAATACGGTCATTATGAGTTTCTAATGATGCCATTCGGTGTTACTAACGCTCTGGCCATATTCATGGACTTGATGAATCTTGTTTTCTCACAGTAACTCGATCAGTTTGTCGTGGTCTTTATCGAAGACATTCTCGTGTACTCAAAAAGAAGATAGGAGCACGCCGAACATTTAAGGATTGTATTGCAGATATTGAGATAGGAGAAGTTATATGCTAAACATAGTAATGCGAGTTCTGGTTTGAACAAGTTCAATTTTTGGGCCACATTGTTCCCGGAGATGATATATCCATAGACCCGACGAAAATTGAAGCAGTTAAAGATTGGCCGGAACCGAAGTCAGTAGTAGAGATCAGAAATTTCTTGGGACTCACAGGTTACTATTGTATATTTGTCAAAGATTTTGCACGAGCGGTTGAGCCTTTGACAAGGCTTACTCGGAAGGGAAAACCATTCCTTTGGTCAGAGGAATACACCAGAGCATTTGAATTGTTGAAGGAGAAGCTTACCACGACACCGATACTAACCGTACCAGATGGGATAAGAGGATTGGTGATTCACGGCGATGCTTTCGGAAAAGTCTTAGGTTGCGTTTTGATGCAGCATGGTCAAGTAGCGGCGTATGTCTCATGCTGATTGAGAACGCACGAGAAGAATTACCCAACTCATGATCTGTAGTTGGCCGTAGTTATTTTCTCCATGAAGATTTAGAGGCACCACCTCTCAGAAGAACGGGTTGAGATCTATACGAACTATAAGAGTTTAAAGTACGCGTTCATGCAGATGGACCTAAACAAGAGACATCACAGGTGGTTGAAGTTTATGGTCGATTATGACCTTGAATTGCAGTATCACCCCGGTAAAGTAAATATAGTACCCGACGCTCTCAGCCGGAGACCTACGGCTATGATGTTGACTTTCCAGAAAGATATTCTAGACGATCTTCAGAGATTCAATTTAGAAGTGGTTAGGCCGGGGACACACGGACAATATTGGTAGCTATAGGTGCAGTCCTCATTAGTAGATCGTATTAAGGTTGTACAGGCTGGGGACCCACAGTTGTAGAAGTTCCAAAGTCAGGTAAAGGCCGGATTAAGAATAGATTATTAATACACGAAGATGGTTCATTGAGATTCGGCAGTCGGCTGTGTGTGCCGAAGAGCGAGATTCGCCAGCAGGTGTTGAAAGAAGCACACCGTTCAATTTATTCCGTGCATCCGTAGTGCACAAAGATGTAGAGGGACTTGAGGCAACACTTTTGGTGGAATGGTATGAAGAGGGAGATTGCCTGTTACGTGTCGAATTGCTTGGAGTGTTAGTGGGAGAAAGCCGAAAACCAGAGAGTGGCCGGTCTTTTGCAACCACTTCCTATTTCTCAGTGGAAGTGGTGACACATCACCATGGACTTCATAACAGCTTTACCGCGGAGTCCTAAGGGTAATAACGCAATCTGGGTCATCATCGATCGTCTCACAAAGGCGGCTAATTTTCTACCTTTTTGAGTGGGGCAATTGACGCAGACATTGACAGAAAGGTATATGCAGGAGATTGTGAGGTTGTATGGAGTGCCCGTCAGTTCGTATCGGATCGAAATACCAGGTTCCTATTGCAGTTTTGGAGGAGTTTACAAGAGAGTTTGGGCACACGTTTTAATTTCAGTACAGCTTATCATCCTCAGACACACGGACAATCCGAGAGCACCATTCAGATACTCGAAGATATGTTGAGGGCTTGCATGCTAGACTTTAAAGGGTCGTGGAAGGACCATTTACACTTGGTAGAGTTCTTCTACAATAACAGCTATCAAGTGAGCATACATATAGCACCATTTGAGGCGCTTTATAGATGGAAATGTCGTTCCCTATTTTGCTGGGATGATGTGGGGGGATAGAGATTGTTAGGACCAGAGCTCATAATTCAGACTGTTGATAAGGAACAACTGATCAGAAACCATTTCAAGACCGCGCAAGACCGCCATAAGAGTTGAGTAGATGCTAGTAAAAGACCGCTAGAGTTCAAGATTGGCGACTATGTATTCCTTGATTTCGCTGATGAGAGAGGAGATTAGATTCGTTAGTCGTGGGAAACTCGGTCCCTGATTTATCGAAACTTTTGAAACTGTAGAGCGTGTCGGTGAGGTGGCCTATCGCTTGGCTTTACCTCCTTTCTTAGCAGGCGTGCACGACGTATTTCATGTTTCTCAGCTACGTCGGTATATTCAATACGACATCCATATCGTTGATCACTCCGAATTGATCTTGAGTATCAATCTCTTGTACGAGGAGCAACCTACAGCCATCATGGACCATAGAGAGAAAGAGTTGAAGACCAAGATTATTCCTTTAGTCCATATTCTTGGGGCGGACGCTCACGTGAAGAATCCACTTGGAGCGTGAGGAAGAAATCCATCAAATGTACTCTCATTTATTTCCTTAATCTTTGTATTTTTCGTTCTTTTAATTTCGATAACGAAATTTCTTGTAAGTTGTGTAGGATTTAACACTATGTACCTTAAAATCCTAATAAAATAAGTGTTTTTCGTATTTCCCTTGATTCTATATTCATTTGACATTTTTAGTACGATATCAATTCTGATATCAGCCAAATATCAGCCATGAACCGGCTCAAACATGCCAAAGATGACTCAGGAGTTTTTCCATGTGATTATTTCTTCTTTAGGTGCTTGATACGGCTTATGACCATCTTCAGCTGGCTCATGATTCCAGAGCATTGATTTTTTCCTTCTCTGTGTGTATAAGACGGCTCATGATGAACTTGAGCCAGCTCAACACCTTTGAGACGGCTCAAGGTTATCTTGAGCCGGCTCAAAAAGTGCTTCAATCAATTATTTTATTCTCCGTCTCTGTGAGACGGTTTAAATATATCTTGAGTTAGCTCAACGAGAATCTGATCGAATTCCTGATATTCCACATGAATGTTTCCATTACGTAACTGACCTAATCACTATTTAAACCCATGAATAAACTCAAGAAAACCCTAATCTTGGCCATCTCTCTCATCCAGAAATCCTAGATCTCCCCTCTTAAAACCCTAGTCTTCCTTTCTCTCATCTTCACTCCAAACCTCGAGCAACCAAACGTCGTCACCAACAGCTTAATCTTCTTTGTGAGACCACTACACCCTTCTATCCAAGCCACTAGATCAAGATTGCATTTGTCTTCGTCATCAAGATCCAACGAAAACTCAACATAAGGCAAGTACTCATACTCCCTTATTTTTCGCCAATGCGACATCAGTAACTCCTTAATTTAAATTCATTAGTTTAAAGAAAAAGAACATGATCGTGATATCGTGAATTTCAATTATGTGTGAAACCCTTTGTGTATTTAACGGAACCCTAAGGATGCTAGCACACCCATTAAATCAACTTTTAAAATCATGCATAACACCTGTTCGATTAAATATCACACCTAATTGTCATACTTGTATGTTTCATGCACATTCTTATTATGGTTATTATTGTAATCATGTTATTATGTGTTATTTGTGACATGTACGAAAACTATGTCTCATGCCATACATACATATCATGATCATTATGACTTGAATGATAGAACGTGATCGCCGACTTGAATACTAAGCCATATAAACATGTTGATTCGTGCCACAAGCACTAACTCGTTATTTCGTGTTTATTATCGTGACTTCGTGTTATTATCGTGATTTTGTATTTATTCGTTATGCGTGTCGGAACATCGTGCCAGTCGATATTCAATCTTAGTGATCGAGTTTTATTTTTGTGACTATACTTAGAAAACACGGGGGATTGAAGAAATTGAAAGGTGAAAATTGAACCTATAATTTTAGGGGATTTTTAGTGTTAAAGGTTGGCCAATTGAACGCGCCGATGGCGTAGGGGTGATGTGTTGGACATCATCTACCGTGTTCGTGTTCGTGATCATAATGTAGGGTTGCTAGGCACGCGCACAAGGGTCTACGAGGCATCAACCATGCCCGAATAAAAATTTAGCCGTGCCGAACAACCCGAATACGGAACTTTAAACTAGAGATTAGGTGAAAACAAGTATGCTAAACATTTTAACACTAAGTGAGAGGGATTACAACCTTTGTAGATCCGGTCCTTCACTTCATATGCTTCGTGTTGTGGTCCCTTCGCTGCGATCATCGGGATCCGGACTCTCGAGAGGTTCCACGAAGAGAAAGACGCAACCTTTGCTTCCGATCTTCGATACTAAGATGATCTACCTCGAAGTTTCTTTAACACAAGCTAACACTCATGAAATGATGTGAACACCCTCATCTAAATGGCAAGGGAAGATGAGGATAATGAAGTAGGATTTTTGCTCTATTTATTTATCTTTTTCTCACAATTATTCATCACCTTTGAAAAATCAAGCAAGCTTTTTCATGGAAGAATGAAGGAGGAAGAAGAAGATTAATCATTTGTGATGAATAGAAAGAATAATATGATAGATTATGCAACCATGGTCAAGCTAACACTTGTAGAGAATTAACTAGGGTTAGGGTTTGGGTTTGGTTAAAGCATGACTCACTTCAAAATATCTTTCACAAAACAAAATGAAAACCTTCTAGAAGCATCTAGAAAGTTTAACCCTAATCCAAACCCTAATCATGTTTAAACTCCACTAAATAAGTTGCATTATTTATCATATCATGTTACAATATTATATATCACATATACAATATTTATCGTAACAAAATAAAATAATACAATTAACATATATCGCATATATATCAATGTATTACCCGAGTGAGAAAAAGAATCTTTTAGTGAGCAAATATTAGTTAATGTAATTTAATATATCAAATATATTATTATACATTAAATTATCGAATCAACACTTGATCCGACAATCCGGTTATATCGCATATAACCGACTAATATTTATCCGTACCGATTCATCGAATCAACACTTGATCCGATGACCCGGCTGATATCAAATATCGCGAAAATATAATACGGTATCACATATCGCATTATCCTCGGTCCCGCACATATCACATATGTGCTCCTACTTCGTTTTGCCTGAGTCAAGAAACCTCTGTGTAGGACTCTAAAGAATCGTCAATACGCCGGCAGTAGGTGATGATCATATCAACCACCCACAAGCTGCAAGCGGTCAGCTAAACGTAACAGCTACCCAGGTATTGAGCTCTCAGAAGATCAACAAGCAAGCCTGTACTTTCTCCTGTGGATCCAAACAGTAACACTCCCGTACAGTCCGGTCTCGTCGTATGATATGTCGCATATCTCGCCTAGGGGTGGTAAACGTCAGACCCCAGTAGCTCGATAAGTCGTGTCGATATGAGGTCTATAACAGTTCGAGAAACTACTGATAACACTTACCAGTAAATCTCAGCAACCCTGGCCAGGGATTTCCGGTTATAGCCAATCGAACACAGCACAACATCAACTCCCTATACCGGGAGAGACGAATCCCCTCCTATCGCTCATTGCCTCCATGTGATTCGGGACTGTACCCAAAAGCCACCTTTTTGCACGCCCTCTTGGACGTGGTATGATGGAAATCAAAGCACAGTGGGAATCACACAAGACTCTATGACGATCTCGGGTCGACAGACTACTCTGTACCAGTGTCACCGGAGAACTGCCATCTGACGTATGGTATAATACCATCTGGGAGTTCTCGGCGAGTCCGTCCAGTGTACCCAGTCTCCACTGAGCACCCATACACCATCCTTGATGTCAAACACCGATGGATATGGGATCATCCATCGCCCATCATATGGGTCAAGATGCGTATACGCTAGTCTACTCTGGTGCATCGATGCCCTGTCTCGATACACCCTCGACTAGGAACAGTTATAGGATGTACTCGTCGACTACCTTGGCCCCACTAGTATGATCTCATCATAGTCCCAGTAGTCGAGTACATATCCTAAGGGCTTTATCAACATGTAACATAGAGACAATCAGAGTACATGTTAAGATAAAGTACAACCAGATAGCATACTATCATGTCGAGCAAGAAAGTCCTCCTTATATATGTCCTAGCATCCACTACAATATACATCGTATGTACAGTAATGGCCTCTATGGCATACATATAACTAACACATAATTCGTATAGGATTTGCTTAACGGTAGGCTCAGGATCAGCTTCAAGCAACGATAGGTCGTAGTCCCGGTTATGTACGGAATATTCCTCAAGGTTCAAGAATAATTTCAACCAATCGATTTCAAACTCACACGATAATAGTTAAGCTTTAACGATAGTGACATCTAGGACCCTACACGACTTGTTAACATATATATATATATATATATATATATATATATATATATATATTTGTTTCTTATTATATTCATGTTTATATATGCACGCGGGCATTTCACGACACTCATGATATTTTACACTTTACGTTTGAGTACTTGTGTGTTTTAACACCCCTATGACTTGCCACCTCAGATTTAGATACAGACCCATTGGCCGAGCAGGTGCAAAGTTATTCTCAGGAGTTTGCCGAAGATCAGTAGTTTAGTATAGATTATCGTTTACTTTTATTTTATTCAGTCTCAATTAGAATATGAGCCTTTCATGGGACATTAGGGATTTTGTTGCCCTTTTTGGATTATGTACTTCATTACTGGAATCTATTGTTATTCCGTAAATTTTATTTGAATCTATTATTTTTCTGAGGACGCATTTTGGATATTCATTGTTATATGTGCAACATGATTACTAGTATTACCTATTTAGTATTTTGGTGTATGTATGTTGGATATTATCTTTACAGATTTAGGTAGAAACCGTAGTGTGACTATGGAAGGATCTTTTCTTACAGTAGAAGTGTGGCTGGCCTTGATTACTTTCCATATTCTCGTATTTTGGGAAGCGGGGCGTGACAGAACATCGGTGAAGTGATTGAACCAATAGGATACAAGTTTGTTCTTGCATATATTTAACAAGGTTTAAATGTATACCAGCGTTTGAAAAAAAGTGGTCTTTTATTAAAGAAGGAAAATATAAAGGTATATGGATTTTGGGGTCGTTCCTACCCTCCTTAGAGATAATTTCATCCTCGAAATTACTGAAGAAAGATATTGCAACAAAGTAAGGAAAAGCGTTAGGATAACGCAGTCACGTTTCATTATCGTGCTTCATCAGTCGGTACTCTAATTGATAAGAAGGTGTGCAACTAGAATAAATTGCGAGTGAATAAAAATAGAAAAACAAAAATGGTAAGATATTCCGAGTCAAATAATTTGAAGGCCGGCACAAGGATTCTAGGATAATTTCCTAAGTCGACGAGAATGATTCAATATGTATGCAAGGGGCAATTATGGATGCAAATAAGAAGGAAAAGAATTGATCTTCCTCGAGATAGATAGGTTAAGCGTTAGAACAAGCAGTTTAATACAATAAGAATTTTTAGCAAGAAATAAATCCAACTACATTATAACATTTCAAATTCCGTAACATTTAAGGAAGAATTGATAACAAGTCTGAATAATAATAAAAACTACACAACTGAAATAGAAATAAACGAAAAGCCTTAACATATAAGCATACTATGAAAAGAACTAAAAGACAGCTGGAAGTTCTCAGATATCGCGACCTCTCTCTCAAACGCCCCATTTTTCCCTGTATCACTTTATGAATATTCCCAAAAGGAAAAGAATCAAAACGGATTGTCCGTCAGCGAACTTACGCTCGACAAGTCCCATACTTAAAACATGGTTATTTTAAAATACAACTTTAATGCAGTAATATAAACATGTGAACAATATGGTATGAAGTATACAGATAAGCATGGTAATAAACATGAAATGACTAAGCATGTAATCAGGGTAATGGGCATGTTAAGAATGAATAAGCACATAATAAGTTTTGCTATACTAACATGAGTTTGGTTCGTAAGATTTCAGCCCGCTTTAGGAGCTGTACCGTTTCGGCCCGGTATCACAACAACACAAATTCATGAGTTAGTAATGTACCATTTTGGCCCGGAACCATAGCAACACGTATTCACGGATTCATGTGTTAGTAAGAGGACTCCTGGAGAAAATTGAAAGCATCTCATTTCCCAAACTACCCCAACCCCATTTCTAAACTACTAGCCTCATATATGAATCAAACACGGGTCTATGGATACGTGTTGTATGATTTCATGTCAAGTCACGGATTCAAAGATACACGTATTAACGAAGTTCATGTGAGTTTGCATATCATGAAAAGATATAAAGTGAAATATCCACAAGCATAAACCAAAAACTGTAGCATAAGAATACTAAAAAAATAATAGTTACTCAACTCATATGAACTTAGGATAAAAACAAGAAGCATAGTTCTAGGTGTTATGCATGATAATAGAAAATATATGTTAATATTCCATTACTAATTAGGTAGCTATAATTAGGCTATACTCTTGTTAAATAGGAGAGATTATCTCCTGAGTATCCGGCTATACATGTAAATAGAAGAGATTATCTCCTAAATATCCTCTTGTATATCTCTTGTACATCTATAATTACAAATGAATGCAAGGTTAATCCCCAAGGGGAATTCACCAATCTTCATGGTATCAGAGCCAACAAAGCTCTAATCTCTTCTTTTCTCCCCCCTATTCTCTCCCTCATGGCCGGTCATGACGCCACCCCTCCTCCTCCTCCTGCCACCGAAAAACCTTACGGCATCACCAATATCAAATCCTACATCCCTCTTATCCTAGACCTCGACGAACTCAACTATGATGCCCAGATAGAGCTATTTGAGACCCATTGCGTCAGCTTTGGCGTTCTTGGTCACGTTGATGGTACAACCACAGCCTCCGGGCCTACTGATAATGAATGGAAACGACTCGACGGTTTGGTGAAACTGTGGATCTATGGTACTATCAACAAATCCCTCCTCCAAATGATCTTGAAGAAAGGTGTCACCGTTCACGATCTCTGGCTCAGTCTCGAGAATCTGTTCCGTGATAACAAGGATGCTAGAGCCATCCAACTCGACAATGATCTCCGTAATATCAAGATGGGTGATCTTTCGGTCGCCGCCTATTGACAACGTCTTAAAACTCTCTCTGATCTGCTGTCCAACATCGACGTGATAGTTCCCGAAAAGAATCTCGTCACCTACATGGTTAACGGCCTCCCCGAGAAGTTTGAGCAAATTGGAAATATCATCTGGCATCACAACCCCTTCCCTTCCTTCCTTTAAGCCCGATCCATGCTCCTCCTGGAGGAACAACGTCTCTCCAAAACCCGCAAACATCAAGCCTCTCACACCGACCATCCATCCTCTCCTACGATCCTTTACATTGCTGCACCGACCACTCAGTCCTCCAACAGCAACTTCGCCCACCGTAACAACGGTCGTCCTGGCCGAAACTACAACCTCAACCGTCAGCATTCCAACCAAGCATCACTATACCAGCCCTCGGCCCAGCATCCGACAACCACCCTTTATGCCTGAGCCCCGTACTTCTGGCCTCCAAACTGGCCCGCTGCACCTCCTACTGCCAACTCGTGGCCCGACCACTCTGTTGCAATGCTACGCCCTACTACCGTGCCTGGACTACTTGGCCCCAGCCCATGTCCATCAGCCCAACAGGCTCTCTCGGTCTCCGTTTCTCCGCCATGGACCTGGTTCGCGCATGCGCCTGTCGATTAGCCCACTGCCTCGGTTGTGCCCACTACTTCTCTTCCTCAGGCTTTACACACCCTGGCCCTTCACGACAATGCAGGATGGTATATAGACACGGGAGCCTCCGCCCACTTGACATCCGACCCAGGTAACTTACATTCTGTTTTTAATAATAGCATCATACAGTCCGTACTTGTTGGTGACAGATCCTCAATCCCTATTACTCACATGGGCCATGGACATTTACCCAATCCCCACCATCCCCTTTCACTACAGAATGTGTTTGTCTCACCCAAAATTATTAAAAATCTCATTTTCGTGCGTCAATTTACCACAGACAATAATTGTACTATTGAATTTGACCTTCATGGTTTTTCTGTGAAGGATCTCCAGACACAGCAAACTATCCATCGGTGTGATAGCACTGGTGACCTCTACCCCATCACCACCAACTCCACTGCCGCTCTACCTCTCGCCCACCTCACCTCCAGTCCCTCCACATGGCACAGACGTTTGGGTCATCCGGGCGACACTGTTCTTCAGTCTCTAGTGTCTCATGGTTTTATTTCTTGTAATAAAGACAAAACTCAAAAGTTATGTCATGCGTGTCAATTAGGAAAACATGTTAGGCTTCCATTTTATCGTTCAGGGTCTATTGTTGAGTCCCCATTTGATATTGTTCATTCGGATTTATGGACTTCGCCTATATCCAGTATTAGTGGCATTAAATACTACGTTATCTTTTTGGATCACTTCTCACAATTCTTGTGGGTCTATCCCTTACGGCGTAAATCTGATTTCTTTTCAAAATTCTTACATTTTCGTGTTTATGTCCACACTCAATTTAATCGGGAAATAAAAGTCTTTCAGTATGACCACGGTAGTGAATTTGATAATACTCCCCTTCATGATCTTTTTGCTTCTAATGGTATGCTTGTTCGTTTTTCGTGCCCCCATACCTCCCAACAAAACGGCAAATCAGAAAGGATGATACGGATTATTAACAATATTGTCCGCACCCTTCTCATTCAAGCCCGCCTTCCTCCTGGGTATTGGGTAGAAGCCTTCCACATGGCCACACACCTTCTCAATCTCCTCCTATCCACCTCAATACAAAATGACATTCCTTTCTCTAAACTCTTCCAAAAGCCTGTCTCATACTCTCATCTTCAAGTTTTCGGGTGTATATGCTATCCCCATCTCTCACCTCCTCATAAACTAGCCTCACGGTCTACCCTATGTGTCTTCCTCGGCTATCCGACTAATCATCGGGGTTTTCGATGCCTTGATCTCACCACTAGAAAAATCATCATTTCTCGTCATGTCATCTTCGACGAGTCCGTCTTCTCGTTTAACTCTCTATCTCTTACTCCGTCCACTACATACAACTTCCTCGACGTCTCCTCTGAACCGTTACATATCTCGCGTCGTCTCCTAGAGTCTCCTGTTGTCCCCAACATCAATACAACCCCTCACACTACGGGGGTGCCCCCCACTAGCCCCACGGCCTCCACCACCCCACCATCCCACTCTACGAACTCCACAGCCTCAACCTCCCCTTCAACGACATCCACGACCTCACCTCTAACTCCCTCTCCCCCTCCACCTCCCTCACATCCCATGGTCACCCGTGCACAGCACGGGATATCCAAACCAATTCAAAAACTCAACCTCCACATATCCACTCCCTCCCCTATTCCCCGCTCTCATATCCAAGCCATCAAGGATCCTCACTGGCGTGCAGCTATGCAGGCTAAATATGATGCTCTTATTAAAAATGGAACTTGGGTTCTGGAGCCTCGCCCACCTGGGGTGAATGTGGTTCGGTCTATGTGGTTGTATAAGCACAAGCTTCACTCTAATGGGTCACTTGAGCGACACAAGGCTCACCTGGTTGCCAACGGCAAGAGCCAATGGCCGGGAGTTGACTGTGACGACACTTTCAGTCCGGTGGTCAAACCAGCCACTATCCGCACTGTACTCAGCCTTGCCTTATAACGCTCCTGGCCTATACATCAGTTAGACGTGAAAAACGCCTTCCTTCATGGAGCCTTACATGAAACGGTCTATGTCACGCCCCGCTTCCCAGAGTACGCAAGATTGGGCACGTGACATAGCCAACCATGCTACCTGTGGGTAGGAAATATCCATCCACAGTCACATTACGGTTGTAGAGATATCAAGAAATTAGTAAACTAATCTAATACATGTCCAAATCCATAATAACAAGAATCAATAAACAATAAGTGCGGAAGCGAATGATCCAATACAATAAATAAACAGTACGTCCCATAATGCGGGCTCACATCTGGAAATGAAATGAAATAAATAAACTAAACCCTAAGGAACTCACAGTTCAGCCTGCTGGCTGAAGTACTCCTGCTCGGTCGTCGACAGTGGTACGGAATCTGGGCCATGCAAAACCCAGACGTCAGCGCGTCATGTCATCAAGTATACAGTATAAACATGGTAATAAACAATGCAGGTATGAACATGAATAAAGCAGCACTAAGAAATAACAGAGCAGGGTAATGTGCAAGGGTGACTAAACTGTCCTATCAGGTTTCTACTCTATAGTCTTTGAAATCAATTGATGAATCGTCGATGTAACTCAATAGTATCCCGTGCGTGCCCGGGACCACGGTCAAGGTCCTCGGGGCTGAATCCGAGACGTGCCGCTAAGCAGTAATAGGTAGTAGGATGGATGAGTGATGTCAGCATCATCACTCCCGGACTGGCCAAGCCCGTAAGACTGATCAGAACGAGTATCGAACTGTTGAGTTACAAGTCGGTTTCACCTTTGATTTCCCCATACCCCCAAGTTATGTATGTCAGGTCAGGTATTCAGTAGTCAAGGACTAATGCCAACGCAAAATCAGGTAAAAGTAGGTCTGTCTGGATAGACAGCAGGAATGGTCAGGTTTGTCGGCATTAGGCATGAGATCAGGTAATAAGTCAGGTTGTAGTCCACTAGGGTGAGTCAGTATGTATAGGGTGTCATGTCCGGTGTATCAGTACATGTGAATATATCAGGTGTAGCAGGGTCAAGTCAATATGCAATGTAACCGAGTATGTGCTCTCAACAGGTGTACGATCAAATGAGTAACAGCAGCAATAAAGTAATTAACAATAACGGCTCACATAATCACAATATTACAAGAATATGGTGCAGTTGTATTATATTAACAGGTTCGAGCACCCTTGAGGTGCAATAATCACTGGGTAGTGCAATATCAATAACAGGAGGTAATAAAGCTATATGTGTACAATTATCGTCCCTTAAGTAGCAAAATGATTAACTGGTAGTTTTGTTATTAGGGTTACAGTGGCAAAATACGGTTTAGGTTACAGTATCGTGATATATATCATATTCCGTCCAACTGAGAAAAGTAACATCACTAGTTAATCTTAACAGGTTTTAAGAGTCAAGAACACCTAATTAGTATAACATAGCATGTAGCAAGTAATACTTGCCTCGACGGTTTCGCAAACCGAAAAGCACGGATGCGGTGTCGGCAGAAAACACGAGACGGGTGCACGGGCCACGGATCGAGTCCCAACGGCGAACAACGGGACCACACGGACCAGGGTACTTCGCTGGAGCGTCGGGTCCAAAAGACGGCACGGTCGGAAATCGGCAAAAGTCAAAAGTAACAACGTTAGCAAACGCGATAAACATGAGCAATCGACCAGCGAGGGGTTTCGCACACAAGGAAAGCTTACAGGGAGATACCAGGGGTAACCCCGGTGGGCTCAACGGCGCTGGAACGCCGGCGAGGCAGCGACGGCGGCTGCGAAGGCCTGAACTGCCACTGGGTTCGCTGGAGAGGGGGTACGACGAGTAGAGGAGGGTGGTGGTCGGCTCTGGTGATCGAGGGGGAAAGGAGGTGGTCGGAGGTGGCGCGGGTGACGTCGACGAGGGTCGACGGCGCGTTTCCCGGCGACCCGGGATTGGTGCTAGGGTCGGGCTCGGGTCTGGTGGTGGTCCGGCGAGGGGAGGAGGAAGGCGACGACGAGGTCAGGACGAGGAGGAAGAGAGGGAGTCGCAGGCGTCGTCGGCGACGGGAGGCGGCGTCGACGGCGAGATCTGCGGCCGGGTGATGTCGTCGGGGTTGGGTGCAGGCACGGAAGAGAGCGGAGGAAGGAGGAAGAGGGTGCGGTAAGGCTGAGGAGGTGTTGACGGCGACGGCGAGGTCGCGGGAAGGGTCGGCGGCGCATGCACGAGGAGCTAGGGTTAGGGCTTGGAGGGTTCTCGTGGGTTTTTCGTGATGGGGAAGAGAAGGAGGCGGCTGCATGAAGAATATATATAGGAGGAGAGAGAGAGAGTTGTTAGAGAGAGAGAGGGAAAGAGAATGGAGAGAGACAGAGAGAGGCGGAGAGAGATAGAGAGGGAAAGGGGGCCCACGAGGGATTTGATTGGCTGTGAGGTGAAGGAAAATTTAAAAAAAAGATTTTGAAAGGATTTAAAACGATTTAACTGTTAAAGAATATATATATTCGTATATAATTTAGTTTTATGATATTTAATTAAATGGGCCTTTTTGGCGCTAAATGAAACATTTCCAAATCGCGCCCGGGTTGCGCCCAAATGTTCCAAATTCAAATTATAGGATTTTAAGAGGGTTCCAAATTTTGAAAAGAGGTGTTTAATGATTAAAATGCATGCCCCCAAGTCGGACACTTGTACGCGCGCGTAGCCGTCCAAACTTGCCCGTTTAGCCGAACGGGACGAAATCTCGACACGCGGACGCTACCACGCGACCAGTGGCGACGAGTAGGCCAACATGGACATTTTTAATTTCATTTTAGGAGTTAAAATTTGTTATGTGCCAAAATGACTTAACCGGTTAAAATTTTGCTAAAAGCACCAAACAATCAGGATAATTGGAATGAGCAAGATATAACCCTCAACTAGTAATATAAATAGTATTATTGGGCTCAGGTGTTACATCATACCCAACTACAAAAGAATTTCGTCCTCGAAATTCCAAGAATACAAGATAGCTAACTACTGGAAAAGGTGAGGGAATTTCTGCCGGATCTCGTCTTCTCGCTCCCAAGTGGATTCTCCATGCGATCGATTACCCCAAGAAACTAGCACAAGAGGGATAACCTTGTTCTTAAGAATCTTTTCTCTTCGATCCTTGATTTCAACTGGTCGCTCCTCAAAGGTTAGGTCCTCCCGTACAGTCAACTCCGAATGATCCAAGACATGAGTCTCATCACGAACATACCTCCGTAGTTGAGACACATGAAACACATCGTGCACTCCTGCCAATGACTGTGGTAACGTCAAACGGTACGCTACCTCTCCAACACGCTCCACTATCTCGAAGGGTCCAACGAATCGAGGACTAAGCTTTCCCCGACTTCCAAAGCGAATCACCCCTCTAGTCGGGGATATCTTCAGGAATACCAAATCACCCACGGCGAACTCTAGAGGTCTTCTTGACGTGTCGGCCCAACTTTTCTGTCTGTCTTGAGTTGCCTTCATATGCTTCCTGATTGTATTCACCTTCTCGACTGTCTGTACCACCAAATCTGGTCCTAGTAACCTTCGTTCACCAACATCATCCCAACAAACAGGTGAACGACACTTACGACCATACAGTGCTTCAAACGGGGCCATCTGAATAGTTGCTTGGAAGCTATTGTTGTACGAAAACTCCACCAGGTGTAGATGATCCTCCCAAGAACCTTTGAAGTCTAACATGCAAGCCCTCAACATATCTTCAAGGGTCTGGATCGTTCTCTCCGACTGTCCATCAGTTTGAGGATGATAAGCTGTGCTAAACTTCAATCGAGTCCCCAAACTTTCTTGTAAACTCTTCCATAAGTGCGACAAGAACCGAGTGTCCCGATCGGACACGATGCTTACCGGTACTCCATGCAATCTGACAATCTCCTGCATGTATCGCTCTGCCAAAGTCTCCGTCGATTGACCGACTCGAAAAGGAATGAAGTGAGCTGCTTTGGTCAACCGATCGACAATCACCCATACTGCATTGTTGCCCTTTGGACTACGCGGTAAAGCCGTCACGAAATCCATGGTTATATGTTCCCACTTCCACTGAGGAATCGGAAGTGGTTGCAAGAAACCAGCAACCCTTTGGTGTTCAGCCTTGACTTGCTGACACACCAAGCGCTTAGCCACGAAGCGAGCAATTTCCCGTTTCATACCTTCCCACCAGAAGTGCTGTCGAATATCGCGGTACATCTTTGTCCCTCCTGGATGTACAGAGTAAGCTGAACTGTGTGCCTCCCTCATAAGCTCTTCACGCACATCTCCTTTTGGCACACACACACGGCTACCATATCTCAACGAACCGTCTTCATGGATCAGTAAATCGGTTCGTAGTCCGGCTCCAACCTGTTCCCGAAACTTTTGCAGTCTAGGATCCTGCGATTGTGCCGCTTTAACCTTCTCAAATAAGGACGACTGTACTTACAACTGCATCAATTGTCCCGTAGCATGTGGTAGCACAACCTCCAAGTCAAATCTCTGAAAATCCGCAATGATCTCCCTTTGTGCGGTCAATACCTGAATTGCTGGTAACCGACTTAGCACATCTGGCACGACGTTAACTTTTCCCGGATGGTACTTAAGATCAAGGTCGTAGTCAGCCATCAGCTCCAACCATCTGCGTTGCCTCATGTTCAACTCCTTCTGAGTGAACACATACTTTAAACTCTTGTGATCTGTAAAGACTTCAACTCTCTCGCCCAAAAGGTAGTGTCTCCAAATCTTCAGGGCGAAGATCACGGCTGCAAGCTCTAGGTCATGAGTCGGATAATTCTTCTCATGAGTTTTTAGTTGTCTCGATGCGTAAGCGACGACTTTCCCATTCTGCATCAAAACACATCCCAATCCCTTTCCGGATGCGTCGCTGTGTATCACTAGTCCTCCTGAATTATCTGGTACGGTCAGGATCGGGGCGGTTATCAACTTCTGTTTCAACGTCTCGAAGGCCAATGCACATCCCTCCGTCCAAACAAACGGTACCTCCTTGCGCGTAAGCTTGGTTAACGGCTCTGCCAAACGAGCGAAGTTCTCTACAAATCTCCTGTAGTATCCGGCGAGTCCAAGAAAACTTCTTATCTCCGCAACATTCTTTGGAATAGGCCAATCTCGAACTGCTGTAATCTTCTCGGGATCAACGGCGATTCCATTGCCCGACACAACATGCCCCAGAAACTTCACTTCTTCCAGCCAGAATTCGCACTTACTCATCTTCGCGAATAACTTCTCTTGTCTCAGCGTCTGCAATGCGATCCTTAAATGCTCAGCATGCTCCTCCGGACTCTTCGAGTACACCAGAATATCGTCAATGAATACCACAATAAACTGGTCCAAGAATGGTGAAAAGATCCTGTTCATCAAATCCATGAATATTGCCGGCGCATTAGTCACTCCGAAGGGCATCACCAAATACTCGAAATGTCCATATCGAGTTCGAAACGCCGTCTTGCAAATGTCTTCTGCTTTCACTCGGACCTGATGATATCCTGATCGCAAGTCCAGTTTCGAGAATACCCTCGCACTACTAAGCTGCTCAAAAAGTTCTCCAATGCGAGGGATCGGGTACTTATTCTTAATAGTCACCCGGTTCAATTCTCGATAATCAATGCACATCCTTCTCGTGCCATCCTTCTTCTTTACCAAAAGAACTGGAGCTCCCCAAGGTGAGTTGCTGCTTCGAATCCATCCCTTCTCGAGTAATTCACCAACTTGTTTCTTAACTTCTTCCAATTCCACCGGTGCCATCGGATAATAAGACTTTGATACTGGCGCTGCACCAGGAATAAGGTCAATCGCAAACTCCACATCTCGCTTCGGCGGTAAGCCTGATATATCTTCAAACACATCCATAAAGTCACGAACAACTGCCGGCTCTTCATTACTATTCGCTTCCATTGTCTCAAGAACACTGTTTGTCGTCCTAGCCCTAAACTCGACTGGCCCGACAGAGCTGCTTCCTCCGATGAAAGTAAACTCAGGGTGTCTGGGAATCTGGAAAATTACTTTCCTTGCCCTACAATCAATGTGGGCGTGGAAAGTGCCAAGAAAGTCCATTCCCAAGACTACTTCATAACTGCCCGTATCTATCACCAAGAAATCTGCAAAAAGCTCTCGTCCGCAAACAACAACTGTACAATCTCTACATTCCTTACTAGCTATGATTTTCCCATTCCCAGTGTGTATGTCCTAAAAACTAGACAGGGTCGTGCAGGTAATCGAGTGTGTAGTTATAAATTTGGATGACATAAAACAGTGGGATGCTCCGGAATCAAATAATGCCAATGCGGGAAAACCATGAACGAGCAAAGTACCTGAAACCACTTCTCCTGATGCCTTGGCTTCCTCGGCCGTCAACGTGAAAGCTCGAGCCTGATTTGGTCCTTGAGTCAGCTGTTTCTGCCCTTGGAACGGTCTCTGCGGAGGCTTCTGTATATCATCTCTCGTGCGAAGCTTCGATGGACAGGCACCAACTGCGTGATCGGCTGCCCCACAAACCAGACAAAGTCCCAGTCTTCTTCTGCAATCCTTATGCACGTGCCCAGGTAAGTGGCAGTAGGCACAGGTCATGCTCTTCCTTCGGTCAACGATCACAGGCTTCTTCATGGGTGCTACGCCTCGACGGTCCACTGGAATACCTCTGCGCCCATGATCTCGGTTAGGTACAAATGCAGGCTTCCTGGCCGCAACTGCTGTCTGGTGAAGGTTCCCTTTCGATCCTGATAAACTCTGTTGCTCTCTGGCTGCCGTAAGAACCTGTGAGAAAGTGGTCAAACCCAGGGAGACAATCTGCCTCTGGATTTCCACATCCAAACTGCGCAAGAACCTTCGCGCCATGTCTGCCTCCTTGGCGACTAAGGGTCCAGCGAAACGGCTGAGTCTCGTCCATTCCGCTGCATGTACATCCACAGCTGCTCCATTTTGTCTCAGCCCAATAAATTTCTCCTCCATTTCCTCCCGTGCAGTCCGCGGGAAGAACTTCTCCAAGAAACTTTTAGAGAAATCCGCCCAACTGATTGGCTTGGACAAGCGGGTCTCCTCCACAAGCCACCACTCTCGGGCGTAATCCACCAGCTGAATGTGTACCACATCAACTCTCTTGTCCTCAGGGATCTGTGCCGCAATCAGTAAATTCTCCGTGTCCACTAGCCACTGCTCGGCTGGTAACGGCTCCTCCAGACCAGTGAAAGTAGTAGGACCCAATCGTCTGAAATCTGCCACGGTCCCTACTCGGTCAACTGGCTTCGCTACAGCGGTGTTTACAGACTGCTGAATAGCCTGCAAACCCTCCTGAAATGAATCTGCTTGCTGCTGGATCAGCACAGTTTGCCTCTTCTGATTTTCCAACATCCCACGTATCACTCCTAACATGGCGGCTTCATCCACACGCCTCTGATACGTCTTGAGATTCTTATCTGCCATGGTCCTGAAATCAAAACAAACGACATTAGCATGATGATAGATTCAATATATAGATCAAGGCTAGAACTCCAAGATACTTAAGTAGAGTACTGCATTGTAGCTATGCCGCGGTATCATAGCCGCAATTACTTAACTCCACCCAAGTCGCCTAAGTCCTAGAGATAACAAGAAGTTAGGTTTTTCGAATTGACAATGCAAAGTAAGTTCGCACGTCGACCTGATCCGGAAGAATGATTCAAGGATGGTAAAACGGTCAAGGCGGCTGGACATGTTTCCTAATCACGGGTGTTATGATTCGTGTATCGGGTGTAATACCCAACTACAAAGAATCAACCCAATTAACTTATGCTCTGATACCAAAAGAACCATGTCACGCCCCGCTTCCCAGAGTACGCAAGATTGGGCACGTGACATAGCCAACCATGCTACCTGTGGGTAGGAAATATCCATCCACAGTCACATTACGGTTGTAGAGATATCAAGAAATTAGTTAACTAATCTAATACATGTCCAAATCCATAATAACAAGAATCAATAAACAATAAGTGCGGAAGCGAATGATCCAATACAATAAATAAACAGTACGTCCCATAATGCGGGCTCACATCTGGAAATGAAATGAAATAAATAAACTAAACCCTAAGGAACTCACAGTTCAGCCTGCTGGCTGAAGTACTCCTGCTCGGTCGTCGACAGTGGTACGGAATCTGGGCCATGCAAAACCCAGACGTCAGCGCGTCATGTCATCAAGTATACAGTATAAACATGGTAATAAACAATGCAGGTATGAACATGAATAAAGCAGCACTAAGAAATAACAGAGCAGGGTAATGTGCAAGGGTGACTAAACTGTCCTATCAGGTTTCTACTCTATAGTCTTTGAAATCAATTGATGAATCGTCGATGTAACTCAATAGTATCCCGTGCGTGCCCGGGACCACGGTCAAGGTCCTTGGGGCTGAATCCGAGACGTGCCGCTAAGCAGTAATAGGTAGTAGGATGGATGAGTGATGTCAGCATCATCACTCCCGGACTGGCCAAGCCCGTAAGACTGATCAGAACGAGTATCGAACTGTTGAGTTACAAGTCGGTTTCACCTTTGATTTCCCCATACCCCCAAGTTATGTATGTCAGGTCAGGTATTCAGTAGTCAAGTACTAATGCCAACACAAAATCAGGTAAAAGTAGGTCTGTCTGGATAGACAGCAGGAATGGTCAGGTTTGTCGGCATTAGGCATGAGATCAGGTAATAAGTCAGGTTGTAGTCCACTAGGGTGAGTCAGTATGTATAGGGTGTCATGTCCGGTGTATCAGTACATGTGAATATATCAGGTGTAGCAGGGTCAAGTCAATATGCAATGTAACCGAGTATGTGCTCTCAACAGGTGTACGATCAAATGAGTAACAGCAGCAATAAAGTAATTAACAATAACGGCTCACTTAATCACAATGTTACAAGAATATGGTGCAGTTGTATTATATTAACAGGTTCGAGCACCCTTGAGGTGCAATAATCACTGGGTAGTGCAATATCAATAACAGGAGGTAATAAAGCTATATGTGTACAATTATCGTCCCTTAAGTAGCAAAATGATTAACTGGTAGTTTTGTTATTAGGGTTACAGTGGCAAAATACGGTTTAGGTTACAGTATCGTGATATATATCATATTCCGTCCAACTGAGAAAAGAAACATCACTAGTTAATCTTAACAGGTTTTAAGAGTCAAGCACACCTAATTAGTATAACATAGCATGTAGCAAGTAATACTTGCCTCGACGGTTTCGCAAACCGAAAAGCACGGATGCGGTGTCGGCAGAAAACACGAGACGGGTGCACGGGCCACGGATCGAGTCCCAACGGCGAACAACGGGACCACACGGACCAGGGTACTTCGCTGGAGCGTCGGGTCCAAAAGACGGCACGGTCGGAAATCGGCAAAAGTCAAAAGTAACAACGTTAGCAAACGCGATAAACATGAGCAATCGACCAGCGAGGGGTTTCGCATACAAGGAAAGCTTACAGGGAGATACCAGGGGTAACCCCGGCGGGCTCGACGGCGCTGGAATGCCGGCGAGGCAGTGACGGCGGCTGCGAAGGCCTGAACAGCCACTGGGTTCGCTGGAGAGGGGGTACGACGAGTAGAGGAGGGTGGTGGTCGGCTCTGGTGATCGAGGGGGAAAGGAGGTGGTCGGAGGTGGCGCGGGTGACGTCGACGAGGGTCGATGACGCGTTTCCCGGCGACCCGGGATTGGTGCTAGGGTCGGGCTCGGGTCTGGTGGTGGTCCGGCGAGGGGAGGAGGAAGGCGACGACGAGGTCGGGACGAGGAGGAAGAGAGGGAGTCGCAGGCGTCGTCGGCGACGGGAGGCGGCGTCGACGGCGAGATCTGCGGGCGGGTGATGTCGTCGGGGTTGGGTGCAGGCGCGGAAGAGAGCGGAGGAAGGAGGAAGAGGGTGCGGTAAGGCTGAGGAGGTGTTGACGGCGACGGCGAGGTCGCGGTGGGGGTCGGCGGCGCACGCACGAGGAGCTAGGGTTAAGGCTTGGAGGGTTCTCGTGGGTTTTTCGTGATGGGGAAGAGAAGGAGGCGGCTGCATGAAGAATATATATAGGAGGAGAGAGAGAGAGTTGTTAGAGAGAGAGAGGGAAAGAGAATGGAGAGAGACAGAGAGAGGCGGAGAGAGATAGAGAGGGAAAGGGGGCCCACGAGGGATTTTAATCCCTCGTGATTGGCTGTGAGGTGAAGGAAAATTTAAAAAAAAGATTTTGAAAGGATTTAAAACGATTTAACTGTTAAAGAATATATATATTCGTATATAATTTAGTTTTATGATATTTAATTAAATGGGCCTTTTTGGCGCTAAATGAAACATTTCCAAATCGCGCCCGGGTTGCGCCCAAATGTTCCAAATTCAAATTATAGGATTTTAAGCGGGTTCCAAATTTTGAAAAGAGGTGTTTAATGATTAAAATGCATGCCCCCAAGTCGGACACTTGTACGCGCGCGTAGCCGTCCAAACTTGCCCGTTTAGCCGAACGGGACAAAATCTCAACACGCGGACGCTACCACGCGACCAGTGGCGACGAGTAGGCCAACATGGATATTTTTAATTTCATTTTAGGAGTTAAAATTTGTTATGTGCCAAAATGACTTAACCGGTTAAAATTTTGCAAAAAGCACCAAACAATCAGGATAATTGGAATGAGCAAGATATAACCCTCGACTAGTAATATAAATAGTATTATTGGGCTCGGGTGTTACAGTCTATATGCATCAACCACCAGGTTTTATTGATCTTGTTCATCCCGACCATGTCTGTCGCCTCCGTAAATCCCTCTATGGTCTTAAACAGGCACCCCGTGCCTAGTACCAGCGGTTTGCCGAGTATGTGGCGCGCATTGGGTTCCGCAAGAGTCTGTCAGATACTTCTCTCTTCATTTACTGTCATGGGGGCGACCTAGCATTTCTCTTACTCTATGTGGACGACATCATCCTTACGGATTCGTCAGATGCTCTATTACGGTGGATTATTGCGTCCCTCAACTTCGAGTTCGCCATGACTGACCTGGGCCCACTCCGTTATTTCCTTGGGATCGCGGCAACTCGCACAAAGGATGGTCTCTTTCTGTCACAGAAGAAATATGCCATTGAAATACTTGATCACACCAGCATGGCTAATTGCAAGCCGTGTGTGACTCCAGAGGACACTAAGTCCAAACTTGGCCCCTTTAGTACACCGGTTCAGGACCCATCACTCTACCGTAGCCTTGTCGACGCTCTACAGTACCTCACATTTACCCGGCCTGATCTCTCCTACAGAGTCCAGCAAGTGTGTCTCTACATGCATAATCCTCGGGAGCCTCACTTCAACGCTCTCAAACGCATCTTGCGCTATGTTCGTGGCACAGTGGATCATGGCCCGCTGTTTATATCATAATTTTTCATTATTATATTCCCCATTCTTATTCATTTTACAAGTAAACAGGTGCTTCTGACCCATGTCTGCTACATAGTTGCAAGTTACAGGTTCTCGGAACAAAAACAGTGAAAAAGATAAAAAGACGATACAAAAGTGAGACTACGACCAACAAATGGAAGAATCTTGATCAAGCCTACAGTTTGAAGACTAAACGAAGATCAATGTACGATTTCATAAAGAACAAAGGCAGCGCAAGGTTCAAGACTTCGTCACGAAGTAAGCGGTAAAAGTCCACGACTTTATTCACTGTGGAAATCTGGAAGAAATATAGAAGACAAACTGAGAAACCAAGTAAAGAAACAAGAAGCAGAATGTAACCAGAAGCAACCAGGAAAATTTCAGCCAACAAGACCCCTAAATGGCCGCGGAACCGCGGCCAAACCTGGCTCTTGGCCGCGGTTCCGCGGCCGTGTTGAACCCGTGTCGGTGCAAAAATCTTTATGGCGCTGGCGGTGCGTTGACTAGTTCTTTTCTTAAGGGGTAAACTTGTAATTGCAGATATGACGCGATTGTAACCTTAGGGTTTCGATGTTCTATAAATAGAAACCCTAAAACCTGTTTTAGGTTATGCCTCTTCTTGTGCCTCATTGTAAATCTCAAAATTCAGAATTCAATTCCTGTAAAAGTTGGAAGAGAGCATCAAATAAAAATTAGGAGTAAGTTTTCTTTTCATTGCCCTAATTAAATTTTATTTCCATGCCCTAGATAATTTCTTATTTGCCCTAGTTAGATCTTTCATTCTCTGCTCTAGTTAGATAGTTAGAAAATGTTTATCAATTCCCTAATGGGTGAGTAGTCTCCTCACTTGTTAGGGTTAGATTTAGGTAAAGCTTAAGAGATGAAGATCTCTCACCCCTTTCTTGCCCATCACATGTTTTTATAGGACTCTATGCATACATGCACACACCACTCCCTACGGCACCCTATTCCACGAGGTAGCGGTGATACCGTGGTATAAAGGATCGGTTGAGCGTGTTTTCCATAGAGGTTAGGGTAAAAATTAAGAAAGGAAGGAAAAGAACCTAGAGGAAGAAACACTCCACTTTATAAATTATTACCATAACACCTAATAGATCTTAATTTGGGCATAGAAAGCTGTGAGGAATATTGACTTTCCAAACCTAACCTAAACCTAACCCTAGCAAGATTTTAGTTTAGATCAACTTAGTTTTTAGATATATATAATCAATCCGACAACAATCGGAATTAACTCGTTAGAACAACTTGAGAATACAAAAAATCCGTGTGGACCGACCCGTACTCACCGGCTAGCTACCAAGCGATGCCGTTCGTGATTGCTGTTATAAAATATTTTTGATTCATCTTTTAAAAGCGCAAGCACGCTAAATCACTTAAAATCAAAATCAAATGGCGCCGTTGCCGGGGATGGCGTGTTATTTTCTTTTTGTAATTTCGGGTTAATATAAAATTGAAAAATCATAAAAACTGAAAAATATAAAAATATATAAAAAAGTTATCATCTTGTTATTTTGTGAAGGGTATTTTCGTTTGAATTGTGCAGGATCGAAGAAAAAATTCAGATCTGGAAAAATCCATAGAGCGAAACAGAAAACAGAAAATCTAAACAAGCATAGGACAATTAAAACAGAGAAACAGAAGAGATTTTGGGGTCTGAGCAGTCAAGTCAACCGCGGAACCGCCGCATTGACCCACTTTTGACCGCGGAACCGCCGCGTGGTGGTGACGTCATCAATTGAAATTTTTTCTGTGAGCTTCCTTTCTGTAAGTCCATGTCACGCACCCCACGAACTTACGGGGAGGCGGAATATATGAAAAACGATTATCAAAGCTTCGTAACACGGACTTGAGCGTATGAATCTTTTCTAAACCGTTACTAGCTATCTACTAGAGGTTTAACTACTCGGATTCGAAGTTATACCTCATGTTACATGTCCTTCGGGTCTTCATCGTTGTCCTCCACTCCTCGTAGGCTCCTTGGAACATCGGCACCTCAACGGCCTTCTCGAATCAAAGACGATCCACCCGAGAGCTCTTTGTCCAAGCTTGATCTCTAACTTGAGATAACTAGATTGCTCAAATTGCTAATCTAAGCTACCTAGATGATATAAAATGAGGTTATGGATGTATTAGTCTATCTAATCCTTGATCTCAACACATGAGAGGGGAGGATTAGGGTTTCAAGAGAGGATGAGCTTGAGGAGAGAGAAGGTGATGATGAGAATGAGAATGAATAATGAACTCATATGAATATAACAACCATAACAATTAATCAAATAAATAATATAAATGATTAATCATCATGGTTGATGCATTCATCTTGTGTGATTCATCATATGACTCATTAACTCATTAATGAATCATTTAATACAAAGGATGAATCACACAAATGAGTCATTAAGCAATTAATACTCATGCCACCTTAACCCCTTAGTCACCACTCTTCTAGAAGCTTCCCGGAAAATTACGAGAACGGCCCTCCAATCCATGAAAACACGGAAAAACTTTAGACTGTATAAATCCAATAACCCGATACTACAATCTGGCTTAAACCAAAGCCGGCTAGTAAAAAATGTCTGAACGTCGTACGTGCGTTTAAACGTGTATGCGTCCGAACCCTTGTCGTAAAACCATACGACCTTTATATCGTTTCGTCTGGAGCAGGAAAACTCTCTGTGTGGGACTCTAAAGACTCGACACTACGCTTGCAGTGGGTTTAACCACAGACCACAAGCAGCACTAGCTGTACGTAACGGTCCCCAGGTAGATGTCGATAAGAAGGCCGATGAGGAAACCATCCGAACTCCTACTGAGCCTATCCGTGACAATATCCGTGCAGTTCGGTCTGTTCGTCTAAGAGTATCGCATGTATGGTCTAGGGAGGTGGAGAACGTCAGACCCCTAATAACCGTACAAGTCGTGCCGGTATGGCTCATGACCATTTGAGAACCTACTGATCAGTCCACCAGTAATTCTCCATCAGCCCTGGCCAGGGACTTATGGTAATGACCAACCAATCATAGTGCGATATCAATTCCCTATGCCGGGAGAGACGAATCCCTAACAGTCGCTCACTGCCTCCATGTGGCTCGGGACTGTACCCAACTAAAACCTGTTTGCGCGACTCCTTTGAGCCGTGGTAGGGTAGTAATCAAAGCACAGTAGGAACTCGCACGAGACAAATGAAGACCCTAAGTCAACAGACTATCTGCACACATGTCACCTGAGAACTGCTATCTGACGTTAGGTATAATACCATCCAGTCAGTTCTCCTGCGAGTCCTGTCCGGTGTACCCGTAACCTAACGAGCACCTGTATACTATCTCCAGTACGACGTACTGATGGCTGTGGGATAGATCATCTCCCTAACTGGGATGAGAAGCGTACACACTAGTCTACTCTGGAGTATCGATGCCCTGCCCCGATAATTCTACGACTAGGAACTAGTATAGGATGTTGCTTATAGACTACCCAGCCCCCACTAGTGTGACTGCCATTATAACGCTGGTAATCAAGCAAAGAACCTATGGGCTCTACTAATATGTATAATTGATACGTAAAAAGAAACATATGCATATATTAAAGTAGACACAAACCAAGTAGCATACTACCATGTTTAGCAAGATTGTATATACAACTGTGAATATCCCAAGCTTCCATTAAGTAATATACATGCAAGTATGATACAATAATGACCCCTAGGGCATATACACTAACAATCTCCCACTTGCACTAGGGCCATGAGCTGGCATATCGTAGACCTATCATCTCGAATAGCCTCTCGAGCTGCGTCTGAGGAATGGACTTTGTGAATGGATCGGCAATATTATTCTCCGTCCCTACTCTTTTCACCTTGATCTCCCGGAGATCTACGATCTCCCTGATCAGGTGAACCACCTGAAGTTCTGTGAGGAACTTCTTCGTCCAGACAGCTTCTTTTGCGGCATCGCAAGCAGCTATGTACTCCACTTCCATCGTTGAGTCAGCAACGGTCTCCTGTTTGGAACTCTTCCAACAGACCGCCCCTCCATTGAGGGTAAAGACATAACCCGACATGGATTTGGAGTCATCCTTGTCACTCTGGAAGCCGGAGTCGGCAAAGGCCTCAATCTGGAGGCCTTTTCCGCCATACACCAAGAACATATCCTTAGTCCTCCTCAGATACTTGAGAATGTTCTTTACGGCTATCCAGTGCTTCTCCCCTGGGTTTGCTTGATACCGGCTTACTACGCTCAATGCGCAGGGTATAATCGACATGCTATCCCTTTCCAAACCAGTCTTGGGAGACATCTCTTTGGAGAGGGTGATTCCGTGACAAGCCGGTAGGTTACCGCGCTTAGAATCTTCCATACTGAATCTTTTCAATATGGTATCTATGTACCTGGACTGCGAAAGTCCCAACATCCTTTTTGATCTATCACGATAGATTTGGATCCCCAGAATGTAGGTGGCATCACCCAGGTCTTTCATGGAGAATTTATGTGACAAGAATCCCTTGACTGACTGTAACATAGGAATATTATTTCCTATTAGGAGAATGTCATCCACGTACAAGACGAGGAATACTACAGTTCTCCCTACAATCTTACTGTATATGTATGGTTCATCTGGATTTTTGATAAAGTCAAATTCTTTGACAGCATCATCAAAACAGATGTTCCAACTCCGCGATGCCTGATTTAGTCCATAAATGGACTTAAGCAGCTTGCATACTTTACCGCTACTCCCACTCTGAATGAATCCTTCTGGCTGATCTATATAGACGCACTCTTCCAAATTACCATTTAGAAAAGCCGTCTTTACGTCTATCTGCCAGATCTCATAATCGTGGAAGGCAACAATAGCAAGAAGGACCCGAATGGATTTTAGCATAGCCACTGGAGAAAAGGTTTCGTCATAGTCCAAACCAGATCTTTGACGCAAACCCTTTGCAACAAGTCTAGCTTTATAGGTTTCAACCTGTCCATCTACACCAATCTTCCTTCTGAAGATCCATTTGCATCCTACGGGTTTTACCCCATCTGGAGCAATGTCTAAAGTCCATACTTTGTTAGTGTACATGGACTCCATTTCGGTCCACATTGCTTCCAGCCATTTTACAGAGTCACCGCTCTGAATGGCTTGCTGGAAGCTAGTAGGCTCTTCATAGTCAATAGTGCAATCCTCTCTATCCCCGTCTATGAGAAAACCGTAGTATCTCTCGGGTGGATGAGACTGCCTACTAGTTCTGCGGAGTGGCATCGGAATGTCCCTTTCTTCTGAAATCTCTGGTTCTACCATACTTTCAGTAGTAGCTTGTGGTTCTGGAATTTCTTCCAGTTCTATTTCGCTCCCACTTGTTTCCTTTTCTAAAAACTGATATTCTAGAAAATGGGTATTACGAGAAACAAAAACCTTTTGTTCCTCTGCGTAATAGAATAGATACCCCTCGGAGTTTTTTGGATATCCCACAAACTTACATAGTACTGATCGTGCCTCGAGTTTGTCCGCATGCTGCTTTTTAACATAAGTCGGACATCCCCAAATCTTTAGATACTGAAGATAGGGTTTCTTCCCACTCCACATCTGATATGGTGTGGTAGGCACAGTTTTGGTAGGAACCTGGTTCAAAAGATATGCAGCTGATTCTAGTGCGTATCCCCAGAATGATCGCGGTAACTCAGCGTTACTCATCATGGAACGAACCATATCCAATAGGGTTCGATTCCTTCTTTCCGATACACCGTTATGTTGTGGTGTGTATGGAGGAGTAAGCTGAGAAAGAATTCCATTCTCTTTTAAGTAACCCAGGAACTCGGCACTTAAGTATTCACCACCTCGATCAGATCTCGGTGTCTTTATACTCTTGCCTGTTTGTTTTTCAACTTCATTTTTGTATTCTTGGAATTTCTCAAAGGCCTCGGATTTATGTTTCATTAAGAGGACATATCCATACCTAGAGAAATCATCCGTAAAAGTAATGAAGTAGGAATAACCACCTCGCGCATGTGTAGACATTGGACCGCACACGTTACTGTGTACGAGTCCCAAGAGCTCGCTTGCTCTTACTCCGTATCCAGTGAACGGAGTCTTTGCCATCTTTCCTTTGAGACAAGATTCACAAGTAGCATAAGATTGATATTCGAACGGATTCAAATATCTTTCTCTATGTAACTTAGTTAACCTTCTCTCATTGATGTGACCTAGTCTACAATGCTATAAGAAAGCCTGATTTATTTCTGGAGACTTTTTTTAAGTGTGTTCTGGACATTGAAAACTTAAGCTTGACTTAATACGTATATGCTGTTATCTAATGTACCGGACCCAATCAGAACTTGATTTAGGTGGATGTGAACTACATCGCTTACGAATGTAAAATTATATCCCTCTCTCGAAAGTGAGGACACTGATATGATATTACAAGTCATACTAGGTACGTACAGACAGTTACGTAGAATCAATATCTGCCCACTTGTCAAACCTAGGCGATATTCTCCCACAGATTCAGCGTCCACGCTCATTCCGTTTGCAACTCTGAGAGACCAATCACCTGCCTTTATAACTCTACGGTTTCTCAAAGCATGTAATGAATTACAGATATGAGATCATGCTCCGGTATCTAGTACCCAAGAAGTAGAGTTAATTGACAAACAGTTCTCAATTACTAACACACTTAAGGCTGAAGCCACAACATGCTTCGTATCCTGGCTACTGGCTTCCAAAGCCTTGTAATTTTTCTGCTTATGCCCAATCCCATAACAATAGGAACGTCCCTCAATAGGGTGGTCCAGTTTGTCATAGGCAACAGACATCTGGACAGACCTTTGCCAGTCATATAAGTCAGATTCAGTCAATTTGTTATCTAGATGTAACCTAGTCGTAGTCACAAGGTCGCTGCAATTAAGAGAGAGAGAGAAAACACTTTAGCATGATGCTCTTGCAAGTTTAGAATGGTTTTTAATTTATCTAAACAGGATGGCTCCCACTGTTTCTCGAATCCCTCCTCAAACCATAAAAGAAGAATTAGCCAAGACTATTCTCACCGTACAATTCTTGCTTAACCGTTCAGCCAAGTCAGTGTCAATACTTCGAGGGAGGTTTTCCAACGCTTTCGCGAAATTCCTTAATTAAATAACCTCTTTTCTCTGGGGGCGTAGCCCCGCTGACACCTTTCTAGGCACCTACTTGGTTTATAGCATTGATCGTTAAGTGACGAATCTCCTGATAAGTAGTATATATTCACAGTAGGATCGGGATCCAAAATATCATCGTATGATAATGTTGAAGGAATCCTACCAACATTCATCAAACTCCAAAATAGTATGCTTCTCTCTGCAAATTTCAGTTTCTTTAGAAATTCCCGATGTGGATTTTTGCCCCATGCTCTTATGACTTTGACTAAGGGCCAAATATGTCATAAGTCACATGTCAAGTTCTACCCGTCATTATCCAGGTTAATTTGAACCCATCCGTATATACTCTTGACTTAGGGCCAAGAAAAGTAATACGACTGTCCCAAACCAACGCATCTATCTATGCAAACAAATGAATACCCCAGCAGCTACCAAACACTATGTTTTGACTAAAGGCCAAATATACATAGCTTGAATACTACTGAATACCCAAATGAAATGACAGAGGGCTACGAATGGTTTTGGCAAAACCGTGAACGTAGTGAACTTGATATAATCGAAGGAACCTGATACTTTTTAAAAGGAGTGGTTAAAGCTCCGTAATTTTAAAAATTCTGATCTTTTAAAATAACTGAGTGGTTTCTTTTAAATTTGTTCCAACGATTAAACTATGGTTTATTTTCTTTGCATTATAATAATGCGTCTCATCTTTTATCCTATCATTGCAGAAAACAACAAAAATACCACATCCTCTTATACCATCTGCATTCGCCACGGGGTCTCGTCATCACCCGTTAGGTTACTTAACTAAAGACAGAGCGGGGGCTGGGCTAGCGCGGGTGTAAAACATAAGTGACGTCTAATAGCTATTTATATATAGATATTGTATATTTGTCAAACGCAATAATAAGCATTCCAGATCAAAGATGAACTTTATTGGATTTACTAGCAATCCGCGTTTGCTTTGAGCCTGCAACAAAAGACGGATTACACAGTTGTGATGAATAGCCATTACCCGACCCCAGACCCCTACGGGTACGGCAAACTACCCGCCAAGTACCCGAAGTGAAGCGGTCTCCCTCAACAACGTGAGTAGGCCACTAAACACTTCGAAATACCCGGTAGTTTGTGCACCCCACCTTGGGTCTATCCTAGGAGCAAAAACAGTAAAAAGAAATAATACAACGGTGGCTACAACCGCAACCTGGATGTGCCCCGCAAAATAATATTACAACTTATTACAATTACATCGAATGAATTAATACAATAACCCATCACAAAACCCCGGCTAATCATCACGACATTACAATCAAGTTCATTTACACAAACAGTAAACATTACAGAAATGTGCAACCCCCTGCCAACCGACATACTAGCAGTTAGGGGAGGTTTACGAACACATTAAACATTACAGATAATTACCCGATTAGCAATTAATTCAGAACATCGATCGACTACCTTTATCCGTGTCTACCCGCAAAAGCAAACCTGTACTGAAGTAACCTGGGCAGAAACAGAATGTACTGGAAAACAAAAAACCATAAAAATGAATAACAGAGGAAATCCGAGTCAACGCCGAGTTGACTCCGCGGCGGATCCGCGGCCAAAAGCACCATTAGGCCGCGGATCCGCGGCGGTTTTGTCGTTTTGTGGGCTCGTATTTTCTCAGTATTCATATAATTCCCTGCTGTGAATTTTAAGGTATATTAAATATTTTTTATGATACTTTTAAAATTAACAGAAACTTAGGGTTCCGGAGTTTTTGTTTTCGTGTTTTACGTCGATCGAACTTCTAATTAGTTGCTAACAAGCTAGTAATGGTTTAGTTGGCTCTGATACCATTGTAAGTCCATGTCACGCACTCCACGAACTTGCGAGGAGGCGGAATATATGAAAAACGATTATCAAAGTTTCGTAACACGGACTTGAGCGCATGAATCTTTTCTAAACCGTTACTAGCTATCTACTAGAGGTTTAACTACTCGGATTCGAAGTTATACCTCACGTTACATGTCCTTCGGGTCTTCATCGCTGTCCTCCACTCCTCGTAGGTTCCTTAGAACATCGGCACCTCAACGGCCCTCTCGAATCAAAGACGATCCACCCGAGAGCTCTTTGTCCAAGCTTGATCTCTAACTTGAGATAACTAGATTGCTCAAATTGCTAATCTAAGCTACCTAGATGATATAGAATGAGATTATGGATGTATTAGTCTATCTAATCCTTGATCTTAACACATGAGAGGGGAGGATTAGGGTTTCAAGAGAGGATGAGCTTGAGGAGAGAGAAGGTGATGATGAGAATGAGAATGAATAATGAACTCATATGAATATATCAACCATAACAATTAATCAAATAAATAATATAAATGATTAATCATCATAGTTGATGCATTCATCTTGTGTGATTCATCATATGACTCATTAACTCATTAATGAATCATTTAATACAAAGGATGAATCACACAAATGAGTCATTAAGCAATTAATGCTCATGCCACTTTAACCCCTTAGTCACCACTCTTCTAGAAGCTTCCCGGAAAATTACGAGAACGCCCCTCCAATCCGTGAAAACACGGAAAAACTTTAGACTGTATAAATCCAATAACCCGATACTAGAATCGGGGTTAAACCAAAGCCGGCTAGTAAAAACTGTCCGAACGTCGTACGTGCGTTTAAACGCGTATGAGTCCGAACCCTTGTCGTAAAACCATACGACTTCTATATCGTTTCTCCTGGAGCAGGAAAACTCTCTGTGTAGGACTCTAAAGACTCGACACTACGCTGGCAGTGGGTTTAACCACAGACCGCAAGCGGCACTAGCTGTACGTAACGGTCCCCAGGTAGATGTCGATAAGAAGGCCGATGAGGAAACCATCCGAACTCCTACTAAGCCTGTCTGTGACAATATCCGTGCAGTCCGGTCTGTTCGTCTAAGAGTATCGCATGTATGGTCTAGGGAGGTGGAGAACGTCAGACCTCTAATAATCGTACAAGTCGTGCCGGTATGGCTCATGACCATTTGAGAATCTACTGATCAGTCCACCTGTAATTCTCCATCAGCCCTGGCCAGGGACTTATGGTAATGACCAACCAATCACAGTGCGATATCAACTCCCTATACCGAGAGAGACGAATCCCTAACAGTCGCTCACTACCTCCATGTAGCTCGGGACTGTACCCAACTGAAACCTGTTTGCACGACTCCTTTGAGCCATGGTAGGGTAGTAATCAAAGCACAGTGGGAACTCACACGAGACAAATGACGGCCCTAAGTCAACAGACTATCTGCACACATGTCACCTGAGAACTGCTATCTGACGTTAGGTATAATACCATCCAGTCAGTTCTCCTGCGAGTCATGTCCGGTGTACCCGTAACCTAACGAGCACCTGTATACTATCTCCAGTACGACGTACTGATGGCTGTAGGATAGACCATCTCCTTAACTGGGATGAGAAGCGTACACACTAGTCTACTCTGGAGTATTGATGCCCTGTCTCGATAATCCTACGACTAGGGACTAGTATAGGATGTTGCTTATAGAGTACCCAGCCCCCACTAGTGTGACTGCCATCACAACGCTGGTAATCAAGCAAAGAACCTATGGGCTCTACTAATATGTATAATTAATACGTAACAAGAAACATATGCACATATTAAAGTAGACACAAACCAAGTAGTATACTACCATGTTTAGCAAGATTGTATATACAACTGTGAATATCCCAAGCTTCCATTAAGTAATATACATGCAAGTATGATACAATAATGGCCCCTAGGGCATATACACTAACACTTTCTTCTTCTGCAACCCCAATATCTTCTCTGTAAAAATTTCCTGCAGGATTCTTTGCGCCAAATTTTTTTCCCCCTTCCAATAATTAATCTTGTGCAGGATTCTTTGCGCCGCGCTAAAAAAAATTGTTTGCAAGCGATTGTGTTTACTGCTTTGCATATTTTAACTGACTTTAAGGGGCTTGAACACCAACCAGATTGGGTGGGGATTTCATTACCCTTCCCAGGACCCCAAAAATCATATAAGGCATATTGCATTGTCCATCAATTAATTAAAAAAAGATTAGACTTAGCCCAAAGGACTTCGCGCTCAATAGGACAAACGAATAGTTGTAAGCATCGACCGTTGATCCTAACCTGACTTTGTGGTGCCTAGGCTATACAGGTAGTGAAAGGTAACTTTAAAAGTCTCGTCTCACGGTGATTCGTGAGCGGATCCCTCCTTTCTCTACTTGTGCTTACCTGGCCACAATTGGCGGTGAAGAGGCGGTTTGAGGTCCTATTTCTTGCCCTTTGGAACAGTTAGGAGCTGTCTAGCTGACCTAGGTGACCCTAGATCTAGGCCTGATTGTGCATTTGTGGTTGATTGAACGTGTGTCTAAGCCTTTTATCGAAAATCTTTTTTGCAAAAAGCTCCACATAAAAAAAACACAAAAAGAAAAAGAAAGGAAATTTTTTTTTACAAAAACTTGCAACTTGTCGCTAAGAATTCTGTGCACCCCACGTGCACCCCACATTCTTTTTCTTCTCCTTTCTTACATCATGGGTACCCCACCTCCCAAAACTCTTGCCGAACTTTGGTACCCTCATCCAAACATTACTTCCTACGCGAATTGTTTTGGTCAAATTATGGACGACCCCTCCATGCCCAAAATTTCTTTGAAAGATCAAATAGAAGCGTCTAGGAGAAATAGTTCGACTCCACAATTCAATTTGTATCAATCATTTCAACCTTCACCATCTTCTTACGTTGATACTACTTTTTCAAGTCCTGTTGTAACTCCGAAACCCATGTCTATAGCTGAACATATTGAAAAATCTCGTAACCGATCTTTCACTCCTTTCAACACTTCTAGTTCTTAGGATCAACAAGTCCATTCACCTTTTTATCCAAATGTTGATCCTACTTCTGTCCAACCATTCAATTCCTACCAGTCCTACCCGACTTTCACACCTTCCCTAGACATTAATTCTACACAACCATTTGAGAGTTTCACGTATCTAAACAACTTTGAATCTTTTACTGAAACCCCTTCACAACCGACGTCTAGTCTAGAACAGTCGTTAGAAGCTTATATGGTAGCGACAAACCAAATGATGAGGAATGTGGATGCGTTTATGGCCGCCCTTAGACAACCTAGTGACCCGGTACCTAGTTTCCAACTAGCTCCAAAAATTCCAATGTATAATGAGGCGGCTGGACAGATTAAGAATTTGGGTGGAGAGAGTGAGTTCTACACACTTCCAAATCAAACCTACCCATACCCAATTGAATCCCACAACTCCGGTTTTCAAACAAGTGTCCCAAATAATTCACCAGTTAAAGATAAAACGTGTAATGAGTTGTGCGACTTTGTAGTGTTTGATTTGCCAGATTGTGAAGAGCTCTTTTCGAATGAAACCGCCACCAATCGAACCTTTTGATCTCTACACCTCCAATCTAGAACCTGAATTGATAAATATCCATACTTTTGATGAGGTGTCAGAAAAAATTGATTTTCACTTGATTGAGGATATTGACGCGGGGAATATTTTGGATGATGAACCCGTAGATTTGACTGAAATTTTATCTCCAATTCATCATCCCGAATTATTAAATGTTTCTTCCAAACTTCATATGCGTCTTGATTTTGATGATAATTGCATGGATGGGATAACTTTTGAGGAAAATTATGAGGATAGTATTGAGGAGAGTATTGAGGATGAACCATTTTTGTTTGATGTGTCGGATTTTCCAATTCATCCTCCTGAACCTTTAACTGTTATACTTCCTAAATCACCCTCCCTCATTTCCATCGTTCCGACCACACAAAAGATCACACAGGAGGACTGTGAGCTTGAAAAATTTCTGTTCGATCACAGCAGTTTGGACGCCACTAGTGCGTTCCTCTTTGAATCTGACACAGTTCTCACAGACGATAACGATTACGAGTGTTTCACTTTTTTGGAGGATTTTGAAGAATCACCGCCCGAGTTTGAGTCCTTTGAATTTCAGATGAGTTGGTTGAACCATCAGACTCGGTTGCTTATAGTCATTTCGAACCATTGATGGAATCCTTCAAGTTCGAGACAGATTACTTAGGTGAGAATAAGACTATCCCTAAATCACTCCATTTCGGCCTTCCTATCGTTTCGACCATGCAAAAATCCGTCGCGTTTCCATTTTCAATGGATGGTTTACCAAGTTCTACGTACCCATGTTTTCTTGCGAATCTTGAGGGATTTGACCCCATTTCTCGACGGGTTAATAGATTAGCACAATCGCTTTTAACACATCGGTCATCACAAATTGCGCTAATTTATTCACTCAATTTACACCCTCAAGTTCGTGCTACACTTCTTTCTCTTTTCCGCCATTCTTCTCCTCCACCGAGACCATATTCCACTTTTTTTCCCATACAGTCTCGTGTGTTTCTCAACTCCTTTTTCTACACTCCATTCTTTCACCAACCCTACTATTATCACGATAGAATTTTTGAATGGTTGGTGCTAACCATTGGTCTATGTAAGGCCATGTATAGTTTGATTTTTCTCCTCCCTAACTCTGAACTTTAACGCTTAAAACAGTGGAAACACTGTTTTACTTAAGTTTGGGGAGGCCTTTTTGTATATATTTTTTTGTTTTGTTTTTATTTTAACAATAAAAAAAATTTGTAAAAAAATAAACAGGGGAGTGCCGACATTTTGACCCTCTTGGTGTAGCCTGACAGTGAGGACACTGTCAAGTTTAAGTTTAGGGGTATGCTCGGTAAGTCTTCTTCCTTCGCATTCATGTGTAAATTTTTGCATTTGCATACTTATTTTAAAACCCATAAAAAATTGAAAATTTGAAAAATTATAAAAATTGAAAAGTTCAATTTTGGCCATATTTGACTTAAGTTTGACAAGACGGTTGACTAGCTAGGAAAAACTAGATCCTAAAATTAGTAAATTAAAAACCCTAAAAATAACCTTCCTTAAAATTTAACAGTAGAAAGTATATGTCTTTGTAGTTTATTTAGAAATAGGCAAATTTCGAGTTGACTTCTTGGGCTAAGTTAAAACAAGGGAAAAGTATTGATATTTTTATTGAAGTATAAGTTTGAAAAATAATTCCTAAACTTAAGTCTAAATTCTGAAAATATATACCCTACAAATTGCACAAACACGAACCTTGAAACTTGGAATAGTATAAGAGACCTTGAAATGCTCTTGTCTAAAGTCCTTAGTATGAAGGAATATAAAATAAAAATAAAAGTTTGAATAAAGAGATAAAAAAAATGAACACTGGTTTTTGTAATTACTTAAGGCTGCATTAATAGAAAAAAAAATTTAGCGTGGGTGCTTTATCACCCAGTGCCTTAAACCAACTGGTTTGGGAGTCACTGTTAAAGCCTTAAGTGTTATAAGACTAGGAATTACGCTTTAATGTGCAAACATATTTTGTAATCGGTTGTTGGTATCTCAAGAAGTATTAACGGTCACATGAAGAATGTGTGAGCAATTTCATCTAAAAATTCACCAACTGAAAAGTACTTTGGACGATAGACAAGAGTATAATAGCTTGATTTGAATTTCCAAGTGTAGGGGTGATATACACACACACGTAGGGGTATGTGATTGGGGTTTAGATAAGAGATAGGAATGAAAAATAGGACTTATATCTTTAATAGAGATGATAAAAATTCCTAAGTTGAGATGGAACCCTAGAAGGAAAACTTGAAAGATGCCAAAAGTTAAGTAAATTCACAAGAATATATATAATTTTAAGTTAAATGATAAGGAAGCGTGAAAAATACGGGTGGATAATTTATAAGTCAAAAATAATAGAGTTTCTTGTTAGAAAACCTAATTGGAGAATGAAAGTCAATAGGCCGAATTGATAGGATTTTGTGGGTAGTATCCGCTGAAAACCCTCAGGAGACAACACTCCTCTTACTAGGGACACCTAGAGGTTTAACGGCTTGTTGCACGAGCTCATTGCAATCGCGTTTTCCTGCGAAAATGAGGCTAGGTCTTTTTCGAGAATAAAACTAGGTTTGCTCGAGGACGAGCAAAAGATAAGTTTGGGGGTATTTGTTCATATCATAATTTTACATTATTATATTCCCCTTTCTTATTCATTTTACAAGTAAACAAGTGCTTTTGACCCATTTCTGCTACATAGTTGCAGGTTACAGGTTCTCGGAACAAAAACAGTAAAAAAGATAAAAAGACGATACAAAAGTGAGATTACGACCAACAAATGGAAGAATCTTGATCAAGCCTACAGTTTGAAGACTAAACGAAGATCAATGTACGATTTCACAAAGAACAAAGGCAGCGCAAGGTTCAAGACTTCGTCATGAAGTAAGCGGTAAAAGTCCATGACTTTATTCACTGTGGAAATCTGGAAGAAATATAGAAGACAAACTGAGAAACCAAGTAAAGAAACAAGAAGCAGAATGTAACCAGAAGCAACCAGGAAAATTTCAGCCAACAAGACCCTTAAATGGCCTCGGAACCGCAGCCAAACCTGGCTTTTGGCCGCGGTTCCGCGGCCGTGTTGAACCCGTGTCGGTGCAAAAATCTTTGTGGCGCTGGCGGTGCGTTGACTAGTTCTTTTTTTAGGGGGTAAACTTGTAATTGCAGATATGACGCGATTATAACCCTAAGGTTTCTATGTTCTATAAATAGAAACCCTAAAACCTGTTTTAGGTTATGCCTCTTCTTGTGCCTCATTGTAAATCTCAAAATTCAGAATTCAATTCCTGTAAAAGTTGGAAGAGAGCATCAAATAAAAATTAGGAGTAAGTTTTTTTTCATTGCCCTGGTTAAATTTTATTTCCATACCCTAGGTAATTTCTTATCTGCCCTAATTAGATCTTTCATTATCTGCCCTAGTTAGATAGTTAGAAAATGTTTATCAATTCCCTAATGAGTGAGCAGTCTCCTCACTTGTTAGGGTTAGATTTGGGGAAGGCTTGAGAGATGAAGATCCCTCACCCCTTTCTTGCCCATCACACGTTTTTATAGGACTCCATGCATATATGCACACACCGCTCCCTACGGCACCCTATCCCACGAGGTAACGGTGATACCGTAGTATAAACGACTGGTTGCGCTTGTTTTCCATGGAGGTTAGGGTAAGGATTAAGAAAGGAAGGACAAGAACCTAGAGGAAGAAACACCGTTTCTTCCCGATGGTACTAATCCACTTTATTAATTATTACCATAACACCTCATAGATCTTAAACAGGGCATAGAAAGTGGTGAGGAATATTGACTTTCCAAACTTAAGCTAAACCTAACCCTAGCAAGATTTAGATCAACATAGTTTTAAGATTTAATCAATCCGACAACAATCGGAATTAACTCGTTAGAACAAATCGAGAATACACAAAATCCCTGTGGACCGACCCGTACTCACCGGCTAGCTACCAAGCGACGCCGTTCTTGATTGCAGTTATAACAAATTCTTTGATAAATCACCTGCACCTATATCCGTCCACCACTACCGGACTAACTGCTTACTCTGATGCGGATTGGAGTGGGTGCCCCGACACACGCCGCTCTACCTCTGGTTACTGTGTGTTCTTGGGTGATAATCTTCTCTCTTGGTCCTTAAAGCGTCAAGCTACTGTCTCTCGCTTCAGTGCCGAAGCCGAATATCGTGGGGTTGCCAATGCCGTTGCTGAGACTTGTTGGCTCCGCAACCTACTTTTGGAACTTCATTGTCCACTTACTCATGTGAACCTTGTATATTGTGACAATGTTAGTGCTGTCTACCTATCCACTAATCCGGTGCAACACCAGCGTACAAAACATATTGAGATCGATATTCACTTTGTTCGTGAAAAAGTAGCATTGGGCCACGTCCGGGTTCACCACGTCCCTTCCAGCTCACAATATGCCGACATCTTCACCAAGGGACTTCCTACTTCACTTTTCACTGATTTTCGCTCCAGCCTGAGCGTCCGACCTCCTCCCGCTCCGCCTGCAGGGGTGTGATAATAGAAAATATATGTTGATATTTCATTACTAATGAGGTAGCTATAATTAAGCTATACTCTTGTTAAATAGGAGAGATTATCTTCTGAGTATCCGGCTATACATGTAAATAGGAGAGATTATCTCCTAAATATCCTCCCGTATATCTCTTATACATTTATAATTATAAATGAATACAAGGTTAATCCCCAAGGGGAATTCACCAATCTTCAATGCAAACATGGGTTCAAGTCTCGGTTAATTCCGGCTACATGTTTGGGAGATATACGCGTTTTGTATCGCTGCATATAACAGATCAGAATCTTTTTAGCCCAGAAAAATGTTTTTAAAATACAGCTTGCGATACTTTCCGTCGGTTTTCAGGTCTCGAAAATAATTAGGAACTTGTAAGTCTTTCGGTCAAGTTATCTAAACAACATGGTTTCATGTGATTTGGATTTCTGAAACTCTAGTTATGGTTATGTTAACACAAGAGTTTAAAATAAATTCCTTATTTTTGGGACAGCAACTATGAGGTGTTTTGCAAAGCATATATCAGGTCGTTCTTTACGTTTCTGAGTCACCAATTATATAGGAAAGTCATGGGTCTGCCAATTAGGTATCCATACATCTAAGATTTGTCAAAAACTGAGTTTTTTAACTCGACTTATGTCATTTTTAAAAACAGTGCGCAATCAAGACATATTCTTTCCAAATTCGACACATTATATATTTAAAAAGACAGAATTTATCCGTCAATTTTTAGGAAAACTTTAAAATTAAGAAAATCTAGATCATTTGATCTAGTTGTCGAAAACACTTGAAAATGCTTAGTTTGGGGATCAGAAGACAGAGTTATAGGTCTTCGAAGGAGACCATTAAAAACAGTTTTCTGATTTATGAAAGCAATGAGTAAAAGCGACGTAAATTCCAAATCGTTGTTTGGTTCAGCTTAAAATTTTTCAACGCCTTTAAAAAAAATATATTCAATTATAACTCATTTTCTTGAAATTTTCAAAAGTTGAAATTAATTTCTAAAAATTATTTTAATGATAAAGACATTTAAGATCGTGTTTGAAAATGACAAAAAATGGTATTTATTTGCAACTTCCTTTTCTTTTTAAAAAATTAAATATAAATAATTAAAAAATAGCGATACAAAGGAGTAATCCCATTTGGGTCTCCGATTGTAACATATGGATCATGAACCTCGACAATGTCTAAGACCGGAAAATTCGTATTTTCATGAAACTCTTCTATAATCGTATTATCATGCAATATATGGTTCCATGGTATCACTAATTAGTATAAACCTAAATCCGCGATGTGCAAGCATGTTATCATACAAAAAAGTAAATACACATAAAACTTGAACAAGGTGCAACAAATACATTTAGACAATCATATGCAACTAAATCTACATATATAAATATATATATTTCATTAAGGACTACGACAAGGTAAGGCGGCGAGTTCATGAAAGAGCACGACAAAAGGAAGAGAGGGGCGGGGACTTGCTCGCGGTGTGAGTCGGTATAACAACCGGCTCATCGTTTTCTATACCCTAATAGCGAAAAGCAACTTCATCACATTCACAACTCTCGAGAGAGGAAAGGGAAAAAGAAAAAGAGGAGAGTTTTCAGTTTGTAGAGTTTGAGGAGGAAGGAGGGAGAGCACAAATAAAAAATGGTTTATGGTCATAAAAATTATTCATAACTATTTTAATTATTATGTGAATTAATTTTGGTGATCTTGAGGGAAAAAATTGCAAGATCCAAGTTTCAAACAAATGACATATGGAACAACGCCGAAGAAGTAACTTAACCAATGGGACACAAGTTTCTTCTTGTACATATATAACAAAAATTAAATATATACCAGCGTTTGAAAGAAAAGTGGTCTTTTATTAAAGAAGGAAAATACAAAGATATATGGATTCTGGAGTCGTTACAGTTTTTACAAAGGAAATCCCTCATGGTCTAGTCCTCTTCTTTATACGCCTTTTATTTTATTTTTCCTTTTTTTTTAATCTTTTTATATATACTACCTTAATATTAAGTATCCCTAAAGTTACATCAAATTACATGATTGCCACTTATAAAAAATTAGGGTAACAAGAAATGTTCTTGAGTGCGCAATATTACCTAAAAGTCTAAGACATCAACACAAGACACAATCCATATCATCTAATTTACTACATAAATCTTTATAATGGAGAGGTCAGTAGATTCAAAAACTACAAAAATATTGGTTCATATTTTGTGTTGCAAGGACTTGTATAATTGTTAGCACCAACTTACTTAGGATCTTTTTCATTATTATGGCAAAGTATGAGGTTTCACATATAAGCACATGAGCCTCCCTATGGAATATTGAATTAGGAAATTAATGAACCAATGGTTAAATATTGGAGCCTCTAAATACCAAAAAATATAAAAATATATTGGAGGGAATCTGAATCCTTCTACACTATGCAGACACATGAATGGTGTTGTGAGCGGCCCTTAGAATTAGTAAAAGAAAAAAAAATGGTACATCACTTGATACTAAAGGCTGGTTTCTTTCAATAAGTTAAAAAAAAGGCTTTGGAAAAGCACCGAAAACGAAAATAAAATATAATCGGGGAAAGACCGAGGACTCGGTGACTAAAGGAAAGGCCATGGCCATTCACATTAAGCATGGACTGCATATAGTCAAGGTCTTTGATGAAAGCAAAGTGTGAAGAAGAGAGAAGGAAAAAAGAAATAATTGCTAATTGCGTTTAGAAGAAGGTAGTTGAGCTTTAGTGTAGTTTAATTTATTGCTGATTAATTTCTAGTGGAATTAGTGAACAATTTGTTAGTCTACAAAGACTTCTCCAGCACCGGTCATGGTATAATTTGCGCAGTGCCGACACTGACAAGATATACGAAATTGCCAATGCTGAATATCACCTCGATCCAAACTCTCTAACACCAACCTTGCTGCTTGAGGTACTAACACTGACAGTGGAGACCGTCGATGGTGACCTGTTCTCTAGAGAGAACTGAGAAGGACGTAATACATCTGAGTCTCACAGCACAGAAGTAAACATCAGCTCCTAAAGAGCCCTAAACAAAATGAGGGCAAAAGGCAAAAGGAGGTCAAAGTCATGGCTTTGAGTTGGTCTCGATCAATGGCCAGGTCCTGAGGTGAGTCCAAGTCATCTTTGTCATCCTCTTAGGTCACCCACTACTACAAAGAAGGGTTGCCCCTACGGCCCCTATGGATATATACGTAGGGGCGAAAAAATACCCCGTAGGTGCAAAGGCCGCAAGTGCAAGTTGAGACCCTGAACTTGCCCCTACGGTTAAATTCTTGCCTCTACGGATATGTATGTAGGTCCAGTTTCTCCTACGGATGAAGCCGTAGGGTATAAGATTTTATATTATTTACGGTTTATTTTAATAAATTACTTGGCCCTACGGGTATATCCGTAGGGGCCTGTACTACCCCCTACGGATATATGCGTAGGTACGTTTCCGTAAGGGCACAAATTCAGGATTCCTGATATTTTGCCCCTACGGATAACGCCGTAGGGGAGAGTCAGTGGCCCCTACGGATATATCCGTAGGGGCTTTCCCAACCCCCTGACACTGAGATCAGGGGGGAAATATCAGCTACTGCTGATATTTTGCCCCCACGGATAAATCCGTAGGAGTAACATGATTGCCGACGGATTAATCCGTAGGTACATATTGTCTGCAAATTTTTTAAAAAAATGGGCTGCTTGATTTTTTCCCGCCCTGTGCACAATAATATATACATCAATCAAATCATATATTGCAGTATTCATAATCACATCTCATGCATATATATAATATATAAAAGAAACACAAAAACTGAATATGATATAAATACAAACCAATATCAATATCGTTTCAAAATGTAGTACAATGTGTATGATATAAATAAATACATGTTTCAAAAAAAAAGAACCAAAAATCTACCCTAGCTCGGTCCAGCTCCACCTCTGAATAACGATAGAATAACGCGCGCCTGCTCCTCGGTCAATAAACTCTGCAATTCGTCGCGAGCGGGAGTCTGAGCGGCATGTGGAGCCGGCGATGTGGTCTGCGCAGCCGCCGGCGAGGTAGTCGTTTGCGGAGCCGCGGCTGCGGGAGTCTGAGTGGGCGGTGGAGCTACAGGAGCTGTCTGCGGAACCGCAGCCGATGTAGTGGCTTGCGGAGCCGCAGCCGAAGGAGATGCGTGTGGAGGCTCGGCCGATCTATCCTGTCGCGTCTGGATATAACGTGTGTAAGAAACGTGTAAGAACTGTTTATTATTCGAATTCGTATCATTATTAAGTTATTTCGAAACCCTGTTTGGATATCTAGTTTGGAAAAGCGTTGTTTATTTCAATTACATATGTATGTATGATTAATCAAACTTAAGTCTAAAACCAAATAAGCTCAAGCTACGTACTAATTATGGATATGTTGATATGTATATAATATGAAATGATATTTTACTATAAAGTAGTATACATACCAGCATCTCCTTCAACTCCTGAACGCTGGCCCTCAAGCTATCCAGTTCATGATGGACATACCGGTCACTGGAGACGAAGGAAGTAACCGCCGGGGTGGAGTCCAACCTCATATGGGCCCTGCTAGGGCCCAATCCCCGGCCTCTCCCAACCTCCGTGGTGCCCTCCGTGTGCGGCGTCCAGAACTGGGGTCAGCAGCCTCGGATCGTTCTGTCCGGTAAAATCGATCCCCGAGGCCTGGGCCTGCTCAACCACCCGCTCCTACACCCACATTCGAATTCTTATCATTATCGAGTTATTTCGAAACCCCATTTGGATATCTAGTTTGGAAAACTGTAGTTTATTTTAATTAGATATGTACATGTATGATTAATAAAATATAAGTCTACAACCAAATAAGCTCAGGCTATGTACTGATATTGGATATGTTGATATCTATAATATGACATTATATTTTACTATTAAGTAGTATACATACCAGCATCTCATTCAACTCCTGAACGGTGGCCTTCAAGCTCTCCAGTTCCTGCTGGATACGTCGCTCACTGAACGGGGTCAGCAGCCTCGAATGTTGCCTTCCCCCTAGCAACTGTCAGAACATTATATTTAGCACATACTGGTCTATAAAATTGACAAGAAATACCAAAATCAACAAATTCAAAGCCTTACCTACAGAGATAGAAGATGTGCTCCTCTGGTATCTGCATGTATCAAAATTTGAATAATATTAATTAATTTCAGTACATACATACTAACAAGGTAAACTCGCATATAGCGCTGCTTACACATATGACAGGGAGTGAACAAGCTCTTGTAGATCATCAGGCGCAAATCTAATCTCATCAAGCAGCCCATGATAATGAGTTGGACGACTAAGAGCAAAAGGAATGTGTGTATATTTATGATATAGCATTCTAAATCAATATACATGCCCTATATAATATATAAACATACCTGGAGGAACGGGAGTGGCCTCTGTCCCTGATATGGACGCATCACCAACAACTAGACAATCAAACATTGACAATATAAGTAATTTTGACATAAACAGGCATGGATATCTATAATATTACATTCAAAATGGATATTAGAGAGCGCACCTGCAGTGAGAAGTGGTAAAAATATCACCCAACTAGGGTGTAATTTACAGAATCAGTTGAGACTCTTTAAAGTCATAGAAGAACCTGACCTGCACAAATCTGATGTATGCCTTCCATTGGACACTAAGAAGTCTCTAAAGGGAAAAGCCTATGTGAAAGCCATCATTAGTTCATATCAGAAGATTGATGCTGAAACAGAGAACGAGAAATGTCATTTTTTTCTTCTTCTGCCACATTACTGTCTTCTCCTTCCGCCACATTACTGTCTTCTCCTTCTTATTATGTGCGCGTGCAAATTCAATGACTATATTGTGAATATGGATTAATAGTGGGTAGGAAAAGTATTTCTCAAATGGCTTTTGCGTCTTAAAACCATAAACTACTAAGTAATGGCATACATATTTTTTTTAGTATAAAGATTGTTATTTTAAGTTTTCCCTTATAGAGATATGATCTAACTGCATCTATAAACTATAAGTGTGCAGAAAATTATGATAAGAAACCATAAGAAAGGGTCGTAGCCATGCATAACCTTGAATCTACATACCAAATCATGCAAAAGCATGCACTTATTGTCACCTTGCCTTGGAATATAAAATATCTTGGAAGACTATAAGCGAGCATTTAAATCTTGATAGCTTTTGACTTCAACATATATTTTTCTCAAGTACCATGAAATATACTTCCTCCGTATAAACCGTTTTCAGGAAGATGGATTAATAATGACAAATTATCCATTGTGGCTTACTAGGTTAGCATTTTCTCTTCTATTGACCATCTTACTAATCTGCTTGGTAAATTTATTCGGAACCGGCTGCGAATCATTAAAAGACATGCATAAGAAAGAAAGCTAAAATACAGATATATAGCATACCGATACATCGAAACTTCATAGTTGCGATGACAATCCAGAGATATTTATTTCTACACACGTGGTGCGCGTGCGAATGCGTCAGGCATCATGGACAAATATTTCAGAACATGGAAAGTATTATTCGTATAAAGTAATTAAAACTTTTAAACACCTTGGGTAGATATTTTCTTAGTTGATGCAATCATATCATGAGGACTAAATTTAAGCTATTATACATATGCATATGTATTTTTCTAACCTAATATATCACACACACACACACACACACACACACACACACACACACACAGAGAGAGAACACCAGGTAGGTAGAGAAATCAGGTAGCAGGATCCTGAAGAAATGGAGTCCATAGTATTGCTCATCATCATCATCCATGATCCCTTTGATAATATTTTTTCAAAGGGATCACGGATGATGATGATGAGCAATGCTATGGACTCCATTTCTTCAGGGTCCTGCTAGCTGATTTCTCTACCAAACTGGTGTTCTCTTTCTCTCTCTGTGTGTGTGTGAGAGAGAGATATATTAGGTTAGAAAAATACATATGTATATGTATAATAGCTTAAATTTAGTCCTCATGATATGATTGCATCAACTAAGAAAATATCTACCCAAGGTGTTTAAAAGTTTTAATTACTTTATACGAATAATACTTTCCATGTTCTGAAATATTTGTCCATGATGCCTAACGCATTCGCACGCGCACCACGTGTGTAGAAATAAATATCTCTTGATTGCCATCGCAACTATGAAGTTTCGATGTATCGGTATGCTATATATCTGTATTTTAGTTTTCTTTCTTATGCATGTCTTTTAATGATTCGCAGCCGGTTCCGAATAAATTTACCAAGCAGATTAGTAAGATGGTCAATAGAAGAGAAAATGCTAACCTAGTAAGCCACAATGGATAATTTGTCATTATTAATCCATCTTCCTGAAAACGGTTTATACGGAGCAAGTATATTTCATGGTACTTGAGAAAAATATATGTTGAAGTGAAAAGCTATCAAGATTTAAATGCTCGCTTATAGTCTTCCAAGATATTTTATATTCCAAGGTAAGGTGACAATAAGTGCATGCTTTTGCATGATTTGGTATGTAGATTCAAGGTTATGCATGGCTACGACCCTTTCTTATGGTTTCTTATCATAATTTTCTGCACACTTATAGTTTATAGATGCAGTTAGATCATATCTCTATAAGGGAAAACTTAAAATAACAACCTTTATACTAAAAAAATTATGTATGCCATTACTTAATAGTTTATGGTTTTTAGACGCAAAAGCCATTTGAGAAATACTTTTCCTACCCACTATTAATCCATATTCTCAATATAGTCATTGAATTTGCACGCGCACATAATAAGAAGGAGAAGACGGTAATGTGGCAGAAGGAGAAGACAGTAATGTGGCAGAAGAAGAAAAAAATGACATTCCTCGTTCTCTGTTTCAGCATCAATCTTCTGATATGAACTAATGATGGCTTTCACATAGGCTTTTCCCTTTAGAGACTTCTTAGTGTCCAATGGAAAGCATACATCAGATTTGTGCAGGTCGGGTTCTTCTATGACTTTTAAGAGTCTCAACTGATTCTGTAAATTACACCCTAGTTGGGTGATACTTTTACCACTTCTCACTGCAGGTGCGCTCTCTAATATCCATTTTGAATATCGATAATATTACATTCAAAATGGATATTAGAGAGCGCACCTGCAGTGAGAAGTGGTAAAAGTACCACCCAACTAGGGTGTAATTTACAGAATCAGTTGAGACTCTTGAAAGTCATAGAAGAACCTGACCTGCACAAATCTGATGTATGCTTTCCATTGGACACTAAGAAGTCTCTAAAGGGAAAAGCCTATGTGAAAGCCATCATTAGTTCATATCAGAAGATTGATGCTGAAACAGAGAACAAGGAATGTCATTTTTTTCTTTTTCTGCCACATTACTGTCTTCTCCTTCTTCTTCTGCCACATTACTGTCTTCTCCTTCTTATTATGTGCGCGTGCAAATTCAATGACTATATTGAGAATATGGATTAATAGTTGGTTGGAAAAGTATTTCTCAAATGGCTTTTGCGTCTAAAAACCATAAACTACTAAGTAATGGCATACATAATTTTTTAGTATAAAGGTTGTTATTTTAAGTGCGCGTGCAAATTCAATGAAAGTTAGATTTGAGGATACCCATGTATGAGTTGTATTCTATATATGTGTGTTTCGATTTATAATTTCGCTTAAGTGTAGGGTTGTTTTTACTTAAAGAAGTATCACCATCTACTATATATAAAAAAACGTAGTAAACTAGGATTGGTATTCAAATCCCAGTCCAGATTGGTATTCAAAATTTATTTAATTAGTTTGTGATCCACATCATTTGATTCGTTACTTGAGGCATCAATGTAGGCACAAATATCACTGAAGCAGCCTAAATCACCATATGAACCGGTTATCGGTTTCAATTCCACCAGAATTAGAATTTCATCCGAACAACTTTCACACAGTAAATACCAGAAAATACGTGCTGTCATTTCTAAATGGAAGTTTCTCAGTGCCACCATAGTAGCAGAAGATGGAATTGTTTATCGCAACTAGATTATGCTAAGCCTCGGATAGATTAGGCAAACATGATCTAGAAGAATATAATTAGCAGAGGAAAAATATAATAAAACAAAACAAAGCGTAGAAAATAAGATAAAATAAAATAAAGATATATAAAATAAAAGAGAAATAAGTTTTCGAGAGGAGAGGTGCAAGATATCATGTGCCACGAAGAAAAGGAGGGCAAAAACAGTGTTGGCATTCATAAGAGGAAAGCTAGACTAACAAGAAGAAACATTACAAATATTACTATGTTTATGAATTATCACAGAAAATCAACCCAGAATCTGCAAGAAAATCAAAAGTATGGCTCAAATATGAGACGGACAAATATCTTTTCCTCTCTTATCTTTTCTTTTTGAAAACAAATACCAGAAGATGTTGACTTTCTGAATAGATAGGAGTGGATATGATAAAAACATGTAAAGGGTGCATGGAAGTGCTAACAGAGACTCTTTGTTGCAACTTTATAGTAAACGGAATAATAACTGGCATATTCAAGTTAAAAGAATTGAAAGAATAATGAACATGGCTTACAAACTTGGGTGAGAACGATGTGACACTCAGGAAAACATCTAAAAGACAAATTTCGGCAGCACTTCCCCGCTGTTCTCCGAGTACACTGTAATAGAATAGATAATCATTTCAAAGCTGTGAAACAACGTTGAAATGAACATCTAATCTATCTTTGTACACGGAGAACCAGCGGAAAGGTACCGACGAAATATCTCGAAACGGATGAAAACACAAGTGAATGAAGGCGTTTCCTTTATACATTCTTAACTTGTCCACACGGGACAAATCTATGGGTTACCATACGATTGAATTTTCTCGTCGCGTAGACTATACGACGGTTGTTAGTATCGAGCTATATTGTCCGATATTTAACAACCTTCGTATAGTTCTACGTCACGACGAGCATCGCACGTATATTAACCGATAGACGGGGACTAAGTGGCGATTTTAGTTTCATATATGAGTTTCGATGGGGATATGAAGGTTTCATATTATCATCGAGTATCATATATTGGTTTTAACCCGAACATCTCGAATCGCTCTCTAATTATGCGTTTGTTGTGTATTCTTGTTGTATGTGTGTGTTTCGGCTGTGGGGGGTAGGCTTCTATCCCATTAAGAATGTATAGAGCGAACGCCCATGCCCCTTTTACCAATCAAGAGAATACTACTAATAACTTATTGATAACATAAATAATATAATAATATTTTAGTATGTCAGGTTAAAATAATTGTATTAGCAAATACATTTTAGATAGTTATATAGACTACAAATTTCCAGAGAGAAAAAGTGGATGAGCAAGGAGAACAGAAGTTCCACTGTATTCACTTTTTGGATGGAACGGTTTTGGTAGGCGGAAATCTATCATATACCAAAAAAGTTCTAACTGAAACCATTAACTTCCAATATTAGATTCATTCATAACTAACAATAAAAGGTTCTACTTCTCATTTTATTTGACTGACACCAAATAAACATATCCCATTAAAGATATACTTCAAAGTTCCAAACACCAATTCCAATTGACTAACCCCCTTACTTAATTTGGGTCAACAACATAAGCTTATTGAATATTATCAATCACTAAAGTAATATTAAGGAGTATGATAAAGTTCAATGTCAAGACCATGCATAAATTCTCGGAAGAAATATTCAAAAAAAATGATATCATGATCACTTAAGTAATATCTAATTTTCCCACAATAATTGAAAGGCATAGAGTTGAAGGGGATTATGAAGAAAGAATGGACCCAGTCACCACCCATCAAGCAGCTTTCTCCCTACACCAATTTACTTTCTGTTTTATGAAAGACATCCTAGTGTTGTCAAATATCTTACGACATGCAAATCAATCTTACGATTCAATACAAGATACAGGAAAATTAATAAGTATCTTATGAATGTATTTGTTGGATGATTGGATCAAGTAGTTTTAGGATACAATTTCTACATCTTACAATATAATATAATGGAATTACAAATATTCAACCCAACTAATAAATGTGTTTCAAATATATTTAGAAAGATTTTTTAGTCACATTTTGGTTGCTAGTTTTAAGATGAGAAAACGGAGTATACGTTTGAATTTCCTATGTTGGCGGGACACATAACATCACTAAATTCATCGATCCATCCATGTATTTTGTTGTCATCAATCCACCTAACCCTAACCCCAACCTAACCCTAGCCCCAGCCCCACCCAGCCCCAGCCCTCACCCCCAGCCCCAGCCCAGCCCAGCCCCAGCCCCAGCCCCCCGCCCCCAGCCCCAGCCCAGCCCAGCCCTAACCTAACCCTAACCCTAACCCTAACCCTAACCCCAGCGCGGCCAGCTAAACCCCAACACCAACCCTAAGGCAAACCCTAACCCCAGCCCCAGCAGCAGCGAACCCCAACCCTAACCCTAACCCCAACCCCAACCCCGACCCCGACCCCGACCGCGACCTCTGCCGAACCTCAACTCGCGCGCGCGCAACCCCCCGACCCCAGACCCAGCACGTATGTTAATCAAAAAATTCTTTAATTTACCTCAAGATTTACTCACCTGACCGGCGGTAGCGACGACCCGAACGGCGCTGGCGACGACCTGAACGGCGGTGGCGACGAGAACGCCGGTGGCGACGAGGAGGATGACGGTGGCGACAAGGAGGACGACGGTGGCGACGAGGAGTTGTTTTCGCGCGCGATCGAGATCGAGAGAGAAAGAAATTGTGAGCGTAGGCGATCGATCTGTGCTTTAGTAATTTGATATTTAGTTGCCCCTACGGATATACCCGTAGGTCCTTTGTTTGCGGCTCCGTAGGGGCAAACATCAAATTAAGAATTAATATTTTTATTCTTGAACGTCTGGGCCCGTAGGGGCAACCTTTTAGCCCTACGGATTAATCCGTAGGGCCAAGTTAAATCTGCCCCTACGGATTCCAATATCCGTAGGGGCAACCCCCTATTTTACTAGTGACCTTTTGTGAATCAGGAATAATCTCCAGCATTTTCCTCTTAAGTCTCTAGTGGAAGCAAGGGGAGGCCAGACAGATATGATGTCAATAATTCACGAATCAAAGCAGAAAATATGAGCCTTTTTACAACAACAACAACAACAACAACAACAACAACGGAGCCTTTATTACAAAAGATTAAACAATTTCAATCTAATCATACACCCCCAACAAACTGGTATAATCACGAGATCCCACGCGTTCCTCTCTCCCCTAGGTACCCAACACTCTCGCCGTTTACCCCAAAGAGATTTTGTAACAACCACTATTTTATGATACTATTTTTATACTGTTTCTTTTGTACTTAGTAGCATTCTATGAAAATCCTCCTTTCCGTTCTGTTATTGAAACTTATGTCTTTAAGAGATTATTCCTAAATCAAAAATCCTTGTGTGCTGAGTTGGTTTCAACGCAAGAGTTCCAATCTTAAGGTCGTGTATTTGAACCCGACTGAAATAATTTAGTTTTATTTTAAATCCCCAAGTTTTTAAAACTAATACCATATTTTTAATAGCCAAATATTTATCAGTATTTTAACAGAAGAGAAAAGATTTTTTTAAATTAGAAATAAAATTTGTTTGTTTGTTTTAATTTTTTTTATTGTTTTGATTTTGTGGGGTTGATAAGATTTTAACAGGTTTTAACACCGTAACCTTTCACTCCGTTTTCTAATTTTTGTATCATCTCCTCTTCACTGAAAAAAGGAATAAAATGCAGCCTCCTTCCTCCATCATTTTCTCAAAAAAAAAAAGAGAAAAAGATAAAGAAAAAGAGAGAAACCCTAATCTTTTCAACTGTCGTATTCTTTTTCTCAGCTCCGAATTTATTTTCTTTCCATGCCTCTTCTTCACATCCGATCTGAAATTCCTAGCCCAAGATCTCGAGAGAAAGAGAAGTAAGATCCCCTGCACCCATCGCCTCGATCGAATCGAGACATGTTTTACCCGTTAAGGATGATTTTAGATCCTCCTTCATTGTAAGTTCCTCTCTCCCTTACTCATCGTATCTCCACCCTAGGGTTCTTGCTCATTGGATCGGGTCGGTAATCCCATGACTAAAGAGATAGGTAAAAGATCCGAACCCTAGACAAAATGCAAACTAGCTAAAAAATTTAACTTTAAATCTAAAGTACTTTTCTATATGAATATGAGAAACAAATTTTGGTAATTTTTTTATATTTTTACTTTCTTTGTATTATTTGTTTTGCTATGGTATATTTAGAACAAAAGTGAATGGCAATGGCAGTTGTTTGTTTTGATTTGCATACATTAATTTTTAACTTATCAATTGGAAGAATTTATATGTAATGTTGTTAACAATATTTAAAAATGAAATACATATAATTCATCAAAACACATGTAGCCTACTAACTTGTATACTGCTCTATTCCTAAACATTAAGTAGTATATATTATATCAATATGACTTCTATTTTTGCAAATATTGTTGTTGACGTTATGAAAACTAACTGCTATTAATGATGAGTATTTATGATGGGAATGATAACCTCTTTATCCTCTCATAAATTGGTTGTGTTTCAGAGATTCTCGAATGAGCACGCTCCAAAAACTAACAGTTACGACTTTCATATAAGTCAGTTCTTCAGAGGATAAAGAGAATTGTGATTCAAGGAAAAGACGGCTGAAAATGGATTTAAGTTGAAGATCTAACCTAAGTGTCGGAGCGCTGGGCAATAACAGGAGGCAACTAAAGCAAAAGTGTTTTCTAAGGAAAGGCCCCTTCTATTTATACGCCTAGCAAAAGCCATCCGACGGTCTAAATGGTAGCCACGTGGCACGAAGATCAGCTGCCTGAGCGAATGAAGCGACGTCTCCTTTATGGCGCAATCATTTCACTGATCCGCTAACGTCATCAAGAATACGCACGAAAACCTAGGAGTACCGTGAATCGTCATGCGGATCCAGAAATCGAAGAGACAATCCACCGCGAAGATTCCTCGGTGCCAAAGTGATCGGAGAAAACCGAGCAAACCACTCTCAACCCGACCCATAAATAGGTCGGAACGAGTGGGGGGGCTAATGGTGATACTCGTAAGTGGGTATTCCCCATATCGAGACACATAGAGGATGACGTGTCAACTGCTTAAACCTATTGGATTCCTGGAGGCTGTCATACCCCGCTTCCCAGTAGACAGAAACGGTGACGTGGCAGGCCGCAACGTATTTACTAAGAAATAAATATTTTAAGCATAATTAAGAAATATATAAAAATAAACAAGAATGAAAAGAGTAATAAAATAAACAGTAACTTTATTTACATTCATCTTTACATACAATTATTTGAAAAGAAAAGATACAATAAGTAAAGCAGTGTCTAAACAATGGCATACAAATTGAAAGTGCAGGTGAACCAGTAGCCAGGCTAAGTGGTGAGCTGGTCCAACTCCTCCTGATTAGGCTCGATCTCCTGAGAATCCGGTTCTCCTAACAAACATTCTAAAGAAAGAAACGGAAGGAATGTCGTCAGCGAACTAACGCTCGGTAAGTCCCAAAAGAAAAAAAAAAGAATATAACAAGCAATATGAAATGAACAAGTAAGTTGTGTATGATTGATTATTGGTATATGATAGTTATTCTAACGTGGTTTTTTGTAGCTTCGTAAAGAAGGTATTCAAATATACGAGGGGAGCCCATCTTACCTCGTGGACTATGGTAACATGTAGTATAAGGCTCCGTCATAACCCACAGGACAACGGCACGTGAATTTATTTAGGTGTCTTTTAAGTGATCTCTCGTGCCACGATATACGTTTCGTACCCATCTACCCCTTTATTCATGCCCAATGTATTGTATATATTATATTTATAAGTCTTGCTGAAACCATAGATACAAAATGTTCAGGTATTCATGTTCAAGATGTAATCAAGTATTCAAGTAGTCATGTCAAGTTATAACCATGGTTCGGTCCAGTCAAGTCAAGTATACATGTTTGATATTGATGTTTAGAATTTGAGTATTTATGTTCATGATCAAGTATCCGTATTTGAATTTGGATTCAGCTTTGAATTGGACTCAGAATGAGTCAGAAACTTGTACTGATTTAACTCTGAAATTCTTAGGTTTGGGAGTCATCGGCAACTGCTGCATATGGAAGACATGATTTTTGTATTTTTTCAAGATAATTGCCATTGATAACACCGTTAGGTTTTCTACCTTAAATAAGGAAGCACTCACGTTCTCCGGCTCCTTGGAGCTCAAGAGAATTGATCCCGCGTAAACCTATATTTACTAAAGTCCTTAAATATTGTTATTTTGTATATCTCGAGAGGGTTTTATAAAAAAATATTTTAATATAGTTAGAAATAAAATCTAGAGGGTGATTAGTATTGCTTAGGGTTTTCATGAGCATGGATTTTAAGTATTGTGGTATTTTAATGATAACACTCAGCATTCGAAAGTTCATGGTATTTTACTGAAAAACTTGTCCTTTATGGTATCTTGATGACATTTTATTGGCATTTATTAATCTTTCATTTTTTAGAAGAATATAGATTTATTATATTTTGAAAATAAGGATTTAGAATTTTATATAATTTTAATTTAAAAATAATTTTAGTTTATTTAGAAAATTCATATTTCTTAAAAACGTATTTAAATCCTTTCGAGAACGAATGCTCCATGAGTAGGTCTGCATCTCGCTCTATTAGCTCAAGAATGTATGATATTCTACACCATCTATTAGCGGGTCTCCTAAAGAGAGTTGTAGATGCATAATCGCAAAGGAAATGAAATACCGCTTTATAAGAAATCCGGTTTTAGAATTATGTGGTATTTTATTATAATATTATGTTCAAACCAAAAACACATACAACTAGGCATTTTGCTTGAAACTAAGTGTGTGTGGGGTAGATCGTTATCCCGTGATGTTTTCCTAAAAGTATTGTTAAGTAATTTTGTCGAAAAAATGTGATAAAAAAATTCAAGGTATTTTAATGTAAAAGTTTAATTAGAGTTGTTTCATATGAGATTCTTGGGTAAAATTGATTCTAAATATTAGTATTAATAGTATAAGTGAAGTGGTAAATTGGTTTGTCCAAATGATAAAAAGAAATGAAGTTATAGGTTTTAGAAAAGATGATATCGGTAATAACTCAACTTTTACCAATATTTGTTTTAAAAGGAGTATCAAAGAAAAGGAGGAGAATTAGGAGGGACTTATGGTTTAGAAACTTTAAAGAAAGGTTAAGGAAGAGAGGATGATCTTCGTGGCGTCGCGGGAGCTCCGGAATTGGTTTCGATTTTCGCCGGAACCAACTTGCTTGCTAACTCCGCTTTACTTCACTTGCACTATGAACTTTTTAAAGAGTTTTGGCTTGAATTTTCAGAATGGTGCTGAGCCAAGTGTGAGGTGGTATTTATAGTAGAGAATTAAGGTTTAGGAAATAACAATGTGGATTAAAAACATTAAAATTGTGTTTAATTGTGATATGAAAGGTCTCTGTTTGATAGCAGGGAAATCAAACAGTGCAGAGGAGTTAGGGATAGCTGAAGAGTAATGTGTGTAGAGCACGGGCTTCATTGGCCAACATCTGATCGTCGGCGCCGGCTCATGTGCATTTTCCACCGGTCGATCTAGGGTTTTAGGTCTCGAGATTCGTGCCACATGGATTATTTTGAGTTTACTCCATTTTCCACATGTTTGATTTTTCTGAACTTTTCATTTCCCCGTGTATTGCACGTGCAATCTTTTGGACTTCCAAAAAGTTTTTAAAAAATCAGAAAAAAATAATTGTTTCTGATGGAAATCGAACACATAGGCCATGTCACAGCAGTGCAAGGGCTTTACCAGTGAGCTACAAGTGCTTATTGCTGTCATTTCAAAAAAGTGACTTATAACTCAAACGCAGACTGTAAAACTCATTTCTTGTATATTAACAAAAAATTTCCGTACAAAGATTTTAGAGTCTTTACATTCTACCCTTTTATAAAAATTTCGTTCTCGAAATTTACATTTACATATAGACTAACTTTCAAATAGGTAAGGGTATCTTGCACGCAAGTCTTCTTCTCGTTCCCATGTTAATTATCCTGGCAAATCCATTCTCCATATCACTCGAACCAAATTTACATCCTTGTTCCGCGGTGTCTTCACTTTTCGGTCCAGGATCTCCACCGGTTGTTGCTCCTAGGTTAGATCAGTCTGTACTGTGAGCTATGAGTGATCAATTATGTGGCTGGGGTCGCTCGCATATCATCGTAGCTGGGATATATGAAACACGTTATGCACTCCTTCCAATGAGGGTGGTAGTGCTTAATAGTATGTCACTTCTCCAACTCGTTCGAGTATGTCGAACGGTCCTAAGTATCTTGGACTTAACTTATCCCTCTTACAAAAACGGATCACTCCTCTATTTGGAGAGATCTTTAGAAAAACATAGTCTCCAGGTTGGAACTCCAGATGTCGACGCTTAGCATCTACCCAATGTTTCTGTCAGTCTTGGACAATGCGCATTCTTTCCCTGATCGTGCGAACTACGTCCACAGTTGCCACGATCATCTCTAGTTCAAGGAGTTCACTATCTCCAACGTCGTCCTAACTTAGCAGTGAACGACACTTACGTCCATAGAGTGTTGTGAATGGTGTCATTCCAATGCTTTTCTGATACCTGTTGTTGTATGAAAACTCCACAAGGTGTAGGTGATCTTCCCACGAACCTCCGAAATCTAACATAAAAGCTCTTAGAAGTGTAAGTGCACGGCGGCACCCTGGCCGTCAATCCGACGCCGGAATGCGGAAACGATACTTTTCAAAAACTAGAAAATCGGCACCACCGCGCACTATAAATTAAACCCGGATCGGGCCATTAACCTAACTCTAGCAAACTAGAAAATGGGAAGGAAGCTATACCGAGCGATCCGTGTCCTTCGGTCTTCGACCTCCACTCCGATCCCCTCGCGGAATCTCCGGTCTTCAGCTCCTCGTCAGAACGGGAACCACATCGCCGGGTTCTTTTACGGGCTCCCACCTCTGGACCGAGGCAACTCGGGCACGAAGCTGGCGAGTCAACATGCCCAAGGGTGCGGTATATGAAATGTAGAAACCATTGTCTCAATGGGGTTGAAGTTGCCTTTGATGATGGAGAAGATAAAAGAACTTTGGAATGATGTGAGGAATTTTTGTAGCAAGCATAGAATGTGAGATGAACATTTTTCCACCACCAAAATAAATCCCCTCTCCTCTCCCAAGTGGCTGGCCCTCTCTCTCTCAAGGTGGAGGAAAAAGGAATCTTCTTTTTCAAGAGAAGAAAATGAGAGTGATAATGAGAATAAAATGGTCACACCATTTTCCAAATCAATCCACTCAAAATCCATCATAATAAATGCAATGGATGAGATGGAAAAAGAATCTCATGATGCAAGAACTATCATGAAGCCCTCATTTACAAGAAACCCCTCCACAATAACAAATTTGCAAACTTGCAAAAAAAAACCTCCATCGGAAAAGTCCGGCCGCGAAGGAACAAAGGAAAACTGGCCGAAACAGAATGCAAACTGGCAACTTCAGAAAACGGATCCCGTAATAAATTACAAGAAAACCCCGCGACTGCATATACATGCCCGCATTTGTGTTCCCAGTGAATACAAATGCAAAGAGACAAAACTACACTGTCTAACACTAGGATCCGGTTTAAACCAAAGCCCGCTAGTAAAATCCGTCCGATCACGATCCGTGCAATACCGCACGTATCTGATCGAATCTTGCCAAAGCTCCATACGGACTCTACAGCGTTTCATCCGAAACTTGAGAAAACGGTCTGTGGGGGACTCTAAAGACTCGTCAATACTTTGGTTGTAGATTTAACCACTAGCACGTCAGAGGTATTAGCCATACGTGACGGGCTACCAGGTATTGACCAAAAGGGACGTTGATGAGCGAACTCATCCTGACACCCTACTGAGCCTGTCAGTGACAATATCCATACAGTCCGGTCCGTTCGTCTATGAGCATCGCATGGCGGGCCTAGGGGGTTGGAAAAAGTCAGACCCCCAATAGCGGTACAAGTCATGTCGGAGTGTAGCCCAGAACATCCTGAGATATTACTGGAATACCTACCAGTAAATCTCCTGCCTTGGCCAAGGAATCCGTATAATGGCTCTCCTAGACACAGCGCGACCTCACCCCCAATACCGGGAGAGACAAACCCCTGAAGATCCGCTCACTGCCTCCATGTGGCTCGGGACTGTACCCAACTAAAACCTGTTTGCATGTCTCCTTTGAGCGTGGTAGGTAGTAATCAAAGTACAGTGGGAACTCACACGAGACAAATGACGATCTCAGTTCGATGAACTAACCTGTACACATGTCACCAGGGAACTGCTATCTGACATCAGGTATAATACCAATTAGCATGTTTCCGGCGAGTCATGTCCGGTGTACTCATAACCCAATGAGCACCTGTATACATCTTAGGTGAACCAACTGACACCAGTGGCTTGTGAGACCGGCCACCGCCCCTCGTCGGGGTCTCGACTGTATACACTAGTCTACTCTGGAGTATCGATGCCCTGTCTCGAAACTCCCACGACTAGGGACCTTTTAAGGATGTGCTTATAGACTACCAGCTCCCACGTATATGATCGCCCTCATACTGCTGGCAATCAAGCAAGAATCCTAGGGGCTCTATCAACGTGCAATAGTGACCTGTAAGGTCACCTAAAGCAGTACACGATGATAAAGATAAACAAGATAGCATACTATCATCTTGAGTAAGACTGTCCTACTGGTATAGGTCCTCCCTCAATCATTGCAATCACGTGCCTGTGATCCAATAATTGACTCTGAGAGCACTATATCCAACAATCTCCCACTTGCACTCAAGGCTAATTATTACGATGTCGCATACTCACAGCCTGTGTGATACCGAACACCCAACTCCTTTACTAGTCAGTCTCACAAAGCTCGTTTGCGAAACTATTGCGTTCGAGGAATAGCCTCAGTGAGTGGATCCGCTCTGATGTTTCTTTCTATGTCTCTCTATACCTCAAATTCGCGGAGAAAGCCATCTCCCGAAATGAGCAATACCTGTCTTAGAATGTGTCTGGATGTCTGATGGGACCTAGTTCATAAATGAACTCCAAATCCAAACTTCTTAGACTGTATCGTCAACTGAACTTAATCAGTATCCTGCGCCATGCCTCCCTCAGTATCCACCTGGACCACCTGTCCAGATACTGCCCCTCGTCAGAGGGATAACTACAACTCTGACAGTCACTCTGTCTTCCAGGTCACCTTGGAAGCCTGGAATGATAACCGTCTCCTAAAGGAGGCTGCCGTTATCAAATCCCTAGAACATCCACTTATGTTCTAAAACTGCTTCCGAATGTTTCTCCGGGATTGGATTAATGTCAACTTATTGCATCTCGTGCAAAATCAACATCTGGTGTGGTACTTGACATCTCGTGATTGACTCAATTGCCTTAGCAAGTGATCTGCCGATCATGCACATCCCTCTCCCCTTTAGTCTATAAGACACCTTTAGAGAGGGTGACTCCATCACCTGCAGGTACACTACCGTGCCTGGAGTCGTCCATTCTAAATACTCTTAGAATGTTGTCTAAGTACCCTGATTGGGAAACCACCCAAATCTAGATCTAAAACCATAGATCTAGTAACCAGAATATCTAATATAATATCCAATTCCTATGTGGAGAAACTACTGTGTGACAACCAAAGTATAACCGATCGTTGTATAGGAATTTCATTTCCTATTCTGTGTATGTCATCCAAATACCAGGACATCACACCCTACTACCTTCTAAACAGATCCATCCCTTATTCTGATGAAGTCAAACCTATAACTGCTACATCAGAAATAGATGATCTGTCTCCGATGTATCTGCTTTAGTCTATAAATAGGCATAAACTACTTGTCCACCAATGCTTCCGCTGCTCCCACTTACTACGACAACCCTCTGGCAGAGTCATATACACATGTATTTCTAAAGCTAGTTTAGAACGACGCTATACGCACCTCCTACCGGGTCTCACAGTCTGGAACAACAACAATGGCAAGTCTGGGTAAACAAGAACCTCCCTGCCACCGTCCTTGAGCATACCGAAGTACCTCTCGAGTGCCTGAGGTTACCCACCATATCTGCGGAGTGGCCAATGGAATGTCAAACCAGATTGAATATTTAGATTCTTATCAAATCTTCAGTAATCGTTTGCGGTTCTGGAATCACTTCGAGTTCTACCATACTCCCACTACTGTTTTCTGAAAAAATCCATTTTTATTAAAACTGTGGCGAGTCAAGAACAATATCACTATTGATCTTCCAGATGGTAGAAAATCAACCCTCGTCATAGCCCGGGTCAACCCACAAACAGCCATTATAGAAACATGCCTTGAGTTATCCGGAGTCTGGTTTTAAGCATAAGCCGGACAACTCCCCGTATCTTAACAATGTCAAGATATGTACTGTTCTATATCCAATACAGAAACAGAGGCACTGATTTAATTGAACCAGATTCAAATCATGCAGCTGTCTCAAGTGCATGTTAACTAAATGGAAATAGGCCGATCAGCATTACTCAACTTAGGAGTACTTCCAATTATGAGTAACCTGAAAGAGAAGCAAGTTCTCTTAATCATTACTATTAACTGAACACCACACACAAGTATCTACATCTTCAATCACCTTGAAGAATCCTGATACTTGCAATACCTGGTTCTCTACTTTACTCTTATACCTATAACTTCTTAAAACTCAGAACCTGCATTTCTACGAAACACATGTCTAAGAACTAGAGAAGTCATAAGTAAATAGAATATAGTACGAGTACTAACCCCTCTGTCCTAATGGACATTGGACAATATACAATACTTTGTATAAGTCCCTTGAGTCTAATAACTCATTTCCTGTGCGTCATAGGTTGAAAACTGTACTATGGTTATGAAGAATTACACCGCTGTTTAATACTCCTTACCTAACCATCCACTGATATAGGTAAATGTCATAGACATAATTTCAAAAAGTTATATCTCACTCTATGAACATAGACGCACAGATATATTAATTTGAAATTGGTGCATAACAACGGATATTCAAAACTGAACATTTGCCGTCCGGCAAACAACCCAGGCGATTTCCTCAAATATCACCAATTACAACGAATCCCGATATAATGAGGATGATCACCCAATTCCCAATGACCTACTCCCACTCATCATCTATAAAACCATACAGATGTGAGAATAATACCTGGTAAATACATACCCTGGAGCAAGGACTAATTGGGAAATCAGTTTTCTTTTAACAATACACAGTGAAACTAAAACATTGAAATGTTTCGATGGGGTATCCGGGTATTCCCAGTTATGCCTCTTTCATTATCCAGATTCACAACTGTAACCGTATATTTCTTTGTCACCTCTCCAAATCCCTTTATATGTCTTTAGTCATTACCTTCTGTACACCCTCTTAGGCTAAATGGTTTTCTTCCTTCCCTGCCGTTCGGCACCAGCCTATGGTTTGGAAGAAGACTATCCAATAAGCATAATGGGTGTACTGTCCTAATCCTAGAAGCACTCGCAATGCGAGAGAAGGTGAAGATAAAAGACAACTGAATAAACCTTATTCCTATTTCTCCTGAACCAGAATCCATTCCCGAACTGGAACAAGTTCCTTTCGAGTTCGTATATAACCATACGATGGAGTATCTAATAAACTATGGATCTTCATAGTGATACGGAGTGTTCTGGAGAAATACAAAGGTGATTCAGGATTGGCGAAGAAATACTTGGTTTGGTCGTGAATAGCAGTCACAATTTACTTTTCCCTCTTACTAATCCCTTGATATGTCTTTACTTAATACCTTCTGTACACCATCGTTATGCTAATTGGTTTTCATTCCCCACCGTTCGGCACCAGCCTAAGATTTGGAAGAAGACTATGCAATTTGCGTAATAGGTGTACTATCTCCTAAACCAAGGAGTACTCGCAACCTGAGAGAAGGTAAAAGAAAAAGACAACTGAATAGTCCTATTCGTTTTCTCCAAAACCGGAAACCGTCATCGAATTAATTCCTTTGAGTTCGTATATAACCATACGATGGTTTTGTCCAATGAAAGTGGATGTTCGTAGTAATACGGGGTGTCCTGGAGAAAAGGGTAAAAGTAGGAGTGGCAATGAGGTTTGCAACTCTGACAATCCAAAAGCCAATCATATAAGAAGGTTCGGTTAATCTTGGTCACTGAGTCATAGTCTAGGGTCGGGTCATGGTCGCTGCCAAAGAGAGAGAGAAAAGAAACACTCAGCGTGCACTCTAACCTAGATCAGAATGGTTATCACTTTATCTAATCAGGAAACCTCCCACTGTAACCTCAAATTCTTCTCCAAACCCGAAAGAAGAATTAGTCGGGATCACCCGAGGAGTAAACCAACTCATCAGTGGGAATCGGGATCCAACTATCATCGCATGATAACGTGACAGAATCCGCTCACGTTATCACACTCCAGAAGGTTTGCGCATATCTGGCAAGTTTCAGTTTCTTTAGAAACTCCCGATGTGATTTTTACCCCATGCTCTTATGACCTTGACTTTGGCCAACAAATCATAAGTCACATGTCAAGTTCTACCCGTCATTCTCCAGGTTGATTTGAACCCACCCGTACAAGCCCTTGACTTTGGCCAACAAGGCTATACGACTGTCCCAAACCAACGCATCTATCTATGCTGCATATGAATACCCAACAACTACCAATCACTGTGCCTTGACTTTGGCCAACAAACACAGCTTGAATACTATTGACTATTCATATGAAACGACGGAGGGCTACGAATGGTTTCTGGCGAAAACCTTTAACGTAATGAACTTGATATCGTTGAAAGAACCGGATAGCTTTTAAAAATATAGTGGCGAAAACCTTTGCTAAAGAGGTCACTCCCGGTGAAGGGATCTCGGCTCTTTCCCCGTAGAATGAGGTGCAGGATATTCCAACTGAATACCACAATGCAAAGAAAAAGTAATCGGCTATAGTGAAGTTATTGCCTTGACGCAAACTTCTGTCCTAGGGGTCACTCCCGGTGAAGGGATCTCGGCCCTTGCCTCGTCGACTGAGGAGCTGGATATTCATAACCGAATACCACTGTGCAAAACAAAAGAGAACGCCCTTGCAATAACAGCTTTTTGAAAAATGTTCCAACAACATCAAAGAGGTTTGTTTATCTTGCATTGATCTAAATCAACGCAGTCCCATCAATTGATCACACCACAAAAGAACGAAAATAATGATGTACGTATATGCCATCCACATTCGCCACTGGGTCCCGTCATCACCCGTTAGGTTACTTAACTAACGATAGAGCGGGGACTGGACTAGCGCGGATGCAAAACATATACAACATCTACTAGTATATATATCAATATATAATATTCGCTCAAGGCGTGATAAAATGCAACATCATAGAGAGTAATAAGCATCACAGAACAATACAGATATCTGGGATCCCCGGGTTTCATAGAGCCGCTACTGAAACCCGACGTTCCCCTGGTCATGTGGATAGCCTGTGCAATGAAATCCTAGACCCTACGGGTGCGGCAAGTTACCCGCCAAAACCTGAAGCGAGGCAGCCCCCTTCAGCAACGTGAATGGACCACCCAGCACTTCACGGAATCTGGTAACTTAGGCACCCCTCCTGGGTCAACCTATACCCCCTACGAGAGCGGCAAATAGCCCGCCAATTCTAGAGTGAAGCCCCCTCCGTCTCAACGCCATGAGATGCGGGCTCGTTTCCCTCTAGAACCCGGTTATCCGTGCACCCCTCCGCGTGGTAATCCTAGTACAGAAAGTAAAAATATACATACAACGGGCACATCGACCTCAGCCCGGTCGTGCCCCAAAAGAATAATATACAAACAGACAGTGACGGCAGTCCACATGTCAGACGCTCGCCCCGCAATATCAAATGTACATATAAAACAAAACTATACTACCATTACATCCAGGCTATCCCCACGACCAATCCGCAACATCACAGCACAACACAGAACATCAACGTGAATGTCACGTTCGCAAATCCGTCTAAAAGGGCTATAGCAGTTAGACAGGATTTACCGATCAAATGACATTCATGGTCGCAGATATAATGTAAATACTGTGAACTAACATGTTTAAAATTTTCGATCGATCAAATTTACCGAAGTAGGCCCCAAGCACTACTGTAGCACTCAAAGAAAATCTGGGCCCAAACAGAACATTCCAAAAAACCCTATTTCCATGTAGAAAGCCCTCTATAAAATTTTGGTACGGCGTTGACTTTATTCCACCGCGGAACCGCGGCCAAACTAGAGGTTTGGCCGCGTTTCCACGGTCGAACTGAAGCATCATCCAACCAAATTTTTGCAGAGTTCTTAAAATTTCCTTCACGTGTTTCTGCAATGTACTGAAAAAAATTTCGAGCCAAAACAAAATCGACAGAAAGCAGTGCACATGAAATCGGGTTTTCGGAAAATCCGTTCGATCGAACTTTAAACACGTTAGAGCAAGCTAGACTATGTTAATGGCGTGGCTCTGATACCTGTGTAAGTGTACGGCGGCGCCCCGGCCGTCAATCCGACGCCGGAATGCGGAAACGATACTTTTCAAAAACTAGAAAATCGGCACCACCGCGCACTATAAAACCCGGATCGGGCCATTAACCTAACTCTAGCAAACTAGAAAATGGGAAGGAAGCTATACCGATCGATCCGTGTCCTTCGGTCTTCGGCCTCCACTCCGATCCCCTCGCGGAATCTCCGGTCTTCAGCTCCTCGCCGGAATGGGTACCACATTGCCGGGTTCTTTTACGGGCTCCCACCTCTGTACCGAGGCAACTCGGGCACGAAGCTGGCGAGTCGACATGCCCAAGGGTGCGGTAGATGAAGTGTAGAAACCATTGTCTCAATGGGGTTGAAGTTGTCTTTGATGATGGAGAAGAGAAAAGAACTTTGGAGTGATGTGAGGAATTTTTGTAGCAAGCATAGAATGTGAGATGAACATTTTTCCACCACCAAAATAAATCCCCTCTCCTTTCCCAAGTGGCCAGCCCTCTTCCTCAAGGTGGAGGAAAAAGGAATCTCCTTTTTCAAGAGAAGAAAATGAGAGTGATAATGAGAATAATATGGTCACACCATTTTCCAAATCAATCCATTCAAAATCCATCATAATAAATGCAATGGATGAGATGGAAAAAGAATCTCATGATGCAAGAACTATCATGAAGCCCTCATTTACAAGAAACCCCTCCAGAATAACAAATTTGCAAACTTGCAAAAAAAACCCTCCATCGGAAAAGTCCGGCCGCGAAGGAACAAAGGAAAACGGGCCGAAACGGAATGCAAACTGGTAACTTCAGAAAACTGATCCCGTAATAAATTACAAGAAAACCCCACGACTGCATATACATGCCCGCATTTGTGTTCCCAGTGAATACAAATGCAAAGAGACAAAACTACACTGTCTAATACTAGGATCCGGTTTAAACTAAAGCCCGCTAGTAAAATCCGTCCGATCACGATCCGTGCAATACGGCACGTATCTGATCGAACCCTGCCATAGCTCCATACGGCCTCGACAGCGTTTTGCCCGAAACTTGAGAAAACGGTCTGTGGGGGACTCTAAAGACTCGTTAATACTTTGGTTGCAGATTTAACCACTAGCACGTCAGAGGTATTAGCCATACGTGACGGGCTACCAGGTATTGACCAAAAGGGACGTCGATGAGCGAACTCATCCTGACACCCTACTGAGCCTGTCAGTGACAATATCCGTACAGTCCGGTCCGTTCGTCTATGAGCATCGCATGGCGGGCCTAGGGAGTTGGTAAAAGTCAGACCCCCAATAGCGGTACAAGTCGTGTCGAAGTGTAGCCCAGAACACCCTGAGATATTACTGGAATACCTACCAATAAATCTCCTGCCTTGGCCAAGGACTTCGTGTAATGGCTCTCCTAGACACAGCGTGACCTTACCTCCAATACCGGGAGAGACGAACCCGTGAAGATCCGCTCACTGCCTCCATGTGGCTCGGGACTGTACCCAACTAAAACCTGTTTGCACGTCTCCTTTGAGCGTGGTAGGGTAGTAATCAAAGTACAGTGGGAACTCACACGAGACAAATGACGATCTCAGGTCGATGAACTAACCTGTACACATGTCACCAGGGAACTGCTTTCTGACATCAGGTATAATACCAACTAGCATGTTCCCGGCGAGTCCTGTCCGGTGTACTCATAACCCAATGAGCACCTGTATACATCTTAGGTGAACCAACTGACACCAGTGGCTTATGAGACCGGCTACCGCCCCTCATCGGGATCTCGACTGTATACACTAGTCTACTCTGGAGTATCGATGCCCTGTCTCGAAACTCCCACAACTAGGGACCTTTTAAGGATGTGCTTATAGACTACCAGCTCCGACGTATATGATCGCCCTCATACTGCTGGCAGTCAAGCAAGAATTCTAGGGGCTCTATCAATGTGCAATAGTGACCTGTAAGGTCACCTAAAGCAGTACACGATGATAAAGATAAACCAGATAGCATACTATCATCTTGAGTAAGACTGTCCTACCGGTATAGGTCCTCTCTCAATCATTGCAATCACGTGCCTGTGATCCAATAATTGACTCTGAGGGCACTATATCCAACAAGAAGGTCCTCCAGAATTTAAATTGTTCGCTCGGACTGTCTGTCCGTTTGTGGATGATAAGCCATGTTGAATTCCAGACTCGTTCCCAGGCTAACTTGCAGACTCTGCCAAAACTGTGATCAGAATCATATATCACTATCGGAGACGATGCAAACAGAAACTCTATGTAATCTCACGATCTCCTGCATGAGTTCATAGGTATCAAATATAGTACACTTTGAAGGTTTAAATCTTACTTTAGATTTATGCTTACCTCCATGTACTTCTTTGCTAGCGTCTCGGTTGATTGGCCAACTCGAAATGGAATAAAGTGAGCCAATTTTGTGAGTCGATCCATAATAACCCATATTGCATTGTTACCCTTTGTGCTACGAGGAAGGGCGGTCACGAAATCCATGATAATGTACTGCCATACCAAACACTTGGCTACGCTCCTTGCTACTTCGCGCTTCATTCCATACCACCAGTAGTGTTTCCGTGGATCCTTATATATCTTTGTACCATCGGGGTATACAAAATAAAGACAGCTGTGAGCTTTTTTCATCAACTCTTCTCGAACTGGGCCGACTGGCACACATAATCGTCTTCCATATCGTAAGGATCCATCTTTGTGGATGATGAATTCGGTTCGAAATCCACTTTCTACTTGTTCTCGGATCTTTTGTAGCTTGGCATTATTTGCTTGAGCTGCCTTGATCTGATTGACAAGAGTGAACTGGACTTGTAAGTTCATCGAATATGAAGCATCACTTAGTATGACTACTTCGATCTCCAATCCATGTAATTCTTTTTGTAGCTTCCACTGAGCGGTGAGATTAATTGCTAATAGCTAGCGACTAAGTGTATCGGGAATTACGTTCACCTTCTTAGGATGATACTGTAGGTTGATGTCGAAGTCCGCCATGAGTTCTAGCCATCTTCTCTGCTGCATGTTTAGTTCTTTCTGAGTAAATACATACTTCAAACTCTTGTGGTCAGTGTATATATCCACTCGTTCTCCCAGAATATAGTGGCGCCAAATCTTAAGTGCAAAGATGACGGCTGCCAACTCCAGATCACGTGTTGGATAGTTGCGCTGATGAACCTTCAGTTGTCTTGATGCAAAAGCCACAACTTTTTCATGCCGGTGTATAACACATCCTAATCCTTTACCGGACGCATCACAATACACAACGAATCCTCCAGATTGATCTGGTATTATAAGAATAGGAACAGAGGTTAATCTTGACTTGTGTTCTACAAAAGCTTTTTCACATGCTTCTGACCACACGAATGTTTTATCTTTACGTGTGAGCTTGGTCAGGGGTGCTGCAATCTTTGAGAAGCATTCAATGAATTATCGATAGTATCCTGCTAATCCCAAGAAACTTCGTATATCCTTTACCATCTTTGGTGTCGGCCATTCGCTGACAGTTGATACCTTAGCTGGATCTACAAATATTCCTTCGCCTGAAACGATATGTCCGAGAAATCCGACTTGATCTATCCAAAATTCACACATGTTGTACTTGGCGTAGAGATGATGTTGTCGCAATGTTTTCAAGACAATCCGTAAGTGCTCGGCGTGTTCTTTCTGATTCTTTGAATACATCAGTATGTCATCGATGAAGATGACAATGAAACTGTCTAAGTACTCTTGGAAAACTTGATTCATCAGATTCATAAATATGGCAGGTGCATTGGTCACTCCAAATGGCATTACAAGATATTCATAATAACCATATCGAGTCCTAAACGCTGTCTTCGGAATGTCGAACTCTTTGACCTTCACCTAATGATAACCCGAACGAAAATCTAGCTTCGAAAATACACAAAATACACTTAGCTGGTTGAAAAGATCATCGATGCGCGGTAATTGATACTTGTTCTTAATCGTCACATTGTTCAGAGCTCGATAATCTACACACATCCTGTAAGAACCTTCTTTTTTCTTCACTAATAATACTGGAGATCCCCAGCTTGAAGTACTGGGACGAATCCAACCTATCTTCAGGAGTTTGTCCAACTGAATGCGGAACTCCTTTAATCCTTTTGTACTTAGCCGGTACGGAGCTTTGATTACAGGTTGCGCACCAGGTTGTAAATCGATGCTGAATTCAAGAGCTCGATCGGGAGGCAAATTTGATATATCCTCCGGGAATACATCCTCAAACTCTCGAACTACCTCTGAATTCGATTCTTCTGCTTGCAATGCTGCAACACTGCCTTCTTTGGTTTCGCTTTGTAGACACTAGGTTCCAAGGTACGGTCTCCACTCTTGAAATAGAACATTGGATAATCTGGTATTTCGAACACTACTCTCCTTTGGCGACAGTTGATGGTAGTGAAGAAAGTTCCCAGCCAGTCTATTCTCAAGACTACATCGAAGTTCGATATATCCAGCAACTTACAGTCCGTATAAAATTCTCTACTGCAGACGACTACTGAATACAGATCGTATCCCAAAGTTGCTTTTAGAATGTTTTTCCCTGAACTGACATTCCAGCTGGATACTAGCGGTTTAATTAGAATCGCATGGGTTTGGATGAACCGTTGCGATATAAAGTAATGTGATGCTCCAGTGTCGAAAAGTGCTAGAGCAGGTAGAGGCTACTAGTATAGTATCTAAGTTGTGTGAGGTTGGATATAGGAAAAGTATAGTGATATACAAGGATTGAAAAGGTTTGAAAGGATTAGGAATTACCAGTGGTGACTTGGCCTGTGGTTTCGGCCTCCTCGACCGTCATTGTGAAAGCTTGACGTCGTGGTATATTCCTCTTTGCTGGAGGCACATTCCTCTGTCATTAGGGCATGTTTCTCTGCCCTTGAGACACGTTTTTCTGTGCCTGATGGAATTGACGTTGAGGATTGTTCACTGCCGAAAATGGGGACGAAACCAGGATGGATCGTCCTGCCTGAATTTGGGGGCAGATACTATTAGGATTTGTTTGTCCACCTCTCCAAAGATACCAAGTTGATTTATGGCACCGTATATCGGAAGTATGGACGGATGCAGCCGTTTTAGCAGATTTCGTCGGATTCCCCTTCGTTTGCGAGGGGTTTTTTATTGTGGGGATGCTCTTCCCTGCAGGCGCAAGCTCCTACAGTTAATTACGTTATCGCATCGCGATAACCACTTTCTCATGTTTCGAAAGTTCACTTCGTGTCGTGTGTATTTTTTTTGTTTAGGAGACTAATTTATGTCATCGTCCGTAGGGCGCGATTTAGTCCAAATCCGTATATTTGAGATTTGGGTTTTTAATTTAAGGATTGTTAATCTGGTTTTAGATTAAGATCAACTTAAATGTATATGAGCATTTAAGGCTCGACTTGTTTTTTGTTAAGGATACGTTAGTCCAATTTGAGACTAAGATCTACTTAAAAAGGTTTTATGAACATTTTTGTTTCAGATCCAATAAGAGAGCATTTGGGCTCTGTTATCTTAGTTGAGGGACATTTCAGTCCATTATTGCCATTTTGGAGGCGAAATTCTAGTTTGAGGATATCTCGGTTAGTTGATCACCATTTTGGAGGTGAGGTTTTAGTTTAAGGATGTCTCGGTCCATTGATCACCATTTTGGAGGTGAGATTTTAGTTTAAGAACGTCTCGGTCCGTTGATCACCATTTTGGAGGTGAGATTTTAGTTTAAGAACGTCTCGGTCTATTTTCCATCTTGCGCACACAAGTATTTGTTACGTGACGGGATGAACAACGATGATATGGGACGCACCCAGTTTGGGGTGCGGTCTGATTTGAAGTGTGCACATCAATTTGGAAGTGCACCAAAAAGCTGTTGGTTGTCGGAACCCTCCACCTCTCTAAAGACGTTAAAGAATTACAATAACATATATCAGAGATATGGAGAGATGTACTCTTATACCAAATCCCGTATTTGAGGTAAAGGGGGCTGCTGTAGACCTAAAAATCATCAGTCATTTTTTAGACTAATATTATCTTAGGAGATATGGGATGAATATCATTTGGGATATCATCAATGGGAGATCACTAGACATTTTGAGACTAAGGTCAGTTTAGGAAATCATGAGCAATATGGGCTCGGTTGAAAAGAAGTCTTTAGAGACTTAGCCAGTTTGGGCTTAGTCTGCTCAGTCTTTTCTTCTTTTCAAAAGTGCTAAGCACTTATTTGGGCTCTGATGACCACATATATGACATGTGAAGCATTTAGTCATGGGCGCTGCCAAATAAGTGTTGAACGCATTACTCCCTCTGTCTTTATATGGAGTGATAGGCACTTTTTATGGTGTCCTCGTGCGAAGCACATGAAACGCTAGATGCTGGGCGTTGAGCGCTGCCCAATGAGTGCTAAACACTCTTTTCTTTTGTAGCGCCGACGTGAGGGACACATGAAGTGCTGGGCATCGCCCAGTGGGTGTTGAACACTCTTTCTTTCTGTGGCGCCCACGTGAGGAGGACATGTGGCGCTGGGCGCTGCCCAGTGAGTGGTAAGCACTCTTTCTTTCTGTGGCGCCCACGTGAGGAGCGCGTGAGGCATTGGGTGCTGCCCAGTGAGTATTGAACAATCTTTCTTTCTGTGGCGCCCACATGAGGAGCATATGAGGCGCTGGGCACTGCCCAGTGAGTGCTAAGCACTGTTTCTTTCTGTGGTGCCCACGTGAGGAGCACGTGAGGCGCCGGGTGCTGCCCAGTGAGTGCTAAGCACTCTTTTTTCTGTGACCAAATTCTTTTATGAGAACCAAGTTTCTCTTATATGCTTCGTTTCAAGGAATTCAATTCCTAGTCCTTTTCTGAATCTTCGATTCTCAAGAACAAATTCTTCCCGATAAGAATTAAATTCTCAACTTATGGGAGACTTGTCTTGTGGATCTCAGATACAGAGAAAAACCTAAGTTCTTTTTTTAAAAAAGGTTAAACCCTTAGATATGTAAACGAGATGTTTTATCTCTGTTCTTTTTATTTACCTAGAGTTTTTGAGAAGGGAGATCTTCTTCCTTGAGAATTTAATTCTCTGTCCCGTTTTGAAGCTTTCTATTTTTTTAGAAGCTTATGGGGGATTCTTCTCTCTCAGACTTGAAGTCATGGGTCCTTTATATAGTAAAGGCAATTTGTTAATTAGTTTAAAGAAATATCTCATTAAGGGATCCCAATTGATTTGGGGATTTTTACCCACCATTGGATCTTTGATCGAAGGGTTTCTGTTTTACAGAACCTATTTTCTTGTTTTCAACAAGATTAGGGAAATATTTTTCCTTATACAGAATTTATTCTAGAAAGCAGTGATTTTTAATCACCGTTGGATTTTTAATCCACCGATTCTCTGTTTTATAGAGGGCAATATTTCTTGTTTAGAAAGATTGAGAGAATATATTCCAAAATAGAATTTTTTCTATGATCCAATTTGGGGGATGTTTTCTCCCGACATAATTTAATTCTGCATCTTTGATGTTTTATCATCTCCGTTGGATTTTTGATCCAACGGCTCTGTTTAACAGAGAATGGAATTTAATTCTACCTTCTTTAATTTGGGCACTCACACTCAAGTGCTATGCACGTGGGCGTCACCTTAGAATTTAATTCTTATATAAATAGTTACTCTCATGCTTTGCACGCCGGCACTCATGTGTGTTCCACGTGAGGCGCCGCTATAGGATTTAATCCTAACAGAAGCTGGCGCTGGCGCTCACGTAAGAAACACGTGAGGCGCTCAAGGATTTAATGCTATCTGAAGCGGTACCTACATGCTTTGCATGTGGGTGCACGTGTTTAACACGTGGAGGTTTCCTTTTATTTTTATAAGGGAACGACAAGTTTTGAGCCAAAATTTTTGGCGGGAACAAATTCCCCCACTACTTTGCCCACGTAAGTATGTACATGAGTGAAGTAGTGCAATATTATGCGTCACTATAGAATTGATGGCTTAGGAAACAAGTTTATGATCCTTGTAGTCTAAGGATTTTTCATCTTCATGAGCCGTCAGGGTCTCAAAAAGGTTTTTCTCCCTATGATTCATGAGGATCTCATAGGTGCGTATTCTCCCTAGAAATTGTGAGGATTCTTAAGTGTTCATCGCCTCCATGGGTCGTAAGGATCTCACTCGAGAATTTTCTCCTTACGAGTCGAGAGGACTCACAAGTGGTTTTTCCTTCTCGTTGGTATGTGACTTTGGAGAATGCAGCCCGTGAATAATATACAAGAGTCATTTTGGACCTACTTGCAGGGCAACGATGGTTTAGGAAATAGGTTTTAGATCTGTCGCCTAAGACTTTTTCAACTTTATGAGCCATGAGGGTCTCATAAAGAATTTTCTCCCTACGAGTCGAGAGGATCTCGTAGGTATCTTTTCTCCTTAGAAATCGTGAGGACTCCTAAGTGCGTTTTCTCTTGAGAGTCGTAAGGATCTCACAAGAGAATTTTCTCTTTACGAGTCGAGAGGACTCGCAAGTGGTTTTTTATCCTCGTCAGTATATGACTTTAGAGAATGTGGCCCGTGGATAGTATATAAGAGTCAATTTGGACCTACTTGCAGGGCGGTGATGGCTTAGAAAACAGGTTTTAGATCTGTTGCCTATGGCTTTTCCAACATTATGAGCCGTGAGGGTCTCATAAAGACTTTTCTCCCTATGAGTCGAAAGGATCTCGTAGGTGTCTTTTCTCCTTAGAAGTCGTGAGGATCCTGAGTGCGTTTTTCTCTTGAGAGTCGTAAGGATCTCACAAGAGAATTTTCTCTTTACGAGTCGAGAGGACTCGCAAGTGGTTTTTCCTCCTCGTCGATATACGACTTTGCAGAATGTGGCCCGTGGATAGTATACAAGAGTCATTTTGGACCTACTTGCAGGGCGGCGATAGCTTAGGAAAGAGGTTTTAGATCTGTCGCCTAAGGTTTTTTCAACTTTATGAGCCGTGAGGGTCTCATAAAGACTTTTCTCCATACGAGTCGAGAGGATCTCGTTGGTGTCTTTTCTCCTTAGAAGTCGTGAAGATTCCTAAGTGCGTTTTTCTTTTGAGAGTCGTAAGGATCCCACAAGAGAATTTTCTCCTTACGAGTCGAGAGGACTTGCAAGTGATTTTTCCTCCTCATCAGTATACGACTTTGGAGGATGCGGCCTATGGATAGTATACAAGAGTCATTTTGGACCTACTTGCAGGGCGGCGATGGCTTAGGAAATAGGTTTTAGATCTATCGCCTAAGGTTTTTTCAACTCTATAAGCCGTGAGGGTCTCATAAAGACTTTTCTCCCTACTAGTCGAGAGGATCTCATAGGTGTCTTTTCTCCTTAGAAGTCGTGAGAACTCCTAAGTGCGTTTTTCTCTTGAGAGTCGTAAGGATTTCACAGGAGAATTTTCTTCTAATGAGTCGAGAGGACTCGCAAGTGGTTTTTCCTCCTTGTCAGTTTGCGACTTTGGAGAATGTGGTCTGTGGATATACAAGAGTCAGTTTGGACGTACTTGTAGGGCTACAGTGCTTAGGAAACAGGTTGATATCCCCGTCGCCTAAGGCTTTTCACCTTTATGAGCCATGAGGGTCTCATAAAGATGTTTTTCCCTATGAGTCGAGGTGAGTCGAGAAGTTCTCGCAAGTATATCTGAACGTGAAATATAGATAACCCCTGCTCTTTGCGACAGAAGTCCATTAGGTTTTGTGGCACTAGGGTTTTAGTCCATGGTACCGTCTCGTTGGCTGATGCATTCCCCGATATGCAGACTTTACGCTGCTATTCGAGTAGCCCCACGACTGTCGTGTCTCTGATCCCTTCGAAGGCTGGACAGGACGTCTTCAAGTAATCTTCTTACGCAGTTTGACCGTCGGAAGAGTAAGTGTTAAGAATTTTGCCATGTATCTCTTTACTTGAGGTTAGGCTCAGTTTGGGAGCCCCAATGAGTCATAACAACTCCGCACTGGTGTGGGATGATCTCCGATAGTCTTTCGGGTTTTATTTGAGTTGTTGGCAAGACCCTGAAGCTAGGAACTTTGCCTTTTCTTCCTTTTTTATGTGGACGTTTTGGAGCTTTTGTTAACATTGTATCTGCTATAACGAGAAGAATGTCGAGATTGTCTCTAGGTTGTATGTGAACCGTCGAGATTTGGAGCTAGGATTTTGCCATGGCTTCGTTTTGTTTCGACCATAGGGTCTTTTTTTGACGTTGCATCTGCATCCTGCTGGACTGAGAAGGAACGTCGTTGTTGATATTGCGTCTGCTACAATGAGACGAATGTTGAGGTGGAGCTGGGATTTTCCTGTTACTCCACTTTGTTTCGACCATGGGGTCTTTCGTTGACGTTGCATCTGCATCCTGCTGGACTGAAAAGAAACATCGTTGTTGACATTGCGTCTGCTGTAACGAGACGAATGTCGGGATAGTTTTTAGGTTGTATATGAACCGTCGAGACTCGGCTCTCCCTTTGACGGAGCCTGGTGGGAAAATATGGTTCCCTTTTCGTTTGTGCCCATGGATTGTATACAAGGGTTGATATGGACTCACCTGCAGGGCAGAAAAGTTTTATTTTAATTTTTTTTCCGTGATGCTCTATCTTTTCAGCTTTTATATCGCGAAAGTCGCGATTGCCCAATCATTTCGGCTATTTTTCGCGGTGCTCAATCATTTCGGCTATATATTATTTTATTTTTTACTCTCTGTTTTTTTTATTGCGAGTTGCCCAATTATTTCGGTTGTTTCATATACATATATTTTTTGCTCGCTGATTTTTTTATTACGAGTTGCCCCATCATTTCGGCTATTTCATATGCATATACTTTTGTTGCGAGTCGGGAACTTGGATCCCGACACCAATTCCGGCATCAGCATTGCTGCGACTAGAATATTGCCATGTGCAAATCATCATTAGCCTTGAGAGGACTTGGAATTTGATACTGATTTAGGCATCAGCATCTCTACGACTGGAATATTGCCAGAAGCGAATCATCATTTGCCTCGAGAGGACTTGGAATTTGATACCGATTTAGATATCAGCATCGCTGTTTCCCCCAATCAGAGCAAAGCTCTGTTTGAATTTCAAAATTCAAAAATTGAAGCAACGCTTCAGATTCCTTGCGCTGCGCGCAGCGTGCCACGTGTCAAAAGCAGACACGCCAGCGCCAGGAGCGCTACGCCCAAGGCAGCGCACCTCCAATCAGAGCAAAGCCCTGTTTCAAAATTTAGATTTTAAAATGAAGCAACGCTTCAGATCACTTGCACTCTGTGCTGCGCGCCACGTGTCAAACACAGGCGCGCAAGCGCAGTTGCGCTGCACTCCACGTGTCAAACACAGGCGCGCTAGCGCAGTTGTGCTGCGCTCTGCGCTGCGTGTCAAACGCAGATATGCTAGCGCCAACTGCGCCAGCACTGGAATTTAAATAATAAATTATTAATTAATCAGAATTAAAATTCTAGAAAGATCTTTCCAATCTTATTAAAATAAGAAGATTATCTTCTGTAAAACAGGGGCCTTAGGATCAAAGATCCAACGGTGGGGAAATATCCCCAGATCAATCAGAGAAAGATCTCTGTAACTAACTTAACAAATCAATTGGCCCTATATAAAGGCCCCTAGAGTTCAAGTCTCAGATATACAGAAGAGAGAGAACCCCCTGCAAAATTTGAGAAAAACTCAAAGAGAAGAAAGGCAAGGCTTTGAAGAAAGAAGATCTTCTTCTTCATCTTTAAAGGTAAAGAATTTGATTCTTGAAGAACAGAGATGAAAACATCTCACAAAAAGAATAATCATCTCCTAAAAAGATCAAAGATCTAAGAACAAGATCAAGATCTTCAATTAAAAAGAAAAAGATCAGAAAGATCTAATCATAAAAGATTAAAAAAGAAGTAATTTACTTCATTCCCATCTCATTTGATCTATAAAGGCACAGCCTTTTGATGAGAACAAGAACTTTGGTTCTTGGATTTTGAGGCATGGCCTCCCTTAGAGAACAAAGAACTTGTTCTTTGATCTGAATTTGATCAAGATGCGCTCTGCGCTATTGGACAGTGCCTTGCACTTTTGAAATGCGCCTTTGCGCTCCTTGGACTGGCGCACTGCACCAGAGCGCACCACGTGTCAACCACAGAACAATCTGGCTTTGCGCTTCTAAAACAGCGCACTGCGCTCTTGGAATGGCGCACTGCACCAGAGCGCGCCACGTGTCATTCGCTGGCGCAGCGCACTGCGATAACAAACTTGCGCTTAGCGCAGAGCGTGACACGTGTCACTTTTGCATGCGCTAGCGCATTGCGCTCTTTAATTGGCGCAAAGCGCCTGACAAGCTACGTGGCGCACTTACAGAGCCCAATGCTATGCATTATTAAAAAGGGCAGAGCCTAAGTAAAGGTCTAACATACCAAATATAAATGCTATGCATTTAATTACAGAGCCCAATGCTATGCATTATAAAGGGCAGAGCCCAAGTAAAAGCCTAATAGGCAAAACATGAATAAAATGTTAAACATTTTCAAATGGACTTAGCCCAATTCTGGCCATAAGTCCTCAATATAAATTGAACTGAGCCCAACCGCTCTTCCAATCAATTTACACCCGGTTCGAGGGTACATCTCTTTACTCCTCTGATATCTGTCGTTGTAATTCCTCAACGTCGTCAGAGAGGTAACGGGTCCCGACAACCACACACTGCTACGGACCGTGGGGTCCTTAAACTCATGGACTATGATGTCCTTAACCTCGACCGTGATGTCTTAAAACTAATATCGGACTGTGGGGTCCTTAAATCCACGGACTATGATGTCCTTGATCTCGACCGTGATGTCTTAAAACTAATGTCGGACCGTGGAGTCCTTAAATCCACGGACTATGATGTCCTTAACCTCGACCGTGATGTCTTAAAACTAACATCGGACTGTGGAGTCCTTAAATCCACGGACTATGATGTCCTTAACCTCGACCGTGATGTCTTAAAACTGACATTGGACTGTGGAGTCTTTAAATCCACGGACTATGATGTCCTTAACCTCGACTGCGATGTCTTAAAACTAATAATGGACCGCAATGTCCTTAAAATAATTATCGACCGCAATGTCATTAAACTAAACAATAGAGCCCAATTGCTCTTTTGTTGGATCTAAACGATCCTGTTAAGTTGATCTTAGTCTAGAATTAGACTAATGTGTCCTTAACGAACGTTTAAGTCGATCATAGCCTCAAATAAGGCTAACGTTTCCTTAAACACACCCCCCAAACCCAAATCTAAGAAAGATATGGATTTGGACTAGTCCACGTCCTACGGGCGACAGCATAACTTAGTCTCCGTATACAATCCACAGGCAACCGAACACAAAACAAACACATACGACACGAAGTGACCATATGGAGAAGGAGAAAGTTGTTACCGCGACGCGGTAGCGTAATTAACTGCAGGGGCTTGCGTCTGCAGGGAAGAGCGTCCCCACAATCAAAAACCCCTCAAGCGAGGGGGAATCTGACGAAGTCTGCTACATCGGCCGCATCCGTTTAAGCCTTCGATACACGGTGCCATAAATCAACTTGACATCTTCGGAGAAGTGAACGGATAGCACCAATTGGCATCTGCCCTAAATTTCATGCTAGACGGACCTGCGCGGTCGCGTCTCCGTTGTTCGGAGGGGAACAGATTTTGGCACGCCCGGTGAGACCTTTTCCTCTTTCCACTCCACATTCCGTGTGTCGTGTTCGCGAACCAATCGCGGTTTGCCAATGGTTGCCCTTGAGTTTCGAGGTACTAAGATTTGGCATTTTGCTTGGTGCAGAAAGCAAAGAATCAATGGCGTTCACATGCTCAAAGTGCTCCAACTGCAGCTGCAACTTACGCCCTGCCTTAACTGGGGGCATAGCCTACGGGCCCCAAGCTGCTTCCCTGTTCACGATGCCCGTGGAACAGGTCACTCAAGCCACCACAGGGCTGTTTTTCGGGACCATGCTCCCACCTACGAGCTTCACCGCTCCCGTGCCCGTACCAGAAGCTCCCAAGAAGTCGGTCTTCAATCGACTTATAGCTACTGCGGCCCCTCTCAATGGGTCATCCAGCACCGGCGACTCGGTCTTCTCCAGATTGTGCCAAAATTCCTGTAGGCCCACAATGAAGCCTACGATCCCAAAGAAGGTTATTCCGAAGAAAGTAACCAACCCTGCTCCTGAAGTTTTCAAGGCGGCTTCTCCTACCAAGGGGTCGGACTTTACAAGACTGACTGTCCCAACTCCCACTCCCGCTCCTGCCACTCAAAGGACATCAGTCTTCGACAGGCTGACGCCAGCAATGGCCCCTCACCTGAACAGGGGGCAAGACAAGGCCATCCCCGTCGCCGAGCCAATTCCATCAGCACGACATGCTCGGCGTCGCCACTGGCGCCGAGTGAGGAAGTCAGGAGGCAACTCCCCTTGTGGGCTAACTCCACCAGCCCCGACGGCGGAAATTAATGCTGTTGTTCCAACCGGGAACAGCTTTGAGCTGTTGAATAAGGTGCGTAGGAATTCTCCTACCGCTGTACTGAAAAGGTCTCCTCCCCCACTGGAGAAGGTTGCAGAAGCAAAGCTAGAACAGTCCCCTCAGCGACTGTCCTCCAAGATCTATAAAGTCTGGCGGCAGGTCCGGAACTCGGTGATTGATCCAAATTTCTCCCGCCAATAGAAAAAGCTGAAGGTCCGACAGGAGGAAAGCCATCCTGCCAAGCCACGAAAAGCTATCTGGGTGCCCACCTCGACGGCCCCCTCAACTTCGACCGCTCCTAAGAAAAGAAGGCCAGAGAAGACCCCCGTGCCTGCGGCAAAAGTCAAAGGCACTGAACCCAAACGCCCTAAGTCTGGGGGCATGATGGTCCATACCATTTACATGGCATCTGGGAAGGAAGATAGCCGCGCTTCGACGGGCCACCGACCGCATACCCGATCCATCATAAGAGCCCAGGAACAACAGCAGCAGAAGCTCCAAGAGATGCTAACTGCGATGGCCGCACTCACCGGACCAAAGGAAAGCCCGGAGGCATCATCGGAACAACGCCGTAAACATGAGACCAATGCTGAATTCCTTCGTAGAATGCTTGAAAAGAAGGACAAGGAGGCTGTAGAACAAGCGGCCAATATAAAGCAGATGGCTCTTCTGTTCCAAGACATGGTCGGGATGATGATAGAGTCGGACCCTCCAGCCGAAGATCCTTCGATTACCTATGAAAACGACAGAGGAGAAACGTCGAATCCACCTCCGGCTCTTTCAACAACCAAAGAGGAAACAATCTCTAAGGCTGCCCTGGATGATTATATTGCTCAACAAATACGAGTTCACCAGGCAAATGAGACGGCTGGCCAAGTCGTCAAAACAGGGTGACCATATCCGAGCTGGTATAATCAGATAAAGTACCCGCCGGGCTATACAATCCCGAAATTCCATGTCTACAAGGGGACAGGCAATCCCCATCAACATGTCGCCCAGTTCAGGGCTCTTTGTGGCAACACCGGCGGCGATGATAAGCTCTTGCTTCGCCAATTCGTCGGCAGCTTATCTGAGACAGCGTTTGAGTGGTACTCCGAGCTTCCAAACGACTCTGTCAAAACTTTCGCAGAGATGGAGTTGCTATTCACTCAGCGATTCGCGAGCGCTAGCGAACGTACCCCGATAACGGCATTGATTAATGCAAGGGTGAAGCCGGGCAAAACTTGGGTTCAGTACGCAATCTGATGGAGGAATCTGTGGTCAAAGTGCGAACAGCGCATCAAAAAAGCACCAGCGGTAGGCATGTTCGTGGGCACCCTAGACCCTCATGCAACTATTTCACAGTTCATGATATTCTTTAAACCGACCACGTTCCAGGCTTTAAATCATAAGTTAGCCCAGATGGATCAAATGGGTCACAGACCGTCTCCCCCGAAACCGGAACCGCAGAACGACAAGGATAAAGGGAAGGCAACCTTCATTGCGAACACCCAACAGCAGCCCAGTGCCCCAAAGCTAGCGGATCAATTGGAAGAGAGACGGCGCTATTACAATGAGAAAATGAAGGGTCCTTACTCATTCTCATGGGACAAAACGAAGAGATTGTTCGAGCTGGCGATGCTCAATAGGCTTTTTAATTTGCCAAATCCCAGGCGACCGCCGCAACCCAGCGAAGTGAATAACCCCAATTACTGCCCTTACCACCAAACGGTAAGTCACCCGATCGAGGATTACTTCATCTTCAAGGGATGGATCGAGGATCAATACCTACAAGGCAAGTTTGCGCTGTCCGAAAAGTGGAAGGTAAACCCACCACAACCGCACACTCCTAAGAAGATGGACGCACCGGGGGCAACGTGTTCTTTTGTTGAAGAAGCTCCGTGGGAGGTCGTGCTGTCAGCCAAAACCAAAAGAATGCCGAATGATCTCCAGACATGCCCGGCGATCAGGTGGAAGAACCCGCTGGAACCCCAGATCATCGAAAGGATGCTGAAGCCGCGCCCAACTCCAAAGATTGATGGTGATGGCCCGAGCACTCACACCCAGCCGTCAAAATCTTCGAAGAAGAAGAAGAAGAGATACAAAAAGCCCGTGAAGCCTGGTGACAAGCGCACGGACTTGCAGAAACAGATTTACGCGCTGGAAGAATATAATCAGAAGGCGCGAACTCCCATCACGCTCCAAGAGTTCCTCAGCCACGTCTTTCAGGAGGAAGATGATGGAGAAAGCTCGTCGGATGAATCTGAGGATTACATAGTAAGTTGTCATGTGATTTCTCATTCGTCAACAAACGATGAAGAAACTCCTCCCACAAAGAAACTGGGGGCAAAGCCTGAGCCGGAACTTCTGGGGCCATCAGATGAAATAATTGATGCGTTCCTGAACACGGCTCTTTTGAAAAGTAAAGCTGATCGGGAGCGCGAGACGGCCATATTTGAAAGAGCCAAACGCCGGCAACTAGACGAAAGTATCGAGACACTCCCGCCAAATCAAAAGACATCCGTTGCGGATAAAAACAAATTCAAGACGAGAAAAAGGTTTGCTAAAGCCATATCAATGGGAATGAAGCTACCACCCTCTGAAGGAAACACTCCCGGTGAAGCAGAGATGCATCCCAGCTACTGCTCATATCATCGAAAGATTTCGCACCCCACCGAAGAATGCAATGTTTTTAGAAGATGGTGGCAGGGATATGTTGCTTACCGGCAACATTTTAAGCGGATGAAACGCAAAACTCAGCGGGAACAAAGAGGTGCGACCGAAGAGCATAAAAGAGATACCCGCAACTATCGCATGGTCAACACCGGGAGATCGCAAATTCTCACTTTCGGAAGCGACTCTGACGAAGAAATGGCTCTTGGCCCCCTCCTTAAAGAATCCGCATTGGGGAAAGAGGAAGAACCGAAGGCCTGTGAAAACATCCAGCTGCGCAATCGCACGCTTCCAGAAAAGAATCTCGGATCCACGAGTAAAAAAGATAAGGGAAAAGAAAAGGTCTCCGAAGATATCGCCCTCGATGACCAAGTCATGAAAGAACTGACCGCCAAGGACCCGCCAAAGAAGAGTAAGGTAGACTATAACGTTCTGGCACACTTGAGGAAGTTACCCTCACAGCTCAGTATTCTTGAAGCCCTTCTACTATCTAAAGAAGCGAGAGATTCATTGATCAAGGCGCTACAAGAGCCAGAACAATTCCAAGCCTTCCTTGCTGAAGAAAAGATGAAGGATGGGCCGGAGGAAGTACACACGGCCGATATCACCTTCGGTGACGAAGACCTCCTCCTTGGGACGTGCGAGCACAACCGTCCCCTCTATGTCTCAGGGTACTGCCACGATATAAAGATAGGCAAAATCCTGGTCGACAATGAGTCTTCGGTCAATCTCCTCAACGTGCGAGTGTTGAAGGAAATCTGCATGAGCGCCCAGCATCTCGCTCGTGATAAAATCACCATCTTCGGGTTTGAATCCAAGTCATCACGGACCCTCGGGTCCTTAATACTGACGCTGTGCTTCGGGCTGCTTGTCACAGACATTAAATTTCACATCATTGACGCTAAGACATGCTACAATGCTTTACTCGGTCGGCCTTGGTTACACGAGTACAACATCATCCCTTCTACACAGCATCAGTGTATGAAATACTTCAAGGATAGTCTCGAGTATACCGTAAAAGGATAGCTGAATCCATTCTCCGTGAATGAAGTCCGCAAGTATGAAGATGAAAAATACTTCTTGCCAGATTTCGAGGACACGAAGAGATGTCACAAACCGGAGAACAAAGCTATCGCCACCATTCCTATCTTCGGGAGTGATACTGAAAGAGAGGAAGAGATGGTTTATTCAGGCCCACCCCAGTACAACAAGCCAGGACAGTCCGCTCCCATGTTGATCTTTGGCAGTGACTCGGAAGATGAGGTACATGCTATATTCTCCACTCGGCCTCCAATACGAATATTCGCTGATGAAGAGCAAAGTTTGCAAGTGGCCATGGTTCCGCCCAAACATCATAAAGAACTAGACGCGCTTGATACCTACAGTGTGGAAGAGCTGCAGACGTTCTACGTCCCTCCCAGGCGAGAAGGCGAAAAGGCGATCCTATTCTACCGTTCCGGGGAAACCAAAATGGAGAAAGAAATCTGGCACGGCGCAGATTCTACACTTGACAGGCTCCAACCCATCTGTCTGCCTAGATATTATACAGAAGGCTTGAAAAGGCTATAGAAGCGCCAAGGGATACCCTTCAAACAGACCGCTTGAAAAGCTAAGTTCTATAACAGGATCTAGAACGTTCCCGGAACTCAGCGCAAGTTGCCCAACGGGAGAATGGAAGCGATCGGGGTTGGATATGTTCGGTCCAAGAAACGGGAGCTACTCCGCGACTGCTATGTCGTACATGACTTTGATGAAGAAGGAAATGCTCAATGGGAGAATGCTAACCCTGAACCAGAAAGTGCGCCGACATGAAAATGCCCAGTCCGTCGTTCGAAGAACAAATGGATAAGCTTATAAGGGAAGCTGGTCAAAAAGTTCGAGACGATCATAACCGCGAAATGGCCATCTATGAGAAAGCTAGGATGCAACGCCTTCTCCAACAGGCTGCGAAAGATGAAAATGCCGCTCCCTGTCAACCTGTTGTAAAAAAGGCCCGACGCAGAGGCAGAAACAAGTCAAAAAGCGGAAAAGGCATTCAGCAACGACAAAGTGGGACCAAGAAGTCACGCGAGCGGGAATCGAGCGGTCGGATTTGTCCCTTATGAAGAAGATGAGTCGAGCATACTCTTTTCCTCAAGAAAAAACAAAGAAGATACTTGACCTCGCTATAAGACATCAAATGATTACACTGCCGGAGTCTAAACACCCCGAGCAAGCAGATGAAGTCTCTCACCCAGACTATTGCTCTTATCACTGAGCAATAGGACATCCTCTCGAAGACTGCTTCACCTTCAAAAATTGGGTTGAAGATCGGTATCAACTCGGCAAGTTTGCTATATCCGACAGTTGGAGGATAACTCCGCCGCAGAAGCATGAACCCAAATCCACGAGGATAGACCCAGATCCACATCGGTCTTGGAAGCGAGCTCGTACTTTTCATATGATAACGATATCAAAAGAAGAGCCCGAGAATATGGATGACCTTCCCTGGTGCTTCGAAAACAATGATGACGAGGTGATCTCAGAGTTTCCATCGGCGCTAAAAGAGCTGGAAGATGGAATACACACTACCGCAGATAACCTCAAGAAGATTGATTTGGGAACGGCAAGTGACCCGCGACCCACATTCGTCAGCGAGCTGCTATCTAAAGAAAGGGTGGCTGCGTTAAAAGACGTGCTTATGCAGCATAGAGATTGCTTCGCATGGAACTATTCCGAAATGCCAGGATTAGATCCAGAGATCGCGGTCCACAAACTAACGATATCCCCGGACATCAAGCCAATCAAACAAGCACAGAGAAGAATGCGGCTCGAGCTTGAGATGTGCATTAACGCCGAGGTCAAGAAGCTGATCGACTCTGGTTTCATCCAAGAAGTTCAGTATCCTGACTAGATCTCCAACATCGTCCCGGTGATGAAGAAAAATGGGACGGTGCGTATCTGCGTGGACTTTCGGGATCTCAATAAAGCCTGCCCGAAGGACGATTTCCCAGCACCGGTCACTGAGCTGATGATAGATAACATGTCTACTCACGAGGTTTTCTCCTTCATGGACGGCTCATCAGGATATAATCAGATAAAGATGCATCCCGAAGACCAAAAGCACACCGCTTTCCGGACCCCTTTAGGGATATTCTGCTATAAGGTGATTCCTTTCAGTTTAAAGAACGCCGGTGCCACCTATCAGAGGGCCATGACGAAGATCTTCGATGACCTTATACATGAAATCGTCGAATGCTACATCGACGACCTCGTGGTGAAAAGAAAATCATACGAGGAACATCTCGAGCATCTGAAGATCGTATTTCAACGCCTTCGGCAATACAACTTGAAGATGAACCCTCTCAAATGCGCGTTCGGGGTATCCTCAGATAAATTCCTAGGATTCATCGTCCGACACCGAGGTATCGAGATAGATCCGTCAAAAATCAAGGCGATCATGGAAATGCCTCCGCCAAGGACTCTCAAGCAGCTACGGTCTCTCCAAGGGAAGCTCGCATATATCTGGCGATTTATAGCTAATCTCTTAGGCAAGTGTCGTCCGTACAGTCACCTGATGGAAAAAGGGACCCCGTTCATCTGGGATCACAAATGCCAAGGCGCGCTAAACGAAATCAAGCAGTATCTGCAGAACCCGCCAGTACCGGCCGCTCCCGTTAAGGGAAAACCTCTCATTCTGTATACAACGGCCCTCGAAGGTTCCTTAGGCGCATTATGGGCACAAGAGAATGACCAAGGGAAATAAAGAGCTCTCTATTATTTGAGTCGAGTTCTCCTGGGGGCAGAAAGCAATTATTCTCCCATCGAAAAACACTGCCTGGCGTTGATCTTCACGATAACGAAGCTCCGGTACTATGCATTGGCACATGAAGTCCGTCTCATATCGAAGGTGGACCCTCTCAAATATTTGATGTCAAAGGCCATATTGACAGGTCGGCTCGCTAAATGGGCCTTGCTCTTGATGGAGTTCTCAATAACCTATCACCCTCTTAAGGCAGTGAAAGGCCAAGCCATCGCCGATTTCCTCGCTGAACATCCGATACTGGCCGATTCTCCCCTGAGTTGCGAAATTCCAGATGAACGTGCGTTTGACAAGATCGACGGAAGTGGTACCCGGTGGGAACTTTATTTCAATGGAGCATCTTCCATGAAGAGGCGCAAACAAAACATGCCTATAATCAAATCAGGGGTATGCCTTATCTTCGTGACCCCGCAAGGAGGGATAAAGCGCTTTGCTTTCTCCTTAACATAGCCAAGAATGAACAATGAAGCCGAGTATGAAGCTTTGATAGCAGGCCTCGAGATCGCCATCGACATGGGAATTGAGAACCTCCTCATATATGGAGATTCCCAACTGGTCGTCAGTCAAGTAAATGGCGACTACCAAACATGCAAACCAGAGTTGGTGAAGTACGGCGAAAAGGTGCAGCAACTGTTGACCCAAATTCCTTCCTACACTTTGGAAAGCATACCGCGTGCGGAAAATAGCAAAGCGGATGCATTAGCCAAGCTCGCTAAAGAACTAGCCGACGAGAACCTCAATGACGTAGAATCATGGTACAAAGCCGTCGGGTTCTTGCTCCGGCAGAAATATCTCCGGAGTCGTCCGAGAAAAAGAGAGCGACTGAGCAGACGGCGATGCAAATAAAGGAACAGGAAAAGGTTGAGGACTGGAAAGAAGTCTTTATAGACTACTTCAAATCCCATCGAACGCCTGAAGATGCATCCTCAAAACATTTGCTCATGAAGCGAGCCCTATCTTTCACCTTCGTCAATGATACTCTGTACAAGTGGTCGTTTGATTCTCTGTGGTTGAGATGTTTGGGACCTGAAGAAGCAAAAAGAGTCGTCCAAGAAATTCATGACGGACTCTGCGGTTCTCACCAAGCCGGACCGAAGATGAAGCTGAAGATTAAAAGGATGGGCTACTATTAGCCCACGATGATTCAGGACTGTCTCGAGTATGCGAAGCAATGCCACTCGTGCCAGATTCACGGGGACTTTATCCATCAGCACCCAAATCCACTACACCCGACAGTGGCTAGCTGGCCGTTCAAAATGTGAGGAACTGACATAATCGGCCCCATCGAGCCAGCATCGTCCAGAGGACATCGATTCATTTTGGCAACAACTGATTATTTCTCCAAATGGGCAGAAGCAGTACCGCTGAGGGAAGTGAAGACAGAGAATATCCTCCATTTCTTCAAGACGCACGTTATTTATCGGTTTGGAACTCCGCGATGGATCATCTCCGATAACGTGCCAACCTACAGAAGCCACAAGATCAGCCGCTTTGCACAACAGCACAACATAGACTGGAGATACTCCTCAGTTTATAATCCCCGGGCTAACGGTCTAGCTGAGGCTTTCAACAAGACCTTGACGAAGATCGTGAAGAATACGGTGTCCCGAAATAAGAAGAACCGGCATGAGAGACTGCATGAAGCTCTCTGGGCATATCGAACTATGTTCAAGATAGCCACGAAGACAACACCGTACGCGTTGGTATTTGGTACAGAAGCGGTACTCCCCCTCGAGATAGAGCTACCCTCTCTACGAGTAGCAGTCCATTATGAGCTGACGGACGAAGAGAACGCTCACCTTCGGCTTGAGGAGCTCGATGCCCTTAATGAAACTTGGCTCGTAGCGCAACAAAATCTGGAGGCTTATAAAGCAAAGATGACGCGCTCCTACGAAAGGTTGACTAGGCCGAGGACATTCCGCCAAGGCGAACTCGTGCTAGTGGTCAAAAGACTTATGATCCCCAATCGTGCTAAACGAGGGAAATTCGAGCCGAATTATGAGGGCCCGTACATCATAGACAAGGTCTACCTGGGTGGAGCTTATCTACTCATGGACATGCATGGCGAAAGGCCCTTCAGGCCAATAAATGGTCGCTTCTTAAAAAAGTACTATACCTGACGAGTCATGGCCTAGGTCAATGATAGATGACGACAACTATGTCCGCTCTCTATCTTCCTAAACCCAAACTCTATAAGTAGTAACCGGCTTACTTTGCAACGGACCGAAACATCCTTAAACTAACAGCGGACCGAAACGTCCTTAAACTAACAGCGGACCGAAACGTCCTTAAACTAACGATGGACCACTATGTCCTAAAACTAGCTATTGACCGAGATGTCGAGAAACTACGATGGATTGCAGCATCCCAAAGCTGATACAAAAAAAAAGGTTTGTCCATAAGCAAAATGGGCACGGATGAAAACCCGAAAGGGCTCCGTGAGTAAAAACGGCAGGGCTACCGGCGAGTCTTGTGAAAACCCGAAAGGGCGCAATCTCGTTAGAATAAAAAAAAGAATAAACAAAAAAAAGAGAAAAGAAAAAGAAAACGGTATGTTCATAAGCAAAATAGGCACGGATGAAAACCCGAAAGGGCTCCGTGAGTAAAAACAGCAGGGCTACCGGCGAGTGTTTGCAAAAACCTGAAAGGGCGCAACCTCGTTAAAAGACACTTGCAAGATCCTCTCGACCTTGTGAGGAGAAACCACCTGCGTGAGATCCTTACGACTCACAAGGGAGCAACACCCTTAGGAATCCTCACGATTCCTAAGGAGAAATTACACTTGCGAGATCCTCACGACTCGTAAGGAGAACCCTCTTATGGGACCCTCACGGCTCATAAGATTCAAAAGCCTTAAGCTACAGGGATCTGAACCTGTTCTTAAGCAGCCCCCACAACCTCCATTACTGTCCTACAAGCGGCTCAACGCTGACCCTTGTATACAATCTATGGGTGCGAATAAACATTTCCCTAACCAAGTCCCATCCGTGAATAGGAATATGTTCGCACGGTGAGCAACCCTTGTGAGTCCCCTCAACTTATAAGGAGAAAACTCTCTTGTAAGATCCTTACGACTTACAAGAAACCATACACTTAGGAGTCCTCACTATTCCTAAGGAAAAGACACACCTACGAGATCCTCATGACTTGTAGGGAGAAATACCTTTATGAGACCCTTACGGCTCATGAAGCCAAAATCCTTAGTCGACAGGATCTTAACCTTGTTTGCTAAGCCACCTTTGTTCGACATCGACAGAGGCAAATGATGATTCGCTCCTGGCAATATCCCAGTCATAGCGGAGCTGATGCCGAAATCGGTGTCTAATCCCAAGCTTGCAGCGAAAAGGCACGCATGCATACGAAATAGCCGAAATGATGGGGCAACTTGCAACAAAAGCAGCAAGTAAAAAAAATGTATGAATACGAAATAGCCGAAATGATGAGGCAACTCGCAATAAAAAGCAGCGAGTAAAAATAAAACAAATAGCCGAAATGATTGGGCACCGCGAAAAATAGCCGAAATGATTGGGCAATCGCGACCTTCGAGATATAAAAAGCTGAAATGATAGAGCATCGCAGAAAGAAATAAAATAAAAATAAAAATGAAATTTATTCCTTAAAGGTGATATCATGTCAGTCCCTGTATACAATCCAGGGGCGCAAACGAAGAAGGAATCACACCTTTCCTCCCCCAGGTTTCATCGGAAGAAGAAGCCAAATCTCGACGGCTCACAGACAGCCTAGAGATCACCTCAACACGCGTCTCATTACAGCAGACACAACATCAAGCAAAGCGGAACAGCGGCAACTCCCAGTTCCATGACTCGGCGGCGTACAGCCGACCGAGAGTCAAATTCCGACTTCGTGAAATACAGACAAAGTCAAAAATTCCTGATTATGTAGAACGTGGATAACGTCACTTCTGACCCCGCGGAAAACGTCCAGAGCGGATCCCGGTCCTCGCAGAGCATGGCAGAGAACCCGTGTGAAGCATCCAGAGCGGAGCCTGGTCCTCGCCGAACACGGCAGTGAACCCATGGGAAGCATCCAGAGCAAAATTCCTGATCACGTAGAACGCGGATAACGTCAATTTTTACCCTGTAGAAAACGTCCAGAGCGGAGCCTAGTCCTCGCCGAACACGGCAGTGAACCCGTGGGAAGCATCTAGTGCAAAATTCCTGGTTATGTGGAACACGGATAACGTCACTTCTGACCCCCTAGAAAACGTCCAGAGCGGATCCTGGTCCTCGCAGAGCACAGCAGTGAACTCGTGTGAAGCATCTAGTGCAAATTCCTGGTTACGTGGAACGCTGATAACGTCACTTCTAACCCTGTGGAAAACGTCCAGAGCGGATCCTGGTCCACTCAGAGCACGGCAGTGAACCCGTGTGAAGCATCCAGAGAGAAGCCTAGTCCTCGTCGAACACGGCATTGAACCCGTGGGAAGAATCTAGTGCAAATTCTTGGTTACATGGAACACGGATAACGTCACTTCTGACCCCATGGAAAACGTCCAGAGCGGATCCTGGTCCTCGCAAAGCACGGCAGTGAACCCGTGTGAAGCATCCAGAGCAGAGCCTGGTCCTCGCCAAACACGGCAGTGAACCCGTGGGAAGCATCCAGAGCAAACATTGGACTGTGGAGTCCTTAAATCCATGGACTATGATGTCCTTAACCTTGACCGTGATGTCTTAAAACTAACAATCAACCAAAATGATTTTAAACCGATTTTACCTTGGTTCAAGGGTACATCTCTTCACTCCTTTGATACTTGTCGGTGTAATTCCTCAACGTCTTCAAAGAGGTGACGGGTCCCAATAACCACCCATTTCGCGGACTGTGAGATCCTTAAACTTACGGACTATGATGTCCTTAACCTCGACCATGATGTCTTAAAACTAACATGGGACTGTGAAGTCCTTAAACTCACGGACTATGATGTCCTTAACCTCGACCGTGATGTCTTAAAACTAACATGGGACTGTGAGGTCCTTGAACTCACGGACTATGTTGTCCTTAACCTCGACCGTGATGTCTTAAAACTAACATTGGACTGTGAGGTCCTTAAACTCATGGACTATAATGTCCTTAACCTCGACTGTAATGTCTTAAAACTAACAACAGACTGTGGAGTCCTTAAATCTATGGACTATGATGTCCTTAACCTCGACCGCGATGTCTTTAAACTACGGTACCCCGGAAAGCATCCACAGCAACCCCTGAATCCGTGAAGTGCGGATAAGGGCAACTTCACCCATCACTTGCGGGTCCTCACGACTCGTAAGGGAGTAAATTCTCTTGTGAGATCCTTACGACTCTCAAGAGGAAACATACTTAGGAATCCTCACGATTCTTAAGGAGAAAATTACACCTACGGGACCCTCCCAGCCGGTAGGGAGAAAATTCTTTATGAGACCCTCACGGCTCATAAAGTTGAAAAGTCTTAGGTAACAGATCCTAACCCTGTTTTCTAAGCCATCTCCACTCTACAAAAAGCATAAGATTGACAGTTATATACCATCTACGGATCGCACTTGCTAAAATCGCACGGCAAGCAACACAGCAAGAAAGAAGAAAGCAGAAAGATGACACAAGACATTGCGAAAGAAATGTATCTTTTATTCATGTATGCAATTGGGTACAAAATACATCATATGAAAGAATAAAAGAATGAATACATTTTATTCAAAATCTACAAATGACGCAAAAGCAACTATTGGGAGGGAAGCGTCTTAAGTAGGCCAATCAATTGCTCACGCACTGCCCTCAGCCTCTCATAATGGTCAGCTGCCGCGGCCAACTCTGCTTCAACCTGATCTCGTTGCTGCAAATAAGATGAAAGCTGCTCCTCGACTGCCTGCTGAGCTGCCCCGTGATTTTATGCATCCCGCTCGACGACGTCAAGCGGCTGCCTCAGTGTTAACCCATCAGAGATGCAACGCAAAAGGCCTTCAAAGATAACTTTCAACTGTGCAGCATTTGCATCAATCTGAGCATGCAGTCGGGCAGATTCGCTCGAAGTCTCTCCGCACACCTTACATTTTAAAGCCGCCTCTTGTTCAAGATGACGGAAGTAGGGAGTGCTCTGCTCAACCCACGCAGCCCGCTGAGCGTTCATAGCCAGGACCTCTGGAGCAGGACGTCCAACCTCGAGCTCATCCAGGCAAGCTTCAATTTCCCTACAGTGATTAACCCAAGACTCGACGACGCCTTCATTATGGAAGTTTACAAGCATCGCCAGTATCGGATTAATCTCAGCAGCGAAATCTGCGGCAAATGTAGGAGTTTCTGCGTCAAGCTCCTCGACGCATCCGCTCAGCATACTCAGACTCATCGTAGCACCCTTTGAGGATGGACGTCTGGGGAATGGGCCTGCCGGCATCATAATGCGAGACTCGAAAAGGACCGGAGTCGAAGCGACAGCTGCAAAACAAATCACAATCAAATGACAGGTCTAGAAATATAAGAGATTCATGAACAATGGAATTTACTATACCAGCTGTAGCAGATGGCAAAGCCGGGGGCGCAACTGATCTCACATCTCCCCCTTCAATCTGTAGCACTGCAGTCAGGGCAAAGAAGAATCAGAAATAATTTCATTATCGGTGAAAGAAAGAGCATTAATTGGAAGCTATATTCACCAACGCCACTGGATGAAGTCATCTCTGACGGGAAGGAGAAGTGGGGATGCAACACATGGTACAGGTGGTCATAAAGAACTCCTGCAAAGACGCAATAGTACAACGTCAGTACATAAATTATGCAGCTTAAAGATAAGACTGATGGGTCACAAATCCATACCTTCCAGTATTTGCGACGATGCGAGAGAAGGCAGAGGGGTGGTCACCGTCAGGGCGGTAACTGGCGGCGCTGTCTCGAGCAGCTCAATTTCAGCACTAGCCACACCTGCATTAGAAGCAAGATAAACTTTATCAGAAAAGATTGCAGAATAAAAAGAAGGGCGGTGACCCAAAATTTACCTGATAAGTCGCCAGCCGGATCCATGACAAGGGCGTCACTTGATACAACGGTGGTGTCCCCCTCCTCCATTGGGGTGGTCTCACCTCCCGTCGCCTCATCCCCTGACTCCACAGGAGCCGTCGTCATGCTCGTGACGCCAGGAGACGACAAGGAACCATAGGCAGGGAGAGCGATAATCGGAGCAGTGCCTGACTCTTGAGAAAGAGCGGCCGTCTCGTGCTCAGCAATCATACCCGTTTCGCCCGTTACCACCTCGGGCTTAGCGGTCGCAGCCGTCTCGTCCACCGCTGCCATAGGCTCGTCCGTAGCAGCCATTTCATCCACTGCTGCCTCAGGCTCAGCCGTAGTAGCCGTCTCACCCGCCGCCCCCTCGGGCTCGGCATCGGCAGCCTTCTCGGGCATAGCAGTTGTGACCGTCTCGTCAGCCACTATCTCGGGCCTGGAAGCTATGGTTACGTCGCCTCGGGTTCGGCCGCTACCTCCTCCACCGTCCCTTTAGGCTCGACGATCGCCACCACTCCTTCAGCAAGACTCGGCCCTGCAGGACAAGATATATAAGAACTGATAGTCTAAAACTTTGACAACAAAGCCTCAAAAAACACATTACCTGAGGCGGATTTACCGTCGGCTTCCCGAGCTGCGCGTGCCGCCCGTCTATGAGCAGTAGACAAGGCGACCGGGAGCTCCTCTGAAGGAGTAGTAGCAGGAGTAACAACGCTTGAGCCTGCTTCCACAGCCAAAGCAGCGCTACGCTCTCTTACTACGCGCCTCAGGCGTTTCCTTTCCTCCCGGGCCGTCGCGACAGACCTTTTGGAAGCCTCCTTCAGCAAGGCGTCGTCATCCGCATTCAGGGTTGCCTCCAAAGCCGTCAAGGCTTCCATCATCGTCTTTTTAAGTTGGGACTCTTGCGGCAATCCTGAAGAGGCCGGGACTTCAGTAGCTGGCCCGGGGAGAATCTCCGCATCAGCTTATGGGATAGGCCTCGTGGTACCTGCGATAAAACAAAGAAAGGGTCAGATTACTCATAAGAGATGGAAAAAGAGACGTAGAAAACCGAAATGTACCAAGGCCTAAGGATACTCTGAGTCGTTCTTCCTCCTCGAAAGTTTTGAGAGAAGCAGCGATGGCTTCTTCGGTAGAAATGCTTGTTAAAGAAGGAAAAGCGTTAGTCAAAAACAATGATAGAGGTACGATGCAATGACGAAAAACACAACTAGTGATTACCTGGTTGCGCGAGTTTAGCCAACCACTCGTCGCGCCTTGACAATCGCTCAGAAGCTGCGATGGCGGCCGCCAGATCAGTGTTGTCTGGCGGCATAAAGAAGCCCTCGTTGGTCCCATACTCGCTCAAGCCCTCGCTGTAAGGAGCATGAGGTTCCTGACCGAATACAACGTCAGCAAAGAGGATCGACTTCTTCTTCCTCTTCTGCGCGCGAACTCCGGTCACACCCAAAATCAGCTTACGCTTCTTGGGCACCTTGGGACGGCGGGTCCCGATGTCTGAGCCCACACTGGATTCGGGCGAAACTACGTTTCCCGTCTCCACGGGAGCACGAGGCGCTGAGGGCACGTCCAAAGAATCACGAGGCAATCCACGCGGAGGGCTTGGCACACGTGGAGGCTCATCTCCAGCATCTCCTCTTAGTGGAGGAGGGATAGGGGTCCTTCGCTTTAGGGGGACGTTGCGATCGCTGGCGGGGGATGCACCTTTGCGATCAAGTAGCAGCCGCTTCTCTTCCCGGATAACAGCACCCATCGCATGCTGATACCAAGCCCCATATACGTTGAGGGCCCTTGGAATGCAAGTCGGCTCGCTAATAAAGAAGTGGGAGCCCGTATTTAGCCGCATAAAATGATGAAGTGCACTCCGTTTCCCCTCTCTGGTGGCCGCAGGCTCTTCCAAAAACGCCTCCAGTGGGACCCCCTGATTATAACTTAGTTCTTGGACGAAATGATAGGGGTTGTACCTCATAAAAAGCGCCGCATCGTTCTGCCTGAACACAAGGAAGCCCGGCCTAATGGAATATAGATGCAGAATCTCCCGGACTTTCAATACGGAGGCCCCGTCCTTCAAATTATCACGCAACGCCAACACTGCCTTGGAGGTCTCCGGGCCGATGGTCATGACCTTGTCCGTGAAAGAAATGCCTGCTCCGACCGTGCGCGGACGAAGAAGCAACCCCCTAGCCTCCCGCAGAGGCGAATTCACGATCGAAGCGCCGACCAGCCACATAACTCTCGGAAGTCTGCACTTCTTGTAAAATGAGGGTCTCTTATGAATACCAAATACCCCGAGCAGATGCATTTCCATCCACGAAGTAAACCAGTGCATCGGGAAATTGGTGGGTTGCACCCCCGGTTCATTTGCGTCCGCCGCTACGCTGAGACCATGGTACAAATGGGCCAACCCGACAATTCCAATCGACAATTGTATGCCAGCCACCATCCGATCCGCTAGGTAGAAGACCGACGGCCTCATATAGCGGGCGTGCATGGGGAGCGCGAACCAGCACAACCATAACCCCAGAAACCCGAGAAAGAATGCCTCCCCGTCGATGCCCGGAGCGGCGATTTCCGATAAAGGGATGATTGCAGCATCGAGGAAGTAAAAACCCTTTTGATCGGCTTCCAGTGCTGGTCAACGATCTAAGCCAAGGCCGAAGGGGTCGTCACGCTTAGCAAATTTTTCGCCCCGCTGCGATAGAATCTCTGGTCGAAGAAAGCGGGCGATGAAGTCTACGAAACTAACTCCCCGGTCTCCCGATTCCAAATAAAGACTTTCATACATATTCAGCACCTTTACCAGACTCGGAAACTGGTGCTGAATAGCATTCTCCGGCATTAGGTCCATCACTAACGGCTTAGTGGCGAAGACAAATTCATCAGGAGGGAGCAGCTCCTCATAGTGCTCTCCCCTCACCGGCAGACCGGAAATTTCAGCAAATTCTTCCAAAGAGATGGAAACTTCCCTGTCCATTAGAAGAAAGGTATGGGTGGGGATGTTCCATTGCTCCACGAACGCCTTAATCCACCATGTCGGAGGAGCAGAGTACTCGAACAACGAGGCATAAACTGCGGGGTACAGACCGATCTTCAGCAGATGCACCTTCTTCGCTGACAAAATCTACCTGGCCCACTGCAAATACCCGGCCGAATGTCGAGGAGTCAATCCAATGTTATAGGGTTATCCCTAAGGGCACAACTCACCCTGGCATATGCGCCGCCCCAAAATATCAACGGTTGCTGGCAACTGCACGGGTATAGCAGCAATCGAAGGTTGAAGTCTAATTTACAACCTCCACGGCATAGTTCACCGGGGGTTGTTCATAACAGAATACTGCATTTTATACCGCCCATTCTTATGCTCGTGTGTTTATAGGTAGGTGCTTTTAATCTGTGTTTGTTACATATTTACAGAATACATGTTTCCAGTACAAATATTGCAAATCAAGACAAAATCTCCACAGTTACGCCAAATACAGAACATCTGTTGACAGCAGATAAAATCCGAGTTCCGGTCATCCATATCCGTCCGGTGCCGAGTACCTGTTCCAGAGACAAAACATATGACAGTGGTCATTCGTGTCTCGGACAAGCACAAAGCACGAAGGGGGCTGCACAAGAATCAATGGGTGCGCGGAGCTCGAGGGAGATAAATTCAAATGTGTTGAAAAATGAAACCATCATTGTTGACTTCTGGAAACTGAAGAAATCAAGGAAGAATCTTGAAATTCTGTACATATTTACCAGAACAAGATGCAAACACCAGACCAGCAAAGAAACCAGACCCTCCAATTCCACTGTACGGCCGCGCATGCGCGGCCAATAGGGGGTATTGGCCGCGCATGCGTGGTTAGGTGGGGCCCTCTCTGCGTCAATTTTTGGGGGGTATTTTGGGGACTTCATATTGTGTCAGTTTGTTGCCCTAGATCTTCAACCCTCTGCCTATAAATACAGCAGAACTGAGCTTAACCAAGGGAGCTTTTCTTTAGCCTCTTTTTTGTGTAGTTTTGTTCTTCTTCTTCTTCTTCTTCTTCATTCTTTCTCCATTAAAATTGTAGTGAGAGCTTTTTTAGTGGAAGATTAATGAAGATGAGGGTTTTTTATCTTTCTTGTTAGTTTCGCTCCCCCTTGAGATTCTTGCTTTCTCTTGATCATTCAACATCTTCATTGAGCTTGAATGGTTAAGGGTTAGTTATTGATCTCAAGGGTCGTATTTTCTCACGGGACTAGTTCTTCACTTCACATGCGTTCTCTACCCTTCCCTTGATCTTGCAACATCTTCATTGAGCTTGCAAGTTTAAGGGTTGGCTATTGATCACATGCTTGTCTTGAGTTCTAGTTCCTTGTTCTTTTTATTTCCTTATTTATTACTTGCATTTTTCATTCTTGCTTTACTTACTTGCAATTTTATTCCATGTACTTTAATTACTTGTATCTTTTCTTTTCTTTGTTCTTTTCTTTTTGTTCTTTGTCTTTTGTTCATTTTGTGAATGTTGTATTTATTGTTGTTGTTAAGAATCATATGATATTGTAAGTTAACAATTCTTTGCCTAATTCCTTTTCCCGTTATTTTCAACATTCCAGTAAAAGAAAATTCTTAACAACAACAATAATTACAACATTCAATTCCTACCAATCCTACCCTACTTTTGCACCTTCCCTAGACATTGCATCAGAACCGCCATTTGGGAGTTTTCAGTATCCAAACAACTTTGAATCTTTTACTGAAACCCCTTCACAACCAATGTCTAGTCTAGAACAATCCTTGGAAGACTTTAGGGTAGCGTCAAGCCAACAGATGATGGATTTGAATGCGTCCATGGCCGCCCTCATACAACCTAGTGACCCGGTAGCTAGTTTCCAGCTAGCTCCAAATTTTCCAATGTATGATGAGGCGGTAGGACAGGCTGTGAATTTGAGTGGAGAGAGTGAGTTGTATGCCCTTCCAAATCAAACCTACCCGTCTCAAATTGAATCCCACAACTCCAATGTTGAAAGTCTATCAAGTGTCCCAAATGAATTATCAGTTGAAGATAGAATGTTTAATGAGTTGTGCGACTTTGTAGTGTTTGATTTGCCAGATTGTGAAGGGACCTTGCCAAGTGAAACTACACCCAATCCTTTTGACCTCTACACCTCCATCTTAGAACCTGAATTGATTGAAATCCATGCTTTTGATGAGGTGTCTGAGAATATTGATTTTCACTTGATTAAGAATATTGACGCTGGGAATATTTTGGATGATGAACCCATAGATTTGGCTGAGTTTTTCTCTTCAAATCATCATCTCGAGTCCTTAAATGTTTTTCCCGAACCCCATATGCTTCTGGATTTTGAAGAGAAGTGCATGGATGTGCTAAATTTTGAGGAAAATTTTGAGGATAGTCTTGAGGATGAACCAGTTCTAGATGATGAGTCGGATTTTCTAATTCATCCTGTTCCTTTCACTGACTGTGTACACCCTCCAGAACCCTTAACCGATACCCTTCCTCAGCCATTTCCCTCCATCCTTTCCATCGTTCCGACCTTGCAAGAACCCGTCTCACTTTCATTTACTATGTCTGGTTTACCAAGTTCGGCTTACCCATGGCTTCTTACGAATCTTGAGGGATTTGATCCAATCTCTCGACGGGTTAATAGATTAGCACAATCGCTATTTACACATCGCTCATCACAAATTGTGCTAATCTATTCACTCCATTTGCACCCTCAAGTTCGTACTCCACTTCTTTTTCCCTTCCGCCATTCTTCTTCTTTTAATATACCGAGACCGTATCCCGCTTCTCTCCGCATACGGTCTCGCTTATTCTCCATCTCTTTTCTCTACGCCTTCTTTCACCAACCAGCACATTATAGCGATAAAATCTTTGAATGGTTGGTGCTCACTTTTGGCCTGTGTAAGGCCTTGTATAGCTTGATACTGTTCTTTCCCCCCCTAATCCTGAATTTCAACGCTTAACAGTGGAAACACTGTTTTACTTAAGTTTGGGGGGGACACTTTTTTTTGTATATATTTTTTTTGTTTTGTATATAATTTGTTTTTGGGGGAGCGCCGGCAATTTTGACCCTCTTGGTATAGCCTGACAGTGAGGGCACTGTCAAGTTTAAGTTTGGGGGTGTGCTCGGTAAGCTTTCTTCCTTCGCATTCATATGTATATTTTGCATCTGCATATTAAAACCATAAAATCCATAAAAATCTGAAAATTTTCTAAAAATATAAAAACTTTTTTGTCAAGTTAGATTGTGGAAGAACTCTGATTCAACATTCGACGGTTTTTGTTTGAAAAAATAGGAATAACTAAATCTTATGTTTAGATTTTGAAAACCTGAAAGATAACTCTCCTTTGAAGTTAACTATAGCTGATATACGTCTTTACATCACACTGCACGTGTCATAAGATTTTGGGAATTAGATGACAAGTCTTTCATGTTTAAACTTTTAAACAGATAAATGATTTTCTGAGGATCAAATAGGTTTGTTCTGAAATAAGTAATGTCAAGAATAGTTTATGAAGTAAAGCGAATATGAAGGAATGTTATTGATACCGTAATTGGAGCTAAGTCTGAAAAATAACCCATCTAAAACTTGATTGGAATGATTACACACCAAACCCACTAAACACGTCTTTTATCCAAAAAAATATTTGAACTACCGGTTATACCTCCGTTCGTATTAAATCATCTGATTTTCACGCCAAACTGTCTTTTGTTTTTGGACCTGGGTAACTTGAGTAATTAAGTCCGCCGGGGTGTTTCTACACCTAATGCCCTAAAACCAACTGGTTTGGGTGCATTGGCCCAAAGCTCGCTAAGAAGCCTAGAAAGTCCAGATAAAAACAAAGTCAAGCAAGTGTTCTCTCCGAGTTAAAATTCCTAACGGTTCTTTGTGTGAGAATAATCTTGATAAAAGACAGGCTTTTATAAAAAAATTTAACGGAGATATGAAGGTTTTATTCTATGATAAAGACTATTGCACGTTCACAGAGGTGTGTATGAAATGAAAACAAGAAAAAGGTGGAGTGAAGAATAAGACCTAGTTTCCTGTGAGGGAAGATAGAAATTCTGAAGTTGAAACCTTACTGGAAAACGAAACTTGAAAAATGCTTAACTCTTTATAAAACTTATGTGATCCTTTTAAAATTGTTATCTGGGCTTTATTGTGCGACATGAGGACTTTAATCGACCTTTCTGGAACTTAACGGCACTATTTGCACTACACGTAAAGACATATAAAATCTGTAGTTAAATATGAAGCGAGGTGTGAAAACTAAAGGTTCGATAGTCTAGACTTAGGATTATAGAATTGTTATTTTCTGAAACAAAACTTTAGGGTTTGAATCTTAGTTATTTTATGACACTATCTTGACGGGATTTTGTGGGTAGTATCCGCTGAAAACCCTCAGAAGACAACACTCCTCCTACTAGGGACACCTAGAGGTTTAACGGCTTGTTGCACGTGCTCAGTGCAATCGCGTTCCCTGCGAAAGTGCGGTTAGGATTTTATTTTTTAGTGAATAATTGGTTTTGCTCGGGACGAGCAAAAGTTAAGTTTGGGGGTATTTGTTCATAACAGAATACTGCATTTTATACCGCCCATTCTTATGCTCGTGTGTTTATAGGTAGGTGCTTTTAATCTGTGTTTGTTACATATTTACAGAATACAGGTTTCCAGTACAAATATTGCAAATCAAGACAAAATCTCCACAGTTACGCCAAATACAGAACATCTGTTGACAGCAGATAAAATCCGGGTTCCGGTCATCCATATCCGTCCGGTGCCGAGTACCTGTTCCAGAGACAAAACATATGACAGTGGTCATTCGTGTCTTGGACAAGCACAAAGCACGAAGGGGGCTGCACAAGAATCAATGGGTGCGCGGAGCTCGAGGGAGATAAATTCAAATGTGTTGAAAAATGAAGCCATCATTGTTGACTTCTGGAAACTGAAGAAATCAAGGAAGAATCTTGAAATTCTGTACATATTTACCAGAACAAGATGCAAACACCAGACCAGCAAAGAAACCAGACCCTCCAATTCCACTGTACGGCCGCGCATGCGCGGCCAATAGGGGGTATTGGCCACGCATGCGCGGCTAGGTGGGGCCCTCTCTGCGTCAATTTTTGGGGGGTATTTTGGGGGCTTCATATTGTGTCAGTTTGTTGCCCTAGATCTTCAACCCTCTGCCTATAAATACAGCAGAACTGAGCTTAACCAAGGGAGCTTTTCTTTAGCCTCTTTTTTGTGTAGTTTTGTTCTTCTTCTTCTTCTTCTTCATTCTTTCTCCATTAAAATTGTAGTGAGAGCTTTTTGAGTGGAAGATTAATGAAGATGAGGGTTTTTTTATCTTTCTTGTTAGTTTCGCTCCCCCTTGAGATTCTTGCTTTCTCTTGATTATTCAACATCTTTATTGAGCTTGAATGGTTAAGGGTTAGTTATTGATCTCAAGGGTCGTATTTTCTCACGGGACTAGTTCTTCACTTCACATGCGTTCTCTACCCTTCCCTTGATCTTGCAACCTCTTCATTGAGCTTGCAAGTTTAAGGGTTGGCTATTGATCACATGCTTGTCTTGAGTTCTAGTTCCTTGTTCTTTTTATTTCCTTATTTATTACTTGCATTTTTCATTCTTGCTTTACTTACTTGCAATTTTATTCCATATACTTTAATTACTTGTATCTTTTCTTTTCTTTGTTCTTTTCTTTTTGTTCTTTCTCTTCTGTTCATTTTGTGAATGTTGTATTTATTGTTGTTGTTAAGAATCATATGATATTGTAAGTTAACAATTCTTTGCCTAATTCCTTTTCCCGTTATTTTCCATTGAACTCCGTCCGAACCATACGCAAGCGCTCCGTTAGGCACCGTACCCTGACAAGGTAACGGTGATTCCTAACCGCGACCGGTTGCGTTCGGTTTGGCCGGAGGCGAAAGCAAGAGACAAGAACGGAAGGACAAGGGTAAATAAGCCGGATTCCACGAATACCGCGCTTAAATCCCCTAATCCACGTTGTTGCCGATTGCTCTAGCTTCAATTGGTCAAGACTCGGCTCAAAGGTTTTGAGTACGGATTTCTTTAGCTTACATTATCGTATCTTTTCTTAACAACTTTATACTTGCAAATAAACAAATAGGTTAGATCAAACAACATACAGATTCTTTATTGACTCATCTAAAACAAGAAGGTAAGATACCACCATCTCCCTGTGGACCGACCCGTGCTCACCGGCTAGCTGCAAAGCGACACCGTCCTGATCGCGGTTACACTTAAATTCTTTGAACATCCGACACGCCGAAAGCGTACGATTAGGGGTATATCCACGTAAGAGATTGACGAGATCGGATCCGACGGCGTCGTACAAGAGAAGTTTCGGCGACCTTTGATAATTTCGTTGTACCACCTACCCCACAGGTGAAGGTTCTTATACTCCAGGTCGTAGTCCTTAATGAGAGCAAGAACCTCCCGGTCTACCGGTGCCTCAGGGAATCCTCCCTCTGAACGGAAAAACGGGAATGAAAGGTCAGCAGACATGTTGCCTGCAAGAAAAAGTGAAATTCAATCATCAGTATCATAGTTTAATTTTAAAATTCCGACGCTTGGTACTTTAAAATTTGTACCACACTGCAATGTTGTGGAGAAGGGGACCAAAGGGGGACCCACAAAATCCAGATGACAATACATCAGTTAATAAAACAGCCTCATCATTGGATGAGACTGTCAATTAATAAGCAAATCCTCAAAGAATATTCTCATTAAATGAGAAATCCCTCGAGACAAGGAGAAAATCTCCCTTTCAAAGCAAAACTCTGTCACAGAGTGACACTTGTCAAACTCTGGTCACAGGGGAATGAAATTCCTTAAAGAGCCTAGCTCTGTAATAATGATGGAAAAATCCATCAAAGAAAAATTAATTCCTAAGAATTAAAGTTCTGCGATCTTAGAGATCCATGGAAAAACTCTTAAGTGTTCTTCATCAAAAGATTAAAAGATCTATACAATGTCAGTGAGCAAAGCTCTATTCATGGGTTAATAAAACCCTGAAACAAGATCTATTTAGATCTATGGGTTCTTGAGAGCAAAGCTCTGTTTATGAAACCCCAAAGAGGATTTCTTTAGATCAAAAGCTATAAGAGCAAGGCTCTGTTAATTAAAATTGATTTAATTAAGTTTAAATTTTTACCTAAAATTTTCTAGAGTTCTAACTCTTAAAGTTCTTGAAAATGAGAGCAAGGCTCTGAAAATAAAAATCTTGAGAAGATGATAATCATCTGAGAACCAAGGGTCCTATTTATAGGCGCTGAAGCGCCTCCTCAACTTCTGAGTTGATCCAATGGCTCAGATGTTGCCACCGCAGCACTCATGTGTGCGCCACATGAGCGCAACGGTGGGGGGGCATTTGTTTCCCCCAATCAGAGCAAAACTCAGTTTGAATTTCAAAATTCAAAAATTGAAGCAACGCTTCAGATTCATTGCGCTGCGCGCAGCGTGCCACGTATCAAAAGCAGACACGCCAGCGCCAGGAGCGCTGCGCCCAAAGCAACGCACCTCCAATCAGAGCAGTACTCTGTTTCAAAATTCAAATTTTAAAATGAAGCAACGTTTCAGATCACTTGCGCTCTGCTCTACGCTGCGCGCCACGTGTCAAACACAGGCGCGCTAGCGCAGTTGCGCTGCGCTCTGCGCTGCGTGTCAAACGCAGATGCGCTAGCGCCAACTGCGCCGCACTGGAATTTAAATAATAAATTATTAATTAATCAGAATTAAAATTCTAGAAAGATCTTTCCAATCTTATTAAAATAAGAAGATTATTTTCTGTAAAATAGAGGCCTTAGGATCAAAGATCCAACGGTGGGGAAATATCCCCAGATCAATTAGAGAAAGATCTCTGTAACTAACTAAACAAATCAATTGGCCCTATATAAAGGCCCCTAGACTTCAAGTCTCAGATATACAGAAAAGAGAGAGAACCCCCTGCAAAATTTGAGAAAAACTCAAAGAGAAGAAAGACAAGCCTTTGAAGAAAGAAGATCATCTTCTTCATCTTTAAAGGTAAAGAATTTGATTCTTGAAGAACAGAGATGAAAACATCTCACAAAAAGAAGAATCATCTCCTAAAAAGATCAAAGATCTAAGAATAAGATCAAGATCTTCAATAAAAAAGAGAAAGATCAGAAAGATCTAATCATAAAAGATTAAAAAAGAAGTAATTTACTTCATTCCCAGACCATTTGATCTATAAAGGCACAGCCTTTTGATGAGAACAAGAACTTTGGTTCTTGGATTTTGAGGTAAGGCCTCCCTTAGAGAATAAAGAACTTGTTCTTTGATCTGAATTTGATCAAGATGCGCTCTGTGCTATTGGACAGTGCCTTGCACTTTTGAAATGCGCCTTTGCGCTCCTTGGACTGGCGCACTGCACCAGAGCGCACCACGTGTCAACCACAGAACAATCTGCGCTTTGCTCTTCTAAAACAGCGCACTGCGCTCTTGGAATGGCGCACTGCACCAGAGCGCGCCATGTGTCATTCGCTGGCGTAGCGCACTGCGATAACAAACTTGCGCTTAGCGCAGAGCGTGACATGTGTCACTTTTGCATGCGCTAGCGCATTGCGCTCTTTAATTGGCGCAAAGCGCCTGACAAGCTACGTGGCGCACTTACAGAGCCCAATGCTATGCATTATTAAAAAGGGCAGAGCCCAAGTAAAGGTCCAACAGACCAAATATAAATGCTATGCATTTAATTACAGAGCCCAATGCTATGCATTATAAAGGGCAGAGCCCAAGTAAAAGCCTAATAGGCAAAACATGAATAAAATGTTAAACATTTTCAAATAGACTTAGCCCAATTCTGGCCATAAGTCCTCAATATAAATTGAACTGAGCCCAACCGCTCTTCCAATCAATTTACACCCGGTTCGAGGGTACATCTCTTTACTCCTCTAATATCTGTCGTTGTAATTTCTCAACGTCGTCAGAGAGGTAACGAGTCCCGACAACCACACACTGCTACGGACTGTGGGGTCCTTAAACTCATGGACTATTATATCCTTAACCTCGACCGTGATGTCTTAAAACTAACATCGGACTGTGGAGTACTTAAATCCACGGACTATGATGTCCTTAACCTCGACCGTGATGTCTTAAAACTAACGTCGGACTGTGGAGTCCTTAAATCCACGGACTAAGATGTCCTTAACCTCGACCGTGATGTCTTAAAACTAACATCGGACTGTGGAGTCCTTAAATCTACGGGCTATGATGTCCTTAACCTCGACCGTGATGTCTTAAAACTAATATCGGACTGTGGAGTCCTTAAATGCACGGACTATGATGTCCTTAACCTCGACCACGATTTCTTAAAACTAACAATGGACCGTAATGTCCTTAAAATAATTATCGACCGCAATGTCATTAAACTAAACAATAGAGCCCAATTACTCTTTTGTTGGATCTAAACGATCCCGTTAAGTTGATCTTAGTCTAGAATTAGACTAATGTGTTCTTAACGAACGTTTAAGTCGATCTTAGCCTCAAATAAGGCTAACGTATCCTTAAACACCCCCCCAAACCCAAATCTAAGAAAGATACGGATTTGGACTAGTCCACGTCCTACGGGCGATAGCATAACTTAGTCTCCGTATACAATCCACGGGCAACCGAACACAAAACAAACACACACGACACGAAGTGACCATATGGAGAAGGAGAAAGTTGTTACCGCGACGCGGTAGCATAATTAACTGCAGGAGCTTGCGTCTGCATGGAAGAGCGTCCCCACAATCAAAAACCCCTCAAGCAAGGGGGAATCTAACGAAGTCTGCTACATCGGCCGCATCCGTTTAAACCTTCGATACACGGTGCCATAAATCAACTTGGCATCTTCGGAGAGGTGAACGGATAGCACCAATTGACATCTGCCCCGAATTTCAGGCTAGACGGACCTGCACGGTCTCGTCTCCGTTGTTCGGAGGGGAACAATCGCTCCAACTGTGATATTGTCAGGAGTGAATCATCATTTGCCTTTGTCGATTTGAACAAAGGTGGCTTAACAAGTAGGGTTAGGATCCTGTCGACTAAGGTTTTTTGACTTTATGAACCATAAGGATCTCATAAAATTATTTCTCCCTACGAGTCGAGAGAATCTCGTAGGTGTAGGTTCTTCCTAGAAGTCGTGAGGACTCCTAAGTGGTATTTTCTCTTGCAAGTCGTAAGGATCTTATAAGAGTATTTTCTTCTTATAAGTCGAGAGGACTTGCAAGTGTCGTTCACCATATGCGGATATTCCGCACCATTGGTGGAACTAGGTGAGGGTTATATTTATTTGTACCCGTGGATTGTATACAAGGAAGAATATTGGACCGCCTGTAGGGCAACTTAGGGAATATGGGCTTAAGAACAGGTCTAAGTGCTTGTAGCTTAAGGCTTTTCAATCCTACAAGCCGTGGGGGTCTCCTAAGGGAATTCTCTTTATGAGTCATGAGGATCTCACAAGAGTAATTTTTCCATAGGAATCATGGGGGTTCCTAAGTGTGTAGCTCCTTTGTGAGTTATAAGGATCTCACGCAGGTATTTTCTCCTCACAAGGTCAAGAGGACCTTGCAAGTGCACATGAATTTTTTTATTTTACGAGTTTGTGTCCTTTCGGTTTTTCATAAACTCGCCGGTAGTCCTACTTTTTTTACTCACGGCACCCTTTTGGGTTTTCTTCCGTGTCCATTTTGCTTGTGGACATACCGTTTTTTTAACGAGATCGCGCCCTTCCGGGTTTTCACAAACTCGCCGGTAGCCATGCTATTTTTACTCACGGCGCCCTTTCGGGTTTTCAACCGTGCCCACTTCGCTTGAAGAAGTACCGTTTTTTAACGAGATCGCGCCCTTCCGGTTTTTCACAAACTCGCTGGTAGCCTTGCTGTTTTTACTCACGGCGCCTTTTCAGGTTTTTATCCGTGCCCACTTCTCTTGAGGATGTACCGTTTTTTTTAGCAATTCAGAGTAGGATATTCCACTTGATTATAGGACCCGTTTGTAGGTCTCTCAATATCCTTTCTATTCTTTGATAAGAAAGGACCATCTCGCGTAGAGATTCTGCCGCCAGTGAGGAATATGCCCCCTGTGTATATTTCGGAATGGTGAGTACCCACGCCGTCGCTATTTTCGCAACAGATTGCTTCAGAGCTGCTCATTTTTTGTTGAGCGTTGGCGACAAATGCTACCTTGCCTCCATTTTTCATTCATTTTCATTGGATGATGAAGGGTCTTGAACCATCTAATCCAATCAAGTCATTTTATCCATGAGCTCTTAGAAGGTCGTCGGCTTGAAGAGGGCCATAAATAGGAACACCTTTGAATTTGGGTCAAGTGTGACTATGAACATTCCCACGGCAGCAGCTTCGTTGATGCGTTGCTCGCATTTTAACCAGAGATTTCGCCATCGGGTAACATATTGAACCCAGGTCTCATTCGATCCAACCGTTTCGTTAACCAACGCCGCTACAGTAGTGTGTTTATTCACACTAGAGAACCTCTGACAGAAGAGCATATCCATCTCGTCTAAGGTCTTTACGGAATCATTTGGGAGTCCTGCATACCATTCGAAGGCGATGCCTGTCAGGCTGCTAACGAACTGTCGGGGGAGCAATATGTCATTTCCTCCAGTGTTGCCGCACATGGATTTAAAACTCGCGATGTGCTGGCGAGGATTTCCAGTTCCTTTGTACATGTGGAACGTTGGAAGTATATATTCTGGAGGGTACTGTATTTGATCGTAGCACGCCAGATACGGTTGCCCAGTTTTGACTGACCTCTTTACAGCTTCACTGGTATAGTGAGCTTCGATTTGCTGAGCGATATAATCATTAAGAGCAGCCTTAGAGATCGTTTCCTCCCTGACAACTGATAGAGCCGGAAGAGGGTTTGATGTTTCCCCTCTGTCATCCTCGATGATTATCGGCGAATCCTCAGCTGGAGGTTCTGGCTGGATCATCATTCCGATCATGTCTTGGAACAAAAACTCCATCTGCTTTATATTAGTAGCTTGTTCCGCGGCCTCCTTGTCTTTTCTTTCTAGCACCCTTCGCAGGAAATTTGTATCGGTCTCCTTCTCCTGGCGTTGTTCAGATGCCGATTATGGGCTTTCTTTCTGCCCAGTGAGTGCTGACATTTTGATCAGCATTTCCTGAAACTTTTGTTTTTGCTCCTGAGCTTTTGTCAATGACCGAGTTTGCGGCCAATGACCTACGGAAGCACGGATTTCCTTTTTCCCGGACGCCATGTAGACCGTATGGATGTTCATTCCCCCAGACTTGGGGCGTTTGGGTCCGTCGCCTTTGGAATTTTCCATGGGCAGTAGGATTTTCTCCGGCCTTCTCCTTTTGTCGAAGGTCGAAGTTGAAGGAGCCATTGTATCAGGCGCCTTTGTTGAAGACGTCCCTCGCTGTATAGTGGAGGGATAGTTTTCCTCTTGTCGAACCTTCAAACTCTTCAATTGACGAGAGTAGTTCTTGTTGATCACAGAATCTTAGATTTTCCACCAAACCCTGTGGATTTAGAAAGACAGCCGCATAGGGAGCTGCTCCGGTTTTTCCTGCATCATGTTTTCAGCTGGCGGAGGAGATTTTTTCAGCACCGCAGTTGGAGAGTTCTTTCTCACCCTTCTAAGCAGATCAAAGATGATCCTGGTTGGAACAGCAGCGTCAACTTCCACCATTGGAGCTGGCAGAGAAAATCCAGAGGGGGAGTTTCCCCCAGCTCTTCTCACTCGACGCCAGTGGTGATATCGAGTATGCCTTGCAGACGGGACCACCACAGTTATGGAAGCGGCTCCGTCATGCCCCCGGATTTGATGAGGGGCTACTGTTGGTGCCGGCCTGTCGAAGACTGACGTCCGTTGAGAGGGAACGACCAATCTTTCGAAGGCCGATTTTATGGTAGGGGAAGCACTTTTGACGACTTCACCCGCAGCAGGAGTTGGAACGGCCAATCTGTCGAAGATCGATCTTTTGGTAGGCGAAGCACCTTTGACGACTTCACCTGCCGGAAGAGTTGGGAGGACTATCCATTTTGGGATAGCCCTTCAAGTATCACGAGCCTCTTTACGAGCCCACTTGAACTTTGGCTCAGCCTGTTGAAGACTGAGGTGGCAGACTTGGACGACCTGTTGAAAGGGGCCGTGATGGTTGCAAGTCGACCGAAAACCGACTTCTTGGGAGCTTTATGTGGTGGCACTGGGGCGCTAAAGCTTGTTGGCGGCAGCATAGTCCTGAAGAATAATCTAATGGTGGCTTGAGTCACCTGTCCCACTGGTATTGAAAAGATGGAGGCCGCATTGAGCCCATATATCACTCTTCCAGTTATGGCAAAACGGGAGTTGCTGTTGCAGTTGGGAAGCCATTGATGTTCACTTCTTCTGCATAGGAACAAGACACCTAATCTTAGTACCTCGAATCTATGGGAAAGTATAGCAAACTGCGATTTTGTTCACGAAACACGTCACACGAAATGTGGAGTGGAAAGAGGAAAAGATCCCACCGGGCGTGCCAAAATCTGTTCACCGCCGAAAACGGGGAAGAAACCGGGATGGATCGTCCTGCCTGAATTTGGGGGAAGATGCTATTTGGATTTGTCCGTCCACCTCTCTGAAGATGCCAAGTTGATTTATGGCACCGTATATCGGAGGTTTGGACAAATGTGGCCGTTGTAGCAGACTTCGTCAGATTCCCCCTCATTTGCGAGGGGTTTTTTGATTGTGGGGACGCTCTTCCCTGCAGGCGCAAACCCCTGCAGTTAATTATGTTATCACATCGCGATAACCAGTTTCTCCTGCTCTGGAAGTTCACCTCGTGTCGTGTGTGTTTTTGTTTGTTTAAGTTGCCCGTGGATTGTATACGGAGACTAATTTATGTCGTCGCCCATAGGGCGCGATTTAGTCCAAATCGGTATATTTGAGATTTGGGTTTTTTATTTAAGAATCGTTAATCTGGTTTGAGATTAAGATCAACTTAAATGTATGTGAGAATTTAGGGCTCGACTTGTTTTTTGTTAAGGATGCGTTAGTTCAATTTGAGACTAAGATCTACTTAACAAAGTTTAACGATCATTTTTGTTTCAGATCCAACAAGAGAGCATTTGGGCTCTGTTATCTTAGTTTAGGGACATTTCGGTCCATTATCGCCATTTTGGAAGCGAAGTTCTAGTTTGAGGGTATCTCGGTCTGTTGATCACCATTTTGGAGGTGAGGTTTTAGTTTAAGAACGTCTCGGTCCATTGATCACCATTTTGGAGGTGAGGTTTTAGTTTAAGGACATCTCGGTCCATTGTCCATCTTGCGCGCAGGTGTATTTGTTACGTGACGGGATGAACAACGATGATATGGGATGCACCCAGTTTGGAGTGCAGTCTGATTTGAGGTGTGCACATCAGTTTGGAAGTGCACTAAAAAGCTGTTGGTTGTCGGGACCCGCCATCTCTCTGAAGACGTTGAAAAATTACAACGACATATATCAGAGGTGTGAAGAGATGAACCCTTATACCAAATCCCGTATTTGAGAGAAATGGGGTTGTTGTGGGCCTAAGAATCATTAGTCGTTTTTGAAACTAATATTATCTTAGGAGGTATGGGATGAATATCATTTGGGATATCATCAATGGAAAACCACTAGTCATTTTTGAGACTAAGGTCAGTTTGGGAAATCATGAGCAATATGGGCTCGGTTGAAAAGAAGACTTTAAAGACTTAGCCAGTTTGGGCTTAGTCTGCTCAGTCTTTTCTTCTTTTCAAAAGTGCTAAGCACTTATTTGGGCTCTGATGCCCACATATATGACATATGAAGCATTTAGTCATGGGCGCTGCCTAATAAGTGTTGAACACTTTACTCTCTTTGTCTTTATATGGAGTGTTAGGCACTCTTTATGGCGTCCTCGTGCAAAGCACGTGAAACGCTAGGCGCTGGGCACTGAGTGTTGTCCAATGAGTGATAAGCACTATTTTCTTCTGTGGCGCCCACGTAAGGGACACGTAGGCACTGGGCATGTTGTCTATAGTTCCCTCAAGGCAATTATCATAGTCGCAGGCAGGTGATTATGATGATTGAGGGAGGACCTATACCAGTAGAACAGTCTTACTCGAGATGATAGTATGCTATCTGCTTTGTCTTTATCATCATGTACATGCTTCAGGTGGTATTACAGATCACTACTACATGTTGATAGAGCCTATAGGATTCTTGCTTGACTACCAGCATTATGATGGTGATCATATACGTAGGAACTGGGTGGTCAATAAGCACATCCTTAAATGTCTCTAGTCATGGGAGTTTCAAGACTGGGCATTGATACTCCAGAGTATACTAGTGTATACTGATCGAGATCCTGACGAGAGACGGTGGCCAGGTCTCACAAGCCATTAGTGTTAGTTTGTTCACCTAAGATAGTATACAGGTGCCCATTGGATTATGAGTACACTGGACGGACTCACCAAGAACATGCTAGTTGATATTGTATATATTGTCAGATGGCAGTTCCGTGGTGATATGTGTACAGGTTAGTCTGTTGACCTGAAATCGACATTTGTCTCGTGTGGGTTCCCACTGTGCTTTGATTACTACTCTACCACGGCTCAAAGGAGTCGTGCAAACAGGTTTTAGTTGGGTATAGTCCCGAGCCACATGGAGGTAGTGAGCGGATCGTCGGGGATTCGTCTCTCTCGGTATTAGGGATTGATGTCGCACAGTGCATGGGTGGCCATCACCAGAAATCCTTGGTCAAGCTAGTCGATAATTACTGATTTAGGATCGGTAGTTTATCAGGTGGTGATGGGTTTCATGCCAACATGAAATGTCACGTTATTAGAGGTCTGACTTTATCTACCCCCATAGACTCGATATGCGATACTTTTAAATGAACAGACCGGACTGTACAGAGATTGTCACTGTCAGGCTCAGTAGGGATACGGATGAATTTGCTTGTCGGCCTTTCTTTCGCTCAATACCTGAGTAGCCGTTACGTACAATTAGTGCCGCTGACGTGCTTGTGGTTAAATCCATTGCCAGCGTATTGACGATTCTTTAGATTCCCATACAGAGGGTTTTCACGATTCAGGCGATATGGTGTAGATGATGTATGTTGGTACATACAGGTGTTCGATTAAATATGTGTACAGGCTTCACAGACTTTAATCGGATGGTTGATAATACTAGTGGCTTAGGACTGAGCCGGATTATTAAATCAGATTTTGATTTAATAATTATATGTGTGTGTGTGTGTGTATTCTAGTATTATTGTTCACTATTCATTTTCTCTCTTGAATATTCATATTTTTGTACGAATACGCGTATATGTATTTCGATATGTATACCAGGTTGCATTCTGTATTTATACGGAATAGCTTCTAGAAGATGGCCACCTCTTTATTTGATTTTCATTTTAGAAAATCATTTTGGGAAGTGAGGTGGAAGGGGTGAGGTGGCATGAACATTGTATGGCATGTAGAGAGGTATGGTATGATTTTTTTATTGTAAAAATGAGATGGGATATTTTTCATTGCATGATTGAAAGGGGGCTGCTATCATTTTCTCTAGATGCCTTGCTCATCTCTTTTCTTGAGTTGCTTGTTCTTTCTCATTCTCACTCACTTGGAGAAAGCTCAGCCACTTTCTTGAGTTTCTCATGCCACATGTTTCATCACCTCCTCTTCATCTTCTTGAGTTGCTCTTTGAGCATTTGTGATGAGAGAAAAACAATAGTGAGACGTTCCTACACCTCCACTCTCCATTGTTAGCAACCTTAGAGCGTCGGTTGCTTCGCTTAGCGAGGCTGAAGCTTGCACCGTTTCCTTCGGGTGTATCATCGTAGATGGAAGAAGACCGGCAACCAAATTCGATCCGCGACCATTAGAAGCTTGGGATGATGGTTGAAGACCCAAAGGAGTTGGTTCATTCAGTATTACCATCTAACTCCTCTTTATATGTTGGCTAGTATAGGGTTAAGGGTAGATCCAGGCATCGGGTTGTGGTAGCGCCAGTTTAGAAAATTTTTGTTACGCATTTGGTCACGGTTTGATGGCCAGGACGCTGCCGTAATCTAACATGGTGTCAAAGCTAACCCGTAAACCCATTATTAGCAGTTTAAACAACGTTAAAGTATCGAAACCGAAACAACTCCAAAACAAATACCGACGGTATTCCAGTTTCTATCATTTTTTCCGAGTCTTCAAAAAAAATTTTAAGCAATTGCAGAAGACTATTTATGCAGTAACTAGAACACACTCAAAACACAAGCACCAAATTCCACAAGTGGCCCGGAGAGAATGGAGAAAACCCAGCCTCACTGGTTTGGTCTTGTGGTTTGGACTTCGTATTTTTGGTGTGCACTGGTCTCTGGAATGTTAGTTCATTGGTATTGTTTATTTTGCCCAGTTTGGATATAGTATTATCTTTTGGTTTGGGGGCAATTCGGGGTGTTTCAAAGTCGATATTTTAGCACTGTTTAAATGTTTACAGTACATACATTAGAGCGGTACAACTCGTCTAATTGCTATATGTTCTTTTAGACGCGTTTGCGAACGTGACATTCACGTTGAAGTTCTGTGTTGTGCTGTAGTTATGGTTGGATCGTCGTGGTGGATAGCTTGGGTAAAATGTTAGTACAGTTTAGTTTCATTTATACATTTGATATTGAGAGGCGAGCATCCGATATGTGGACTGCCGTCACTGCCAGCTTGTATATTATTTGTTTGGGGCACGACCGGGTTGAGATCGATGTCACCCTTGTATATTATTTTCGTTTCTGTACTAAGATTACCCTGCGGTGGAGTGCACAAATAGTCGGGTTTTAGAAGGCAACGGGCTCGTATCTCATGGCGTTGAGACGGAGGGGGCCTCATTCTAGAATTGGCGGGCTATTCGCCGTAATCGTAGGGGGTATAGGTTGACCACGGTGGGGTGCTGAGGTTACCGGATTCCGTGAAGTGCTGGGTGGCCCATTCACGTTGTTGATTAATGTTGCCTCACTTCTGGGATTGGCGGGTAACTTGCCGCACTCGTAGGGGTCTAGGTTTTTATTGCACAGGCTATCCACATGACAGGGAACGTTGGGTCTCATTTGTGGCTCAAGTGAAAGCCGGGGCTCCAGGATTATCCACCACTCTATATTGTTTGGCTGTGATTCTGAGATGTTGCTTTATATCATGCCTGGGACGATTGTTATATATATTTATATATATACTAGTAGATGTTGTATATGTTTTGCACCCGCGCTAGTCCAGCCCCCGCTCTGTCGTTAGTTAAGTAATCTAACGGGTGATAATAGGGCCCAGTGGCGAATGCGGATGGCATATACGTACATCATATTTTTTGTTCTTTTCTGGTGTGATATGTTAATTGATGGGACTGCGTTGATTCTGATCAATGCAAGGATAAAACAAACCTATATATTATGTTGTTGGAACCAAGTTTTAAAAAAAACAGACATTACAGACATTTTCTTTTGCTTTGCACAGTGGTATTCAGTTATGAATATCCAGCACCTCATTCGACAAGGCAAGGGCCAAGATCCTTTCATCGGGAGTGACCCCTTGGGCAGAAGTTTGCGTCAACGTAATAACTTCACTATAGTAGATTATTTTTTGCTTTACATCGTGGTATTCAGTTTGGAATATCCTGCACCTCATTCTACGAGGAAAAATCCGAGATCCCTTCACAGGAAGTGACCTCTTTAGCAAAAGTTTTCGCCACTATATATTTGTAAAACCACTTGGATTCCTTCAACGATATCAAGTTCATTACGTTAATGGTTTTTCGCCAAAAACCAGCCGTAGCCCTCCATCATTTCAGATTAGTATTGCTTAGTATTCGTGCTACGTTTGTCGTTGCTATTCGCCTAGACGTAGTGTGCGGTAGCTCTGTAATGCTTTTCTGTCGCATGGACATGTAGATTAGTTAGGACAGTCGTACGACTTTGTTGATTATTCGTCAAGGGTCGTGCAGGTGGGTTTAATGCAATCAAGATAATGATGAGTTGAACTTGACTATGACCTTTTGATTTGTTAATTATTCGTCAAGGTCACTTGGGTCCTAGGGGTAAAAATCACATCGGGTGTTTCAAACATACAGGAAACTTGCCAGGCATGCACATACCTTCTGGAGTGTGGTGACTTGAGTGGCTTCCATCAAGTTATCATGCGATAATAGTTGGATCCCGATTCCCACTGATGAGTAGGATTACTTCTCGGGTGATTTTATATGATCCCGACTAATTCTCCTTTTGGGTTTGGAGGAGAATTCAGGAAACTGTGGGAGCCATCCTGATTAGATAAAGTGATAAACCATTCTGATCTAGGTTAAAGTGTACGCTGAGTGTTTCTTTTCTCTCTCTCTCTCTTTGGCAACGACCATAGCCCGACCCTAGACTAAAACTCATGAACCAAGTTAACCGAACCTTCTTAAAACACTTTGGCTTTTAGAATGTCACAGTGTCGCATATATCATCGCCACTTCTACATCACCTTTGCATTTCTGCAGAACATCTCGTATCACTATGAAGATCCACATTTATTGGATACGCCATCGTATAGTTACATACGAACTCGAAGGAACTTGTTCCAGATTCGATGATGGTTTCCGGTTCAGGAGAAATTGAATAGGATTATTCAGTTGTCTTTTCCCTTCAGCTTCTCTCAGGTTGCGAGGGCTCCTGGGATTAAGAGGGTACACCTATTGCACTTATTAGATAGTCTTCTTCCAAACCATAGGCAGGTGCCGAAAGGTGGGGAAGGAAGAAAACCAATAAGCCTAAGTGTGGTGTACATAAAGTAATAAGTAAAGACATATAAAGGGATTAGAATAAAGGCAAAGGAAATTGCGACTGCTATCATTCACGACCAAAACGCGTATACCCCTGCCACTCCCACATCCACTTTGGTTTTCTTCAAAACACTTCGTATCACTTCGAACGTCCATAATGCTTGGATACACCATCGTATAGTTACATACGAACTCGAAGGAACTTGTTCCAGATTTGAAGATGGTTTCCGGTTCAGGAGAAATAGAATAGGATTATTCGGTTGTCTTTTTCTTTTACCTTCTCTCAGGTTGCTAGGGCTCCTAGTCTTAGGAGAGTACACCTATTACGGTTATTGGATAGTCTTCTTCTAAACCTTAGGCTGGTGCCGAAGGGTAAGGAAGAAAGAAAACCAATTAGCCTAAACATGGTGTACAGAAGGTAATAAGTAAAGACAAAATAAAGGAATTGAAGTGAGGGCATGGAACTATATAGTTACAGTCATAAATCAGGATAGAGAAAGAGGCGTTACTAAGAATACCGGATTACTCCTTCGAAACATTTTCATGTTTCAGATTCACTGTATGATGTTAAGTGAAAATTGTTTTCCCAATTGGATTCTAACTCCAGGGTATGTATTTACCAAGTTTGATTCTCACATCTGTATGGTGTTACATATGGTGAGTGGGAGTAAGATATTGGGAATTGGGTGATTAGATCCTCTGTATATCGGATTTCGTTGTAATTGGTGATATTTGAGGAAATCTTGGTTTTTGCCGGATGGCAAATATTTGGTTTTGAATATCCGTTGTTATGCACCAATTTCAAACTGATATATTTGTACGTTTATTTTATAAAGTGAGATATAACCTTTTGATATTATGTCTATGACATTTACCTATATCAGTTGGTGATTAGGTAAGGTGTTTTCAACAGTGGTAAAATTCTTCTTAACCATAGCTCAGTTTTCAACCTACGACGCACAGGGTATGAGTTATTTAACTCAGGGGACTTATACAAAGTGTTGTATGTTGTCCAGTGTCCATTGGAACAAAGGGGTTGGTACTCGTACTATATTCTGTTTACTTTTGACTCCTCTAGTTTTAGACAAGTATTTCGCTGAAATACAAGGTCCCAGTTTTGAGAATTTATAGGTATAAAAATAAGTAGGGAACCATATGTTGTAAGTATCAGGATTCTTCAAGGTGATCGAAGATGTAGATACTTGTGTTTGGTATTCCATTGATAGTAATGGTTTTGAGAACTTACTTCTCTTTCAGGTTACTCATATGTGGACGCACTCCTAGATGAGTAATGCTTCTTGGCCTCATTCCACTTAGTTGACATGCACTGGAGACAGATACATGATTTGAATCTGGTTCCAATTAAATTAGTGCCCATGTTTTTATATTGTATATAAAATGGTTCATATCTTAACGATGTTAAGGTATATGGAGTTGTCCGGCTTATACTTAAAACCAGACTCTGGACAAACTCAAGGCACGTTTTAGTAATGGCGGTTTGTAGGTTATCCCGGGCTTTGATGAGGGTTAACATTCTATCATCTGGAAGATCGATGGTTATATTTGTTCCCCGCCGAAACACGGAGACGCGACCGCACGGGTCCGTCTCGCCTGAATTTCGGGGCAGATGCTAATTGGTCCTATCTGTCCACCTCTCTGAAGATACTAAGTTGATTTATGATACCATGAATCGAAGGTTTAAACGGATGTGGCCGATGTAGCAAACTTCATCAGATTCCCCCTCGTTGAGGGGTTTTTGATTGTGAGGACGCTCTTCCCTGCAGGCGCAAGCCCCTGCAGTTAATTACGCTACCGCATCGCGGTAACCACTTTCTGCTTCTCTAGATGGTCACTTCGTGTCGTGGGTGTTTGTTTTGTTTTTGGTTGCCCGTGGATTGTATACAAAGACTAATTTATACTGTCACCCGTAGGACGTGGATTAGTATAAATCCGTATCTTCTTAGATTTGGGTTTTTGGGGGTTGGGTTTTGTTAGTGTATATGCCCTAGAGGCCATTACTGTATCATACTAGTTTGTATATTACTTAATGGAAGCTTGGGATATTCACCTTGTATAAACAATCTTGCTCAATATAGTAGTATGCTACTTGGTTTGTTTCTACTTCAATGTGTACATGTGTTTATTTTAGTATATCACCTATACGCATTAGTGGAGCCCTTAGGATCTTTGCTTGATTACCAGCGTTGTGATGGCAGTCACACTAGTGGGGGCTGGGTAATCTACAAGCACATCCTTATACAGGTCCCTAGTCGCAGGACTATCGAGACAGGGCATCGATACTCCGGAGTAGACTAGCGTATGCGCTTCTCATCCCAGTATGGGAGATGGTCTGTCCCACAGCCATCAGTACGTCGTACTGGAGATAGTATACGGGTGCTCGTTGGGTTACGAGTACACTGGACAGGACTCGTCGGGAACTGACAGCTTGGTATTATACCTATCGTCAGTTATCAGTTCCCAGGTGACATGAGTACAGCTTAGTCCGCTGACTTGACACTGGCACTTCGCCTCGAGTGTGTTCCCACTGCACTTTGATCACTACCCTACCACGGCTCAAAGGAGTCGTGCAAACAGGTAATGGTTGGGTGCAGTCCCGAAGCACTTGGAGGCAGTGACGGTTAGACAGGATTCGTCTCTCCCGGTATTGGGGGTTGACATCGCGTTGTGTCTAGGAGAGCCATTACACGAGTAGTCCCTGGCCAGGGCAAGCGAGATATACTGGTAGGCTTCCAGTGTTATCTCAGGGTGTTTTGGGCTTCACTCCGACACGACTTGTACCGCTATTAGGGGACTGACGTTTACCGCCCCCTAGGCCCGACATGCGATGTATCAGACGAACAGACCGGACTGTACGGAGACTGTCACATTCAGACTCAGTAGGGGTTCAGATGGGGTTCACCTCGTCAGCCTTCTTGTCGGCATCTACCTGGGGACCGTTACGCACAGCTAGTGCCGCTTGCGGTCTGTGGTTAAACCCACTGCCAGCGTAATGTAGAGTCTTTAGAATCCCACACAGAGGGTATTCGCCTCTGGGCAAAACAGAGTAGAGGTCGCATGGTTTTGCGACAGGGTTCGTTCTCATCCGCGCACTTGTGCACGTTTGGAGTCCGGACAGATATTACTAGTAGGCTCTGGTTTGAGCCAGATACTGGTATATGATTTGGGGTTGATTTTATCTCTTGGTATTCATGTTCCTCGGAACAAGAATGCGGGTGTGTATGCACAGTTGATTGAGGCGGAGGAAGAGGATTTTCATTAGGGTTTCGGAACGGGTGCGTATGCACAGTTGACAGTCGTCTTTTTCCAAACCCTAATGGAATTATGATATATCAATTAATAATATTAATTAAATGAAATTGTGTCATGGTTGGATCTTGTTGACTTGTTGACCATGGTTGACTTGTTGACCATGGTTGAAGGTTTGACCATCATCATTACAAAAGAAAGATGCTTTTTGATTCTTGCAAAACCATTTAAAGAATGTAATGATAATGGTCATTCCAAACCATCCATCAACTATTTCATTTTATTATTATTGTTAATTGATAATTCTTTTTCTTTTGTGATATGGTTGTAGAATGAGAAAAAGAGCTCATTCTATCATAACCATTCTCTCTCCTCACTTGTTCTTCCTCCTCCTCTAGTTCAAGGAGAATCCTTCTCATGAGTTGAGAATCCCTCTCCTTGAGATAAAAACACCCCAAAGACACTCTCTACTCACTCTAGGGTTAAAGGTTTAGCAAGCCGAAGATTCTAGTTCTCTCAAAGTTCGAGAAAGAGCCCGAAGGTTGAACCCTCAGGTGGATCCATCTTTGACGGAAGAAGGCAACGAGGAAAGCACCATCAACCCCTACAAAAGTTTGAAGAAGAAGGAGTTCAAGTTAGGTATAACCTCCTTTCCGAGTAGCTAACTCTCTTTAGCATGTTTGCTAGTTTTAGTTTAGGAAAAGATCCCGACTTTGTTAGTCCATGTTGCCCCATGCGCTAAAAATTTGATTTTTATACCGTTTCCGCCTCCCCGCAAGAACCGGGGGTCGCAACGTGGACTTACAGTGGTATCAGAGCCTAACTAAACTTAAACTAGCTTTGTAGTAAAGTGTATGGAAGTTCGATCGAGAAAAATCGCAAAACCGGAAAAACAAAACCCTAATCTGTTGAAATTTTTTTGTGCTCTAAATGAAAAAAGTTTTACTCCTAAAATCGGCTCAGGGTTTTGTGAAAACACCCACGAAATATGATCGCATGATTCCTTCAAACCGCCGCGGTTCCGCGGAAATGGGTGGCTTAGGCCGCGGAACCGCCGCCGTTTTGTCTCCTCTTGTGGTCCTGTTTTGTGCAGTGTTCTTCTGGTAGGGTTTTGGGATTTTTAAGATATGTTATTTGTGCCCAGATTTTCCAGAAAAGAAATTTGTTTTTGGGGGCCTATAAATCCGTATTTTTATCGAACTTCACTGCACTTTGACTACAATGGTTATATCTATGATGTTTGCATCTATTGAACGTCGGCTAATCGCTATATGTCGATTAGTCGGGGTTATACATATCTGTGAACTGTGTTTGTTGATAGTATGTGTATATGAATGGATTGGATTGTCGCGGGTGAATAGCCGGGATGGATGTGAGATGAGTGTTTTTTTTTCTTTCATTCATTTGTAATATGTAAATTGATGTAATATTATTATTTGTATGGCCGCACAACCGGGTCGGGGTTGTAGCCGTCATTGTATAATTATTTTTACTGTTTTTGCTCCTAGGATAGACCCATGGAGGGGTGCACAAACTGCCGGGTACTTGGCGGGTAGTTTGCCGCACCCGTAGGGGTCTTGGGTGGGGTATTGGCTATTTACCGCGACCGTGTAATCCGCTTTTCGTTGCAGGCTCGAACGGATTACGGATTCCTAGTATATCCAATGTATTCATCTGTGATCTGTAATGTCTATCATTGCTATATATTTATAACTATTTAGGCGTTGCTTATGTTTTACAGCCGCGCTAGCCCAGCCCCCGCTCTGTCGTTACTTAAGTAACCTAACGGTTAATGACGGGGCCCAGTGACGAATGCGAATGGCATAAGCGTACGTCATATTTTGGTTGTTTTCTGCAATGGTAGGATTAAATGATGGGACGCATTAAAAGAACTAATGCAAGAATATCACGCATTAAAAGAACTAATGCAAGATAATAAACCAAGTTAAAATCGTTGGAACACTTTTGAAAAACCACTCGGTTCTTTTCAAAACTAACTTTTAAATGCGGAGCTTGAGCCACTCCTTCTAAAAGCTATCTCGTTCCATCGATTATATCAAGTTCACTACGTTCACGGTTTTGCCAAAACCATTCGTAGCCCTCCGTCGTTTCACATGAATAGTCAATAGTATTCAAGCTGTGTTTATTGGCCAAAGTCGAGGCATAGTGATTGGTAGCTATTGGGTATTCATGTGCAGCATAGATAGATGCGTTGGTTTGGAATAGTCGTACTGCCTTGTTGGCCAAAGTCAAGGGTAGGTACGGGTGGATTCAAATTAACCTGGAGAACGACGGATAGAACTTGACATGTGACTTATGATTTGTTGGCCAAAGTCAAGGTCATAAGAGCATGGGGCAAAAAATCCACATCGGGAGTTTCATAAGTACTGAAACTTGCTAGATTTGCATACCATTTGGAGTGTGGTGATTCTGGTAGGATTCCTTCAGTTTCGTCATACGATGATATTTGGATCCCGATCTTACTGTGAGTATATGCTACTCCTCGGGAAATTTCTCGCTAAACGATCAATGCTATAAACCTAGTAGGTTCCTAGAAAAGTGTTAGCGGGGCTACGCCCCCAGGGAAAAGAGGTTCTTAAATTAAGGAACTTCACGAAAGCGTTGGAAAACCTCCCTCGAAGTACCGACACTGGCCTGGCTGAACGGTTAAGCAAGTATTGTGCGGTGGGATTGATCCCGACTAATTCTTCCTTTATGGTTTGAGGAGGGATTCGAGAGACAGTGGGAGCCATCCTGTTTAGACAAATTAAAAACCACTCTAAACTTGCAAGAGCATCGTGCTAAAGTGTTTCTTCTCTCCCTCCTGCAGCGACCAATCGACATGACTGGACTTAAGTTACTTCTAGATAAAAACATACTGACAGGGCCAAACTACAAAGATTGGCTCAGGAATGTCAAAATGGCAATCACTTACGACAAGCTGGGGTATCTTCTTACCACCAAAGCTCCCCCCGTCCCAAGTCCCACCTCCAGCGTCGCGGATAAGGAAATCCGTAAGACTTGGGAGATTGATTGCGCGAAGGCCAGGTGCCTCGTGCTTGCCTTTATGGACAACGAACATCAGAGGAGGCACGAGAATATGGACTTGGAATCCATATTTCTTCATACAAAAGAACTGTGTGGAGAGCAGTATCGTATCGCAAGATACGAAGTGTCGAAGAAGTTATTTTCGGCAAAGTTGGCCGTCGGATCATCGGTAGCGGACCACGTACTTAAGATGATTGGCTACATTGAGGAGCTCGCGGAACTTGGGACCATGTTGGAAAGTGAACTCTATACGGATTTAATTCTCCAGTCACTTCCATCCACTTACGCCCAGTTTATACTGAACTTCAACTTACAAGAAAAAGAAGTTGAACTTTCAGAACTCCTCAACATACTGAGGAGCGCAGAGGGCACCCTACAGAAGGGTAGGGAAACACCCGCTTTGTTTGTAGGAGGATCTTCTTCTTCTAGGTCCAAGGCGAAAGCCAAGGGAAAGAGGAAGAAAGCCCCCGCCAAACCAAGGGGCGGTGTTAGTAAAGTGGGTACGAAGGGAAAGGAAAAGGCAACAAAGTTAGAGGGGAAGCTTGTGGGAAAGGAAGAATGCTTCTATTGTCATAAGAGTGGACACTGGAAGAAAGATTGCAGGGCTTGGAAGGCCAGGACACAGGAACTGAAGCAGGTTGCGGCTTCAGCTTCAGGTGTGTATGTTATTGAAAACTGTCTTTCTATAAACTCTACTTCCTGGGTATTGGATACCGGATCAGAATCTCATATCTGTAATTCTTTGCAGGCGTTGAGAAACCGTAGGTTTTTGAAGGCAGGTGATATGACCCTCAGAGTTGCGAACGGAGCTAGCATGGATGCTAAAGCCGTGGGGGACTATCACCTGGGAATGTCAGATGGGCATGTTTTGGTTTTGCGTAATTGCTTTTTTGTACCCAACGCAACTTGTAATATCATTTCTGTATCTTTGGTTTCTAAAGAAGGTTATGAATTTGCGTTTGTAAGTAATGTTGTAAACATTCACCTTAATCAAGTTCTGATTGGGTCAGGTACACTAAGCAATGGTATATACGTGTTAAACCAACCACAGATTTTCAATGTCCAGAATACACACAAAAGAAAGTATCCAGATATCAATCAGGCTTTCTTATGGCATTGTAGACTGGGTCACATCAATGAGACACGGTTGACTAAGTTACATAAAGAAGGATACTTGGATCCGTTCGAGTATCAGTCTTATACCACTTGTGAATCTTGTCTCATGGGAAAGATGACAAAGACTCCGTTCACTGGACACGGAGTAAGAGCGAGCGAGCTCTTGGGGCTCGTACACAGCGACGTGTGCGGCCCAATGTCTACACATGCGCGAAGCGGTTACTCATACTTCATTACTTTTACGGATGATTTTTCAAGGTACGGTTATGTCTTCTTAATGAAACATAAGTCCGAAACCTTTGAAAAGTTCCAGGAATATAAGAATGAAGTAGAAAAACAAACCGGCAAAAGTATCAAGATTCTAAGATCGGATCGAGGTGGAGAATACTTAAGTGCCGAGTTCCTGAATTATTTAAAAGAGAACGGAATTCTCTCTCAGCTTACTCCTCCATACACTCCGCAACATAACGGTGTATCGGAGAGACGGAACCGAACCCTATTGGATATGGTACGTTCCATGATGAGTAACGCTGAATTACCGCGATCATTCTGGGGGTATGCGCTAGAATCAGCTGCGTACCTTTTGAACCGAGTTCCTACTAAGACTGTGCCTACTACACCATATGAGATGTGGAGTGGGAAGAGACCCTATCTTAAGCACATTAAGACATGGGGATGTCCAGCTTTTGTTAAAAAGCAGTATGCGGACAAGCTCGAGGCACGCTCAGTACAGTGCAAGTTCGTGGGATATCCAAAGAACTCCAAGGGATATTTCTTCTACTGCGAAGAGGAACAAAAAGTTCTTGTTTCTCGTCATGCCTACTTCTTGGAAACTGAGTTTTTGGAAACCCAGATAAGTGGGAGCACAGTAGAACTGGAAGAAGATCCAGAACCACGAACCATTACTGAAAGCTTAGAGGAACCAGAGGGTTCAAAAGAACAGGACATTCCTACGCCGCTCCGCAGGAGTAGTAGGCAGTCTCATCCGCCAGAGAGATACTACGGTTTTCTCATAGACGGGGATAGAGAGGATTGCATCATAGATTATGATGAGCCTACTAGCTTCCAGCAGGCCGTTCAGAGCGTTGACTCGGTAAAATGGCTGGATGCAATGCGGACCGAAATGGAGTCCATGTACACCAACAAAGTATGGACGTTGGACATTGCTCCAGACGGGGTAAAACCCGTAGGATGGAAGTGGATCTTCAAAAGGAAGATTGGTATAGATGGACAGGTTGAGACCTATAAAGCTAGACTTGTAGCTAAGGGTTTCCGTCAAAGACCTGGTTTGGACTATGACGAAACCTTTTCTCCAGTGGCTATGCTGAAATCCATTCGGATCCTTCTTGCCATTGCTGCCTTCCACGATTATGAGATTTGGCAAATGGACGTAAAAACCGCTTTTCTAAATGGAAATTTAGAGGAGTGTGTCTATATGGACTAGCCAGAGGGTTTCATTCAGAGTGGGAGCAGCGGAAAGGTGTGCAAGTTGCTTAAGTCCATCTATGGACTTAAGCAGGCATCGCGGAGTTGGAACATCTGCTTTGATGAGACGGTCAAGGAATTTGGCTTTATCAAAAATCCAGATGAACCATGCATCTATAGTAGATTTGTAGCGAGAACTGTAGTATTCCTCGTTTTATACGTAGATGACATTCTCTTAATAGGAAATGACATTCCTATGCTACAATCTGTCAAGGGGTTCTTGTCACACAGGTTCTCCATGAAAGACCTGGGTGATGCCTCATACATCCTGGGGATCCGGATCTATCATGATAGATCCAAGAGGATATTAGGACTTTCTCAGTCCAGGTACATCGACACCATACTGAAAAAGTTCAGTATGGAAGATTCCAAGCGCGGTAACCTACCGGCTTGTCACGGGATCGCCCTCTCTAAAGAGATGTCCCCCAAGTCTGATTTGTAGAGGGATCGCATGTCTATTATACCCTACGCTTCTGCGGTAGGCTCTATAATGTATGCGATGTTGTGTACCAGACCGGATGTAGCTTATGCACTAAGTGTGGTAAGCCGGTATCAGTCAAACCCTGGGGAGAAACACTAGATAGCGGTAAAGAACATTCTCAAGTACCTGATAAGGACTAAGCAGATGTTCTTGGTGTATGGCGGAAAAGACCTCCAGATCGAGGCCTTTGCTGACTCCAGCTTCCAGAGTGACAAGGATGATTCCAAGTCCATGTCGGGTTTTGTCTTTACCCTCAATGGAGGGGCGGTGTGTTGGAAGAGTTCCAAACAGGAAACCGTTGCAGACTCGACTATGGAAGCGGAATACATCGCTGCATCTGATGCCGCAAAAGAAGCTGTCTGGATGAGGAAGTTCTTGAAAGAACTTCAGGTGGTTCCGTCCATTGTTGACCCAATACCTCTGCATTGCGACAACAACGGGGCTATAGCTTTAGCGAATGAACCCAGGTCCCATCAGAGATCCAGGCACATCTTGAGGCGGTATCACCTGATCAGGGAGATCGTGGATCGCAAGAAGATCGAGGTTCGGAGGGTTGCTTCAGAAGAAAACACTGCAGATCCATTCACCAAGGCATTACCCCAGACTCAGTTCGAGCGGCTGATCGAGATGATAGGTCTTCGATACGCCAGTACATGGCCTTAGTGCAAGTGGGAGATTGTTAGTGTATATGCCCTAGAGGCCATTACTGTATCATACTAGTTTGTATATTACTTAATGGAAGCTTGGGATATTCACCTTGTATAAACAATCTTGCTTAATATAGTAGTATGCTACTTGGTTTGTTTCTACTTCAATGTGTACATGTGTTTATTTTAGTATATCACCTATACGCATTAGTGGAGCCCTTAGGATCTTTGCTTGATTACCAGCGTTGTGATGGCAGTCACACTAGTGGGGGCTGGGTAATCTACAAGCACATCCTTATACAGGTCCCTAGTCGCAGGACTATCGAGACAGGGCATCGATACTCCGGAGTAGACTAGCGTATGCGCTTCTCATCCCAGTGTGGGAGATGGTCTGTCCCACAGCCATCAGTACGTCGTATTGGAGATAGTATACGGGTGCTCGTTGGGTTACGAGTACACTGGACAGGACTCGTCGGGAACTGACAGCTTGGTATTATACCTATCGTCAGTTATCAGTTCCCAGGTGACATGAGTACAGCTTAGTCCGCTGACTTGACACTGGCACTTCGCCTCGAGTGTGTTCCCACTGCCCTTTGATCACTACCCTACCACGGCTCAAAGGAGTCGTGCAAACAGGTAATGGTTGGGTGCAGTCCCGAAGCACTTGGAGGCAGTGACGGTTAGACAAGATTCGTCTCTCCCGGTATTGGAGGTTGACATCACGCTGTGTCTAGGAGAGCCATTACACGAGTAGTCCCTGGCCAGGGCAAGCGAGATATACTGGTAGGCTTCCAGTGTTATCTCAGGGTGTTTTGGGCTTCACTCAGACACGACTTGTACCGCTATTAGGAGACTGACGTTTACCGCCCCCTAGGCCCGACATGCGATGTATCAGACGAACAGACCGGACTGTACGGAGACTGTCACATTCAGACTCAGTAGGAGTTCAGATGGGGTTCACCTCGTCAGCCTTCTTGTCGGCATCTACCTGGGGACCGTTACGCACAGCTAGTGCCGCTTGCGGTCTGTGGTTAAACCCACTGCCAGCGTAGTGTCGAGTCTTTAGAGTCCCACACAGAGGGTATTCGCCTCTGGGCAAAACAGAGTAGAGGTCGCATGGTTTTGCGACAGGGTTCGTTCTCATCCGCGCACTTGTGCACGTTTGGAGTCCTGACAGATATTACTAGTAGGCTCTGGTTTGATCCAGATACTGGTATATGATTTGGGGTTGATTTTATCTCTTGGTATTCATGTTCCTCAGAACAAGAATGCGGGTGTGTATGCACAGTTGATTGAGGCGGAGGAAGAGGATTTTCATTAGGGTTTCGGAACGGGTGCGTATGCACAGTTGACAGTCGTCTTTTTCCAAACCCTAATAGAATTATGATATATCAATTAATAATATTAATTAAATGAAATTGTGTCATGGTTGGATCTTGTTGACTTGTTGACCATGGTTGACTTGTTGACCATGGTTGAAGGTTTGACCATCATCATTACAAAAGAAAGATACTTTTTGATTCTTGCAAAACCATTTAAAGAATGTAATGATAATGGTCATTCCAAAGCATCCATCAACTATTTCATTTTATTATTATTGTTAATTGATAATTCTTTTTCTTTTGTGATATGGTTGTAGAATGAGAAAAAGAGCTCATTCTATCATAACCATTCTCTCTCCTCACTTGTTCTTCTTCCCCCTCTAGTTCAAGGAGAATCCTTCTCATGAGTTGAGAATCCCTCTCCTTGAGATAAAAACACCCCAAAGACACTCTCTACTCACTTTAGGGTTAAAGGTTTAGCAAGCCGAAGATACTAGTTCTCTCATAGTTCGAGAAAGAGCCCGAAGGTTGAACCCTCAGGTGGATCCATCTTTGACGGAAGAAGGCAACGAGGAAAGCACCATCAACCCCTACAAAAGTTTGAAGAAGAAGGAGTTCAAGTTAGGTATAACCTCCTTTCCGAGTAGCTAACTCTCTTTAGCATGTTTGCTAGTTTTAGTTTAGGAAAAGATCCCGACTTTGTTAGTCCATGTTGCCCCATGCGCTAAAAATTTGATTTTTATACCGTTTCCGCCTCCCCGCAAGAACCGGGGGTCGCAACGTGGACTTACAGGTTTAAGGACACGTTAGTCTCATTTGAGACTAAGATCAACTTAAATGTATATTAAGGATACGTTAGTCTAATTTCAGACTAAGATCAACTTAACGGGATCGTTTAGATCCAACAAGAGAGCATTCGGGCTCTATTGCTTAGTTTAGGGACATTGCGGTCGATTACCAGTTTAAGGACATGGTGGTCCAATGTTAGTTTAAGGACATCTCGTTCCAAGGTTAAGGACATCATAGTCCGTGAGTTTAAAGACCTCACAGTCAAGGTTAAGGACATCATAGTCCGTGAGTTTAAATACCTCACAGTCAAGGTTAAGGACATCATAGTCCGTGAAATGTATGGTTGTCGGGACCCGTCACCTCTCTGAAGACGTTGAAGGATTACAACGACAAATATCAGAGAAGTTCATAGATGTACCCTTAAACCGATGTGGGTTGAGAGACCTGTAGTCCAATTGGGACTAAGATCTGTTAACGTATTTATGAGCAGATGAGCTCAATTAATATGGGTTGAGGACTTATGGCCAATCTTAGGCTAAGTCCAATAAATGTTTAACATTTTATTTTGGGATGTTGAGCCTTTATTTGGGCTTGGCCCTTTTAACAATGGTGAGTATTGATTTATATCTTGACAATGTTTTTGTCTTTTGTTGAATACTGAGCATTCATCATAGCTCTGGGCTTATTAAAGAACCATTTATGTTCTATCAGCGCAACACGTGGCGCGCTAGGCGCTTTGCGCCAGTCAAAAAGCGCAGTGCGCTTCTGCCACGTGGAGCACATATAAGGGACACATGTTGTACTGGGCGCTAGGCGCCAAATGATGAGCGCATGATGCCAGTCTATGAGCGATGAACGCTAATCCATGAGTGCATTGCGCTTTCAGTTTAGTGGCGCACACGTGAGCGACACGTGGTGCGTTTGGCGTTGAGCGCCAACCCATGAGCGTAGTGCGCTATTTCAGAAGTGCAAAGCACAAGTTATTAATTGGCGCATACGTGATTGACACGTGGCGCATTTAGCGCTGAGCGCCAGTCCAGAGAGCGCAGAGGCACAGTTCAAGAGCGCAAAGCGCATTTGATCAATTTTATGATTCGGGAAATAAATTTATGTTCTTTTAAAAGAGACTTTGTCTCAAGATCCAAGAACAACAGTTCTTATTTTGCAGCAGATATTTCCAATCTCTTATATTGATTAAAGGCTTTGCCTTTATAGATCCATGATCTATGAGAAGAATTATGTCCTTCTTCTTATTATTTTATGATGAGATCTCTTGATCTTTTTGTGAAAGACCTTGGTCTTGTAGATCTATGATCTTTAAAGAAGTAAATTCTTCCTTTTATGAGATGATTTCATCTCTATGTTCATCATTATCATTTTTACCTTGAAGAAAGATCTTCTTACAAGAGCTTGCTCTTTATTTTTGAGTTTCTCAAAATTAATAGGGGGGTTTCTCTGTACAAAACTTGAAGTCTCGGGGCCTTTATATAGGGCAAGCTGATCAGTTCGATCGGTTAAAGAGATCTTCTCTCTAATTGATTTGGGAATTTTCCCATCGTTGGATTTTTGATCCAAGAGCTTCTGATTTACAGAAGGCAATCTTCTTGTTTTCAACAAAAATTGGGAAATCTTCTAAACAGAATTTATTCTGTATTTTTTAGTGATTTTTAATCACCATTGGATCATTGATCCAACGGTGCTCTGATTTATAGAGCACAATCTTGTTGTTTGGAAAGATTTGAGAGATCTTTCCTTAACAGAATTTAATTCTGATCAATTAATGATAACGGTGAGGAGCTTTTAGTTCCAGCGCTAGCGCACCCGTGCTTTGCACATGGTGCGCTGCTTAGAACGCAGCGCACCTATCGCTAGCGCACATGTGTCCTACACGTGGTGCGCTGCTCAGAGCGCAGCGCACTTAGCGCTAGCGCATCCGTATCTTACACGTGATGCGCCACCTAGAGTGCAGCGCACCTAGCGCTAACGCATCCGTGTCTTACATATGGTGTGCTGCTTAGGGCGCAACGCACTTGGCATTGCATCTGAAGCGTTGCTTCAATTTGAAATTTAAATTTTAAACAGAGGTTTGCTCTGATTGGGGGAAACAATATTGTTCTTGACTCGCCACCGGTTTTATTAAAATGGATTCTTTTCAGAAAACATTAATGGGAGTATGGTAGAACAGGAAGTTATTCCAAAACTACAAACGATTACTGAAAATTTATTTGAACCTAAAGATTCAATTGGACTCGACATTCCATTAGCTACTCCGCATATTTAGTGGGTAATCTCAGGCACCCGAGAGGTACTTCGGTCTCCTCAAAGACGGTGACAGGGAGATTTTTGATTACCCAAACTTGACACTACTGCTATTCTAGACAATGAGACCTGGCAGGAGGATGAGTATAACGTCGTTCTGAACTAGCTTTAGAAGTACACGTGTATATGACTCTGGCAGAGAATTGTTGTAGTCAGCGGGAGCAGCGGAAGCGCAGTGGGAAAGTAGCTTATGTCTGCTTATGGACTAAAGCAGATATAGCGGAGATAGATCATCTATTTTTGATGTGACAATCATAGAGTTTGACTTCTTCAGAATAGCAGATGGATCTGGTAAGAAGGTAGTAGGGTGTGATGTCCTGGTATTTGGATGACATGCACTTTATAGGAAGTGAAATACCTATACTACGATCGGTTATACTGTGGTTGTCAGACAATTGTTTCTCCAAAAAAGATATGGATATAATATCAGGTTTTCTGGTTACTAGATTTATGGTTTTAGATCTAGATTTAGGAAGTGTCCCAATCTGGGTACTTTGACATTATTCTAAAGGAGTTTTAGAATGAACGACTCCTGGTGTGGTGGTGTACCTGCAGGTGATGGAGTCACCCTCTCTACAAAGATGTCTTCTAGACTAATGAGGAGAGGGATTTGCATGATTGGCATATCACTTGCTTAGGCAATTGAGTTAGTCATGTGATGTCAAGTACCACACCAGATGTTGTTTTTGTACTAGCTGCAACAAGTATATATTAATCCAATCCTGGAGAAATGTTCGGGAGCAGTTTTGAACATAAGTGGATGTTCATGGGATATGATAACGGCAGCCTCCTTCGGGAGACGGTTATCATTTCAGGCTTCCAAGATGACCTGGATGACAGAGTGGCTATCAGAGTTATAGTTTTCCCTCTTTTGAGGGACATTACGTTGGACAAGTGGTCCAAGAGGATGCTGAGAAAGGCATGGTGCAGGATACTAATTAAATTCAATAGACGATACAGTCTAAAAAGTTTGTTGGATTTGGAGTTCATTTATGAACTGGGTCTCATCAAATATCCAGACAAATTCTAAGACAGGTATTGCTCATTTTGGGAGATAGGTTTCTCCCCGAAATTGAGATATAGAGAGATATAGAAAGAAACATTAGAGCGGATCCACTCACTGAGGCTATTTATTGAACACAATAGTTTCACAAATGAGCTTTGCAAGACTGATTAGTAGAGGAGTTGGGTGTTCGGTATCACACGGACTGTGAGTATGCGACATCGCAATAATTAGCCTTAAGTGCAAGTGGAAGATTGTTGGCTATAGAGCCCTCAATGAAATTATCATAGTCGAAGGCAGGTGATTATGATGATTGAGGGAGGACCTATACCGGTAGAACAGTCTTACTCGAGATGATAGTATGCTATCTGGTTTGTCTTTATCATCATGTACATACTTCAAGTGGTATTACAGATCACTATTACATGTTGATAGAGCCCATAGGATTCTTACTTGAATACCAGTATTATGATGGCGATCATATACGTGGGAGCTGGGTGGTCAATAAGCACATCCTTAAATGTCCCTAGTCGTGGGAGTTTCGAGACTGGGCATCGATACTCCAGAGTAGACTAGTGTATACTGATCGAGACCCCGACGAGGGACGGTGGCCAGGTCTCACAAGCCATTGGTGTTAGTTTGTTCACCTAAAATAGTATGCAGGTGCTCATTGGGTTATAAGTACACTGGACGGACTCGCCGGGAACATGCTAGTTGGTATTATACCTATTGTCAGATGGCAATTCCCTGATGACATGTGTACAGGTTAGTCTGTCGACCTGAGATCACCATTTGTCTCATGTGAGTTCCCACTATGCTTTGATTAATACCCTACTATGGCTCAAAGGAGTCGTGCAAACAGGTTTTAGTTGGGTACAGTCTCGAGCCACATGGAGGTAGTGAACGGATCGACGGGGATTCATCTCTCTCGGTATTGGGGGTTGTTGTCGCGCAGTGCAGGGTGGCCATCACCAGAAATCCTTGTCAAGATAGTTGAGAATTACTGATCTAGGATCGGTAGGTTCTCAGGTGGTGATGGGTTTCATGCCGACACGAAATGTCGTGTTATTAGGGGTCTGACTTTATCCACCCCCCTAAACTCGATATGTGATACTCTTAGACGAACAGACCGGACCGTACGGAGATTGTCACTATCAGGCTAGTAGGGGTACGGATGAGTTTGCTCGTCGGCTTTCTTTTCGCTCAATACCTGAGTAGCCGTTATGTACAGCCAGTGTCGCTGACATGCTTGTGGTTAAACCCACTGCCAGCGTATTGACGAGTCTTTAGAGTCTCACACAGAGGGTCTTCACAGTTCAGGCGATATGGTGTAGATGACGTATGTTGGTACATACAAATGTCCGATTAAATATGTGTACAGGCTACACAGACTTTAATCGGACGGTTGATAATACTAGCGGCTTAGGACTGAACCAGATTATTAAATTAGGTTTTGATTTAATAATTTATATATGTATATATATATATATATATGTATATATGTATGTATGTATTCTAGTATTATTGTTCACTATTTATTTTCTCTCTTGGCTATTCGTATTTTTGTACGAATACGTGTATATGTATTTCGATACGTGTACCGGGTTGCATTCCGTATTTATACGGAATAGCTTCTACAAGATGGCCACCTCATTATTTGATTTTTATTTTAGAAAATCATTTTGGGAAATGAGGTGGAAGGGGTGAGGTGGCATGAAAATTGTATGGCATGGATTTGTTTATTGTAAAATGAGATGAGATATTTTTCATTACATGATTGAAAAGGGGCTGCCATCATTTTCTGTAGATGCCTTGCTCATCTCTTTTCTTGAGTTGCTTGTTCTTTCTCATTCTCACTAACTTAGAGAAAGCTCACTTTCTTGAGTTGCTCATGCCATATGTTTCATCACCTCCTCTTCATCTTCTTGAGTTTCTCTTTAAACATTTGTGATGAGAGAAAAACAATAGTGAGACATTTCTACACCTCCACTCTCCATTGCTAGCAACCTTGCAATGTCGGTTGCCTCGCTTGGCGAGGCTGAAGTTTGCACCATTTCCCTCGGGTGGATCATCGTAGATGGAGGAAGACCGGCAACCAAATTCAATCCGCGACCATTAGGAGCTTGGGATGATGGTTGAAGACCCGAAGGACTTGGTTCATTCGGTATAACTATCTAACTCATCTTTATATGCTTTCTTGTATATGGTTAAATGTAGATCCGGGCATCGGGTTATGGTAGCGCTAATTTAGAAAAATTTTGTTCCGCATTTGGTCACGGTTTGATGACCGGGACGCCGCCGTAACCCAACAGGGCGCCGCCCAGTGAGTGTTGAACACTCTTTCTTTCTGTGTGGCCCACGTGAGGCGCTCGGCGCTGTCCAGTGAGTGTTGAACACTTTTTCTTTCTGTAGCGCCCACGTGAAGAGCACGTCAGGTGCTGGGCGCTGTCCAGTGAGTGTTGAACACTCTTTCTTTCTGTGGCATCCACGTGAGGAGCACGCGAGGCGCTGGGCCCTGCCCAGTGAGTGCTAAGCACTCTTTTCTTCTGTGACCAAATTCTTTTATGAGAACCAGGTTTCTCTTATATGCTTCATTTCAAGGAATTCAATTCCTAGTCCTTTTCTGAATTTTCGATTCTCAAGAACAAATTCTTCCCAATAAGAATCAAATTCTCTACTTATAGGAGACTTTTCTTGTGGATCTCAGATCTAGAGAAAGAACTAAGTTCTTTTTCTAAAAAGGGTTAAACCCTTAGATATGTAAACGAGATGTTTTGATCTCTGTCCTTTTTATTTACCTAGAGTTTTTGAGAAGGGAGATCTTCTTCCTTGAGAATTTAATTCTCTGTTCCTTTTTGAAGCTTTCTGTTTTCTTGAGAAGCTTATGGGGGGTTCTTCTCTTTCAGACTTGAAGTCTTGGGTCCTTTATATAGTAGAGGAAATTTGTTGATTAGTTTAAAAAAATCTCTCATTAAGAGATCCTAATTGATTTGGGGATTTTTATCCACCATTGGATATTTGATCCAAGGGTTTCTATTTTACAAAACCTATTTTCTTGTTTCCAACAAGATTGGGGAAATATTTTCCCTTATACAGAATTCATTCTGGAAAGCGGTGATTTTTAATCACCGTTGAATTTTTAATCCACCGGTTCTCTATTTTACAGAGGGAAATCTTTCTTGTTTAGAAAGATTGAGAGAATATATCCCAAAATAGAATTTTATTCTATGATCTAATTTGGAAGATGTTTTCTCCCGACAGAATTTAATTCTGCATCTTTGATATTTTGTTATCTCCGTTAGATCTTTGATCCAATGGCTTTGTTTAACAGAGAGCGCCTAAAAATTTAATTCTTTTATAAATAGTTACTCTCGTGCTTTGCACGCCGATACTCACGGGTGTTCCACGCGAGGCGCCATTATAGGATTTAATCCTAACAGAAGCTGGTGCTGGCGCTCACGTGAGAAACAAGTGAGGCGCTCAAGGATTTAATTCTATCTGAAGCGGTACCTACATGTTTTTCATATGGGTGCATGTGTTTAACACGTAGAGGTTTCCTTTTATTTTTATAAGGGAACAACAAGTTTTGAGCTAAAATTTTTGGCGGAAACAAGACTCTGCAGGAGATCCACATGAAGCTGGTGCAGGGAGAGCTAAATGAGGTGCATGAGCCTGAATGGCTGGCCGCTGCGGAACTGTGATTGCGGGTCTGGATGCTTGTGCTGTGTTGAAACGGTATGGACATGCTCTTATGGCTTGAGTAGATGCACCACAAACCAAACACGGGTCATTTGCACGCATGCAGTCCTTTGCCAGGTGTCCAGTTCTCTTGCAGTAAGAACAAAAGTCTGGACTGGACCGATTAAATGATCCTCCCAGTCTCCTGGGTGCAAAGGTCGGCCTAGAAGAGGCTCCTCCTGTCATCTGTGTGGCAGGGTGTTTCACACCGGCAGTCTGCGATCTGCCCTTCTTCTTCACAACTGCCTCATAGCGTCGGGCAGCTTTCAAAGCAAGCTCATGGGTTGGGAAATCCCCTGTAGCGAGTAAAGTTTGGATTTTCGGGTCCTACCCTTGCTGAAATCGTCATGCCTGGATTTCAGCAGTAGGAATCAGATGTGCAGCGAACCTGTTACGACCTTGTGTTAGCAGTGTGATGAGTGAGATCAGAAATTTGAATTTGAGACGATATCTTACCCGCTGAGCATGGTAAACTCAGTATCATATTCATCCACAGACTTGACCCACATCGAGCCTTGTTGTAGATGAATGAACTTCTGCTCCATGTCAAAACGGGCAGTCTCAGGAAAGTACTTCGCATCGAACAGATCCCAAAATGTCTTCCACTCGATAAGTTGGGTGAGACGGCTTTCCTCAGCCTTCCACCAGACTCTAGCATTGTCTGTAAGTTGCAGCTTAGCAACTCTCATCCAGGCAATATCTGGCACTTGAGCCGCTGCCAGATCATTTTCGATCGATTGAGCCCATTCTTCTGCCTCCAGTGGGCTTCCTTTTCCCAAGAAGTATTTTGAATGCAGTGCCCGAAATTGTTTGACTCCGAATGCCTCGGTTTTGGAGCGGTGCATAAGGATAGCAGTCTGTTGCTACTGATCCTCCAGAAAGCTCTTGATAGTCTCAAGTAGTATCGTTTGCTCGTTGATGGGAGCTGTAACGGTAGATGGTGGTAGTAAAGTAGGCGGTAGGGTATTACCATTAACATTCGTACTAGTGTTGTTGGGAGAATCCATGACCATAATAGAAAAGGAAAGGTTATGATAGATTCAAGAAATTTGAAATGTAAGGAATGTATAGTTGTTGATTCTTATAATTCTTGTGATATATTGCTTAAGACTTCATGCAGAACTGACCTGCATGGGCCGCCAACAAAACCTGTTACGCCCCACTTCCCAGTAGACGGAAACGGTGACGTGGCAGGCCGCAACGTATTTACTAAGAAATAAATACGATAAGCGTAATTAAGTAATATATAAAAATGAATAAGAATGATAAGAGTAATAAAATAAACATCAACTTTATTTACATTCATCTTTACATACAATTGTTTGAAAAGAAAATATACAATGAGTAAAACAGTGCCTAAACAATGGCATACAAAATGAAAGTGCAGGTGAACTAGTAGTCAGGCTGAGTGGTGAGCTGGTCCAAGTCCTCCTGGCTAGGCTCGATCTCCTGAGAGTCCGGTCCTCCTGACAAACATTTCAAAGAAAGAAACAGAAGGAATGTCGTCAGTGAACTAACGCTCGGTAAGTCCCAAAAGAAAAAAGAGAATATAACAAGCAATGTGAAATGAACAGGTAAGTTGTGTTTGATTGATTACCGGTATATGATAGTTATTCTAAAGTGGTTGTTTGTAGCTTGGTAAAGAAGCTATTCAAGTATACGAGAGGAGTCCATCTTACCCAGTGGACTATAGTAACATGTTCTACAAGCCCCCCTCCCCCCTCCGTCATAACCCATGGGACAACGGCACGTGAATTCATGTAGATGTATTTTAAATGACCTCTCGTGCCATGATATACGTTCCGTACTAATCTACCCCTTTATCCCCGCGTAATGTATTGTATAAATTATATTTACAAGTCTCCCCATTAATGAGCGCCATTAATAGGCATGCCCTGCCATCAACGCGAACGTAAGGCAGGGGCGTAATAGACGGCGAGAATCTCGCGCTGGTTCGCTCTATGCGACCACTATATATACCCTCTCTTCCAGACGACTCAGGTAGGTCGAACTAATTCCAATACACCGCTACCCTGCCATTATTATTTCTCGGTACTTGATCGTCGGAAGGTCCTACATTGGTTTTCCACCCCGGGTCTTCCCTTGCAGGTAGTTCGGTGTCAACGACAATTCACAACCCATTGAGATCCACAACGCTCAACTCTCACCTCAAATCTCAACCGTTCAGCCTCGCTGGTAATAAGAGATTTGCCATTGTGTTTCTAGCGCGGATCGACGGAAGACAACATCTGAGGGAGATTCTGACCTCTATCAATGTTCCCGCACACGAATCCAATGAAAGAATTCTTTGGGCACTGAGAACCGACCTTCCCCACCTCACCATCATCACAATCCTGCAAAGTCACACACTGAAGTTCACATCGTACAAATTCCGAGATCGCCTCTAGTCATTGGTCATCCCAGGAAAACCACCACTTACGAAATCCATCACCCTTGCGTCCACGGCGTGATACATTTCACTTCCATAGATAGAAAATCAATGGCCTATTCAATACACACCAGTCAAACCAAAAACGGACAAGCTAATCGTATACCAACTTCCCACTTTGCATCCGTCCGCAATTTGAGAAATTCCAACAAGTTAATTCTCCAAGTCGATGTTCCCATTGCTAACTTTTACAACAAAAACCACAAATTTTATCATGGCGCAGCTTCTAAGCATTTGTAAAAAAATGTAGTTGTGCATGTGTACAGGAGCGTTTCCTATGAATTCCCTCATAGGAGGCAGGGATGAGTGGGACCCGCCCTGCTGCCCTGCCTCTTGTGAGCCGCGTTCTCATGATATGTCTTCTGCACTTGAAAAGGCCATAATCCCTATTTGAATAAATATTCAATATAATTTGTGCACCTGTTAAATTAAAAATTAATTATTTTTTTTTGGGAGAAAAAAAAGACACGCAGGGAGGTAGAGGATGCTAATAATTAAAAAATTAATTATTTTTTGTAGAAGGAAAGAGAGATGTTGAGAGTTCTAGTATATTTTGGGAGGGGAGAGAGATGTAGAGGGTTTTACATATAAACAATTAATTTTTTTGGTAAAAAAAAGAGAAAGATGATGTGGATGGCTTAAGAATAATGAGGGTTTGTATATAAATTTTCATTTAAAAGATGATTTATGTGTAAATTTATAAATAATGAGGGATGTGTAAATTTTTGTCAAAACGCATTATAGTTTGTCTTTTTCTTAGGTTAGGTGGTTGCCTTAGAAGACGAGTGTTTTTCTCTATTCTTTAAATTTTGAGAAAAAAAGAGATAAAGGAGCTTTTAATTTTTATTTTGTCTTTTTATTTGAAGTTGATGTCTTAAGTGAGGGTTTTTCTTTTTCTTTTCTATTAAAAGGGAGAGGAGTGGACCTCTCACCGAACGGTATATGCATTATATATGCTAGCATTTTGTACGTGCGATACACGTCTATTACTTTATCCTAATTAGAGTCCAAAAAAAATTTCTTGAACTCATGGATAAATATAAAAATGGGAGGTTTTGGTTTAAAATTATTTTGAATGTTAACAAGTAAATAAAATAGTCATTTTAATAATTTGGATCAAAAGTATATTCTAGAAAATATTATAATATATTATTTACCATATTTAAGTAAAAGAATCGTAGTTATAAGTAAATGAAAGAAGAATTTGAAAAATGATAATATTAAAATAAGTTCTAAAAAGTTTTTTGTTGTCTTAAATTTAAATATATTGTAGACTAGTATTTTGTAAGTACGATGCATGTCTGTTACTTTATCCTAATTAGAGTCCAAAAAAATTTTCTTGAACCCATGGATAAATATAAAAATGGGAGGTTTTGGTTTAAAATTATTTTGAATGTTAACAAGTAAATAAAATAGTCATTTTAATAATTTGGATCAAAAGTATATTCTAGAAAATATTATAATATATTATTTACCATATTTAAGTAAAAGAATCGTAGTTATAAGTAAATGAAAGAAGAATTTGAAAAATGATAATATTAAAATAAGTTCTAAAAAGTTTTTTGTTGTCTTAAATTTAAATATATTGTAGACTAGTATTTTGTACGTACGATGCATGTCTGTTACTTTATCCTAATTAGAGTCCAAAAAAATTTTCTTGAACCCATGGATAAATATAAAAATGGGAGGTTTTGGTTTAAAATTATTTTGAATGTTAACAAGAAAATAAAATAGTCATTTTAACAATTTGGATCAAAAGTATATTCTAGAAAATATTATAATATGTTATTTACCATATTTAAGTAAAATAACGTAGTTATAAGTAAATGAAAGTAGAATTTGAAAAACGATAATATTAAAATAAGTTCAAAAAAGTTATTTTTTGTCTTAAATTTAAATATACTGTAGATTAAATTTGAAATTCAAATTAATTTCTTGAAAGTTCTTTTTTTTTGTCTCAAGTTTTAGAAAGCTCATTTTTTCTTTGTTTTTCAAAAACATGAGAAATTTAATTATTTTTATCTTTTTCTTTGGTAATATGGAGGCCTTAAGATTTGAGAAATTTTCTGCTTTTTTCTTTGTTTTTCAAAAAATTGAGAAGTTGGACTCTAACCAATATCATTTGCATTATATAATAGTATAGATGCACACACATAAAGTATCAAATTTGGAGTGGTACCCTAACCTTTTGTTATAAAACATTTAGCTATAGTTACCACTATAGCAATATTATCCGTGTTATGTTTATAAACTCAATTTAGTAATATGGTCTTCGAATCTGTAGTTCCATTAATAGAATTACCGATAAAATCTCGGATGGGACAACAATAACAAAATATCATTGTGCCCGAGGTCAATCGGGAAGTAAACATAATGTTATATATCCTTTAAATTTGGGGGTTTGAGGCACAATAGCAATTACCTATAATTTTTGTATAAGTCTTATATTAATACAATGACATCGACTTTATTTTATTACATTTTGCAGCTTTAAATGATAGTAGAATCGCATCATCGAAACCTAGCTAGAGTGCCTAGCATATAGAAGAAACTCCCTCGTAGTGCAATCGGACATTTGATTTTCGTCTTGAGTGACGTATATCTCCAACTCAAGCAGTTGGATAAACCGGTCTGACGGCAATTCCACACATACCTTGAGGAGCTTCAACATCCTTTTGAATCCTCATATATCCATCCTCGCCCCACGACGTTCCCCATTGGTTCTTAAGCAACCAGTAATCCATCCCTGTATCAGAATCGGTTCCATAGCCGACGAAAGTCACGGCATGGTTAAGGGAGCTAGGATCGTTGCTGCATGGACCATCAAACACGCCGCCTATATAATGATGGAAGGCATCACTGGCATGTATGCTAACAGCGACAGGCTGTTGTGACACCGCCTGCAGAAGCGCAGACTCGCTATTCGGCGTTACAGTTTCATAGTCAGAGATAGTAGCTACAGAAGATACAGATTTGCAGGACCCTTGTGCCGACTGGTATGGATAATTATTTTCACTTGTAAGGCCTCGGTTGTTGACAATAAATTGGAAGGCATACCTCGCCAAACCTCCCCCGCATCCATCGTCGTTACCGTTAATGTCACAATCCACAATCTCTTGCTCCGACAAAGATACTAAATTCCCCGTCGAGATTTGATTGATCCCTTCCATTGCCGCCACTGCCGCAAAAGCCCAACAACATCCTATATGTATATTCACATAAGAACATCATGATCGTTAGCAAAAATAAATAAATAAACAAACAAAGAGTTTAATGGGGCCGTGAACGTTCACAAGCTCATTAGCTCAAAATGAAGTCTTAAAACAGGAGGAGGTGGTCCCTCCATTAAGTTGTGTTTAGACCCATCTTTTGAGATTGCGTGTACTTTTATAGCTAATAAGGTTGTGAATGTTCACGGGCCTAATCTTCCAATAAGTAAAACCAGTTAATTTCTTGATTGTGTGAAACTAATTAATTATAATTTAGTAGATGACTTACCACAAGTTTCTTGATCCTTTACACCAGTGACTGCGCCTTGAGTCCTCCAGTCCACGCTAGAAGCAACATCCGTAACATTTTCATACCTGAAGCTTGTGGTCCTCAAGCCATCATCGGAAGTCTTCTGTAGAATTCCGGTGCGGGATGCCAGAAACTCATCGGTTGTCAGATCGGAAAACTTATTGAGCCCAAGCTTATACTTGCGGTCTCCAGCACGGTTGACCGATTCAATGTATTCGACGTTCTGTTTGAATATCTTGAACCGATGCTCTTTCTCTACAGCATCTTTATAGGCACGCCCGTGCTTAGCCATCCATTGTTCATGCTTATCGAACATCTCTACATCGATGCTTGAAGTTTTCGAATTTTCGTTGTGGGATAGGCGATTCGTGGCTGCAGATGCCCAAGAAACCAAGATCAACAAAGCCAAAACCAAGAATTGGTGGTTTAGTGAAGCCATTGTGATGAGTTCAATAGAAGTGTATTATTTGCACAATGAAGATCTCAAGGAAAGGCTAAAGTTTATATAGAAGTTGGGTTTCAAGTTATCAATTGACAGGACATGTATGATGTATGAATTTCTAAATAATTTAGAGAGAGACAAGAGAAGGAGACTGAAGACTTAAGCGGAGAAGAAAAGAATGGCCATGGCCATTCTCATTGTGCATGAGATTTCATGCGTGAAGTTTTGTAAAAAGTCTTTGGCGAAAGCGAAGTGGGAGAATCACTTGTTTAATTACTATTTGAATTGGATGAAGGTTGAGATGGTATATGATTATGAAAGAAGATTGAACAAATAGAAAAAAGCAAGAATGATCCAACTCCGGATTTTAAGTGTTTCGGAGCAAAGCACCTACATCCGCAGCAGGAAGCATGTTATCATATAAGAAAACATTAAATTAATACATATAAAACTTGAACAAGAGGCAACAAATTAAATACGTGTATAGACAATAATATGCAACTAAATCTACATATAAATATATATTTCATCATGGACTATGACAAGGCAAGACGGCGAGTACATGAAAGAGCATGACAAGAGAAAAGGAGGGATGAAGACTTACTCGCGGTGTGAGTCAGTATAACAACCGGCTCACCATTTTCTATATCCTAATAGCAGAAAGCAATTTCGGTACATTTATGACTCGGGAGAGATGAAAGGAAAAAAAAGGAAATAAGAGTTTTGAGTTTGTGGAGTTAGAGGAGGAAGGAGGGACAGCACAAATTAATAAAAGAATGGTTTATAGTAAAAAGAAAACCTATTCAAAACCATTCTAATTACCATGTGAATTGATTTTGGGATTTTGAGAAAAAAAAAAATTGAAAGGTCATTTATAGGTTATGACAAAGTTTTAAAAAATTTGCAAGATCTAAGGTTCGAATAAGTGACCTATGAAACATGTAACACCATGTATCTTGAAATCCTAATAAAATAAGTGTTTTCCGTATTTCCCTTGGTTCTATATTCAATTGACATGTTTAGTGCGATATCGGTTTTGATATCAGCCAAATATCAGCCCTGCGCCAGCTCAAACATGTCAGAGACGGTTCAGAAGTATTTCCCTGTGATTATTTCTTCTTCAGGTGTTTGAGCCGGCTCAACACCTTTGAGACGGCTCATGACCATCTTGAGCCGACTTATTGGTCCAGAGAATTGATTTTTTTTTCTTCTCTATGTGTATGAGACAGTTCATGGTGAACTTGAGCCGGGTCAACACCGTTTAAACGGCTCAAGGCTATCTTGAGCCGGTTCAACGAGTTCCTGGAGCAATTATTTTATTCTCCGTTTCCGTGAGACGGCTCAAACATATCTTGAGCCGGCTCAACGTGAATCTGATTGAATTTCTGATATTTCGCATGAATTTTTCCATCACGTATCCGACCTAATATCTATTTAAACCCACGAATAAACTCGAGAAAACCCTAATCTTGGCCGTCTCTCTCCTCCAGAAATCCTAGATCTCCCTCACAAAACCTTAGTCTTCCTTTCTCTCATCCCCACTACAAAACTCGAGCAACCCGACGTCCTCACCATCGGCTTCATCTTCTTCGTGAGATCACTACACCCATCGATCCAAGCCATCACGTCGAGATCGCCTTTGTCTTCATCATCAAGATTAAACGAAAACTCAACATAAGGCAAGTACTCTTGCTCTCTTGTATTTCGCTGAAGCGACATCGGTGAACTTCTTAATTTAAATTCATTAGTTTAAAGAAAAATGACATGATCGTGATATCGTGAATTTCAATTATGTGCGAAACCCATGATTTATGTATTTAACGGAACCCTAAAGATGCTAGCACACCCATTAAATCAACTTCTAAAATCATGCATAACACCTGTTCGATTAAATGCCACACCCAATCACCATGCTTGTATGTTTCATGCACATTCTTATTATGATTATTATTGCAATCATGTTATTACGTGTTATCCATGACATGTAGAAAACTCTGTCTCATGCCATATATACATATCATGACCATTATGACTTAAACAATAGAACGTGATCACCGACTTGAATACCGAACCATATATACATGTTGATTCGTGCCAACAGCACTAATTCTTGATTTCATGTTTATTGTCGTGACTTCGTGTTATTATCATGATTTTGTGTTTATTCATGATGCGTGCCGGATAATCATGTCAGTCGGTATTCAACCCTAGTGATTAGGTTTTATTGTTGTGACTGTACTTAGAAAATACAGGAGATTGGAGAAATTGAAAGGAGGAAATTGGACCCTTAATTTTGGGGGATTTTTAGTGTTAGAGGTTGCCAATCGAACACACCGATGGCGTAGGGGTGGTGTGATGGACATCATCCACCGTGTTCGTGATCATGATTCATGTAGAATTTGCCTAACTGAAAGCTCGGGATTAGCTCCGAGCAAAAGTGGGCCGTGGTCCCGGATATGTACGGGATACCCCTCAAAATTCAAGAATAATTTCTATCAATAGATTTCAAACTCATGCGATAATAGTCAAGGTTTAACGATAGTGACATCTAGGATCCGACACGACTTGTTGACATATATATGAATGTGTGCGTGTCACGATACGAAAACGGAAGTGACCGGCACTTAAATTACGCAACGTCTAAAGATGATGATGCAATTCAAGTAACCCAAAACCCAGAATCTAAACCATTTTAAAAAAGAAATAGTGGAGATGAAGTTTTGTAAAAAGTAAAGCTTGTTTTGAAACATTGTTTAAAAAAACGGACTATACTTCCTTTGTAAATTTTTAATAAAACGAGTACAAGATGATAAATATAGAGGCATCCCATATACGGGAGCTAAATCAATGCCCACTCGGCGGAATAATAACCATGCAGTAAAATACAATGCCTCAGGCAAAGAATCACAAGAAAATATAAAAACTCATAGTCGACTCTACCCGAGTTCGACCTAGAATAATATACATCAGTCTTGACTCGATTTAAGTCAAATAATAATACACGTGGTAGATAGAGCGACACCAGATACAAAGAATATACATCCAAGGTGGTTACCCTACACATCTTAACCCACCTAGCAAAAGCAAGCAAGAATCCTAAAAAATAATGTGACAACGCCGCCGCTAGGTATCTGTGCAGTTGGTCCTGCAAGGAGATATGGCATAACGAGAGTGAATTACCAACTTAGTGAATGAAAATAACATCACAAGATATATATCTATTATATAATAAGCATGGTAAAAGAACATAAGTGCAAAGTAACCGATTCACGTAAAGTATAGTCAATATCAACAAGGAATCATCAATGCATGCACCATTTCTCGGAATGACCCTTTTCATCAAATAACACCGGTCAGTATCCTCCGGATATCTGCCGTGTTACGCCATGTACCCGTAATCGGCTACATCCCCATCTCAATTACCATATACCACCAAATCCATACACCGTGCATCCGTAATCGGCTACATCCCCATCTCGATTGCCGGATACCACCAAAATAAATATAACATACACACAACAAAATCCAACCAAGCTTTATAATTGTAATGTAATATATATATGTGTGTGTGTGTGTGTGTCTCATACTATGTATATGTCTCATACCACTAATATATACATATCAATGTCCCAGACCACTGATATATATCATCATCAATAAAGATCGCAATCTCACAAGATCAACAATATATAACGCGTAACAGAATCATAACATATAACATAGCAGATAGAAGAATCGGAAAACAAACGGATAACGTAAGCATACCGGTTCTAAGTGTTATAGCAGTACAAACGATGTGTAGTGCACATGCGAGTTTATGATTGTGCAACATGGCAATCGTTGGTAGTTGTGCAGTGTTTTATCGGGTGTGTTCCTATAGCAGGGAAATCGAAATATAAAAGATGAAATGGAACATGAAACATGACATTTTACTAAGTGTCAATAAACATAGCAATGCTAGCAAGTATAGGTATGCAATATGGTATGGTACTCAATAAAATACTAATCGAATAATAGTGCAATCAAGTATCGCGAATAGAGTTAAAATAGCGACGCGAAGTTTTATACAAAAATTTTGGTAGTTGGGGATGCTATACGCCATCCGTCCGATTTTCCACTCGTAGATGCTATTCCACTCACTGTATACGATCGAGCTAGTCATATCCTACGACCGCCTTGCCCTTCGCTGCTACCTCGAAGATTTCCGCAATCGAACCTAGCATTCACATAACAACACAACACATAAGAAATTTAAATCGGCCTCGAAGTAACGAGTGAATGTCCATAGGTTAGAACGTAGGACCAACGTGAGCCATCCGTGTGCTACCTATCAAGAATTACCCCCGGACTTGTTGTTCTAACACAAAAGACCACATCAAGAATTAAAAATATGGATTCATAAGTTTGAAAACATTAAAACATTGTCAAAACCAACCCAAAACACTTCCATATTTTGAAACAGGAAATCTGAGACAATTTAAAGTATCAAAAGGGCTTATTTATCAAGTATATGAGCTACTGACCAAACACTGACACCCAAATCAAAAAGTGGGCCGACCAAATTACTACAGTAACCGCCCGGGGTAGCCAGATGATTAAGTTAGGGTTCGTACTTCTGGTGTGGTCTCCTGGTTGCCTATCTAGCTTAATGTAATACTTTGTTTATTTTGAAGAGATCCTAAATTACTCCATAATTCATTTGAATATTAAAACTTCATCAAAATCCTAGTTTTGAAAACATAGCTAATGTTTGAAACTTTAAACACATGTAAACTTGATAAAAAAAAAAAAGAGATTTTTACCACTGTAAGGAGATGAAGGAGGAGATAAAAGAGGAGATCAAAGCTTTCAATGCCATCAGAATTTACCTGATTCTCATTCGGGAGTTTGGCAAAATACAGCCCGAAAAATACTGGTTTGCATTTTCTTAAGCGTATTGCTGCTATTTGATACTTTGGGCTCTTTTGCGCAGAAATTTTTGGCGGGAACATAACCATAGTGATCGGGTTTTATTTTCATGACTATACTTAGAAAACATGGGGGATTGGAGAAATTGAAAAGTGAAAATTGAACTCATAATTTTGGGGTTTTTTTGCGTTAGAGATTGGCCGATTGAACGCGCCGATGGCGTAGGGATGGTGTATTGGACATCATCTACCGTGTTCATGTTCGTGATTATAATTCGTATAGGATTTGCTTAACGGTAGGCTCAGGATCAGTTTCGAGCAACAGTGAACCGTGGTCCCGGGTATGTACGGGATATCCCTCAAGGTTCGAGAATAATTTCTACCAATCGATTTCAAACTCACGCGATAATAGTTAAGTTTTAACGATAGTGACATCTAGAACCCAACACGACTTGTTGACATATATATATATTTTTTATTATATTCATGTTTATATGTACACACGGGAATTTCACATCACTTTTATTATCATGATATTTCACACTCTACGTTTGAATACTTATTGTATGTTTTGACACATCTGGAACTTGCCACCTCAGGTTTAGATACAGACCTATCGGCAGAGCAGGAGTAGAGTTATTCTCGGGAGTTTGCTGAAGATCGGTAGTTTAGTGTAGGTTATGGTTTACTTTTATTTTATTCAGTCGCAATTAGAATGTGAGCACCTCATGGTACATTCAGATTATGTAGCCCTTTTTGGATTATGTATTTCTTTATTGGAACCTATTGTTATTCCATGAATTTTATTTGAATCTATTATTTTTCTGTGGACGCATTTTCGATATTCATTGTTATATGTGCAACATGATTACTAGTGTTACCTATTTAGTATTTTGGTGTATGTATATTGGATATTATCTTTACAGATTCACGTAGAAGTCATAGTGTGACTATGGAAGGATCTTTCCTTACTGTAGGAGTATGGCTGGGCTTGGTTACTTTCCGTATTCCCGTATTTTGGAAAGCGGGACGTGACAGAATATCGGTGAAGTGACTTAACCAATGGGATACAAGTTTGTTCTTGCACATATTTTACAAGATTTAAATGTATATCAGCGTTTGAAAAAAAAGTGGTCTTTTATTAAAGAAGGAAAATACAATGGTATATGGATTTTGGGGTCGTTACATCCTACCCTCTTTAGAGATAATTTCGTCCTCGAAATTACTGAAGTAGGATATTGCAACAGAGTAAGGAAAAGGGTCAGGATAACGCAGTCATGTTTCATCATCGTGTTCAATCAGTCGGTACTCTAACCGATAAAAAGGGGTGCAACTGGAATAGATTATGAGGGAATAAAAATAGAAGAACAAAAACAGTGAGATATTATGAGTCAAATAATTTGAAGGCCGGCATAAGGATTCTAGGATAATTTCCTAAGTCGACGAGAATGATTCAAGATGTATGCAAGAGGAAATTATAGATGCAAATAAGAAGGAAAATTATTGACTGGAATTTAAAAATGTAAGAGAAATCCAATAAGAAGGAAACGATAAAAGGGTAAGGAACAAATAAAAATCATGCAGTCGCAAAGGCTGGGGTTTAGACTACTAATATCGTACAACTTGTTTTAAAGGTAGAAGAAGGATGGTCCAAGAAATGCAAGTAAGGGGGTAACTTAACTGGAATCTTAAATAATTTCCGGAAATGAATGTCGGTGATTGGGAATCTCGAACGCTACTCTTCTTTGACAACAGTTGAGTGTAGCGTGGAAAATCCCTAGCTAGTCCATGCATAGTAAATCCTATAGAAAGTAGTCATTACAATCTACCCTCTTTGAAAAGAATTCCGTCCTCAAAATTCTCACAAGGAGTATGCCGCGACAGGATAAGAAAGGGTAATCGTGTCACTCGTCGTTTTGATGTTCGCTGGGATTTTGATTCTATGAATCGAGAGTTCTCTCGAATCGAGAAGTTCAAAATCCCAAGCAGTTTGTACTCCCAAGTTAACAAGAACAACCTAAGGACACAGGTAAGGATAGTTCTAAAAGATGCAAGCGGAAAAGAATGAACTGGATTCAAGAAACCAAAAGTCAAGATGGGATCTTCAAGAAAGTCGAAAGTGAAGTTCAAGATGGATTCAAAGAATAGGAGGATTTTCAAAAGAAATGCTAAATATTGTTGAATTTCTAAATTTTTGTGATATCTGCTTTCAATGGTCACGCAGAACTAATCTGCATGGGACACCACTAAAACCTATCACGCCCCGCTTCCCAAAAGATGTTTGCAGACACATGACTAGGTCCACGACGTTTCTATACTGAGAAAGGTTCTTCTTCAAGACAGTTAGGTTAAGCGTTAAAACAAGTAGTTTAATACAACAATAATTTTTAGCAAGAAATAAATCTAACTACATTATTACATTTCAAATTCCGTAACATTCAAGGAAGAACTGATAACAAGTCTGAATAATAATAAAAATGATACAACTGAAATGGAAATAAATAAAAATCCTTAATATATAGGCATACTATGAAAGGAACTAAAAGGCAGCTAGAAGTTCTCTGATATCGCGACCTCACCTTCAAACGCCCCACTGTCCCTGTATCACTTTACGAATATTCCCAAAAAGAAAAGAAGCAAAACAGAATGTCCATCAGCGAACTTGCGCTCGACAAGTCCCACACTTAAGACATGGTTATTTTAGAAAATAACTTTAATGCAGTAATATAAATATGTGAACAATATGGTATGAAGTATACAGATAAGTATGGTAATAAACATGAAATGACTAAGCATGTAATAAGGGCAATGTGCATGTTAAGAATGAATAAGCACATGATAAGTTTTACTATACTAACATGAGTTTGGTTCGTAAGAGTTCAACCCGCTTCAGGAGCTGTGCCGTTTCGGCTCGGTATCACAACAACACGAATTCATGAGTTAGTAATATACCGTTTCGGTCCGGAACCACAGCAACGCGCATTCATGGATTCATGTATTGGTAAAAAGACTCCTGGAGAAAATTGAAAGCATCTCATTTCCCAAACTACCACAACCTTGTTTCTAAACTACTGGTCTCATATATGAATAGAACATGGGTCCATGGATACATGTTGTATAATTTCATGGCAAGTCACGGATTCAAGAATACACGGATTCACGAAGTTCATGTGAGTTTGCATGTCATGAAAAGATATAAAGTGAAATATCCACAAGCATAAACCAAAAACGGTAGCATAAGAAATACTAAAAATATAATAATTACTCAGCTCATATGAACTTATGATAAAAACAAGAAACGTAGTTCTAGGTGTAATGCAGACATGGGTTCAAGTCTCGCTTAATTCTGACTATAGCTTTGCGAGATATACGCATTTTTGTGTCGCTGCGAATAACATATCAGAATCTTTTTAGCCCAGACAAATTTTTTTAAAATACAGCTTACGATACTTTTCGTCGGTTTTCAGGTCTCGAAAATAATTAGGAACTTATAGGTCTTTCGGTCTACTTATCTAAACATCTTGGTTTCGCGCGATTTGGATTCCTGAAACTCTAGTTATGGTTATATTAACATAAGAGTTTAAAACAAATTCTTTATTTTTTGGACAGCAACTACGAGATGTCTTGCAGAGTTTATATCGGGTCGTTCTTTACGTTTTTGAGTCACCAATTATATAGGAAAGTTATAGGTCTGATAATTAGGCATTCATACATCTAAGATTTTTCAAAAACTGAGTTCTATATCTCGAGTTATGTCATTTTTAAAAACAGTGCGTAATCAGGACATATTCTTTCCAAATTCGACACATGATTTAGAAAGACAGAATTTTATAAATTCCGTCGGTTTTCAGGAAAACTTTAAAACTAAGAAAATCTAGATATTTCGATCTAGTTGTCAAAAACACTTGGAAATGGTTAGTTTGGGCATCAAAAGACAGAGTTATGGGTTTTCGAAGGAGACCGTTAAAAACAGTTTTCTTGTTTATGAAAGTAATGAGTAAAAGCGACGTAAATTCCAAATCGTTGTTTGGTTCGGCTTGAAATTTTTACAATGCGTTTAGAAAAATATATTCTATTATAACTCATTTTATTGAAATTTTCAAAAGTTGAAATTAATTTCTAAAAATTATTTTAAAGATAAAGGCATTTAAGATTGTGTTTGAAAATGACAAAAATATGGTATTTATTTGCAACTTCCTTTTCTTTTTAAAAAATTAAATATAAATAATTTTTAAAAACAGCGATATAAAGGAGTAATCCCATTTAGGTCTCCGATTCTAACATATGGATCATGAACCAGGACAAAGTCTTACACCGGAAAATTCTTATTTTCATTGAACTCTTCTATAATTGTATGATCATGCAATATATGGTTCCATAGTATCCCTAATTAGTATAAATCTAATTCCGCGATGTGGTAGTATGTTATCTTACAAAAAAACAGTAAATACACATAAAACTTGAACAAGAGGCAACAAATACGTTTAGGAAATCATATGCAACTAAATCTACATATATAAATATATATTTCATTAAGGACTACGACAAGGTAAGACGGCGAGTTCATGAAAGAGCACGACAATAGGAGGAGAGGGACGAGGACTTGCTCGCGGTGTGAGTCAGTATAACAACCGGTTCATCGTTTTCTATACCCTGATAGCAAAAAGCAACTTGTCACATTCACGACTCGAGAGAGAGGAAAGGGAAAAAGAAAAAGAGAAGAGTTTTGAGTTTGTAGAGTTTGAGAGGAGGAAGGAGGGAGAGCACAAATAAAAGAATGGTTTATGGTCATAAAAATTATTCATAACCATTTTAATTATTATGTGAATTAATTTTGGGGATTTTGAGAAAAAGAAATTGAAAGATCATGAAAGAGTTTTAAAAAAAAAATTTGTAAGATCTAAGGTTCAAACAAGTAACAAATGGAAGAGCGTTGAAGTAACTTAACCAATGAGATACAAGTTTCTTCTTGCACATATATAACAAGAATTAAATATATACGAGCGTTTGAAAGAAAAATGGTATTTTATTAAAGAAGGAAAACACAAAGACATGTGTATTTTGGGGTCGTTACAGTTTTTACGAAGGAAATCCCTCTTGGCCTAGTCCTCGTCTTTATACCCCTTTTATTTTTATTTTTTTTAAATCATTTTATATATACTGTCCTAGTATTAAATATCCCTAAAGTTACATCAAATTACATGATTGCCACCTATAAAAAATTAGGGTAACTAGAAATGTTCTTGAGTGTGCAATATTACCTAAAAGTCAAAGACATCAACACAAGACACAATCTATATCATCTAATTTACTACATCAATCTTTATAATGGAGAGGTCAGTAGATTCGAAAACTACAAAAATATTGGTTCATATTTTGTGTTGCAAGGACTTGTATAATTGTTAGCACCAACTTACTTAGGATCTTTTTCATTATTATGGCAAAGTATGAGGTTTCACATATAAGCACATGAGCCTCCCTATCGAATATTGAATTAGGAAATTAATGAACCAATGGTTAAATATTGGAGCTTCTAAACACCAAAAAATATAAAAATATATTGGAGAGAATCTGAATCCTTCCACACTATGCAAACACATGAATATTGTTGTGAGCGACCCTTAGAATTAGTAAAAGGAAAAAAAATGGTACATCACTTGATACTAAAGGCTAGTTTCTTTCAATAGGTTAAAAAAGACGTGGAAAAAGCACCGAAAACAAAAATAAAATATAATCGGAGAAGGACCGAGGACTCGGTGATGAAAGGAAGGACCATGGCCATTCACATTAAGCATGGACTGCATATCGTCAAGGTCTTGATGAAAGCAAGGTGAGAAGAAGGGAGAAAGAAAAAAAAATTGGTTGAGCTTTAGTCTATGAGACTCGTTTAATTTATTGCAAATTAATTTCTAGTGAAATAAGTAAACAATTTGTTAGTCAACAAAGACTTCTCTAGCTATGCAGTTTTTGTCACTGTGCGCGCTTGTGTTAGGTTTTCAAGAATTCAAGAATTCAAGAATTACTTAATTAACTAAATAAGTAAACAATTTAGTTAATTAATTTTGCAGGAACAATTCAAGAATTTTCCTCCTAAACCGAAACTAGTCAGTATATATATAGATATTCTATATTGTACTAATATTTTTATTTTTATTATATTAAAAGATAAGTATATATATGGTTAAAGTATATTCTCATGCTATTACACTGATTTTTAATTATTTCAATATATCAGTATATACCAGCACCGGTCAATGCTGAATATCACCTCGATCCAGACTCTCTAACACCCACCTTGCTGCTCGAGGTACCAACACTGACAGTGGGACCGTCGGTGGTGACATGTTCTCTAGAGAGAAGAACTGAGAAGAGTCCTAAACAAAATGAGAGCAAATTAAAGTCATGGCGTCGAGCTGGTCTTGATCAATGGCCAAGTCCTGAGATGAGTCCAAGTCATCTTTGTCATCCTCTTAGGTCACCCTTTGTGAATCAGGAATAATCTCCCGCATTTTCCTCTTAGTCTCTGCTGGAAGCAAAGGGAGACCAGTCAGAGATGTTGGCAATAATTCGACGAATCAAAACAGAAAATAAGAGTCATTTTACAACAACAACAACTGAGCTTTTGTTACAAAAGATTAAATAATTTCAATCTAATCATACACCCCCAACAAACCGGTATAATCACGAGATCCCACGTGTTCCTCTCTCCCCTAGGTACCCTACACTCTCGCTGTTTACCCCTAAGCGATTTTGTAACAACCACTATTTTATAATAATATTTTTATACAGTTACTTTTGTACTTAGTAGTATTCTATGAAAATCCTCCTTTTCGTTCTTTTTTTGAAACTTATGTCTTTAAAAGATTATTCTTGTATCAAGAATCCTTACATGCTGAGTTGGTTTCAACACAAGAGTTCTAATCTTAAGGTCACAAATTTGAACCCGGCTGAAATAAATTAGTTTGATTTTAAATCCCTAAGTTTTTAAAACTAATACCATATTTTTAAACTAATACCATAAAGTCATGGGGCGTCGAGCCGGTCCGCTCCATGCGATCACTATATAAACCCTTTCTTCCAGACGATTCAGGTAGGTCAAACTCATTCTAATACACCGCTATCCTGCCGTTATTATTTCTCGGTATTTAATCGTCGGAGTGCCCTACGTTGGTTTTCCACACCGGGACTTTCCTTGCTGGTAGTTTGGTGTCAACGGCAACCCACAACCAATTGAGATCCACACGCTCAACCCTCATCTCAAATCTCAACTGTTCATCCTTGTTGATAACAAGATCGACGGAGGACAACATCTGAGGAAGACTCCGACCTCCATCAATGTTCTCGCGCACGAATCCAATGAAAGAATTCTTTGGACACCGAGAACCGACCTTCCCCACCTCACCATCGTCACAATCCTACAAAGTCACACACCGAAGTTCACATCGTACAAATTCCGGCATCGCCTCTAGTCATTGGTCATCCCAGGAAAACCACCACTTACGAAATCCATCACCCTTGCGTCTACGGCATGATACATTTCGCATCCTTGGATAGAAAATCAATGCCTATTCAATACACTCCAGTCAAACCAAAAACCGACAAATATATCAAATTCCCACTTTGCATCCATCCGCAATTTGAGAAGTTCCGACAAGATAATTCTCCAAGTCGATGTTTCCATTGCTAACTTTTACAACAAACACCACAAATTTTATCATGGGGCAGCTTCTCTGAGCATTTGTAAAAATATGTTGGTGTGCATGTGTACAGGAGCGTTTCCTATGAATTCCCTGCCCTACCAGCCTGCCTCTTGTGAGCCGCGTTCTCATGATATGTCTTCTGCACGTGAAAAGGCCATAATCCCTATTTGAATAAATATTCACTAGAATCTAAGCACCTGTTAATTGAAAAATTAATTATTTTTCTGAGAGAAGAGAAAGAGAGGTAGAGGGTTATAATAATTTTTAAAAGGAGAGAGAGATATTGAAGGTTCTAGTATTTTTTGGGAAGGAAGAGAGATATAGAGGGTTTTACATACAAACAATTAATTTTTTTTTGTAGAAAAGAGAGAAAGATGATGTTGACGGCCTAAGAATAATGAGGGTTTATATGTTAATTTTCATTTCAAAGAGGATTTATGTGTAAATTTATAAATAATGAGGGGGTGTGTAAATTTTTATTTGAACGCATTATTATTTTTTTCTTTTTCTTAGGTGAGGCGGAGGCCTTAGGAGGTGAGTTTTTTTTCTCTCTTTTCTTTAAATTTTGAAAAAAAGAAGATGGTGGAGCCTTTAGTTTTATGTTAATTTGTCTTTTTCTTTGAAGTTGATGACGTGAAGGCTTGAAGAGTTGGGGTTTTTCTCTTTTTTTCTATAAAAAAGGAGAGGAGTGGACCTCTAACCGAAGGGTATATGCATTATATATATTAGCATTTTGCACGTGTCATACACGTTTGTTGCTTTATCCTAATTAGAGTTCAAAAAATTTATAAAGCCCATCGATAAATATAAAATAGGGGGTTTTGGATAAATATAAAATAGGGGTTTTGGTTTAAAATTATTTTGAATGTTAATAAGTAAATAAAATACTCATTTTAATAATTTGGATCAAGAGTTTTCTAGAAAATATTATAATATGTTATTTACCAAATTTAAGTAAAAGAAGATAGTTATAAGTAAATTAAAGTAGAATTTTAAAAATGTTAAGATTAAAATAACTTCTAGAAAGTTCTTTTTTGTCTTAAATTTGAGTATAGTGTACATTGAATTTGAAATTCAAACTAATTTCTAGAAAGAAAAAAATTGTCTCAAGTTCTAGAAAGCTCATTTTTTCTTTGTTTTCCAAAAGAATGAGAAATTTAATTATTTTTGTCTTTTTTTTTATGAGGCAGAGGCCCTAAGATTTGAGAAATTTTCTCTTTTTTGTCTTTGTTTTTCAAAAAATGGAGAAGGTGGACACTAACCAATATCATTTGCATTATATAATAGTATAGATATATACACACGCATAAAGTTTCAAATTTGGAGAAGTACCCTAACCTTTTGTTATAAAAACATTTTAGTTATAGTGGTAATTTTAGTTATAGTTACCACCATAGCAATATTATCTTTGTGTTATGTTTATGAACTCAATTTAGTAATATAGTCTTCGAATTTGTAGTTCCATTAATAGAATTACGGATTTTTGTTGTAAAATCTCGGACGGGACAACATTAACAAAATATCATTGTGCCCCGGGTGTAACGGGAAGTAAACATAATGTTTAATATCCTTTAAATTTGGGGGTTTGAGGCACAATAGCTACAACTATGCAATTACCTATAATTTTTGTATAAGTTTTTTATTAATACAAAGACATCGACTTTATTTTATTGCATTTTGCAGCTTTAAATAATAGTAGAATCGCATCATCGAAACCTAGCTAGAGTGCCAAGCATTCAGAAGAAACTCTCACGTAATACAATTGGACATTTGACTTTCACCTTGAGTGACATATATCTCGAACTCAAGCAGTTGGATAAACTGGTCCGATGGCGATTCCACACATACCTTGAGGCGCTTCAACATCCTTTTGAATCTTCATATATCCATCCTCGCCACACGACGTTCCCCATTGGTTCTTAAGCAACCAGTAATCCATCCCTGTATCAGAGTTGGTTCCATAACCGATGAAAGTCACGGTATGGTTAAGGGAGCGAGGATCGTTGTTGCACGGACCATCAAACACGCCGCCTATATAATGATGGAAGGCATCACTGGCATGTATGCCAACAGCGACAGGCTGTTGTGACACCGCCTGCATAAGTGCAGACTCACTATTCGGCGTTACAGTTTCATAGCCAGAGATAGTAGCTACAGAAGATACGGATTTGCAGGACCCCTATGCCGACTGGTATGGATAGTTATTTTCACTTGTATGGCCTCGGTTGTCGACAATAAATTGGAAGGCAGAGCTTAGCAGACCTCCTCCGCATCCATCGTCGTTACCGTTAATGTCACAATCCACAATCTCTTGCTCCGACAAAGATACTAAATTCCCCGTCGAGATTTGATTGATCCCTTCCATTGCCGCCACTGCCACAAAAGCCCAACAACATCCTATATGTATATTCACATAAAAACATCATGATCGTTAGCAAAAATAAAGAGATAAACAAACAAAGAGTTTAATGGGGCCGTGAACGTTCACAAACCCATTAGCTCAAAATGAAGTCTTAAAACAGGAGGAGGTGGTCCCTCCATTAAGTTGTGTTTGGACCCACCTTTTGAGATTGTGTGTGCTTTTATAGCTAATAGGGTTGTGAATGTCCGCGTACCCATCTTCCTATAAATAAAACCAGTTAATTTCTTGATCGTGTGAAACTAATTAATTATAATTAAGCAGATGACTTACCACAAGTTTCTTGATCCTTTACACCAGTGACTGCGCCTTGAGTCCTCCAGTCCACGCAAGAAGCAACATCCGTAACATTTCATACCTGAAGCTTGTGGTCCTCAAGCCATCATCGGAAGTCTTTAGCAGAATTCCGGTGCGGAATTTTTGTATAAGTCTTATATTAATACAAAGACATCGACTTTATTTTATTGCATTTTGCAGCTTTAAATAATAGTAGAATCGCATCATCGAAACCTAGCTAGAGTGCCTAGCATACAGAAGAAACTCTCACGTAATATAATTGGACATTTGATTTTCACCTTGAGTGACATATATCTCGAACTCAAGCAGTTGGATAAACCGGTCCCATGGCGATTCCCCACATACCTTGAGCTCGACAACATCCTTTTGAATCCTCATATATCCATCCTCGCCCCACGACGTTCCCCATTGGTTCTTAAGCAACCAGTAATCCATCCCTGTATCAGAGTCGGTTCCATAGTCGATGAAAGTCACGGCATGGTTAAAGGAGCGAGGATCGTTGCGGCACGGACCATCAAACACGCCGCCTATATAATGATGGAAGGCATCACTGGCATGTATGCCAACAGCGACAAGCTGTTGTGACACCGCCTGCATAAGTGCAGACTAGCTATTCGGCGTTACAGTTTCATAACCAGAGATAGTAGCTACAGAAGATACGGATTTGCAGGACCCCTGTGCCGACTGGTATGGATAGTTATTTTCACTTGTAAGGCCTCGGTTGTCGAAAATAAATTGGAAGGAAGAGCTCGGCACACCTCCTCCACATCCATCGTCGTTATCGTTAATGTCACAATCCACAATCTCTTGCTCCGACAAAGATATTAAATTCCCCGTCGAGATTTGATTGATCCCTTCCATTGTCGCCGCTTCCACAAAAGCCCAACAACATCCTATATGTATATTCACATAAGAACATCATGATCCTTAGCAAAAATAAATAAATAAACAAACAAAGAGCTCAATGTGGCTGTGCATGTTCACAACCCCATTAGCTAAGAATGAAGTCTTAAAACAGGAGGAGGTGATCCCTCCATTAAGTTGTATTTAGATCCGCCGCCGGAAGCATGTTATCATATAAGAAAACAGTAAATACATATAAAACTTGAACAAGAGGCAACAAATTAAATACGTTTATAGACAATCATATGCAACTAAATCTACATATAAATATATATTTCATCATGGACTATGACAAGGTAAGACGACGAATTCATGAAAGTGCACGACAAGAGAAAAAGAGGGACGGGGACTTACTCACAGTGTGAGTTGGTATAACAACCGGCTCACCGTTTTCTATATCCTAATAGCAGAGCAACTTCGGCACATTCCCGAATCGAGAGAGATGAAAGGAAAAAAAAAGTAAATAAGAGTTTTGAGTTTGTGGAGTTTGAGGAGGAAGGAGATGTTTACCGCCGAAAACGGGAGACGGGACCGTGTAGGCCGTCTTGCCTGAATTTGGTGGCAGATGCTATTTGGATTTATCCGTCCACCTCTCCGAAAATGCCAAGTTGATTTATGACACCGAATATCAGAGGTTTGGATGGATGCGACCGTTGCAGCAGACTTCGTCAGATTCCCCCTCCTTTGCGAGGGGTTTTTAATTGTGGGGATGCTCTTCCCTGCAGGCGCAAGCCCCTGCAGTTAATTACGTTACCGTGTAGCGATAACCTCTTTCTCCTACTCCAAATGTTCACTTCGTGTCGTGTGTGTTTGTTTTATTTTTGTTTGCCCATGGATTGTATACGGAGAATAATTTGTGTTGTCGCCCGTAGGGCGTGGATTAGTCCAAATCCGTATTTTCTTAGATTTGGGTTTGGTTTGATTTAAGGATCGTTAATCTCGTTTGAAATTAAGATCAACTTAAATGTTTGTTAAGGATACGTTAGTCTAATTTTAGACTAAGATCTACTTAACGAGGTTTTAGGATCATTTAGATCCAACGAAGGAGCATTTGGGTTCTATTATTTTAGTTTAAGGACGTTACGGTCCGTTATTATTTTGAGGACGTTGCGGTCCGTTATTAGTTTAAAGACGTTGCGGTCCATGGAATTGTTGATTGTCGGGACCCGCCACCTCTCTGAAGACGTTGAAGAATTATAACGACATGTATCAGAGGTGTGGGGAGATGTACCCTTGAACCAATGTCGGTTGGGAGATCTGTAGTTGGGTTTGGGACTAAGACCAATTTAAAAAAAGTGAGCACATGAGCTCGGTTGATCTGAATTAGGGACTTTTGGTCAACTTGGACTCAGCCCACTTATTTTTGAATAAAGTGTTAAAACACTTGTTTAGGCTCGGTCCCTTTTATGTGCAACAATACTGAGCATTGATATGGGCTATGACGCTCACCTTATTTCTTTTTTTTTACGGGGTGTTAAACACTTTTTATCGCACTGGGCTCTGTTTGCAGAGCGCTTTATGTTAAACAGCGCCCATGTGAGGGGCACGTGGGGCGCTTGGTGTAAGTGCACGGCAGCGCCCCGGCCGTCCGAACGAGGCCAAAATGCGGAATATGAAAACTTTTCTTCAAACAGAAACCAGCGCTAACGCGGACTTTAAACCCGAATTGGACCATTAACCTACTACTAGCAAACTAGAGAAAGGGTAGAGAGCTATACCGAGCGATCCGTGTCCTTCGGTCTTCGGTCACCATCCCGATCTCCCCGCGGAATCTCCGGTCTTCATCTCCTCGTCGGAAAGGGCACCACAACACCGAGTCTTTTTACGGGCTCCCACCTCTGGAGCGAGGCGACTCGGACACGAAGTTGGCAAGCCGACATGTCCAAAATTACTATAGAATATTGTAGAACTCTATGTCTCATGGGGTTGAAGAAGTTGCCATGTTTTTAATGGAGAAGGAGATATAATGAACTTTGAAGAGGGTAAGGAATTTATTGCAAGCCAAAAATGAGAACCATATTTCCCACAATCAAAAATGAATGAATGAAATCCCTCCCTCCCCAAACAGTAGCCGGCCAAAACATTTGGCAAGGGAAATATGAAAAGGGTTGAGCAATCATCCAAGAGAGAGAAAAAGGGTGATGATTAGGAATCATCATCACAACCAAGTCTCATCCAAATCCCATCACCAACAACCAAGTAATGATGAACCAATGAAAGTCAAAGTCAATCAAGATCCATCATGAACCACCCACTTACAAGAAACACCCTCCACATTGCTAATTTGCACATTTGCAAATAAGCCCATCCACACCAATTTTCAACCAAAGAAAGAACAAAGGAAAAATGGCCGAAACGAAATGCAAACTGGCAACTTCAAAAAGTGATCCGGTAATAAATTACGGGAAAACCCCACGACTGTATATACATACTCGTATTTGTATTGCGACCGAATACAAATGCAATGAGACAAAATCTACACTGTATAATACTAGGATCCGGCTTAAACCAAAGCCCGCTAGTATTATCCGCCCGATCATGATCCGTGCAATACCGCACGTACATGATCGAACCCTGCTATATATCCATACGGCCTCTACAGCGTTTCGCCCGAAACTTGAGAAACTGTCTGTGGGGGACTCTAAAGACTCGTCAATACTTTGGCTGTGGATTTAACCACTAGCACGTCAAAGGTATTAGCCATACGTAACGGGCTACCAGGTATTGACCAAAAGGGACGTCGATGAGCGAACTCATCCTGACACCCTACTGAGCCTGTCAGTGACAATATCCGTACAGTCCGGTCCGTTCGTCTATGAGCATCGCATGGCGGGCCTAGGGGGTTGGTAAAAGTCAGACCCCCAAAAACGGTACAAGTCGTGTCGGGGTGTAGCCTAGAACACCCGGAGATACTACTGGAATACCTACCAGTAAATCTCCTGCCTTGGCCAAGGACTTCGTGTAATGGCTCTCCTAGACACAGCGCGACCTCACCCCCAATACCGGGATAGACGAACCCCTGCAGATCCGCTCACTGCCTCCATGTGGCTCGGGACTGTACCCAACTAAAACCTGTTTGCATGACTTCTTTGAGACGTGGTAGGGTAGTAATCAAAGTACAGTGGGAACTCACACGAGACAAATGACGATCTCAGGTCGATGAACTAACCTGTACACATGTCACCAGGGAACTGCTATCTGACGTCAGGTATAAGACCAACTAGCATGTTCCCGGCAAGTCCTGTCCGGTGTACTCATAACCCAATGAGCACTTGTATACATCTTAGGTGATCCAACTGACACCAGTGGCTTGTGAGACCGGCCACCGCCCCTCGTCGGGATCTCGACTGTATATACTAGTCTACTCTGGAATATCGATGCCCTGTCTCGAAAACTCCTTCGACTAGGGACCTTTTAAGGATGTGCTTATATACCCCAGCTCCCACGTATATGATCGCCATCATACTGCTGGCAGTCAAGTAAGAATCCTAGGGGCTCTATCAACATGCAATAGTGATCAGTAATGTCACCTAAGGCAATACACGATGATAAAGATAAACCAGATAGCATACTACCATCTTGAGTAAGATTGTCCTACCGGCATAGGTCCTCCCTCAATCATTGCAATCACGTACCTGTGATCCAATAATTGACTCTGAGGGCACTATACCCAACAATCTCCCAATTGCACTCAAGGCTAATTATTGCGATGTCACATACTCACAGCCCGTGTGATACCGAACACCTAACTCCTCTACTAATCAGTTTCACAAAGCCCGTTTGCGAAACTATTGCGTTCGAGGAATAGCCTCAGTGAGTGGATCCGCCCTAATGTTTCTTTCTATGTCTCTCTTTATCTCATGTTCGCGGAGAAAGCCATCTCCCGAAATGAGCAATACAAGTCTTAGAATGTGTCTGGATATCTGATGGGACCTAGCTCATAAATGAACTCCAAATCCAAAATTCTTAGACTGTATCGTCAACTGAACTTAATCAGTATCCTGCGCCATACCTCCCTCAGTACCCACCTGGACCACCTGTCCAAACTACTGCCCCTCGTCAGAGGGAAAACTATAACTCTGACAGTCACTCTGTCATCCAGGTCGCCTTAGAAGCCTAGAATGATAACTGTCTCCCGAATGAGGCTGACGTTATCAAATCCCTAGAACATCCACTTATGTTCCAAAACTGCTTCCGAATGTTTCTCCAGGATTGGATCAATATCTTATTATTGCATCTACTGCAAAAACAACATCTGGTGTGGTACTTGACATCTCATGATTGATTCAATTGCCTAAGCAAGTGATCTGCCAATCATGTGTTGCGCCACGGCAGCGCCCCGGTCGTCTATCCGAGGCCAAAATGCGGAATCAAAATTTTTCTTAACTTTAAACCGGCACTACCACGGACAATATACCCGGATCGTAACCATTAACCTATACTAGCTAACTAGAGATGGGGTGAGAGATATACCGAGCGATCCGTGTCCTTCGGTCTTCTCGTCGTCGTCCCGATCTCCCGCGGAATCACCATTCGTCGTCTTCTCGTCGAAAAGGGCACCACGTAGCCGGATTCTTTTACGGGCTCCCACCTCTGGACCGAGGCAACTCGGACGCGAAGTTGGCTAGCCGACGCGTCCAAGGGTACTGTAGGTTGTAGTGTAGTGGCTTGTCTCTTTAGGATTTATGTTGCCATTGTGTGATGGAAGAATCGAAGAACTTTGGAGAGGGGTTTATGATTTTGGAGCATACAAATGAGATGATCTAATTTCCCTCATCAAAAAATGAAATCCTCTCTCTCCCTCTCCTAAAGTGGCCGGCCCCCTCCATATGAAAATGGTGGAAGAAAAAACAAATGAAAACCATGAAGGGAGGTAAGTGTAGGAAACTCCAAGAGGTGACCACATCAAAAGGTTATGATAACTATATCAAATCAACTCAAATCAACTCTAATCATAATAAATCAAGCCATCATGAAAAAGCAAAGATGCTTAACCTTTCATAATGCCACAATTGCAAGAAACCCCCTCCACAAATGTTATTTGCAAACTTGCAAATAACCCCCTCCATCGGAAAAGTCCGGCCGGGAAAGAACAAAGGAAAACCGGCCGGAACGGAATGCAAACTGGCAACTTCAGAAAACTGATCCCGTAATAAATTACAGGAAAAACCCGCTACTGCATATACATGCCCGCATTTGTATTCCCACTGAAGAAAAATGCAAAGAGACAAAATCTACACTGTCTAATACTAGGATCCGGCTTAAACCAAAGCCGGCTAGTAAAAACCGTCCGATCACGATCCGTGCAATACCGCACGTATCTGATCGAACCCTGCCATATCTCCATACGGCCTCTACAGCGTTTCGCCCGAAACTTGAGTAACTGAGTGTGTGGTGGACTCTAAAGACTCGTCAATACTATGGCTGTGGATTTAACCACTAGCATGTCAGAGGTATTAGCCATACGTGACGGGCTACCAGCTATTGACCAAAAGGGACGTCGATGAGCGAACTCATCCTGACACCCTACTGAGCCTGTCAGTGACAATATCTGTACAGTCCGGTCCATTCGTCTATGAGTATCGCATGGCGGGCCTAGGGGGTTGGTAAAAGTCAGACCCCCAAAAGCGGTACAAGTCGTGTCGGAGTGAAGCCCAGAACACCCTGAGATACTACTGGAATACCTACCAGTAAATCTCCTGCCTCGGCCGAGGGCTTTGTGTAATGGCTCTCCTAGACACAGCATGACCTCACCCCCAATACCGGGAGAGACGAACCCCTGCAGATCCGCTCACTGCCTCCATGTGGCTCGGGACTGTACCCAACTAAAACCTGTTTGCACGACTCCTTTGAGCCGTGGTAGGGTAGTAATCAAAGCACAGTGGGAACTCACACGAGACAAATGACGATCTCAGGTCGATGAACTAACCTGTACACATGTCACCTGGGAACTGCTATCTGACGTCTGGTATAATCCCAACTAGCAGGTTCCCGGCGAGTCCTGTCCGGTGTACTCATAACCCAATGAGCACCTGTATACATCTTAGGTGAACCAACTGACACCAGTGGCTTGTGAGACCGGCCACCGCCCCTCGTCGGGGTCTCTACTGTATACACTAGTCTACTAATGGAGTATCGATGCCCAGTCTCGAAACTCCTACGACTAGGGACCTTTTAAGGATGTGCTTATAGACTCCAGCTCTCACGTATATGATCGCCATCATACTGCTGATCGTCAAGCAAGAATCCTAGGGGCTCTATCAACGTGTAATAGCGACTCGTAAGGTCACCTAAAGCAGTACACGATGATAAAGATAAACCAGATAGCATACTATCATCTTGAGTAAGACTTTCCTACCGGGATAGGTCCTCTCTCAATCATTGCAATCACGTGCCTGTGATCCAATAATTGACTCTGAGGGCACTATCTCCAACAATCTCCCACTTGCACTCAAGGCTAATTATTGCGATGTCGCATACTCACAGCCCGTGTGATACCGAACACCCAACACCCAACTCCTCTACTAGTCAGTCTCGCAAAGCTCGTTTGCGAAACTATTGCGTTCGAGGAATAGCCTCAGTGAGTGGATCCGCTGTGATGTTTCTTTCTATGTCTCTCTATATCTCAAGTTCGCGGAGAAAGCCATCTCCCGAAATGAGCAATACATGTCTTAGAATATGTCTGGATATCTGATGGGATCTAGCTCATAAATGAACTCCAAATCCAAACTTCTTAGACTGTATCGTCAACTGAACTTAATCAGTATCCTGCGCCATGCCTTCCCTCAGTATCCTCCTGGACCACCTGTCCAAAATACTGCCCCTCGTCAGAGGGAAAACTATAACTCTGACAGCCACTCTGTCATCTAGGTCACCTTGGAAGCCTGGAATGATAACCGTCTCCCAAAAGAGGCTGCCGTTATCATATCCCTATAACATTCACTTATGTTCTAAAACTGCTTTCGAATGTTTCTCCAGGATTGGATTAATATCAACTCATTGCACCTACTGCAAGAACAACATCTGGTGTGGTACTTGACATCTCATGATCGACTCAATTGCCTAAGCAAGTGATCTGCCAATCATGCACATCCCTCTCCTCTTTAGTCTGTAAGACACCTTTAGAGAGGGTGACCCCATCACCTGCAGGTATACCACCATGCCAGGAATCGGCCATTCTAAATACTCTTAGAATGCTGTCTAAGTACCCTGATTGGGAAACCACCCAAATCTAGATCTAAAACTATAGATCTAGTAACTAGAATGTCTGATATAATATCCAAGTCCTATGTGGAGAAACCACTGTATGACAACCATAGTATAACCGATCATAGTATAGGAATATTACTTCCTACTCTGTGTATGTCATCAAATACCAGGACAGCACACCCTACTACCTTCTTAACAGATCCATCCCCTATTCTGATGAAGTCAAACCTATGACTGTCACATCAGAAATAGATGATCTATCTCCGCTATACCTGCTTTAGTCTATAAATAGACATAAGCCACTTGTCCACCAATGCTTCCGCTGCTCCCACTGACTATGACAACCCTCTGGCAGAGTCATATAGACGTATACTTCTAAAGCTAGTTTAGAACGACGCTATACTCATCCCCCTGCCGGGTCTCACAGTCTGGAACAACAGCAATGGCAAGTCTGGGTAAACAAGAACCTCTCTGTCACCGTCCTTGAGCATACCGAAGTACCTCTCGAGTGCCTGAGGTTACCCACCATATTTGCGGAGTGGCTAATGGAATGTCAAACCAGATTGAATCTTTAGGTTCTTATTAAATCTTCAGTAATCGTTTGCGGTTCTGGAATCACTTCCAGTTCTACCATACTCCCACTACTGTTTTCTGAAAAAATATCCATTTCTTTTAAAATTGTGGCGAGTCAAGAACAATATCACTATTGATCTTCCAGATGGTAGAAAGTCAACCCTCGTCATAGCCTGGGTCAACCCACAAACAGCCATTACAGAAACGTGCCTTGAGTTATCCGGAGTCTGGTTTTAAGCATAAGCCGGGCAACTCCCTGTACCTTAACAATGTCAAGATATGAACTGTTCTATATCCAATATAGAAACAGAGGCACTGATTTAATTGAACCAGGTTCAAATCATGCAGCTGTCTCCAGTGCATGTCAAGTAAATGGAGAGAGGCCGATCAGTGTTACTCAACTTAGGAGTGCTTCCAATTATGAGTAACCCGAAAGAGAAGCAAGTTCTCTTAATCATTACTATCAACTGAATACCATATACAAGTATCTACATCTTCGATCACCTTGAAGAATCCCGATACTTGCAATACCTGGTTCTCTACTTTATCCATATACCTATAACTTCTCAAAATTCGGACCCTGTGTTTCTACGAAACACCTGTCTAAAAACTAGAGAAGTCATAAGTAAACCGAATATAGTACGAGAACCAACCCTTCTGTCCTCATGGACGCTGGACAACATACAATACTCTGTATAAGTCCCTTGAGTCTAATAACCCATTCACTGTGTGTCGTAGATTGAAAACTGTACTATGGTTATGAAGAATTACACCGCTGTTTAATACTCCTTACCTAATCATCCACTGATATAGGTAAATGTCACCGACATAATTTCAAAAAGGTACATCTCACTCTATAAAAATAGACGTACAGATGTATCAATTTAAAATTGGTGCATAACAACGGATATTCAAAACCAAATATTTGCCGTCCGGCAAACAACCCAGGTGACTTCCTCAAATATCACCAATTACAACGAATTCCGATATAATGAGGATGATCACCTAATTCCCAATAACTTACTCCCACTCATCATCTGTAAAACCATCAGATGTGAGAATCAAACCTGGTAAATACATACCCTGGAGCAAGTGTCTAATTGGGAAATCAGTTTTCTTTTAACGGTACACAGTGAAACTGAAACATTGAAATATTTCGATGGGGTATCCTGGTATTCCTAGTAATGCCTCTTCCATTATCCAGATTCACAACTGTAACCGTATAATTCTTTGCCATCTCTCCAAATCCCTTTATATGTCTTTAGTCATTACCTTCTGTACACCCCTTTAGGCCAAATGGTTTTCTTCCTTCCCTACCGTTCGGCACCAGCCTATGGTTTGGAAGAAGACTATCCAATAAACATAATGGGTGTACTGTCCTAATCCTAGGAACACTCGCAATGCGAGAGAATGTGAAGATAAAAGACAACTGAATGTACCTTATTCCTATTTCTCCTGAACCAGCGTCCATCCCCGAACTGGAACAAGTTCCTTTCGAGTTCGTATATAACCATACGATGGATTATCCAATAAACTTGGGATCTTCGTAGTGATACGGAGTGTCCTGGAGAAATACAATGGTGATTTAGGATTGGCGAAGAAATACTTGGTTTGGTCGTGAATAGCAGTCGCAATTTACTTTACCCTCTTACTAATCCCTTTCTTTATCTTGATTTAATACCTTCTGCACACCATCGTTATGCTAATTGGTTTTCTTCATTCCCCACCGTTCGGCACCAGCCTAAGGTTTGGAAGAAGACTATCCAATTTGCGTAATAGGTGTACTATCTCCTAAACCAAGGAGTACTCGCATCCTGAGAGAAGGTAAAAGGAAAAGACAACTGAATAGTCCTATTCGTTTTCTCCAGAACCGGAAACCATCCTCGAATTCTTTCGAGTTCGTATATAACCATACGATGGTTTTGTCCAATGGAAGTGGACATTCGTAGTAATACGGGGTGTCCCGGAGAAAAAGGGTAAAAGTAGGAGCGGCAAAGAGGTCTGCAACTCAGACAATCCAAAAGCCAGTGTTAAGAAGGTTCAGTTAACTTGGTCACCGAGTCATAGTCTAGGGTCGGGTCATTGGTCGCTGCCAAAGAGAGAGAGAGAGAAAAGAAACACTCAGCGTGCACTCGAGCCTAGATCAGAATGGTTACCAATTTATCTAATCAGGAAACCTCCCACTGTAACGTCAAATTCTTCTCCAAAGCTGAAAGAAGAATTAGTCGGGATCACCCGAGGAGTAAACCAACTCATCAGTGGGAATCGGGATCCAACTATCATCGCATGATAACTTGACGGAATCCACTCAAGTCACCACACTCCAGAAGGTATGCGCATGCCTGGCAAGTTTCAGTTTCTTTAGAAACTCCCGATGTGATTTTTACCCCTAGGACCCAAGTGACCTTGACACAGTCAACAAATCAAAGAGTCCTAGTCAAGTTCAACCCGTCATTATCCTGGATTGCATTAAACCCACCCGTACGAGCCCTTGACACAGTCAACAAGGCCGCACGACTGTCCTAACCAATCCCATTAATATGCTACAAACAAACACTACTTAGCTACCGCACACTACGCCTTGACACAGTCAACAAACGCAGCACGAATACTAAGTAATACTTGTAAGAAATGACGGAGGGCTACGTCTAGTTTTTGGCGAAAAAATTTTAACGTAATGAACTTGATATCGTTGAAGGAACTGCATAGTTTTTTATAAAAATATAGTGACGAAAACCTTTGCTAAAGAGGTCACTCCCGGTGAAGGGATCTCGGCTCTTTCCCCGTAGAATGAGGTGCAGGATATTCGAACTGAATACCACGATGCAAAGCAAAAGTAATCGGCTATAGTGAAGTTATTGCCCTAACGCAAACTTTTGTCCAAGGGGTCACTCCCGGTGAAGGGATCTCGGCCCTTGCCTCGTCGACTGAGGAGCAGGATATTCCAACTGAATACCACGATGCAAAACAAAAGAGAACGTCCTTGCAATAACAACTTTTTTAAAAAAGTGTTCCAACAACATCAGAATAGGTTTGTTTATCTTGCATTGATCCGAATCAACGCAGTCACATCAATTGATCACACCACAAAAGAATGAAAATAATGATTTACGTATATGCCATCCGCATTCGCCACTGGGTCCCGTCATCACCCGTTAGGTTACTTAACTAACGACAGAGCGGGGACTGGACTAGCACGGATGCAAAACATATACAACATCTACTAGTATATATACAATATATAATTTTCGCTCAAGGCGTGATAAAATGCAACATCACAGAAATGTACAGTATCACAGAACAATACAGATATCTGGAAGCCCCGGGTTTCACAGAGCCGCTGCTGAAACCCGACGTTCCCCTGGTCGTGTGAATAGCCTGTGCAATGAAATCCTAGACCCCTACGGGCGCGGCAAGTCACCCGCCAAAACCTGAAGCGAGGCAGCCCCCTTCAGCAACGTGAATGGACCACTCAGCACTTCACGGAATCCGGTAACTTGGGCACCCCTCCTGGGTTAACCTGTACCCCCTACGAGTGCGACGAATAGCCCGCCAATTCTAGAGTAAAGCCCCCTCCGTCTCAATGCCATGAGATGCGGGCTTGTTGCCCTCTAAAACCCCGACTATCCATGCACCCCTCCGCGGGGTAATCCTAATACAGAAAATAAAATATACATACAACGGGTACATCGACCTCGACCTGGTCGTGCCCCAAAAGAATAATACAAATAGCCAGTGACGGCAGTCCACATGTCGGACGCTCGCCCCGCAATATCAAATGTACATATAAAACAAAACTGTACTAATATCGCATCCAGGCTATCCCCCACGACAGATCCGCAACATCACAGCACAACACAGAACATCAACGTGAATGTCACGTTCGTAAATCCGTCTAACCGGGCTATAGCAGTTAGACAGGATTTACCGATCGAGTGACATTCACGGTCGCAGATATAATGTAAATACTGTGAACTAATGTGTTTAAACTTTTCGATCGATCAAATTTATCAAGTGGGCCCCAAAGCATTACTGTAGCACTTACAGAAAATCTGGGCCCAAAAATAATATTCCAGAAACCCTATTTTCTGGTGTAAGACAATCTGGAAAAATTTGGTGCAGTGAGGAGCCTAAGTGGCGGCGGAACCGCGGCCCAAGCATGGATTTGGCCGCGGTTCCGTGGTGGGATGATGGATTCAGGCGACCAAATTTTACCAGAATTCTTATACTTCCCTGCACATCATTTTGCAACTACCTGAAAAAATTTTAGAGTCCAAAAAATTTCGTCAGAAACCTGATGCACACGAAATACGGTTTTTGGGATTTTTGTTCGATCGGGTCTTTAAACATACTAGAGCAAGCTAGACTAGGTTAATGGCGTGGCTCTGATACCATGTTGCGCCACGGCAGCGCCATGGCCGTCTATCCGAGGCCAAAATGCGGAATCAAAATTTTTCTTAACTTTAAACCGGCGCTACCACGGACAATATACCCGGATCGTAACCATTAACCTATACTAGCTAACTAGAGATGGGGTGAGAGATATACCGAGCGATCCGTGTCCTTCGGTCTTCTCGTCGTCATCCCGATCTCTCGCGGAATCACCATTTGTCGTCTTCTCGTCGAAAAGGGCACCACGTAGCCAGATTCTTTTACGGGCTCCCACATCTGGACCGAGGCAACTCGGGCGCGAAGTTGGCTAGCCGACGCGTCCAAGGGTACTGTAGGTTGTAGTGTAGTGGCTTGTCTCTTTAGGGTTTATGTTGCCATTGTGTGATGGAAGAATCGAAGAACTTTGGAGAGGGGTTTATGATTTTGTAGCATACAAATGAGATGATCTAATTTCCCTCATCAAAAAATGAAATCCTCTCTCTCCCTCTCCTAAAGTGGTCGACCCCCTCCATATGAAAATGGTGGAAGAAAAAACAAATGAAAACCATGAAGGGAGGTAAGTGTAGGAAACTCCAAGAGGTGACCACATCAAAAGGTTATGATAACTATATCAAATCAACTCAAATCAACTCTAATCACAATAAAGCAAGCCATCATGAAAAAGCAAAGATGCTTAACCTTTCATAATGCCACAATTGCAAGAAACCCCATCCACAAATGTTATTTGCAAACTTGCAAATAACCCGCTCCATCGAAAAAGTCCGGCCGGGAAAGAACAAAGGAAAACCGGCCGGAACGGAATGCAAACTGGCAACTTCAGAAAACCGATCCCGTAATAAATTACAGGAAAACCCCGCTACTGCATACACATGCCCGCATTTGTATTCCTACTGAAGACAAATGCAAAGAGACAAAATCTACACTGTCTAATACTAGGATCCGGCTTAAACCAAAGCCGGCTAGTAAAAACCGTCCGATCACGATCCGTGCAATACCGCACGTATCTGATCGAACCCTGCCATATCTCCATACGGCCTCTACAGCGTTTCGCCCGAAACTTGAGTAACTGAGTGTGTGGTGGACTCTAAAGACTCGTCAATACTATGGCTGTGGATTTAACCACTAGCACGTCAGAGGTATTAGCCATACGTGACGGGCTACCAGCTATTGACCAAAAGGGACGTCTATGAGCGAACTCATCCTGACACCCTACTGAGCCTGTCAGTGACAATATCCGTACAGTCCGGTCCGTTCGTCTATGAGTATCGCATGGCGGGCCTATGTAAGTCTACGCTAGCGCCCCGGCAGTCTACAGACGCCAAATGCGGAACAAAAACTTTTTAACTGGCGCTATCGTATACTTTAACCCGGATCTGCCATTATTGCTAAACTAACAATCTGTAAAGAGTGCAGAAAGGTTATACCGAACGATCCGAGTCCTTCGTTCTTTAACCATCATCCCACGCTCCGTTGCGGCTGCTCCGATCTCGTCGATCTCCGATTCTTTCGTCGAGGTGGCACCACATCACCGATTCTTTAAACGGGCTCCCGCCTCTGACTCGAGGCAACTCGATCGTCAAGTTTGCTAAAAGAGACGACCAAGATTGATGTAGAGAATGAGTAGATGACTTTTTCTCACTTCGTCCAAGTCCGAGGACGATCGGTTAATGAAGTTGCCATTTTAATCGGGTGATGGAAATGAAAGAAGCAATGAAATTTCCATGCACACAAAACCATAGTCTTTTCTCTCCCAAAAATGAAAATCAATCTATCTCTCACTCAAATAGTGGCCGGCCATATATAAATCATGAGGGAGGTGACCGTAGGAGGAGGGAGGTGACCATAGCACAAATATCATATGAAAAGATCTTAAGGAAAACAAAATAGCATAATGAAAATGATGACTCATATTAACCTAGTCATCAAGTCTTTAATGCATCCAATAAGAACACTACACCAAATAGCCTAGTCACCTCATCTAGAATCTTCTAGAACACTGACTCACCTCATCTGAAGAAAAGATAAATCCGTCTTTAACAGAATGTTAAAAGACGGCTGATAGAAAACTGGAAACTGGCAACTTCCAAAAGTGATCCTGAAACGACTTTCAGGATAACCCCGAAACTGTATAAATATACCCGCATTTGTATTACGACCGAATACAAATGCAACTGAGACAAAGATATTATACCTACTCAATATAATACTCGGATCCGGCTTAAACCAAAGCCGACCAGTATTATCTGCCCGAAAAATAACACGTGCGTAAACGCACGTGCATTTTCCGAACCCTGCCATAAAACCATACGGCCTCTACAACGTTTCGCCCGAACTTGGGAAACTGTCTGTGGGGGACTCTAATGACTCGTCAGTACCCTGGCAGTGGGTTTAACCACAAACCGTCAGCGGCACTAGCAATGCGTAACGGCTGCCCACGGACTGACCTCAAGGGAGACCGATGAGCGCACTCAAGGGAGGCCGATGAGTGAACTCATCCAGAAAACCCTACTGAGCCTAACAGTGACAATGTATATACAATCCGGTCCATTCGTCTATGAGTATCGCATATCTGCCTAGGGGGCTAGTAACGTCAGACCCCCGATAGCAGTATAAGTCGTGTCGGAGTGAAGCCCAATAACACCCTGAGATACTACTGGAGTACCTACCAGTAAATCTCCTGCCACGGCCGTGGGCTTTGTGTAATGGCTCTCCTAGACACAGCACGATCTCGCCCCCAATACCGGGAGAGACGAATCCCCTGCCGATCCGCTCACGTGCCTCCATATGGCTCGGGACTGTACCCAAAAGCTACCTGTTTGCACGACTCCTTTGAGCCGTGGTAGGGTAGAAATCAAAGCACAGTGGGAACTCACACGAGACAAATGACGACCTCAGGTCGATGAACTAACCTGTACACATGTCACCAGGGAACTGCTATCTGACGGTAGATATAATACTAACTAGCAGATTCCCGGCGAGTCCTGTCCGGTGTATTCATAACCCAATGAGCACCTGTATACATCTTAGGTGATCCAACTGACACCAGTGGCTTGTGAGACCGGCCACCGCCCCTCGTCGGGGGCTCGACTGTACACACTAGTCTACTCCGGAGTATCGATGCCCTGTCTCGAAACTCCCACGACTAGGGACCACAATTAAGGATATGCATATAAACTACCCAACTCTCACGTATATGATCGCCATCATACTGTTGGTAGTAAAGCAAGATCCTAAGGGCTCTATCAAAGTGTAACATGCAATCAGTCACCTGAACATGTACACGACTGATAAAGGCAAACCAGATAGCATACTATCATCTCGAGTAAGACTGTTCTACCGGTATAGGTCCTCCGCAATCATTGCAATCACGTACCTGCGATCCAATAATTGACTATGAGGGCACTATCTCCAACAATCTCCCACTTGCACTCAAGGCTAATATTGCGATGTCGACTACTCACAGCCCGTGTGAAACCGAACATCCAACTCCTCTACTAATCAGTATCACAAAGCCCGTTTTTAAAACTATTGTGTTCGAGAAATAGCCTTAGTGAGTGGATCCGCCTAGAAGTTTCTTTCTGAATCTCTCTTAATCTCAAGTTCGCGGAGAAAACCATCTCCCGAATTGAGTAATACCTGTCTTAGAATATGTCTGGATATCTGATGGGACCTTAGTTCATAAATGAACTCCATATCCAAACTTCTTAGACTGTATCGATCACTGAACCTAATCAGTATCGGGCACCATGCCACCCACAGTATCCTCTTGAACCACCTGTCCATAATACTGTCCCTCTTCGTCAGAGGGAAAAACTATAACTCTGACAATCACTCTGTCAACCATGTCACCTTTGAAGCCTGGAATGATAATCGTCTCCCGAAGGAGGCTGCCGTCATCAAATCCGTAGAACATCTACTTATGTTCTAAAACTGCTTCCTTATGTTTCTTCAGGATTGGATTAATACAAACTTATTGCATCTAGTGCAAAACCAACATTTGGTGTGGTACTTGACATCTCATGATTGACTCAATTGCTTAAGCAAGTGATCTGCCAATCTGCACATCCCTCTCCCCTTTAGTCTATAAGACACCTTTAGAGAGGGTGACTCCATCACCTGCAGGTACACCACCATGCTAGGAGTCAACTATTCCAAAAACCATTAGAATATCTGTCAAAGTACCCACATTGTGAAACTACCCAAATCCAGATCTAAAACCATAGATCTAGAAACCGGAATGTCAAATATTATATCCATATCCTGTCTGGAGAAACAACTGTGTGACGACCACAGTACAACCGATCGTAGTATAGGAATTTTACTTCCTACTCTGTGTATGTCATCCAGATACCATGACATCACACCCTACTACCTTCTTAACTGATCCATCCCCTATTCTGATTGAAGTCAAACCCATGACTGTCACATCAAAATTAGATGATCTATCTCCGCTATATCTGCTCAAGTCTATAAATAGATATAAGCATCTTGCCCACTATGCTTCCGTTGCTCCCACTGACTACGACAACCCTCCTACCGGGTCTCATAACCTGGAACAACAGTAGTGTCAAGTCTGGGTAGATAAGAACCTCCCTGTCACCGTCCTTGAGCCTACCGAAGTACCTCTCGGGTGTCTGAGGTTACCTACCATATCTGCGGAGTGGCTATTGGAATGTCAAACTTGATTGAATGTATAGGTCCTATTAAATTTTCCGTAATCGTTCGCGGTTCTAGAATCACTTCCAGTTCTACCATACTCCCACTACTGTTTTCTGAAAAAGATCCATTTTTACTAAAACTGTGGCGAGTCAAGAACAATATCACTATTGATCTTCCAAATGGTAGAATATCAACCCTCGTCATAACCAGGGTCAACCCACAAACAGCCATTACAGAAATGTGCCCTGAGTTATCCAGAGTCTGGTTTTAAGCAAAAGCTGGACAACTCCCCGTATCTTAATTTCTTTTAAGGTACGATCCATTCTATATCCAATACAGAAACTTTGGCACTTATTTAATTGGAACCATATTCAAATCATGCAGCTGTCTCCAGTGCATATCAACTTAATGGAAAGAGGCTAATCAGCATTACTCTACTTAGGAATCCATCCAATTATGAGTAACCTGAAAGAGAAACACGTTTCTCAAAACCATCACTATCATCTGAATACCAATCACAAGAATCTACATCTTCGATCTCTTTGAAGAATCCTGATACTTGTGATACCTGGTTCTCTACTTTATTCTTATACCCACAACTTCTCAAAACTTAGACCTTGTATTTCTATGAAACACTCGTCTAAATACTAGAGAAGTTATAAGTAAACAGAACATAGTACGAGGACCTACCCCTTTGTCCTGATGGACACTGGACAACATACAATACTCTGTATAAGTCCGCTGAGTTAAATAACTCATAACCTGTGCGTTGTAGGTGGAAAACTGTACCTTGGCGATTTCCTCAAATATCACCAATTACAACGAATTCCGATATAATGAGGATGATCACCTAATTCCCAATATCTTATTCCCACTCATCATCTGTAAAACCATACAGATATGAGAATGAAACCTGGTAAGTACATACCCTTGGAGTAAGTGTCTAATCGGGAAAACAGTTTTTCTTTAACGATGCACTGAAACATGAAAATGTTTCGTAGGGGTATCCTGGTATTCATAGCAATGCCTCTTCCATAATCCAATTCATGACTTCAACCGTATATTTTATTGCCGTCTCTCCAAATCCCTTTATTTGTCTTTAGTCGTTACCTTCTGTACACCATCGTTAGGCTAAATGGTTTTCTTCCTTCCCTACCGTTCGGCACCAGCCTATGGTTTGAAAGAAGACTATCCAGTAAGCATAATAGGTGTACCCTCCTAAAACAAGGAGTACTCGCAACTGAGAGAAGGTGATGATAAAAGACAACTGAATAATACCTTATTCTTTTAAAGGTGAAATAGGAGTGGCGATGAAGTACGCGGTTTTGGTCGTGAATGATATCAGTCGCAATTTACTTTGCCCTCTTTCTAATCCCTTTATTTTGTCTTTACATATTGCCTTCTGCACACCCTACTTAGGTTAATTGGTTTTCTTCATTCCCTACGTTTCGGCACCAGCCTATGGTTTGGAATAAGACTATCCAATAAGCGTAATAGGTGTACTCTCCTAAACCAAGGAGCTCTCGCAACCTGAGAGAAGGTGATAATAAAAGACAACTGAATAAACCAATTCTATTTCTCCTGAACCTGGATCCATCCTCGAAGAAGTCCCTTCGAGTTCGTATATAACCATACGATGGATCTATCCAATGGAAGTGGATATCCGTAGTAATACGGGTGTTCTGAGAAATGCAAAGGGTAAAAGAAGGAGTGGCAATGACTTATGCAACATAGACAATCCAAAAGCCAGTATTTTAAGAAGGTTCGGTCAACTTGGTCACTGAGTCATAGTCTAGGGTCGGTCAAAGGTCGCTGCCAAAGAGAGAGAGAAAAGAAACACTCTGCGTGCACTCTAACCTAGATCAGAATGGTCATCACTTTATCTAATCCGGAAACCTCCCACTGTCCTGTCAAATTCTCTTCCAAACCTAAAGAAGAATCAATCGGGATCACCCGAAGAGTAAACCAACTCATCAGTGGGAATCGGGATCCAACTCTCATCGCATGATAATGTGATGGAATGCATCCACGTTACTCATACTCCAGATGGTATGCGCATACTTGGCAAGTTTCAGTTTCTTTAGAAACTCCCGATATAGTTTTTGCCCCATGCTCTTATAACCTTGGCGTTAGGTCAAAATGTCATAAGTCACATGCCAAGTTCTACCCATCACTATCTTGTTAATTTGAACCCACCCGCACATGCCCTTGGCGTTAGGTCAAAATGGCAGAACGGCTGTCCCAAACCAACTCATCTATCTATGCAACAATTGAATACCCAGCAGCTACCAAACACTATGCCTTGGCGTTAGGTCAAAATACATAGCTTGAATACTACTGAATACCCAAAAGAAGTGACGGAGGGCTACGGCTGGTTTTTGGCGAAAAAACCTTTAGCGTAGTGAACTTGATATCGCTGAAGGAACCTGATAGCTTTTTAAAATATAGTGGCGAAAACCTTTTGCTAAAGAGGTCACTCCCGGTAAAGGGATCTCGGCTCTTTCCTCGTGGAATGAGGCGCAGGATATTCCACTGAATACCGCTATGCAAAGCAACTTGTAATCGACTATAGTAAAGTTATTACCCTGACGCAAACTTCTGTCCAAGGGGTCGGTCCCGGTAAAGGGATATCAACCCTTGCCCCGTCGAATGAGGTGCAGGATATTCCACTGAATACCGCTATGCATAACAAAAGGAAACGTCTTTGTAACAACACTTTTTAAATTTGTTCCAACAACTGTAAACATGTTTGTTTTTACTTTGCGTTGATCAGAATCAACGCAGTCCCATCATTCGATCACACCAGAAAAGAACGAAAATAAAATGTACGTATATGCCATCCGCATTCGTCGCTGGGTCCCGTCATCACCCGTTAGGTTACTTAACTAACGACAGAGCGGGGACTGGACTAGCGCGGGTGTAAAACATATACAACATCTAATAGTATATAAACCAATATACATAATCGCTCCAGGCGTGATAATATGCAACATTACAGAAAAGTAATAAGCATCACAGAACAATACAGATATCTGGGATCCCCGAGTTTCACAGAGCCGCTGCTGAAACTCGACGTTCCCCTGTCGTGTGGATAGCCTGTGCAATGAAACCTAGACCCCTACAGGTGCGGCAAGTTACCCGCCAAAACCTGAAGCGAGGCAGTCCCCCACAGCATAGTGAATGGAACACCCGGCACTTCACGGAATCCGGTAAATTGAGCACCCCTCCTTGGGTCAATCTGTACCCCCTACGAGTACGGCGAATAGTCTGCCAATTCTAGAGTGGGGCCCCTCTGCCTCTCAAAGCCATGAGATGCGGACCCGTTTCTTTCCCGAACCCGGCTATCCGTGCACTCCGTCGCGGGGTAAAACCTAGTACAGTAATGAAAAATAGTACAAAAGGTACATCAACCGCAACCTGGTCGTGCCCCAAAAGAATATTATACAACAGGCAGTGACGGCAGTCTACATGTTGGACGCTCGCCCCGCAATATCAAATGTACAAATAAACACAAACTGTACTATCATTGCACACTGCTATCCACTACGACAAATCCGCAACATCACAGCACAACACAGAACATCAACGCTAATGTCACGTTCGCAAACCCGTCTAAAAGAACTATAGCAATCAGACGCGGTTTACCGATCAAATGACATTCCCGGTCGGAGATATAATGTAAGCACTGTAAACTAACGTGTTTAAATTTCGATCGACCAAAGACCAAATATCAAAAAGTGGGCCCCACTGCTTACTGGTGAACAGTAACAAAACCTGGGCCAAAACGATATTTACCAAAAACCCCAAAATCCATCACAGAACCCACCGACGAAATTTGGGAGCACGTGCTCACCACATGGCCGCGGATGCGCGGCCAAACCATGGGTTTGGCCGCGTTTCCGCGGCAGCTTGGAGGAATCACGACCCCAAATTTTGTCGTGGCTCTTAAGAACGCCTGCACAGATTTTTAAGATATACAGAAATAATTTTTGAGACCGTTTAAAAACAACAAAAACTGTCAAGCAAGGATTTTGCCGTTTTTGATTTTCGGTTCGATCGATATTTTGAACGCATTAGCACAAGTTAGTATAGCAAAATGGTTAGGCTCTGATACCACTGTAAGTCTACGCTAGCGCCCCGGCAGTCTACAGACGCCAAATGCGGAACAAAAATTTTTTAACTGGCGCTATCGTATACTTTAACCCGGATCTGCCATTATTGCTAAACTAACAATCTGTAAAGAGTGCAGAAAGGTTCTACCGAACGATCCGAGTCCTTCTTTCTTTAACCATCATCCCACGCTCCGTTGCGGCTGCTCCGATCTCGTCGATCTCCGATTCTTTCGTCGAGGTGGCACCACATCACCGATTCTTTAAACGGGCTCCCGCCTCTGACTCGAGGCAACTCGATCGTCAAGTTTGCTAAAAGAGACGACCAAGATTGATGTAGAGAATGAGTAGATGACTTTGTCTCACTTCGTCCAAGTCCGTGGACGATCGGTTAATGAAGTTGCCATTTTAATCGGGTGATGGAAATGAAAGAAGCAATGAAATTTCCATGCACACAAAACCATAGTCTTTTCTCTCCCAAAAATGAAAATCAATCTATCTCTCACTCAAATAGTGGCCGGCCATATATAAATCATGAGGGAGGTGACCGTAGGAGGAGGGAGGTGACCATAGCACAAATATCATATGAAAAGATCTTAAGGAAAACAAAATAGCATAATGAAAATGATGACTCATATTAACCTAGTCATCAAGTCTTTAATGCATCCAATAAGAACACTACACCAAATAGCCTAGTCACCTCATCTAGAATCTTCTAGAACACTGACTCACCTCATCTGAAGAAAAGATAAATCCGTCTTTAACAGAATGTTAAAAGACGGCTGATAGAAAACTGGAAACTGGCAACTTCCAAAAGTGATCCTGAAACGACTTTCAGGATAACCCCGAAACTGTATAAATATACCCGCATTTGTATTACGACCGAATACAAATGCAACTGAGACAAAGATATTATACCTACTCAATATAATACTCGGATCCGGCTTAAACCAAAGCCGACCAGTATTATCTGCCCGAAAAATAACACGTGCGTAAACGCACGTGCATTTTCCGAACCCTGCCATAAAACCATACGGCCTCTACAACGTTTCGCCCGAACTTGGGAAACTGTCTGTGGGGGACTCTAATGACTCATCAGTACCCTGGCAGTGGGTTTAACCACAAACCGTCAGCGGCACTAGCAATGCGTAACGGCTGCCCACGGACTGACCTCAAGGGAGACCGATGAGCGCACTCAAGGGAGGCCGATGAGTGAACTCATCCAGAAAACCCTACTGAGCCTAACAGTGACAATGTATATACAGTCCGGTCCGTTCGTCTATGAATATCGCATATCTGCCTAGGGGGCTAGTAACGTCAGACCCCCGATAGCAGTATAAGTCGTGTCGGAGTGAAGCCCAATAACACCCTGAGATACTACTGGAGTACCTACCAGTAAATCTCCTGCCACGGCCGTGGGCTTTGTGTAATGGCTCTCCTAGACACAGCACGATCTCGCCCCCAATACCGGGAGAGACGAATCCCCTGCCGATCCGCTCACGTGCCTCCATATGGCTCGGGACTGTACCCAAAAGCTACCTGTTTGCACGACTCCTTTGAGCCGTGGTAGGGTAGAAATCAAAGCACAGTGGGAACTCACACGAGACAAATGAAGACCTCAGGTCGATGAACTAACCTGTACACATGTCACCAGGGAACTGCTATCTGACGGTAGATATAATACTAACTAGCAGATTCCCGGCGAGTCCTGTCCGGTGTACTCATAACCCAATGAGCACCTGTATACATCTTAGGTGATCCAACTGACACCAGTGGCTTGTGAGACCGGCCACCGCCCCTCGTCGGGGGCTCGACTGTACACACTAGTCTACTCCGGAGTATCGATGCCCTGTCTCGAAACTCCCACGACTAGGGACCACAATTAAGGATATGCATATAAACTACCCAACTCTCACGTATATGATCGCCATCATACTGTTGGTAGTAAAGCAAGATCCTAAGGGCTCTATCAAAGTGTAACATGCAATCAGTCACCTGAACATGTACACGACTGATAAAGGCAAACCAGACAGCATACTATCATCTCGAGTAAGACTGTTCTACCGGTATAGGTCCTCCGCAATCATTGCAATCACGTACCTGCGATCCAATAATTGACTATGAGGGCACTATCTCCAACAGCCTAGGGGGTTGGTAAAAGTCAGACCCCCAAAAGCGGTACAAGTCGTGTCGGAGTGAAGCCCAGAACACCCTGAGATACTACTGGAATACCTACCAGTAAATCTCCTGCCTCGGCCGAGGGCTTTGTGTAATGTCTCTCCTAGACACAGCGCGACCTCACCCCCAATACCGGGAGAGACGAACCCCTGCAGATCCGCTCACTGCCTCCATGTGGCTCGGGACTGTACCCAACTAAAACCTGTTTGCACGACTCCTTTGAGCCGTGGTAGGGTAGTAATCAAAGCACAGTGGGAACTCACACGACACAAATGACGATCTCAGGTCGATGAACTAACCTGTACACATGTCACCTGGGAACTACTATCTGACGTCTGGTATAATCCCAACTAGCAGGTTCCCGGCGAGTCCTGTCCGGTGTACTCATAACCCAATGAGCACCTGTATACATCTTAGGTGAACCAACTGACACCAGTGGCTTGTGAGACCGGCCACCGCCCCTCGTCGGGGTCTCGACTGTATACACTAGTCTACTAATGGAGTATCGATGTCCAGTCTCGAAACTCCCACGACTAGGGACCTTTTAAGGATGTGCTTATAGACTCCAGCTCTCACGTATATGATCGCCATCATACTGCTGGTCGTCAAGCAAGAATCCTAGGGGCTCTATCAACGTGTAATAGCGACTCGTAAGGTCACCTAAAGCAGTACACGATGATATAGATAAACCAGATAGCATACTATCATCTTGAGTAAGACTGTCCTACCGGGATAAGTCCTCCCTCAATCATTGCAATCACGTGCCTGTGATCCAATAATTGACTCTGAGGGCACTATCTCCAACACCATGCACATCCCTCTCCCCTTTAGTCTGTAAGACACCTTTAGAGAGGGTGACTCCACCACCTGTAGGTACACTACCGTGCCAGGAGTCGTCCATTCTAAAACACCTGTAGAATGCTGTCTAAGTACCCAGATTGGGAAACTACCCAAATCTAGATCTAAAACCATAGATCTAGTAACCAGAATATTTGATATTCAGTCTATATCCTTTGTGGAGAAACCACTGTGTGACAACCAAAGTATAACCGACCGTAGTATAGGAATTTTACTTCCTACTCTGTGTATGTCATCCAAATACCAGGACATCACACCCTACTACCTTCTTAACAGATCCATTCCCTATTCTGATGAAGTCAAACATATGACTGTCACATCAGAAATAGATGATCTATCTCCGCTATTTCTGCTTTAGTCCATAGACATAAGCTACTTGTCCACTATACTACCGCTGCTCCCACTGACTACGACACCCTCTGGCAGAGTCATATACACGTGCACTTCTAAAGCTTGTTTAGAACGACGCTATACTCATCCTTCTGCCGGGTCTCATAGCCTGGAACAACAGTAGTGTCAAATCTGGGTAAACAAGAACCTCCCTGTCACCGTCCTTGAGGCTACCGGAGTACCTCTCGGGTGCCTGAGGTTACCCACCTTATCTGCGGAGTGGCCAATGAAATGTCAAACCAGATTGAATCTTTAGGTTCTCATCAAATTTTCAGTAATCGTTTGCGGTTCTGGAATCACTTCCAGTTCTACCATATTCCCACTTCTGTTTTCTGAAAAAATCCATTTTACTTAAAACTGTGGCGAGTCTAGAACAATATCACTATTGATCTTCCAGATGGTAGAAAGTCAACCCTCGTCATAGCCCGGGTCAACCCACAAACAACCATTACAGAAACGTGCCTTGAGTTATCCAGAGTCTGATTTTAAGCATAAGCCGGACAACTCCCCGTACCTTAACATCGTTAAGATATGAACTGTTCTATATCCGATATAGAAGCAGAGGCACTGATTTAATTGGAACCAGATTCAAATCATGCAACTGTCTCCAGTGCATGTCAACTAAATGGAAGGAGGCCGATCAGCGTTACTCAACTTAGGAGTGCTTCCAATTATGAGTAACCTGAAAAAGAAACAAGTTCTCTTAAAACCATTACTATCAACTGAATACCATACACAAGTATCTACATCTTCGATCATCTTAAAGAATCTCGATACTTGCAACTTCTGGTTCTCTACTTTATTCATATACCTATAACTTCTCAAAACTTGGACCTTGTGTTTCTACGAAACACTTGTCTAAGAACTAGAGAAGTCATAAGTAAACAGAATATAGTACGAGTACCAACCCCTCTGTCCTAATGGATACTGGACAACATACAATACTCTGTATAAGTCCCCTGAGTCTAATAACTCATTCCCTGTGCGTTGTAGGTTGAAAACTGTACTTATGGTTAAGAAGAATTACACCGTTGTTTAATGCTCCTTACCTAACCATCCATTGATATAGGTAAATGTCATGGACATAATTTCAAAAAGGTATATCTCACTCTATAAAAATAGACGTACAGATATATCAATTTGAAATTGGTGCATAACAGCGGATATTCAAAACCAAATATTTGTCGTCCGGCAAACTAACCAGGTGATTTCCTCAAATATCACAAATTACAACGAATTCGATATAATGAGGACAATCACCTAATTCCCAATAACTTACTCCCACTCATCATCTGTAAAACCATACAGATGTGAGATTCATACTTGGTAAATACATACCCTGGAGCAAGTGTCTAATTGGGAAATCAGTTTTCCTTTAACAGTACACAGTGAAACTGAAACATGAATATGTTCCGAAGGGGTATCCGGGTATTCCTAGTAATGCCTCTTCCATTATCTAGATTCACAACTATAACCGTATATTTCTTTGCCATCTCTCCAAATCCCTTTATATGTCTTTAGTCATTACCTTCTGTACACCCTCTTAGGCTAAATGGTTTTCTTCCTTCCCTACCTTTCGGCACCAGCCTATGGTTCGGAAGAAGACTATCCAATAAGCATAATGGGTGTACCATCCTAATCCTAGGAGCACTCGCAACCTGAGAGAAGGTAAAGATAAAAGACACCTAAATAAACATTATTCCTATTTCTCCTGAACCAGAATCCATCCCCGAACTGGAACAAGTTCCTTCGAGTTCGTATATAACCATACGATGGAATATCCAATAAACTGTGGATCTTCGTAGTGATACGGAGTGTTCTGGAGAAATACAAAGGTGACGTAGGATTGGCGAAGAAATACTTAGTTTGGTCGTGAATAGCAGTCGCAGTTTACTTTGCCCTCTTACTAATCCATTTATTTGTCTTTACTTAATACCTTCTGCACACCTTCGTTAGGCTAATTGGTTTTCTTCATTCCCTACCGTTCCGCACCAGCCTAAGGTTTGGAATAAGACTATCCAAAAAGCGTAACGGGTGTACTATCCCTTAATCCAAGGAGCACTCGCAACCTGAGAGAAGGTAAAAGGAAAAGACAACTGAATAGTCCTATTCGTTTTCTCCAGAACCGGAAACCATCCTCGAATAATTTCCTTCGAGTTCGTATATAACCATACGATGGTTTTATCCAATGGAAGTGGACGTTCGTAGTAATACGGGGTGTTCTGGAGAAAAGGGTAAAAGTAGGAGTAGCAATGAGATACGCAACTCTGACAATCCAAAAGCTAGTGTTTAAGAAGGTTTGGTTAATTTTGGTCACTGAGTCATAGTCAAGGGTCGGGCCATGGTCGCTGCCAAAGAGAGAGAGAAAAGAAACACTCAGAGTGCACTCTAACCTAAATCAGAATGGTTCTCAATTTATCTAATCAGGAAACCTCCCACTGTATCGTCAAATTCTCCTCCAAACCTGAAAGAAGAATTAGTCGGGATCACCCGAGGAGTAAACCAAATCATCAGTGGGAATCGGGATCCAACAATCATCGCATGATAACGTGACGGAATCCACTCACGTTATCACACTCCAGAAGGTATGCGCATGCCTAGCAAGTTTCAGTTTCTTTAGAAACTCCCGATATGATTTTTACCCCATGCTCTTATGACCTTGACTTTGGCCAACAAATCATAAGTCACATGTCAAGTCCTACCTGTCATTATCCAGGTTAATTTGAACCCACCCGTACCTACCCTTGACTTTGGCCAACAAGGCAGTACGACTGTCCCAAACCAACACATCTATCTATGCAACAGAAAAGTAACAAATAGCTACCATACACTATGCCTTGACTTTGGCCAACAAATATAGCATAAATACTAAGTGCTACCCGTCTGAAATGACGGAGGGCTACGAATGGTTTTTGGCGAAAAACCTTTAACGTAATGAACTTGATATCGTTGAAGGAACCGGATAGCTTTTATAAAAATATAGTGGCGAAAACCTTTGCTAAAGAGGTCACTCCCGGTGAAGGGATCTCGGCTCTTTCCCCGTAGAATGAGGTGCAGGATATTCCAACTGAATACCACGATGCAAAGCAAAAGTAATCGACTATAGTGAAGTTATTGCCCTGACGCAAACTTCTGTCCAAGGGGTCACTCCCGGTGAAGGGATCTCGGTCCTTGCCTCGTCGACTGAGGTGCTGGATATTCATAACCGAATACCACTGTGCAAAACAAAAGAGAACGTCCTTGCAATAACAGCTTTTTTGAAAAATTGTTCCAACAACATCAGAATAGGTTTGTTTAGCTTGTATTGATCCGAATCAATGCAGTCCCATCAATTGATCATACCAATAAAGAACGAAAATAATAATGTACATATATGCCATCTGCATTCGCCACTGGGTCCCGTCATCACCCGTTAGGTTACTTAACTAACGACAGAGCGAGGACTGGACTAGCGCAGATGCAAAACATATACAACATCTACTAGTATATATGTCAATATATAATATTCGCTCAAGGCGTGATAAAATGCAACATCACAGAAATGTAATAAGCATCACAGAACAATACAGGTATCTGGGATCCCCGGGTTTCATAGAGACGCTACTGAAACCCGACGTTCCCCTGGTCGTGTGGATAGCCTGTGCAATGAAATCTTAGACCCCTACGGGCGTGGAAAGTTACCCGCCAAAACCTGAAGCGAGACAGCCCCCTTCAGCAACGTGAATGGACCACCCAGCACTTCACGGAATCCGGTAACTTGGGCACCCCTCCTTGGATCAACCTATACCCCCTACGAGTGCGGCGAATAGCCCGCCAATTCTAGAGTGAAGCCGCCTCCGTCTCAACGCCATGAGATGCGGGCCCGTTGCCCTCTAGAACCCGGATACCAGTGCACCCCACCACGGGGTAATCCTAGTACAGAAAGTAAAATATACAACGGGTACATCGACCTCAGCCCGGTCATGCCCCAAAAGAATAATATACAAACAGGCAGTAACGGCAGTCCACATGTCGGACGCTCGCCCCGCAATATCAAATGTACATATACTGCCAAACTGTACTACCATTGCATCCAGGCTATCCACCACGACAATCCGCAACATCACAGCACAACACAGAATATCAACGTGAATGTCGCGTTCGCAAATCCGTCTAAAAGGGCTATAGCAGTTAGACAGGATTTACCGATCAAATGACATTCACGGTCGCAGATATAATGTAAATACTGTGAACTAACATGTTTAAAATTTTCGATCGACTAAATTTCCCGAAGTGGGCCCCAAGCACAACTGTAGCACTCAAAATAAATCTGGGCCCAAAAAGAATATACCAGAAACCCTATTTCCATGTCAGAAACCCACTGTAGAAATTTGGTGCAGTTTGGCCACAGTACGGCGGCGGATCCGCGGCCGAAACGTGGTTTTAGCCGCTGATCCGCCGCTCTACAGTAATTTCAGCCGACCAAATTTTCACAGAATTCTTATAAAACCCTGCACGTATTTTTGCAATGTACCAAATAATTTTTTGAGCACAGCAAAAATTCGACAGAAACCTGGACTTGAAAATGGGGTCTTTGGAAAATCCGTTCGATCGAACTTGTAAACACGTTAGAGCAAGCTAGACTAGGTTAATGGCGTGGCTCTGATACCAATGTAAGTGCACGGCAGCACCCCGGCCATCCGAACGAGGCCAAAATGCGGAATATGAAAACTTTTCTTCAAACAAAAACCGGCGCTACCGCGGACTTTAAACCCGGATCGGACCATTAACCTACTACTAGCGAACTAGAGAAAGGGTAGAGAGCTATACTGAGTGATCCGTGTCCTTCGGTCTTCGGCCACCATCCCGATCTCCCCGCGGAATCTCCGGTCTTCATCTCCTCGTCGGAAAGGGCACCACATCACCGAGTCTTTTTACGGGCTCCCACCTCTGGACCGAGGTGACTCGGACACGAAGTTGGCAAGCCGACGTGTCCAAGATTACTATAGAATATTGTAGAACTCTATGTCTCATGGGGTTGAAGAAGTTGCCAGGTTTTTAGTGGAGAAGGAGATTTAATGAACTTTGAAGAGGGTAAGGAATTTATTGCAAGCCAAGAATGAGAACCATATTTCCCACCATCAAAAATGAATGAATGAAATCCCTCCCTCCCCAAACAGTAGCCGGCCAAAACATTTGTCAAGGGAAATATGAAAAGGGTTGAGCAATCATCCAAGAGAAAGAAAAAGGGTGATGATTAAGAATCATCATCACAACCAAGTCTCATCCAAATCCCATCACCAACAACCAAGTAATGATGAACCAATGAAAGTCAAAGTCAATCAAGAACCATCATGAACCACCCACTTACAAGAAACACCCTCCACATTGCTAATTTGCACATTTGCAAATAAGCCCCTCCACACCAATTTTCAGCCAAAAAAAGAACAAAGGAAAAATGGCCGAAACGAAATGCAAACTGGCAACTTCAAAAAGTGATCCGGTAATAAATTACAGGAAAACCCCGTGACTGTATATACATACCCGCATTTGTATTGCGACCGAATACAAATGCAATGAGACAAAATCTACATTGTACAATACTAGGATCCGGTTTAAACCAAAGCCCGCTAGTATTATCCATCCGATCATGATCCGTGCAATACCGCACGTACATGATCGAACCCTGCCATATATCCATACGGCCTCTACAGCATTTCGCCCGAAACTTGAGAAACTGTCTGTGGGGGACTCTAAAGACTCGTCAATATTTTGGCTGTGGATTTAACCACTAGCACGTCGGAGGTATTAGCCATACGTAACGGGCTACCAGGTATTGACCAAAAGGGACGTCGATGAGCGAACTCATCCTGACACCCTACTGAGCCTGTTAGTGACAATATCCGTACAGTCCGGTCCGTTCGTCTATGAGCATCGCATGGCGGGCCTAAGGGGTTGGTAAAAGTCAGACCCCCAAAAGCGGTACAAGTCGTGTCGGAGTGTAGCCCAGAACACCCTGAGATACTACTGGAATACCTACCAGTAAATCTCCTGTCTTGGCCAAGGACTTCTTGTAATGGCTCTCCTAGACACAGCGCGACCTCACCCCCAATACCGGGAGAGACGAACCCCTGCAAATCCGCTCACTGCCTTCATGTGGCTCGGGACTGTACCCAACTAAAACCTGTTTGCATGACTCCTTTGAGATGTGCTAGGGTAGTAATCAAAGTACAGTGAGAACTCACACGAGACAAATGACGATCTCAGGTCGATGAACTAACCTGTACACATGTCACCAGGGAACTGCTATCTAACGTCATGTATAAGACCAACTAGCATGTTCCCGGCGAGTCCTGTCCGATGTACTCATAACCCAATGAGCACCTGTATACATCTTAGGTGATCCAACTGACACCAGTGGCTTGTGAGACCGGCCACCGCCCCTCGTCGGGGTCTCGACTGTATACACTAGTCTACTCTGGAGTATCGATGCCCTGTCTCGAAAACTCCTTCGACTAGGGACCTTTTAAGGATGTGCTTATAGACCCTAGCTCCCATGTATATGATCACCATCATACTGCTGGCAATCAAGCAAGAATCCTAGGGGCTCTATCAACGTGCAATAGTGATCAGTAATGTCACCTAAGGCAGTACACGATGATAAAGATAAACCAGATAGCATACTATCATCTTGAGTTAGACTGTCCTACCGGCATAGGTCCTCCCTCAATCATTGCAATCACGTACCTGTGATCCAATAATTGACTCTGAGGGCACTATACCCAACACTTGGCGCTGAGCGCCGACCATTGGGTGCTAAGCTCTCTTTATTTTATTGGTGCCCACGTGAGGGGCGCGTGGGGCGCTTGGTGCTGAGCGCCAACCACTGAGTGCTAAGCACTCTTTATTAAGCAGCGCCCACGTGAGGGACGCGTGAGGCGCTTGGCGCTGGTCGCCAACCATTGAGTGCAGAGCACTCTTTATTTTATTAGCGCCCACATGAGGGGCACGTGGGGCGCTTGGCACTGAGCGCCAACCACTGAGTGCTAAGCATTCTTTATTAAGCAGCGCCCACGTGAGGGGCGCGTGGGGCGCTTGGCGCTAGGCACCAACTATTGAGTGCAGAGCACTCTTTATTTTATTAGCGCCCACACGATGGGCGCGTGAGGCGCTCGGCGTTGTTTCCTTTTTTGTACATTTTTCTGAAGAGTTCAATTCTTTGTTCTCCCCTGGATCTTCAATCCCTAAGAACAAATTCATCCCTACGAGAATTAAATTCTCATTTGTGGGAGACTTGTCTCATGGATCTCAGATCCAGGGAAAGAACTATGTTCTTTTTATGAGGGTTAAACCCTTGGGTATGCAGATGAGATACTATGATCTCTATTTACCTCGAAGAATGTTCTTCTTCTTTCTTCTCCCTTAAAGCTCTTTTTGCTTGCTCTTCTTTTTTTTTTTTGAACTTGAAGTTTATGGGGGGTTCCTCTCCGCAAGACTTGAAGTCTTGGGTCCTTTATATAGTGGGGGCTGATTTGTTGAGTTAGTTAAAGAAATCTCTCATTGAGAGATCCTTAATTGATTTGGGGATTTTATCCACCGTTGGATCTTTGATCCAAGGACTTCTGTTATACAGAAGATATTTTTCTTGTTTTCAACAAAATTGGGAACATATTTTCCCATACAGAGCTTATTCTGTATCTTGGTGATTTTTAATCACCATTGGATATTTAATCCAACGGCGCTCTATTTTACAGAGCTTAACCTTTCTTATTTTAGGAAGATTCGAGAAATATTTTCTCAACAGAATTTAATTCTGTAATTTGATGATTTACCATCTTCGTTGGATCTTTGATCCAATGGTGGAGAACTTTTAGCTCTGGCGTCGGCGCTTTCGTGCTTTGCACGTGAGGTGCTGCCTTAGAGTTTTTTAACTCTTGGCGCCGGCACTCTCATGCTTTGCACGTGAGGCGCTGCCTCAGAGTTTTTTAACTCTTGGCACTGGCGCTCTCGTGCTTTGCACGTGAAGCGCTGCCTCGGTTCAAATTTTGAACAGAGCCTTTCTCTCTTATTGGGGGGAAACAAGAGGGACGACACAAATAAAAGAATGGTTTATTGTCAAAAAAAATATTCAAAACCATTCTAATTATTATGTGTATTGATTTTGGGGTTTTGAGGAAAAAAATTGAAAGGTAATTTGTAAGTTATGAAAGAGTTTTTAAAAAAATTGCAAAATCTAAGGTTCGAATAAATGACCTATGGAACATGTAACACCATGTACCTTGAAATCCTAATAAAATAATCGTTTTCCGTATTTCCCTTGATTCTATGTTCATTTGACATGTTTAGTGCGATATCAGTTTTGATATCAACCAAACATCAGCCCTGAGCCAGTTCAAACATGCCAGAGATGGCTCAGAAGTCTTTCCCTGTGATTATTTCTTCTTTAGGTGCTTGAACCGGCTCAACACTTTTGAGACGGCTCATGACCATCTTGAACCGACTTATGGGTCCAGAGAACTTATTTTTTTCCTTCCATGTGTATATGAGACAGCTTATGGTGAACTTGAGCCGGGTCAATACCTTTTAGACGGCTCAAGGCTATCTTGAGCCGGCTCAACGAGTGCCTGGAGCAATTATTTTATTCTTTATCTTTGTGAGACGGCTCAAACATATCTTGAGCCGGCTCAACGTGAATCTGAACGAATTCCTGATATTTCGCATTAATCTTTCCACCACATAACCGACCTAATCTCTATTTAAACCCATGAATAAATTCGAGAAAATCCTAATCTTTACTGTCTCTCTCATCCAAAAATCCTAGATCTCCCCTCACAAAACCCTAGTCTTCCTTTCTCTCATCTCCACTCCAAAACTCGAGCAACCCGACGTTCTCACTATCGGCTTCATCTTCTTCGTGAAATCACTACACCCATCGATCCAAGCCACCAGGTCGAGATCACCTTTTTCTTCATCATCATGATCAAACGAAAACTCAACATAAGACAAGTACTCTTGCTCTTTTGTATTTCGCCGATGCGTCATCGCTGAACTCCTTAATTTAATTCATTAGTTTAAAGAAAAAGGACATGATCGTGATATCGTGAATTTCAATTATATGTGAAACCCATGCTTTGTGTATTTAACGGAACCCTAAAGATACTATCACACCCATTAAATCAACTTCTAAAATCATGCATAACACCTGTTCTATTAAATGCCACACCCAATCGCCATGCTTGTATGTTTCATGCACATTCTTATTATGGTTATTATTGCAATCGTGTTATTACGTGTTATCCATGACATGTAAGAAAACTCTACCTCATACCATACTTACATATCATGACCATTATGACTTGAATAATATAACGTGATCACCGACTTGAATACCGAACCATATATACACGTTGATTCGTGCCACCGGCAATAATTCTTGCTTTCATGTTTATTGTCGTGACTTCGTGTTATTATCATGATTTTGTGTTTATTCATGATGCGTGCTGGATAATCATGTCAGTCGGTATTCAACCCTAGTGATCGAGTTTTATTGTTGTGATTATACTTAGAAAATACGGGGGATTGGAGAAATTGAAAGATGGAAATTTGACCCATAATTTTGGAGGATTTTTAGTGTTAGAGGTTTCCAATCGAACACATCGATGGCGTAGAGGTGGTGTGATGGACATCATCCACCGTATTCATGTTCATGATCTTGATTCAAGTAGAATTTGCCTAACGGTAAGCTCGGGATCAGCTCCGAGCAACAGTGGACCGTGGTTCCGGGTATGTACGGGATATCCTTTAAGATTCGAGAATAATTTCTACCGATAGATTTCAAACTCACGCGATAATAGTCAAGGTTTAACGATAGTGACATTTAGGACCCGACACGACTTGTTGACATATATGTGTGTGTGTGTGTGTCACGATCCGGAAACGGAAATGACCGGTACTTAAATCACGCAACGTGTAAAGATGATGTTGCAATTCAACTAAGTCAAAACCCAGAATCTAAACTATTTTTTAAAAGAAATAGTGGAGGTGAGGTTTTGAAAAGTTTTGTAAAAAGTAAACCTTATTTTGAAACATTTTTTTAAAAAACAGACAGTGCCTCCTTTGAAAATTTTGAATAAAACGAGTACAAGATGATAAATATAGAGGCATCTCACATATGGGAGCTAAATCAACGCCCACTCGGTGGAATTACAACCATGCAGTAAAATACGACGCCTCAGGTGCAGAATCACAAGAAAATATAAGCAACTGCATAAATAAACTCATAGTCGACTCTACCCATAGTGTGTCATGCCGCATATTCCATTGACTCTGATTGTAGAATTCGGGCGACTTAGATAGAGTTATGTTATTGTACCCATATACCGCGGTATGGTTACAATACGATATTCTATTTAAGTAACTTAGAGTTCTACCCTTGATTCATTTTTTCATTGACTTGATTTCATTGTACTACATTGTTTTTCCTTTCCGCTCAATTATTTCGAATCTATATCTTATCTTGAGCTTTGAATCTAACACCATCAAAATCTCGTTTTAGATCCATGGCTAGACGAGGTGCAGGCGCTAATCCCGGTTCCCAGGCCAATATCGCCGAACTACTAGGCCTTATGCGGGGTATGGTGGAGAACCAACAGCAACAGACAAGCCTACTTCAAGAGGGTCTGCTGACTTCTCAGTAGACTGCTACTGCCACCTTGGATAGGGTGGCTGAGGTCTGTGACGGTCGGCGTTCGGGCAGTGTCGTAGACTTCAGGAGACTGCAACCGACAGTTTTCATTGGATTGGGCGGTCCAATGGATGCGGATCAGTAGATTATCGATATGGAGAACTTGCTAGCAGCTGCTTGAGTTCCGGAAGAGGAGAGAATGGACATAGTTAAGATTTAGCTGCAAGATGTAGGTAGGATCTGGTAGCTCGCAGAGGAGAACAAAATAGAGAAACCTATTGCTTGGGCAGATTTATTGACCACTTTTCTCAAGAAGTTCTTTCCCAAGTCAGCCTGCATAGAGATGGAGCAGCACTTTATCAACCTTCGTCAGGGAGGACGCGCCATGGATGAGGTGGCGGCTGAGTTTATCAGGCTTAGCCATTTCGCTCCCTCTATGGTATCTCAGGAGGAGGACCGGCTTAGGAGATTTATGCAGTGTCTTACCTTGGAGATACAGGAGAGGTTAGCATTGCTTGATTTGGGGACTTATTCCAAGGTATTGAACGCTGCCCACGGGATTGAGGCTGATATGGATAAGAAGAAGAAATTCCAGTTAGAAGGATTTAGGCGGCCAATTAGTCAGAATTCAGGAGGGAACCCAGCCTGGTCAAGTAGAGGAATTCTATTCGGACAACATGGTGGGGTTCAGATGAAGCGTGCCGCCGTCCCACCACAAAAGAAAACCCTGATTTGCAACTTTTTTCAAAGACCGGGGCATAGTCAAAAAGATTGCCGCAAAGCTAATAGGTTATGTTTTATTTGTAGGGCTAGCGATCATCAGGTTGGAGGTTGCCCTATGAGGTTGGAGCTTAGCGGATCTAACCAACAACAGAAAGCACTTGTTCCCCAGAAGCAACTGTTCGATCTGAAAAAAAAGGCCACACAGGTCGTGGTCAGGAACGATCATTTACCTTGATGGCTGAGCAGGTGGAGGCATTAGAGGATGTCGTCACATGTACCCTTTTAGTTTATTCAGTTGCTGCTAGAGCACTGTTTGATTCTGGGGCGTCACACTATTTCATGTCCACCACTTTTGCCACGACACATTCAATACCACACGAAGCGTTGACCCGAGGCTGGGATATACACACTGGCAATAGAGTGGTTGTGTCCAGCCCAGAGTGCAAACTTTGTCCTGTAGTGATTTGTGGCAGAGAATTTCTTGCCGACTTCATACTGATAGGGACCGATAATTACGACATTGTCTTAGGGATAGATTGGTTGGGTACTTCTCATGCACAGATTGATTGTCGAGCCAAGACCGTGACCTTTCTTATCCCTAACCACTCGAAGTTCGTGTTTACTGGGGGTAGCGAGTCTTTGGGACCTATAGAGTTCAGAGCGAAGCCGACGAGCAGCATTGTGGCAGCGATGGAGGTAGACGGAAACTCAGCGCCTATTGTAGTTCGGGAATTCTTGGATGTCTTTCCCGAGGATTTACTCGGCTTACCCTCGCCTTGTGTTGTGGGGTTTTCAATTGAATTAATCCCAGGCACAGTGCCAATTTCTAAAACCGTATACAGGATGGCGCTAGTCTAGTTGGCTGAGTTGAAGAAACAGATAGAGAATCTTCAGAAAAAGGGTTTCATATGCCCAAGTACTTCTCCTTGGGATGCTCCAATTTTACCAGTGAAGAAGAAGGACGGTTTCTTACGCATGTGCATTGATTATCATGAGTTGAACCGAGTTACGATCAAGAACAAATATCTGAATACACGTATTGATGATTTGTTTGATCAGCTTTGTGGTGCCCGAGTTTTCTTAAAGTTGGACCTTTGGTCAAGGTAACACTAAGTCCGGGTTAAGACGGAGGATATTTGTAAAACAACCTTTAGAACCCAATACGGCCATTATGAGTTTCTAGTGATGCCATTCGGCATTACCAACGCTCTGGCCATATTCATGGACTTGATGAATCTTGTTTTCTCACAGTAACTCGATCAGTTTGTCGTGGTCTTTATCGAAGACATTCTCGTGTACTCAAAAAACAGAGAGGAGCACGCTGAACATTTGAGGATTGTATTGCAGATATTGAGATAGGAGAAGTTATATGCTAAACTTAGTAAATGCGAGTTCTGGCTTGAACAAGTTAAATTTTTGGGCCACATTGTTCCCGGAGATGATATATCCGTAGACCCGACGAAGACTGAAGCAGTTAAAGATTGGCCGGCACCGAAGTCAGTAGTAAAGATCAAAAATTTCTTGGGACTCGCAAGTTACTATCGTAGATTTGTCAAAGATTTTGCACGAGCGGTTGAGCCTTTGACAAGGCTTACTCGAAAGGGAAAACCATTCCTTTGGTCAGAGGAATACACCAGAGCATTTGAATTGTTGAAGGAGAAGCTTACCACGGCACCGATACTAACCGTACCAGATGGGATAAGAGGATTGGTGATTCACAGTGATGCTTCCGGAAAAGGCATAGGTTGCGTTTTGATGCAGCACGGTCAAGTAGTGGCGTATGTCTCACGCTAATTGAGAAAGCACGAGAAGAATTACACGACTCATGATATGTAGTTGGCCGTAGTTATTTTCGCCTTGAAGATTTGGAGGCACTACCTCTTGGAAGAACGGGTTGAGATCTATACGAACCATAAGAGTTTAAAGTACGCGTTCATGCAGAAGGACCTAAACAAGAGATATCACATGTGGTTGGAATTTATGGTCGATTATGACCTTGAATTGCAGTATCACCCCGGTAAAGTAAATGTAGTACCCGACGCTCTCAGTCGAAGACCTACGGCTATGATGTTGACTTGCCTGAAAGATATTCTAGACGATCTTCAGAGATTCGATTTAGAGGTGGTTAAGCCAGGGACACACGGACAGTGTTGGCAGCTACAGGTGCAGTCCTCATTAGTAGATCGTATTAAGGCTGCACAGGCTGGGGAACCACAGTTGTTGAAGTTCCAAAGTCAGGTAAAGGCCGGATTAAGAATAGATTTATTAATACACGAAGATGGTTCGTTGAGATTCGGCAGTCAGCTGTGTGTGCCGAAGAGCGAGATTCGCCAGTAGGTGTTGAAAGAAGCACACAGTTCAACTTATTTCGTGCATCCGCGGAGCACAAAAATGTAGAGGGACTTGAGGCAATACTTTTGGTGGAATGGTATAAAGAGGGAGATCTCCTATTACATGTCGAAATGTTTGGAGTGCTAGCGGGAGAAAGCCGAGAACCAGAGAGTGGCCGGTCTTTTGAAACCACTTCCTATTTCTCAGTGGAAGTGGCGACACATTACCATGGACTTCGTAACAGATTTACCGCGGAGTCCTAAGGGTAATAATGCAATCTGGGTCATCGTCGATCGTCTCACAAAGGTGGATAATTTTCTACCTTTTCGAGTGGGGCAATTGACGGTGACATTGACAGAAAGGTATATGCAGAAGATTGTGAGGTTGCATGGAGTGCCCGTCAGTATCGTATCGGATTGAAATACCAGGTTCCTATTGCAGTTTTAGATGAGTTTACAAGTGAGTTTGTGCACACGTTTTAATTTCAGTACATCTTATCACCCTCAGACACACGGACAATCCGAGCGCACCATTCAGATACTCGAAGATATATTGAGGGCTTGTATGCTAGACTTTAAAGAGCCGTGGGAGGACCATTTACACTTGGTAGAGTTCTTCTACAATAACAACTATCAAGCAAGCATATATATAGCACCATTTGAGGCATTTTATAGACGGAAATGTCGTTTCCCATTCTGCTGGGATGATGTGGGGGAGCGGAGATTGTTAGGACTAGAGCTCATAGTTCAGACTGTTGATAAGGTACAACTGATCAGAAACCGTATCAAGACCACCAGAGGAGTTGAGTAGATGCTAGTAGAAGACCGCTAGAGTTCGAGGTTGGCGACTATGTATTCCCTGATTTCGCCGACAAGAGAGGAGATTAGATTTGGTAGTCATAGGAAACTCGTTCCCTGATTTATCGAACCCTTCGAAACCGTGGTGCGTGTCGGTGAGGTGGCCTATCGCTTTGCTTTACCTCCTTCCTTAGCAGGCATGCACGAAGTATTTCGTGTTTCTCAGCTACGTTGGTACATTCAATACGACATCCATATCCTTGATCACTCCGAATTGATCTTGAGTATCGATCTCTTGTACGAGGAGCAACCTACAGCCATCATAGACCGTAGAGAGAAAGAGTTGAAGAACAAGATTATTCCTTTAGTCCATGTTCTTGGGACGGACGCTCACGCGAAGAATCCACTTGGGAGCGTGAGGAAGAAATCCGTCAAAAGTACTCTCATTTATTTCCTTAATCTTTGTATTTTTCGTTCTATTAATTTCGAGGACGAAATTTCTTGTAAGTGTGTAGGATGTAACACCCTGTACCTTAAAATCCTAATAAAATAAGTGTTTTTCGTATTTCCCTTAATTCTATATTCATTTGACATGTTTAGTACAATATCAATTCTGATATCAGCCAAATATCAGCCCTAAACCGGCTCAAACATGCCAGAGACGGCTCATGAGTTTTTCCCTGTGATTATTTCTTCTCTACATGCTTGATACGACTTATGACCATCTTGAGCCGGCTCATGGTTCCAGAGCATTGATTTTTTTCTTCTCTTTGCGTATAAGACGGCTCATGATGAACTTGAGCCGGCTCAACACCTTTGAGATGGCTCAAGGAAATCTTGAGCCAGCTCAACGAGTGCTTGAATCAATTATTTTATTCTCTGTCTCTGTGAAACGGTTTAAACATATCTTGAGCCAGCTCAACGAGAATCTGATCGAATTCCTGATATTTCACATGAATTTTTCCATCACGTAACTAACCTAATCACTATTTAAACCCATGAATAAACTCAAGAAAATCCTAATCTTGGACGTCTCTCTCATCCAGAAACCCTAGATCTCCCCTCTTAAAACCTTAGTCTTCCTTTCTCTCATCTCTACTCCAAACCTCGAGCAACCAAACGTCGTCACCATTAGCTTAATCTTCTTTGTGAGATCGCTACACCCTTCGATCCAATTCACTAGATCGAGATCGCCTTTGTCTTCATCATCAAGATCCAACGAAAACTCAACATAAGGCAAGTACTCATGCTCCCTTATATTTCGCCAATGCGACATCAGTAACTCCTTAATTTAAATTCATTAGTTTAAAGAAAAAGGACATGATTGTGATATCGTGAATTTCAATTATGTGTGAAACCCTTTGTGTATTTAACGGAATCCTAAGGATGCTAGCACACCCATTAAATCAACTTCTAAAATCATGCATAACACCTATTCGATTAAATACCACACCTAATTGCTATACTTGTATGGTTCATGCACATTCTTATTATGGTTATTATTGTAATCATGTTATTATGTGTTATTCGTGACATGTACGAAAACCATGTCTCATGCCATACATACATATCATGATCATTATGACTTGAATAATTGAACTGTTAGTTATGTATATGCCCTAGAGGCCATTATTGTACATATGATGTATATTATAGTGGATGCTTGGATATATATAGAGAGGACTTTCTTACTCGATATGATAGTATGCTATCTGGTTGTGATTTATCTTAACATGTTGACTTGTATTGGTTTACTGTCTTACTCTCACATGTTGATAAAGCCCTTAGGATATGTACTTGACTACTAGGACTGTGATGGAGATCATACTAGTGGGGCCAAAGGTAGTCAACGAGTACATCCTATAATTGTTCCTAGTCGAGGGTGTATCGAAACAGGGTATCGATACACCAGAGTAGATTAGCGTATACGCATCTTGACCCATATGATAGGCGATGGATGATCCAACATCCATTGGTGTTTGACATCAAAGATGGTATGCGGGTGCTCAGTGGAGACTGGGTACACTGAATGGACTCGCCGAGAACTCCTAGATGGTACTATACCTATCGTCAGATAGCAGTTCTCTGGTGACACTGGTACAGATTAGTCTGTAGACCCGAGATCGTCATAGAATCTTATGTGATTCCTACTGTGCTTTGATTTCCACCTTACCACGTTCACGAGAACATGTAAAACGGTGGCTTTTGGGTACAGTTCCGAATCACATGGAGGCAATGAGCGATAGGAGAGGTTTCGTCTCTCCCGGTATTGGGGGTTGATGTTGCGCTGTGTTCGATTGGCTATAACTGGAAGTCCCTGGCCAGGGCTGATATGGAGATTTACTGGTAAGTGTTATCAGTAGTTTCTCGACCCATTATGAGCCTCACATCGACACGACTTATCAGTTATTGGGGTCTGACGTTTACCACCCCTAGACTGGATATGCGACATATCAGACGAAGAGACCGGACTGTACGGGAGTGTTACTGGTTGGATTTTCAGAAGAATGTACAGGCTTGCTTGTTGATCTTATGCTCGCTCAATACCTGGGTGGCTTTTACATTTAGCTGACCACTTGCAGCTTATAGGTGATTGATATGATCATCATCTACTGCTGACGTATTGACGAGTCTTTAGAGTCCTACACAGAGGTTTCCTGGATCAGGAGAAACGGAGTAGGTGCACATATGCGATATGTGCGGGACCGAGAAAAATACGATATGTGATACCGTATTCTATTCTCGCGATATGTGATATCGGCCGGGTATATGAGATATAGCCGAGTCATCGGATCAAGTGTTGATTCGATGAAATGATACATTTTATATTAGTCGGTTATATGAGATATAGCCGGATTATCGGATCAAGTGTTGATTCGATAATTTAATGTATAATTATATATGTAATATATTATATTACATTAACTAATATAAGCTCACTTAAGTAATTCTTTTTCTCATTATGGATACATTGATATATATGTGATATATGTTAAATGTATTCTTTTGTTACTTAATTATATATGTGTGATATGTATAATTGTAAAATGCAACTAGGGTTTATTAGAGTTAAACCATACTAGGGTTAATATTAGGGTTTATATTTATCATTAAGTAATTCAAATATTGTGGACAATGTTCAGGGATGAAGCTTGTAGAAGCTTGTAGTTTCTTTGACTTTGTCCACTCATTTTGTCTTGCTTAAGAATATTTATCAACCATACCTTTAACTATAGCTAATGGTTAAGTCTCTACATGGGTTAAGGATGATATACTTGACCTTGGGTTGCATTTCTAACCACACACAAGTTTATTCTCATCACTTCATCTTCTTCTTCCTAAAAAGCTTTCTAGCTTTTTCTTTTGTGATGAAATAGATTGAGAAAAATAAAACTAAAGAGAACAAAATTCCTACTTCATCATCCTCTTCTATACTAGCCATATAGATTAGTGTGTTAGCTTCACTAGTTCTAAATTAGTGAAGAATTAGCTTGAGTTTGTATTTCCTCAAGATAGACCGTCTTGGATTTCGAAGACTTCAAGCAAGATGCATCATTCACCTCATGGAGCCTCTCTAGAGTCCGGGAGCTTGATGATCACAGCGAAGGGACCACAACTCGGAGCTTATGAAGAGAAAGAACGGACTACAAAGGTTGTAATCCCTATCACTTAAATGTAAAGTTGTTTACATGTAAAGTTTACCCTAATTCTCTAGTTAAAATCTTGGTTAGGGTTTCATAACACCCCAAAATTTTATAAATTGGCATGTGTGATGCCTTGCTAAACCTTGTTATCGTGCTATACAACCCTACAGTGGTATCATAGCCAAGCTAGAGCTTTAGGCGTAGTCTAGACGAAGTTTAAAGTCCGATCGAACCCCGAAAACCCAAACGAAACCCTCTTTCTGGAAATTTTTTCAAAAGTTGAAATTTTTCGTATTAAAAATACTCAGAAAATCATGCAAGGAATTCTATGGACCCACCTGAAGAACGAGTCCCTAACTCGCTACAGTGACCGCGCAACCGCGGCGCCACTGTGGAGGCTTGGGACGGGCACTTCAGTGACGGTTCATAGGTGATAAGGCATGCTTCTGGGAATTTTTATTTTTCTGCTCAAGTGTTGAGCTCACTGGGGTATTTTGGGAATTCGTTGAATCGATCGAATTGTGTAACTTCGCCTAGATATCTATGATTTGATACAATATGTGGAATTCATTTAGTTAGGCATGAAATCCGTAATATGTGATATTTCGGGTTTACGATGTCTAAAGAGATTGTGGATTCCAAATATTGTATTTTTACATTTTCTTTTCTGTGACCGTAAGTGTAATATATGGTATATCTCCGTTTTCATCACTATAGATCGACGACAATTGTGATAGGCATATTTACTTACGTTGATGACATGTGTTGTTATGTGTTGCTGTGATATATTATATTGGATCGTCGTGTTTTGAATAGCCGGGGTTTTATGTGAGATGAGAGTTTTCTTTTTCATTCATGTAAAATTCATTTGTATGTAATATTCTTTTATTGGGGCACTTCCGGGTTGAGGTTGATGTCACCATTGTATGTTATTTACTTTTCCGCATAAGGATAGACCCAAGACGGAGAGCATAAGTAACCGGGTTCTAGGGTCTAGTGGGAGACCATCTCGAGGAGTCGAGACCGGGTCTCCTAAACCTAGAATTGGGAGGGTTACTTGTCGCTCTCGTAGGGGTCTCGGGATGTGGGTTTGGCTATTCATCGCGACCGTGAAATCCGTGTTTTATACAGGCTCGAAATAAAACACGTACCTCCTAGTATATCCAATATTTCATATGTTTCTTCTGCTGTTGATATACCGTGATGTGATCATTTTATATACCTAAGACGAATGCTTTATTATTGTATATATGATATATAATAAACGTTGCTTATGTTTTACACCCGCGCTAGTCCCGTCTCGGTATGCCGTTAGTTAAGTCATAGATAGGAGTGAGTGGAGGCGGAGGATTCATATGCTGGACCCGGCGTGATTCTCATGTTGGTTCATGTAGCCTACCCCATATGCATGGGATAAAAGACTCAGTTGTTATTGTATATGAGATATAGCCGGGTCATCGGATCAAGTGTTGATTCGATGAAATGATACCTTTTATATTAGTCGGCTATATAAGATATAGCCGGATTATCGGATCAAGTGTTGATTTGATAATTTAATGTATAATTATATATGTGATATATTATATTACATTAACTAATATAAGCTCACTTAAGTAATTCTTTTTCTCATTATAGATACATTAATATATATGTGATATATATTAAATGTATTTTTTTGTTACTTAATTATATATATGTGATATGCATAATTGTAACATGCTTGGTTATAAATGCAACTAGGGTTTATTAGAGTTAAACCATACTAGGGTTAATATTAGGGTTTATATTTATCATTAATTAATTCAAATATTGTGGATAATGTTCATGGATAAAGCTTGTAGAAGCTTGTAGTTTCTTTGACTTTGTCCACTCATTTTGTTTTGCTTAAGATATTTATCAACCATACCTTTAACCATAGCTAATGATTAAGTCTCTATATGGGTTAAGGATGATACTTGACCTTGGGTTGCATTTCTAACCACACACAAGTTTATTCTCATCACTTCATCTTCTTCTTCCTAAAAAGCTTTCTAGCTTTTTCTTTTGTGATGAAATAGATTGAGAAAAAGAAAACAAAAGAGAACAAAATTCCTACTTCATCATCCTCTTCTATACCAGCCATATAGATTAGTGTGTTAGCTTTACTAGTTCTAAATTAGTGAAGAGTTAGCTTGAGTTTGTGTTTCCTCAAGGTAGATCGTCTTGGATTTTGAAGACTTCAAGTAAGATGCATCATTCACCTCATAGAGCTGTAGGGTGTTTTTCGTCGCCCCATTGAGATGGGAATACGCGCGCGCTTGTCAGGCATACTACAAATTCCCCCTGCCTAGGGTAGGCGGGGGTTTATTGATTGTGGGGATCCGAATCTCCGGCAGCTGCGGACTAAGCTGCCGTTAATTACCCATCGCCTTTGGAGTGAGAGAACCTCCGATTGACGGGTTAAACTGGTCATGCGAACTCAATGTGCGGTGTTGTGTTTTGTTTTGGAGAGGGCTTGGATATATCGGGAGCCACGCAGAGTTTTTACGGGGGTCCCGCTACCCGGATAGTGGGCTGGGGGTCAAGGGGGCTAGCAGCCCCCTTGCGGGGTGCGGGGCAGCGCCCCGACCTAAAAATTTTTTGGGAGGGAGAGTGTTGTAGAGTATGTGTGTGTGTGTACATTTATATATACATATATATAAAAAAAAGAAAGGGAAAGGGCATCCAAAGGATACGTGGGGTCAGCGCCTTAAGCGCTGTGCGCTTAGGTGCTGTGCGCTCAGGCGCTAGCACGCCACATGTCGGCATGTGGGCCCTTTGCGCTTGAGCGCAAGCGCACCACGTGTCGGCACGTGGGCACTTTGTGCTTGAGTGCAGGGCGCTGGAGCGCAAGCGCGCCACGTGTCGACATGTGCACGCTTTGCGCTTGAGCGCAATCGCGCCACGTGTCGACATGTGCGCGCTTTGCGCTTGAGCGCAAGCGCGCCACGTGTCGACACATCGCTTTGCGCTTGCGCTGGGCGCTTGAGCGCAAGCGCGCCACGTGTCGGCACGTGGGCGCTTTGCGCTTGAACGCAAGGCGCTCGAGCGCCAGCGCGCCACGTGTCGGCACGTGGGCGCTCTGTGCTTGAGCGCTAGCGCGCCACGTGTCGGCACATGGGCGCTTGGGCGCCAGCGAGAAAAAGGGGCTTTTAGTCCCAGAACCAGAAGTTATGCTTCAGAAAGGAAATATCTATTATATATATATATGGAGTTAAACTCCTAGGATGTTTTGAAGCTGATGAAGGGCTTCTCCCCTTGAACCCTAGTTATTCCCCAAAGTGGGGTTTCTGGAGATAGGTCTCCTTCTTCTTCCCTTATTGGCCGGATCTTGAAGATCAAGAGATGTGGGATTTTAAAAATCTCTCCTTTCTGAGATCTGATGGCAGATCTGAGTTCCCCTTTGTGGGTTTTGTGGTGGAAAACTACTTAGTTTTGGAAAAGAAAGAGTAAAACTCTTGATTTAATTCAAAAGAAATAAGAAGGTTTAGAACCTTAGAGAAGGAGCAGAACGCACAAAGAACCCTATTTTCGGCGGAATAAAAATTCTCTCTTTTATTCATCATCATGTTGTCTTTTATAGGCTTACACATTTACATATAGCCCCTTGGGCTTTTCAAAATGGCATTTTGCCTATCCCATGGCTCATGTGCCATTTCTTTTTGCACATAAGCCATGGGCTTACAGAAATTTGGCTTTATGTCCGTTTTGTTTACATTCATGCATAAAAAAATTACATAAAAATGATTTATCACATGATTTTGTTGTTGGCATGGGGAGGCTTGGCCGCGGGCTCGGCTTGGGCATGGGCCCGCTTGACCTGGGCTTGGGCCTACCTGGTTTGGGGTTGACCTTGACTTTGATTTGGTCAACCGGGGTGCAAATTTTGACCCCAACAGAAGCCTCTCTAGAGTCCGGGAGCTTGATGATCACAGCGAAGGGACCACAACTCGGAGCTTATGAAGCGAAGGAACGGACTACAAATGTTGTAATCCCTATCACTTAAATGTAAAGTTGTTTACATGTAAAGTTTACCCTAATTCTCTAGTTAAGATCTTGGTTAGGGTTTCATAGCACCCCAAAATTTTATAAATTGGCATGTGTGATGCCTTGCTAAACCTTGTTGTCGTGCTATACACCGACTTGAATACCAAGCCATATATACATGTTGATTCGTGCCACCAGCACTAATTCGTTATTTCATGTTTCTTGTTGTGACTTCGTGTTATTATCGTGATTTCGTGTTTATTTGTTATGCGTGTCGGAAAATCATGTCAGTCGATATTCAGTCCTAGTGATCGGGTTTTATTTTCGTGACTATACTTAGAAAACACAGGGGATTGAAGAAATTGAAAGGTGAAAATTGAACCTGTAATTTTTGGGGATTTTTAGCGTTAGAGGTTGGCCAATTGAACGCGCCGATGACGTAGGGGTGATATGCTAGACATCATCTACCGTGTTCATGTTCGTGGTCATAATTTGTATAGGATTTGCTTAACGGTAGGCTCAGGATCAGCTCCGAGCAACGGTGGGCCGTGGTCCTGGGTATATACGGGATATTCCTCAAGGTTCGAGAATAATTTCTACCAATCGATTTCAAACTCACGCGATAATAGTTAAGCTTTAACGATGGTGACATCTAGGACCCGACACGACTTGTTGACATATATATATTTGTTTCTTATTATATTCATGTTTATATATGCACGCGGGCATTTCACGAAACTTTTATTATCATGATATTTTACACTTTATGTTTGAGTACTTGTGTGTTTTAACACCCCTAGGACTTGCCACATCAGATTTAGATACAGACCCATCGGCAGAGAAGAAGCAAAGTTATTCTCAAGAGTTTGCCGAAGGACTCGCCACATCACTTTATGAATATTCCCAAAAGGAAAAGAAACAAAACGGAATGTTCGTCAGCGAACTTGCGCTCGACAAGTCTCATACTTTAAACATTGTTATTTTAAAAAACAACTTTAATGCAGTAATATAAATATGTGAACAATATGGTATGAAGTATACAGATAAGCATGGTAATAAATATGAAATGACTAAGCATGTAATCAGGGTAACGGGCATGTTAAGAATGAATAAGAACATAATAAGTTTTTTCTATACTAACGTGAGTTTGGTTCGTAACAGTTCAACCCGCTTTAGGAGTTGTAACGTTTCAGCCCGGTATCACAACAACACAAATTCATGAGTTAGTAGTGTACCGTTTCGGATCGGAACCACAGCAACACGGATTCACGGATTCATGTGTTAGTAAGAGGACTTCTGGAGAAAATTGAAAGCATCTCATTTCCCAAACTACCCCAACCCCGTTTCTAAACTACTGGTCTCATATATGAATCAAACATGGGTCTATGGATACGTGTTGTATGATTTCATGTCAAGTCATGGATTCAAGGATACATGTATTAACGAAGTTCATGTGAGTTCGCATGTCATGAAAAGATATAAAGTGAAATATCCACAAGCATAAACCAAAAACAGTAGCATAAGAATACTAAAAAAATAATAGTTACTCAACTCATATGAACTTAGGATAAAAATAAGAAGCATAGTTCTAGGTGTTATGCAGCCAGGGGTTCAAGTCTCGCTTAATTCCGACTGCAGGTTTGGGAGATATACGCGTTTTTGTATCGCTGCGTATAACAGATCAGAATCTTTTTAGCCCAGACAAATGTTTTTAAAATACAGCTTGCGATACTTTCCGTCGGTTTTCAGGTCTCGAAAATAATTAGGAACTTGTAAGTCTTTCGGTCAAGTTATCTAAACAACTTGGTTTCGTGCGATTTGGATTTCTGAAACTCCAGTTATGGTTATGTTAACATAAGAGTTTAAAACAAATTCTTTATTTTTTGGACAGTAACTTTGAGGTGTTTTGCAGAGCATATATCCGGTCGTTCTTTACGTTTCTGAGTCACCAATTATATAGTAAAGTTATAGGTTTGCCAATTAGGCATCCATACATCTAAGGTTTGTCAAAAAATGAGTTCTATATCTCTAGTTATGTCATTTTTAAAAACGGTGCGCAATCAAGACATATTCTTTCCAAATTCGACACATGATTTAAAAAGACAGAATTTTATAAATTCCATCGATTTTTAGGAAAACCTTAAAATTAAGAAAATCTAGATCATTCGATCTAGTTGTAGAAAACACTTGGAAATGCTGAGTTTGGGAATCAGAAGACAGAGTTATAGGTCTTCGAAGGAGACCGTTAAAAACAGTTTTCTGGTTTATGAAAACAATGAGTAAAAGCAACATAAATTCCAAATCGCTGTTTGGTTCAGCTTAAAATTTTTACAATGCCTTTAAAAATATATATTCTATTATAACTCATTTTCTTGAAATTTTCAAAATTTGTAATTAATTTCTAAAAATTATTTTAAAGATAAAGACATTTAAGATCGTGTTTGAAAATGACAAAAATATGGTATTTATTTGCAACTTCCTTTTCTTTTTAAAAAATTCAAATATAAATAATTAAAAAAAACAACGATATAAAGGAGTAATCCCATTTGGGTCTCCGATTCTAACATATGGATCATGAACCTCGACAAAGTCTTAGACCGGAAAATTCTTATTTTCATGAAACTCTTCTATAATCGTATTATCATGCAATATATGGTTCCATGGTATCACTAATTAGTATAAACCTAAATCCGCGATGTGCAAGCATGTTATCATACAAAAAAAGTAAATACACATAAAACTTGAACAAGGGGCAACAAATACATTTAGACAATCATATGCAACTGATTGATTTGAATTCTCGTTGTGTGTGTAAATCAAATGTAAAGAAATCACAACCAAAAATTATTTGACCGCAATCAATAACAGTGTCGAAATGTAGCGCGTTAGTAAGTGTGAATCGTCCACAGGAATTGTGCGATTCATTCGTATTTGTTTTGTTTTGAATTGAAAATTTATGAGAAGAGAACAGAAAACTTGATTATATGATTATATCAAATGAATTTCAAGAATCATCTAGATCTAATCAAAAATCAAGAAAGTATTAAAAAATCAAGAACAAGAATTGATAGAATTCCAATCGATTAAAGTTTCAAGAATTGAAATGTAGCTCGTAGGAGTTGATTAGATCATAGATGTGAAGAAGATTAGCAATTACCTTTTCTTATCCATTAACGAATTGATGCTAAATCGATGTTGATTTACCGAGGATTAAGGATCTTGCGAAGAATTAGGCTTTCCTCATCCTATCCTTTGTCCTTTCGATGAATCACATTCACAAGATAGCTTCTAGGAAATCGAATGATCGATCGTTGATCTCTAGATCCGTGCGAAAATAATCAAGAACTCATTTCGCATCAAAACTAGATCATCGATCATTCAATTTTCAAGAATTTACAATTGTTATAGGACTTAAGAAAATGTTTAAAGATTCGTCAACATCATCATTCTACCGATCGTATCGACTCCTCCACGAGCGGAGTTTTATTCAAGCACCATCACAAAGAATACATTCAAGAATCGAAATTGAATCATAATGCTTGAATTGAAAGATAAGCAAGTTAAAAGACTCGTCGCCTTTATTTATTCAACAATTTGTTACACATTGCTCAAGGCTACAAGAATTTGAGAAGGAACAAGATTGTCGAATTTAGCGTTGCATCGGCTCCTTGAGTCGCGGATCGGCTTGGATCTCATGCTCCGATGAAGACCGGCTTCGCTTCTAAAGGATGGTTGAAGGCTTGCTTTGCTTGAACTCAAAGATCTTGAACTTTTGGTTTCTTGATTGGATTAGGGTTAGGGTTTGGAGGTGGCAAGTGTTGGGTTGATAGAGTGATAGAATTTCCACAACAATCAACAACCCTTTCAAGTGAGGCCTAAGGTCCCTTTTATAGGCTTAGGAATGATTAGCTTCCTTAAGAAGCTTGGATTAGGTTAGCTTCCCTTGTAAGCTAGTTAGTTAGGTAGAAGTCTCTAGAACTAGTTAGTTAGGGTTTAGCTTCTACCTTAAGCTGGGAGGTTAGGGGGAAGGTTCTAAGCTTTTAAGATAGTTAGGATGAAGCTTGCTTAGGAAGCTTGGAGTGTTTAGCTTTGATCAAGGAACCTTTGCTGATCTAGCAGAAAGTTCAGGAGTGTTCTGGAAATTGCAGTAGCTTAAAGGGGTACTTGACTTGAGAGAGGAGTTCTGATGTGAAGCAGGGATGATGACATGGCATACCCACCGCGGATCCGCGGCGCAAGCAGGCTCCTGCCGTGGATCCGCGGTCCAATAAGAGAACTAGGGCTTGACACTTCAGGATATGTCTTCTTCTGTCTTTGGGATTATTCTCTGATGTGCTGAATTTTGTAATACCCTTTGATTTATTTCCAGATCTCAAGTCATTGAGTTGGCGTATTTTTTTATCAGCAATTTGACAAATTTGGCCATTCTTCTGGAACTTCCTGCACAGACTTCGAAACACATGTTGCGCTACACAAGAATGATGCTATGCCATGAAACACAATCAATTTCCCTAAAAATGCCGGTTTTAGTATACAGTACAGGTAATCCAGTATTTTACAGGTGTTCTGCTAATATGTGCAATATGAATACCGAACACCTCTATATGCATGCAAAATATAGGGAAATTGCCGTGTTAAAAATACATTATTTTCGACTGATCAAATTCCCCCAAACTCATTTTCGGTCGTCTCGAGCGAACTATTTTATTAAAAAGAGAAGGAGAAAATAAAGAAAGAGAAAAACTAACTAGCACACTTTCGTAGGCAATACGATTGCACTGAGCACGTGCAACAAGCCTTTAAACATCTAGGTGTCCCTAGTAGGAGGAGTGTTGTCTCCTGAGGGTTTTCAGCAGATTGCACCCACAAAATCCAATAATAAAAGAAAGATCATGAATATTACATTTAAAGATAAGAATCGTAAAAGAAAAGCCTTGAAAATTAGGGTTTCCAACTAAGCTAGCTTTTCAGTTGTCATGAGCCCTATCTTAATAGTCATGAAAAGATGTCAGAAATCACGTCCTCCCTCAATAAAACATCGTCTTATTCTTCATTCATATCTTTCTTCCAAACATCGATCATATAACCCTGCGTGTGTGTAAAGGACATCCCTACACCCGGAGAATTCAATTCAAGCTATCATACCCTTACCCATCAGCCTCGGTACTTTTTAATTAATGAATATTTAGATAAGATTGCTCACACACTTTCATGCGACCGTTAATACTTCTTGAGGTACTAACCGACCGATTACTCATGTGCTTGCTTATTTGGTGTATTTTCCTCATCTTGAACCACCTAAGGCTTAGCAGTGACTCCCAGACCAGTTGGCCTTAGGGCACTAGGTGAAGAGGCACCCTCGCTACATATTTTTTTTATTGCCCTTGGCGATAACAAAACCAGTGTCCATTTTTCTCACCATTTTATATTTTTTTCATTTCACTTTTTTTTTATTTCCTTCATACATCGGCTTTAAGACAAGAGCATTTCAAGGTATCCTTTACTATCCCGGGCTTCAAGACGTATGTAAGTGCGAATAGCAGGGTATCAACATTCAAAATGTTTGACTTCCAGAATAGGAACTATTTTTCAGACTTATTTTTATCCTCAGATTAGTGACTTCCTTCATCTTACTAACCCTTGGGACAACGGCTCATAACTACTTATTACTAGTTCGTATAAGAAAACTTCTAATTTTTTTAGTTTTCTTAAATTTTTCCAGTCTCATGGATGTAATTTTTCACTATCTAATCTTTTATTATCTTATTTATGTACAAAAATGTTTAAATATTAAATATTTTTATATTTTGAAAAAATTTAAATTTTTATGGATTTTGAAATTTTTTTAAAAATTTTTATAGGTTTTTAAAGAAATGTTTTGTGCTTATGCAAATGATGCAAAGATAAGCACAAACCTCCCCCAAACTTGTTTTCAACAGTGTCCTCACTGTTGCCAACCGCTATACCTACAAAAACCTGTAAGCCTGGGAGGAATTTATTAGTGGGGGCAAAATATATAAGTGAAGATCTTCCCCCAAACTTATTCTTTTCACTCACCTCCATTCAAAAAGATAATGCAGTAATTTATAGGACATGAAGGTGAGACGGAGGAATTTTAATCCAAATAAAATGGCTCATGTAAGAACAGGAGCTTCTCCGTGGGGTCAGTGGAAAAATACGGCTTTAATCTATGTCCATTTACTTTGAAAAATGTGCCGTTTTTAACATTTTCTACTTCTACTGCCCCGTGCGGGTATATAGACCGCACAATAAAAGGTCCCTTCCACCGAGATCGAAGCTTACCTGCATGAAGGTGTAGTCGTGAATCATAAAAAAGGACTTGTTGACCAGGTGTAAATGTTTTCCTCAAAATGTTTTTATCGTGAAAAACCTTAGTCCTATTCTTTACGATTACAGCGTTATCATAAGCTTCATCGTGGAGTTCGCTTAGCTCATTTAATTGCAGCTTCCGAAAGTTGCAGTCTTGGTTTAAGTCAAAGTTGATTTCCTTAATAGCCCACAATGCTTTATGCTCAATCTCGACTGGCAAGTGGCAAGCCTTCCCAAACACTAACCTATATGGAGACATCCCTAGATCGGTTTTATATGCAGTTCTGAATGCCCAAAAAGCATCCGTCAGTTTGGTCGACCAATCTTTTCTATTCTTCGCAACAGTTTTCTCCAGGATTTGTTTGATCTGTCTACTCGAAATCTCAGCATGCCCGCTCGTTTGGGGATGATAGGGTGTAGAAAGTCTATGGTTGATTGCGTATTTCCGCATCAAAGTCTCGAAAGACCTGTTGCAGAAATGTGTCCCATTATCGCTAATGATAGCGCGTGGGTGTCCAAATCACGAAAAGATGTTTTCTTTTAAGAACTTAATGACAACCTTTTTGTCATTAGTGCGACATGGAATGGCTTCAACCCACTTCGAGACGTAATCAACCGCCAGCAGTATGTACAAATTCCCAAAGGAGTTGGGAAAGGGACCCATAAAGTCAATGCCCCAAACATCAAAAATTTCAACCACTAAGATGGGTTGCTGTGGCATTTCATTTCTCCGGGAAATCCTACCCGTGTGTTGACACTGTGTACAGGTTTTGCAATAATCAAATGTGTCCTTGAACAAGGTCGGCCAATAAAAACCGCATTGCAAAACCTTCTCCGCCATCTTTTTAGGACCAAAGTGACCCCCACAGGCCTGATCATGACTAAAAGATAGAACACTCTTGAACTCTTCATTCGGGACACACCGGCGAATGATCTGATCAGGACAATACTTAAACAGATAGGGTTCATTCCAGTCAAAGTGTTTTACTTAGGATAGAAAACGATATTTGTCCTGTTTTGACCAATCGCTGGGTATCAGTCCCGTGGCAAGATAGTTCACAATATCCCTGAACCAAGGTTCCTCGGATACGTTCAAGAGTTGTTCGTCTGGGAAAGAATTATTGATCGGCAGGGTCATAGGGGAAGAAGAGATGCGTAAAAGATGGTCGGCTACAACGTTTTCACATCCTTTCTTATCTTTGATAACAAGATCAAATTCTTGTAATAGAAGGATCCAACGTATTAGCCTACCTTTTGCATCTTTCTTCGCCAAAAGATGTTTCAAGGCTGAATGGTCAGTGTACACAACTATTGATGAGCCAATCAAGTAGGGCCTGAATTTTTCCAATGCAAATACAACCGCCAAAAGTTCTTTTTCGGTAGTTGTATAGTTAATTTGAGCATCATTCAGGGTCTTACTTGCGTAATAGATCACGTGTGGCATCTTTTCAATGTGATGTCCTAAGACTGCACCTACTGCAAAATCTGATGCATCACACATAAGCTCAAAGGGGTAGTCTCAATCTGGAGACGATAGAACGGGGGTTGTAGTGAGGGAGTGTTTGAGTGAGTCGAATGTTGCCTCACAATCCGAGTCAAAGTGGAAGGTCGTATCCTTGGCCAAGAGAAGAGTTAAAGGTCTAGCAATTTTGCTAAAATCTTTAATGAATCTCCTATAAAAGCCCGCATGGCCAAGAAATGATCGAATATCCTTGACGCTTTTGGAATGATGAAGGTTTTGAATGACATCTATCTTAGCTCTGTCAACCTCAATGCCTTTTCGTGAAATAACATGTCCAAGCATAATTCTCTCTTGGACCATGAAATGGCATTTTTCCCAATTCAAGGTTAAGTTCTTCTCTTTGCAACGAGTAAGAACTGCGTCAAGATTCGATAGGCAGTCGGAAAAAGAGTCTCCAAAAATCGAGAAATCGTCCATAAAAATCTCCAAAAAATTCTCGACCATGTCAGAGAATATCCCCATCATACACAGCTGAAAGGTAACGGGAGCATTGCATAACCCAAAGGGCATGCGTCTATAAGCAAAGGTACCAAAAGGACAAGTAAAAGTGGTTTTATCTTGATCCTTTTTGGCAATGGGGACCTGATTATATAGCCTGAGTATCCATCCATAAAGCAATAATACTCACGTCCAGCTAAGCGTTCCAGCATCTGATCAATGAAAGGTAGAGGAAAGTGGTCTTTCCTTGTGGCGGCATTGAGTTTTCTGTAATCAATACATACACGCCACCCAGTTTGGGCGCGTGTCTGAATCAACTCGTTTGCCTCATTGGTAATAACAGTGATGCCAGATTTCTTAGGGACGACATGTATTAGACTCACCCATTGGCTATCGGAGATTGGGTATATAATACCATTATCAAGGCATTTGACGATCTCTTTCATCGCCGCTTCCTTCATGACGGGGTTCAACCGTCTCTGTGGTTCTCGGGTTGGTCTGGCATCATCCATCATATGTATATGATGTTCTACAATCAAGGGACTAATCCCTTTGATGTCCGCCATGGTCCAACCAATCACCTCCCTATTAGATCTTAATACCGATAAAAGTGCATTCTCTTGCTCTGATACTAGAGAAGCGGATATGATTACCGGTAAGGACTCATTCTCACCTAAATATGCATATTTAAGATGAGAAGGTAAAATTTTGAGATCTAATGCTGGCGGAGAAATAATAGAAGGTGGGATCATCGAGTGATTTTCGGAGTCACAAAGAAGCTCATAGCCTGTGAAAGATACAGACTCGGGTGGTGATAGGTCAGGAGTGTCGGACTCAAGCGTGGGAAAGGTGTCCTCACTAAGATCATGTATAAGATCAAATAGTGATGTGGTAGTGTCGTCGAGATCTATAAAGCAAAGTTCATCAACTCCGCAACTTTCGGGAGCAATCTCGTGGACAGAGCACACATCAAGAATATGAGCAGAAGGTTCTGATGGCTGACTTCCAACTTTGTAGATGTTCAGTTCAATGGTCATATTTCCAAAGGATAAGTTCATTGAACCGTTTCTACAGTTAATAACAGCATTGGAAGTGGCAAGGAATGGTCGACCCAAAATCACCGGAATTTGACTCCGGGGGTTTGCTACAGGTTGTGTATCGAGAACAATGAAGTCCATGGGGAATACAAATTCTCCGACCTTGATCAACACATCCTTTAGTTCACCCCTAGGTTTGGTGATCGAACGGTCTGCCATTTGGAGAGTGCAGTGAGCTGGTTTCAACTCTCCAATCCCTAGCTGCTCATAAACAGAATATGGAAGTAGGTTAACACTTGCACCAAGGTCTAAAAGAGCACGGTTGATATTTTTACCCCCAATAGAAATCGATATCGTAGGACATCCTGGGTCCTTACGTTTCTTTGGTAGCTGTGGGATAAAAGCAGTGCTAATATTATTAGACATGAAGACCTTCTTCGGCACTTGAGTCTTCCTCTTCCTAGTGCACAAGTCTTTAAGAATTTTCGCATAAGCGGGGACTTATTGAATAGCATCTAGGAAAGGGATGTTGATGTTAACCTGTTTGAACATTTCCATAACTTTCTCCATATGTGGACTTGATTTGTTACCCCTTAACCGATTCGGGTAAGGAGCTTTAGCAATAAGCGCTGGGTCCATCATAGGAGAAGGAAGTGGGGGTAGACGTGATCCCAAAAGAGGAGTAGGGATCGTCTGTGGAGAACTAGAAGAGGTTGCTAAGGTGTTGAGCCTAGAGGGAAATGGAGAATAGGCTCGTGAGAAGGCGGTGGGATAGAAGAACAAGGATCAGAAGTAGAAGTGTGTGTGTGAGGAAAGGTCTCAGCCGGGGTGTTGATAGGATTTTTAATATCATCAATTTCTTCCCCAACATAGTTATTCAGCACTCTTCCTGATCTCAACGTTGTGATAGCATTTACATTGTAATGTCCAGGATTCGGTAGGGGTTGAGACGGAAGTTTCCCTTTTTCTCTCGCACTCATTTCGGCTTTAAGTCGTGCAGTTTCAGCTTCCATCGATCTGATACTCTCAGCTTTGGACGCTGAGTTTTTCTTTATCTCACTGACGGAAGATCTAACCTCAGCCGACACCTCTATGAAATTTGACGAGAGTGATTTCATGGTTTGAGTGAATTGAGAGAATTCGTCAGAACAGGTCATAGGATTAGACGGTGCAGGAGTGTTGACCTGGTTTTGGAAATTTTGTGACTGGTAGGGGTGCTGAGTGAGTTGAAGTGATTGCTGTTGTGGAGGAAGAGCCCTTTGGAATTGATTCGGGTTTGGAACGGTGTTTTGAGATTGGGATTGGTTCCAAGCAAAGTTCGGGTGATTCCTCCAACCCTGATTGTACGTGGAAGAATATGGATCGTTTCTAGGTCTTTGAAATGCAGCATTGGTATGCTCGTGACCTTGAAACGGAGAGTTAAATGGACATTCTTCCGTTAAGTGAGAAGGATCAGAACAGCACCCACATACAGTTTTGGGGAGCGACATTGGGTTTAGGGAGGCTACTAAAAATTTATGTTCCATAACCTCGAGCTTCTTTTGCATTGCTGCCATCTCAACTCGAACACCTATGGACATATCAATTTAGTGTACGCCACCCCTAGACGATGATATGTTTCCACTCTCCCACTGTAAAGACTTTTCAGCGAACTCTTCTAAAAATTTCCAAGCTTCCCCATCATCCTTGGTCATAAAATTGCCTTGACACATAGCTTCAAGGTTCTGTTTAGTGTTTGGGTTAATGCCCTCATAAATGATTCAGCACAGATCCCATCTCGGGATGCCGTGATGAGGACATTGAACCAAAAGATCCTTGAAGCGTTCAAAGCACTTCGAGAACGGTTCATTCGGAAGCTGGGTGAATTGATTGAGTTCGCTACGGACTCGAGTTGTCTTTTGCATAGGGTAGAATTTCTTAAGGAATGCCGCAACGAATTCTTCCCAATTCGTAATGGAATGTGCGGTAGTGTTATATAGCCACTTCTCGGCTATATCGCACAAAGTAAATGGAAGAAAACGTAGGCGCATAGCATCCACAGAAAGTTGTGACATACCCATCATTGCGCATACATTTTCAAATTTCGTGATAAACGCGTATGCGTCCTCAGACTCGAGACCGTGGAATTTGGGTAGAAGATTGATGTACTGGGGTTTAATCTCAAAATTATCCACGTTGGCTGATGGTGTGGATAAGCAGGTCGAAAGAGGACCTCACATAGGATAGCACCTCTCTTGGAGAGAGATGCGGGGTGGATTCTGCGCACCAACGAACGGCGGCAGATTAGTGGTAAAGAAATTCGATGGAGATGGATCCATCGATGTGGGTGTGGTGGTGGGTAAAAGAGAGGTAAATGCAGAAATACCGATTTCGGAGTCGATAGGGGGGACGCGGACTAAACGGGCACTAGAATCCCGTGTCCAGCCTATCTTGCACTAAAAAGGATTAGTACAAGTGGAAGCGTGACTTATAATTAGGGGAATGAATGAATGCGGTGTTTGTTTTGAAAAATGGACGGATTTTTGAAAAAATGATGCGAGCACAACAAATGCAACAAGCAAAACCCTAATTCTATTGGTCGTCTAGGTCAAAGCTCTAGACCGCTCCTAACTGCCAAAAGACAAGTCGCAGGATAAATCCTCCACTGCCCCTTTGTCTCCCCTGTGGCCAGGTAAGTGGGAGGTTCTCCACTACGTAAGTAGTGGGCCTAATTAAGTAACCACTAGCCTTCAACACACTTGCCTTAGACACCACAAAAGAAACGCGGATAAGCAATGAATTACCCACGGCCTTCTCTTGTCCTAAGTGAGCGCGACGGTCCTTAGAGTCATCTCTAGATCTTTTTTAGTTAATGATGGTAAATGCAGATGCAAGTTTGTGATTTTTGGGGCTTAGGAAGGGTAATGAACTCCCCACCTAATCTGGATTTGGTCGTGCCCCTTAATATCCGTATTAATATGCAAACAACCAAGAAATCAAAAACACGCACAATTTATTTTGCTTTTTGCGGCACTGCGATTTTTGCAAAGAAGCCTGCAGAAATTTGTTAATTGGAGCAGACAGAGGAGGAGATAAGAAAGTTTTAGAGGACCTGAGAGAAAATGGTACAGTGAACCCTTCACCAAGCCGCGTAACCGACGCAAATGATGGCTAAAACCGCGGAATCGCGGCCGTATGTACTGTTCACTTCAAGAATTTTTCCATAGAGCTTCTGTTTAGCCCCTGAGTCCTCTGGAAAATTCTGAAAAAAATTTCAATTGCTCCACAGCTTCCAGAATTCCTCGCAATCAAATCACAACAACACGTTTAGATTTTGCGCGAATTTTGATCTACAAATTGTAATGGAATAAATCTTTCAATTCAAATTTCAATAAAGAACGAATTAGCGCACGATCCCGGCAGCGGCACCATTTGATTGATTTGAATTCTCATTGTGTATGTAAATCAAATGTAAAGAAATCACAACCAAAAATTATTTGACCGCAATCAATAACGGTGTCGAAATATAGCGCGTTAGTAAGTGCGGATCGTCCACGGGGATTGTGCGATTCTTTCGTATTTGTTTTGTTTTGAATTGAAAATTTATGAGAAGAGAAAAGAAAACTTGATTATATGATTATATCAAATGAATTTCAAGAATCGTCTAGATCTAATCAAAAATCAAGAAAGTATTAAAAAATCAAGAACAAGATTAATTGATAAAATTCCAATCGATTAAAGTTTCAAGAATTGAAATGTAGCTTGTAGGAGTCGATTAGATCATAGATGTGAAGAAGATTAGCAATTACCTTTTCTTATCCATTAACGAATTGATGCTAAATCGATATCGATTTACCGAGGATTAAGGATCTTGCGAAGAATTAGGCTTTCCTCATCCTATCTTTTGTCCTTTCGATGAATCACATTCACAAGATAGCTTCTAGGAAATCGAACGATCGATCGTTGATCTCTAGATCCGTGCGAAAATAATCAAGAACTCATTTCGCATCAAAACTAGATCATCGATCATTCAATTTTCAAGAATTTACAATTGTTATAGGACTTAAGAAAATGTTTAAAGATTCGTCAGCATCATCATTCTACCGATCGTATCGACTCCTCCACGAGCGGAGTTTTATTCAAGCACCATCACAAAGAATACATTCAAGAATCGAAATTGAATCATAATGCTTGAATTGAAAGATAAGCAAGTTAAAAGAATCATCACCTTTATTTATTCAACAATTTGTTACACATTGCTCAAGACTACAAGAATTTGAGAAGGAACAAGATTGTCGAATTTAGCGTTGCATCGGCTCCTTGAGTCGCGGATCGGCTTGGATCTCATGCTCCGATGAAGACCGGCTTCGCTTCTAAAGGATGGTTGAAGGCTTGCTTTGCTTGAACTCAAAGATCTTGAACTTTTGGTTTCTTGATTGGATTAGGGTTAGGGTTTGGAGATGGCAAGTGTTGGGTTGATAGAGTGATAAAATTTCCACAACAATCAACAACCCTTTCAAGTGAGGCCTAAGGTCCCTTTTATAGGCTTAGGAATGATTAGCTTCCTTAAGAAGCTTGGATTAGGTTAGCTTCCCTTGTAAGCTAGTTAGTTAGGTAGAAGTCTCTAGAACTAGTTAGGTAGGGTTTAGCTTCTACCTTAAGCTAGGAAGTTATGGGGAAGGTTCTAGGCTTTTAAGGTAGTTAGGGTGAAGCTTGCTTAGGAAGCTTGAAGTGTTTAGCTTTGATCAAGGAACCTTTGCTGATCTGGCAGAAAGTTCAGGAGTGTTCTGGAAATTGCAGTAGCTTAAACGGGTACTTGACTTGAGAGAGGAGTTCTGATGTGAAGCAGGGATGATGACGTGGCATACCCACCGCGGATCCGCGGCGCAAGCAGGCTCCTGTCGCGGATCCGCGGTCCAATAGGAGAACTAGGGCTTGACACTTCAGGATATGTCTTCTTCCGTCTTTGGGATTATTCTCTAATGTGCTGAATTTTGTAATACCCTTTGATTTATTTCCAGATCTCAAGTCATTGAGTTGGCGTATTTGTTTATCAGCAATTTGACAAATTTAGCCATTCTTCTGGAACTTCCTGCACAGACTTCGAAACACATGTTGCGCAACACAAGATTGATGCTATCTCATGAAACACAGTCAATTTCCCTAAAAATACCGGTTTTAGTATACAGTACAGGTAATCCAGTATTTTACAGGTGTTTTGCTAATATGTGCAATATGAATACCGAACACCTCTATATGCATTCAAAAGATAGGGAAATTGCCGTGTTAAAAATACATTATTTTCGACTGATCAGCAACTAAATCTACATGTATAAATATATATATTTCATTAAGGACTACGATGAGGTAAGGCGGTGAGTTTAATGAAAGAGCACGGCAAAAGGAAGAGAGGGACGGGGACTTGCTCGTGGTGTGAGTTAGTATAACAACCGGCTAATCGTTTTCTATACCCTAATAGCGAAAAGCAACTTCGTCATATTCACGACTCTCGAGAGAGGAAAAGGAAAAAGAAAAAGAGGAGAGTTTTGAGTATGTAGAGTTTGAGGAGGAAAGAGGGAGAGCACAAATAAAAGAGTGGTTTATGGTCATAAAAATTATTCATAACCATTTAAATTATTATGTGAATTAATTTTGGTGATTTTGAGAAAAAAAATTGAAAGGTCATGCAAGAATTTTATAAAAAAATTGCAAGATCCAAGTTTCAAACAAGTGACATGCAACAGCGCTGAAGTAACTTAACCAATGGGATACAAGTTTCTTCTTACACATATATAACAAAAATTAAATATATATCAGCGTTTGAAAGAAAAGTGGTCTTTTATTAAAGAAGGAAAATACAAAGATATATGGATTTTGGAGTCGTTACAGTTTTTACAAAGGAAATCCCTCATGTCTAGTCCTCGTCTTTATACGGCTTTTATTTTCTTTTTTCTTTTTTTTAATCTTTTTATATATACTACCCTAATATTAAATATCCCTAAAGTTACATCAAATTACATGATTGCCACATATAAAAAATTAGGGTAACTAGAAATGTTCTTGAGTGTGCAATATTACCTAAATGTCTAAGACATCAACACATGACACAATCTATATCATCTAATTTACCACATCAATCTTTATAATGGAGAGGTCAGTAGATTCAAAAACTACAAAAATATTGGTTCATATTTTGTGTTGCAAGGACTTGTATAATTGTTAGCACCAACTTACTTAGGATCTTTTTCATTATCAAAAGGCATTGGAGTGTGCATTATTATGGCAAAGTCTGAGGTTTCACATATAACCACATGAGCCTCCCTATCGAATATTGAATTAGGAAATTAATGAACCAATGGTTAAATATTGGAGCCTCTAAATACCAAAAAATATAAAAATATATTGGAGGGAATCTGAATCCTTCCACACTATGCAGACACATGAAAATTGTTGTGAGCGGCCGTTAGAATTAGTAAAAGAAAGAAAAAATGGTACATCACTTGATACTAAAGGCTGGTTTCTTTCAATAAGTTAAAAAAAAAGACTTTGGAAAAGCACCGAAAACGAAAATAAAATATAATCTGGGTAATATAATCTGGGAATGACCGAGGACTCGGTGACTTAAGGAAAGGCCATGGCCATTCATATTAAGCATGGACTGCATATCGTCAAGGTCTTTGATGAAAGCAAAGTGAGAAGAAGAGAGAAGGAAAAAAGAAATAATTGCTAATTGCGTTTAGAAGAAGGTAGTTGAGTTTCAGTGTATGAGACTCGTTTAATTTATTGCTAATTAATTTCTAGTGGAATTAGTGAACAATTTGTTAGTCTACAAAGACTTCTCCAGCACCAGTCATGGTATAATTTGCACAGTGCCGACACTGACACGATATACGGGATTGTCAATGCTGAATATCACCTCGATCCAGACTCTCTAACACCAACCTTGCTGCTCGAGGTACTAACACTGACAGTGGTGACATGTTCTCTAGAGAGAACTGAGAAGGACGTGATACATCTCAGTCTCACAGCACAGAAGTAAACAGCAGCTCCTAAAGAGTCCTAAACAAAATGAGAGCAAAAGGAGGTCAAAGTCATGGCTTCGAGCTGGTCTCGATCAATGGCCAAGTCCTCTTTGTCATCCTCTTAGGTCACCCTTTGTGAATTAGGAATAATCTCCAGCATTTTCCCTCTCAGTCTCTGCTGGAAGCAAGGGGAGACCAGTCAGATATGTTGGCAATAATTCACGAATCAAAGCAGAAAATATGAGCATTTTTACAACAACAACAACAACAACAACAGCGGAGCCTTTATTACAAAAGATTAAATAATTTCAATCTAATCATACACCCCCAACAAACCGGTATAATCATGAGATCCCACGCGTTCCTCTCTTCGCTAGGTACCCTACACTCTCGCCGTTTACCCCAAAGAGATTTTGTAACAACCACTATTTTATAATACTATTTTTATACAGTTTCTTTTGTACTTAGTGGTATTCTATGAAAATCCTCCTTTCCGTTCTCTTATTGAAACTTATGTCTTTAAAAGATTATTTTTGTATCAAGAATCCTTGTATGCTGAATTGGTTTCAACGCAAGAGTTTTAATCTTAAGGTCACGTGTTTGAACCCGACTGCAATAATCTAGTTTGATTTTAAATCCCCAAGTTTTTTAAACTAATACCATATTTTTAATAGCCAAATATTTATTAGTATTTTAATAGAAGAGAAAATATTTTCTTTTAATTAAAAATAAAATTTATATGTTTGTTTTAATTTATTTGTTTATTGCTTTGATTTTGTATGATTGATAAGATTTTAACAGGTTTTAAGTAACCTTTCACTCCCTTTTTTTAATCTTCCTATCATCTCATCTTCACTGAAAAAAGGAATAAAATTAAACCTCCTTCATCATTTTCTCATAAAAAAAAAGAAAAAGAAAAGGAGAGAAACCCTATTCTTTTCTACAACCGTATTCTCAGCTCCGAATTTATTTTCCTTCCCTGCCTCTTCTTCACCTCCGATATGAAATTCCTAGTCCAAGGACTCGAGAGAAAGAGAAGGAAGATCTCCCGCACCCATCGCCTCGATCGAATCGAGACATCTTTTACCCGTTAAGGACGATCCTTGATCCTCCTTCATTGTAAGTCCCTCTCTCCCTCACTCATCGTATCTCCTCCTTAGGGTTCTTGCCGATTAAATCGGGTCGGTAATCCCATGATTAAAGAGATAGCTAAATGATCCAAACCCTCGACAAAATGCAAAATAGCTAAAAAAAGATATAACTTCAAATCTAAAGTACTTTTCTATATGAATATGAGAAACAAATTTTGTTAATTTTTTATATTTTTACTTTCTTTGTATTATTTGTTTTGCTATGGTATATTTAGAACAAAGGTGAATGGCAATGGCAGTTGTTTGCTTTGACTTGCATATATTAATTTTTAACTTATCAATTGGAAGAATTTATATGTAATGTTGTTTATATATATAAAAATAAGATACATATAATTGATTAAAACACATGTAGCCTACTAACCTGTATACTGCTCTACTCTTAAACATTAAGCAGTATATATTTTATCAATATGACTTCTATTTTTGCAAATATTGTTGTTGACGCTATGAAAACCAACTGCTATTAATGATGAGTATTTATGATAAGCTATGATGGGAATGATAACCACTTTATCATACAAATTATATATATATCATAAAAATACGCTGCGAATACAGCTGTCATATAATGACAACATAGTGTTGTATCAACTAAAATTTGATTATTATGCTTCTTATAATGCTATACCGTAATAGTACTTCTTGAATATATATTTTATAAGTTTTGTGAACTTCTTAATTAATAATATTAATTGTTCATTTAAATTTTGGCTTAACTGTTTATCTATTATTGTTATGTTATGCTTTATCTAGCTTAATACCTAATCTACATAATAATATTCTACTAAATTTCATTAATGGTCGTATTTTTATAAGCGTTGTTTAGTCAATACACTATATGCTGCATAAGTAAGCAACACCACTTGTTATACATGATACTTTTAACAACTACTATTTATTATTACTCTGAGTATTCAATATTTTCATAAAATATAATACCATACTAGTTGATTGTGTATGGAACCAAAAATATTTGCATTACATCTGGAATACATGACTCCACGAATACATGACTTTTTGAATACATGAACTCGTGAACTCAAGAACCTGACATGACCTGACATGAACCTGAACTATTTCAGGCATTCATAAATTTATGCTAGCATTTGCATTAGCTTCTTAATCATGAATAATTCACATGGGGATAGGAAGTTCGACAAACAAGGGTATTTACGTATAACGGTGATCATACATGATCGCCGTAGTTCCGGATATTACGGAACAATTGCATTACTAACTCACAAATCTCTTGAATCTGTGTTTCTGTTGTTCCGAGGGAAAACGAAATATCTTCGTTACGTGTAAAATTCTCATTAATCGAACTCATAACTTAAAACACGATAGCACGACCTAAATAACTATCATGACATTATCGTTCATATTACCTGGTATTTATATATGTTTGATTGTTTCTTTTTCCGTTCTTATATCATATTTAAATTATTTTAAAATTCTATTCTTTTAACTGGGGATTTACCGAACTTTAGTTCGCTGACGGCATTCCTTTTTCTTGTTTATTTTCTTTCTTTTTCTTGGGAATGTCGTCAGACGGCCTTGGGGAAGGATACGAGGCTCAATACAAGGTCGAGCAGACAGAGGATTTCGACTAACTTACTTCCCAAGCCCAATTTTAGTATTCATCTCGGTATATCTTTGTTCGAGACATTTATCTTTACGCCCTTTATGTCATTCCTTTTGTTGAAAATTCTATCTGGCTGAATTCAGGTTTGTAATAAATGTTGTTGGATGATTTTATTTAAATTCTATTCATGTTTTAAATTCTTGTATATATATTTGAAATGTTATTGCTAATACAGACGCTTAGCGTATTCGTATCGATAAAGAGTGCTTTTCGGTATGAATACGTTACGGACCTTGTCCACCCTCGCTCTCCGTCCTTCAGAAAGCAGGACGTGACAGATTTGAATGAATCGGTGAACCTGTTTAAAACATTTTCCCGCACAAGTTTGGACCTAGGACAATGCAACATAAGATGATTGACCGATTTAATGGACGCTTGTGCGGACAAAGTTAGCCTTCCACTCCCAATCTTGCATCCATGCCACTAAGGACGGCTTTCCAAGTCGCGAAGGATTTGTGTATTTCTCCGCAATCCATTCGTTTTCATATAATTATCCTTGGTGAGCAAGACCCTCATATTGTTCTCATGATTAAGAATTTTACCCAACATAAATAAATGAAATTCTCTGCGTTTTCTGATTCCAAGATCACCCCCTCAAACCAGCAGGCGCCCTCCAGGGTAACTAATCTAGTGAATCTTACTATCTCCTTCCCAAAGAAATGTTCTCGTGGTCTTATCGATTTCATCCAGGTAGCAGCCAGAAGCGAAAGTTGATTTAATCGGTGTAGGACAACCAATGAAGAGGGTATCTTGGACTTCGAAGGAGCAAGTGTAATTTTCATCCTATTCAGAGGCCTTTGAAAATGCTCCTTCAACGGCATCTGTTTGGTGATCGGAATTCCAAGATATATGAGGTCCTGATAAAGAATAGTTCTACCGGATATGTAGATTGCAATCCCCTAAAAACCTTGATAGGCACGTAGTTTAGGTACGCATATGTGTCTGCTTTCCTCCGTTCATTCTGTTTCTATATCAGTTCGAACTGCTTAGCTAGTGATGCTCCCTTTTATTTCCTTATTCTCCATTCTCTCCATCAAGGCAATGTCATCAGCAAACAAGCGGTGAGTGATCCCAAAAATTCTGCCCGTTTTGTTGTAGCCTCAAATTTTGCTCCCTATTGTTTCGCACCAATAAACAACAAGAAGAATGTTAGCTGATATGATCTATAAAAGTGGAGAAATTAGGTCGCCCTGTCTTAGTCCCCTCGGCGCAAAAGCATGTCTTCATTAATTAATAAAGATAGAGCCATGGTGATGATGCATTGCTTTGTCTGGTCTACGATTAGTATAGTCCATCAGCTTCATAAATTAGAACTAAAAATTTCGATCAACACGGTCATAGGCCTTAACCAAGGTTCGAGAACTCGGTTTCGCTTTCGGTCTCTCATAATTTTATTGGTTTCGCTGGGTTTCGCTAGTTTCACTAATTTCGATTCGGATTTCGGTTTCGACGGTAATACAACGTACATAAGTATAGATGTATTAATATTTAAATTTATGCTTCTATATGACACAACAATGATTCTAATATTTAAAAATCCAGCCATGATGCAAAATATATTGAAAAGTATATTTAGATAAGTATTAATATAGGGTTTGGGTTAACTTTTTTGCGGTTTTCTAACAACGAAGGCCTACAATGATCACAATGACAGTAAAAATGGTATAAAAAATAAGTTTTTAAAGGTTTTGGCTGAAACGATATTGTATGGTTGATTTCGTAGCGGTCTCAGTTGGTTTCGTATCAGTCTCCACCGAAACCGATACGAAACTACCACGTATCAGTGGTTTCGGCCAAAACCTCAAACCTTGGCCTTAACGAGATCTAGCCACAAATTGGTTGGCTTTGCTTTTGCAACAATTTATAAATGGCCAATCTTTGCTATTCAAAATCAGCACCAACCACTGCAAACTTGCTTCTGAATGAAGGAGGTAAACGGGGAAAAGGGGACATAAATGTAGAAGGCTGAGCTCATTACATTGGAAAGGAGTTAAAAATTGAAGTATATGAAGTAGGCTAAATTACAACAAACTACTTTTCACTACGAGCGCTCTTTCAGTCAGCTTTCTTACAGTTAACATTTAAAAGTATGTTAGTGAAAGAAAAAAAAGAACTTCTTTAATACCAAAGTTTCAGGGCGTTTAAAGTTAAATATAAAAACTTCAAAGAAGTTGACGGAAAAAGCACTCTCATAGGTAGTGGTAGTTGGTTGTAACTTGGCCTACTCAGTATTCTAGAGAAGAAGGAACATAAGAACAAGGAAAAAGAATGTAAGCATTCTTTGTTTAAGGTAGGACTTTTATTGTAAAAAGGTTGTGTGAGTCCAAGCCGAAAGAGCTTGAAAGCTCAATACATGTAAGTCGTAAGTTGAACATTGGTTGTGTACTTAAATGGGCTCGCTACAAATGGTCATAGCTAAGATACATGGTTAGTGAGATCTTTGTTAGGCAAGGAAAGGCAAGTTCAAGCTGATCATATCAATGAGCACAAGCACAAAAACACCACCCTATCAAAATACGCAAGGTACAAACTTGAAAAGGGTCTTAATAAAGGAATACAGGAAATGGAAGCCTACGTTGGAGATGGGCATACCTGCAACCAAACTTGTAAAGCTTTCGCTACTTTAGCCGCTGCAGGAAAGCCCTATATTGGCCATTGGTATTTGGTAACATACAAATTTCTTCAAGCTCAGCATCCTGGAACATAAAGAAAGAGTTACAAAGCTCAGTGGATGCAATGTAAGAAGTCAAACCAGAGTCGAGAAATGATTTATTTTCCTCATTCATATCTCACTTCCTCTACAGTATCATAATTCTCTTTATCCTCTCATAAACTGGTTGTGTTTCTGAGATTCTGGAATGAGCACGCTCCAAAAACTAACAGTTACGACTTTCATATAAGTCAGTTCTTTAGAATTGCCCGTTAAAAGTTCAATCTGCCACAAAATGACTATGTCAATGTCCCATTATATCTTAAGATATTTCAAACTGTATCGAAGAAGCAGCTGCATCCTATTCCTATTTTAAATAATTTTTAATCCCAAATACTTAATACTTTGTAATTCTTTTTTGTTTGCTTAACTATAATTTTAAAAGATGACAAACAATTTCATCCTACTTCGGTCCAAAAATCATGTAACATTCGATTTTTCGAATATGTATGTTTTCTTGTCAATTGTAGATTGAGCTACATCACTCAGTGGTGACTCTTCATCCTCCTATACCGCTTATATAGCAGGTCTTATATCGCACATACTGTGCTTAACACAAGGAAATATATTACAAATTTCCTTTGGTTTAAATGACACCGACCATGACATCTAACAATAACTTAACTTTTCACATAACAGTACCCTTTTAGTTATTTTTATTGAATAATAAGTGCATGTATGCCTTGAAATATGTGACTCGTAGCCGTATTACTTATGGTCAAGCCCTATTGGTCTGCCTATCGAGCTCTACGCTCCAGCCTATGGAGTTATTCAAGCCCTCTTTGATGTCGAGCCCTACGGGCGAGCCGATGCGGTGGACTGATGGTTCGGCCCCAAGGATAGCCAAGCCCGAAGTGCTATTTTTGATGGCAATTTCTGGTTTAGCCCAAGATCAAGCCCAAGTAGCCAAGAATGCCCAAGCAGGACAGAGCCATCAAGCAGCATGTGCACAATGAGGGGGTTTGATTGTGGCTATGTGCAGTGCATGTAGGAATACCTTTTGCGTTTATTTGTTCTAATCTCTTAGTTAAATCCTAGTTAATCGCTAATAGGTCTTTCGACTATATAATGTGATTAATTGATGCATTATAATTAATCCACACACAGAAGAGAAGGCTGCAGCAATTAAAGAACCGGAAGAGAAGAGAGAGAAATAGAAGGATTTGGAGAGAGAGAAAGAGAGATTATTTTATATTGGACGGCGATCGGTGAGGGCGTTCTTGTGTAATACTTTCTTCATAGTGAAAGCTTTCGTCGTCGGATTACAGGATTATGTGCAACTTGTACCGAACCTGGATAAATCTTGTATTGTTTTTGGTGTGTTGTTTTCGCGTGATTGGTATCCGTCAGATAGTTTTTTTTCAATCTACCCTCAAACAAAGGACTTGGAATTTCCGCCGCGCATAGGTACGTAATCCTTACAACAAGTGGTATCAGAGTTAGGCTCGGTGATTCGGAGATCTTAAGAAGATGACGACTATGAACTACAAGATAAAGAAGTTCGACGGTCATAACAACTTCAGTTTATGGAAGTTGAAGATGACCGCAGTTTTGAAGCAATAGTGCGTTCACAAGATAGTTTTCGTGAAAGAGAAGATACCGAAAGGGACCACAGATAAAGAGATGGAGAATAAAACTCATAGTTCGGTCCAGCTTTCAATGGTCGATAAAGGCTTTGTGAAGTGGCGCAAAAGGCGACATCGGCAAAATTGTGAAATAAGTTGGATTCCCTTTACATGAAATAAGTTACTAACTGATTCTATCTAAAGCAGTCCGAGAAGCGCGTAGAGCTTCGGCTCGGATTAGATGGAGAGTTCGCTTCGTAGGAGTTCGCAGGATTGTGCAGGCCAGAGAGAGTCGTTCATCAATACACCACATTGGGAGATCCTCGGTCAGATAACATTGGAGAGCAGATGGTTCGGACGGTGCTTAGGAAGAACATGTATTCATGGGTTACAGATGGAGCTTCGAGGGAATTTTGGGCTGGAACACTATCTACTGCCGAGTACCTCATCGATTCGTCACCATCAACGGCGGTAGAGAAGACAATTCCCAAGGAGGTATGGACTAGAGGGGCTGGGAATTACTCATGGTTTCGTGGTTCTAGACGCGGAGCAAAAAGGTACATGTCATATTGTCCTGGTACTAGGGGTGAAGTAATCAGCCAAAATATGATAGTCGATGAGTCTGCGATGTTTTGGAGAAAACAGACCCAGACAGTTGGTGAGCAGAGAACGGGACCACCGAGGCACGTGGTGTTCGAGACTTCAGTCCAAGTTTATAGAAGATGAGGTGGTCGGTACTTCGATTCGGTGAAAAGCCCAGTAAAGCCAGTAGTGCAGAGGTCGAGAACAGTTCGACGCACAAGAGTGGATACAGACAAGTCACTAAGGCAAGAGGATCAAGAGTTCGACAGAAAGACTGCATGTTTGATTCGTGACATTAATAACGTCATGAATGGGGAGTTGAGTCCGTTGCAGCAGCATATCGAGCAGGTTCTTGCTTGGTAAGAGAGAAAGAAGACTCAGCCCGTGTCTTCTCAGTTAGATGCACACTTCGGATTGGTGTTTTCATCAAGGATAGCTGGCGATGGGAACAGTTGGAGGTCGATGATGGGTTATTGGGACACGGATGCGGTGTCAGGTAGATCGACATTTCAGATTGTTATTACGGCATCAACAAGAGATGCAGGAATGTTGACCGTCTTGGAGGCGGTTAGGAATACCATGTATTTGCAGAGATTGTTGGTTTTGGGTGTTCTACAGGAGATGAGGGTGTTTTTTCTGGAAGATAGGAAGATGGATATGGATCTTACAAAGGTTGGTACCTATAGGAATCCGACAGTTGCATTTACAGACATGGTTCCAGATATCGAGTTCAAACAACGTTTGGACTTGACCTACCTGGTTTGATTGATAAGATATATCAATGACGAGAGCCGTTCAAAAGTTTTCAAGAAAGTGTTGAGATTGTGGCGAATTTGTATCAAGATGGAGATTGTTATTTTCGATGGAAAAGTCTGATTTAGCCCAAGATCAAGCCCAAGTAACCAAGAAAGACTAAGCAGGACAGAGCCATCAAGCAGCATGTGCGCACATGAGGGGCTCTTGATTATGGCTATGTGTAGTGCACGTAGAAATACGTTTTGTCTTTATTTGTTCTAATCTCTTAGTTAAATGCTAGTTAATCTCTAATAGGTCTTTCTACTATATAATGTGATTAATTGATGCATAGTAATTAATCCACACTGAAAAGAGAAGGCTGCGACAATTAAAGAGCTGAGAAAGGAGAGAGAAAGAAAGGGTTTTAAAGAGAGAATGAGCGATTACTTTATATTGGACGGCGCTCGGTGAGAGCATTTTCATGTAATGCTTTCTTGATAGTGGAAACTTTCATCGTCGAATTGCAGGATTAGGTGCAAGTTGCGTCGAACCTGGATAGATCTTGTGTTCATGCTATTTGGTGTGTACTTCCGATAATATGCATTGTTTTGGTAGATTGTCCGGTTAGTTTTTTTCAAATAGTTTGTTTGCACACGGTCCTGATAGATTTTCAGCTGCAACTCTTGGTTTGGTTTGTGATTCCTTTAAGGATCACGAGTATAGAAATTACAACACGAAGCACACAGCCCAAGGGTGCAAGGGTGGAGCCCCTGCTATTCGGACATTGTTTGAGGCGCAAGTCTATAAAGAACCTTACTTGAGGCGCAAGTATTTGAAGACTGTATATATCTTGTATAGTTTAGGGTTTCATAGTGGAATTTTGTGATATCCCTTGAAAAATAAGACAGCCGTCTTTTGTGAGATTTACGGTGTATTTGGGAGTAGGGTTTGAGAGTTCATTTACCATCATTGTAACATCATAATTTTTAAGATTAGTGGATTGCTTCTCCTTCGCCTGAAGACATAAATCGGATTGGCCGACTCTTGTTAAATCTCTATAATTTGTCTATTTTGGTTTTGTTGTTCTTTCAATCGTTTTCATATTACTTAGTGGTTTGTTGTAACACGTTTAAAGTAACGAATTCTAAAGTTCCCCAATAATCGCACAATTTGCATGGTTCATGAAAAAAACATGATTCCATTTATCACTTGATTTTTTTGAAAGATCCATGAGATGTAAGAAATAATTCCTTCCCCAAGTTACAACTACTGGATAGGTAAAGAATTCATATTCATTCTTCCTTTATTTATAACAAATTAGGAAGCGATTCCATTGACTCTAGAGATATCTAGTGTTTTCTAGATGAGTGACCATCCATACTTTCACTACCCTTCTGCTCTATGGGAATTTGGAACCTTGCTCCTTGGTTGCAACAACAACAAACAATAGCAATTAACCCAAGCTTTTAAGGTTTTCTACCATGTTGAAGGTCGTCTCATCGATTAAATTAACAATCAATAGTATAAACAAAAGGATTACTCCTTAACCGCACGAGCTTAAGTTGCATGATCATAATAGGTATATATCCACCCAATTCGGCCTCCAACTTCAAGGTTTTGTTCGTAATTACCATGACTAGAAATAAGGCACCAACTCTTGAGGTTAGCTTCAAGTGCCAAAAAATAAAATAGTCAATTCTTGTATGGAGGTTTATCGGTTTTCTATAAGGTGAAGATTGATGAAAACATGTGCAATTTTACATTTTTATCTCATTAAATGATCACCCAACCTATTTGGTTTGTAATGTGCTATTCATCATATACATGTGCTCAAGTTTATTTCAGTGTCAACAATTATTCCTTAAAATGTTTAAAATTGGAACAGTATAGATATAGCAAGAATTTCGAACAAATTAGATTGGTTAAGCACGATGACCTAAAGTTACACCAAAAAATGCTTGGCTAAAGAAAATCCAGAAAGATGGTATTGCAATGTTAAGCCTTGTAGAGATCTGTACGATGGCTTCTGCATTATGATTGACATTCTATATTGTCACATAATATATTGGTATACACCTGATGCGCTATTGAATCAAACAACATGTTTATTGAGGCTAAAGGCATGCTGCTATCAATGAATTATAAGGTTACATGGCTATGGCTTCACTAAAAGTACAATTTCATATCTAAATTTGTAGAGTATGAAATACCTTTACAGTCAGTCTGCGCTCCTCGTCAGTTTCAATTTCGACTCCAAACCGAAAAACTTCAAGCCTGAGATCACAAGGCCAGCAGTAATTTTCTTCAAGTGCTCATTAAGCATTTCCTCATAAACAATATAACTAGCTTCTGAAAGTGCATTTCTGTTCTTCATAACTTCAAGCACCTTTCTTGCCTCTTCTGAACTCGCATGTTTACAAAAACCATGGATGATGGCACAGTATACGATATCATCCAATGTATAACCTTCTTCGATCATCTCATCTAAAACTTCTATGACCTTTTCAGGGTTTCGAGATCTACAATCATTAAGAATTGTCAAAGTATACTTAAACTCCATAGGCCCATTAGTCACATTTCCTAAGCAATCCTTAACTAGAGTAATCGCCGCATTGATCTCCCCGATCTTGCAAATCCCTTTAACAAGCGAGCAATAAGCTATGATGCTAGGTGTCCAAGACATTTCCTTCATCTTGTTGTAACACATGCACGCCTCTCTAACATCTCCAGCATCTACATAACAAGGAATTACAAGGCTATATGTACAAGAATCGGGTTTTAAATCTTTAGAACCCTTTAATTCCTCAAAGAGAGACAACGCTTTGTTATTTTCTTTTCTCATATTTAGTGCCTCAATAAGAATATTGTACATCGCAACACTACAACACCCTTCTCTTTTCAAGGCCTCAAAGACATCCAAAGCCTTCAACTCCCGCCCGCCCTTTTCTATAAAGAAAGTAAAGAAATCGACCAAATGATCAATAACAGGCAAACCTAATTCATTTGCCCGATCAACTAATCTAAAGAACTTATCCATCTCGTTCAGATCAACATAAGAAGCAAGCAACGGCGTCAAAGTCCCAAAGCTCGGGGTAAGCCCATCCTTAACCAGAATTTCAAAAAGCTTATATGCCTTATCAACCCTTTGATCCTCACAACACCCTATAATCAAACGATCATAAATCCCCAAATCGGGCCGATACCCATCGCTCACCATCTCCTTCAGAACCCTAAACCCCTCTTCAACTTTTCCTTCTCTCACAAATCCTTCAACCATAGCTCCATACACCGACCGATCGATCAAGAACCCCTTCGTCTTCATCTCCCTAAACAAATCCATAGCTTTCTCCAGCTTATCGCCTTTACAAAGCCCACTCACCATTGTTGTATAAGCCATTGCATCAGGCCCCACCTCGTCCCTCCTCATCTCCTCCCAAACCCTCAAACACCCATCAAAGTTGTCTTCTTTCGCCAAAACCTTCAAAATCGCCGTATACGCAAACACGTCCGGCTTACAAACTTCCCTCCTCATCCTCCCCAACATGTCAATCGCCTCGTCGACCCTCCCCTCCTTCCCCAACCCCTTCGCCAAAATCGTGAATGTGATCGCCTCTTCCTTATCCCCATCTGATTTCAAGTCCTCATACACCTTAAGTGCCAATTCAAGATTCCCAGTCTTCACCAACCCATCCAGAATCCTATTATACAGGAAAATCCTCGGCTTAATACCGAATTGTGATCTCATTTTTCTATAAACATGATAAATCCGAAGCCCGCGGCCAGCATCGGAGTGAAATCTGATCAAGATCTCAAGCTGTTTCTCAGTAGGGGACTTGCCATGAGAATTCATGAGGTCGGGGACCTGATCGGCGAGGCGGTGGAGGTTGGAGCGGTGGAGGAAGTAGGAGAAGGCGTTGAAGGAGGCGAAGGTGTGGGAGAAGCCCTTTTGGCGTGAGGCCCAGTGGAAGAGGCGGTGGAGGAGAGGAGTGAGGCCGAGGGGGAGGGGGTGGTGGCGGAGGAGCTCGGCGACGAGGTCGGGGGTGACGCGGCGGAGCTTGGAGAGGTCGGAGAGGAGGGGAGGGGACCAGCGGCGGTGGCGGAGGAGGAGGTCGAGGAGGTGGCGGGCGAGAGGGGAGAGGCGGCGGAGGGAGGATGGGGTGGAGGAGGGGGAAGGAAGGGGGGAGGAGGGGGTGGGGGAGTGTGGGTCCCAGCTGGGGAAGGAGATGGACGGCGCCGGCGATGGGCGTTTTGGGGAGTTTAGGGTTAGGGTTTGTGTTTGTGGACGGAGGTGGCAGCGGGTGAAGGCGCCACCGTAGACGACGGGGCGGTTTTGGGAGGGGCGGCGGTGGCCGTAGTAGAAGTAGGGTTTTTTAGAGGGCGGAGATGGCGGCGGTTTTGGGGTGGGGGCCATTTTTTTAGTTTACTGTTGAAGCTCAGTGCTATTGTTCATTTTTATTCAGAATTTTTTTTTACGGTTAACTACACTAAAATACCGTAATGCATCATGTCTTGGGTTTTTTTTTGAAATATTATAAATTTAAAATTAAATTATTAAAATCGGGGGGGGAAATTTAAAATTATGGGAATAGGGTGGTTTCGAACCACCCTATGGCCCACCCCACCCCCCCTCAGTATAGGGGGCGGGTTCTCAACCCGCCCCCTTATTTTTTTTTTAAAATATTAATTTAATTAATAATCTAATTATAATTATAATATTATTATAATTATAATTATAATTATAATTCATAAAAATAGAACAAAAGTAAATAGACGAAAAAAAACATTTAAATTAAATAATAAAATTTCACTATATCAATGTTTTTTACAGAATGAATCCGTCAAAATGTACAATTCCAAAAAATCCTATCTATTTGTAAAATCTAAATGCTATATCGACGGTCAAATTTATAATACAGAAAAATCTGAGTGCACTTGTCACGATCCTGAAGGTCCCGCCCCTGATGCATATCCTGGACATCTGGTCCTATAATGGCCTGGTTGTTTGCATAGGCTACATCTGGATTGCCTTTGCTGAGGATCAGTATCCATTGTCATTCGATCTCGACGTACCTTCGGTCTTCCGGGCTTTATATTTTTTTCCGGCGGTAATACAGTCGGTGTTTGTCTGTTGGCAGTATAATAGTGCCAATAGCGATTGTCCGGTATAGGATGAAATTTTGGATCGTATGCACCTTGGTAATTAGAAACTGTATAGTAATTGGAAGCGAAATTGTAATGTGAGGTATGCATACTGCTCGCAGCAGCAATAGCGTGGGCACAAGGTAAATGTTGTTGCTGGAAAAGACCGCATGTACACGAAGAGAGCCCTTCATCTCTAAAGTTCACGGTATATTGATTCACATTACCGCCCGTCACCTGAAACTCCGCCGTGTCAAACCTTTCGGATCTGTAGTATTGTGCTCTGCGCTCTCTTTTCCGAAAGATATCTTCGTAATACGCGGTGAGCGGAGTGTCCATCCCCAAGGACTTTTCTCTTCTGTGCACAAAATAAGTATTCATCCGGAAAAATGTTCGAACAATCAACCCCTGTATCGGTAAGCCTCTAACCCCTTTAAGGACCCCGTTGAAGCTTTCAGACATATTAGTCGTCATTAGGAGATATCTGCACCCATCATCATGTGCTTGTGACCACATGCGGACTGGATACTCATCTAACCACGCTTTCGCGGCTTGACTCATCTCCCCAATTTTCGTCATGTATATGTCGTGAACATTAGGGTCAGGCGTTTCACCGGCTCTGTACATAAGTTTATGTAGATCCGAATTTTTAAATTTTCGATCAAAATTTTGCCTGAAGTGTCGTAGGCAAAACCTATGTGGGGTCGTCGGAAATACAGATCTCATTCCAGCCAGTATTCCCGGATGTCTATTAGATATGATGCATAAATCCGTTCTATGAAGAACAGATGGGATATTTTTGAGGTTACGGAAAAACCATGACCAGGATGATGTATTTTCACCCTCGACAATAGCAAATCCCAACGGAAATATACCGTTATTAGCATCAACACCTGTAGCAATTAACATGCAGCCTCTGTACTTACCGTATAGATACGTACCATCAACGCACAATACCGGCCGACAGTGTGTGAAACCAGCCGCACATGGACCAAAGCACCAGAAAATTCTCTGAAACCTGACAGAGCCCTCGACGTCGGTTTCTGTGGTTTTTAACCGGTATACGGTCCCCGGATTTGATGCTTTCATGGCCTCCATAAAAGGGACTAGGGAGTTGTACGAGCTTTCCCAGTCCCCGAATATCTTGCACAAAGCCTTTCTTCGAGCATCCCATGCCTTCACATACGAAATCTGAATTTTATGCTCTCCGCTAACCAAGAGCCGTATCTCTCGGGGAGTCATCGCCACATCTGTACGGATCATGGGCATGATTAGCGAGCAAATGTAAGCTGAAGTGCAATTCCGGTGATCCTGTGACATAATAGAATTGATGCAAGTGTGTTCTTGGTTGTATTTCGTGACCTTCCAAGCCTTGGCTCTTTTGGAACAACACGCATGCAATCTCCACTGACATTCAGGAGATTTCGTACATACCACAGTATAGTACGTCTTATTTGACTCTTCTGTTTTAAATGTAACGTTTTGCTGAATGGACCACGACTTCAGCTTACAAATAAGATCTTCTTTTTCCTGAAACAAATCCCCGACGCTGATGCAGTCTTCGCTTGCTGCTGTCGCGTCCAAATAGGGTGCCGTATTTACTTCTGCAACGGCTAAGTCTACCCAACCATCATCTTCTAGCGGATCGAGGCCGGGATCTTCTAGTTGGACAAAATCGTTATTCGCAACCATACCATCAAAGAATGCTACCTCATTCAATCCAGCAGCATATTCCACGCTATCCTCCCCCTGATCACCTTCACCGATTTCATCATCATCACTCCCACACACATCAATATCACCCGTAGCTACATAAGGCTCGGGTGCAATATATAATGGTTGTGGTCGGTGTATTGTGGATGGTTCAGGGTGAGAAGACCGGAAAGATGTGGACGGACATGCTTGGAATGCGCTGCTTGGATCGTGTTGGAATGATGCGGAGGTGTGGGGAAATCTGCGTTTAGTATATAAATTGTTATTATAATATTATTCCCTAATTTTTTCATAACTAAATCATCACTTGTTTCAAATTTATTTACCTGTGGAAGGCTGTGTATGGTAGTTCTTGCTGTTCTTCTGGGGTGCATGTAACTGCAGCAGTCGGCTGGAAGAACCTGGATTTATGCATTTTATTAAATGTTTGAATATTAGTATACAGGTATTACTAAAATGCTTAAATATGGGTTTATAAAATGTTTACCCATGTGCTTGAAGATTTGAATAATGTTGTGTATAGTCATATCCACCGGCACTGACGGCATCATCGTTGACCATGTGACCGTACCTCCAGGAACTATCTCCAGCATTACCATCAAAATTATCCGTTGGAGGGGCATCTGATACTTCCAATTGCTCCTTCTGAACCAAAAGTTCAAAAGAATGCTGGGTGCTTGAGAGACCGAAATCTATCATCGAAGATATTGATGCATCGTCTGTAATTTCAACCAATGCATTTCCACTGAACATAGGCCAGATACAACTTAACTTGACCCTACTTTCACGGGGATCGTATTTCGTAATTTTGTACACTTTTGCCTCTAGTTCATCATATGTCGTTGATGCTTCCAATCGCATGATTCGTGCAGACCCGCCCATATACTCGGGACCTTGTGCACTTGTGATAACCTGGCCATCGTATTTACATACAACAAATATACTTGGGGAGGCCATAATCCTGCACAAATATAATTTCTTATGTTGTGTTGAAATTGCCAAAAAAATTCAAACTCGAAGATTGCAGTGAAACCATGAGACTCTCACCTAATCACAACAAAATGTGATCCACAATCGATTGTTAAAAAAGTTTAGTTTTTGCAGTGAAACGAGAAGGAAAATGAATCTAAAGATGCAAGTTTAGTTTAGTTCTTAGACTTATTTAAAGAAGTTTAGTTTTTGCAGTGAAACGAGAAGGAGCTGTTCTACTGCTCAAAGAGGGCAAAAAAAATGGATAGTGGAGAAAGTTTGAAATTGCAAAAAAAATTCATACTCGAAGATTGCTTACTTCGAATACTTTATGAACTGTTCTACTGCTCGAAGATTGCTTACTCGCAGACTATGGTACTGAACTTCACCTTCTTCTAAAACTCCACACTTACACAAAATTGATAGCGGAGAAGAACTGATCGAAGTAAATGGATAGTGAGCGGTGTAGGGTGCAAATTTGACAGAGATGAAATGAAATGGGTAGTGCGGAGACATATTTATAGCGATCTGATATTGAAGAGAGCGGGTTCTAACAACCCGCCCTCTTATTCACCAGAGTCTAATTATTTCTGCATCGTAGACCGCGTGATTTTTGATGTGACAACAAAGTACAAATAGTACTTGAATAGTACTGATTTGACAACTCATAAATTAATGAAGAGGGCGGGTTCTAACAACCCGCCCTCTTATTCACCAGAGTCTAATTATTTCTGCATCGTAGACCGCGTGATTTTTGATGTGACAACAAAGTACAAATAGTACTTGAATAGTACTGATTTGACAACTCATAAATTAATGAAGAGGGCGGGTTCTAAGAACCCGCCCTCTTAGTTTCTGAAAGTGATTTGACAACACACCAGATGAAGTAAAAAGGAGTGTAATAAGACCGCGTGATTTTTGAAGAGGGCGGGTTCTGGAATCCGCCCTCTTCATTAATTTGACTAATTAATTATTGAAGAGGGCGGGTTCCAGGAACCCGCCCTCTTAGTTTCTGAAAGTGATTTGACAACACACCAGATGAAGTAAAAAGGAGTGTAATAAAAAGCATTTCTGAAGCCACCGATTATTCACGCACAAACATTGAAGTGACAACAAAGTACAAATAGTACTTGAATAGTACTGATTTGAAAACTCATAAATTAATGAAGAGGGCGGGTTCCAGGAACCCGCCCTCTTCTATGCGAATAAGACCGCGTGATTTTTGAAGAGGGCGGGTTCCTGGAATCCGCCCTCTTCATTAATTTGACTAATTATTGAAGAGGGCGGGTTCCAGGAATCCGCCCTCTTCATTTCTGAAAGTGATTTGACAACACACCAGATGAAGTAAAAAGATTGTAATAAAAAGCATTTCTGAAGCCACCGATTATTCACGCACAAACATTGATGTGACAACAAAGGACAAATAGTACTTGAATAGTACTGATTTGACAACTCATAAATTAATGAAGAGGGCGGGTTCCTGGAACCCGCCCTCTTCTATGCGAATAAGACCGCGTGATTTTTGAAAACAACGTTTGAACATTGATGTGATGACAAATAGTACTTGAATAGTACTGATGTGACCATTCATAAATTAATGAAGAGGGCGGGTTCCAGGAACCCGCCCTCTTCTTTGTGAATTAAGGGCGGGTTCCTGGAACCCGCCCTCTTCATTAATTTAGGAATTGATGTGACTACTTATTGAAGAGGGCGGGTTCCAGGAACCCGCCCTCTTCACAGGAGACGAACCCGTTCACCTTTATAAATACCGAGCCTCTCACTGTCATCAACCACACAATTTCATCTCTTGATAAAACTCTCGACAAATCTCTGCTTCAGTACATTTCAATGGAGAATCAACCACTCGACAAATCTCTGCTTGTCCATCAAAATGAACACAGATCGTTCAAAATATTACACGGGGAGGAAATTTTCTAAACTTAGTTAATTTGTTTTAATTACACCTTTCATTTAATTATTGTACTTGAAAATAACAATATTTAATTTTGCAGGATGGAGATAATCTCACCGTCGTCACGCATAGCTCCGACAAATGGGTAGTTAGCGACCAAAGAATAAACCAACGGCTTAGACGGGCCGGATTTTATGAAGCGTCGTTGATTCGACATATCCAACTCGACCACGCTCTCGTCACCTCTCTGGTCGAACGTTGGAGAAAAGAGACCCACACCTTTCATCTAAGATGGGGTGAGGCCACAATCACACTCCAGGATATTGGCCTCTTACTCGGTTTACGGGTTAATGGGCTTGGGTTGGTCGGAGGAAAAATTGTTGGTCCAGATACCGACCACCCATACTGGGATACATATGCCGAGTCTGCTCTCGGACAGGTAAACAATATCATTCTGCTTTCCCTATTTAGTGTACCTATTTTATATTTTACATTATTTCTAGCTTTAACATTTAAAAAAATACTAATATCAGGCACCAGGAGGCCACAGTAAGGGGTATAAAATCAATCTGAACTGGTTAAGAGACACATTCAGTAATATCCCTGATGAAGCCACCGATGAAGTTTTGGATAGACATGCACGTGCCTACATTCTGTACATGATCGGTTCTTGGTTGATGCCGGACCAATCAGCAACGCATGTCCATCCGTTATACCTTGGCTTCCTAGCGGATTTTGATGTCTGTGGCCAATATGCTTGGGGAGCAGGGGTCCTGGCCTTTCTCTATAAGGAACTCGACAAAGCATGTGCTCCTACGAAGAATAAAATTTGTGGATGCAGCACATTACTTCAGGTAAATTCTTTATTTTTCACAGCTAGAATTATGCAATATTGATTTTCTCTCTTATAATCTAAAACTTTTTTCCTAGATCTGGTCGTGGGAGCATATGTATATAGGAAGACCAGATACTATTAAAATAACTGGCTTGGATAACCCCGGAAAGCCGCTCGGCTGCTGGTGGAATGGGAAGAAAGCGTATAAGGCTCCTCGTCGAGTGCTTAGGTACTATAGAGATGAGTTAGATCGCATGGAGGCGGCTCAGGTAATCATAATTTGGGTAATTTAATTTGTTTTACAATTTTGAAAATACCTAAATCACAATTTTTTTTCTATGTCATTTGCGCAGTTTCTGTGGACGCCTTATACAGCAGATCGTCTACAAAACTTACCCGGCATCTGTCTCGAAGGAGAGCCGGTATGGCGGGCTCGATGCCCACTCCTCTGCATCAATGTTGTTGTTATGCACCTCCCAGATAGGGTATTGCGGCAGTTTGCTAGATTGCAACATATTCCTGTCCTGCCGCCTTCGCCTATGACAGTAGAGGGAGACATGCGAGGAGGAAATACGGAGCGTGATTGGAGGGAGCATCATCATCAGTATTTGCTGAGATGGGAGGATAGGCAGCATAGTATTGCCTTACAGCAAATAGGTGACCACACAGCTACCGACGCTACCAAAGTATATCTACAGTGGTATAAACGTGTCACCGTAAGATATCTTTCTGCTCCTCCACAAGACTTCCCAAACATCTCGCGGTACGAGCCTAGAGGACACATGGAACGAGATTTGGTAAGCCGCCCTCTTTATATCATATTACTTTTTAACATCCGGCGGTATGAGTCAATACTTATTTCTTATTTCTAATGTAACGACAGGCTCGTGGGTTGCATCTCGTACAAACAATGGTGCAGGAACCATACCCGACTGATGCTGGTCCGGCATCTCAGGCTCAATTTTCAAATCTCGACCAATTTATTGGTGGTGTACTTGGTTCACATGGTATTTCTCAACATTTATCGCCGGCACCGGAGCCGCAGTATCAGCCGGCACCGGAGCCGCAGTATGAACCGGCACTGCAGCCGCAGTATGACCCGGCACCGGAGCCGCAGTATGACCCGGCACCGCAGCCGCAGTATTACCCGGCACCAGAGCCGCAGCATCAACGAGATCCAGCGCAGCTGGATCAGTGGTTTGGATCACCATACAGTCAACAGCAACCCTGGCATACCGGACAGGCGCAACAACAACAGACTTGGGGATCAAGTTTTGCAGAACAGCCGTCTTGGGGGTTAGGTTCAGCGCATCAACAGCACTCTTGGGGGTCAGGATTTGCGCAGCCATGGGGCCAAGATTTTGTGCAACATCAGCCGCATGAAATCGGGACAGGTTCTTCGCTACAACTGCCCAGTTGGAACACGGATTTAGCGTCCTACGCAAATTTGTTGGGAAGCAACACATATCCGACACCTGTCCCACATTCAGGTTCAGGATTTGTGGATCAACAGCCTGTCCAAGACGTTGCTGAAGACGAAGCTGAAACAGAACCCGAACCCGAAGCAGCAGAGCAGACGCCGACGCCGCCACCGCCATCTATCCAAGAAACAGGTGGTTCCTCCAGTCATCCGAGGAGGCATAGGCTTATGTCAAGCCTTCTCGGATTTCATAAAGGAAAAGGGATAGGAAAAAAATAGCATTTACATTTTACAAATAGATAGGATTTTTTGGCATTGTAACTTTTGACGGATTCATTCTGTAAAAAACAATTTGATATAGTGAAATTTTATTATTTCATTTAAATATTTTTTTTTGTCTATTTTATTTTATTTTAATTTTAAGAATTATAATTATAATTATAATAATAATTATATTATAATTATAAACGATAATAATTAAAATTAACAAAATAATTTAATTAAAAAAAATAGGGGCGGGTTCTGGGAACCCGCCCCCTATACAAAAGTATAGGGGGCGGGTTCCCAGAACCCGCCCTCTATATAAAACTATAGAGGGCGGGTTCTGGGAACCCGCCCCCTATACATTTGTATAGGGGGCGGGTTCCCAGAACCCGCCCCCTATAGTGGGGGTGGGGGGGGGGGCCACGGGTGGTTTGAAACCACCCGTTTCTGCTAAATAAAATTCCCCCCCTATTTTAATAATTTAATTTTAAATTTATAATATTTCAAAAAAAAACCCTCGTGTCTTTCGCTAAAATACCTTAAAAGTGTAATTTTTGAGGGGAATTTTTTTTAAATTAAACCATATTAAAATAATATTATATTTTTAAAAAACACTTTCAAAATATATTACAAAAATATGCCGCTTTCTGTCTCGTAGATGCCAACTCAGTGCTGAAACTGCACCCATTACAAATATATAGGACGTAGTTTGAAACTGCGTCCCTTACAATTATACTGGGCGCAGTTTGAAAATGCGTCCCATTACATTTGTGAACAATTAAAGTAAAGAGAAATCAAACCAAGACCAATAAAACTCCCGTTTCTATATCACGTTATTAAAAGATGGATCTCGAAAAAGAATTAGAAAACCTTAGAATAAAGATAAATCATTTTCTAAATATAGGGTCTACAGAAATAGACTCGAATAAAATAATCATAATAAAAGGAGCTGTTTCAGGATGGCCAATATACAATCATATATTAACATATAATCAAAATAGAATAGCGAGAATGATAAAACCTATGAACGAAACTGAAGAATTAAATGAAACTAATTCATATAATAAAATTGAAAAGCTTATAAAAAATCTAGGTAAAACGTTAGGAGTTAATATTGATCAAACCATAGAACATATAAATTTTCCCTCTATAGATGAATGTGTATTTCATAAAAAGATGAATGTTGGACAAAATAAATATGTAGGGTATTCATATAAAGAGTTGGAAAATCTATGGGAAAATCTTTTGGAGAAGAACTAGGAGATATTTGTAAAGCCATATCAAGCTTTACAACTAATGAAAAAATAAAAAAAAATACAGAACAACAATCCTCAAATATCACAGAACAACCACCAACCATAAGGCCAACCATGTATACAGATGAAGCTTCAACGTCTTATTTTAATTCATATGAATATATAGATAAAAGAGAATATAGATATAACAAGAATAGATCTTATAGAGAAGAAAACGAAGAGTTTATACCTAAAGAAAAAACTCTAGAGTTTATGAGACTAAATGGTTTTATATTAGACATATATTGCATAAAAAGTCCTAAATAAATTATAAACATATGGACCCAAGCATTAGTGTATCAAGCACAAACTAAAACATTTACATCAAAACAAATGTTAAAAATTGCCACGTCCCGCTTCTCAGTAGACGGAAACGGTGACGTGGCAAGCCCGCAACGTATTTACTACAAGAATACGTTAAGCGTCTATAAGCAACATAAAAATGACACAAGAATAGACAAGTGAAAATAAAATCCAACCACTTTATATATTTACATTCTTAACTTTACAGAGTTTAACTGATACAAGAAGTCTGAATATAAAAAAAAGCGTCTAAACATGTGGCTTACCGAAGAAGAAAAAATAGAAAAGAAAACTAATAATCTGCTTCAGGTGCGAAGTGGTTGTAATTCTCTGCAGTGGATTCCACATGCTCTGATCCTAAGTCACCTGACGAACATTCCAAGAAACAAAAAAAGGTGGAATGCCCGTCAGCGAACTTGCGCTCGGTAAGTCCCAATAGAGATGTGTAATATATAGATTGAGTGCAAAATGACATATAATATAGTATAAATGGAAATTGTAATATGTGAACAAGTATGTTAATGTATATGGCAACTATGTCAGCATGGCAAACAAGTATAACATAGCCATGGAGTGAAGGTATAGTGAACATGAAGTGGATGTCCGTATCCTAAGGGGTTTTTACAAGGTAATATATCCTAATGTCAGTTTAAGTGTGAATATCAACCAATCTCAAGAGTATTCTCGAACCCAAGGCCATCGTTCAGGAGCAAGGAATCACGGGCCCAAAATAGCAGGACTTCAATTGTTATTGAAGTATTCCAAACCCAACAGGCTCTCATCTAGGGGCTTGGAAACACGGGCCCCTCATTCATGAATTTGTGATGTACTATTTCAGCCCGATACCACAGCAACGTTATTTGTACAGTTTCAGCCCGGTACCACGGCAACGTTATTTATAATAATGGGACTCATGAGATTTCGTTGGATTCATACTTAAACTACCCCAACACCCCGTGTATATTAGTCTATGATTAATTTTACGAGTCTTGATTGAATCCATGAATACAAAAGATGATGTATGATATCAAGTTTTCAAGATTGAGTTCATATAGTCATGTCAAGTGTAAGTCATGTCAATTGTATTCATGGTTCGAGTCAAGTTGGTTCAAATATTCATAATTGAGTCGTGTCAAGATTAAGTCAATTCTAGTATGTAATGGTTTAATCACAAGTCATATAGATAAAAATAAATAAACAATCATAGAATATCATATAAGTATACAAGCAACGTCCAAAAACAATGTTGTAAATATGTGATATGTACGACTAGTTAATCAAGTCATTTGAAGTCAGAATATAAACAAAAACATAGTTTTAAGTGTTATGCACACGTGAGTTCCAGTCTCGCCTAAATACGACTACCGGTTTGGGAGATATACATGTTTTCGTATCGTCGCGTAAAACAGATCAGAATCTGTTTAGCACCGTCACACATTTTTAAAACGCAGTTTGAGTTAATTTCTATCGGGTTTCAGGTTACAAAAATTATTAGAAAATTGTAGGTATTTCGGAGTATTTATCCAAAACACTAAGATTCGTGCGATTTGGATTTCTAAAGATCTAGGTATGATCATTTTAATATCAGCGTTTAAAACAGAAATTCAGATTTCTGGACAGCAACTATATGTTATATTGCAAAGCCTATATCGAGTTGTTTCATGCGTTTATAAGTAATGTAATATACAGAAAATTACATCTCTATCAATTGTGCGTCTACACATCTAAATTTTATCATGAACGGACATTGGGTGTTCGAGTTATGTCCTATCTGAAAACAGTTTTAGGAGCAATACCGTCTACTCGTTGATAGGAGCTGCTACGGTAGGTGTAAGTGGTAGAGAGGTGGTGGGGTGTTGCCATTCACATTCGTGCTGGTATTGTTCGGTGAATTCATTACTTTGATAGAAAAAGTAGGGTTAGGATAGATTCAAGGAATTTGAAATATAAAGAATGTATAGTTATTGATTCTTATAATTCTTGTGATATATTGCTTAGGTTTCCATGCAGAATTAACCTGCATGTGCCACCAACAAAACATGTCACGCCCCGCTTCACAGTGTACCGGGAAGAAGACGTGACGAGGCACGTGACGTATTTACTCAGAAGTAAACACGTTGAGCGTAAATAAGCAATATAAGTAAAAGCACAAAAAATGACAATAGATATAAATAAACATCGACTTTTTATTGATAACCATTTTTACATACAACCGAAAAGTAAAGTACAATGAAAGAAAGCGATGCCTAAACAATGGCATATGAACTGAAAGAAAAGTAAGTACAAGTAAGAACTAGAACTCTGGCTTCTCTGTAAACTGTTCCAAATCGTACTGGCTGAGCTCGATCTCCTGAAAGTCGGGTCCTCCTGACAACATTCCAAAGATAGAGAGTCGGGTCCTCCTGACAACATTCGGTAAGTCCTAAAAGATAGATTGAAATAGACAAGTAAAGAGAATAGAATTGATACAGTGGTTCAAGTATATGTTTGTTATGCTAACGTAGTTGTTTGTAACTTGGTACAGAATATACCGGTGTATACGAGAGGAATCCAACTTGCTCCGTGGACTATAGTAATATGTAAGTACAAGGCCCCGTCAAAACCCACGGGACAACGGCACATGATGTTCATGTAGGTGTCTTTTAGTGACCGTCTCGTTCCACTTCTAATACATTTCGTACCAATCTACCCCGTTAAAACCCCGTAGTGTATATTGTATTGATTTGAAATTATCAGATTTGCCGAGACCATGGTATAAGTTGTTCATGTAAACCGATTCAGGATGTAAACAATAGTCATATACTCAAGTTCAAGATATAACCATGGTTCGGTCAAGTCAAGTCATGTTGATTTTGTTCTGGTATTCATGTTCAAGTTTAAGTATTCATGTTTGGTATATTGGATTCATGTTGTATTGGAGTTAAGTTTGGATTCATGTTTGGATTGTATTCAGATTAGACTGAAACTCAGATTGAGTCAGACACTTAAACAGATTTGGATCCTGAATTGGGTTTAGGTGTTATCGGTAACTACTGCACATGGACGGCAGGATTTGTGTCTTTTTCCAAGACAATTACCATTTGATAACCACGTTTTAGTTTTCTACCTTAAATAGGAAAGCACTCACTTTCTTTGGCTCTCTGAGGCTCAAGAGAATTGATCCCACTTAAACCCATATTTACTAAGGTCCTTATTGTAATTTAATATAACTTGAGGGGGTTTTATGAAAAATATTTTAAATATACTTTCAAAATATATCTCAAGTATTTATTTATGTTATTTAGGGTTTTCATGGATGTAAATTTTATAGAATGGGGTATGTTAGTGAATATATATATAACTTGAATAGTTCAAGGTATTTTGATGTAAAGTTTAACTTGTATTGATTCTTGATGGTATTTTCATGAACTTGTAATTCATTTATTTTCTAGAAAACATGGAATTTTATTATATATTAAAAATATGTGGTTTGATAATATTTATATAATTATTAAAATAAATTTTTATTATTAAATAGAAATTCTCGTTTTTCTTAAAAATTGTATTACAATTCCATCGAAATCGTATGCTCCGTGAGGAGATCTGCATCTCGTCCTATTAGCCTGTGGATGTGCGATAATTCGCACCATTTAAACCGGATTCCCCGAAATGGGTTGTAGAGGCACAATCGCAAAGAATTAAGTAATACAATTTAAAGAAATCCGGGTTTTTAATAGTTTAAGGTATTTTAATGTAAAGTAGTATTTTGCCACAAAAATATTATTCCAAGATAATCGTGCTATGTCAAGATGTGTATGTGAGAGGTAGGTCATTACCTCACGAGGTTTTCTAAAGGTAATAGTTATCAAAACAACTAAAGATATCGTATGTAAACTTCATGGTATTTAAATGAAAAAGCTTAACTAAAGTTATTTAACATGGAGTTTTTAATGTGAAATTGGTTTCTAAATATTAGTTTAATGATTACAAGTAAGGTGTATAAATGAGTACAAGTGATTCTTAAGAAGAATTATAGTTTTCAAAGGTTTTAGTAACAAATGTCGATATAATTCTACTTACCGTCATGTTTTGGAAAGAGATCTTTTTAAGGTAGAAAGAGAAGAAGAGATATGAGACTTACTTGCTAAAAGAATAGAGGGAAGGTAGAGGAAGAGAAAGGTAGCTTCGTGGAGTCGCGGGGTCATCGGAACCGTCTCGAATCCTCGCCGTAATTTGACCTAGGGCTAACTCCAGTTGTACTCTTCTTACACTTAGAAAATTTTGAGAATTTTGACAATAGATTTCAGAATGAAGAGGGGTTAGGGTATGGGGTTGTATTTATAGTGTAAAATTAGGGTTTTGGAATTGAAAAAAGAATTAAAATGCATTTAAAATTGGATTTAAAGCTAAATTTTAATTCTCTGGATAATTGCAGGAAAAATAAACAGAACAGGGGTAGTGGAGTAGGCCAAGGGGTTTTGTGGGTTAAACACGGAGACCATCCCTTATGGGGCCCGGCGGTGCCGGCTTGGGTCTAATCTCACTGGCCAAGTAATGGGTGTGGGGCTCTCGATTCATGCCACGTGTCCTAGCTGGTGTTAACTTTAATTTGCACATGTTTGATTTGCTGTGACTTTTCATTTTATATGCAGAGCACGTGTAAACTTTTGGGCTTCCAAAAAGTTTAAAAGAAAAATTAATAAAAATATATATAGCTAATAGGATTCAAACACATGGGCTGTGTTACAGCAGTGCAAGGCTATACCAATGAGCTACAAGTATTTTCTTGCTGTTTTAAAACAAAAACAGCATTTAAAGTATACTTAGGCTTGCAAACTCCATTCTGTACACTAACTTGAAAATTTTTGTACAATAAAAACATAGTCGTTACAAAAATCATATAAATAGAATTATCTGGGAGGGTAGATATGCGGTATAAAATTTTATCAGGAAATTCGAAAAGATGTCTATTAATAGGTTCAACAACCAGTGAAACTCTTTTAGAACCCATGAGATTAATATAATTTTTTTTAAAAGCTATAAAATAAGAATTTTTAGGACAAATATATAATGATCCAGATATGGAAAGAGAGAAAGCTTTAGATGCCAAAAAAATATTAGAAAAACTATCTATATGTGACATGTGCTATTTTGAAGAATATACTTGTAAATTTCAAAAATATTTTTATCAAAGTAAACCAACATCTGAAAATCAGGGAATGTTTATCGGCAATATATTATCTTAAACTTTCAGAACCATCGGGAACTCGCTTACATAATAGTTATGTAACCTACACTAACGATAAAGTAGATAATTTAGGAAAAACTATAAACTTTGCTGGAAGAAAAATCAATGAATGGTGTATGGTAAGCCAACTTATGGTTAGATCAAAAAGAATATACAAAAAAGGGTTATACTGCAACAAAATATCTAAAGCAACTCAATAGGGATGTAAGGCTTATCATAAGAAACAATACAAAAAGAAAGATAAAAAAATACAAAAGAAAATATAAATACAATCCCATGGATAAAAAAATATAAGTTTATAAAGAGTAAAAGATATGAACAAAAAAAACATATTTTAAAAAGAAAGATACACATTCTAAAAATCAAAAGGACCCTAAAGAGTGCAGATGCTGGACCTGCAACAAAATAGGTCATTATGCGTCTAACTGTCCAAAGAAAATAAATTATAAAATGATAAGACTATATGAAGAATTCAAAGAAACATATGAACCAATAAAAAAATTAACAGATCTTCAAGACGAATGCTATGAAATAATCACAGATTGTTCAGAAGAAGAATCTTCATGTAGTGAAGAGTCAAATTTTTCTGACTCTGAGATAGAATATATATATGAATAGTGAACTAGAAAGAGAAACCTTAGTTATAATAGAAGCTATAAACACTAAAGATCCGAATGAAAAAGAAGAAATAATATTTAGAAATCCTCTTAAAAAGATAACAAGAAAAAAGGTATATGATCGTGATAAATATAAAGTTAAAACAAAGAAAAAGAATAATAAAATATTCACAATTATAAGGCCAAAAGAAAAATACGGGGATGAAGTTACTTCTTCATCTTCCGAAGAAGAAGAAGAAGAAGAAGAAGAAAATAGTTCTATCGAATCTTTAGAAGATGAACCCATAAATATGGAAACAAACTCAGCATTCCTAGACAAAAACTTTAATGAAGAATCTACAGAAATTGAAGAGATAACAGAAAATCAACAAGAACTAAATAGGATGATAATATTAGATGAAAAGAAATATCAAGAGATAAAAAAGAAAAACTTTAACTTAACCTCAAATAAAATTTACTCTATACCCCTAATAAACTTTAGAAGTGAAACTAAATATATAATAAGACATTGGGAAAAGTCTATAGATATCAAAACTATTAACATCATTAAAACTCTTAACAAGGGAAATATTTAACAAAGAATTAAGATCGTTAAATAAGAAGTTCGTAGACTGAGTAAAATGTTTACATCTAGGAGCGGTGCAAATTATAATAAAATCCCACTTTAGAGAAGGTATAAACGTACTTACTAAAATATGGATTTTAGACGATAGAATTCTACAAGATATTAATGATGCTTTACTAGGAGTACTATATGGTAATCTAGTTTATAAAACATTAATATTCACTGTATTTCTAGACTATGAAATAAGTTTACAAGATAAAAATATAGATTTAACATGTCTTTAGGATACCAACTAGATAACATACAAATGTCTCCAGACAGTAAAGTTTTTGGTATAACGGCATGCTTAGCATATGCTTACTCTACAAGTCATCATATAATGACAAAACATCAAAATAATAAAATAATAATAGAACCCTTGTTTGATAATATATGTGAAGCCATAGAACCTAGAAAATTAAATGATAAGAAAATAGATATACCTCAAGAAATAACCATCAGTAGATCTAAAAGAATAAAACAGACGAAAGAAAACGAGCATCAATATAAATCTACTCCAACATGACTTATTATTTTAAAAGATAAAGGAAAGAAAAAAATAAAAGAAATAATTGAACCCCCGAGAAAGTCTGTAAACCTACTAAAAAGTTATAAGCAATATTATATAGAAGGTTATGTTGAAAGTAAAAAAATTAAAGTATTATTAGACACAGGAGCTTGCGGCTCTCATATACATCCCAAATATGTACCATTAGAAAAAAGATTAGAAGCACCACCATATAAATTAAAAAACTATAAAGGAAAAATATATACATTAACAGAAAAACAATCGTACAGTTAATGATAATAGATGTTAAAGATGAACCGCATATATATGATATAGAGCTATATATAGATGATAGAATTGATGATATGGGGAAAGAATTATTATTAGGCATGAACTTTATAGAACAGATAGGACCTTTAATAATAAATTCACAAACCATAAAATTAGGAGAAATAAATATACCAAGATATGAAGAACTAAATTATACATTAGAAAAACTTAGTCTTACCACGTCTAGAAATTCAACTTATATAAAGGTAACAATTATATGTGAAAACTATAAGCCCATAACTGTACATGCCTATATAGATAATGGGGCAGGAATGCCATTAATACAACCTACCTTGCTCCCCCGGAACTATGGCAAAGGGACCATAATAGAAAAGTTATAGGATTAGATATTAATTAAAGGCTAAACGAATACAATACGTGCAGGATATATATGCCCTAAAGGCCATTATTTATAATAGATGCTATGAATATGTATATATGTACAGGGCAATCTTGCTCGAAATAATAGTATGCTATTTGGTTTGCCTTTATCTTAATATGTGCGTATGTTTTACTTATTATTACGTAGTAATTATACATGTTGATAAAGTCCGTAGGATTATTGCTTAACTATCAGCGTTGTGATGACGGTCATACTTGTGGGGGTTGGGTAGTCTATACGCATATCCTTAAACTGTCCCTAATCGCAGGAATATCGAGACAGGGTATCGATATTCCAGAGTAGACTAGTGTATACGTTTCTAGACTTCGAAGAGGGGCGATGGTTAGTCATACAGTCATTGGTGTGTTTCACCTAATATTGTATGCAGGTGCTCTCTGAGGGCGGATACACTGGATGGACTTGTCGAGAACTACTAGATGGTATTATACCTAGCATCAGATAACAGTTCTTATGTGGCATTAGTACAGGTAGTCTGTAGACCTAAGATCATTATTTGTCTCGTTTGAGTTTCCACTGTGCTTTGATTACTACCCTACCACGGCTCAAAGGAGTCGTACAAACAGGTTTTAGTTGGGCACAGTCCGGAGCCACATAGTGGCAGTGAGTGATTGTTAGAGATTTGTCTCTCCCGATATAGAGAGTCGATGTTGCACCGTGTTTGGTTGGTCAACACCATAAACTCCTGGCCAGGGCAGTTGAGAATTATTGATGGTTAGATCAGTAGTTTCTTGGATGGTCTTGAGCCACACCAACACGACTTATCAGGTTAGTAGGGGTCTGATGTTATCCACCCATAAACCCGGTATGCGATACTCTTAAACGAACAAACCGGACTGTACGGATATTGTCATGGTTAGGCTCAGTAGGGGGTTTAGATGAGTTTGCTCGTCGGCCTTTTTTCGACAGATACGTAGGTAGCCGTTACATACCTCTAGTGCCGTTGACGTGCTTCTGGTTAAACCTACCGCCAGCGTACTGTCGAGTCTTTAGAGTCCCACATAAAGGGTTTCTCTAGTTCAGGCTAAACGATATAGAGGCTGTATGTTTATACGTGCAGGGTTCCGGTTAATTACGTATACTAGTTGCGTGGAATTTAATCGGATGAATTATAATACTAGCGGGCTTAAGATTAAGCCGTTTGTTAAATCAGATATTGATTTAATGCTGGTATTATATCAGTAGTATTATTCTATCTCTCGGGTATTCGTATTTTAATACGAATACGGGTATATATATACGGTAGAATATATTTTGTATTTATACAAAATACTTTTTAGAAGATGACATCTCATCATGTATTTTTTTATTTATTGAAAATAGAAAATGAGGTGGAAGGGTGATGTGACTTAAAGTATGGCTTAAAGTATGGCAATTGTATTTATTTATTCATTTGTAAATACTATTGAAGTATGGCTAATATTTTTATAAAATAAAAGGCTTGATATCTTTTGTGCTTAGCTATTCTTCAATCATTCTCATCTTGCCATTCTCTCTCCTCTCTTGAACTCATCTTCCTCCTCAACCCCAAACATTCTCATGTGTTGAGAGCCATGAGGCTTTGAAATAGAAAAAATCACTACTAATCATCTCTATATATTCTAAACTAACTAGATTAGCAAACTAGTTAGTTTAGTTACTTTCTTTTGAAAGTAGAAACTTGAATTAAGAACCTTCGGATGGATCATCTAGGATCAAGAAGGCCGACGACCAAACTTGATCAAGGACCTCAAAAGAGCTTAAGAAGATGAGTCACGACCCGAAGGACACGAATCTATCGGTATAACCCTCTTTACATCGTAGCCAGAACTCCTCCTTTATACTAGTTTAATATTTGGTTAGATTCTAGGTAGTTGTGTCTAGCATCAAGTTTATTGAAAAAGTTAAAGTTTTTTTTATTCCGCAACAGCCGTGGTTAGCGGCTAGTGCACTAGGAAATGTTACATGGTATCAGAGTCACCCAGACATTATAAACTAGTAGTAAATGATACTTTAGTTTCAAAACCGAAAAATTCCGATCTTTAAAACCAACTTTCTGTTCGAATTTTTTGGGTCTCTGAAATTTTTGTAAATAAGTGCAAAGGCTTGCTCTTGATATGATAGTGACACACAATGAAAACGAGGAAAATTGGCCAAGAAAAAACCGCCCAAATTCCCTAAATCCCCGCCACCGGCGGTTTTTTGGTTTCCCCTGATCCTCGTTTTCATCCAATGTCTTAAGTTTTAAGAATTGGGATTTTTGGTATTGTTTGTTTTTCCCTAGATTTCACTTAGTGTTATCTTTGTATTGGGGCAACTTGGAAAGTTTTAAAACTTGAAACTTTTGCATCATTGATATCTATGATGTTGTGTATGTGTTTTCAAACGTCGTCTAATTGCTATAAGTCATTTAGACGGCGTTGCACATACTTGCTTTTGCTTATCTCTATGATGGTTTATTCGGATTGTCGTGTTGGATAGCCTTAGTGCAATGTTTGTTGTACAGTTTTGATTTATTTGTATATTCATTATTGCGGGGCGAGAGTTCGATATGTGGACTGCCGTTTTGCTAGTTTGTATATTCTTTTATTAAGGCACAGCCGGGTTGAGGTTGATGTCACCGCTGTATATATTATTTCTTTTCTGTACTAGGATTATCCCGCGGCGGAGTGCACGAGTAGCCGGGTTCTAGAGGGCAACAGGGCCCCATCTCATGGCGTTGAGACTGGGATGCCTTACTCTATAATTGGCGGGCTATTCGCCGCACTCATAAGGGGTATATGATGACCCACGGAGGAGTGCTCAAGTTACCGGATTCCGTGAAGTGCTGGGTGGCCCATTCACTTCGTTGATTGGGGTTGCCTCGCTTCCGGGATTGGCGGGTAACTTGCCGCGCTCGTAGGGGTCTTGGTTCTTCATTGCATGGGCTATCTACACGACCGAAAACGTCGAGTTTCATTTGTGGGTTAAATGAAACATGGGGCTCCTAGATTGTCCGCTATTCCATTTGCTTATCGCTTTTTTATGATATTGCTTATATCATGCCTGGGACAAATGGTTACACACACACACTAGTAGCTGTTGTATATGTTTTGCATTTGCGCTAGTTCAGCCCCCGCTCTGCCGTTAGTTAAGTAACCTAACGGTGCATAACGGGGGCCCGTGGCGAATGCGGATGGCATATATGTACATTTTATTTTCGTTCTTTTCTGGTGTGATAGGAATTAATTAATGGGACTATGATTGATATGAAAAATTGAGTCTTTGTGTTTCCTAAATACCGCAATCAATAACGGTATCGCAATAGCTAGCCGATAGTGAGTACGGGTCGTCCACAGGGAAATGGTGAACTATTTTTTCATATTTTAGATGAGTTAATAGAAAAAAGGTTGGATTTTTATCGTTTTATACTAAAGAGATTTGAAAATTTTTATAAGAGAAGGTCTTATAGGGTTTTTCGGATTGAGTAGTTAATGGATGGAGGTTTAAAAATAATTCTTTTTATCTTTTAATTATTTAATACTAGAGAAATAGCGATGACTGTGAATTAGGGTACTTGGAGGGATTAGGGTTTCCCTCTACTGACCTTTGTCCTTCCATTAATCCCTATTTATCTCAAGCCCTCAACAAAGCAAGTATTAACGAATCTCAAATCGAGATCGCAACTATCATGAATTGGTAGCACGCCCGAATAAAAGGGTTAAGACTTCCTTTGTTAAACTTTATAAAAATTAGAACATAAGAAGATAAGGGATTTTTTCTTCATCCATTATACTACCCTTTCCTCCAAACCCTAACAAGCAAGAATTTACTCGCTCATTTGGGAAAAAGAACTAAATGAAGAAAGGTAGAAGAATACAGAAACCATAAGTTAAACAAAAAAGAAAAGTGCGGAAAATAAATGCAGAAAATAAATGCGGAAAGTAATGAGACAAAATATAAAGAAACTACTTTTTATTGAAACTTTTGCATTACAGAATTTGATTGCAGAAAAAAAACTAAAAGAACTAAAAACCCTAGATTGCTCGATAGATAGATCGATTGATACATTCCCCTAGACCGCTGCTTGGTCCTTTATATAGGCTCTGGAACTTGAAACCCTAGACGTCATCTCAATGTATGTGAAAAAAACGATCATGCTCCTAAAATTGCACATTGAACGGCCATTAATTGACTGCGGTTCCGCCGCCATATGCTTCATAACACCGCGGTTCCGCTGCCATTTGGTGTTATCGCGCCTCCAAATTTTTTGTGTCGTCTTCTCGTGCTGTTAGGAGATTTTTCTGATAAATATATTTTGAAAAAAATTCTTTCTCTCTGTAGTTGCGAGAATCTTCATTTTGCTCCTAAAATTTGGCAGATTTGATTTGGATCACCTACTCATATTTGTAGCCCTGAACTGATTTGTTATTTTAATATCTGCATAATATCTCAAATCAAATCATTAGTAGTATTTGGTTTATTTGAGATAATATTCCAACCAATTTTAATTACTTAATGGATATGATATGATATGCACATCTTAATAATAATGGTTAAAAATCATATGGATATTTTATTTAAATATGATATGCATATATTCCCCCAATTATATTAATTATAAGTTAAGAAACAAATGAAAATCTTTTTTCACATAAACCTACATATGTTCTTAAATTACAAATAACACTATTTAGTAATTAATAATAGTAGGGAAAATGACCGTAAAAATGTGCAATAATTATGACTGATCAAATACTCCTAAACTTAGCTTTTGATCGTCCCGAGCAAACTGTTTTATTTTTAAAAGAAAAAGAAAAACCTATCACACTTTCGTAGGCAACACGATTGCACTTAGCTCGTGCAACAAGCCGTTAAACCTCAAGATATCCCTAATAGAAAGAGTGTTGTCTCCTGAGGGTTTTCAGCGGATTACACCCACAAAACCCCAAACTTTAGAAAATAAAGGAAAGAAGACGAAAATTACATGCAAAGACAAGAACATATAAAAGAAAAACTTGAAAATAAGAGTTTCAAACTACACTAGCATTTAAGTTGTCATGAGCCCTATCTTAATGGTCTTGAAAAGATGTCGGAAATCACATCCTTCTTCAATAAAATATCGTCTTTAGTCTTCCTCCCTACCTCTCTTCCTAAACATCAATCATATACCCCTACCTGTGTGTAAAATTCATCCATACATTTGGAGAATTTGATTCAGGCTATCATACCCTTTGTCCATATTCCTAAGTACTTTTTAGTCGGTGATATTTTAGATGGATTCGCTCACACATTCTTCATGCGACCGTTAATACTTCTTGAGGTACTAACTAATCGATTACCGAAATGTGCTCACTTATTAAAGCATACTTTGCAATATCCTAGTCTTACAACACCTAAGACTTAGCAGTGACCCCCAAACCAGTTGGTCTAAGACACTATGTGATAAAGCACCATCGCTGTATATTTTATATGCTTCCTTAAGTAATTACAAAACCAGTGTTCATTTTTCATTTTAAATTTTATTTTATGTGTCATTTATATTTTGTTGATTTTTTTTCTTTTTTTTTATACTAAGGTTTTTAGGCAAAAGTATTTCAAGGCATCCTCTACTATCCTAAGTTTTAAGATGTGTGCAAGTGCGTATAGTAGGGTATCAACATTCAGAAGTTTGGACTCAAGAATAGGGACTATTTTTCAGACTTATTTCTATCCGCAGATTAGTGGTTTCTTTATCCTACTATCCCTTGGGACAACAGCTCATGACCACGTATTATTAGTTTCGTTCTAAAATATTTAATTTTCTTGCATTTATTAAGTCTCTTCCTCTCTTTTATATGTATTTTTCACTTTCTAACTTTTATTTTTAAAATATTTTTAGATTTTTTTTGCAAAATGATACGTGAATAAATACAAACCTCTCCCAGATCTGTTTGTATCAGTGTCCTCACCGATGTCGTCCTGTAAGCTCAAAACCTGTAGACTTGGATGGAGAATGATAAAGTCAATAGTTAGTCAAATGGAAAGCCTCCCCCAAACTTGTTCTTAGCACACACTTTTTTTGATCTACTAATACACATCTCCATTTTTAGTTGAAACAGTGTTGCCACTGTTTATGACTGGAAAACCAAAGTATGGAGGAGAGGCGAAAAAAAGTTAGTGGTGATAAAGCGGCTCCTGCAAGAACAGGAGCTCCTTCGATGGGTCAGCAGAAAAGTACGGTTTTAATCTATGCACATTTACTTTGAAAAGGGAATTGTCTTTAGGATTTTCTAAATCTACTTCACCATGCGGGTATACATACCGCACCACAAAAGGTCCCATCCAACGAGATCTCAACTTACCCGGAAGAAGATAGAGATGGGTATCGTAAAGAAGGACTTATTGTTCCGGTGTGAATGTTTTTCGTAAAGGGTGTTTGTCGTGGAATACATTTTTCCGGTTCTTTACTATAACCGCATTATCGTAGGCTTCATCAAGAAGCTCTCTTAGCTCATTTAATTGCAGCTTCCGATAGTTACCGATAGTTGCCTGCTTGGTCAAAATCGAAATTAAGCTCTTTAATTGCCCACATCCCCTTATGTCCGATCTCGACAGCGAGGTGGTAATCCTTCCCAAACACCAGCCGATAAGGAGACATGCTAAGATCGATCTTATATGCAATACGAAATGCCCAAAAAGCATCAGTTAGTTTAGAGGATCAATCTTTACGGTTCTTAGAAACCGTTTTCTCCAAAATTTGTTTGATCTGACGATTGGAGACCTCGGCTTGCCTGCTCGTTTGAGGATGATAGGGCGTAGAAAGCTTATTGTTGATCAAATATTTCCGCATCAAAACTTCAAAAGACCGATTACAGAAATGCGTCTCATTGTCGCTAATGATAGCACGAGGGCGCCCGAACCGAGAAAAGATAGTTTCTTTAAGAAACTTAATAACAATCTTGTTGTCATTGGTACGGCTTGGTATTGCTTTAAGCCATTTAGTGACATAATCAACCGCTAAGAGAATGTATAAGTTCCCAAAAGAGTTAAGAAATGGGCCTATGAAATCAATTCCCCATACATCAAATATGTCAACAACCAAGATTGGTTGAAGCGCCATCTCATTCCTCCATGAAATCTGACCCATATGCTGACATCGTGAACAAGTTTTGCAATAATCATGTGCATTTTTGAATAACGTTAGCCAATAAAATCCGCATTGCAAAACTTTTTCCGCAGTTTTTCTTGGGCCAAACTGACCGCCACATGCTTGATCATGACAGAAGGACAATACATTCCTGAACTCATTATTAGAGACACACCGGTGAATGATCCGATCGGGAAAAAACTTGAACAAATAAGGTTCGTCCCAGTAAAAGTGTTTTACCTGGGATAAAAATCTGTGATTGTCTTGATTTGACCATTCGCTGGGTAGAAGTCCCGTTACTAAATAATTCATGATATCGGCGAATCAAGGTTCGCAACATAAGGTCAAGAGATGTTCGTCCGGAAAAGAGTCATTTATTGGCAAAGTCAACATTGGTGAAGAAGGAAGTCATGAAAGATGATCACGACATTTCCATATCCACTCTTGTCTCTTATGACATGGTCAAATTCTTGTAACAAGAGAATCCAACGTATTAGCCTGGATTTAGCATCCTTCTTTGATAAAATATGTCTTAAGGCGGAATGATCGGTGTAAACTACGACCGGTGAGCTAATTAGGTAGGGCCTAAATTTTTCTAATGCAAAGAAAACTGCCAAGAGTTCTTTCTCGGTGGTTGTATTGTTCATTTGGGCATCGTTCAAGGTCCTACTCGCATAATAAATGACATGTAGCATCTTATTGATGTGATGTCCTAAGACTACACCGATAGAAAAATCAGATGCATTACACATAAGCTCAAAATGGTGATTCCAGTCTGGAGATGATAGAACGGGAGAGGTAGTGAGAGAACGTTTAAGCGATTCAAAAGCGGCCAAGCAATCCGAGTCGAAGTGAAAAGTTGTATCCTTAGCCAAAAGAAGAGTTAAGGGTCTAACAATCTTACTAAAATCCTTGATGAACCGTCTATAAAAACCGGCATGGCCAAGAAAAGATCTTATATCTTTGACGCATTTAGGAGGAGTAAGGTTGGAAATGACATCTATTTTAGTTTTGTCTACCTCAATGCCATTTCGTGAGATGATATGCCCTAAGACAATACCTTCTTGAACCATGAAATGAAAATTTTCTCAATTTAAAGTTAAATTCGTGTCCTTACAGCGGGTAAGAATAGCGTTAAGATGATGTAAGCATTTCTTGAAAGAATCCCCAAAGATAGAGAAATCGTCCGTGGATATCTCCAGAAAATTCTCGACCATGTCAGAGAATATCCTTATCATACACCACTGAAATATTGCGGGAGCATTGCATAACCTATATGGCATGCGTCTGTAAGCAAAAGTACCGAAAGGACAAGTAAAAGTTGTTTTATCTTGATCCTTATCGGTGATGGGAATCTGGTTGTAGCCTAAGTAACCGTCCAAGAAACAGTAGAACTCATGTCCAGCTAAGTGTTCCAATATCTGGTCAATGAAGGATAGAGGGAAGTGATCTTTTCTCGTCGCAGCACTGAGTTTTCTATAATCAATACATACCCACCATCCGTCTTGGGTGCGAGTTGGAATAAACTCATTTGCTTCATTAGTTATGACCGTGATGCCAGACTTTTTAAGGACAACGTGAATAGGACTTACCACTGGCTATCAGATATTGGGTAAATTATATCATTATCTAAGCATTTGACGATTTCCTTTTTCACCGCCTCTTTCATGACGGAATTCAACCGTCTTTGTGGGTCACGGGCTGGTTTGGCCTCATCCATCATATGTATATGATGTTCAACAATCAAGGGACCAATCCCTTTGATGTTCGCCATTGTCCAACCGAAAACTTCCCGATTCGATTTCAAGACAGACAGAAGAGCTTTCTCTTGCTCTAAGGCTAGAGAAGCTAAGATGATGACGGGCAAAAACTCATTCTCACCTAAATATGCATACTTAAGATGAGACGGCAATGGCTTGAGATCAAGTGTCAGCGGAGAGACGATAGAAGGTAGGGTAAGGGATTGATGCTTGGACTCAACAGACTCCATGAGAGGTTCATAGCTAGCGTAAGAGACTGACTCAGATAGCTTGACTAACTCGTCCGAAAAGTCAAAGGATTCGAACTCGGAGGGTGACTCGTTGACAAAAGGGTCCCGTGAATTAAGATCATCAAGGAAAATGAACCCTTCATATTCCCTATTCGTGTAAGAAGCGGTAGGATCAAACGATAACGCACTAGTGGCGTCGAGATCATTGTCGTAAAACAAAAACTTCTCAAATTCACAACTGTCGAGAGATATCTCGTGGACGGAACATATATTTATCATATGAGCAGAAGATTCTGAGGGTTGACTTCCTAACCTAAAAATGTTAAGTTCAATTGTCATTTTCCCAAAGGATAGATTTATGGAACCGTTACCGACAATTGATTACCGCATTTGAGGTTGCGAGAAATGGTCGACTAAGAATACCGGGATTTAGTTCCATGGATTTGCCATAGGCTGTGTATCTAAAACTATAAAGTCCACAGGGAATATAAATTCCCCGACTTTAATCAACACGTCCTCTAGCTTACCCCTAAGGTGAGTGATAGATCGATCAGCCATCTGAAGAGTGCAGTGCGTGGGTTTAAACTCTCCTATGCCTAATTGCTCATAAGCAGAATAAGAGAGTAAGTTAACACTAGCACCAAGATCGAGAAGAGCGCGATTGATGTTTTTACCCCCAATAGTTATAGAAATTGTAGGACAACCGGGGTCCTTATGTTTCTTGGGAAAATTTTGGGTAAGAGCATCACTCACATTGCTTGCTAAGAAAACTTTTTTAGGTACTTGAGTTTTCCTTTTCTCAGTGCACAAGTCCTTAAGAATTTTTGCATAGGATGAAACTTGTTGGATAGCATTTAAGGGATGAATATTAATATTAAATTGATTAAACATTTCCACAACCTTCTCCATCTGTGAACTCGGTTTGTTGGGCCTCAACCGGTTTGGAAAAGGAGCTTTATTAAAAGGGGTTGGGTCCAACACTTGCAGAGAAGTTTGTAGAGACGAAATGGATCCAAAAATTGGAGTTGGGGTAGCCTGAGGGGGTAATCCATTTAAGGAAGTGGACGGAGAGTTCAAGCTCAGTGGAAAATGGAGAATGGGCTCGGAAGGAAATAATTGTTTAGAAGAAGAAGAAGTAGAAGTAGTAGTTGGGGTGTCATCGAAGTCATCAACTTGTTCTCCAACATGGTTGTTCAGCATTCTTTTGATCTCAACATAGTTACGGTACTTACATTATGATTTTTTGGTTAAGAATAGCGTTAGCGTTTTGTGGGTGGCCGGGATTTGATAGAGGTTGAGATAGAAGTCTCCTTTTCTCTCTTTCACTCATCGCTGCGTTTAACTGTGCAATTTGTGCTTCGATAGATTTGATGCTTTCACCTTGGGAAGCAGTGTGTTGTTCTAACGATTAGATAAAAGAAGTTAAACTAGCCGACATTTGTGAAGATTGTTTAATAAAGCTTCTAAACTTCTTTCGAGTGTAGAGACTTTGTCGGTACCGTAAGGGGCAAAGTTGTTGGTCAGATTTTAGAATGGTTGCGGTTGAAAGGGCTGCTGAATTTGTTGTGGTAGTTGCTGCTGCTGTGGAGTAAGCTTTTAGTAGTTGTTTTGACTTTGGAACTGATTTTGATTTTGGTTTTGAGTTTGGTTATGGTTCCAAGCAAAATTAGGATGATTCCTCCATCAAATAAGGATCGTTTCTAGGTCGTTGCTGAAAAGTAGCATTAGTTTGTTCTTGACCTTAAGACGGAGGATTCAAAGAACATTCTTCAGTTAAATGTGATGAGTCAAAACAACAACCACACACATTTTTGGGGAGAGAAACTTGGTTTAGAGAGGCTAAAGAGAATTTGCTCTCAATATCTACGAGTTTCTTTTGCATCGCAGCCATTTCGGCTTTCATTGTGATGGAAGCGTTAAGCTGATGGATACCTGTCCTAGATGAAGATGAAGACGATGTTGTTGGTCTTGTGCTCTCCCACTGTAGTGTTTGTTCGGCGAGATCTTCAAGAAATTGACACGCCTCTTCGTCGAATTTTGACATGAAATGACATTGAAAAATGGTTTCTAGTATTTGTTTTGTTGCTGGATTAACACCCTCATACATAATTTGGAAAAGTTGTCATTTTTCGAATTTATGATGAGGGCATTGGACAAGAAGATCTTTGAACCTTTCAAAGCATTTCCAAAAAGGTTTGTTGGGAAGTTGGGCAAACTGGTTGATATCGCTCCTAATGCGGGCAGTCTTATGATTATGATAAATTTTTTAAGGAATGGTTTAACAAATCCATCCAAATTGGTGATGGAATGTGAGTAGGTGCTATAAAGTCACTTCTCTGCGAGATCACAAAAGGTAAGAGAGAGAATACGTAATCAAATAGTATCCCCCGAAAGTTAGGTGGTGCTCATCATTGCACATACGTTTTGAAATTTGGTTATAAAAACATAGTCATCCTCAGATTCAAGCCCGTGAAATTTGGACAACAAGTTGATGAAGTGGGGTTTAATTCCGAAGTTATCCCTATTGGTTGACAGAAGAGACAATCAGGTAGGAAGGGGTCCGCGTGTGTGGTAGCATCGGTCTTGGAGAGCGATGCGTTGTGGATTTTGAATTTGCGCATCTAGAGGTGGTGGCAATATGGTGTTGTTAAAACCCGGTGGAGGTCCGTCCATCTCGGGATATGTGGTAGGTGAAAAAGAAAGAGAAGGTGAAGAAGTATCGACCTCGAAGTCGACAGCGAAAACACGGACTAAACGGGCGCTAGAATCCCGTGTCCAATCGATCATGCACTAAGCGGGTTTTGTCACTCCCCGCTTCTCAGTAGAAGGAAACGGTGACGTGGTAAACCCGCGACGTATTTATTTCGAGAAGCTCATTTTCCAGAATAAATACGCTAAGCGTAAAATAAGCAATATAAAATGACAAGAGAATTAACATAAGATTTAAAACTCAACAACTTTAATTACATTCAACTTGATTCATTTACAATATATGATAACAACTGAAAGGAAAATACAAGAATAGAAATGCATAAACAGGTGGCATACATAAACTGAGAAGAAGATAATTGGTTTAAGCCAGGGTCGCGATCTGATCGTGCTCCTTGTTCCCGCCAAAAATTTCTGCGCAAAAGAGTCCAAGATATCAAATTGCAGCGATATGCTTAAGAAATGCAAACCAGTATCTTCCGGGCTGTTTTTTGACAAACTCCCGAATGAGAAACAGATAAATTCTGATGTTATCGAAAGCGGCTCGAAAAACCCTTCGATTTGATATATTACGGGCCTCGTAATTCATCCGGGGTCAAAAGTTATGAGGAATTACGTGTCCACACGTGATGGACTTTTAAGAACCCGCTGGAGGAGTTAAAAAATATAATAAAAACTCAGAAAAGACCCCAATGGGACATCACGTGCTCACACATGACCATGGGTCACGTGCAGACACGTGATGGGCTTTTAAAGCCTCTAAAATAATGAATAGAATTTAATTCTAAAAGTCAGAAAATACCTCAACGAGGTATCACGTGCTTACACGTGACCAATGGTCACGTGTTGACACGTGATGGTTAAAACTGAAACATAAATAAGCGGCTGAGAAAGGAACCCAATTGGGGGTCACGTGCTCACACGTGACCAAAGGTCACGTGCCAGCACGTGACTGGCTTTAAAAGCCTTATAATTTAATAGAATTAAATTCTAAACTTCTCTAAAATCTGTCGAAATAGAATTAAAATTCTAAACTTCTCTAAATCTTTCCAAATGGAAAAGGATTATGGGGACCGTTGGATTAAAGATCCAAGGGTGATTAAAAATCACTAATTTATGGAAAAATCTCAAATAAGGAAAGATCTCCCCAAATCTCACCGAAATAAAAAACAGAATATCTTTGGATTTAAAATCCAACGGTGAATAAAATTCACTGTGTGATCCAAAGGATCATATTAATCATGAAATCAAATCAAATCTTTCAATAAGAGATTTGCTAAACAAATTGATTCTCTTCCTTCTCCTATAAATAGGAGCCAAGAAAAGAAAAGAGGGGATCTACTTTTTTGAGAGAAAAACAGAGAGAGGAGAATTTAATTCTCAAGAGGGAAGAAAAGAAAGGAGAATTTAATTCTCAACAAAGAAAACCCTAGGTGAGAAAAGGGAAAAAGATAAACTTCAAACAGAAAATTTAATTCTCAAAATCCAAGAGTTTAACTCTTATACAAAAAAGAACTTAGTTCTTCTTCTGGTTGAAGATCTGCACAGAGCACATCTCCCCATAACTTGAGAATTTAATTCTCATCGGGTCGAGATCCTGCCATGCAGATCCTAAACTTAGAAGGGGAATTGAGTTTTGAGAATTAATTCTCCTAAAACAAAACTAGGGTTTAACCCTAATCAAGAATTTAATTCTTTTACATATCTGGGAATTTAAGAAATCAGGGTTTCATCCTAAATAAGAATTCAATTCTTTCACGATAGGAATTTAATTCCTCCAAAATCATAATTAGGGTTTAACCCTACAAAGAATTCAATTCTTAAAAGATCTCTGTTCATGAAAAGAACTAGGGTCACGTGCCCCACGTGCCCCACGTGAAAAGATCCCCTGCAAAGAACTTTGAAGCATCATCTCACGTGCTCCCACGTGACTCCCAAAACGCAGAAAGAAAAAGCAAGGGAAATGAAAGCTTTGGGCGCTCTCACGTGTTATCACGTGACCCCTCAGCAAATGCTTTAACAATTGGCGCACAGATCCCCATCACGTGCCAACACGTGATGCTCTAAAAATAAAAATGAAAGTGTTTAACACTTAATGGCAAAACAAAAGAAAAGAAGCTTTGGGCGCTCTCACGTGTCCCCACGTGACCCCTCAGCAAGTGCTGTAATATTCGATGCATAAACCCCCATCACGTGCCAACACGTGATGCTCTAAAATAAAGATGAAAAGTGTTTAACACTTATTCGCAGATTTGAGGATAAAACAAAGGAGATCTGGCTTCACATTTAGGGCATCTTCACGTGTCACCACGTGACCCCTAATGAGCATTCTAACAGACCAAAGCGGGGGCCTCCATCACGTGCTCACACGTGATGACCGTCAGAATCAAAAGTGTTAAACACTTACTTGCAGAATAAAATGAGGGAAATTAGGGCGTTCTCACGTGTCACCACGTGACCCCTCTTTCTTTAGTGTTTAACACTAATTTGAAAATCTTATTTCCAGTGTTTAACACTGATTGTTTCTAGTGTTTAACACCAAATTGAAGATCATATTTCCAGTGTTTAACATTGATTGTCTTTTAGTGTTTAACAATAATTTTGAGAGTTCTACCTCTAGTGTTTAACACTGTTGTTCTCTAGTGTTTAACACTACTTTTAGCCAAATTGGCTAATTCTCCAGAGGCAAAAGTCCCTCCTCCAAATGAATCTCAATATTGAGGAAATCAAAGACAAAATGTTGTCAGAGCCCCCAAATCTCTGTTTAACATTGCTGAATGATGAGGGACTGAACCCAGACAAATGTCTAATGGCCCAAAGGGCCAATATTTCAAACATAATTGGACTTAGCCCAAACTGGCCATAAGTCCTCAAATCATCTTGAACTGAGCACATCTGCTCTTTCAACCAACTCATTGGTTCAAGGGTACATCTCGGAACTCCTCTGATATTTGTCGTTGTAATCCTTCAACGTCTTCAGAGAGGTAACGGGTCCCGACAACCACACATCAACACGGACTGTAGGGTCCTTAAACTCATGGACTTATACGTCCTTAAACCAAGATACGGACTGTGGGGTCCTTAAACCCGCGGACTTATGCGTCCTTAAACTAACGGACTAATGCGTCCTTAAACATCACCCATATGGACTGTGGGGTCCTTAAACCCATGGACTTATGCGTCCTTAAACTACCTATGGACCGCAATGTCCTTAAACTACCAATGGACCACCACGTCCCTAAACTGGCAATGGACCACCACGTCCCTAAACTAGAGATGGACCACCACGTCCCTAAACTGGCGATGGACCACCACGTCCCTAAACTGGAACAATAGAGCCCCAAAATGCTCTTTTGTCGGATCTAAACGATCCCGTTAAGTTGATCTTAGTCCCAAACTGGACTAACGTATCCTTAACAACCGTTTAAGTTGATCTTAGCCTCAAATATGGCTAACGTATTCTTAAACCTTCAAACAGACTTTAGTCCCAAATTGGACTATGAATCCCCCCAATCAGCATTGGTTCAAGGGTACATCTCTGAACTCCTCTGACACCTGTCGTTGTAATCCTTCAACGTCGTCAGAGAGGTGACGGGTCCCGACGACCATACATGCAATGGACCACCATGTCCCTAAACTGGAACAATAGAGCCTAAACGCTCTTTTGTCAGATCTAAACGATCCTGTTAAGTTGATCTTAGTCTCGAATCGGACTAACGTATCCTTAACAAACGTTTGAGTCGATCTTAGTCTCAAATATGGCCAACGTATCCTCAAACCAAAACCACATACCCAAATCTAAGTAAACACGGATTTGGATTAATCCACGTCCTACGGGCGACTACATAAATTAGTCTCCGTATACAATCCACGGGCAACCACAAATAAAACAAACACCCACGACACGAAGTGACCAGCTGGAGAAGGAGAAAGTTGTTACCGCGATGCGGTAGTGTAATTAACTGCAGGGGCTTGCGCCTGCAGGGAAGAGCGTCCCCACAATCAAAAACCCCTCAACGAGGGGGAATCTGACGAAGTCTGCTACATCGGTCGCATCCGCTTAAACCTTCGATACATGGTGCCATAAATCAACTTGGCATCTTCGGAGTGGTGGACGGATAGCACCAATTAGCATCTGCCCCGAATCTCAGGCAAGGCATTCCATGTCTTGGCCGCCATTCGGAGGGGAACAGATTCTGGCACGCCCGGTGGGACCTTTTCCTCTTTCCACTCCACACTTCGTGTGTCGTGTTCGCGAACGAATCGCGGTTTACTGTGGTTGCCTGTGGATTCAAGGTACTAAGATTTGGTGTCTTGCTCCGTTCAGAAAACAGAAGATCAATGGCTTCAAACTGCACTGCCTGCAACTGCAACTCTCGCTCGGTCCTTGCTGAAGGAGTGACTTATGGGCCCCAAGCGGCCTCCCTTTTCAAGATGCCAGTGGAGCAGGTAACTCAGGCCACCACTGGATTATTCTTCGGGACCATGCTCCCACCGTTGAGCTTAAATGCCAAAATGACGTTGCAAGAATCCCCAAAGAAGTCGGTCTTTGATCGGCTTACCACCACCGCGACCCCTCTCAACGGGTCGCCCAGCTTCAATACCTCAGTTTTCAATAGACTGGGCCAGAACGTCTGCAAACCTGCGATACCCGAAGCTGCCATCCCAAAGCGGATAGCTATCCCGGCTCAAGCAGACGAAATCATTGGGAAGGCTCCTCCTTCCAAGAAGTCAGTTTTTACGAGGCTGTCCATTCCGTTTGCTGCTCCAGGCAAGGTCCTCAAAGCTGCTTCCCCTGCTCAGAGGTCTGTCTTTGACAGATTAGACATTGCTTCTCAACGGGCGTCAGTCTTCGATAGGCTAGCACCAATAACAGTCTCTCCTCAAAGCAGGGGGCATGAAGAAGCTTATCCAACAACGGAGGTGATCTCATCCGCACGACATGCTCAACGTCGCCACTGGCGCCGAGTGAGGAAGGCTGGGGGCAACTCCCCCTCTGAGATAACTCCGCCAGCTCCAACGGTGGGGATCGATGCTGCTGTTCCAACCGGGAACAACTTTGAATTGCTGAACACGGTGCGCAGAAACTCTCCTATCGCCGTACTAAAAAGATTCCCTCTTCCGATGGGAAACGTTGCGGAAGCCAAGCCAGAACAGTTTTCTCAGCGGCTATCCTCTAAAATCTACAAGGTCTGGCACCAAGTCCAAGACTCGGTGATTGATCGAAATTTCTCATGCCGGCAGAAGAAGCTGAAGGTCCGGCAAGAAGAAAACCGTCCTGTTAAGCCACAAAAGATGACGACTACTTTGGTGCTCACGACAGCGGCCCCCTCAACGTCAACCACTCAGAAAAGAAGGAGGCCAGAGAAAGCCCCAGTAAACGTGGCAGACCATAAAGACGCTAAGCCCAAACGCCCCAAGTCTGGGGGCATGGTGGTGCACACCGTATACATGGCTTCTGGAAAGGAGAAAAGCCGTGATTTGACGGGTCACCGACCGCTCACCCAATCCGTGACGAAAACCCAGGAGCAGCAACAGAAGCTTCAGGAGATGATGATTGCAATGGCCGCACTTACCGGGCCAAAAGAAAGCCCGGAGGCATCATCAGAGCAGCGTCACGAACAAGAAACTGATGCTGACTTCTTACGCAGAGTCCTCGAAAAGAAGGACAGAGAAGCCGCAGAGCAAGCAGCTAACATAAAGCAAATGGCGCTCCTCTTCCAAGATATGGTAGGGATGATGCTACAGCCGGACCCTCCAGTTGAAGGCCTTCCGATCATTACTGAAGACGATAGAGGAGAGACATCTAATCCTCCTCCGACTCTTTCAACAGCTAAAGATGAAACCATCTTCAAGGCTGCGCTGGATGACTATATAGCTCATCAAATACGGGCTCATCAAGTGAATGAAGCGGCTGCGCAAATTGTTAGAACTGGACGACCCTATCCGGGCTGGTATGACCAAATCAGTTACCCGCCGGGATATACGATCCCTAAGTTCCACGTATATAAAGGGACAGGGAACCCACATCAGCATGTCGCTCAATTCAGGGCCTTATGCGGCAATACTGGAGGCGATGACAGACTGTTGCTTCGATAATTTGTCGGCAGCTTAGCGGAAACGGCATTCGAATGGTATTCAGAGCTACCTAACGACTCTGTCAAAATATTTGCGGAGATGGAGTTACTGTTTACACAAAAATTCGCGAGTGCTAGTGGACGCACCCCGATAACAGCACTAATTAATGCCAGGATAAGGCCAGGAGAAACGTGGGTCCAATACGCAACACGATGGCGGAACCTATGGTCGAAATGCGAACAACGCATAGAAGAGGCTCCTGCAGTAGGCATGTTCGTGGGCACTCTTGACCCTCAAGCGACCATCTCGCAATTCATGATGTTCTTCAAGCCAACTACTTTCTAGGCCTTGATTGACAAGTTGGCCCAAATGGATCAAATGGGTCATAGATCATCTCCTTCAAAGACGGATTCTCGGAATGAAAAGGGGAAAGAAAAGCAACTTTCATCGCCAATACTCAACAACAGCCGAGCAACTTTAAACCGGTTGTCCGCCAAAGCAACGTACGTCCACGCCCATCCCTCGAGGAGAGACTGGGACGTCCTTATTCGTTTCCTCAGGATAAAACAAGGAGACTGTTCAAGCTGGCAGTGCACAACAGACTCATCCATCTGCCGAATCCAAAACGTCCGTTGTAGCCGGGCGATGTCAACGATCTTAATTACTGCCCTTACCACCAAGCGGTAAGCCATCCAATCGAAGATTGCTTCGTCTTTAAGGGATGGATCGAAGATCAGTACCAACAAGGCAAGTTCGCGTTATCCGAAAACTGGAAGATGAACCCGCCACAGCCTCACACTCCTAAGAAGACAAACACACTGGGGGCAACGTGCTCTTTTGTTGAGGAAGCTCCATGAAAGGTGGCTCTTTCGGCCAAGACCAAAAGGATGCTAAATGATCTTCAGACATGCTCGGCGATTAGATGGAAGAACCCGTTGGAACCTGAGATCATCAAGGGGATGCTGAAGCCGCGCCCAATTCCAAATATCGGTGGTGACAGCCAAAGCATTCACACCCAGCCGTCGAAATCTTCAAAAAGGAAGGAGAAATCCAAGAAGCCCGTGAAGCCTGGCGACAAGCGCACGGATTTGCAGAAACAGATTGACGCGCTGGAAGAGTATAACCAGAAGGCGCGGATTCCAATCACGCTCCAAGAGTTCCTCAGCCACGTCCTCGAGGACGAAAATGATGGAGAAGACTCATCAGATGAATCTGAGGACTACGTAGCAAGTTGTCATGTGATCTCCCACTCATTGATAGATGATAAAGAGGCTCCTTGTACCGAGAAACCGGGGGCGGATCCTGAACCAGAACTTCTGTGGCCGTCAGACGAGATGATCGATGCCTTCCTGAATGAGATTCGTCTGAAAAGTAAAGCCGATCGGGAACGTGAGATGGCCATATTTGAAAAAGCCAAACGCCGGCGACTGGACAAAAGGGTCGAAACACTCCTACCAGATCAAAGTACATCCGCTGCAAATGAAAGCAGGATCAAGACAAGGAAACGATTCGCCAAAGCCATATCAATGGGGATGAGGCCGCCCTCTTTCAGAAAAAATTCTCCTAGTGGTATACATTTTGATGAAACGGACGTACACCCTAACTTCTGCTTATATCATCAGAGGATCGCACATCCTACTGAAGACTGCAACTCCTTTAAGTGTTGGTGGCAAGGATATGTCTCTCATAGACAACACGTCAATAGAATAAAGCGGGAAGCAAGTAGACAGCGAAAAAATACAACAGATGAGCATAAAAGAGTTGCCGGCAATTGTCATAGGGACGAGCCCGGGGGATCACGAGTTCTCACCTTTGGAAGCGATTCTGATGAAGAAGCCGCTCTCAACCCTCTCTTCAAGGAATTCATTTCTAAAACAAAAGAATTGGAGAGTTGCGAGAATGTTCAGCCGTACAATCTTACGCTACCCGGAAAGAATCTCGGACCCGCAAACGACGGAGTAAACGAAATGAGAAAGGAAAAGGAAAAAACGGCCTTTGTTGCCAACACTCAACAACAGCCGAGTAACCCGAGACCGTTTTGTCGTCAAAACAACAAGCCGCGATACCTCAATGAGAAGTTGAAACGTCCTTACTCGTTTCCCAAAGATAAAACAAAGAGATTGTTCGAGCTAGCAGTGTGCAGCGGGCTCATCACTCTGCCAGATCCAAAACGTCCATTGCAACCAGGTGACGTTAACAATCCAAACTATTGTCCCTACCACAGAGTAAGGGGTCACCCACTCGACAATTGCTACGTCTTCAAAAACTGGGTTGAAGACCAATACCAACAGGGCAAGTTCGCGCTGCCCGAAAAGTGGAAAGTGAACCCGCCACAACAACATGCTCCGAAAAAGGTGAATATGCCGGGGGCATCATGCTCATTCATAGGGAAATCCCCATAGACCGAAAAGTCGGTAAATTAGAGAGTCGCCTCAAATACGGCGACGGTGGACCACTATGTCCTAAAACTAGCGTCGGACCGAAACGTCCCTAAACTAACGACGGACCGCAATGTCCTAAAACTTGCAAATGACTGAAACGTCGTTAAACTACTATCAACCCGCGGCATCCTCAGGCCGGCGTGGTAAAAAAAAAGAAAAAAAAAGAAAAAAAAACGGTATGTCCACAAGCAAAATGGGCACGGATGAAAACCCAAAAGGGCTCCGTGAGTAAAAACAGCAGGGCTACCGGCGAGTCTTGTGAAAACCCGAAAGGGCGCAACCTCGTTAGAATAAAAAAAAAGAATAAACAAAAAAAAACGAAAACGGTATACCCATAAGCAAAATGGGCACGGATGAAAACCCGAAAGGGCTCCGTGAGTAAAAATAGCAGGGCTACCGGCGAGTGTTTGTGAAAACTCGAAAGGGCGCAACCTCGTTAAAAGACACTTACAGTATCCTCTCGACCTTGTAAGGAGAAACCACCCACGTGAGATCCTTACGACTCACAAGGGAGAAACACACTTAGGGATCCTCACGATTCCTAATGAGAAATTACACTTGCGAGATCCTCACGACTCGTAAGGAGAACTCTCTTATGGGACCCTCACGGCTCATAAGATTTGAAAGTCTTAAGTTACAAAGACCTGAACCTGTTCTTAAGCAACCCCACAACCTTCGGTATTGCCCTACAAATAGTTCAGTACTGACCTTTGTATACAACCCACGGGCACGAATAAATATTTTCCCTAACAAAGTCCTATCCATGACTAGGGATATGCTTGTACAACAAACAACACTTGTAAGTCCTCTCGACTTATAAGGAGAAAACCCTTTTGTAAGATCCTTACGACTTACAAGAGAACATGCACTTAGGAATACTCATGATTCCCAAGGAGAAAACACACCTACAAGATCCTCACGACTTGTAGGGAGAAATACCTTTGTGAGACCCTTACGGCTCATGAAGTTAAAAGCCTTAGCCGACATGACCCTTAACCCTGTTTACTAAGCCACCTTTGTTCAACATCGACAGAGGCAAATGATGATTCGCTCCTGGCAATATCCCAGTTGCAGCGATGCCGATGCCTAAACCGGTATCAAATTCCAAGCCCTTTCAAGGCAAATGATGATTCGCTCCTGGCAATATCCCAGTTGCAGCGATGCTGATGCCTAAACCGGTATCAAATTCCAAGCCCTTTCAAGGCAAATGATGATTCGCTCCTGGCAATATCCCGGTTGCAGCGATGCTGATGCCTAAACCGGTATCAAATTCCAAGTCCTTTCAAGGCAAATGATGATTCGCTCCTGGCAATATCCTAGTTGCAGCGATGCTGATGCCTAAACCGGTATCAAATTCCAAGTCCTTTCACGGCAAATGATGATTCGCTTCTGGAAATATTCCAGTCGCAGCGATGCTGATGCCAAGATTGGTATCAGATCCCAAATCCCCTACTCGCAAAAAAAAATCAGCGAGCCAAAAAAAAATGCATACGAAATAGCCGAAATGATGGGGCAACTTGCAAACAGAATCAGCAAGTAAAAATGTATGCATACTAAATAGCCGAAATGATTGGGCAACTCGCAATAAAAAACAGCGAGTAAAAATAAAATAAATAGCCGAAATGATTGGGCAACTTGCAATAAAAAACAGCGAGTAAAAATAAAATAAATAGCCGAAATGATTGGGGACCACGAAAAATAGTCGAAATGATTGGGCAATCGCGACCTTCGCGATATAAAAGCTGAAATGATAGAGCATCGCGGAAAGAATAAAAAAAATGATGAAAGAATGAATCTTTTTGCCCTACAGGTGAGATCACATCGATCCCTGTATACATTCTAGGGGCACAAACAAAGAGGGAACCATACCTTCCCAACAGGCTCCGCCAGAAAGCGAAGCCAAACCTCGACATCTGTCGCAATATCGCAGACGTAATGTCAACAAACGAAGCAAAAGGAAGATCCCGAGCTTCAGGGTCTCAATGGCCACATCTACAGCCTGGAGACCAACAACGGCGTGCCTCCTCATTCCAGCAGGACACAGATGTTACACCATCAAGCGGAGCGATGGAAAAATCCCAACTCCGCCTTAGCATTCGTCTCGTTACAGCAGACGCAATGTTAACAACGGCGTTCCTTCGCAGTCCAGCAGGATGTACATGCAAAGTTAATAAAAGACCCCATGGTCAGCAAAGCGGAGTGATGGCAAAATCCCAGCTCCACCTTAGCATTCGTCTCATTACAGCAGACACAATGTTAACAACGGCATTCCTTCGCAGTCCAGCAGGATGTACATGCAAAGTTAATAAAAGACCCCATAGTCAGCAAAGCGGAGTGATGGCAAAATCCCAGCTCCACCTCAGCACTCGTCTCATCACAGCGGACACATCATCAAGCAAAGCGGAACAACGGCAACTCCCAGTTCCATGACTCGACGATGTACTCCCACAGAGAGTCAAATCCCAACTCCGTGAAATGCGGATATAATCAACAAAATTCCTGGTCACGTGGAACGCGGAAAACGTCACTCTTTGATCCCGTAGAAAACGTCCAGAGCGGATCCTGGTCCTCGCAGAGCACGGCCGTGAACCCGTGTGAAGCATCCAGAGCGGAGCCTAGTCCTCGCCGAGCGCGGCAGTGAACCCGTGTGAAGCATCTAGTGCAAAATTCCTGGTCACGTGGAACGCGGATAACGTCACTCTTTGACCCCGTGGAAAACGTCCAGAGCGGATCCTGGTCCTCGCAGAGCACGGCAATGAACCCGTGTGAAGCATCCAGAGCGGAGCCTAGTCCTCGCCTAACACGGCAGTGAACCCGTGTGAAGCATCTAGTGCAAAATTCCTGGTCACGTGGAACGCGGATAACGTCACTCTTTGACCCCGTGGAAAACGTCCAGAGCGGATCCTGGTCCTCGCAGAGCACGGCAATGAACCCGTGTGAAGCATCCAGAGCGGAGCCTAGTCCTCGCCTAACGCGGCAGTGAACCCGTGTGAAGCATCTAGTGCAAAATTCCTGGTCACGTGGAACGCGGATAACTTCACTCTTTGACCCCGTGGAAAGCGTCCAGAGCGGATCCTGGTCCTCGCAGAGCACGGCAGTGAACCCGTGTGAAGAATCCAGAGGGGAGCCTGGTCCTCGCCGAGCGCGGCAGTGAACCCGTGTGAAGCATCTAGTGCAAAATTCCTGGTTACGTGGAACGCAGATAACGTCACTCTTTGACCCCGTGGAAAACGTCAAGAGCGGATCCTGGTCCTCGCAGAGCACGGCAGTGAACCCGTGTGAAGCATCCAGAGCAGAGCCTAGTCCTCGCCGAGCGCGGCAGTGAACCCGTGTGAAGCATCTAGTGCAAAATTCCTGGTTACGTGGAACGCGGATAACTTCACTCTTTGACCCCGTGGAAAACGTCCAGAGCGGATCCTGGTCCTCGCAGAGCACGGCAGTGAACCCGTGTGAAGCATCCAGAGCGGAGCCTAGTCCTCGCCGAGCGCGGCAGTGAACCCGTGTGAAGCATCTAGTGCAAAATTCCTGGTTACGTGGAACGCGGATAACGTCACTCTTTGACCCTGTGGAAAACGTCCAGAGCGGATCCTGGTCCTCGCAGAGCACGGCAGTGAACCCGTGTGAAGCATCCAGAGCGGAGCCTAGTCCTCGCCTAACACGGCAGTGAACCCGTGTGAAGCATCTAGTGCAAAATTCCTGGTTACGTGGAACGCGGATAACGTCACTCTTTGACCCCGTGGAAAACGTCCAGAGCGGATCCTGGTCCTCGCAGAGCACGGCAGTGAACCCGTGCGAAGCATCCAGAGCGGAGCCTAGTCCTCGCCTAACGCGGCAGTGAACCCGTGTGAAGCATCTAGAGCAAAATTCCTGGTTACGTGGAACGCGGATAACGTCACTCTTTGACCCCGTGGAAAACATCCAGAGCGGATCCTGGTCCTCGCAGAGCACGGCAGTGAACCCGTGCGAAGCATCCAGAGCGAAGCCTAGTCCTCGCCTAACGCGGCAGTGAACCCGTGTGAAGCATCTAGAGCAAAATTCCTGGTTACGTGGAACGCGGATAACGTCACTCTTTGACCCCGTGGAAAACGTCCAGAGCGGATCCTGGTCCTCGCAGAGCACGGCAGTGAACCCGTGTGAAGCATCCAGAGCGGAGCCTAGTCCTCGCCTAACACGGCAGTGAACCCATGTGAAGCATCTAGAGAAAAATTCCTGGTCACGTGAAACGCGGATAACGTCACTCTTCGACCCCGTGGAAAACGTCCAGAGCGGATCCTGGTCCTCACACCAACATGGAGTGATCACCACCGCGACATTCATCTCGATACAGCAGACGCGATACCAGCAAATGAAGCGAAGGCCAAATTCCTAGCTTCAGGGTCTTGACGGCAAGTCATATAAAGCCTGAAAGACAATCGGAGATCATCCCACATCGGCGCGGAGTGGTCACCACTTCGACGTTCGTCTCGATACAGCAGACGAAATGTCACCCCAGCGTTCTTCCCCCAGCAGGATTCGGAAGCGACAAAGCAAACGAAGCGAAGGCCAAATTCCTAGCTTCAACATCTTGACGGTAAGTCATATAAAACCGGAAAGACAAACAGAGATCATCCCACATGGAGTGGTCACCACCACGACATTCGTCTCGATACAGCAGACAAAATGTCACTACAGCGTCCTTCCTCCAACAGGATCCGGACACACCAAAGAAAACGAAGCGAAGGCCAAATTCCTAGCTTCAGGGTCTTAACGGTAAGTCATATAAAACCGGAAAGACAATCAGAGATCATCTTACACCAACATGGAGTGATCACCACCTCGACGTTCGTCTCGACACAGCAGACGCAACATCACCGAAAGGAGTCACGGCAAAATCCCTGGTTCCAGAGCTCGACGGTTCACCAGCAACCTAGAGACAACCATGACATTCGTCTCGATACAGAGGACGCGATGCCAGCAAACGAAGCAAAGGCCAAATTCCTAGGTTCAGGGTCTTAACGGTAAGTCATATAAAACCGGAAAGACAATCAGAGATCATCTCACACCAACATGGAGTGATCACCACCTCGACGTTCGTCTCGACACAGCAGACGCAACATCACCAAAAGGAGCCACGGCAAAATCCCTAGTTCCAAACCTCGACGGTTCACCAGCAACTTAAAGACAACCACGACATTCGTCTTGATACAGAGGACGCAATGCCAGCAAACGAAGCAAAGGCCAAATTCCTAGCTTCGGGGTCTTAACGGCAAGTCATATAAAGCCTGAAAGACCATCGGAGATCATCCCCACACCAGCGCGGAGTGGTTATGACTCATCGGGGCTCTCCAAAATGAGCCTAACCTCAAGTAAAAAGCAGCATGGCAAATTCCTAGCGCTTGCTCTTCCGACGGTCAAACTGCCAAGGAGGATTGCTTGAAGACGTCTTGTCCAGCCCCCGAAGGGATCAGAGACACGGCAGTCGCAGGGCTACTCGAACAGCACGATTGCCTATCGAGGAATACATCAGCTCATGCGACGGTACGACGGCCAAAACCCTAAGTACCACAGACCCTAACGGACTTCTGTCGTAAAGAGCAGAGGTTAACTGTGACGTTAGGATATTCTTGCGAGATCTGCTCGATTCGTTTTGACTCGTGAGGAAAATGATGTCTTTGCGAGAACTTCTCGATTCGTCTCGACTCGTGAGATAAAGCCTTAGGCAGTAGGGATTAAAAAACCTGTTTCCTAAGCACTGGGATCCTGCAAGTCGGCCCAAAATGGTCTCTTGCATACTATCCATGGGTCTCACTCTCCGAAGTCGAATTTCGACAAGGAGGGGAACAACCGCTTACGGGCCCTCTCGACTCGTAAGAAGGAAAAATTCTCTCATAAGATACTTACGACTTATAAGAGAAAACACACTTAGGAATCCTCACGACTCCTAAGGAGAAAATACACCTACGAGATCCTCTCGATCCGTAGGGAGAAAGTCTTTATGAGACCCTCACGGCTCATAAAGTTGAAAAGTCTTAGGTGGCAGATCCTAACCTTGTCTCCTAAGCCATCACTGCCCTGCAAAGAGGTCAAGAGGGACCATCTACGAGCCACACTCTCCAAAGCTACATGCCACTGAAATGGAAAAGCTACTCATGAGCATATAAACTACTTCACTCCAGAGTAAGATATAAAGAGATAGAAGGGTGCGGCTCATGGAGTTAAGGGTTTGGAACTATATCTCTTAAGAGTCGAGATTTGAGTCAATGATAAATGACGACGCTTGTGTCCGCTCGTTATCTTCTCAGATCAAGATTCTGAAAGTAATATACCAACCCGAAACTGGTCATACGCTATGCATTACTTTGAACTACTTCACCCACGTAAATACTTACATGGGCAAAGTAGTGGGGGGCATTTGTTCCCGCCAAAAATTTCTGCGCAAAAGAGTCCAAGATATCAAATTGCAGCGATATGCTTAAGGAAATGCAAACCAGTATCTTCCGGGCTGTTTTTTGACAAACTCCCGAATGAGAAACAGATAAATTCTGATGTTATCGAAAGCGGCTCGAAAAACCCTTCGATTTGATATATTACGGGCCTCGTAATTCATCCGGGGTCAAAAGTTATGAGGAATTACGTGTCCACACGTGATGGACTTTTAAGAACCCGCTGGAGGAGTTAAAAAATATAATAAAAACTCAGAAAAGATCCCAATGGGGCATCACGTGCTCACACATGACCATGGGTCACGTGCAGACACGTGATGGGCTTTTAAAGCCTCTAAAATAATGAATAGAATTTAATTCTAAAAGTCAGAAAATACCTCAACGAGGTATCACGTGCTTACACGTGACCAATGGTCACGTGTTGACACGTGATGGTTAAAACAGAAACATAAATAAGCGGCTGAGAAAGGAACCCAATTGGGGGTCACGTGCTCACACGTGACCAAAGGTCACGTGCCAGCACGTGACTGGGTTTAAAAGCCTTATAATTTAATAGAATTAAATTCTAAACTTCTCTAAAATCTGTCGAAATAGAATTAAAATTCTAAACTTCTCTAAATCTTTCCAAATGGAAAAGGATTATGGGGACCGTTGGATTAAAGATCCAAGGGTGATTAAAAATCACCAATTTATGGAAAAATCTCAAATAAGGAAAGATCTCCCCAAATCTCACCGAAATAACAAACAGAATATCTTTGGATTTAAAATCCAACGGTGAATAAAATTCACTGTGTGATCCAAAGGATCATATTAATCATGAAATCAAATCAAATCTTTCAATGAGAGATTTGCTAAACAAATTGATTCTCTTCCTTCTCCTATAAATAGGAGCCAAGAAAAGAAGAGAGGGGATCTACTTTTTTGAGAGAAAAACAGAGAGAGGAGAATTTAATTCTCAAGAGCGAAGAAAAGAAAGAAGAATTTAATTCTCAACAAAGAAAACCCTAGGTGAGAAAAGGGAAAAAGAAAAACTTCAAACAGAAAATTTAATTCTCAAAATCCAAGAGTTTAACTCTTATACAAAAAAGAACTTAGTTCTTCTTCTGGTTGAAGATCTGCACAGAGCACATCTCCCCATAACTTGAGAATTTAATTCTCATCGGGTCGAGATCCTGCCATGCAGATCCTAAACTTAGAAGGAGAATTGAGTTTTGAGAATTAATTCTCCTAAAACAAAACTAGGGTTTAACCCTAATCAGGAATTTAATTCGTTTACATATCTGGGAATTTAAGAAATCAGGGTTTCATCCTAAATAAGAATTCAATTCTTTCACGATAGGAATTTAATTCCTCCAAAATCATAATTAGGGTTTAACCCTACAAAGAATTCAATTCTTAAAAGATCTCTGTTCATGAAAAGAACTAGGGTCACGTGCCCCACGTGACCCTTGAAAAGATCCCCTGCAAAGAACTTTGAAGTATCACCTCACGTGCTCCCACGTGACTCCCAAAACGCAGAAAGAAAAAGCAAGGGAAATGAAAGCTTTGGGCGCTCTCACGTGTTATCACGTGACCCCTCAGCAAATGCTTTAACAATTGGCGCACAGATCCCCATCACGTGCCAACACGTGATGCTCTAAAAATAAAAATGAAAGTGTTTAACACTTAATGGCAAAACAAAAGAAAAGAAGCTTTGGGCGCTCTCACGTGTCCCCACGTGACCCCTCAGCAAGTGCTGTAATATTCGATGCATAAACCCCCATCACGTGCCAACACGTGATGCTCTAAAATAAAGATGAAAAGTGTTTAACACTTATTCGCAGATTTGAGGATAAAACAAAGGAGATCTGGCTTCACATTTAAGGCGTCTTCACGTGTCACCACGTGACCCCTAATGAGCATTCTAACAGACCAGAGCGGGAGCCTCCATCACGTGCTCACACGTGATGGCCGTCAGAATCAAAAGTGTTAAACACTTACCTGCAGAATAAAATGAGGGAAATCAGGGCGCTCTCACGTGTCACCACGTGACCCCTCTTTCTTTAGTGTTTAACACTAATTTGAAAATCTTATTTCCAGTGTTTAACACTGATTGTTTCTAGTGTTTAACACCAAATTGAAGATCATATTTCCAGTGTTTAACACTGATTGTCTTTTAGTGTTTAACACTAATTTTGAGAGTTCTACCTCTAGTGTTTAACACTGTTGTTCTCTAGTGTTTAACACTACTTTTAGCCAAATTGGCTAATTCTCCAAAGGCAAAAGTCCCTCCTCCAAATAAATCTCAATATTGAGGAAATCAAAGACAAAATGTTGTCAGAGCCCCCAAATATCTGTTTAACATTGCTGAATGATGAGGGACTGAACCCAGACAAATGTCTAATGGCCCAAAGGGCCAATATTTCAAACATAATTGGACTTAGCCCAAACTGGCCATAAGTCCTCAAATCATCTTGAACTGAGCACATCTGCTCTTTCAACCAACTCATTGGTTCAAGGGTACATCTCGGAACTCCTCTGATATTTGTCGTTGTAATCCTTCAACGTCTTCAGAGAGGTAACGGGTCCCGACAACCACACATCAACACGGACTGTGGGGTCTTTAAACTCATGGACTTATACGTCCTTAAACCAAGATACGGACTGTGGGGTCCTTAAACCCGCGGACTTATGCGTCCTTAAACTAACGGACTAATGCGTCCTTAAACTAACGGACTAATGCGTCCTTAAACACCACCCATAAGGACCGTGGGGTCCTTAAACCCATGGACTTATGCGTCCTTAAACTACCTATGGACCGCAATGTCCTTAAACTACCAATGGACCACCACGTCCCTAAACTGGCAATGGACCACTACGTCCCTAAACTGGAGATGGACCACCACGTCCCTAAACTGGCGATGGACCATCATCTCCCTAAACTGGCGATGGACCACTATGTCCCTAAACTGGAACAATAGAGCCCCAAAATGCTCTTTTGTCGGATCTAAACGATCCCGTTAAGTTGATCTTAGTCCCAAACTGGACTAACGTATCCTTAACAACCGTTTAAGTTGATCTTAGCCTCAAATATGGCTAACGTATCCTTAAACCTTCAAATAAACTTTAGTCCCAAATTGGACTATGAATCCCCCCAATCAGCATTGGTTCAAGGGTACATCTCTGAACTCCTCTGACACCTGTCGTTGTAATCCTTCAACGTCGTCAGAGAGGTGACGGGTCCCAACGACCATACATGCAATGGACCACCATGTCCCTAAACTGGAACAATAGAGCCCAAACACTCTTTTGTCGGATCTAAACGATCCTGTTAAGTTGATCTTAGTCTCAAATCGGACTAACGTATCCTTAACAAACGTTTGAGTCGATCTTAGTCTCAAATATGGCCAACGTATCCTCAAACCAAAACCAAAAACCCAAATCTAAGTAAACACGGATTTGGATTAATCCACGTCCTACGGGCGACTACATAAATTAGTCTCCGTATACAATCCACGGGCAACCATAAACAAAACAAACACCCACGACACGAAGTGACCAGTTGGAGAAGGAGAAAGTTGTTACCGCGATGCGGTAGCGTAATTAACTGCAGGGGCTTGCGCCTGCAGGGAAGAGTGTCCCCACAATCAAAAACCCCTCAACGAGGGGGAATCTTACGAAGTCTGCTTCATCGGTCGCATCCGCTTAAACCTTCGATACATGGTGCCATAAATCAACTTGGCATCTTCGGAGAGGTGGACGGATAGCACCAATTAGCATCTGCCCCGAATCTCAGGCAAGGCATTCCATGTCCCGGCCGCCATTCGAAGGGGAACACTCCTCCTCTGAGATATCTACATTCTTAGTCTCCACAGTATCTGACGAACATTCCAAGAAAACAAAGGTGGGTGGAATGCCCGTCTGTGAACTTTCGCTCGGCAAGTCCCCAAGAAAAAATGAAGTGAAGTATAAAGTGTAATGATAAAGAAAGTGTGTATCATGAACAATTGATTATGAGGTATGGTGTTTCAGCATGTCATGCAAGATGACATGTAATAAACTATAAATGGAAATTGTAATATGTGAACAAGTATGGTAATATTTGACAAGTAGATAAGGATGACAGCATAGCATGAAAATGACAAACAATTGTAACATGGCCGTGTAGTGTAAGTATAGTGAACATGCAGTGAATGTAAGTGTCTTAACAGGTCTTGTTTATCCCAATCAGAGCGAAGCTCTGTTTAAATTCCAAGGTGTAAAAAGAAGCAATACTTCTGTTTTTGTCCAATCAGAGCAATCCTCTGCCTAAAAAAAAAAAAATTGCGCGCGCTGCGCGACACGTGTCTGCGCAGCGCACAGTTGCGCTGCGCAGCAAAAAAAAATGCGCGCGCAGCGCAACTGCGCGTTGCGCGACACGTGTCAGAGCGCGCAACTGCGCGCTGCGCGACACGTGTTGGCGCAGCGCAGAGTTGCGCTGCGCAGCAAACAAATAAAAAAAAAATGCGCACGCAGTGCGACACGTGTCGGCGCAGCGCCCAGTTGCCCTGCGCAGCAAAAAAAAAATGCGCGCGCAGCGCACCTGCGCGCTGCGCGACACGTGTCAGCGCAGCGCAACTGCGCGACACGTGTCGGCGCAGCGCACAGTTGCGCTGCGCAGCAAAAAAAAAATCAGCTGTGCGACACGTGTCAGCACAGCGCGACATGTGTCACGCGCTGGGGCATTTGCACCAAACAGAATTAAAATTTTAAAGAAATCTTTCTGTTCTTGTTAAAATAAGAAAATTTTCTTCTGTAAAACAGAAGCCTTTGGATCAAAGATCCAACGGTGGGGAAAATTCCCCAAATCACTCAGAGAAAAATCTCTTTAACAAGTTCAACAAACTTATGGGCACTATAAAAAGGATCCTAGGCCTCAATTCAAAGGCATCAACATTTTCTAAAAAAAAGAGAGAGAAAGAGGACTATGAAGAACTCCTCAAGAATAAAAAAGGTAAAAACCTTTGAAAGAAGAGAAAATTCTCTTATGAACAGATCAGTGATCTAAGAACAAAATCATTGATCTTCAATAAATAAATAAATAAATAAAATAAAAATAAAAATAGTGCCTTGCATTTGTTATGAACCTTTGGTTCTCTGAAACAAGGAAAAACTTGTTTAGATCAAGGGATCAAAAAGTGCTTTGCACTTCTGTTGCGAATCTAAAAAGATTCTTAGTGCTTTGCACTTCTTATGAACCACTGGTTTTCTAAAACAAGAAAAACAGAAATAAAAAAGATAGTGCTTTGCACTTTTATGAACCTTTGGTTCTTGAAATAAAAAGAAAAACTTGTTTTTCTTTGATCTAAATTATATCAAGAAATCAAATAGTGCTTTGCACTTCTTTTATGAACCATTGGTTCTTGAATCTAAAAGATTCTCAAATTAATAGTGCTTTGCACTTATAAATCTGCACTGTTGCGCTCTCTGATTGGCGCAAAGCGCTTGACAAATGCAATGCATTTCCTAAAGGGCCAGGCCCAAATCAAAAAGACTTTAAATTGCAGTGCAATAAAAGGGGCAGAGCCAAAAAAAAAATAGATGCTCTGCATCATTTAGAAAAGGGCAAAGCCCGACCAAAACAAGAATAATGCTATGCATTACTAAAAAGGGGTAAAGCCCTAGCACAGGCCAAAGACAAAAAAATATTGAAACTGGACTTAGCCCAATTTTGGCCATAAGTCCTTAAATTAAATTGACCGAGCAAAATGGCTCTCCTAAACCAATCCACATCCGGTTCAAGGGTACATCTCCGAACTCCTTTGATATCCATCGTTGTAATTCCTCAACGACGTCAAAGAGGTGACGGGTCCCAACGACCACACACCCATATGGACTGCGGGGTCCTTAAACTCGTGGACCGAGACGTCCTTAAACTAATATCGGACAGAAACGTCCCTAAACTAATATCGGACCGAAACGTCCCTAAACTAATATCGGACCGAAACGTCCCTAAACTGGAACATGGACCACCATGTCCCTAAACTGGTACAATAGAGCCCAAATGCTCTTTTGTCGGATCTAAACGATCCCGTTAAGTCGATCTTAGTCCCAAACTGGACTAACGTATCCTTAACAACCGTTTAAGTTGATCTTAGTCTCAAATATGGCTAACGGATCCTTAAACCTTCAAACAGACTTTAGTCCCAAATTGGACTATAAATTCCCCCAATCAACTTTGGCTCAAGGGTACATCTCTAAACTCCTCTGACATTTGTCGTTGTAATCCTTCAACGTCGTCAGAGAGGTGACGGGTCCCGACGACCATACATGCAATGGACCACTACCTCCCTAAACTGGAATAATAGAGCCTAAATGCTCTTTTGTCGGATCTAAACGATCCCGTTAAGTTGATCTTAGTCTTAAACAGGACTATCGTATCCTTAACGAATGTTTAAGTTGATCTTAGCCGCAACGCGACTAATGCACCCTTAAACTAAAAACACCAAACCCAAAGCTAAGTAAATACGGATTTGGACTAATCCACGTCCTACGGGCGACGGCATTACTCAGTCTCCGTATACAATCCACGGAAAACCACAAACAAAACAAACAAACACGACACGAAGTGAAATTCTGGAGAAGGAGAAAGTTGTTACCGCGATGCGGTAGTGTAATTAACTGCGGGGGCTTGCGCCTGCAGGGAAGAGCGTCCCCACAATCAAAACCCCCTCACCCTGAGGGGGAATCTGAAGAAGTCTGCTACATAGGCCGCATCCGTCTAAACCTCCGATATACGGCGCCATAAATCAACTTGTCATCTTCGGAGAGGTAGACGGATAAAACCATAAAGCATCTGCCCCGAATCTCAGGCGAGACGCAAAGTCTAGGCCGTCTTTCGGAGGGGAACAGATTCTAGCACGCCCGGTGGGACCTTTTCCTCTTTCTGAAAGGTTCCTAGGCACCCCAAGGAGGTCTCACAAGGCATCAACCATGCCAATTTGAAAAATTAGAGGTGCCGAGAAACCCTAACAAGATCGTTGGCTAGAATTTTAGGCGACAAAGCAACTAGTTAACTACTTTAACTAAGAGTACGGAAATACAACCTTTGTAGATCCGGTCCTCCACCTCCACGGCTCCGTGATGAAGTCCTCTCCGCTGTCCAAATGAAATCCCGGGCTCTAGCGTCGGCTTCATCGGAGAAATGGGCGGGCAAGGTCGTCGGCTTCGTGCCGAAGATGATCTACGTCGAGGCATCACTAGATCAAGCTCCAACTTCACCAAGTCAAGAAACTTGTGAAGAAAACACACTCTACTACTTGGCAAGAGGTAGAGGATGAAGAAATAGGAATTGGGTTCACTTTAGAATTGGATTTCTCACTCTTTTTCATCAATCACCATTGATGAAGTGAAGCTTTCATCATGTAAGAAGATGAAGAAGAAGAAGAATATTATGATAAGTATTAATTGAATAGAATAGAAAATCAATTCTTATCATAATATTAACTATAGTTATGTGTAGAGAATTGACCAAGGTTAAAGGAATGGTTAGGGTTAAGCATGAAGACAAGAGTGGTTACAAAGTCAAAGCTTCATGAAGCTTCAACTAGAAACAAAGAAAGCCGCCATTCTCTTCATGAATATTATTTTCCAAAAAGAATAGATAAATAAATAAGTGAATAAAACAAAACCCTAACCATTATCATGTAACCATGGTTTGATCTTTACACAAAAACCCTAGCAAACATGTATCATCAAACATGATACAATCAAGTGCACAAAAGTATATCGCATATACAATGTGTACATCCGAGTGAGAATATCCATTTAAATGAACCTATATTAGTTAATGTAAAGTGATATATCAAATATATAATTATACATTAAATCACTAAATCAACACTTGATTTAACGATCCGGTCATATCGCATACAACCGACTAATATCAATAGTAACAACTTATCGAATCAACACTTGATCCGATAACCCGGCTATAACGCATATAACCGATCAATGTTACAAATCGCGAGAATCGAATACAGTATGATATACTGGTATTATTCTCGGTCCCGCACATATCTCATATGCGCTCCTATTTCGTTTTGCTTGATCCAGGAAACCTCTGTGCAGGACTCTAAAGACTCGTCAATACGCCGGCAGCAGGTGATGATCATATCAAACACCCACAAGCCGCAAGCGGTCTGCTAAACGTAAAGGCCACCCGGGTATTGAGCGATCAGAAGATCGACGAGCAAGCCCGCTCACACTCCAGTGAATCCAACCAGTAACACTACCGTACAGTCCGGTCTCATCGTCTGATATGTCGCATATCTCGCCTAGGGGTGGTAAACGTCAGACCCCAATAGCTCGATAAGTCGTGTCGATATGAGGTCTATAACAGTTCTAGAAACTACTGGTAACACTTACCAGTAAATCTCAGCAACCCTGGCCAGGGATTTCCGGTTATAGCCAATCGAACACAGTGCAACATCAACTCCCTATACCGGGAGAGACGAATCCCCTCCTATCGCTCATTGCCTCCATGTGACTCGGGACTGTACCCAAAAACCACCGTTTTGCACGCGCTCTTGGACGTGGTAAGGTGGAAATCAAAGCACAGTGGGAACCACACAAGACTCTATGACGATCTCGGGTCAACAGACTACTCTGTACCAGTGTTACCAGAGAACTGCCATCTGACGTAAGGTATAATACCATCTGGGAGTTCTCGGCGAGTCCGTCCAGTGTACCCAGTCTCTACTGAGCACCCGTATATCATCTCTGATGTCAAACACCGATGGATATGGGATCATCCATCGCCCATCTGTATGGGTCGAGAAGGTACACGCTAGTCTACTCTGGTATATCGATGCCCCATCTCGATACACCCACGACTAGGGACTTTCAAGGATGTACTTATGGACTACCATGTCCCCACTAGTATGATCCGCATCATAGTACAGGTAGTCAAGTACACATCCTAAGGGCTTTACCAACATGTAATAGAGAGACAATCTGTGTACACGTTAAGGTAAAGAGCAACCAGATAGCATACTATCATGTCGAGCAAGAAAGTCCTCCCTATATATGTCCCAGCATCCACTACAATATACATCCAATGTACAGTAATGGCCTCTAGGGCATACATATAACTAACAATCTCCCACTTGCACTAGGGCCATCTGTAGCAGTGGTTGTAGTATCTCATACTCAACCATCCCATAAAAGTCTCTCTCTGGGAATAGGCCTCCGTGAGTGGATCCGCCGTGTTGTCCTCTGAGTCTACTCTCCTAACCTCGATCCCTTAGAGATCAACCATCTCGATGATCAAGTGATACTGCCTCAGAATATGTCTGGATCACTGATGGGACCTGCGTTCCTTGGCATAAGCCACAACTCCATTGTCACACAATGGGAGGAACATAGTTCATCTCATGAACCAATATACACCCAAACAGCCTCTTTGGTAGCATCTTAAGTAGCGATGTATCCTGCCTTTATCGTCTAGTATGTCACGGTATCTAGCTTGGAACTCTTCCAACATACCGTCCCTTTACTGAGGGTAATGACAATGCCTGCGACTGACATTCAGTCGTCTTTATCACCCTGGAACCCTTCCAGTGATTCTCCCCAGGATCAACTGATACCATCTCACTACAACTAGTGAGTATCCTAACATCCACTTAGATCTATCTCATAGATCCAAAATCCAGGATTTAGTAGGTATCACTTTGATCCTATATGGAGAATCTTTGTGATAAACGGAGATTGATCGAGCGTAGCATAAGAAACTCCTTTCTTATCAAGAGTATGTCATCCACGTACTCTACGAGGATCACCACCATACTCCCTACTACCTTTTTGTTTATACAAGGTTCATCTACCATTTTGATGATGTCAAACTGTTTGACTAACTCATCAAAACAGATGTTCCAACTCCGCGATGCCTGCTTTATTACATAAAACATCTTGCACACGTTTCCGCTGCTCCTACTGTCTATGAAGCCCTCTGGCTGTGTACTTATAGACGCACTCTTCTAAAACATCATTTAGAAAAGCAGTCATGACACCCAACCACCAGATATCGTAGTCATGGTATGTAGCCGTGACAAGTAGGATCTGGATGGACTTAAGCATAGCTATTTGAAAAGGTTTCATCATTATCTACACCTGGTCAATGATGCAAAATTTTAACAAGTCTAGCTTTGAAAGTCTCAACTTTCCCATCTACACCAAGTAATCTTCTCAAGATATACTTGCTCCTGATGGGGATTTAACCCTTCAGATATAGCAACTAAAGTCCATACTTTGTTGGTGTATAAGGATTCCATTTCAGATCGATAAGCATCCAGCCATTCTTACAGAGTCACACTCCTGATGGCCAGCTCGAAGCTAGTTGGGTCATCATCTCATGATGCAATCCTCGCTCCCACTGTCATAGAGAAACCGAAGTATCTCTCAGGTGGGTGAGGAACCCTACTAGATCGGCGGAGAGGCTGAGGTTCGTTGGAATCTATTGAATCCTTTGGTTCTATCAAATCATCAGCTGCATATTTGTATAGCTGGAACCTTTCCAGTTCTACTCAACAGACCTTGCCTCGAGCGTGTCCGGATTTTGCTTTTAGACATAGGCCGGACAACCCCAAATCTTAACTAACTTAAGACATGGGCTCTTCCCATTCCATATCACATATGAAGCGGTAGGCAACTGATTTGATTGGAACCATATTCAATAGGTATGCAACTTCTCAAGTGCATAACACCCAATAGGAAAAAGGTAACTCAGTAGTACTCATCATAGAGCACACCTTAACATATAGGGTGTGATTGCTCCGCCCCGATATACCATCGTGCTATGGTGTATTCGGAGGAGTAATGCTGAGAGAGAATCTCATTCTCCTTTAGAATAATCCAGGATTTCCGTGCTCAAGTATTCTCCTCCTCGATCACATCAAAGGACATAATACTTATACCCGTATTTTGGTTCTCTACTTCTAATTTATATTCTGTGAATATCTCAAAAGGTTCGGACTTGTGTTTCAACAGGAACATATGTCTGAATCTTGAGAGATTATCAGAGAATGTAACGAAGTATAAAGGACCAGTCCTGGCATGTGTAGACAGGAGACCTTACATACATCATCATGTATCAGTCCCAAGAGTTTACTTAACTCTTTCTCTGTTTCCAGTAAACGGAGCTATGGTCATTTTATCTTTGTGACATGACTGGCGAGTTTCACAAGATGTAAATTCAAACTGTTTTAAATATGCATCTAAATGTAACTTCAGCTAGTCGGGTCGCATTGATATGACCTAGTCTACAATGCCTCAAGAAGGATTCGTTCAGTTCTGAACTCTTCCTCTTGTGTGTGTTCTATATACTAAGAACTGTGGTTTGATTTAGAACATCAATGCTTTAAGATAACGTGCCTGAACCGATCAACTTTTGATATAGGAAATGTTCAAAACATTATCCAACAATACAAAATTTTACCATTTCTTTACTAATAAAGAGACTGATATGATTTTGTATATCAGGTTCGGTATCTAATAACATTCGTTCAGAATCAATATATTGGTAATACAGGGTGACAGTGACCGACAGACTTGGCTGCAACTCTTGCCCCGTTTTCTGCCTCATGAAACTTATCACCCGTTCTCAGTTTTTCTACCCTTTTGTAGCCCTATGTAACATATTACATATCTGAGATCCTGATCCGGTATCATATACCCAGGATGCGGAGGATACTGAGAAACAGTTCTTTGTAATGAACACACCCGAAGATGATGCATCAACATGCACTCTCTAAGTTTGGGTGGCACGGGAAATCTGGTATTCCCCAATTTCCTGCTCTGTCTTATAACAATTATAAGTAGGAGTGGGACCAACCTTCCCCAGCTCAGTATAACAAGCGGGTTCGGTCAATAATCCGTATTATTATCTTGATTAAGGCGTGATATGGTCGCTACCTGGAGAGAGAGAAGAAAACACTCAGCGTGCGCTCTTGCAAGAATAGATTGGTTTTTATTTTATCTAATCAGGATGGCTCCCACTGCTTTTTATCAAATCTTCCTTCAAACCCTAAAAGGAAAGACTAGCTGGGATTAATTACACACTACAAGTTCGCCAATCTTTCAGCCAGGCCAGTGTCGGTACTTTGAGGGAGGTCCCCCGTGCTTTCGCACGAACCTAATTAATGTAAACCTCGTTTTCCCAGAGGCGTAACCTCGTTAACACCTTTCTAGACACCTACTTGATCGGCTAATTATAATGTATAAAACTCTCCCAGGAGTAACTCTTACTCGCAGCGGGTATCGGGATCCAACTATCTCATAGAAGGTATGCAATCTCATTGCAAATTTCAACACTTGAAATTCCCGATAATATTTTGCCCCTAGCAGCTATATGACCTTAACATAGTCAACAAATCATAAGTGCTAGTCAAGTTCAACCCGTCATTTCCCAATTGAATTAAACCCACCCGCACGACCCTTAACATAGTCAACAAAGTCGCACGACTACCCTAATCCAATCACATCATATGCTTATGCAGATAAACACTAATTAGCTACTGCACACTACGCCTTAACATAGTCAACAAACGTAGCACGAATACTAACTAGTACTTATCTGAAATGACGGAGGGCTACGACAGGTTTTTCTGAAAACCTTTTGCGTAATGAACTTGATATCGTTGTAGAATCAAATGATTTTTGAAATGGAGTGTCTTTGAGGCTTTTCTAGTTTTGCTAAAGGAGTCACTCCCGGTGAAGGGATCGTCGGTCCTTTCCTCGTCGAATGAGGTGCGGGATATATCATATATATCACTGTGCAAAGCAAAAACACTTAAAAGCAATCAAAAGACAAACCGAGGGGTGTAGCATCTGCCAGTTATTGCTAAGGAGTCACTCCCGGTGAAGGGATCTCGGTCCTTTCCTTATCGAATAAGGTGCAGGATATATCATATATATCACTGTGCAAAGCAAGAACTGTAGCTACCTGTTTTATTTTTGAAATTCGATTCTACAACATCTTTAGGTTTCTTTTATTTCATTAATCATATTAATGAAGTCCCATCATTTAAGTACCTAAACATCACAGATAAATACGACGTACGCTTATGCCATCCGCATTCGCCTCGATGTCCCCTCATGCACCGTTAGGTTAGGTAACTAACGGCAGAGCGGGGCAGGGCTAGCGCGGGTGTAAAACATAAGTAACGCCTATATAATATATCATATATACTATATACTGTATCTATCACAGAACATCTCATGATCACATCACAGATATCGCAGCAGAAGAAACATATGAAATATTGGATATACTAGGACGTCCGTGTTTTTAATACGAGCCAGTATAAAACACGGATTCCACGGTCGTGATGAATAGCCAAACCCACACCCCTAGACCCCTACGAGAGCGGCAAGCAACCCTACCAATTCTAGAGTTAGGAGACCCGGACTCGACTCCTCGAGTTGGTCTCCCACTGGACTCCAGAACCCGGTTACTTGTGCCCTCCTCCTTGGGTCTATCATAGTGCGGAAAAGTAAATAATATACATCAACGGTGACAACTTCCTCAACCTGGAAGTGCCCCAATAAAAGAATATTACATACAAGTTTTTACATGAATGAAAATGAAAAACACTCATCTCACATAAAAACCCCCGGCTATTCAAACACGACGATCCAATATAACATATCCAGCAACACATAACATCACATGTCATCAACGTAAGTAAATATGCGCATCCCAATTGTCGTTGACATATAGCAACGAAACCGGCGATATCACATATTACACTTACGGTCACAGAAAAGAAAGTGTAAAACTACAACAGTTGGAATCCACAATCTCTTTAGACATCGCATGCCTAATCAAATGAATTACTTAGACATCGCATGCCTAACAATTATAAACCCCGCATTTTAGTCTCAAAATCGAAAACACTTTTCAATATCAAGTCGGGCAATTCAACAAGATTCCCGACATCCTGATCGCATGCTCGTCGCAAACTTCAGTAGGCGGCCGCACCCCCGACGCCGTCGACGAAGTGTACCAAGGCGGAACACTGCTACCGCAAGCACCCGAACGGATGCTTTCGGCGACGGGGTTCTCCTACAGTCACTTGGTCGGGGCTATGGAGTGAGGCTGTCTATTAAGTTTACCCGGCGAGTATCCGCGTACGCTACGTGATTGCGACGGACTTTTGATCACATCAAAATTCCGTGGCAACCGATCAAGTGAGACTAAACTGCTATGTTTATAACATTCATTCAGTTATCTCATAACTTCTTGTGAATTCCAATTATTGTATCCCATTCCGGATAAATAGAAAATGTCAAACTTTCCGATCGAAAAATCGAACATCCAAGTTTTCCCGATACAGATCAACACATGAAACAAGTCTAAAAACATTCAGTTCGTGCCTCAGTACCAACGGTCCAGCCGTAGAAGGGTCAAGCCAACGCCTCACATGTGGCACGCCGTACTGCCCCAAACCCGAAGGTTCAAAGGGCAGTTCAAGACGGTCACATAATCGAGTTAAGGTTTGTTGTCTTCTAGAGGGTCCATCGCGTTACTTGCACTACTTAGAACGTCGTTAAACTACGGAAAAATCTAACAATTGGAAATTTCCCGACAAAGGAAAACTTGGGTATTTATATCCGGTCGAACTTTTTAACATATTCTAAAAATTACCCGGAAAAACACACAGACAAAATTAGACAGTCCGATCGAATCTCCGAATCTCCAATACAACCCAGAAAATACAACTCTGGAAAAAATATTAAAAATTCCCAGGAAAACCGGCACAGAAAACTAAGAATTACTGTGCAGAATTAGACGCACAAAACGACAACATAGCCGCGGAACCGCCGCACAAGCCAGCTTGTGTCGCGGTTCCGCCGCGCTACAGTGGAATCATGGACACGTGTTGCACAGTAATTCTTAGGATTCCCTGCTGATTTTTCTGCATATTTTTATTTTCGAAAAATCCACATTTTACAGAAATGTCCAGAGAGCATGTTTAGGGTTTGGGTTTCGGGTCGATCAGACTTCAAACTCCATCTAGACTTCGCCTAAGGCTCTAGCTAGGCTCTGATACCAGTGAAAGTCAGGCAGCCATCCCATCCAATGGGGTCGCCGTGGCACCAACGGGTCCCTCAGCCGCTACTTTTTACGCATGCCCCCTCGCGAGGACTACAACCCGCCGGAACACCTTCCGGTCTCGGGACACCCTGGGGATAAGAGCCTATGCTTCGCCACACTGTCACACAGTGAGAACCCCCCATAGGTCGACATCCAATGCCTAGTAGCTCTGATACCGGCAAGGTCGTCGGCTTCGTGCCGAAGATGATCTACGTCGAGGCATCACTAGATCAAGCTCCAACTTCTCCAAGTCAAGAAACTTGTGAAGAAAACACACTCTACTACTTGGCAAGAGGTAGAGGATGAAGAAATAGGAAGTGGGTTCACTTTAGAATTGGATTTCTCACTCTTTTTCATCAATCACCATTGATGAAGTGAAGCTTTCATCATGTAAGAAGATGAAGAAGAAGAAGAATATTATGATAAGTATTAATTGAATAGAATAGAAAATCAATTCTTATCATAATATTAACTATAGTTATGTGTAGAGAATTGACCAAGGTTAAAGGAATGGTTAGGGTTAAGCATGAAGACAAGAGTGGTTACAAAGTCAAAGCTTCATGAAGCTTCAACTAGAAACAAAGAAAGCCGCCATTCTCTTCATGCATATTATTTTCCAAAAAGAATAGATAAATAAATAAGTGAATAAAACAAAACCCTAACCATTATCATGTAACCATGGTTTGATCTTTACACAAAAACCCTAGCAAACATGTATCATCAAACATGATACAATCAAGTGCACAAAAGTATATCACATATACAATGTGTACATCCGAGTGAGAATATCCATTTAAATGAACCTATATTAGTTAATGTAAAGTGATATATCAAATATATAATTATACATTAAATCACTAAATCAACACTTGATTTAACGATCCGGTCATATCGCATACAACCGACTAATATCAATAGTAACAACTTATCGAATCAACACTTGATCCGATAACCCGGCTATAACGCATATAACCGATCAATGTTACAAATCGTGAGAATCGAATACAGTATCACATACTGGTATTATTCTCGGTCCCGCACATATCTCATATGCGCTCCTATTTCGTTTTGCTTGATCCAGGAAACCTCTGTGTAGGACTCTAAAGACTCGTCAATACGCCGGCAACAGGTGATGATCATATCAAACACCCACAAGCCGCAAGCGGTCTGCTAAACGTAACGGTCACCCGGGTATTGAGCGATCAGAAGATCGACGAGCAAGCCCGCTCACACTCCAGTGAATCCAACCAGTAACACTACCGTACAGTCCGGTCTCATCGTCTGATATGTCGCATATCTCGCCTAGGGTTGGTAAACGTCAGACCCCAATAGCTCGATAAGTCGTGTCGATATGAAGTCTATAACAGTTCGAGAAACTACTGGTAACACTTACCAGTAAATCTCAGCAACCCTGGCCAGGGATTTCCGGTTATAGCCAATCGAACACAGTGCAACATCAACTCCCTATACCGGGAGAGACGAATCCCCTCCTATCGCTCATTGCCTCCATGTGACTCGGGACTGTACCCAAAAACCACCGTTTTGCATGCCCTCTTGGACGTGGTAAGATGGAAATCAAAGCACAGTGGGAACCACATAAGACTCTATGACGATCTCGGGTCAACAGACTACTCTGTACCAGTGTTACCAGAGAACCGCCATCTGACGTAAGGTATAATACCATCTGGGATTTCTCGGCGAGTCCGTCCAGTGTACCCAGTCTCTACTGAGCACCCGTATATCATCTCTGATGTCAAACACCGATGGATATGGGATCATCCATCGCCTATCTGTATGGGTCGAGAAGGTACACGCTAGTCTACTCTGGTATATCGATACCCCATCTCGATACACCCACGACTAGGGACTTTCAAGGATGTACTTATGGACCACCATGTCCCCACTAGTATGATCCGCATCATAGTACAGGTAGTCAAGTACACATCCTAAGGGCTTTACCAACATGTAATAGAGAGACAATCTGTGTACACGTTAAGGTAAAGAGCAACCAGATAGCATACTATCATGTCGAGCAAGAAAGTCCTCCCTATATATGTCCCAGCATCCACTACAATATACATCCAATGTACAGTAATGGCCTCTAGGGCATACATATAACTAACACTTTCCACTCCACACTTCGTGTGTCGTGTTCGCGAACAAATCGCGGTTTGCTGTGATTGCCTGTGGATTCAAGGTACTAAGATTTGGTGTCTTGCTCTATGCAGGAAATAGAAAATCGATGGCTTCGAACTGCACCGCCTGCAGCTGCAACTCTCGCTCCGTCATTGCTGGAGGAGTAACTTATGGGCCCCGAGCGGCCTCTCTTTTCAAGATACCAGTGGTGCAGGTAACTCAAGCCACCACTGGATTATTCTTCGGGACCATGCTCCCACCATTGAGCTTCAATGCCACAATGACATTGCAAGAAGCTCCAAAGAAGTTGGTCTTCGATCGACTTACCACTGTCGCGACCCCACTCAACAGGTCGCCCAACTCCACTGCTTCAGGTTTTAATGGATTAGGCCAGAGCTCCATCAGGCCCATGAAGAACCCTGCTATACCAGAAGGCGTTATCCCGAAGCGGATAGCCATTCCAACTCCCGTTCCTGGCAAAATCACCAAGGTTGCTTCCCATATTCAGAAGTCCGCTTCTGACAAGTTGGCCGTCCCCGTTCAACGGACGTCGATCTTTAAAAAGCTGGTACCAGTATATTCTGACTAACACAGGGGGCATGAGGAGGTCACCCCTATAGCTGAAACAACTCCATCAGCACGACATGCCCGACGTCGCTACTGGCGCCGAGTGAGGAAGGCTGGGGGCAACTCCCCCTCTGGACTTACTCCTCCAACTCTAATGGTGGGGATCGATACTGCTGTTCCGACCAGGAACAGATTTGAGTTGCTGAACTCGGTGCGCAGAAACTCTCCTACTGCGATGTTGAAACGAACTCCTTCACCTGTGGAGAATACTCCAGAGAAAAAGCTAGAGCAGCCCCCTCCACGGCTGTCCTCTAAAATTTACAAAGTCTGGCGACAGGTCCAAGAGTCGGTGATCGATCAAGACTGCCTCCGACGACAGAAAAAGATGAAGGTTCGGCAAGGGAAGGATTACTCTGTCAAACCACAAAAAGCAGAAGCTACTTGGATGCCCACTACAACGGCTCCCTTAACTCCAATCACTCAAAAAAGGAGGCCACAAAAAGCCCCTGTGAACATGGCGAAGCATAAAAGCGTTGAACACAAACGCCCCAAATCTGGGGGTATGGTGGTGCACACTGTTTATATGGCTTCTGGAAAGGAGGAAAGCCGCACTTCTACGGGCCACCGACCGCTCACCCGATCCGTGACGAAAGCCCAGGAGCAACAACAAAAGCTTCAGGAAATGATGACTACAATGGCTACACTCACTGAGCCAAAAGAAAGCTCTGAAACGTCTTTGGATGAGCGTCAAGAACAAGAAACCGACGCTGACTTTTTACGCAGAGTCCTCGAAAAGAGGGACAAAGAAGCTGCAGAGCAAGCGGCTGACATAAAACAGATGGCGCTCCTCTTCCAAGATATGGTAGGAATGATGTTACAGTCGGACCCTCCTGCTGAAGATCCTCCGATCGTCCTTGAAGACGACAGGGGAGAAACGTCAAATCCTCCACCGGCTCTGTCAACAGCCAAGGAGGAGGCAATCTCCAAAGCTGACTTGGACGAATATATAGCTCAGCAGATCCGGGTTCATCAGACGAATGAAGCGGCTGGGCAAATTGTTAGAACCGGACGACCGTATCCGAGCTGGTATGACCAAATCAGTTACCCGCCAGGATATACGATCCCTAAATTCCACGTATATAAAGGGACAGGGAATCCGCATCAGCATGTCGCTCAATTCAGGGCCTTATGCGGCAATACTGGAGGCAATGATAAATTGTTGCTACGTCAATTCGTCGGCAGCTTAGCAGAAACAGCCTTTGAATGGTATTCGGAGCTACCTAACGACTCTGTCAAAACATTTACGGAGATGGAGCTACTGTTTACACAAAGATTCGCAAGTGATGGTGAACGCACCCCGATAACAGCACTGATAAATGCCAGGATAAGGCCAAGCGAAACGTGGGTCCAATACGCAACACGATGGCGGAACCTATGGTCGAAATGCGAACAACGCATAGAAGAGGCACCTGCGGTAGGCATGTTTGTGGGCACTCTCGATCCGCAGGCGAACATCTCACAATTCATGATGTTCTTCAGGCCGACCACCTTCCAGGCCTTGATTGACAAATTAGCCCAAATGGACCAGATGGGCCATAGACCGTCTCCTCCAAAATCAGATTCCCGAGATGAGAAAGGAAAAGGGAAAGCGATCATCGTCGCCAATGCTCAACAACAGTCGAGCAACTCAAAGTCGTTCGTTCGCCAAAACAACGTGCGTCCACGCCCATCCCTCGAAGAGAGGCTAGGACGTCCTTACTCGTTTCCTCAGAATAAAACGAGAAGACTGTTTGAGCTGGCAGACTCATCAATCTGCCGAGTCCAAAGCGTCTGTCGCAGCCAGGCGATCTTAATAATCCCAATTATTGCCCTTACCACCAAACGGTAAGTCACCCGATTGAGGATTGTTTCGTCTTTAAGGGATGGATCGAGGATCAATACCTGCAAGGCAAGTTCGCGCTGTCTGAAAGCTGGAAGGTAAACCCACCACAGCCGCACTCTCCAAAGAAGACGGACACGCCGGGGGCAGCTTGTTCTTTAGTCAAGGATGAAAACAATGGAGAAAACTCATCGGATGAATCCGAAGACTACGTAGCGACTTGTCATATGATTTCTCATTCACTGACGGATGATAAAGAGGCTCCTTGCGCTGAGAAACCAATGGCGAATCCTGAGCCGGAGATTCTACAGCCATCAGACGAGTTGATCGATGTCTTCCTAAGTGAAATTCGTCTGAAAGCAAAAGCCAATCAAGAGCGTGAAATGACCATACTAGAAAGAACCAAGGTATTCCCGTCAAATCAAAATCCATACACTGCGGGTAAAAACAAATTCAAGACGAGGAAACGGTTCGCCAAAGCTCTGTCAGTAGGAATGAAGCTACTGCCCTCTGAAGAAAATACTCTCGCTGAGGCAGAGATGCACCCTAACTTCTGTTTATATCATCAGAAGATCATACATCCTACCGAAGACTGCGAATCCTTTAACTGTTGGTGGCAAGGGTATGTCGCTCAAAAGCAACACTTCGACAGGACAAAGTGTGAAGCTTGTGGACATCGGAAAAATGCGATATATGAGCGCAAAAGAGTCGCCGACGATTGCCATATAGCCGACTCTAAGGTATCGCAAATTATCACCTTTGGAAGAAACTCTGACGAAGAAGCTATCCCCAACTTTTCCCTCGGGGAATCTATTTCGAAAATAAAGGAATTGAGAAGCTGCGAGAACGTTCAGCCATGTAATCGCACGCTATTCGAAAAAATCTCGGCCTCGTAAACAAGGGACAGAGCAAAAAGAATAAACGAAAAGGAAAAAAGACCCTCGTCGCCAGCGCTCAACAACAATCAGGTGACCCTAGACAGGTTGCTTGCCAAAGCAACAAGCGGCAACCCCTCCAGGAAAAGTTGAAACGTCCTTACTCGTTTCCGCAAGATAAAACAAGGGGACTGTTCGAGCTGGCAGTGTGCGACAGACTCATTAATCTGCCGGATCCAAAACGTCCGTTGCGGCCAGGCGATATTAATAATCCTAATTATTGCCCTTACCACCAAACAGAAGGTCACCTGATCGAAGACTGCTACGTCTTCAAAAACTGGGTTGAAGACCAATACCAACATGGCAAGTTTGCGCTGTCTGAGAACTGGAAGGTAAGTCCGCCACAACCGCACGCTCCGAAAAAGATGGATACGCCGGGGGCATCATGTTCATTCATGGAGAAGGACTCATAGACCGAAAAGTCAATAAACTAGATATTCGTCTCAAATACGGCGACGGCGGACCGAAATGTCCTTAAAATAATGATGGACCGCAATGTCCTAAAACTTGCAAATGACCGAAATGTCTTTAAACTACTACCGCAGCATTCTTAGGCTGACGAGATAAAAAAAATATAGAATATATATATATATATATATATATAAAAGAAATAAAAAAAAACGGTATGTCCATAAGCAAAACGGGCACGGATGAAAACCCGAAAGGGCTCCGTGAGTAAAAACAACAGGACTACCGGCGAGTGTTCATGAAAACTCGAAAGGGCGCGACCTCGTAAATAATAAAAAAAAAACGGTACGTCCACAAGCAAAATGGGCACGGATGAAAACCCAAAAAGGCTCCGTGAGTAAAAACAGCAGGGCTACCGGCGAGTGTTTGTGAAAACCCGAAAGGGCGCGACCTCGTTTTAAAAAAAAAAAGAACGGTATGTCCATAAGCAAAGTGGGCACGGATGAAAACCCGAAAGGGCTCCGTGAGTAAAAACAGCAGGGCTACCGGTGAGTGTTTGTGAAAAACCGAAAGGGCGCAACCTCGTTAAAAGACACTTATAGGGCCTTCTCGACCTTGTAAGGAGAAACCACCCGCGTGAGATCCTTACGACTCACAAGGGAGCAACACACTTAGGGATCCCCACGATTCCTAAGGAGAAATTACACTTACGAGATCCTCACGACTCATAAGGAGAACTCTCTTATGGGACCCTCACGGCTCATAAGATTTGAAAGTCTTAAGTTACAGAAACCTTAACCTGTTCTTAAGCAACCCCCATAACCTTCGATATTGCCCTACAAGTGGCTCATATTGACCCTTGTATACAATCCACGGGCACGAATAAATATTTCCCCAACAAAGTCACATCCGTGACTAGGGATATGCTTGTACAACAAACAACACTTGTAAGTCCTCTCGACTTATAAGGAGAAAACCATTTTGTAAGATCCTTACGACTTACAAGAGAACATGCACTTAGGAATCCTCACGATTCCCAAGGAGAAAACACACCTACAAGACCCTCACGACTTGTAGGGAGAAATACCTTTGTGAGACCCTTACGGCTCGTGAAGTCAAAAGCCTTAGTCGACAGGACCCTTAACCCTGTTTACTAAGCCACCTTTGTTCAACATCGACAGAGGCAAATGATGATTCGCTCCTAGCAATATCCCAGTTGCAGCGATGCTGATGCCTAAACCGGTATCAAATTCCAAGTCCTTTCAAGGCAAATGATGATTCGCTCCTGGCAATATTCCAGTTGCAGCGATACTGATGCCAAGATTGGTATCAGACCCCAAATTCCCTACTCGCAAAAAAAAATCAGCGAGCCCCAAAAAAAATGCATACGAAATAGCCGAAATGATGGGGCAACTTGCAAACAAAATCAGCAAGTAAAAATGTATGCATACAAAACAGCCGAAATGATTGGGCAACTCGCAATAAAAAGCAGCGAGTAAAAACATAATAAACAGCCGAAATGATTGGGCAACTCGAAATAAAAAGTAGCGAGTCAAAATAAAGTAAATAGCCGAAATGATTGGGCAATCGCGATTTTCGCGATATAAAAAGCTGAAATGATAAAGCATCGCGGAAAGAATAAAAAAAATGAAAGAATGAAACTTTTTGCCCTACAGGTGAAATTACATCGATCCCTGTATACAATCCAGGGGCACAGATAAAGAGGGAACCATACATTTCCAACAGGCTCCATCAGAAAGCGAAGCCAAATCTCGACGGTTCATAGACAACCTAGAGACAATCTCGACATTTGTCGCAATATTACAGACACGATGTCAACAAATGAAGCAAACGAAGATCCCGAGCTTCAGGGTCTCGACGTCAACATTGACAACTTAGAGATCACCAACGGTGTTTCTCCTCACTCCAGATAGATGCAGACATGACGTCAACAACCGACCTCAGAATCGCAACAAAATGGAGCCACGGCAAAATCCCTAGTTCCAAACCTCGACGGTTCACCAGCAACCTAGAGACAACCTCGACGTCCGTCTCGATACAGTAGACAAGATGTCACCCCAATGTTCGTCTCGACACAGCAGGCGCAACGTCATTAAACGAATGGAGCCACGGCAAAATCCCTAGTTCCAAACCTCGGTGGTTCACCAGCAACCTAGAGACAACCTCGACGTCCGTCTCGATACAGCAGACGAGATGTCACCCCAACGTTCGTCTCGACATAGCAGACGCAACGTCATCAAACAAACGGAGCTACGGCAAAATCCCTAGTTCCCACCGCAACATTCGTCTCGAAACAGCAGACGCAATGCCAGCAAACGAAGCAAAGGCCAAATTCCTAGCTTCAGGGTCTTGACGGCAACTCATATAAAGCCTGAAAGACTATTGGAGATCATCCCCACACCAGCGCGGAGTGGTTATGACTCATCGGGGCTCACCAAAATAAGCCTAACCTCAAGTAAAAAGCGACATGGCAAATTCCTAACGCTTGCTCTTCCGACGGTCAAACTGCCAAGGAGGATTGCTTGAAGACGTCTTGTCCAGCCCCCGAAGGGATCAGAGACACGGCAGTCGCAGGGCTACTCGAACAACACGATTGCCTATCGAGGACTATATCAGCTTATGCGACGGTACGATGGCCAAAACCCTAAGTACCACCAACCTTAACGGGCTTCTGTCGTAAAGAGCAGAGGTTAAATGCGACGTTAAGATGTTCTTGCGAGAAACGTTCGATTCGTCTCGACTTGTGAAAAATTGTCGAGGCGGCTCGACTCGTGAGATAAAGCCTTAGGCAGTGGGCATAAAAGAAGCCTGTTTCCTAAGCATTGGGACCCTGCGAGTTGGTCCAAAACGGTCTCTTGCATACCATCCACGGGTCTCACTCTCCAACGTCGAACTTCGACAAGGAGGGAAACAACCGCTTACAAGTCCTCTCGACTCGTAAGAGGGAAAAATTCTCTTGTAGGATCCTTACGACTTACAAGAGAAAACCACACTTAGGAATCCTCACGATTCCTAAGGAGAAAAACACACCTACGAGATCTTTTCGATCCGTAGGGAGAAAAGTCTCTATGAGACCCTCACGGCTCATAGAGTTGAAAAGTCTTAGGCAGCAGATCTGAACCTGCGGCCTAAGCCCTCGCTATCTCGTGAAGAAATCAAGAAGCTTACTCTATTACCTGCTAATTGTGACGACATGCTGAGAAAAAGGAAAAGCAACAGAAAGAGCTGATGGTCCGATTTACATTTGATCAAGCGTTCAAGACATATTCATTCATGCATGGGCAAAAAGACTCAGGACAGAAGATATATAATAAAGACAAGCTGGGATAAAAAAAAATTCCATTAATATTGCCCGAAGTTCCTACAGTCATAAAAACAATAAACGAAACTTACAATGGAATAACCTCAGATCCAGGGCATGAATTAAGGAATTCAAAAGCGACCCTATCTATGACTTTCCAAGCCTCGCGGACCATCCGTGCTTCCTTTCGTGAGCACAAGCGTCAGGGTCCCTCCCGATGTCTACCACCCTCCGATAAGCAGCGAGTATGGCAGACTATTGAAAGATCTCGTGCAAGAGGTCAATAAGACTGTCTCGCCGTCTCTTCGAGATAAAGTTCAATAGGTACACAGAGCGCACCTTGTCCTCAGCGGCATCCGACGCCCTAAGCGGCACGCCGGAACAGAATAGGGGAAGCGCTTCCCAGATAGCTCCCACGATAAGTTTAAGAAGAGAGGAACGTCGGGGAAGCAGTGGACCATTGTATGCGTCGAAGCGACTCATTATTTCAACACACTCCTCGTTTGTGAACTCCCGATTTTGAGAGCGGCCAAGTCGGCAGATGTCCTCATGAGAGATGATCTCGTTAAGAGCATGCATGTGTGCGTTCATTGTTCCTGTGAAAGAGGATCAACAGAATTATCGGGAAGACTGATTAAGCAAAACGATATAATGCACTGAGGAATAAAATGCCATCTTTAAGTTCCAAGATCCATGAAGAATTCTTAAGAGTTCTTCTATATGATTTAGGAGGAGCAAAACTCCATTAATGAATTAAGAAAATCCAAGGAAAATCTTTCAGAGAGCAGAGCTCTATGGAACCCTAATAGGGTCCCCTTTAGTTCTCTTTAGATCCCTTTAAGACCCGTAGAGCAAAACTCTGCTAAGTGAAACCCTAAATAGGTTTCCTTTAGATCAGGGATCTATTGAGAGCAAAGCTCTATCAATGAAAATTAATTTAATTTAATTTAATCCAAATTAAAATTTTCACCTAAAAGTTTTAAGAGTTAAACTCTTAAAGGTCTTGAAAATAAAGAGCAGGGCTCTGAGTTCTGAAAGTAAAATTTTAGAAATGAGAATCATCTAAGGGACCAAAGGTCCTATTTATAGGCATCAAGTGCCCTTTCAGCTTCCAAGAGATGGCGCGACGGTTCGGAGTCTGCCACCGCTGCGCTCACGTTAGGAGGCCACGTAAGCGCAACGGTGGGGGGGCATTTGTTTATCCCAATCAGAGCGAAGCTCTGTTTAAATTCCAAGGTGTAAAAAGAAGCAATGCTTCTGTTTTTCTCCAATCAGAGCAAACCTCTGCCTAAAAAAATATTAAAAAAAAAAAAATTGCGCGCGCAGCGCAACTGCGCGCTGCGCGACACGTGTCTGCGGAGCGCACAGTTGCGCTGCGCAGCAAAAAAAAAATGCGCGCGCAGCAAACAAAAAAAAATGCGCACGCAGCGCAACTGCGCGCTGCGCGACACGTGTCAGCGCAGCGCAACTGCGCGCTGCGCGATACGTGTCGGCGCAGCGCACAGTTGCGCTGCGCAGCAAAAAAAATAAAAAATGCGCGCGCAGCGCACCTGCGCGCGCAGCGACACGTGTCAGCGCAGCACAACTGCGCGCTGCGCGACACGTGTCGGCGCAGCGCACAGTTGCGCGGCGCAGCGCACAAAAAAAAAATCAGCTACGCGGCACGTGTCAGCACAGCGCGACACGTGTCACGCGCTAGGGCATTTGCACCAAACAGAATTAAAATTTTAAAGAAATCTTTCTGCTCTTGTTAAAATAAGAAGATTTTCTTCTGTAAAACAGAAGCCTTTGGATCAAAGATCCAACGGTGGATAAAATTCCCCAAATCATTCAAAGAAAGATCTCTTTAATAAATTCAACAAACTTATGGGCACTATAAAAAGGATCCTAGGCCTCAATTCAAAGGCATCAACATTTTCTTAAAAAAAGAGAAAGAAAGAGGACTCTGAAGAACTCCTCAAGAATAAAAAATGTAAAAACCTTTGAAAGAAGAGAAAATTCTCTTATGAACAGATCAGTGATCTAAGAACAAAATCATTGATCTTCAATAAATAAATAAATAAATAAAATAAAAATAAAAATAGTGCCTTGCACTTGTTATGAACCTTTGGTTCTCTGAAATAAGGAAAAACTTGTTTAGATCAAGGGATCAAAAAGTGCTTTGCACTTCTGTTGCGAATCTAAAAAGATTCTTAGTGCTTTGCACTTCTTATGAACCACTGGTTTTCTAAAACAAGAAAAACAGAAATAAAAAAGATAGTGCTTTGCACTTTTATGAACCTTTGGTTCTTGAAATAAAAAGAAAAACTTGTTTTTCTTTGTTCTAAATTAGATCAAGAAATCAAATAGTGCTTTGCACTTCTTTTATGAACCATTGGTTCTTGAATCTAAAAGATTCTCAAATTAATAGTGCTTTGCACTTATAAATCTGCATTATTGCGCTCTCTGATTGGCGCAAAGCGCTTGACAAATGCAATGCATTTCCTAAAGGGCCAGGCCCAAATCAAAAAGACCTAGTAGGCCTAATTAAATTGCAGTGCAATAAAAGGGGCAGAGCCCAAAAAAAAATAGATGCTCTGCATCATTTAGAAAAGGGCAAAGCCCGACCAAAACAAGAATAATGCAGTGCATTACTAAAAAGGGGTAAAGCCCTAGCACAGGCCAAAGACAAAAAAATATTGAAACTGGACTTAGCCCAATTTTGGCCATAAGTCCTTAAATTAAATTGACCGAGCAAAATGGCTCTCCTAAACCAATCCACATCCGGTTCAAGGATACATCTCCGAACTCCTTTGATATCCATCGTTGTAATTCCTCAACGACGTCAAAGAGGTGACGGGTCCCAACGACCACACACCCATATGGACTGCGGGGTCCTTAAACTCGTGGACCGAGACGTCCTTAAACTAATATTGGACCGAAACGTCCTTAAACTAATATTGGACCGAAACGTCCCTAAACTAATATCGGACCGAAACGTCCCTAAACTAATGACGGACCACCACGTCCCTAAACTGGAACATGGACCACCATGTCCCTAAACTGGTACAATAGAGCCCAAATGCTCTTTTGTCGGATCTAAACGATCCCGTTAATTCGATCTTAGTCCCAAACCGGACTAACGTATCCTTAACAACCGTTTAAGTTGATCTTAGTCTCAAATATGGCTAACGCATCCTTAAACCTTCAAACAGACTTTAGTCCCAAATTGGACTATAAATTCTCCCAATCAACTTTGGCTCAAGGTACATCTCTAAACTCCTCTGACATTTGTCGTTGTAATCCTTCAACGTCGTCAGAGAGGTGACGGGTCCCGACGACCATACATGCAATGGACCACTACGTCCCTAAACTGGAACAATAGAGCCTAAATGCTCTTTTGTCGGATCTAAACGATCCCGTTAAGTTGATCTTAGTCTCAAACAGGACTATCGTATCCTTAACGAATGTTTAAGTTGATCTTAGCCGCAACGCGACTAATGCACCCTTAAACTAAAAACACCAAATCCAAAGCTAAGTAAATACGGATTTGGACTAATCCACGTCCTACGGGCGACGACATTACTCAGTCTCCGTATACAATCCACGGGCAACCACAAACAAAACAAACACACACGACACGAAGTGAAATTCTGGAGAAGGAGAAAGTTGTTACCGCGATGTAGTAGCGTAATTAACTGCAGGGGCTTGCGCCTGCAGGGAAGAGCGTCCCCACAATCAAAAACCCCTCACCCTGAGGGGGAATCTGACAAAGTCTACTACATCGGCCGCATCCGTCTAAACCTCCGATATACGGCGCCATAAATCAACTTGTCATCTTCGGAGAGGTAGACGGATAAAACCATATAGCATCTGCCCCGAATCTCAGGTGAGACGCAAAGTCTAGGCCGTCTTTCGGAGGGGAACAGGTCTCTACTTGGGTACGCTAATTTAATGTAAGTTCAAGAGTAAATGTCAACCAATCTCAAGAGTGTTCTCAAACCCAACAGGCTGTAATCCAGGGGTAAGGAATCATGGGCCCGAATCAAGTGTTAGTAATGAGACTTCAACCTAGTGTTGAAGTATTCCAAACTCAACAGGCTGTAATCCAGGAACAAGGAAACACGGGTCCTCATGATAGTTTGCTTGTGTTAGTAGACATGGATTCATGATCTAATGGGACTTCTGAGATTTCATTGAATTCACGCATGAACTACCCCAGCATCCCATGTATGCTAAGTTACAGTTAAAATTACCAGTCTTGCTCAAATCCATGAATACATCAAGTTGAGTTCATGTCGATATCGAGTATTCGTGTCAGGTATTCTTGTATTCATGTCAAGCTGTATTCATGGTTCGAGTTAAGTCAAGCCATGTATTGTGTTCATGTTTGATATATGTGTTTGAATTCAGGTATTTAGGTTCATGTTCAAGTATGCATGCTAGTCTTTGGGTTCATGTTTGAGTTGGATTTTGATTTGAGTTTGGATTCAGGTTTGATTTAGACTCAAACTTGAGTCAGAAACTTATAACTGATTTAGATCCTGAATTAGGTTCGGGAGTTATCGATAACTGCTGCACATGGACAACAGGATTTGTGTCTTTTTCCAAGACAATTACCATTGATAACACCGTTAAGTTTTCTACATTAAATAGGCAAGCACTCACTTTCTCCGGCTCCCCGAGGCTCAAGAGAATTGATCTCGCTTAAACCTACATTTACTAAATCCTTAAGTATTGTTTTATATAACTCGAGGGTGTTTTATGAAAAGTATTTTAATATAGTTTCAAAATAACCTTGAGAAATTATTTAAATTATTTAGGGTTTTTCATGGATGTGAATTTTAAGGATTTAAGGTATTTTAGTGATAATAGCTTAGCTTGGAAAGTTTATGGTATTTTATTGTAACACTTGTCTTGTATTGATATCTTGATGGTATTTTGATGAAACTTGTAATTCTTTTATTTAAGAAAAATGTAATTTTATTATATTTTGAAAATATAAGGATTTTGTAATATTTATATAATTATTAAAAATTAAATTTTATTAAAATAGAAAAATGCGTTTTTCTTAAAAACCGTATTTAAAACCATTCGAGATCGAATGCTCCATGAGGAGGTCTGCATCTCGCTCTACTAGCTCAAGAATGTGCGATAATCCACACCATCCAATAGCGGGTCCCCTAAAAAGGGTTGTAGAGGATTATTTGCAATGGAGTTAAAAATACAATTTGAAAAAAAAACGGTTTTATAGTAAATGGTATTTTAATGTAATATTGTAATCGTAACAAAAATACGTTCGAAGAGTATCGTGCTATGGAACCATGTGTGTTGTGAGCGGTAGGTCGTTACCTCGTGAATTTTCTAAGCAGAGCAATATAAGATGACATATATAAAGTTCATGGTACTTTAATGTAAAAGTTAAGTTAAAATTATGTTACATGATATTTTTGAGTGAAAATTGGTTCTAAACCTTAGTTTTATGATTAAAAACTTTGTGTAAGAATATGGATACCAAATATGTAAGAAAAAATGGATTTTATATAGTATATAAGAAGATGTCGGTATTAACTCCACTTCCGACATATGTTTTGAAAATGAAGTTTTAAAGAAGAAAAATGAGGATTAGAAAGGACTTACAAGTTGGTTAAGAGAAGGTAAAAGGAGAGGGGGTTGTCGTCATGGCGTTGCGGGGTTTGCCGGAATTTGCTTCGATCCTCGCCGGAACTTGATCGCTTGCTAACTCCTCTTCTACTCCATTTGTACTTAGAAAATTTTGGGAATTTTGGCGGGAATTTTCGGAATGATGAAGGGCTAGGGCATGGGGTAGTATTTATAGTGTGGAAATTAGGGTTTTGGAATTGAAATGATGAATTAAAATGAGGATAAATAGGGAATTGAAGGGTCTCTGTTTGATTGCAGGGAGTTAGGGGTAGGGGAAAGGTCATGTGTGCAAAGCCCAGGGTTCATTGGGCTCGGGGGGACTGTCGGTGTTGGCCCTTAAGGGATTTTGGCCGGTCGATTGTTGGGGTGAGGCCGGTGGATTGGAGCCACGTGTTCATCTCAGTATCAATACTCTTTTGCACATGTTTATTTCTTCAGACTTTTCATTTTTATGTGCATTGCACGTGTAAACTTTTGGGCTTCCAAAAAGTTTAAAAGAAAAATCAGAGAAAAAATATAATGTGTCTGATGGGGTTCGAACACAGGGCTAAAGAATAGCAGTGGAGAGTATTAACCAGTGAGCTACAAGTTGCTTCTTACTGTTCTTAAACAAAAATTAACTTATAAATTGTACTCAGCCTGTTATACTCTCATCTATACATTAAAAAGAAAAAAATTTGTACAGTGATTCAGAGTCGTTACAGGTTTAGTGCACGTAGCAGCGTGTGAGTAAGTGGTGAGAATAATTTAAAGAATGCTTTACTTTGACAAGAATGACGGACGCAAGACTAGACTCAACCAATCATAAAATGCACAAATAGTCCCTAGAGCTAAGATCACCTAGGTCAAATCGCTAGACCGCTCCTAAACTTCCAAAGGACAAGACGTAGGATAAATCCTCTATCACCTCCTAATCAATCTTGCAGCCAGGTAAGTACCAGGTAAGTGGGAGGTATCCGCTATACGAATCACCGAAATAGCGAGCTTAATTAAGTAAACCACTTTCCTTAGTCATACTTGCCTTAGACACCACAAGAAAAATGCGGATAAGTAATAAATTACCCACGACCCTCCCTTATCCTAATCTTTTTGCGTATGCTTGTTTGTGATTTGTGGGGCTTTGGAAGGGTGGAAATCCCCACCTAATCTGAATTTGGGTTTCTTTCCCCTTAATGTCCGTTTTAAATATGCAAAACAATCCAAAATCTAAAACACGCAAAAAGATTTTTTAGCGGCGCTTTTTGCAAAGAATTCTGCAGGTAAAAACAGTTTATTGGAGCTTCAGATGAGAGAAGAAGAAGAGAAAATAATACCAGAAAATTTTGGTGGCCTGAATCCCCAATTCGGCCGTGGTTCAGCCGCCAAATGCCCTAATCGGCCGAGGTTCTCCCGCCGTTTGGTGCGATCTGCTCTCCAAATTTTGGCACTACACTTCAATGCTCCTCTGCTCTTATTTGGCAAATCTCTGTTGGTTCACTCCAAGTGATCCAGATTTCTTGCAAAACTTGCACAAGAATCGTTAAAAATACAAGATGTGGTTTTCATTTTTATTTTTATCTTTTTTTGGTATTTTTTAGAAATCAACCCGAATAACAAGAAAAATAATACTACCGTCTCCCACGCAACGGCACCATTTGATTGATGTGAAAAATTGAGTTTTTGTGTTTCCTAAATACCGTAATCAATAACGGTGTCGCAATAGCTAGTCGATAGTGTGTACGGGTCATCCACAGGAAAATGGTGAACTATTTTTTCTTATTTTAGACGAGTAAATAGAAGAAAAATTGGATTTTTATCATTTTATACTAAAGAGATTTAAAAATTTTATAAGAGAAAGGCTTGTAGGGTTTTTTGGATTGAGTAGTTAATGGATGGAGTTTTAAAAATAATTATTTTTATTTTTTAATTATTTAATACTAGAAAAATAGCAATGAATGTGAATTGGGGTATTTGGAGGGATTAGGATTTCCCTCTACTGACCCTTGTCCTTCCATTGATCCCTAGTTATCTCAAGCCCTCAACAAAGTAAGTATTAACGAATCTCAAATCGAGATCACAACAATTATGAATTGGTAGCACACCCGAATAAGAGGGTTAAAACTCCCTTTGTTAAAATTTATAAAAATTAGAAAACGAAGAAAGGTGGAAGAATAAGAAGATAAGAGATTTTTTCTTCATCCATTATACTACCATTTCCTACAAACCCTAACAAGCGAGAATTTACTCACTCATTAGGAAAAACGAAGTAAACGAAGAAAGGTGGAAGAATATAGAAACCATAAGTTAAAAAAAAAATAAAAGTGTGGAAAATAAATACAGAAAATAAATGAAGAAAGTGATGAGACAAAATATAAAGAACCTACCTTTTATTGAAACTTTTGCATTACAGAATTTGATTGCAGAAAAAACTAAAAGAACTAAAAACCTTAGATTGCTCGATAGATAGATCAATAGATCGATTGATAGATTCCCCTAGACTGCTGCTTGGTCCTTTATATAGGCTTTGGAACTTGAAACCCTAAACGTCATCTTGATGTATGTGAAAAGACGATCATACCCCTAAAATTGCACATCGAACGGCCATTAATTGACCGTTTGGTGTTATCGCTCCTCCAGATTTTTTGTGTTGTCTTCTCGTGCTGTTAGGAGATTTTTCTAATGAATATATTTTGAAAATATTTCTTTCTCTCTATAGTTGCGAGAATCTTCATTTTGCTCTTAAAATTTAGCAGATTTGATTGTTGAATTGATTTGATTTGGATCTCTTACTCATGTTTGTAGCCCTGAGCTGATTTGTTATTTTAATATCTGTATAATATCTTAAATCAAATCATTAGTAGCATTTGGTTTATTTGAGATAATATTCCAACCAATTTTAATTACTTAATGGATATAATATGATATGATATGCACATCTTAATAATAATAGTAAAAAATCACATGGATATTTTATTTATATATGATATGCATATATTTCCCCAATTATATTAACTATAAATTAAGAAACATATGACAAAATCTTTTTACACATAAAACCACATATGTTCTTAAATTACAAATAACACCATTTAGTAATTCATAATAGTAGGGAAAATGACCGTAAAAATATGCAATAATTATGACTGATCAGACTGCATTAATTTTGATTAATGCAAGGAAAAAATAAACCTAAAAGGATGTTGTTGGAACAATTTGAAAAACCAATCGGTTCTTTTCAAAATACTCGTTTAAAAAGCGGAGTTTGAACCGCTCTTTTTTTTAAAGCAATCGTTCCTTCAATAATATTATGTTCATTACGTTCAAGGTTTTTGCAAAAACTAGCCGTAGCTCTCCGTCATTTCAAATAAGTAGCACATTGTATTAATGCTATGTTTGTCGGCCTTCGTCAAGGCATAGTGAATGGTAGCGGTGCGTTGCTTATTTGTAGCATAGATAGATTCATTAGTTTAGGACAGTCGTATAGCCTTGTTGGACTTCATCAAGGGCGAGTACGGATGGGTCTAAATTAATCAGGACAATGACGGGAAGAACTTGACTTGCGTCTTATGATTTGTTGGCCTACGTCAAGGTCATAAAAGCTTGGGGAAAAAACCATATCGGGAGTTTCAAACTAAAGGAAACTTGCAGATTTAGCATACCTTCTGGAGTATGGTGACTAGAGTGGCTTCCATCTAGGCCATCATATGATGATAGTTGGATCCCGATCCCACTGATGTATGGATTATTCTTGGGAGATATTTTTTTCACTTCATAATTAGCTAACCTATTAGGTGTCTAGAAAGTGTTAATGGCTACGCCTATGCGGAAATGAGGTTTATTTTAATTAGGTCCGTGCGAGAGCACGGGGAACCTCCCTCGGAGTACCAACACCCACCTGGCTGAACGGTTAGCGAACTTATCAAGTGTAAATGATCCCGACTAATTCTTTTTTTAAAGGTTTGATGGAGAATTCGAGGAAATAGTGGGAGCCATGCTGGTTAGATAAGATAATAAATCAATCTAATTTTGCAAGAGTATATGCTGAATGTTTCTTTTTTCTCTCTCTGGCAGCAACCATGACAGGACTTAAACTACTACTCGAAAAAATACACTGACTGAGCCAACTATAAGGATTGGCTGAGGAACATCAATATTGCACTCACTTATGACAAAGTGGCATACGTCCTCACCATTACTGCTCCCTCTGTCCCAAGGCCGGATTCCAGAATTGCGGACATCAAGGTCCGCAAAACATGGGACCTGAATTGTGAAAAAGCTAAGTGCATCATGCTGGCTTCAATGAATAATGAACTTCAGAAGCAGCACGAGAATATGGACATCAAATCCATTTTTCTCTATTGCAAGGATTTGTATGGAGAGCACTCTCGTATCGCAAGGTACGAGACCTCAAAGAAATTATTCCAGATGAGTTTAGCAGTTGGATCACCTGTAGGAGAACACGTCCTAAAAATGATCAGTCTTATTAAAGAACTAGTAAACCTGGGATGTGTGTTGGAGAACAAGTTATACATTGACTTGATTCTACAGTCCCTTCCTCACACCTTCTCTCGGTGCGTGCTGAACTTTAACATGCACGGAATGGAAGCAGATCTTCCAAAACTCCTCAACATGTTGAGGGCAGCTGAGAGCTCCTTGAAAAAGGAGAAGATTTTGGGAATCTTCCTTTCCTAAATCCAAAACGAAAGTTAAGAGAAAGAAGAAGAAGACCTCCACCAAGCCGAAAGGAAGTGTCAAAAAGGTGCAAGGAACGAACAATTCGGGGAGAGTAAAAGAGGAAAAGGATGAGTGCTACTACTGTCACAAGAAGGGGTACTGGAAGAAGAATTGCAAGGCTTTCAAAACCAAAGGCAAGGACACGAAGCAAGTTGATACTTCGGTTTCAGGTGTGTTCGTAATAGAAAACTGTTTTTCAGTTAACTCTGCATCATGGGTACTAGATACCAGTTCTGGTTCTCACATCTGTAATTCTTTGCAGGCACTGAGAAACCGTAGAGTGCTGAAGGTAGATGATATGACCCTCAGAGTTGACAACGGAGCAAACGTAGATACTGTTGCGGTAGAAGATTATCACCTGGGTTTGACGAGTGGATACATCTTGGTATTGTATAGCTGTTTTTGTGTACCAAGTATGCTGTATAATATTATATCTGTATCTTTGTTGTCTAATGAAGGATATAATTTTGCACTTGAAAGAAATGTCATGAACATTCACCTAAATCAAGAACCGATTGGGTCGGGCACACTGGATAACGGTATATACATACTCAATCAACATCAAGTTTTCAGCGTCCAAAACACACTCAAAAGAAAGACTCCAGATTCAAACCAAGTTTTCTTATGACATTGTAAACTTGGTTATATTAATGAAACAAGATTGATTAAGTTATATAAGGATGAATATTTAGATCCATTCGAATATGCATCATATGCAACTTGTCAATCATGTATCAAAAGAAAGATGACCAAATCTCCGTTCACAGGACACAGTAAAAGAGCCACTGAGCTCTTGGGGCTCATACACAGCGATGTATGTGGTCCGATGTCTACACATGCACGAGGCAGTTACTCCTGCTTCATCACTTTTACTGATGATTTCTCAAGTTTTGGACATGTATTCTTAATGAAATATAAATCCGATACCTTTGATAAATTCAAGGAGTATAAGAATGAAGTGGAGAAAAAAACGGGTAAAAGTATCAAGATACTTCGATCTGATCGGGGTGGAGAATACTTAAGTACCAGTTTCCTTGAATGCTTAAAAAAGAATGTAATTCTTTCTCAGCTTACTCCTCCATATACACCTCAACACAACGGTGTATCAGAGAAAAGGAATCACGCGCTGCTCGATATAGTACGTTCTATGATAAGTAGTGTTAAGTTGCCACTTTCCTTTCGGGGTCTTGCGCTAGAATCAGCTGCATACCTATTGAATAGGTTCCAACTAAATCTGTGACTACCACTCTATATGAAATATGGAGCAGGAAGAGACCATGTCTTAAGTATATTAATATATAGGGGTGTCCAGATTTTGTCAAAAAGCAGAATCCAGACAAACTCGAGAAACGATCAGTTTTATGCAAGTTTATAGGATACCCCAAGAATTCAAGGGGATGTCTTGTCTGCCACACTGAAGAACAAAATATGTTTGTCGCTCACCACATAGTCATTTTAGAGAACGAATTTCTTGCAAAAAAAATTAGTGGGAGCGAGGTAGAACTGAAAGAAATTCCAGAACCACAAACTACTACTGAAGACTTAATAGAACCTAAGGTTTCAATAGAGCCCGATGAACCGACGCCACTCCGCAGATCTGGTAGGCTTTCTTATCCGCCTGAAAGATACTATGGGTTTCTCATAGACGAGGATCGAGAGGATTGCATCATCGACGATGATGAGCCTACTAGTTTTCAGCAACCTATCACGAGTACAGACTCGGTGAAGTGGCTGGATGCTATGAGATTCGAAATGGAATCCATGTACACCAATAAAGTATGGACTTTGGAAGTTGCTCCTCTTGGGATAAAACCCGTTGGATGCAAATGGATCTTCAAAAAGAAGATTGATACAGATGGACAGGTGGAAACCTATAAAGCTAGGCTTGTTACAAAAGGATTTCATCAAAGACCAAGATTGGACTATGATGAAACCTTTTCTCCAGTGGTCATGCTTAAATCCATTTAGATCCTACTTACCATTGCTGTCTTCCATGACTATGATATCTGGCAGATGGACATACAAACCCCTTTTCTAAATGGATATTTAGAAGAGTGTGTTTACATATATCAACCAGAGGGTTTATAGACAGTGGGAGCAGCGGAAAGGTGTGCAAGTTGCTTAAATCTATTCATGGATTGAAGCAGGTATCGCGGAGTTGGAACATCTGCTTTGATGAGACGGTCAAAGAATTTGATTTTATCTAAAATGCAAATAAACCATGCACTTATAGGTAAATTTTGGGAGGAGCAGTCATTTTCCTCGTATTATACGTGGATGACATACTCCTTATCGGAAATGACATCCCTATGCTACAATTAGTTAAGCTCTTCTTGTCACAGAAGTTCTCCATGAAAGACTTGGGTGATACCTCCTACATTCTGGGGATTAAGATCTATCGTGATAGGTCTAAAAAAATGTTGTGACTTTCATAGTCCAGGTACATTGACACCATACTAAAGAGATTTAGTATGGAAGATTCCAAGTGTGGTAATTTACCCGCTTGTCATGGGATCACCCTCTCCAAAGGGATGTCCCCAAAGAATGATGAAGAGAGGGCTCGCATGAGCACTATACCCTATGCTTTGACGGTAGGATCTATAATGTATGACAAATTATATACCAGACCAGATATAGCTTACGCACTTAGTGTGGTAAGCAGGTATCAATCAGCCCAAGTAAAAAGCATTGGATAGCAGTAAAGAACATTCTCAAGTACCTGAGAAGAACTAAGGAGATGTTCTTTATGTACGGTAATGGAGACCTCTAGATCAAGGATTTTACCGACTCAGGCTTCCAAAGTGATAAGGATGACTCTAAATCCGTCTCGGGTTATGTGTTTACCCTCAATGGAGGGGCGGTGTGTTGGAAGAGTTCCAAACATGATACCATCGCAGACTCAATGATGGAAGCTGAGTTTGTATCATATACTAACTCATGTAGAGACATAACCATGGTTTAATTATAATGGTTAGGTTAATAAATATCTTAAGTAAAACAAAACTAGTGGACTTAGTCAAAGCATCCACAAGTTTCATGAAGCTTCATGCATGTGAGCTATTATCCACTAATTTGGAATTACTTTAAATACTAAAACCCAATATTATAATTAGTATGGTGTAAGTCTCATACACCCATGTAGTGTGTATCAACAACCATGATACAAAATAAAACACAATTAATATATATCACATATATATTAAGTGTGCACATGTGAGAATAATAAATGCTTAAGTGAGATAATATTAGTTAATGTAAATTAGTATATCAAATATACAATTATACACTAAATTATCAAATCAACACTTGATTTAATAATCCGGCTATATCACATATAACCGACTAATATTAAATGTACCAACTTATCGAATCAACACTTGATTCGATAACCCGGCTATATCACATATAACCGTCCGATACAAATATCGCGAGAATAGAATACGGTATCACATACTCGCATTATTCTCGGTCCTGCACATATCACATATGTGCTCCTACTTCATTTTGCCTGAGCCAGTAAAACCTCTATGCAGGACTCTAAAGACTCGCCAATACGCCGGCAGTAGGTAATGATCACATCAAGCACCCACAAGCCTTCAGCGGTACTAGCTGGACGTAACGGCTACCCGGGTATTGAGCGATTAGATGATCGGCAAGCAAGCCCGCTCTAACTCCTACAAAAGCCTGACAGTAACACTACCGTACAGTCCGGTCTCCTCGTCCGATATGTCGCAAATCAAGTCTAGGGATGGTAAACGTCAGACCCCAATAACCGATAAGTCATGCCGATATGAGGCTCATAATGGGTCGAGAAACTACTGATAACACTTACCAGTAAATCTCTAAAACATCCCTGGCCAGGGACTTCCCTGTTATGGCCAATCGAGTACAGCACAACATCAACCCCCAATACCGGGAGAGACGAAACCCTTCCTATCGCTCATTGCCTCCATGTGACTCGGGACTGTACCCAAAAACCACCGTTTTGCACGTCCTCTTGAACGTAGTAAGGTGGAAATCAAAGAACGGTAGGAATCAAACAAGACTCTATGACGATCTCGGGTCTACAGACTAACCTGTACCAGTGTCACCAGAGAATTGCTGTCTGACGATAGGTATAATACCAACTAGAAGTTCTCGGCGAGTCTGTCCAGTGTACTCAGTCTCCATTGAGCACCCGTATACCATCTCTGATGTCAAACACCAATGGATATGGGATCATCCATCGCCCATCTCATGGGTCGAGAAGCGTATACGCTAGTCTACTCTGGTATATCGATGCCCTGTCTTGATACACCCACGACTAGAAACATTAAAGGATGAACTTATGGACTACCATGGCCCCACTAGTATGATCTGCATCACCATCCTGGTAGTCAAGTACACATCCTAAGGGCTTTACCAACATGTAACCATAAGACAGTATCAAGAGACAAGTATACATGTTAAGATAAAGAGCAACCAGATAGCATACTATCATGTCGAGCAAGAAATTCCTCTCTCTATATGTCCAAGCATTGACTATAACATACATCATATGTATAATAATAGCCTCTAGGGCATACATACAACTAACAATCTCCCACTTGCACTAGGGCCAGCTGCTGTAGTATCGCATACCCAGCATCCCGAAGAGTCTCTCGAACTGTATCTGGAGAATGGCCTTCGTGAGTGGATCCGCAATGTTGTTCTTCGTGTCAACTCTCCTGACCTCGATCTCCCGGCGATCAACAATCCCCCGGATCAGGTGATACCACCTCAGAATATGCCTGGATCGCTGATGGGGCCTGGGTTCCTTGGCCAAAGCCACCGCTCCATTGATATCACAATACAAAGGTATTAGATACTCAATGGATGGAACCATTCCAAGTTCAGTTATGAACTTCTTCATCCAGACAGCCTCTTTGGCAGCATCGTTGGCAGCGATGTATTCAGCCTCTATCGTCGAGTCTGCCACGGTTTCCTGCTTGGAACTCTTCCAGCATACCGCCCCTCCATTGAGGGTAAAGACAAATCCCCGAAGAGGAGAGGATTTTTTGTCTAATCCGGTCGTCCTTATCACTCTGGAAGCTCGAATCGGTAAAGGACTCCACTTGGAGTTCTCTGTTACCATACACTAAGAGAATCTCTTTAGTCCTTCTCAAGTACTTGAGAATGCTCTTCATAGCTGTCCAGTGACTCTCTCCAGGATCTGCTTGATACCTACTCACTACACTTAGTGAGTATGCTATATCGGGTCGGGTACATAGCATCGCGTACATGATAGAGTCTACTGCCGAAGTATAGGGTATCCCTTGCATGTGAGCTCTCTCCAAATCAGTCTTGGGAGACATCTCTTTGGAGAGAGTGAGTCCTGAGATCATGGGTAAAAACCCACGCTTGGATTCTTCCATCCTAAACCGCTTTAGTATGGTGTCAATATACCTGGATTGGGACAATCCCAATATCCGTTTAGATTTATCTCTATAGATCTTAATCCCCAAGATGTAGGAGACATCACTTAGATATTTCATTGAGAATCTTTGTGATAAATAGATCTTGACAGATTGCAGCATAGGAATATCATTTTCTATCAAGAGTATGTCATCCGCGTACAATACGAGGAAAACAACCTTACTCTCTGCCACCTTTTTGTATATACAAGGTTCATCTGTATTTTTGACGACATCAAACTCTTTGATAATGACATTAAAACAGATGTTCCAACTCCACGATGCTTGCTTTAACCCGTAGATGGATTTAAACAGCTTGCACACCTTTCCGCTGCTTCCACTGTCTACGAAGCCCTCTGGCTGAGTCATGTACACGCACTCTTCCAAATCACTATTTAGAAAGGCGGACTTAACATCCATTTGCTAGATTTCGTAGTCATGGTATGCAGTGATGGCAAGTATGATTCGGATGGACTTAAGCATAGCCACTGGAGAAAAGGTTTTGTCATAATCGACACCTGGTCATTGACGAAAACCCTTTGCAACAAGTCTAGTTTTGAAAGTCTCAACCTTTCCATCTACACCGAGTTTCTTCTTAAAGATCCATTTTCTCCCAATGGGTTTTACTCCTTCAGGAGCAACTTCCAAAGTCCATACTTTGTTGGTGTACATGGATTCTATCTCAGATCGCATTGCATCCAGCCATTTCGCAGAGTTTCCATCCGTGATGGCCTGCTCGAAGCTAGTCGAGTCGTCATCCTCCATGATGCAATCCTCGCTCTCACCATCAATAAGAAAACTATAGTATCTCTCAGGTGGACGAGGAACCCTACTAGATCGGCGGAGAGGCTGGGGTTCGTTGGGAACTACCGAATCATCTGGTTCCACTAAATCTTCAGTTGCAGTTTGTGCTGCTGGAACTTCTTCCGGCTCTACCTCTTTGCCACTAATTTCTTTTATAAGAAATTCCTTTTCCAAAAAGATGGCATATAGAGAAACAAATACCTTTTGTTCCTCAGCGTGGTAGAAAATATATCCTTGTGAATTCTTTGGATATCCCACAAACTTGCAAAGAACTGATCGTGCCTCGAGTTTGTCCGGATTTTGCCTTTTGACATAGGCATGACAACCCCATATCTTAACTCGTTTAAAATATGGTCTCTTCCCACTCCATATCTCATATGGTGTGGTAGGCACTGATTTAGATGGAACTTGATTCAATAGGTATGCAGCTGTTATATGCATATAGCCCCAGAAGGAAATAAGCAACTCAGCATTGCTCATTATAGAGCGCACCATATCTAATATGATGCGGTTCCTTCGTTCCGATACACCGTTGTGCTGTGGTGTATACGGAGGAGTCAGCTAAGAGAGAATCCCATTCTCTTTTAAGTATTCCAGGAATTCTTTGCTCAAGTATTCACCTCCTCGATCAGCTCGAAGGATTTTAATACTTTTACCCGTTTGGTTCTCGACTTCGGACTTATATTCTCTAAATTTCTCAAAATCTTCAGACTTGTGTTTCATTAGGAAAACATGTCCGAATCTAGAGAGATCGTCAGTGAATGTAATGAAGTATGAGGAACCATCCATGGCATGTGTAGACATGGGACCACATACATCACTATGTATCAGTCCCAAGAGTTCAGTAACTCTTTCTCCGTGTCCACTAAACGGAGTCTTGGTCATTTTTCCTTTGAGACAGGACTGACAAGTGTCATAAGATAAGAATTCGAACGAATTCAAATAACCATCTTTATGTAACTTAGCGAGTCGTGTCGCATTTATATGACCTAGTCTACAATGCCACAAGAAGGATTTGTTCATCTCTGAACTCTTCCTCTTGTATGTGTTTGTTATGCTTAGAACTGTTGATTGATTTAGAACATAAATGCCATTGCACAACGTGGCTGATCCAACCAACTTTTGGTTCAGAAAAATGTTCATAACATTATCCTGTAAGACAAAATTATATCCCTCTTTATTTAATAAAGAAACTGATATAATGTTTCATATCAGGTTCGACATATAATAGCATTCGTTCAGAATCAATGTATTACCACTTGGTAATACATGGTAATATTCCCCGACGGATTTAGCCGCAACAATTGTACCATGTCCAACCATTATGTCTTTATCACCTTCTCCCAGTTCTCTACCTTTCCTTAGCCCATGTAACAGATTACATATATGGGATCCTGACCCAGTATCCAATACTCAGGACGTAGAGCAAAGGGAGAAACAGTTCTCTATAACGAACACACCCGAAGAAAATGCATCAACTTGTACTTTCTTCAATCGGGTGGCATGGGAATCCTGGCATTCCCCTATATCTTGTTCAGTCTTATAACTCTTATAAGAAAGAACGGAACCAACGTTCCCCAGCACAGTATAACATGCGGGTTCGGTCAATACATCCATATTATTATCTTGATTAAGACGTGACATGGTCGCTATCTGGAGAGAGAGAGAAAGAAGAAAACACTTTAGCGTATGCTCTTGCAAGATCAGATTAGTTATTATTTTATCTAATCAGGATGGATCCCACTATTTTTATCAAATCTTCCTTCATACCCTAAAAGGAAAGACTAGCCGGGATTAATTACACCCTACAATTTCGCCAATTTTTCATCCAGGCCAGTGCCGGTACTTTGAGGGAGGTTTCCCGTGCTTTCGCACGGACCTAATTAAAATAAACCTCGTTTTCCCAGAGGCATAACCCCATTGACACCTTTTTAGACACCTACTTGATCGGCTAATTGTCTTGTGTAAAACTCTCCCAGGAGTAACACTTACTCGCAGTGGGTATCGGGATCCAACTATCTCATAAAAGGTATGCAATCTCATTGCAAATTTCAACACTTGAAATTCCCGATAATATTTTGCCCCTAGCAACTTATGACCTTAACATAGTCAACAAATCATAAGCGCTAGCCAAGTTTAACCCGTCATTTCCTGATTGAATTAAACCCACCCGCACGATCCTTAACATAGTCAACAAAGTCGTACGACTACCCTAATCCAATCGCATCTCATGCTTTAGCAGATAAGCACTAATTAGCTACCGCACACTACGCCTTAACATAGTCAACGAACGCAGCACGAATACTAAGTAGTATTTATCTGAAATGACGGAGGGTTACGACAGGTTTTTCTGAAAACCTTTTGCATAATGAACTTGATATCGTTGTAGAATCGAGTGATTTTGAAAAGGAGTGTTTTTTAGGCTTTTCCTAGTTTTGCTAAAGAGGTCACTCCAGGTGAAGGGATCTCGGCTCTTTCCTCGTCGAATAAGGTGCGGGATATATCACATATATCACTATGCAAAGCAAATGCTCCAAAAAGCAATCAAAAGACAAACCGTGTATTGTAGCATCTGCCAGTTATTTTTAAAGAGGTCACTCCCGGTGAAGGGATCTCGGCTCTTTCCTTATCGAATAAGGCGCGGGATATATCATATATATCACTATGCAAAGAAAATACTGTAGCTATCCTTTTTGAAAATTTGATTCTACAACATCTTTTAGGTTTCTTTTTCTTTCATTAATCATATTAATGAAGTCCCATCATTTAAGCTTCTTAAGCATCACAGAAGAAACGAAAATACAAAGTACGCTTATGTCATCCGCATTCGCCACAGTGTCTCGTTATGCACCATTAGGTTACTTAACTAACGGCATACCGGGACGGGACTAGAGCGGATGCAAAACATAAGCAACGTCTACAATATATCTCATATATAATGTATATCCATTCGTCTCAGAATCCACAGTAATCACATCACAGAGCAGCAGAAGAAACATATGAAATATTGGATATACTAGGAGGTCCGTGTTTTATTTTGAGCCTATATAAAACACGGATTCCTTGGTCGCGATGAATAGCCAAACCCACATCCGTAGACCCCTACGAGAGCGGCAAGAAACCCTACCAATTCTAGAGTTAGGAGGCCCGGACTCGACTCCTCAAGTTGGTCTCCCACTGGACTCTAGAACCCAGTTACTTGTGCTCCCCTCCTTGGGTCTATTCTAATGCGGAAAAGTAAATAATATACAACAATGGTGATATCATCCTCAACCCGGAAGTGCCCCAATAAAAAAATATTACATACATTGAATTTTATATGAATGAAAATAAAAACTCTCATCTCACATAAACTCCCGGCTATTCAAAACGCAACGATCCAATATAACATATACAACAACAAATAACATCACATGTCATCAACGTAAGTACATATGCGTATCCCAATTGTCGTTGACATATAGCAACGAAACCGGCGATACACCATATATTACACTTACGGTCGCAAAAAAAACTAGACGATGTTAAACATTCCGATCGAATCAACAAACACCCAAAATTTACCCAAAAAGCTCAACACTTGAGCGTAGTTTAAAATTATTCAGCACATGCCACAGTACTAATGAACCAGCCGTAGAAGGGTCAACCAAGGCCTCACATGTGGCACCGCTGAACCACTACAAATCCTAGGGTTTAGTGGCGGTTCTGACGGTCACATAATCGAGTTAGGGATTCGTTCTTCTAGAGGGTCCATCGAATAACTTACATGATATTTGAATGCTTTTTAAGTACAGAAAAATCCAACTCTTGGAAAATTTCCGGCAAGGGTTAAAAATGGGTATTTGATATCCGATCAAACTTTTTAACACCGTCTAAAATTACCCGAAAATAATTAGAATTACTACTACGAAACACTCCGAGTTGCCATTTCAGTAAGTTAATCATCACATGAAAATGTAGAAAAATCAAACAACACCTGAAACACAAAAATCCAGAGAACAGAACATGAAAAAAATTTGGGACCAGAATGCTGCACAGGGGCCGGTCACCTCGGAAAAACCTTTCATCTACTCGGCCAAAATCCAAGCAGATGCCCCCAAATTTCTTCCATGTTCTTATTTTCTCTCAAATATGATTCTGCAGTTGTTTGAAAAATTTTTAGAGCTCATATAAAAATCGACAGAAACATGGTTTTGATGTGTCAAGTTTCGGAGTTATTTCGGTTTCGTAATCCTACACAATCCGTCTAATTTTTTAGCTAGGCTCTGATACCACTGTAGGGTTCCGTTGAATGACAGCAAGGTTTCGGAAGGCATCGTCCATGCTATTTTCAAAAATTTGCCATTTTAAAGAACCCTAAACTAGAATCGATAACTAGAGAATCATAAGAAACATAAAGTAAACCACTTTACTTCTAAGTGATAACAGAAATACAACCTTTGTAGACCGGTCTTTCACTTCAATAGCTCCTTATAGTAGTCTCTTCGCTGCGATCATGGAACTCCTAGACTCATGCATGGCTTCTCAAGGCGAAAGGAACGTTCTTTCTTGAAATCTTCGAGGCCGAAGATGATCTACGTCGAGGAGATACTAACTCAAGCTACTACTATACTAATGAGAGATTAGTGAAGCAAACACCCTATACTAAAGTGCTAATCTAGTAGAGGATGATGAAATAGGAAGTGGGCTCACTTTATGTCACGGCCCGAAAATTGGCACGTGACAACCCTTAAACTACGCAACGTCTACAGGCGTAACGCAATTTAAGAAAGCCAAAATCCCAGAAATCTAAACCATTAAAAGAAGTAAAAGATAAGAAACATTGTTTAACTTTTGAAAATCTCAAGTATAAATTCTTTAAGTCCAATATACTTTCTTGAAAATTTTGGCAGTACCTCCTTTGTAAAAACTAGCTCCAAAAATGGGTACATACAAAGATAAAAGTAAAGCATCCCCAACGGGAGCAAATCCACGCCAAACGGCGGAAAACAACCACCACAAGCAAATATACGACGCCGTAGCGAAGAAAAAGACGATATAAATCAAAGTGAATAAAAAAAACACCAACAGAGTCACAAATATATACAATATCGTCCTCACATCTCGTCTCTAAGTCAAAACATGATAATGGTAGATGGAGAGTACAAGGTACAAGATAACAATAACAATAACAGATAGCCGCAAAACCCACATATAGCAAAACCGTGCACAGTCAGCCGTAGCGGTATCTGAGCAAAGATGATACGAAAGATGGAAAGCCTGTTGCGACTGCTCTGGGGAAAACACCTGCAAACACTGTAGCACGGCGGGGGTGAGTTGCCAACTCGTGAATAGTAAATAATATATGCAGGTAATCGCAAGTATGCATGTACAGCGTGAATCTAAAACATGCAAGCTGATAGCAATAAGATGGTAGTACGTATGTGCAATAGTCATGAATAGTACTCTAGCAGGTACTACAATACGTGAAGTAATAAATGACAATATGTATATTCAATAGTCATGAAAAGTACTCTAGCAGGTACTACTAATACATGAAGCAATGCATATAAAATAAATGAGGAGTATGGAATAAAATATATCATTTCCATGGAATCCTGACCTCGTGGTAGGACCAACGTCCAACAAGACAATCTAAATCCCAAGTTCCCCAAATCAGCCATCAAATTGGCTCTCATATCCTGTAAGTCTCATATATATCCTGAGTGTCAAATATTAAGTATATCTCATATCTCGAATGTACATCATCAAGTAGATCTCACATATCCTGTATGTACAATATCAGTATATCCCACATATCCTGCATGTACAATATCAGTATCAAGTAAGTTTCATATAAGGTAAGTGTCTAATATCGACACCAAAAACATCATGAAACATGTGTCTAGTATCGACACAGAAATACTGATCTACCAGGTGCTGTAACCACGACTGGCCCCCTGATAGGTACGTATCATACGCTATCCGAAAACTCGAGTGCCCAGCTTCGACCCTCGCCTTTCGACGTATCCATACGCACATCACACCCGTCGGTATCCCCACGATAACCGCCGAGTCATAGGTACTGTCACCGGTAGGTATGATTTCCCCACTAACTCATCTCCTCACCAAGATTCTTGCCCCGGGTACCTCCGACCCCCACCATGTACCCGCATACGGACCCCTCCTTTCCTCGCGTAGGGTATATATTTCAGAACCGATAAAACTCATGATGGGTGCTGAAATATCATATCAAGGAAAACCGAGTTTTTCAAATATGCATAATTTCATGAAACGACCACGGTCCCCAAATCCAGAAAACATCAAGTAATGAATAAGTATAACTGTATGAATCAATACATATATATTAGCGTCCCATTCCACTAATATATATATAGGCATATATAACAGCGTCCCATTCCACTGTTATATATACTTAGGAGTAAAAATATCAGAGAACATCATATGAAATCCATGAATATAATATATGCAACATGAAACAGTAATATGAGCATATAAAGGAAAAGCCGTCATTTAACTGCAACAAGTTATTAAATATATCACGCGGTTCCTGATTTCCCCGAAATCAGATGCAACATCATATACAGGTGAACATGTAGCTATAACAAGGTATGCGCAACCATGTCGGTATAGCAAGATATGTGTGTCCATATGTAAGTATGTATGATGTCAAAGTAGCTGTAGCAAGGTATGTGTCTATACCTATCCATAATACCCTCCAGGTATATGTATGTATGTATGCAAGATGTACATGCAGTTATGTCTTATATGTGTCTATACCTATCACTAATGGTACACTACCATGTAGGTATACAGGTAACTAGCATGTAAGCATGTCGAGGCATATGTGTAAGCATGTTGGTATACATGTATGCTATATGTCATATGCATAATAAAAATAAGGATCATGTCTCAATATCTGTAAGCAACACAATATCACATATGTATAGGTGTTGTGCTTGTCATGGCAATTATTGACGGTGTGAGTGGCATGCAACCAGTGCTCGTGCAATATGAACCGTCAATAATAGTGTTGTGTCTCATTAATACTATGTCCGAATACAATAGGTAAATGAGATATGCAACTAAGATATACAAGCACAAACGAGTCCATATACTAAACACTATAGGTCATGTCATTTAATCAATCCCAGACGCATAACGCCATGCGGGCGATTCCCCTATAGATGTTAAATCTACTCACCAACCATCCTGGCTAAGTAAAGCCAACCACCTGCCTTTCCCTCTTCGCAGCGTCCGAAGTCCCCGCCTGCGATCCTGAACACATATAACAATAAAGCAAGTGTATATAAGCAATCGACCAAAAATACGTATAACTACGTTTGACCGACGCACCAACTCCAAACATACCTTCGAGTGTCGGTTTAGTGGCTAACGCGCGTAGCGATACTACGAAACGAACTCAAAAGTAAAAGCTACACAAAGACACGAACGACATCGGCACGGCCCTAGCTAGGAGCGCAAAGCGACACAACTACCAAGCCTAGACCCTGATCGTACCGATCGTGCAAACACAACACAATAATAAACGTAGAATCTAATATACATAACGTCGCAACGTCAAAAGAAACCCACGCCTAAAATATCCGTAAATCTAGTACGCAGTATTATCATTTTAGCACAAAACTACAAGTTTTACCAAAACTATAATTTACAAACATCTTCAAATAGCAAGGTTAAACCATTTAAACCTTTACTAAAATTTTAGTTTTCACTAATCAGGATTAGCAAAAGTTAAGTTTGTTAATTAGCTTAATTATCCGATTAGGAAAATATCATTTAACAAATTAGCAACTTGATTAAGTTTTTATCAAGCTTAACCTATTAATTACCATTTCACTAATCAAAACTCTAATTTGATTATCAAAATGATATCTTGAATTTCTAAATATTAATTTAAAAGCTTAAATCAAACATCTAATTAAGCTAATTAAAGGTATTAAGCAACAAAAAGAGATCAGGGTTAAGGTTTTATACCTTCAACAACCCCACTTAAAAAAAGAATAAAACCAAACTTTAGCCTCCAAAATCCCCACTAGAATGAAGATCCAAGTAAGATTTGTGAAAAAAGATGAAGGTTTTGGATTATATTTGAATTTCTATGAATTAATTTGGATTTTTCATGATTTTTGAAGCTTTAAAGAGATGAAAATGGAGCAAGGAAGAACAAGGGCACCAAGCAATGGGAAGTGGCCGGCCATAATGGAGAAACTAGGGTTTTTGGTGAAGTGTAGAATTTTATAGAAGGAAAAAATACAATAATTGTATAATAAAACAAAAAATAGCATTAGTCACCATTTTCTTTTCTTGAAAATCCAAAATAAATCCTAAAAAATCTAGATATTTTGGATGGATGGTTCTAAACCTAAATCTAGTGATTAGTTAAGCATAAAAAACCATTAGTAGTAATTTACCCACATAAAAAAATAATTACCACTAATAAAGTGCGCAAATAAAGCATTAAAATAATAATTTAATAGGGAAAAAATCTATGTGAACTAAAACTTCTCATAGACCCCCAAAGCTCGCACACTGGCTTTATTTTAGCTAAAATAGATGTCGGCAAGTTTCTACGGAAGTTTGATCACAATCGGGTTAAAAGGGAAAACACCGACAATTTTACCCTAAAAACGGAAAATTCGCAAAACGATTTCTAAAACGTTATACTTTAGTTTTATTTTTCTCACAATATTTTCTTTCTTTAGAAAACCCTAGCAAGTTTTTGCTCAAGGAAGAAGAAGATGGGCTCAAGAGATGAGAATGAACTAATGAGGTGAGAGAAATAACCATGGGTGAGTTTATATCATATACTAACTCATGTAAAGACATAACCATAGCTTAATTACAGTGGTTAGGTTAATAAATATTTTAAGTAAAACAAAACTAGTGGACTTAGTCAAAACATCCATAAGCTTCATGAAGCTTCATGCATATGAGCTATTATCCACTAATTTGGAATTACTTTAAATACTAAAAACCAACATTATAATTAGTATGGTGTAAATCTCATACACCCATGTAGTGTGTATCAACAACCATGATACAAAATAAAACACAATTAATATATATCACATATATATTAAGTGTGCACATGTGAGAATAATAAATGCTTAAGTGAGCTAATATTAGTTAATGTAAATTAGTATATCAAATATACAATTATACACTAAATTATCAAATCAACACTTGATTTAATAATCCGGCTATATCACATATAACCGACTAATATTAAGTGTACCAACTTATCGAATCAACACTTGATTCGATAACCCGGCTATATCACATATAATCGTCTGATACAAATATCGCGAGAATAGAATACGGTATCACATGCTCGCATTATTCTCGGTCCCGCACATATCACATATGTGCTCCTACTTCGTTTTGCCTGAGCCAGTAAAACCTCTATGTAGGACTCTAAAGACTCGTCAATACACTGGCAGTAGATGATGACCACATCAAACACCCACAAGCCGTTGTTAGTTATATATATGCCCTAGAGGCCATTGTTGTACATATGATATATATTATAATGGATGCTTGGATATATATAGAGAGGACTTTCTTGCTCGACATGATAGTATGCTATTTGGTTACACTTTGTCTTAACATGTTGACTTGTATTAGTTTACTGTCTTGCTCTCACATGTTGATAAAGCCCTTAGGATATATACTCGACTACTGGGACTATGATGAGATCATACTAGTGGGGCCACGGTAGTCGACGAGTACATCCTATAACCGTTCCTGGTCGAGGGTGTATCGAGACAGGGCATCGATACAGCAGAGCAGACTAGCGTCTACGCATCTTAACCCATATGATGGGCGATGGATGATCCCATATCCATCGGTGTTTGACATCAAGGATGGTGTACGGGTGCTCAGTAGAGACTGGGTACACTGAACGGACTCGCCGAGAACTCCCAGATGGTATTATACCTCACGTCAGATGGCAGTTCTCCGGTGACACTGGTACATCTTAGTATATAGACCCGAGATCGTCATAGAGTCTTGTGTGATTCTCACTGTGCTTTGATTCCCATCTTACCACGTCCAAGAGGGCGTGCAAAACGGTGGCTTTTGGGTACAGTCCCAAATCACATGGAGGCAATGAGCGATAGGAGGGGATTCGTCTCTTCCGGTATAGGGAGTTGATGTTGTGATGTGTTCGATTGGCTATAACTGGAAGTCCTTGGCCAGGGCTGATATAGAGTACTACTGGTAAGTGTTATCAGTAGGTTCTCGACCTGTTATGAGCCTCACATCGACACGACTTATCGGTTACTGGGGTCTGACGTTTACCACCCCTAGACTAGATATGTGACATATCAGACGAAGAGACCGGACTGTACGGTAGTGTTACTGATTGGATTCACAGGAGAATATACAGGCTTTCTTGTTGATCTTCTGATCGCTCAATACCTGGGTAGCTGTTACGTTTAGCTGACCGCTTGCAGCTTGTGGGTGTTTTGATATGATCATCACCTGCTACCGACGTATTGATGATTCTTTAGAGTCCTACACAAAGGTTTTTTGACTCAGGCAAAACGGAGTAGGAGCACGTATGTGATATGTGCGGGTCCGAGAATAATACGATATGAGATACCGTATTCTATTCTCGTGATATATGATATCGGCCGGGTATATGTGATATAGCCGGGTCATCGGATCAAGTGTTGATTCGATTGGTACATGATATATTAGTCGGCTATATGCGATATAGCCGGATTGTCGGATCAAGTGTTGATTCGATAATTTAATGTATAATTATATGTGATATATTACATTACATTAACTAATATTAGCTCGCTTTATTGATTCATTTTCTCACCGGTTAATACATTGATATATATGCGATATATGTTAATTGTATTATTTTCTTTTGTTACAAAAATATATTATATATGTGATATATAATATTGTAACATGTTATGATTACAAATGCAACATGATTTGTGGAGATTAAACATGGTTAGGATTTGATTTGGGTTAGCATTTTCATGAAGCTTCTAGAAGCTTTTATTTTGTTTTAAGCTTAGATATTTTGCTAAAGATATTTGTGTTGATATTTATTAACCCAACCCAAACCCTTCACCTTGGTTAATTCTCTACATGAGTTAAGCCCTTCATTCTTAACTCATGGTTGCAATTGTAACCATAAAAACAATTTATTATTCATCACAAAAGACTTCATCTTCTTCTTCCTCCTTGAAAAGCTTTCTAGTTTTTGCTTTTGTGATGAATTAATGTGAGATTATGAAAACAAATAAGAGCCAAATTCCTACTTCATCATCCTCATCTAATCTAGCTAATTAGATTAGGGTGTTCACTTCATTAATACTTGATTAGAGAAGTGAGAGCTTGAGTTAAAGATTCTTCAAGGTAGATCATCTTCGAAAAGGAAGACTTCAAGCAAGCATGGATCGTTCGGCTTGTGGAGCCTCTCTTGAGTCCGGGAGATCATGGATCGCGGCGAAAGGACTACTACTCGGAGCTAATGAAGGGAAGGAGCGGACTATAAAGGTTTTAATCTCTCTCTCTTAGATGTAAAGTTGTTTACATGCTTAGTTAACCCTAATTATCTAGCAAAGATCCTCGCTTTAGGTTATTTGGCACTTGAAAATTTTAAATTCGGCATGGTTGATGCCTTGTAGACCCTTGTGAGAGTGCCTAGTAACCCTACAACCGTCAGCGGTACTAGCTGGACGTAACGGCTACCCGGGTATTGAGCGATCAGAAGATCAGCAAACAAGCCCGCTCTAACTTCTGCAAAAGCCTGACAGTAACACTAACGTACAGTCCGGTCTCCTCGTCCGATATGTCCATAGAGGGCCGGAGACGTCCATCTGTAATCTAGTTAACCTCCTCCATAACATAATTCACTTGGGGTGAGTCAGCATAATGAATGGCGGAAATTGGCTCTGAAGGCACTGCACAAGAGAAACTGCGCCGACCCTGAATAATTTGGTTGTACTACAACCCCCATAAGTGAAGAGACTTCTGCTCCGGTTCGTGATCTTTAATCAATGGAAAAACTTCCCGATCCACGGGCGCGTCGGCGTATGCACTCTCTTGGCGAACAAATGGGAAAGAAGAGTCAAAATACATAGTACCCGTGCGAAAAGAAACATGAGTTAGATGCCAATTCTACATTACAAATTCTGACATCCGGTACTTTAAATTTGTACCACCCTGCAATGCAGGGAAAAGGGACCGAGGGGGGCCCACAAAATCAAAGTGACGGCTCATCATTGATGAGACAGTCAATTATTAAGGAAGAAATTCTAAAAAGATTCTCATTTAATGAGAGACTCATTGGGCCAAGGAGTTAAACTCCCTCAAGAGCAGTGCTCTGCAAACAGAAATTACATCTGTCAACTTTAATTATAAGGGGAATAAAAATTCCCCAAAATTTCTAAGAGCTATGCTCTGTGAAAACGATGGAGTAATTCATCAGAACCCTAAAAAAAGCAGCTTTTTACAGAGTAAAAACTCCAAGATCTTTTAGATCTACAAAACGAACTCTAAGAGTTCTTTATAAAGATGAACAATGTTCTAACTAATGGGTTAAGTAACCCTAAAAATTCATTTTAAGATCTATGATCTGAGAAGAGCAAAGCTCTGTTAATAGGTTCGATCCTTACCAAATTTGGGCAGATATCTAACTCTAAAAGAAATTTCCTTGGGTAGAGATCTAAGCTTTGAAGGGAGAATTAAATTCTCAGAAACAAGAAAGCAAGAAGATGAACAGAAGTCATCTCAAGGGCCAAAGGACCTACTTATAGGCGCTGGAAGACGATCCAACTTCCAAGATGATCCAACGGTGGAAAGGTTGCCACCGCTGCACTCATGTGTGAGCGCAACGGTGAGGGGGCAATTGTTTCCCCCCAATAAGAGAGCAAGGCTCTGTTCAAAATTTGAACTGAAGCAGCGCCTCACGTGCAAAGCACGAGAGCGCCAGCGCCCAGAGTTAAAAACTCTGAGGCAGAGCCTCACGTGCAAAGCAAGAGAGCGCCGGTGCCAAGAGTTAAAAACTCTAAGGAAGCGCCTCACGTGCAAAGCACGAGAGCGCCAACGCCAGAACTAAAAGTTCTCCACCCTTGGATCAAAGATCCAACGAAGATGATAAATCATCAGAGCACAGAATTAAAATCTGATTAAGGAAATACTCCTTAAATCTTTCTAAACAAGAAAGATTGTGCTCTGTAGAACAAAGCACCGTTGGATCAAAGATCCAATGGTGATTAAAAATTATCAAGATACAGAATAAGTTCTGTATGGGAAAATATTTTCCCAATCTTGTTAAAAACAAGAAAGATGTCTTCTATAAAATAGAAGTTCTTAGATCAAAGATCCGACGGTGGATAAATTCCCCAAATCAATTAAGAAATCTCTCAATAAGAGATTTCCTTAAATGAATCAACAAATCAGCCTCCCCTATATAAAGGACCCAAGACTTCAAGTCTTGTACAGAGGAACCCCCCATAAACTTTAAGTTCAAAAAAAGAAGAGCAAGCGAAAAGAGCTTGAAGAGAGAAGAAAGAAGAAGAACTTTCTTCAAGATAAATAGAGATCATAGTATCTCATCTGCATACCCAAGGGTTTAACTCTTATAAAAGAACATAGTTCTTTCCCTGGATCTGAGATCCATGAGACAAGTCTCCCACAAATGAGAATTTAATTCTCGTAGGGATGAATTTGTTCTTGAGGATTGAAGATCCAGAGGAGAACAAAGAATTGACTCTTCAGAAAAATGCATAAAGAAGGAAGTAACGCCAAGCGCCCCACGTGCCCCTCACGTGGACGCTGCTAAAATTAAGAGTGCTCTGCACTCATTGGTTGGCGCCCAGCGCCAAGCACCCCACGTTCCCCTCACGTGGGCGCTGCTAAAATAAAGCACTCATTGGTTGGCGCCAAGCGCCCCACATGCCCCTCACGTGGACGCTGCTAAAATAAAGAGTGCTCTGCACTCATTGGTTGGCGTCCAGCGCCAAGCGCCCCACGTGCCCCTCACGTGGGCGCTGCTAAAATTAAGAGTGCTCTACACTCATTGGTTGGCGCCCATCGCCAAGCGCTCCACATGCTCCTCACGTGAACGCTGCTAAAATAAAGAGTGCTATGCACTCGTTGGTTGACGCCCAGCGCCAAGCGCCCTATGTGCCCCCCACGTGGGTGCTGTCTAATATAAAGCGCTCTGCCCATAGAGCTCAAGGCCACAAAGAGTGTTTAACACTCTATATAAAAAAAACAAAGAAATGGGGTAAGCGTCAGAGCCCATATCAATGCTTAGTATTATTGCACATAAAAAGGAACCGAGCCCAAATAAGTGTTCAACACTTTATTCAAAACTGAGTGGGTCGAGTCCAAGCTGACCAAAAGTCCCTAATTCAGATCAACCGAGCCTATGTGCTCACAAGTTTTTCTAAATTGGTCTTAGCCCCAAACCCAATTACAGATCTTCCAACCAAAATTGGTTCAAGGGTACATCTCTCCACACCTCTGATACATGCCGTTGTAATTCTTCAATGTTTTCAGAGAGGTGGAGGGTCCCAATAACCAATAACTCTTGGTGCACCATCAAACTGATGAGTCAAAATCCACGGACTATGATGTCCTTAAACCACGGACTATGATGTCCTTAAACTTATGGACCGCAACGTCCCTAAACTAAACCCTATGGACTATGATATCCTTAAACTTATGGACCGCAACATCCCTAAACTAAACTTTATGGACCATGATGTCCTTAAACCCAACAGACCGCAATGTCCCTAAACTAAACTCCATGGACTATGATGTCCTTAAACCCAAAACTCTATAAACTATGATGTCCGTAAACATGGACTAAGATGTTCTTAAACCCAATGGACCGTAATGTCCCTAAACTAAAACGATAGAACCCAAATGCTTTTTCGTTGGAATAAATGTGATCCAGAACCACCGTTAAGTAGATCTTAGTCCAATATCGGATTAATGTATCCTTAACAAGCATTTAAGTTGATCTTGATCTCAAACGAGGTTAATGATCCTTAAATCAAATCAAACCTAAATCTAAGAAAATACGGATTTGGACTAATCCCCGCCCTACGGGAGACAACACAAATTAGTTTCCGTATACAATCCACAGGCACCAAAAAATAAAATAAACACACACGACACGAAGTGAACATCTGGAGCAGGAGAAAGTGGTTATCACTACGCGGTAATGTAATTAACTGCAGGGGCTTGTGCCTGCAGGGAAGAGCGTCCCCACAATCAAAAAACCCTCCCAACGAGGGGGAATCTGACGAAGTCTGCTACAACGGTCTCATCTGTTTAAACCTTTGATACATGGTGCCATAAATTAACTTGGTATCTTCGGAGAGGTAGACAGATAAATACAAATAGTATCTGCCCCCAAATTCAGGCAAGACGTTTGTCTTCCCGGTTTTCGGTGGTAAACAGTAGGTTTTGTTTCTTTTCAAAGCTAGATCTTCGTTCGGGTTATCATCAGGTGAAGGTCAAGGAGTCCGATATTCCGAAGACAGCGTTTAGGACTCATTATGGTCATTATGAATATCTTGTAATGCCATTTGGAGTGACCAATGCGCCTGCCTCTGGCATCTTTATGAATCTAATGAACCAAGTTTTCCGAGAGTACTTAGATAGGTTTGTTGTTATATTCATCGACGACATCCTGGTGTATTCAAAGAATCGGAAAGAGCACGCCGAGCACTTACGGATTGTCCTGGAGACATTACGACAACATCAACTCTACACCAAATACATCAAGTGTGAGTTTTGGTTAGATCAAGTCGTATTTCTCGGACATATCGTTTCAGGCAAAAGAATCTTTGTACATCCAGCTGTTCCCCTCCGAAAGACGGCCGCACAAGACTGCTGAGGTCCTGGCGCTGAGGTTCGGGGCAGATGCTATTTGGTTTTATCCGTCTATCTCTCCGAAGATACCAAGTTGATTTATGGCACCTGACATCGGAGGTCTAGACGGATGCGGCCGATGTAGCAGACTTCGTCAGATTCCCCCTCAAGGTGAGGGGTTTTTGATTGTGGGGACGCTCTTCCCTGCAGGCGCAAGCCCCTGCAGTTAATTACGCTACCGCGTCGCGGTAACAACTTTCTCCTTCTCCAGAATTTCACTTCGTGTCGTGTGTGTTTGTTTTGTCTGTGATTGCCCGTGGATTGTATACGGAGACTGAGTGATGTCGTCACCCGTAGGACGTGGATTAATCCAAATCCGTATTTAGTTAGATTTGGGTTTGGTGTTTTTAGTTTAAGGATGCATTAGTCGCGTTGCGACTGAGATCGACTTAAACGTTCGTTAATGGTACGTTAGTCTTGTTTTAGACTAAGATCAACTCAACATAGTGATTGATTTAATTATCTGGCCGTCGGGACTCGTCACCTCTCTGACGTCGTTGAGGGATTACAACGACAGGCGTCAGAGGAGTTCAGAGGTGTACCCTTGAACCAAAATTGATTTGGGGTTTTATCTTTTATTGAATATCTAAGGACACATTAACCGTATTTGGGGTTAAGATCAACTTAGACGGGACCGTTTAGATCCAACAAAAGAGCATTTGGGCCCTATTGTGCCAGTTTAGGGACGTGGTGGTCCGTCGCCAGTTTTAGGGACGTGGTGGTCCAATATTAGTTTATGGACGTTTCGGTCCGTCGCCAGTTTAAAGACGTAGTGGTCCATGTTCCAGTTTAGGGACGTTTCAGTCCGACATTAGTTTAGGGACGTTTCGGTCCGACATTAGTTTAGGGACGTTTCGGTCCGACTTTAGTTTAGGGACGTTTCGGTCCAACATTAGTTTAGGGACGTTTCGGTCCAATATTAGATGAGTGGTCGTTGGGACCCGTCGCCTCTTTGACGTCGTTGAGAAATTACAACGACAGGTGTCAAAGGAGTTCGGAGATGTACCCTCGGACCGGTCGTGACTTGGTTTATGAGAGGCATTTAATTTAAGGACTTACAGCCAGGATTGGATTAAGTCCAATTTTTATTTTAGGCTCTGCCCGATTAAAAGAATCAACCTAAACAGGGCTCTGCCCCTTCATTATTTTGCAATCTGATTTGGGCCAGGCCCTTTTAAATAATGAGTTACAAAAACTCAGGAATTTTCTGAACAGGGCTTTGCCCTTTTATTTTCTGCAATTGGGCTAGGCCCTCTTAAGTAATGAGTTACAGAAACTCAGGAGTTTTCCAAACAGGGCTTTGCCCTTTTATTATTCTGCAATTGGGCCAGGCCCCTTTAAATAATGAGTTGCAGAAACTCAATAATTTTTTTTGAGTTGGGCCAGGCCCACTTGTGCAGAAATTCTTGATTTGAGAACAAAAAGTGCATAGCACTTTTGATCTAAATTTAGATCAAAGGAAAAACAAAATTCTTCTTGTTTTCCCTGATTTTACAGAACCAAGGGTTCATATCAAGTGCAAGGCACTATTTATTATTCTTTGATTTTTCAGAACCAGGGGTTCATATCAAGTGCAAGGCACTATTTATTTTTTATTATTCCCTTTTTAATCTTCTGTTCTTCAGAAATTTTACCTTCTTTTTTTGTTCTTGATTAATCTTCAAGAGCTCTCTTTTTTTTTTTAGAAGTTTATCCCTCTCTGGATGGTGATTGATGATGCCTTTTGAATGAGGCTTGGGGTCTTATTTATAGTGCCCACAAATTTGTTGGATTTGTTAACAAAATCTTCCCTGAATAATTTTGGGAATTTTCCCACCATTGGATCTTTGATCCAAGGGTTCCTGTTTTACAGGAGAACAAAAAAGATTTATCTAAATCTTCATTCAGTTGCTGCGCAACTCACCAGCGCGTGACACGTGTCACGCATCTGTGCGCTTGCGCAGTTGCGGTCGCGCAACTGCACAGACACGTGTCGCGCATCCGAGCGCTTGCGCAGTTGCGGTCGCGCAACTGCGCAGACACGTGTCGCGCATCCGAGCGCTTGCGCAGTTGCGATTGCGCAACTGCGCAGACACGTGTCACGCATCGGTGCGCTTGCGCAGTTGCGATTGCGCAACTGCGCAGACACGTGTCACGCATCTGTGCGCTTGCGCAGACACGTGTCGCGCATCCGTGCGCTTGCGCGGTTGCGATTGCGCAACTGCGCAGACACGTGTCACGCATCTGTGCGCTTGCGCAGACACGTGTCACGCATCCGTGCTCTTGCGCAGTTGCGATTGCGCAACTGCGCAGACACGTGTCACGCATCTGTGCGCTTGCGTAGACACGTGTCACGCATCTGTGCGCTTGCGCAGTTGCGATTGCGCAACTGCGCAGACACGTGTCACGCATCTGTGCGCTTGCGCAGACACGTGTCGCGCTGCCATGCATTTGCGCAGTTAAGTCTTAATTATGTTTTCTGAAGAGCCTTGCTCTGATGGGACGCACCGTCTCGGGCGTTACGCTGCCGAATTGGCTTCTGCCTTGTGGCGAATTGCGCACTGCGCACGGAAACCGAAGCGTTGCTTCAAATTTTGAATTTTCAAAATTCAGTAGAGCCTTGCTCTGATTGGGGGAAACAGATGCCCCCCCACCGTTGCGCTCACGTGGCGCGCGCGTGAGTGCAGCGGTGGCAAGATCCTGACCGTCGGATCTAGGGGTCATCTGAACAGGCGCAGGCGCCTATAAATAGGACCCTTGGTCCTTGGTAATTTTTTACCATTCTCAAGAAATTGAATTTCAGAGCCTTGCTCTTACTTGAGAACTTCCAGAGCCTTGCTCTTGTGATCTCCTTAAGAACTTTCAAGTTCTAACTTCAGAACCATTATAGATAAAATTAAATTAATTTAATTTAAATTAAACTTAATTAACAGAGCCTTGCTCTTATAGATCTTTGATCTAAGGGAAACCCCTTTGGGGTTTCTTCAACAGAGCCTTGCTCTTATAGATCTTTGATCTAAAGGAAACCCCTTTGGGGTTTTTTATTCACAGAGCCTTGCTCTCAAAATCTGCAGAGACCCTGTTCTTAGGTTTTAACCCATGAACAGAGCCCTGCTCACAGATCAATTAGAAAACTTTTTAAAGGTTTCCATGGATCTTTAAGGTCCCAAAATTTTAATTCTTAGGAGTTATAAATTTTTATTACTGCTACAGAGCTAGGCTCTCTTTTTTTTTTTAGAAGTTTTATTCTTTTGAAACAGGAGTTTGACAAATGTCACTCTGTGACAGAGCTTTGCTCTGAAAAGAGGAGATCTTCTCCTTGTCTCTAAGGGTCCCCCCCCCTCAATGAGGATATTCTCTTGGGGGTCTTTTTTTATTGACTGATAGTCCCATTCAATGGTGGGATTGTCTCATCAAATGATGCGCCGTCATCTTGATTTTGTGGGTCCCCCTTTGGTCCCCTACCCACTGCATCACAGTGTGGAGCCAGCTTTTTATTTATTATTATTATTATTTTTTTTTATATATATTATTTTTATTAAATGTTAAGTGTCAGGCCACTAATGATATATATATATTTTATGCAGGAAATATGTCTGACGACTTGTCTTTTCCCTTCGTTCGCTCGGAAGGAGGGTTCCCACACGCACCAGTGGACCGGGTAGTGTTCGCTTTGATTAAAGATCAAGATCCTGAATGCAAGAGACTTCATCTATGGGGAAGGTGGTACAGCCAGATTATCCAAGGCCGCCATAGTTTTAGTTCCGCCTCGCCTTCTGAACCCATAGTTACGATCCCCTATGCGGATAAACCCCCAGTGGAGTATGCCGTGGAGATTAAAAATTGGAATTCGGACGACCTTCTCCAGCCTGCAATCGGCGCTATTCCGGTACAGCCGCCGCCGGCCATAGATATCTTAGGAAGGCGAATCTGTCAGGGTGAAGCACGCCCTTGGGGACGGGCTTACAATATTGGATTGAATCCGCGACCGCTTGCTGGATACCTGCCATGGGCCCGGTACATTTTAGTGGCGAAAAGAGCTCATCTGACGAAGATCGGTTTGTACTCCGCCGTCTACGTCTCGCTTTTCGAATATCCTACTCCTCCAACGTGGTGGACAAAGGCTTTCATCGAACAATGGAATATCCCCACGCATACTTTCCTGACAGCGGATAGGGAAGTTTCCATTTCTCTAGAGGAATTCATTGAGCTTTCGGGTTTACCGGCGAAGGGGGAGCATTACGAGGAGCTGCTTCCTCCTGACGAGTATGTCTTTGCCACCAAGCAGGTGGTACTCGACTTAACTCCGGAAAATGCCATCCAGCATCAGCATCCGGGCCTGGTGAGGGTGTTGGAGATTTACGGGGAGCTTCATTTGGAATTGGGCGACCGAGGCGTTAGTTTCGCGGACTTCATTGCTCGTTTTATCCGCCCGGAATTTTTATCAGAGCAAGGTGATAAGTTCGCCCAACCTGCTGACCCTTTTGGTTTCGGCCTGGACTGCCGACCTTCATCAGAAATTGATCAGCGAAGTTTTTACCTTCCCGGCACTGCCAGCGTCCCCTTCTCAGAGATCGCCGTTCCTGGCATGGATGAGGAGACCTTCTTCATCGGGTTCTTAGGTATGTGGCTGTGCAGCTTCGCGCTTCCCATGCACCCACGCCTTATGCGGTCTTCTGTCTTTTACCCGGCGCATCGAATGGTGGCCGGTCTGCAGTTATCAGTGGGGATCGCCGGGTTGGCTTACCTCTACAATGGACTTAGCGTAGCGGCGGACGCTAATGAACCTGGGGTACAGCCTGCTAACTTCCCGATGCACTACTTCACTTCTTGGATGGAGCTGCATGTTCGAGGAGTGTTCGGTGCCCATAAAACTCCTCCGTTCTTTGAGAGATTCAAACTTCCAAGAATCATGCGATTGGTCGGGGCTTCCATCGTGTTTGCACCTCCGCGGGAGTCCAGGGGATTGCTTCTGCGTTCGCATTTAGTCGGGGCGAAGACCTCTTTTGTGGATAAGGTCATCACCATGGGTTCCGAGACCACTAAGTCAGTGGTGCCGCTGCGTGATGACTTTAAAGGCGGTGTTTCCGTGTTGAAAGCTCGGGAAATTCTTCACCTTTATTCCATTCGGCCGGGCTACTGGGTATTTAGGCAGAATGAAACGGCCCTCTTCATGAGGTATAACCCGCATCGATTTGCCCGGCAATCGAGTTATAACCAAGGGGTCCCGTTGGAAGCCTTCTTGGGAACACCTGCAGTCGGTCCAGAGGGGGTACGGAATGCAATGCATCACTTCATCCGGCTCAATACAGGCTCCTACTTTTTTATCAGTGAGCCCAACTGTACCCCTAAGATACTCAATTCGTATGTGGCCTGGTACGCGCACGCGATGGGCCCGATCATCTTGATGGAGAAACGCCTACTGGTTGATCGTAGGGCTGCACCTCCCGGCGGCGATCGCAAGGCTCCGTTGTAGCCCAGGGTTCAAGTTATCCCTCCGACGAAAGAGGCCGGAGCTGATCGACCACGCATGTTGGCCCCTCCGCGTGGACTGCCACTGCCTACCACGGTGGATGCCCCAACGGCACCCCGTGCTCCGACAAAGACGGTTAAAGCGGCATCGCCGGAGTCAGGTGCAGGAGCGGACATCGGGACTCGCCGCCCGAAAGTGACTGCCAAAACTGGCAAGCGCAAAGCTGCTCCGAGTGGATCCAAGACTGGTGAACAGAAGAAGAAGAAGTCCACCTTATCCCTCGACGCGATTCTTAACTTGGAGCCCGCGGCTCATCCTGCCAAGACTATATGTGAGTATGGCAGCAATGAGGGTTTCGTGGTGGACCCCGAGGACACCAACCTAGCCGCCGCCATTGCAGCTTCGGAGCGATCGGCGAGGCTCGAAGCAATGTTAAGCAGACTCGCTGAGTCGGGTAATCCTCAGCCTCCTTATTTGTCATTTTATCCCACTTTTTATTATTATCTTTAGCTAATATTTGCCTCATTTTCAGCAGGTGGATCTACTGAAGAGGCCATTGATGCCTCTCTGAAGACCTTCCAGGCGGAGGAGAAGAAGCGTGCCCTAGAAAGCGTCGGTATGTTTTACCCCGTTCTCTTTTATAAGGAAAGTTTGTTGTCTTTTTATGATAGTCGACCTGACCTTCTTTTGTTTCTTTGCAGGGGTTGTATTAATCGACGCAAGGACCCTTCCCAAGCCCGCCATCGAAGTCCCAGCTCCGTCAAAGCTGCCGCAAGAGCCTCGGCTCGACGCAACAACAAGGGATGCTCTGAAAAATCTGGAGGCATCCCTCTACACGGATGAGGAGGCTTCGCTCAAGGAAGCTCTGATGGGATCTGTCTCATCAGCTCGAGAGGAGCGGAAGCGGTCAAGACGCGAAGCTAAGGCGCGCAGAGCTGCTCTGGCCACAGGAGCGGGCCCTAGCACCGTTCCTCATGCTAGTACTCCTTCTGAAGAGCCCCCTGTGGCCCTGTCTACTGCTCGTCGGCAAGTGGCGCGCGCGGTTCGGAGCGCCAATGATAAATCTGCTTCAGGTAGTACTTCTTTCAGAGCCTTGTTGTATGACTTGTAAGACTATTGGCTTATACATATCTCATCTCGTAGGGTCAAGTCCGACTGAGGGGGAGGGGGAAACGACCGTCGAACCCAAGGGAGCGGAGGACGCGGTACTCGCCGAACCCGAACCAACAGTGGACAACTTTGTCGAGGTCATGGGGCCTGGAGCCGAGATTGAGGAACCTACCGCGGAGCAGGTCATTGATGTCGTACCCGAAGTGGCGGCAGATGAGATGATTGTCTCAACCGAGCCGAAGGCGGTAGAGGGCGAGGTACTTGAGGCTGGGGACCTCGTGGTGCCGATGGACGGGACAGCTGTAATCGCTGATCCTGAGGGAACAGCAGGTGAGGCGACCATGATTCCTGAAGACGAGCTAGGCGCTCCTTCTCAGGAATCGGGCAATGTTCCTATCTTGGCCCTCCCTGCCTATGGTTCCCCGCCGCCTGCAGAGCTTGAGAGCGTAACAACGGTTCCCCTTGAGTCGGGTGACGAAGCTACAGGCGGTGGTCTTCCGTCAGTGGAGGAAGGGACTACCTCAGTTTCTGCTGGCAGCTCGTCAGGTAAATTTTCGAGTCACCAGCGTTTCCATTTTTTTTGTATATATCTTGTGATCTCTTCTAACAAGCTTGTTCTTGCAGGTGTGGCCAGTACCGATGCTCCATTGCTCGAGGGGGCACCATCAACTACTGCTTTGGCAGTAGTTACCTCCCCGTCTTCCCTTGTACCGTCATGGATGTTGGAAGGTATGGATTCACGACTCGTGCATTAATCTTTCAAAATTGCGGCTTTTGTACTAACGTTACACTATTGTGCCTTTGTAGGAGTGCTTTTTGCTCACTTATATCAAGTGTTGCTCCCGCACTTCTCTTTCCCATCCGACCTCACTTCTCCCTCCAGTGGCGCCGGTGAGTATACTTTCACCATAATGTCTTTATTTACCCCCTCATTTTTTTAGCAGTGGGATAATTTCTGATCTTTCCTTTTCTTTATTGCAGTGCCACAAATCGAAGGAGGGGATGCAAGACCTGCCGCGCTACCGGCCCTTCCGGCTCCGCCGTCCGTTGCTGCTGGTATAGTAGATTTCCTTTTTGGTAACCCTTTAACATCTTTTGAACCATCGTTTAACCCTGTTTTGTTTCGCAGCTATTGTTCCGGCTCCAGTTCCCTTCGAGGCTCGCGTCTCTTCACCGGCAGGCCCCTTTTTGAGACGTCCGTCTTCAAAGGGTGCCGTGATGAGTCTAGGCATGCTGAGCGGGTACATCGAAGAACTCAGCATGGACGCTCTCCCTTCCGCTGCAGATTTCGCTGTGGATGTTAACCCCATGTTAGCGGCGCTCGTAACTTTTCACAGCGAAGGCGTCGTTGAATCTTGGGTTAATCACTGCAGGGAGATCGAGGCCTGCTTGTACCGGCTGGAGTTGACGCGCCCTGCTCCCGAAGTTTTAGCTCTGAGCGCCCAACGCACAACTTGGCTCGAGCAAAGCACTTCGCACTCCCACCACTTGGAGCAAGAAGCAGCTCAAAGATTAAGGGAATGCCAAAAGACCTCAAACGAAACGGCCCATCTGCGCGCTGAGGTTGAGGCAAATGCTGCCCAAGTGAAGATTATCTTTGAGGGTCTTTTGGAGCGCATTTCTCACGGCCTAGACTTAAAGAGGAAGCTTGACGTGGCTGAGCGCCATATCCCAAGTCGGGAGGCCGCTTATCAAGGCGTGAGGGAGCAGCTTGCCTTGGTCTTGCGGCAACGAGCCCAAGTGGGGTCAGAGCTGACGGCGGTAGTCGAGCAGGAGAAGGCGTGGAAGGAGATATGCGAGCGGTTGCTACATCTGTGCAAGACGCTTCCTTCTCAATAATTCTCCTTGTATCATTTGTTTTTTGTAAAGTATATGTATACGTTTTTTTTTCTTTTAGCACAATGTATCCTGTACTCAATCAATATTTATGAATAAAAGATACACATTTTGTAATGTCTTGTGTCATTTCTCCGTCCTTCCTTTCTTTTATTATCAGTACGCCACCTTTATAACTATAATTTACGGACGATTGGGACGAGCATCCCGACCTTCTTAAGAAATAACGATGGCTTAGGCCGCAGGTTCAGATCTGCTGCCTAAGACTTTTCAACCCTATAAGCCGTGAGGGTCTCATAGAGACTTTTCTCCCTGCGGATCGAGAGGATCTCGTAAGTGGATTTTCTCCTTAGGAGTCGTGAGGATTTCCAAGTGTGGTTTTCTCTCATAAGTCGAAAGGATCCTATAAGAGAATTTCTCCCTCTTACGAGTCGAGAGGGCCCGTAAGCGGTTGTTTCCCTCTTTGTCGAGAAACGACTTCAGAGAGTGAGATCCGTGAATAGTATGCAAGAGACCATTTAGGATTGACTTGCAGGGTCCCATTGCCCTCTTACGAGTCGATAGGGCTCGCAAGCGGTTGTTTCCCTCTTTATCGAGAATCAACTTTAGAGAGTGAGACCCATGAATAGTATGCAAGAGACCATTTAGGATTGACTTGCAGGGTCCCATTTGTTCAGGAAGCAAGTTTTTGAATCCTTACTGCCCAAGATGTGAGTCAAAGAAGCTCTCGTCACGGAGTGTTTGTATCCGTGAGTTGAGAAGTTTTGCGAGGGATTATTTGTTTCCCAAGCGCCAAGGATTATTTGTGTCCTTGGGGTTTGAAACGAGTCGATGGTTCCCACGGAGGCGCTGGTGGCTCTGCGAGTCGACGCGGATCAGAAGGCTCTCGTCAAGGAGTGTTTGTATCCGTGAGTTGAGAAGTTTGCCGGGATTATTTGTTTCCCGAGCGCCAAGGATTATTTGTGTCCTTGGGGTTTGAAACGAGTCGAGGGTTCCTACGGAGGCACTGGTGGCTCTGCGGGTCGACGCGGATCAGAAGGCTCTCGTCAAGGAGTGTTTGTATCCGTGAGTTGAGAAGTCTTGCGAGGGATTATTTGTTTCCCAAGCGCCAAGGATTATTTGTGTCCTTGGGGTTTGAAACGAGTCGAGGGTTCCTACGGAGGCACTGGTGGCTCTGCGGGTCGACGCGGATCAGAAGGCCAAGGAGTGTTTGTATCCGTGAGTTGAGAAGTTTTCGTTGAAGTCACTGGCTTCTTCGGTTGAAATGAACCGTTGAGGCTTGGTTTCGTCGTTTGACGGAATCCGCTGGGGAGGTATGGTTTCTTCTTTGTTTACGCCCTTGGATTGTATACAGGGATCGATGTGATCTTAACTGTAGGGCCGAAGTTTTATCATTTCTTATTTTTTTTTGTTTTATTTTATTTCCGCGATGCTCTATCATTTCAGCTTTTATATCGCGAAGGTCGCGATTGTCCAAACATTTCGGCTATTTTTCGCGGTGCCCAATCATTTCGGCTTTTCATTATTTTGTTTTTTACTCGTTGCTCTTTATTACGAGTTGCCCGATCATTTCGGCTATTTTGCATGCATACATTTTACTTGCTGCTTTTTATTGCAAGTTGCCCTATCATTTCGGCTATTTCGTACGCATGAGCGGTCTACCGGCTTTCGCCGTCAACCTGAAATTGGACACCGATTTCGGCATCAGCACCGCTACGACTGGGATATTACCAGGAGCGAATCATCATTTGCCTCTATCGTTGTTGAACAAAGGAGGCTTAGCGACCAGGGTTAGGATCCCGTCGGCTAAGGCTTTTGACTTCATGAGCCGTAAGGGTCTCGTGAAGGTATTTCTCCCTACAAGTCGTGGGGATCTTGTAGGTGTATTTTCTCCTTAGGAACCGTGAGGGTTCCTAAGTGTTTTGTTCTTCTGTAAGTCGTAAGGATCCTACAGGAAGGTTTTCTCCTCATAAATCGAGGGGATTTATAAGGGTTGTTTACCATACGAACGTATTCCCAGTCATGGATGGACCTTGGTTAGGGAAACGTTTATTCGCGCCCGTGGATTGTATACAAGGGTCAGTATTGAGCCACTTGTAGGGCAATATTGGAAGTTTGTAGGGGTTTGCTTAAGCACAGGTTTAGGTCTCTGTGACTTAAGACTTTCAAATCCTATGAGCCGTGAGGGTCCCATAAGAGAGTTCTCCTTACAAGTCGTGAGGATCTCGCAAGCGTATTTTCTCCTTAGGAATCGTGGGGATTCCTAAGTGTGTTGTTCCCTTGTAAGTCGTAAGGATCTCACGCGGGTGGTTTCTCCTTACAGGGTCGAGAGGACTCCATAAGGGTTCTTTAACGAAGTTGCGCCCTTTCGGGTTTTCACAACATTCGCCGGTAGTCCTGCTGTTTTTACTCACGGAGCCCTTTCGGGTTTTCATCCGTGCCCATTTTGCTTATGGACTTACCGCTTTTTTTTTTTTATCTCGTCAGCCCAAGGATGCCGCAGTATTAGTTTAAAGACGTTTCGGTCTGCTATTAGTTTAAGGACATTTCGGTCCACCGTTGAGAGGGCTGGCTACTACTTATAAAGCTTGAGCTTAGGAAGATAGCGAGCGGACATAGTCGTCGTCATCTATCATTGACCTAAGCCGTGGCTCATTAAGCATAATATTTCTTTAGGAAGCGGCCGTTTATTGGCCTGAAAGGCCTTTCACCGTGCATATCCATGAGTAGATAGGCCCCACCTTGGTAGACCTTATCAACGATGTATGGTCCTTCATAGTTTGGCTCAAACTTTCCCCATTTGGCGCGATTGGGGATCATGGGCCTTTTGACCAGTAGCACGAGTTCGCCTTGGTGGAATGTTCTCGGGCGGCTCAATCTTTCATATGAACGCGTCATCTTTGCTTTATAAGCCTCCAGATTTTGTTGTGCTAGAAGCCGGATTTCATCAAGGGCGTCAAGCTCCTCAAACCGAAGGTGAGTATTTTCTTCGTCTGTCAGCTCGTAGTGGACTGCCACTCGTAGAGAGGGTAATTCTATCTCGAGAGGGAGTACTGCTTCCGTCCCAAATACCAACGCGTATGGCGTTGTGTTTGTGGCCGTTTTAAACGTAGTCCGATACGCCCAAAGAGCTTCTTGCAATCTTTCGTGCCAATCTCTCTTATTTCGTGTCACTGTTTTCTTTATGATCTTCGTCAAGGTCTTGTTGAAGGCTTCAGCTAGACCGTTAGCTCGCGGGTTATAAACTGAGGAATATCTCCAGTCTATATTGTGCTGCTGTGCGAAACGGCTAATTTTATGACTTCGATAGGCTGGCCCATTATCAGAGATGATTCTTCTCGGGGTTCCAAACCGGTAGATGACATGCGTTTTGAAGAAATGGAGGATGTTCTCCGTCTTCACTTCCCTCAATGGTACTGCCTCTGCCCATTTGGAGAAGTAATCAGTCGTCGCCAAGATGAAACGATGTCCCTTTGACGATGCTGGTTCGATGGGACCGACTATGTCAGTTCCCCACATTTCGAATGGCCAACTAGCCATTGTTGGATGCAGTGGATTGGGATGCTGATGGATGAAGTCCCCATGAATTTGGCATGGATGACATTGCCTCGCGTATTCTAGGCAATCCTGCATCATCGTGGGCCAGTAGTAGCCCATCCGTTTTATCTTCAACTTCATCTTAGGGCCTGCTTGGTGGGAACCGCAGAGTCCGTCGTGAACTTCTTGGACGACCCTTCTCGCTTCGTCAGGTCCTAAGCATCTCAACCACAGAGAGTCGAATGACCTCTTGTATAGAGTATCATTGACGAAGGCGAAAGACAGAGCTCGTTTCGTGAGTTGATGTCTTGTGGACGCCTCTTCAGGTATTCGGTGGAACTTGAAGTAATCTATGAAGACTTCTCTCCAGTCCTCGGTATTTTCCCTGTCTTTTATTTGCAGGGTTGTCTCCTCTTTCGCTCCTTTTTCTTCAGACGATTTCGGAGATATTTCTGTTGGGGCGAGCACTCGACGGCTTTGTATCACGATTCTAACGTCATCGAGGTTCTCGTCAGCCAATTCTTTAGCAAGTTTGGCCAGTGCGTCCGCTTTGCTGTTCTCCGCGCGCGGTATACTTTCCAAAGTGTAAGAAGGAATTTGGGTTAGCAGTTGCTGCACTTTTTCACCGTATTTTACCAATTCCGGTTTGCACATTTGGTAGTCGCCGTTTACTTGACTAACGACCAGTTGGGAATCGCCGTATATGAGGAGATCTTCAATTCCCATGTCAATGGCGATCTCGAGGCCTGCTATCAGAGCTTCGTATTTGGCTTCATTGTTTGTTCTTGGCTCCGTTAGGGAGAAGGCGTAGCGCATTATCCCTCCTTGTGGAGTTACAAAGATGAGTCCTACCCCTGATTTAATTATAGGGGTACTTTGTTTACGTTTCTTCATGGAAGATGCTCCATCGAAATAAAGCTCCCATCGGATATTATCACCGTCGATCGCATCGAACGCATGTTCGTCTGGAAGATCGCAATTCAGAGGAGAATCGGCGGGTATCAGATGCTCAGCGAGGAAGTCGGCGATGGCCTGGCCTTTCACTGCCTTGAGAGGTTGATACGTTATCGAGAATTCCATCAAGAGCAGGGCCCATTTAGCGAGTCGTCCTGTCAATATGGCTTTTGACATTAAATATTTAAGAGGGTCCACTTTTGAAATCAAACGGACCTCGTGCGCCAACGCGTAGTGCCTAAGCTTTGTTATTGCGAAGATCAACGCCAGGCAGTGTTTTTCAATGGAAGAGTAATTGCTTTCTGCCCCCAGCAGAACTCGACTTAAGTAGTAGAGCGCTCTTTCTTTCCCTTGATCGTTTTCTTGTGCCCATAATGCGCCTAAGGAACCTTCGAGGGCGGTTGTATAAAGGATAAGAGGCTTTCCCTTAACCGGAGCAGCCAACACCGGCGGGTTCTGCAGGTATTGCTTGATCTCATCCAGTGCGCCTTGGCATTTTTGGTCCCAAACGAATGGGGTTCCCTTCTTCATCAGGTGGCTGTAAGGATGGCACTTTCCTGAAAGGTTGGCTATAAATCACCGTATATACGCGAGTTTCCCTTGGAGAGACCGCAGCTGTTTGAGAGTCCTCGGCGGAGGCATTTCCATGATCGCTTTGATCTTTGACGGATCTATTTCAATACCTCGGTGTCGAACGACGAATCCCAGGAATTTGCCTGAGGAAACCCCGAACTCACATTTAAGAGGATTCATCTTCAGGTTGTATTGCCAAAGGCGTTGAAATACAGTCTTCAGATGCTCGAGATGTTCCTCGTATGATTTGCTTTTGACCACGAGATCGTCGATATAGCATTCGACGATTTCGTGTATAAGGTCGTCGAAGATCTTCGTCATGGCCCTCTGATAAGTAGCGCCGGCGTTCTTCAAACCGAAGGGCATCACTTTATAACAAAATATACCAAGCGGAGTCCTGAAGGTCGTGTGCTTCTGATCTTCAGGGTGCATTTTTATTTGATTATATCCCGATGAGCCGTCCATGAAGGAGAAAACCTCATGAGTGGATGTGTTGTCTATCATCAGTTCGGTGACTGGCACTGGGAAATCATCTTTTGGGCAGGCTTTATTGAGATCCCGGAAGTCTACGCATATGCGCACTGTCCCATTTTTCTTCATCACTGGGACGATGTTGGCGATCCATTCAGGGTATTGGACTTCTTGGATGAAGCCTGAATCTATCAGCTTTTTGACTTCGGCGTTGATACTCATCTCAAGCTCGAGTCGCATTCTTCTCGGCGCTTGTTTGACTGGCTTGACGTCCGGGGATATCGCCAATTTGTGCACAGCGATTTCTGGATCTAGTCCCGGCATTTCGGAATAGTTCCACGCGAAGCAATCTTTGTGCTGTAGAAGCACATCCTTTAACGCAGCCACCCTTTCTCCAGATAGCAGTTCGCTGATGAATGTCGGTCGCGGGTCATTTTCCGTTCCCAACTCAATTTTCTTGAGATTATCTGCAGTGGTATGGATTCCATCTTCCAGTTCTTTCGGAGCTGGGGGAAATTCTGAGATTACCTCATCGCTGCCGCTTTCAAAACACCAAGGGAGGTTGTTCATGTCCTCGGACCCTTCTTTTAATATTGTTATCACATGGCAGGTGCAAATTTTCTGCCAATCCCAATGCGGAGTTGGTTTTATTCTTGTGTTTTCGGGTTCGTGCTTTTGCGGCGGCGCTACCCTCCAACTGTCAGACAACGCGAATTTGCCAAGCTGATATTGGTCCTCAACCCAATTCTTAAAGGTGAAGCAATCTTCAAGCGGATGCCCTACTACTCGATGGTAAAAGCAATACTTTGGGTTGGAGACTTCGCCTGCTTGTTCAGGGTGTTTAGACTCTGGCAACGTAAGCATTTGATGTTTTAGAGCGAGATCAAATATTTTCCTTGTTTTGTTCCGAGGAAAAGAGTATGCTCGACCCATTTTCTTCCCGAGGGCTAAGTCAATAACGCTCGATTCTCGGATGCGCGGCTTCTTAGCTCTGCTTTGTAGTTGTCGAGCGCCTCTCTTGCCTTTCGACTTGTTTTTGTTCTCGCGTCAAACCTTTTTTGTAGCAGGTTGACAAGGAGCGGCATCTTCGTTCTTTACTGCCTGTTGGAGGAGGCGCTGTGTCTTAGCTTTCTCATAGATTGCCATTTCACGATCGTGATCATCTCGGGCTTTTTGACTCGCATCCCTTATAAGTTTGCTCATCTGGTCTTCGGACGATGGACTGGGCGGTTTTGTATCAGGAACTTTTGCTGGTTCAGGATTAGCGTCCTCCCATTGAGCGTCCGCCTCTTCATCGAAGTCATACATGGCATAACAGCTGTTTACTAGCTCCCGCTTCTTTGGCCGGATGTACCCAAGCCCTTTGGTTTCTACTTTCCCGTTAGGCAGTTTGCATTGGGTCCCGGGAATGTTCCAGACCTTGTCATAGAATTTGGCTCTTCTAACGGTCTGTGTGAAGGACATCCCCTGGCATTTTAGCAGTTTCTTCAAACCTTCGGTATAATACCGGGGAAGACGGATAGGCTGAAGCCTGTCGAGCGTGGGATCCGCGCCATGCCAAACTTCTTTTTCTACTTTGTTCTCTTCAGAACGGTAGAATAAGATTGCCTTCTCGCCTCTTCGTCCGGGAGGGATATAGAATGTCTGCAATTCTTCTATGCTGTTGGTGTCGAGTACATCCAGTTCTTTGTAATGTTCAAGTGGCACCATGGTTATCTGCAGACTTCGCTCTTCATCAGCGGAAATCCGTATCGAAGGCCGAGCAGGGAATATAGCATGAACTTCATCCTCTGAATCACTACCGAAGATCAACGAAGGAACGGATGGTCCTGGCCTGGTAGATTGGGATGGACCTGAATAAATTATATCCTCCTCCTCGGTGTCACTGCCGAAGACAGGGATGGTGGCATTAGTTTTGTTCTCCGGTTTGTGACACCTTTCCGTGTCTTCGAAGCTCGGCAAGAAGTATTTGGCATCTTCATACTTGCGAACTTCGTTCACGGAAAATGGATTCAACTCTCCGGCCACAGTGTATTCGAGGCCATCCCTGGAATACTTCATGCACTGATGCTGTGTAGAAGGGATGATATTGTACTCGTGTAGCCATGGTCGGCCGAGCAGAGCATTGTAGCACGTCTTGGCATCTATAACATGGAATTTGATGTCTGTGATGAGCAACCCGAAGCGTAACGTCAATATCACAGATCCGAGAGTCTTTGAGGATTGAGAGTCGAAGCCGGAGATAGTGATCTTGTCTCGGGCGAGGTGTTGGACACTCATGCAAATCTCCTTTAACACTCGTACATTGAGTAAATTGACGGACGATCCGTTATCGACCAAGATTTTACCTATCTTTATGTCATGGCAGTATCCTGAGACATAAAGAGGGCGATTGTGTTCACACGTCCCGAGAAGAAGGTCCTCATCACCAAAAGCAACGTCGGCTGTGTGCACTTCTTCCAATTCGTCTTTCATCTTTTCTTCGGCCAAGAAGGCTTGGAACTGGTCCGGATCTTGTAGCGCCTTAATCAAAGAGTCTCTCGCCTCCTTTGATAGTAACAAGGCATCGAGGATGCTGAGTTGTGAGGGTAGCTTCCTCAGATGCGCTAAGACATTGTAATCCACCTTACTCCTCTTTGGCGGATTTTTGGCGGTTAACTCTTCCGCGACTTGGTCATCCAAAGTGATGTCTTCAGAGACCTTCTCTTTCCCTTTATCTTTTCTATTCGAGGGTCCGAGGTTCTTTTCAGGCAGTGTCCGATTCCGCAGCTGTATATTTTCGCAAGACTTCGGTTCTTCTTCTTTTCCCGAAGTTGACTCTTTAAAGAGGGGGGCAATCTCTAGTTCCTCATCAGAGTCGCTCCCAAATGTGGGCACTTGTGACCTGGTAGTGTTAACCATGTGACAGTTGCCGGCAGTTCTTTCAAGCACTTTGGTCGTGTTTCTTTGCTCCCGACGAACCTTACGCTTTTCCCGTTTAAAGCGTTGTTGATTAGCGACGTATCCTTGCCACCATTTATCGAACGCTTTGCATTCTTGGGTAGAATGTGAGACCTTCTGATGATATAAGCAATAAGAGGGGTGCATTTCTACCACGCTAGTAACTTTTTCTTCTGAGGGTGGTAGCTCCATGCCCATCGATATGGCCTTAACGAACTTCTTTTTTATCTTGAATTGGCTTTTGTCAGCGGTGGAGGCATTTTGCTCCAGTGGGATCACCTCAGCTCCTTCCTCAAGTCGCTGGCGCTTGGCCGTTTCGAATATCGTCGTCTCGCGTTCTTGATCAGCTTTACTTTTCAATCGAGCTTCACTAAGAAACGCGTCAATCATTTCTATTGATAATTCCGGAACCCTTGACTCCGCATTTGCCCCCGGCGTTTTGGTGCCAGAAGTCCCTTCATCGTTCGAGGTCGAGTGAGAGATCATATGACAGCTTGCCACATATCCGTCGGATTCATCCGATGAAGCTTCTTCCTCATCTTCTTTTTGAAAGACGTGATCAAGGAAATCTTGGAGCGTAATGGGAGTCCGCGCCTTTTGGTTGTACTCATCCAGTGCGTCGATCTGCTTCTGTAAGTCCGTGCGCTTGTCGCCAGGCCTCACGGGCTTCTTAGATTTCTTCTTCTTCTTTTTCGAAGATTTTGACGGTTGGTTATGAACGCTTGAACTACCACCATCGGCCCTCGGAGTCGGACGTGGTTTCAACATCCTCTCAATGACCTGCGGCTCCAAGGGGTTCTTCCACTTGACCGCTGGACAGGTCTGAAGATCATTTAGCATTCTTCTCGTTTTGGCTGATAATACAACCTCCCAGGGAGCTTCTTCAATGACGGAGCATGTTTCCCCCGGCGTATTCGTTCCCTTATAGGTGTGGGGCTAAGGAGGATTCACCTTCCACTTGTCAGATAGCGCAAACTTGCCCTGACGATACTGGTTTTCAAGCCAATTTTTGAATACGTAACAGTCTTCGATTGGATGTCCTAGCACTCGATGGTAAGGGCAATAATTAGGCTCGTTAACGTCACTTGGTTGTGACGGACGTTTTGGATCTGGCAGATTTATGAGCCTATTGTGCAATGCCAGCTCAAATAACCTCCTCGTTTTATCACGGGGGAAGGAGTAAGCACGTCCCATCCTGTCCTCAAGGGGTACGTATGGGCGCGTGTTATTTGGACGAGCAACCGGCTTCGAGTCGTTCGGTTGTTGTTGGGCATTAGCGACGATAATCTCTTTTCCCTTTCCTTTATCGTTTCGAGAGTCCGGCTTCGGGAGAGGGGGTTTATGGCCCATCTGGTCCATCTGCGCCAATTTGTCGATCAAAGCCTGGAAAGAAGTCGGCTTGAAGAACATCATAAACTGCGAAATGGTTGCTTGTGGATCAAGGGTTCCAACAAACATTCCCGCCGCAGGGGCTTCTTCTATACGCTGTTCACATTTAGACCATAAATTACGCCACCGTATAGCGTACTGGACCCACGTCTCGCCGGGCTTTACCCTGGCGTTAATCAGCGCCGTCATCGGAGTACGCTCACTGGCACTTGCGAAGCGTTGGGTGAAGAGCAGCTCCATCTCTGCGAAGGTTTTAATGGAGTCATTGGGGAGCTCGGAATACCACTCGAAAGCCGTATCTGATAAGCTTCCAACAAACTGGCGCAGCAAGAGCTTGTCGTCGCCTCCAGTGTTACCACAAAGCGCCCTGAATTGGGCAACATGTTGATGGGGATTGCCGGTCCCCTTATAGACATGAAACTTAGGAATTGTGTAACCTGGCGGGTACTTGATTTGGTCATACCAGCCCGGATATGGCCGCCCCGTTTTTACAACGTGGCCGGCTGCTTCGGCCGCGTGATGAACTTTTATCTGCTGGGCTATATATTCGTCCAGATCTGTTTTAGAGATTGTGTCTTCTTTAGCCGTCGATAGAACGGGCTGAGGGTTTGATGTTTCTCCCCTATCATCCCCAAGGACGATCGGGGGTTCTTCAGTCGGGGATTCTGGTTGTATCATCATCCCTATCATATCCTGGAAGAGAAGGCCCATGCGTTGTATATTGGCTGCTTGTTCAGCAGCCTCTTTGTCTCTCTTTTCGAGCACTCGGCGAAGGAACTCGGCGTCAGTCTCCTCCTCTTGACGTTCATCTAAGGATGTCTCAGGATTCTCTTTTGGCCCCGTGAGTGCAGCCATTGTAGTCATCATCTCCTGGAGCTTTTGTTGCTGCTCCTGAGACTTGGTCACTGACCGGGTAAGCGGTCGGTGACCCGTAGAAGTACGACTTTCTTCTTTCCCCGAAGCCATATAGACCGTATGAACTGTGATGCCCCCTGACTTGGGGCGTTTAGGTTCACCGCTCTTAGACTTTGTCAGTGTCATGGGAGCTTTTTCTGGCCTCTTCCTTTTATAGACCTTTGAGGTTGAAGGAGCCGTTGAAGCGGGCATTCTAGAATTTGTTGCCCCCTGCTGTCTAACGGGGCGGTTCTTGTCCTTTTCCCCTTTTGCCCTTTTCTGGCGACGGAAGTGGTCTGAGTCAATCACGGAGTCTTGAACCCTCCGCCAAACTTTATAAATCTTCGACGACAGCCGTTGAGAGGGCTGTTCCTGTTTCATCTCCGGAGCTTTTTCCATGGGTGGAGGAGACCTTTTCAACGTAGCAACCGGGGAGTTCTTTCTCACCTTCCTCAGCATTTCAAAGCTGTTCCCAGTTGGAACAGTAGCATTGACCTCCACCGTCGGAGCAGGTGGGGTTAGCCCTGATGGGGAGTTGCCCCCTGCTTTCCTTACTCGCTGCCAATGGCGACGTCGCGCACGACGAGCCGTTGGGACTGGCTCGGAAATCGAGATAATCTCTTGTTGCCCCTTGTTTGAGCGTGGGGTAACTGTTGATGTCAGCCTATCGAAGACTGACGCCTTCTGACCAGCTGGGGGAGGAGTAGGAACCGTCAATCTTGTGAAGACTGACTCTCTGATAGGAGAAGCCGCTTTAACGACTTCCAAAGCAGCGGCCGTCGCCCTCTTTGGGACAGCCACCTTATAGTTCTGACCCAGCCTGGTGAAAACGGAGGCTGTTGGTTCAGTAGCAGGCGACCCGTTGACAGGGGTCGTGGTAACAGTGAGCCGGTCGAACACCGACTTCTTGTTCGCTTCTGGTGTGGGTATCGGCGCCGAGAAGCTTGTAGGTGGGACCATGGTCCCGAAGAATAAGCCGGTGGTGGCCTGAGTCACCTGGCCTACCGGCAGAGTCAGGAAGGAAGCCGCCTGGGGCCCATATGCTACACCTCTCGGTGAGGTGGAACGTCCGTTGCACTGGCATTTCGAGCAGTTGGTGCAGTTAATGGCCATTGAATGCTTGAGCTCTGTACCAAACAAAAGACCAAATCTTAGCAACTTGAAATCCGAAGGCAATCATTTAACAAACCGCGATTGGTTCGCGAAGACGACACACGAAGTGTGGAGTGGAAAGAGGAAGAGGTCCCACCGGGCGTGCCAGAATCTGTTCCCCTCCGAAAGACGGCCGCACAAGACTGCTGAGGTCCTGGCGCTGAGGTTCGGGGAAGATGCTATTTGGTTTTAACCGTCTATCTCTCCGAAGATACCAAGTTGATTTATGGCACCTGACATCGGAGGTCTAGACGGATGCGGCCGATGTAGCAGACTTCGTCAGATTCCCCCTCAAGGTGAGGGGTTTTTGATTGTGGGGACGCTCTTCCCTGCAGGCGCAAGCCCCTGCAGTTAATTACGCTACCGCATCGCGGTAACAACTTTCTCCTTCTCCAGAATTTCACTTCTGTCGTGTGTGTTTGTTTTGTCTGTGATTGCCCGTGGATTGTATACGGAGACTGAGTGATGTCGTCACCCGTAGGACGTGGATTAATCCAAATCCGTATTTAGTTAGATTTGGGTTTGGTGTTTTTAGTTTAAGGATGCATTAGTCGCGTTGCGACTGAGATCGATTTAAACGTTCGTTAAGGGTACGTTAGTCTTGTTTTAGACTAAGATCAACTCAACATAGTGATTGATTTAATTATCTGGCCGTCGGGACTCGTCACCTCTCTGACGTCGTTGAGGGATTACAACGACAGGCGTCAGAGGAGTTCAGAGGTGTACCCTTGAACCAAAATTGATTTGGGGTTTTATCTTTTATTGAATATCTAAGGACACATTAACCGTATTTGGGGTTAAGATCAACTTAGACGGGACCGTTTAGATCCAACAGAAGAGCATTTGGGCCCTATTGTGCCAGTTTAGGGACGTGGTGGTCCGTCGCCAGTTTTAGGGACGTGGTGGTCCAATATTAGTTTAGGGACGTTTCGGTCCGTCGCCAGTTTAAAGACGTAGTGGTCCATGTTCCAGTTTAGGGACGTTTCGGTCCGACATTAGTTTAGGGACGTTTCTGTCCGACATTAGTTTAGGGACGTTTCGGTCCGACATTAGTTTAGGGACGTTTCGGTCCGACATTAGATGAGTGGTCGTTGGGACCCGTCGCCTCTTTGACGTCGTTGAGAAATTACAACGACAGGTGTCAAAGGAGTTCGGAGATGTACCCTCGGACCGGTCGTGACTTGGTTTATGAGAGGCATTTAATTTAAGGACTTACAGCCAGGATTGGGTTAAGTCCAATTTTTATTTTAGGCTCTGCCCGATTAAAAGAATCAACCTAAACAGGGCTCTGCCCCTTCATTATTTTGCAATCTGATTTGGGCCAGGCCCTTTTAAATAATGAGTTACAAAAACTCAGGAATTTTCTGAACAGGGTTTTGCCCTTTTATTTTCTGCAATTGGGCTAGGCCCTCTTAAGTAATGAGTTACAGAAACTCAGGAGTTTTCCAAACAGGGCTTTGCCCTTTTATTATTTTGCAATTGGGCCAGGCCCCTTTAAATAATGAGTTGCAGAAACTCAATAATTTTTTTTGAGTTGGGCCAGGCCCACTTGTGCAGAAATTCTTGATTTGAGAACAAAAAGTGCATAGCACTTTTGATCTAAATTTAGATCAAAGGAAAAACAAAATTCTTCTTGTTTTCCCTGATTTTACAGAACCAAGGGTTCATATCAAGTGCAAGGCACTATTTATTATTCTTTGATTTTTCAGAACCAGGGGTTCATATCAAGTGCAAGGCACTATTTATTTTTTATTATTCCCTTTTTAATCTTCTGTTCTTCAGAAATTTTACCTTCTTTTTTTGTTCTTGATTAATCTTCAAGAGCTCTCTTTTTTTTTAGAAGTTTATCCCTCTCTGGATGGTGATTGATGATGCCTTTTGAATGAGGCTTGGGGTCTTATTTATAGTGCCCACAAATTTGTTGGATTTGTTAACAAAATCTTTCCTGAATAATTTTGGGAATTTTCCCACCATTGGATCTTTGATCCAAGGGTTCCTGTTTTACAGGAGAACAGAAAAGATTTATCTAAATCTTCATTCAGTTGCTGCGCAACTCACCAGCGCGTGACACGTGTCACGCATCTGTGCGCTTGCGCAGTTGCGGTCGCGCAACTGCGCAGACACGTGTCGCGCATCCGAGCGCTTGCGCAGTTGCGGTCGCGCAACTGCGCAGACACGTGTCGCGCATCCGAGCGCTTGCGCAGTTGCGGTCGCGCAACTGCGCAGACACGTGTCGCGCATCCGAGCGCTTGCGCAGTTGCGGTCGCGCAACTGCGCAGACACGTGTCGCGCATCGGTGCGCTTGCACAGTTGCGATTGCGCAACTACGCAGACACGTGTCACGCATCTGTGCGCTTGCGCAGACACGTGTCGCGCATCCGTGCGCTTGCGCAGTTGCGATTGCGCAACTGCGCAGACACGTGTCACGCATCTGTGCGCTTGCACAGACACGTGTCGCGCATCCGTGCGCTTGCGCAGTTGCGATTGCGCAACTGCGCAGACACGTGTCACGCATCTGTGCGCTTGCGCAGACACGTGTCACGCATCTGTGCGCTTGCGCGGTTGCGATTGCGCAACTGCGCAGACACGTGTCACGCATCTGTGCGCTTGCGCAGACACGTGTCGCGCTGCCATGCATTTGCGCAGTTAAGTCTTAATTATGTTTTCTGAAGAGCCTTGCTCTGATGGGACGCACCGTCTCGGGCGTTACGCTGCCGAATTGGCTTCTGCCATGTGGCGAATTGCGCACTGCGCACGGAAACCGAAGCGTTGCTTCAAATTTTGAATTTTCAAAATTCAGTAGAGCCTTGCTCTGATTGGGGGAAACACCAGCTAAGGTGTCAGCTGTCAGTGAGTGGCCGACACCAAAGATGGTGAAAGATATACAAAGTTTCTTGGGCTTAGCAGGATACTACCGACGATTCATCAAAGGATTCTCAAAAATTGCAGCACCCCTGACTAAGCTCACACGTAATGACGAAGCATTCGTGTGGTCAGAAGCATGTGAAAAGGCTTTTGTAGAACTCAAGTCGAGATTAACTTCTGCACCTATCTTTGTAATACCGGATCAATCTGGCGAATTCGTTGTACATTGTGATGTTTCCGGTAAAGGATTAGGATGTGTTCTATACCAGCATAGAAAAGTTGTGGCTTTTTCATCAAGATAGTTAAAGGTCCATGAACGCAATTATCTAACACATGATCTAGAATTAGCAGTTGTCTTCTTCGCATTCAAGATTTGTTGCCACTATCTTTTGGGAGAACGAGTGGATATATATACTGACCACAAAAGTCTGAAATATATATTTACTCAAAAAGAACTCAACATGCGACAGAGAATATGTCTAGAACTCATGGCGGACTTCGATATCAACCTACAGTATCATTCTGTGAAGGTGAACATAGTTCCTGATGCACTTAGTCGCCAGCTATTAGCAATGAACCTCACCGCTCAGTGGAGACTACAAAAAGAATTGCATAGATTGGAGATTGAAGTAGTTGTGCCAGGTAACACTTCATATTTGATGAACTTACAAGTCTAGTCCACTCTTGTAAATTAGATTAAGGCAGCTCAAGAAAATGATGCCAAGTTATAAAACATCCGAGAATAAGTAGAAAGTGGACTACGAACTGACTTCATAATCCATGAAGATGGATCCTTGCGATATGGGAGCCGTTTATGCGTACCAATCGGACCTATTCGAGAAGAGTTTAGGAAAGAAGCTTACAGCTCTCCGTATTCGCTACACCCTAGTGGTACAAAGATGTACAAGAATCTACGGCAACACTACTGGTGGTATGGAATGAAGCGCGAAGTAGCAAGGAGCGTAGAAAAGTGTTTGGTGTGTCAGCAAGTGAAGGTTGAACATCACAGAACTGCTGGTCTACTTCAGCCGTTACCAAGCCCAGAATGGAAATGGCAGTACATTACCATGGACTTCGTGATTGCTCTCCCTCGTAGCATGAAGGGTAACAATGCAATTTCGGTTATTATGGATCGACTGACCAAGTCGGCTCACTTTATTCCATTCAAAGTTGTCCAGTCAACCAAGACGTTAGCAAAGAAATACATAGAGATGAGTATAAATCTAAAGTAAGATTTAAACCTTCAAGATGTACCATATTTGATACCCATAAACTCATGCGTGAGATCGTGAGATTACATAGAGTACCTATTTGCATCGTCTCTGATCGTGATACAAGATTCCGATCACAATTTTGGCAGAGTCTGCATGCTAGCATAGGAACGAGTCTGAATTTCAGCACGGTGTATCATCCACAAACCGATGGACGGTCCAAACGAACAATTCAGATTCTGGAAGACATGCTGAGAGCCTGCATGTTGGACTTCAGAGGTTCGTGGGAAGATCACCTACACCTTGTAGGGTTTTTCATACAACAATATCTATCAGGAAAGCATTAAGATAACACCATTCTCACTGCTCTATGGATAGAAGTGTCGTTCACCGCTAAGTTGGGACGACGTTGGAGGTCATGAACTCTTTGGAACAGAGATGATCGTGGCAACTTTGGACATAGTTCGCATGATCAGGGAAAGGATACGAATAGCCCAAGACCGACAGAAGTATTGAATAGATGCAAAACGTCGACACTTGGAGTTTCAACCCGGAGAACATGTATTTCTGAAGATCTTTCCAAACAGAGGAGTGATTCGTTTTGGCAAGAGGGGTAAATTAAGGTTCATAGGACCGTTCGACATACTCGAACAAGTTGGAGAAGTGACATACCGTTTAGCACTACCATCCTCATTGGAAGGAGTGCACAACGTGTTCCGCATATCTCAGCTACAACGATATGTAAGCGACCCCAGCAACATACTTAATCACTCAAAGCTCACGGTACAATCCGACCTAACCTGCGAGCAACAACCAGTTGAGATTCTGGACCGAAAGGTGAAAACGTTACGGAACAAGGAGGTAAACTTGGTCTGAGTGATGTGGAGAAAGAATTCGCCTGGAGAATCAACTTGGGAAAGAGAAGAAGATATGCGTACACGATACCCTAACTCTTTTTGAAAATTAGTCCCTATGTAATTTTAAATTTCGAAGACGAAATTTTTATAAGGAGGGTAGAATGTAACGACTCTAAAATTCATGTACAGAAATTTCTTATTATTTTACAGTAAAGGGTATTACAGCCTGTGTAAGAGATAAAAGTTATTTTTGTTAAATAAAAGCAAGAAACAACTTGTAGCTTACTGGTAAAGCCTCTGCACTGCTATGACAGAGCCTATGCGTTCGAATCCCATCAGACCCAATTATTTTTAGGATTTTTCTTTTTAATTTTCGGAAGCCCAAGAGTTTCACGTGTAATACACGGAGAAACGAAAAGTTTCAGAAAAATCAAACATGCGCAATGAGGTGTACATACCCACCTTGACACGTAAACAAATCTCGAGACAGCCCGATCAAATCCGACCGCCCATTCTCTCAATTTGGCCGCTACCGACGGTCCAAGTTACCCCAAATCCCCCCGTGCTTTGCACACTTGACTCTTCAACCCCCTTAACTCCTCTGCACTGTTTTTTTCCTGCAATCAAACAGAGACTCTTCAATTCACCATTTAAACCCTTTTAATTCACATTTTTAATTCCCAAACCCTAATTCTTCACTATAAATACCACCACATGCCCTAGATCTTCCCCATTCTGGAAATTCTAGCGAAAATTCTCTCAAACTCTCTAAGTACCAAGTGGAGTTAAGCACCCTAAGTGGAGTAGCAAGCCAAACTCGACGACCGGAGCATTTCCGACGACGCCACGACACCCGAAAGCTTACTTTCTCTCTTGCTAACCACCTAAACACTTAAGTTCCTTTATCTCTATCCTTTTACACCTCGAAACAAATTTTTAAAACAAATCGACAAAAGTGGAGTTATCTCCGATATAATCTTCTTTTTAATTTTCTTAATCCACTTGATAAGCAAATTAGATCAAACTAACATCCTATATTAATTCTAACTTTATTTCCCATCATTTAGTTTTTAGTTTAACAAAATTTTCATGTGAAACAAACATATAACGAACTTTTTCATTAAAATACCTTGAACTTTAGTATAACACTTTTCAATAATTGTTAAATACCATTAGGAAAATTTCACGGGGTAACGACCTATCCCACACGCACACTATGGTTCCATAGCATGGCACTCTAAATATATAGCTAATTTAAAGAATAACTCTCTCATTAAAATACCACACATTTTCAAAAACGGGTTTTTTAATTGGTATTTTATAGTCCTTGGCAATTACGCCTCGCTAATGGATGGTGTGGATTATCGTACATCCTTGGAACAGTAGAGCGAGATGTAGAGCTCCTCATGGAGTATTCGGTCTTGAAAGGAAATAAAAATATGGTTTTTAAGAAATACGACTTTTCTAAATAAAAAAACTGAATTTTGGAAAATTATATAAAAATTATGAATCCGTATTTTCAATAAAAACATATTATGAAACTATATTATTTAAAACGAAAAGTTAGAATTCTTAATAAAATACCACCAAGTTTTCAAAAGTAGTAGTTTTCACAAAAGTACCATAAACTTTCAAAAAAACTAGGTTTTATCACCAAAATACCATAACAATTAAAATATATGTTCATGAAAACCCTAAATATTACAAATCACCCTCGAGATTTATTTTTAAACTATATTAAAGTATTTTTCATAAAACCCCTTCGAGATATGGAAACGATACTTTAAGGACTCTAGAATTAATATAGGTTTAAGCGGTATTATTTCTCTTGAGCCTCAGAGAACCGGAGAAAGTGAGTGCTTGCCTATTCAAGTTAGACAACTTAACGGAGTTATCAAATAGCAATTGTCTTGGAAAAAGACACAAATCCTGCCGTCCATATGCAGCAGTTGCCGATTTCTCCCAAACATAAGATTTTTTAACAGTTTAAATCAATTCCTATGAAAAATACATGAACTCGAATCCAAACTCGAATCTAAACTTGAACTTGAACTTGAACACAAACTCAAACTCTAACCTAACTTGAATATGAACTCGAACCAACTTGACTCGAACCAAGAATGCAGTTGTCATGACTAGCATATAACTCGACTCACTCGACTGCATTTTACACCTTTTGCAATCTATGGTTTCGATCAAGACATGTTAATCAATCAATCAAATCAATTAAGTATATTAACCAGTTATAATATATTATATTCGGGGTATTTGGGATAGTTTCTTGTGTGGATCCAACGGAACTTCAGGAGTCCCGTATTAACCTCTTTTTTATTTTACTCGAATATCAGTCGGGTTGACTCATCCACAGCTTAGAGCCCTGATGCTAACACATGAAATGGGCCCGTGTTTCCTTGCTCCCGGGCCCCCACTCGTGAGCTTATGAATACTTTTACGACTACATTGACATTCACACTTGGAACTTAACGTTAACATATTGACCATATAGAGACCTATAGATCATATACTCTTACTCGTCATATATATTCTACACTTGTCATTTTCTTTACTCTTACCTGTCTTTGGGACTTACCGAGCTCAAGTTCGCCGACGGGAATTCCACCCGCTTTCTTCTCTTGGAATGGTCGTCAGATACGGTCGAGATGAAGGAAGTTGAAACCACAGAGAAGGACTACAACCAGATCGCTACTCAGGACTAGCCCAGCTTCAATTTTTCTTCAGTTTATGTATGCCACTTGTTTAGGCATTTTCCTTATTGTATTTACTTTCCATCATAAACTCATGTATTTGTAAATATTGGAAGTTGAATGTAAATAAAGATGTTTTTTGAAAAATTTTACAGTCTTCATTTATTCTTATATTGTGTATTATTGTTTCAATACACTTAGTATATTTATTTAGGGAATGACTTTCTCTGGAAAAATATACCGCGGACTTGCCACGTCACCATTTCCGTCTACTGGGAAGCGGGGAGTGACACATGTATACTCTAATCTAGATAGAAGATGAAAGCATGCCCATTGTAGCTTATCCTGCACACGGGATTGTAGCTTATCCTGCACACGGGCATGGGCATCTCCAGCTGGGATCTTGCTGCTCTGGACTGAGTGGTCAACACATATAATCACCTTATCACTCTGCCAATTATAAAAAGAGGACTTGTATCAGTAACGTATAAATAACATATGTTATAGAAAATAGTATTACAAAGTTTTACCTATACTACAGCGGCGTTGGCTGACCTGTGGTCAGCCTACAAGTACAGAACACTCGTATCTATAGGTCAAGGCTCCATAGGTGTGCGTGTATGTGTGTGTAGATGTATGTTTGTTTTTTGTGTTTGGACGTGTGTGTGTATGTGTGTGTATTTCAAAATATATGCGGTGATTACCAATGGCGACGTGAGGCTGGAGGATTTTTGCATTGTGTCTTGTTATGACCATACTCATTGCAGATGCTGTATTTATTTTGCCTACGTCCTTCTCGTGAATCATCCATAACATCTTTGAAACAAGTAGAACGTGGTCGTACTACTTATTTCCTACCAATAGGTGGTAATATCATTGGACCATTATATACCTCCCAATATCGGTTATCAGGTACAGGATGGAACATCGGGGTATAAGCAGCTTTGTATTTGGGGACAGAATACTACATCGAAGTAAGATCGTGATGTGCAATGTTCCCCCCGCCCTCTGCTCGTGTGCATTCTGAAATTACATGTGAACAAGGCACCTTTTGCAACTTAGGAATATTGCACGTGCAACTGCAGTTCCTACCATCGATGACTACGCCGTAATTTTTCCATCTTTATCAGTCACCTGCCATTTGGATTGGCTAAAACTCACGAACCAAGCATGCTTAGCATCAGTATCCCTTTTTGTTATTAATTGTTCAAACTTAGGACATAATTTTTCCGTCCATTCTTGTCCTTCCTGACGTCCTACAAAGAAATATTTGTTCGCCCCGTAAAAAGTCTGTCCTACTAAGGCCTGAATAGGCAAAGATCGAGATCCTTTTAAGATCTCGTTAAAGCTTTCTGAAGCATTCGTAGTCATCATGCAAAATCGCCTACCACCATCTTTCGAAAGAGCCCATCTTTTTTCTTCATTTTTAAGATTACTTTCAATCCAAGTATCTGCTCTTGGACATATGCATTTAAGTTTCCCTCTCGGCTCTGTATATGTCAAGTCATCTGGTGCATATGCAATTTGAGAGAACAAACTCTGTAAGATTTTGCCATTAAATCCAGCAGTTGAGAAGTTGGCTCTGATAAGTCGCATACAATAACGATGACTATAAGGTTTCGTCCATGATTTTCTTAGTGCAGTCGAAATCCCTTTCATCCGGTCAGATATAAAAGTAATGTATCTTCCCCACACGGATAGAATATAGAGATGAATATAAGCAATGAATCACTCCCAATTTTCAGTGGTTTCACCTCCAACTACAGCATATGCCAAAGAATAAAGGTCATCATTTGCATCAGCACCGGCAGCAATGAGCAAAGTCCTTTTGTATTTGCCGTATAAGTGTGTCCCATTAATACTGAGAATGGGACAACAATAAGCGAAACCATCAATGGCCGGTCCGAATGCCCAAAATGCACCGGTAAAATATCCCATTCTTTCTGACATTGAAGCGTTGGTTATCTTGAAGACAGTCCCGGAATTAGTAGATTTGATGGCGGTAAGATATCGTGGCAAATGTTCATATGAATCTTCCCAATCTCCATATATTTTAGAAAATTCTATGTTCAACGTATTCCATACCTTCATATAATTTTTTTCAATGAATAATGTATCTTTTATAAGCACTTGAACCGTTTTGGGGGTCAAATCAACATCCGCTTTCAAAAAGGCAATATCCTGTTACATATGAATGTAGAAGTAGCATGTTTATGATTTTTGAATTCACTGCAGGATTCACACAAATATGATTACCCACATACTTCTTTATCTGCCAATATCTTGTCGGTGATTTCTTCGATATATATGCATGAAACCTCCACGGGCAGTTCACGTCTGTTTTACAAACTACGGTGTACTTGGTCATGGTAGTCTTGATTTGTTTAAAAGAAACTCTATGTTTAATTGACCAAATGCCGACTGTCTGAATTAACTTCTCCTTATTCTCGAATAAATCGCCAACCTTCAACCCACTTTCAATATCGACTGCCGAAATCCTATCAGCATGAAAGTTGTCATTCTCCATTACCGTTGTAGATAATATGTGAGCATATGTCATATAATTGGCAAGTGGATTTTCAAACGCAATGAAGTCATTATTAACACATGAATTAGTAATCCACTGCCTATCATTCTCATCCTCAAGAACATGTGCAATTTGCATGTTATCTCGTGTTTGAATCTTGTCCTCATCACTAGCATCATCATCATCATCACTTTCATCTCCATTATGTTCCAACACTGCTGGATCCGTAGCAGATACATCGGTTGGATGTGCAGAACCAACATTAAAGACTTGCATGGTACTTGATGTTCTAGCTTCATACCGACGAAATCCCGACCTATCGTCTACAAATGGTGTCCATCTCGTATTGTATCCCGTATTGTATGACTGCATGTGCTCGCTATTTTGGGGCAAATTATTGAAGCCGAAGTTTGGCGTTGACATGTAATTAAAACTGAAGTTTGGCGATGACATGCAATTATAACCGACCGGCGGTACATAAGAATTGCATACAAATTTATGAATACTTAGTAACTATAGCATATTTCCACTATCAATAAATAGTGTTTCGCTAAATGTACATCCGGTATAAAGACATGCAATGTAATACTTACTTCGAAAACTGTTAATTCACTGGCGTCCCGCTTGATATACCTTCACCTACGTAACTTTGATCTCTATACCGTTCATCATTGGTGGGAGACATAAAGCCGGTAGAATCAGCATTCATATCGAGCATGCATGTCATTTCTCCTTGCAGGTAATGCTCGGATACTCGAAATGAAGGATCAGGCACTTCATAATGAGGTTCGGGCAATTGAACAAACGTCAATATCTCCTTCTTCACAAACAACTCGATCGATTTCGATTCCGATGCAAGAATGACTTGTGTATCCTCATCATCGGATACTTCAATGGCGGTATATTTATGCTCCGTAGGCTATTTGCATATTAAGGATATATTGAACTCTAACGGATTGATTTTGGTAGCTTTGTACACTACGCGGCACAATTTGTTGTATGTGCTAGACTTCTTGACTATAGTCATCTTCGTTTTTCCACCGATATATTCAGAAATATTATTTTTTCCAATCAATAATTGGCCACCGAAATAGCAAACTAGATGGATATAATTATCCGTCATTTTTCCACCTGCCAGAAATATTGATGCACTTTAAGAGTTCTCATCAAACAACTTACTTATTTATCTTCATATTTATACTCACCTAATAACATAAAATTACAATAAAATCCATATTTATAGCATGTAACAACTTGCAAGAACTTGTATGCTATTCATTGATCTGTCACAAGTAAAATCGAAAAAAAACCCCTAATATGTACTCAATTTGTTCGAATTGTTTTCCCAATACGAAATTTTAACCAATTTTTTTTATGAATTATTTTAAAATAAAATTAGGGTTTAGCTAACTTTCTAGAGGCTCACAGCGGTCATGACAATGGTGATGATGAAGGTGATTATTCGTCCGTGAATTTCCACCCAAACCTACATAAGCAAGAGACTGTGAGATCAAGAGAGTTGAGTGAAACAAAGAGACGAGAGAGAGACAGAGGGAGAGATATGGGAGAGAGATAAGAGAGAGAGAGAGAGACCAGAGAGGGAAAGATCGCCGGCGAGGGAGAGGAGATCGCCGGGGAGGGGCAGAGAGGTTTCGGGGGGGTGATCGGGTGGACAGAGGAGGTCTCGGGGGAGGTCAGGGGGAAAAGAGGTCTCGGGAGGGGAAAGAGATCGAGAGAGAGAGAGATCGAAGCAGAGAGTACCTGAGAGAGAGAGATGAGAGAGAGAATAGTGAGGAATGAGGAAAATTAATAAATCGTATCTATTTAAGTAGGGTAATTGACGCACTTTGAAAGTGTGCCCCATAATTTTGGACTAAAATATATGGGCGCAGCAACCCATATATTTGTAATGGGCGTAGTTTCAAACCGCGCCCCTTAATAAAAAAAATTTATGTGGCGCTTACGAGACAAAAAGTGACATGTTTTTGTAATATATTTTGAAAGTGGTTTATTTTTAAAAATATTATTTTAATATGGGTTAATGTAAAAATTGTCCTTTTTAGGGTGTTTTAGCGAAAAAGATTCCCATCAAAACTAGAACCTAAGGTATGTTACTATAATGAAAAAATTAAAGTATTTCAATGAAATTTTTTTTATGGTTGAGGGTGTTTTAGTGTAAATTACCCTTTCATTCGGTCCGGGGGTCTTTCTCCGATGCAATAGTGCATTCAATGCAAAAATGTCTCTGCTTACAGAAATCAAGCAGTAAGATTACCAAATCAGCCATAGGTGGCAAGCCCCTATTGGATTTTGTCCCTTGGGAAAATTCAGGACCCCCATTTAGCCCATTGGTTACCCAGCAACATTCTACACTAACTAGGCGCGTCGAGGGTCGTTGGATTCGAGAGCATGCTCCATTCAAATTAAACGGCCCAGATCTCAACCTGGGCATTTTTGCATTAAATCCCCTAATGCGAAAGCGTCGTTCGTTATTAGGGTTTATCTCCACAAAACCCCTCGTATAGCATCTGTACCTCATTTACATAATCCTTAAAATACTCAAGTTCCGCTCTAAGCAACATGTAACGACTCTAAAATCTTGTACGGAAATTTTACTGTTAATATACAAGAAATGAGTTTTACAGCTTTAGTTTGAGTTATAAGTTATTTTTGTTAAATAACAGTAAGAAACAACTTGTAGCTTACTGGTAAAGCCCTTGCACTGCTGTAACGTAGCTCTTGTGTTCGATTCCCATCAGACACATTATTTTTTTTTTAATTTTTTTAACTTTTTGGAAGGCCAAAAGATTGCATGTGCAATACACGGGGAAATGAAAATTTCAGAAAAATCAAACATATGGAAAATGGTTTAAACAGAGGATTGATCAAGTGTCAAGAATCTCAAGGAAAATGCCTCGAGATCGATCAGCCAAAAGCTCCATATAGCTGGCACCGACAGCCGGATGAGGCCCAAATGGCCCCGTGCTCTGCACACTTGTCTCTTCACCTACCCCTAACTCCTATGCACTGTTTAGTTTCCCTGCAATCAAACAGAGGCCTTTCAATTCACAATTTATCATAATTTTAATACTTTTAATTCACAATTTTAATTCCCAAACCCTAATTCTCCACTATAAATACCACCCCCTACCTTGGCTCAGCACCATTCTGAAAATTCTAACCAAAACTCTCTAAAAAGTTCCTAGTGCAAATGAAATAAAGAGAAGTTAGCAAGCAAGTTAGTTCCGGAGAAGACCAAAACCTATTCCGGAGCTCCCGTGACACCACGAATCTCATCCACTCTTCTTCAACCTCTCTTTAAGTTTTCTAAACGGTAAGTCCCTCCCAAATCTCTTCCTTCCTATAGAAATCCCTTTAAAGTTTTATAGCGGTAAAAGTGGAGTTAATACCGACATCTTCTTTTCTAAAATATATAACTCTCTTTTCCTTTACAATTTAGTCAATCTAATTTTAATAAATCACTTGTAACTTTAAACCTTAATGTGTAGAATCAAATTTCATCAAAATTCTCATTTGAAACAACAATAGTAAAACTTTTTCATTAAAATATCTTGAACTTTATAAACACCTCTTTTAGTATTTGTTAAAACAATACCTTTAGGAAAACTTCATGGGGTAACGACCTACCCTACATGCACACTTGGTTTCATAACACGATACTCTTTTAAATGGATGTTTGTTACGAAGATAATATTACAATAAAATACCATATAATTTTAAAAAACGGATTTCTTTGTAACGACCCCAATATTACTATATCTTCATATTTTCTTTCTTTAGTAAAATATTTTATCTATTTATTCTTAGTATTTTTTTTATATTTTGTTTTATATTAAATATATTATTTTATTATTCTATCTATTTTCCCAAACACGTTTTTTTAAAACTAAATTTAACCTCTTTTTTTTCAAATTAAACACAAGAACTAACCCAGCCCATAACTCAAATCCAATTTCATTTTCATTTTCTTTTATAAAACTATGAGCCCAAAAGCCCACTTTCTTATCAAGCATCGGCATATATTTAATGCTTTTTAAATTTGTGCATGAACAACCTTGTAGCATATTGGTTAAATCCTTACATTGTTATTTCATACGTTACATGTTCAAATCCCTATTCTTACAACTATTTTTATCTATTTTTTAAAATTTCCTCATAACCTACAAATGAGACCTTTCATTTTTTTTAACTTCCAAATGAATGAGCACCCTTTCAATTTCTTTTTTTTACTCCCAAAATAAATTCATAATAAATTAAAATTATTATGAAGAGTTTTTATCACTATTAAACCTATTATAATATCTCTTTTAATACAAATAACACTCTCTTCTTCATCCTACCTTAACCATTCTCTCTTCATCAATTCTAAATTTTTTCCTTTGGAGATTTGGAGAAACATCAATTTCCTTAAGCTTTCAAAGTCTCGATCAAGTCGAGGCTTTCTTCACCAATCGGCAATACGGTTGTTATACCATATTGCAAGACCCGTAAGCCTCTTCTCTCTTCCTCTCTCCATCTCTTTATTCTCCTCTTGTCATAGCTCGTGAACCCGCTATTCTTTTCATATCATAATCCGTAAGAGAAGGTAATCATAAACATGTACTTATATATAAGTCTAGATATATACAGTTCTATATGGTTTAATAATTGCTTATTGTCTCTTGTTCAAATTAAAGTGTTGTCAATTCTTTGTTCATGACTATAAATGTTTATTATGAGTTGTGAGAACATAAATTTCATACCACAATATATCTACGATATCTTATGAAATCGGTTTGCTTATTAAACGAAAAAGAGAAGCTTACATAAAAATACTAGTTAATATTTTTGCCAATTTTAGTATACATATCAATACGTTTACCTTTAAAATAATTTTTAGAAATTAATTTTTAATTCTGGAAATTTCAAGAAGTTTACCTTGGATAGAATATATTTTTGTGTACACGCTGTAAAAATTTCAGATCAAACCGTATAACGGTTTAGGAATTACATCGTTTTTATTCACTGTTCGTAAAAACAGAAAACTGCATTTATCGGTCAACTTCTTAGACATATAACTTGGTCTACCGATATTAGATCCTGAATTAGGTTCGGAAGTCATCGGTAACTGCTGCATATGGACGGCAGAAATTGTGTATTTTTCCAAGATAATTATCATTAATAACTACGTTAAGTTTTCTACCTTAAATAGGCAAGCATTTACTTTCTCCGGCTCCCTGGGGCTCAAGAGAATTGATTCCGCTTAAATCTATATTTACTAAAGTTCTTAAATATTGTTTTATATAAGTCGAGGGGTTTTATGAAAAATATTTTTAATACAATTTCAAAATAAATCTCGAGAAGTTATTTATATTATTTAGGGTTTTCATGAATGTGAATTTTAAGGATTTGAGGTATTTTAGTGATACTTACTTAGCTTGGAAAGTTCATGGTATTTTATTATAAAACTTGTCTTTTGCTGATATCTTGATGGTATTTTGGTGAAGCTTGTAATTCTTTCATTAAAAAATGTAAGTTTATTATATTTTGAAAATATATGGATTTGTAATTTTTATATAATTATTAAAAATTAAATTTTTATTTAAGTAGAAAAAAAACGTTGTTCTTAAAAACCGTATTTAAAATCTTTCGAGGCCGAATGCTCCATGAGAAGGTCTGCATTTCGCTCTACTAGCCTAAAGATGTGCGATAATCCGCACCATCCAATAGTGGGTCCCCTAAAGAGGTTGTAGAGGTATAATCGCAAAGAGATTTAAAATACAATTTAAAAGAAAATTGTTTTTAAAGTGGGTGGTATTTTAATGTAATATTTTCTTTGTATCCAAAATTCATACAAAGGTATCATGCTATGTAACAAGAGTGTATGTGAGGAGTAGGTCGGTACCCCATGAAGTTTTCCTAAAGGTATGGTATTAACAAAATACTAAAAGAGGTAATATTTAAAGTTCATGCTATTTTAATGAAAAACCTAGTTAAAGTTATTTTGTATGGAATTCTAGTTTAAAATTTATTCTAAATATTTATAATTAAGATTACAGTTATTTTTTAAAATTTGGATGAAAAATATGTAAGAAAAAGGAAAGTTTTTAGGGTTTAGAAGATAGATGTCGGTATTAACTCCACGTACCGATATTTGTTTTAAAAAAAATTTTTAAAGAAGAGGAAGGAAAACTGTAAGGGATTTACAAGATAGTTAGGTCAAAGAAAACTTGAAGAAGAGAGTTGAATTTCGTGGCGTCGCGGGATCGCCGGAATTTGCTTCGATCCTCGCTAGAAGTTGATCGCTTGCTAACTCCTCTTTTACTCCACTTGTATTTAAGAAATTTTGAGAGTTTTGGCTAGAATTTTCAGAATGATGAAAGCTAGGGCATGGGGTAGCATTTATAGTGTGGAATTAGAGTTTTGGAATTAAAATGGTGAATTAAAATGCATTAAAAAGGGGATAAATTGGGAATTGAAGAGGCTCTGTTTGTTTGCATGCAGATGAGCTAGGGATAGGGGAAGAGTCGAGTGTGCAAAATCCGGGCCTCATTGGCCACTGTTCATCCGTTGGTACCGGCCCATAAGGCATTTCCGCTGGCCGATTTAGGGGGTTGGTGTTGGATATATGTATGCCCTAGAGGCCATTATATGATAGTAGATGTATTCATACATGTATATATATTCATTGTACATTCTTGCTCGACATGATAGTATGCTATCTGGTTCTTCTTTATCTGACATGTTGACTTGATCATGCTTTTATTCATTCACACATGTTGATAAAGCCCTGAGGATATTAGCTTGACCACTGTGATTATGATGGAGATCATACTAGTGGGACGTCTGTAGTTTATAAGCATATCCTGAAATGTCCCTAGTCGTAGGTGTATCGAGACGGGGCATCGATATACCAGAGTAGACTAGCGTATATGATACTAGACCCATATGATGGGCGATGGATGATCCCATATCCATCGATGTTTGACATCGAGATCGTATACGGGTTCTCAGTGGTGACTGGGTACACTGGACGGACTCGCCGAGAACTCCTATATGGTATTATATCTATCGTCGGATAGCAGTTCTCAGGTGACACTGGTACAGGTTAGTCTGTAGACCCGATATCGTCATAGAGTCTTGTGTGTTCTCCCACCGTACTTTGATTACCACCCTGCCACGGATCTACTGAGGCGTACAAACAGGTGGCTTTTGGGTACAGTCCCAAGACACACGAATACGATGAGCGATAGGAGGGGTTTCGTCTCTCCCGGTATTGGGGGTTAATGCTGTGCTGTGCACGATTGGCTATATCAGTAAGTCCCTGGCCAGAGCTGTTGAGAGTTACTGATAGGTGTTATCAGTAGTTTCTTGATCTGTTATAGACCATTCATCGGCACGACTTATTGAGTTATTGGGGTCGACGTTACCATCCCTAGACTCGATATGCAGCATATCTGACGAAGAGACCGGACTGTACGGTAGTGTTGCCGGTTGGCTCGACGGGAGTTGTGACAGGTTCGCTTGTTTTCTTCTGATCGCTCAATACCCGGGTGGCCATTACGTTTAGCTGACCTCTTGCGACTTGGGGATGCTTGATATGATCATCGCCCACTGCCGGCGTATTGACGAGTCTTAGAGTCCCACAATGGAGTTACCTAGTCCAGACGAAACGATGCGGTGTGCATATGAGATATGCGCGGAGACCCGATTAAATGCGCGTATGTGATACCGTATATTAATCGGGCTGTTTGCTATTGTTCAGGTCGTATGTGATATGACCGGTTTGCTAAATCAAGTGTTGATTTATCATTGACCATTAGCCTTTTCACTTTAAACCCTTCTTGTCTTTTATTGTATGCATGCATGTATGCATTTATTCTCATTGATGCACATATGGATGTGCATGCACTCATACATGCATACACCATTGTATCATGGTTGTTGATACAATGGATGGTGGCAATATAAAACTCACACACTTATAACTATGTTGATATTTCTTTTTGGATAAAAGAAAATGGAAATGGAAATTCTATCATGCTTGATTATTTTATTCACCCACTAACCTTTGCATTAACCTTGAGTTAATTTTCATGGCCATTATGCATCCAAATGAAATATCTAGATATTTATAAACTAGAGTTAAGAGTGAGAAGAAGAAAATATATATATTTTCTTTTCTCATTCTTATCTTAACTTTTATCATTATCTCTTGAGCTCTCATTTGCCATCGTCTTCTTCCTCCTCTCTCTTGCTCTCTAGCTTTCATTAGTGAGTAAGAGAGTGATCAAGTTAGGGTTTTGAAGTGAGAAAACAAACCACATCACCATTCTACACTACTCTTGCCCATTAGTTTAGAGTGTTGGCTTTTCCTTCTTCTCTTGATCTAATGGAGCTCTGAGCTTGGACAAAGAGGACTCCGGATGGATCGTCGTGGACTTGGAGGATCTCAAGCAAGCTTCTTTCAACCCTCAAGTGGCCAAGGAGTCTGGTGTAGGGAGCTACAAAGGTTTTATTCTCTAAACCTAGCTTAACTACTTGTGGATTGTGTTAAAGTTTAGTGTTACCCTAGCTTTTCTAATTTGATTCTTAGGATAGTTTCTTTAGCACCCTATTTTTTTTAATATGGCATGTGTGATGCCACCAAACCCTAGTAGTGGTGCTGTAGAAAACACCTTCATGGTATCAGAGCCTAACTAGAAGCCTAGACGATCTTACGACAATACGAAAACAAAAAACCCCGCAAAAATACGATTTTAGAAAACCCATGAAATGCTCTCTGTAAATTTTTTAAAAAGTGTTCAAAAAATTATTTAAATAACTGTAGAGAGGCATTTAAGATGATATAAGAAAACTGGTGCAAAACGAGCTGGAGGAGCTCGGAAAAATCCGGCGACCCATACAGATTTTCCGGCGTCGCCGGCCGGTGGTGCTCCCCTCTGGCTTGTATTGCTCCAGTATTCTGTACATTATAATCTGGGGTTTCTAGTATTGTTTGGTTGTCCAGAATTTCATGTGATGTAAGTTTGGTATTGGGCTCTTTGCGGAATAGTTCGTATTCGTATTTTTATAGCATCGTATTGGTAACTTTGGCGACGTTAAACAGGTCGAATGAATTATCAAACACTGGTATTTTCCAAGTTGAACGTACTCGATATATAATACAGGTATTCCTATGGACCCTCTAGAAGAATGTAACCCTAACTCGAGATGTGACAAGCAAATTGCGACTAAACCTTAGGGTTTGCCGTAGTTAGTGGCGCCACAAATGAGGCTTGGGTCTGCCCTTCTACGGCTGGTCTATTAAATACTGTGGCATAGATTTTGGGTATTGTCTAACGGTGCTCAAGTGTTGAGCTTGCTGTGGAATGTGGGTGTTCGTTAATTCGATCGAAGGGTTTAACATCGCCTAGTAGTATGTGATACTTATTTATGCGACCGTAAGCGTAGTATGCGTATCGCCGGTTTCGTTGCTATATGTCAACGGCAATTGGGATACGCATACTTGCTTACATTGATGACATGTGGTGTTATGTGTTACTGTACTGTGATGTATAGGATTGTCGTGATCGAATAGCCTGGGGATTTTATGTGAGATGAGAGTTTTACTTTTCATTCATGTAAAATTCTATTGTATTGTAATATTCTTTTATTAGGGGCACTTCCGGGTTGAGGATGATGTCACTGTTCCCGCCAAAAATTTCTGCACAAAAGAGCCCAAGGCATCAAATGGCAGCGATACGCTTAAGAAAATGTGAACCTGTATTTTCCGGACTGTATTTTGATAAACTCCCGAATGAGAAACAGCTAAATTCTGATGGTATTGAAAGAATCTCGAAAAAACCTTCGATTTGATATATTATGGGCCTCATAATTCATCCGGGATCAAAAGTTATGAGCAAATTTCTATGCACATGTGATCTAAGGAAGAAGATGCGAACCAGTATTTTCCGAGCTGTATTTTGACAAACTCCGGAATGAGAAACGGCTAAATTTTGATGGTATCGAAAGTGTCTCAAAAAATCCTTCGATTTGATATATTATGGGCCTCATAATTCATCCGGGATCAAAAGTTATGAGCAAATGTGTTATGCACATGTAATCTAAAGTAATGTTCTACTACATGGGAAATGCATTTTTAGTCCCACATCAGGAAAATGAGAGATGGCTTCTCTACCACTCCCATATAAATAAGAAGGGATATCTCTTAGAAAGGGTGGAGTTCAATCCTCAAAAGATTCAATACTCAAAGGAGCTTAGTTCTCCATAGAAGCTTAGTTTTCCAAGATAGGAGCATGCTCCTCCCCATAATGCGTATATGCGCAAGCGCCATGTGCGCTACGTGCAACGCACGTGTGCCCGCCATGCTCGCACCGCGTGCAACGCATGTGCGCACCACATGAGAACATTTAATAATATTAAAATGAGCTTAGTTCTCCATAGGAGCTTAGTTCTCCATATATAGAAGCATGCTTCTCCCCATAATGCGTCACGTGCAACGCACGTGTGCCCGCCACGCGCGCACTACGTGCAACGCACGTGCGCACCACATGAGAATATTCAATAATATTAAAAGAAGCTTAGTTCTCCATATATAGAAGCCCGCTTCTCTCCATAATGCGCATATGCGCAAGCGCCATGTGCGCTACGTGCAACACACGTGTGCCCGCCACGCGTGCACCACGTGCAACGCACATGCGCACCACATAAGAATATTCAATAATATTAAAAGGAGCTTAGTTCTTCATAGGAACTTAGTTCTTCATATATAGAAGCCTGCTTCTCTCCATAATGCGCATATGCGCAAGCGCCATGTGCGCTACGTGCAACGCACGTGTGCCCGCCATGCGCGCATCACGTGCAGCGTGCATCACATGCAGCGTGCACCACGTGTAGCACGTACCACGTGCAATGCACGTGCACACACATGAGAATATTCAAAGGAGACTCGTTCTCCATGGGAGCTTGCTCCCCCCATAAGGTGCATATGCGCAAGCTCCATGTGCGCTACGTGCAAATATGAGCGCCCAACACGTGCGCCCAACACGTGCGACGCACGTGCACGAACGCAAAGAATCCTTTTTCAGCAGCGAGAAGCTTAAAGCTCCGGCCTATTCTTCCCCCCTGATGAGTGAAACATGGTTCAAAGGGTACATCCCTCCACACTTTCGATATATGACACTGTAATCTCTCGGTGTCGTCGGAGAGGTGGTGGGTCCCAACGACCAATGATCCTTCTTTCTAAAATAAAAAAAAGAGAAGAAGAAGAGAGAGAATACAGAAGAAGAGAGAGAGAAACCCTCTGCAAAAAAGAGCGAGCTCTTAAGAAAAGAAGAGTTTTCTTCATACTCAAGGTAAAAAAAGAAGAACTATATTCTTGAAAAACAGAGATGAAAATATCTCAAAAAAAGAAGAATCCTCTTCTAAAAAGATCATAGATCTAAAAACAAAAAAGACCAAGGTCTTTGATGATAAGAAAAAAGATCAAAAGATCTAATTATAAAAAATAATAAGAAGTGTTTTTACTTTGTCCACAGATCTTTGATCTATAAAGGCAGAACCTTTTATCAAAAACAAGAACTGTTGTTCTTGGATCTTGAGGCAAAGCCTCCTTAGAAGAACATAAAAGTTGTTCTGTGATATTAAAATCGATCAGATGCGCTTTGCGCTATTGAAAAGTGCATTGCACTCATGAACTGTGCCCTTGCGCTCATTGGATCGGCGCACAGCGCCAGAACTTGCCATGTATCAATCAGAGACACAATCTGCGCTTTGCTCTTCTGAAACGAAGCGCTGCGCTCATAGAATGGCGCTCAGCGCCAAGCGCACCACGTGTCACTCGCTGGCGCGCCAACAGACTAGCGCAAAGTGCTCATAGATGGAAAGCGCAAGTGCGCTAATGAACCGGCGCTTAGCGCTAAGCGTGACAAGTGTCACCCTCATGTGCGCTAGCGCAATGCGCTCTTTAATTGGCGCAAAGCGCCTGATGCGCCACGTGTTGCACTGTCAGAACACCACTTTGTTCCTGATAAATGCTATGCATTTAATACCAGACAAAATGACAGAGCCCAATACTTAGCATTATTAAAAAGGGCCGAGCCCAAGTAAAGGCTTAATAGCCAGAACAAAAATAAAATGTTAAAACATTTTAATTGGACTTAGCCCAATTCTGGACATAAGTCCTCAACTTATTTTGAAATGAGCACATCTGCTCTTTCAACCAAATCACCCCGGTTCAAGGGTACATCTCTTCACTCCTTTGATATTTATCGTTGTAATTCCTCAACGTCTTCAAAGAGGTGACGGGTCCTGACGACCACACTTTTTACGGACTGTGGGGTCCTTAAACTCAAGGACTATGATGTCCTTAACCTCGACCGTGATGTCTTAAAACTAATATCGGACTGTGGAGTCCTTAAATCCACGGACTATAATGTCCTTAACCTCGACCGTGATGTCTTAAAACTAACGACGGACTGTGAGGTCCTTAAACTCATGGACTATGATGTCCTTAATCTCGACCGTGATGTCTTAAAACTAATATCGGACTGTGGAGTCCTTAAATCCACGGACTATGATGTCCTTAACCTCGACCATGATGTCTTAAAACTAATACCGGACTATGGAGTCCTTAAATCCATCGACTATGATGTCCTTAATCTTGACCGTGATATCTTAAAACTAACGTCGGACTGTGGAGTCCTTAAATCCATGGACTATGATGTCCTTAACCTCGACCGTGATGTCTTAAAACTAACACCGAACTGTGAGGACCTTAAACTCACAGACTATGATGTCCTTAACCTCGACCGCGATGTCTTTAAACTAACAATAGACCGTAATGTCCTTAAACTAATTATCGACCGCAATGTCATTAAATTAAACAATAGAGCCCAATTGCTCTTTTGTTGGATCTAAATAATCCCGTTAAGTTGATCTTAGTCTATAATTAGACTAACGCGTCCTTAACAAATGCTTAAGTTGATCTTAGCCTCAAATAAGGCTAACGTATCCTTAAACACAACCCCCCCAAACCCAAATCTAAGAAAGATACGGATTTGGACTAATCTACGTCCTACGGGCGATAACATATTAGTCTCTGTATACAATCCACGGGCAACCCAAAACAAAACAGACACACACGACACGAAGTGACCATCTGGAGAAGGAGAAAGTTATTACCGCGATGCGGTAGCGTAATTAACTGCAGGGGCTTGCGCCTGCAGGGAGAGCGTCCTCACAATTAAAAACCCCTCAAACGAGGGGGAATCTGACGAAGTCTGCTATATCGGCCGCATCCGTTTAAACCTTCGAGACATGGTGCCATAAATCAACTTGGCATCTTCGGAGAGGTGGACGAATAGCACCAATTAGCATCTGCCCCCAGATTCAGGAAGACGTCCAGTCTTCCCGGTTTCCGGTGGTAAACAGATTCTGGCGCACCCGGTGGGACCTTTTTCTCTTTCTACTCCACACTTCGTGTGTCGTGTTCGCGAACCATTCGCGGTTTGCTAATGGTTTCTCTTGGGTTTCGAGGTACTAAGATTTGGCGTTTTGCTTGGTGCAGAAAGCAAAGGATCAATGGCGTTCACCTGCTCAAAGTGTTCTACATACAATTGCAACCCACGCTCTGCCTCATCTGGAGGCATAGCCTACGGTCCCCAAGCAGCTTCCCTGTTCACGATGCCGGTGGAACAGGTCACCCAAGCCACCACGGGATTGTTTTTCGGAACCATGCTTCCATCGACGAGCTTCAGCACCCCCGTGCCCGTACCGGAAGCTCCCAAGAAGTCGGTCTTTGATCGACTTACACCTACTGCGGCCCCTCTCAACGGGTCGTCCAGCTCCGGCGCCTCAGTCTTCGCCAGATTGGGCCAAAATTCCTGTGGGCCCACAACGAAGCCTGTAATCCCAGAGAAGGTTATTCCGAAAAGAGTAACTAACCCTGCTCCCGAAGTCGTCAAGGCGGCTTCTCCTGCGAAGGGGTCGGTCTTTACAAGACTGACTGTCCCAACTCCCACTCCCGCTCCTGCTACTTAAAGGAGATCAGTCTTTAACAGGCTGACACCAGCAACAACCCCTCACCTGAACAGGGGGAAAGACGAAGCCATCCCCGTCACCGAGCCAACTCCATCAGCTCGACGCGCTCGATGTTGCTACTGGCGCCGGGTAAGGAAGGCCGGAGGCAACTCCCCCTCTGGGCTAACTCCACCAGCCCCGACGGCGGAAATTAATGCTGCTGTTTCAACCGGGAACAGCTTTGAGCTGCTGAATAAGGTGCGTAGGAATTCTCCTACCGCCTACTGAAAAGATCTCATCCTCCAGTAGAGAATGTTGCGGAAGCAAAGCCAGAACAGTCCCCTCAGCGGCTGTCCTCCAAGATCTACAAAGTCTGGCGGCAGGTCTGGAACTCAGTGGTTGATCAAGATTACTCTCGCCGACAAAAAAGGGCGAAGGTTCAACAAGAAGAAAGCCATCCTGCCAAGCCACAAAAATCTATCTGGGTGCCCACTGCGACGGCCCCCTCAACTTCGACCGCTCATAAGAAGAGAAGGCCGGAGAAGATCCCCATGCCTGCGACAAATGTCAAAGGCACTGAGCCTAAACGCCCTAAGTCTGGGGGCATAATGGTCCATACTATTTACATGGCATCCGGGAAAGAGGACAGCCGCGCTTCTACGGGCCACCGACCACTCACCCGATCCATCACAAGGGCTCAGGAACAGCAACAGCAGAAGCTCCAAGAGATGCTGACTGCGATGGCCGCACTTACCGGGCGAAAAGAAAGCACGGAGGTGTCATTAGAACAACGTCACGAACACGAGACCGATGCTGAATTCCTTCGGAGAATACTCGAAAAGAAGGACAAGGAGGCTGCAGAACAAGCGGTCAATATAAAGCAAATGAATCTTCTCTTCCAAGACATGGTGGGTATGATGATACAGCCAGATCCTCCAGCCGAAGACCCTCCGATCATTATTGAAGATGACAGAGGAGAAACATCGAATCCCCTGCCGGCTCTTTCAACAGCTAAGGAGGAAACCATTTCTAAGGCTGCCCTGGATGATTATATCACTCAACAAATACGAGTTCACCAGGCAAATGAAGCGGTAGGTCAAGTTGTCAAAACTGGGCGACCGTATCCAAGCTGGTATGATCAGATAAAGTACCCGCCGGGCTACACGATCCCCAAATTCCATGTATACAAGGGGACAGGCAATCCCCATCAGCACGTCGCCTAGTTTAGAGCTCTGTGCGGCAACACAGGGGGCGATGATAAGCTTCTACTCCGCCAATTCGTCGGCAGCTTGTCGGAGACGGCGTTTGAGTGGTACTCCGAACTTCCAAACGACTCCGTCAAAACTTTCGCAGAAATGGAGTTATTGTTCACCTAGCGATTCGCAAGCGCTAGCGAACGCACCCCAATAACCGCATTGATCAATGCCAGGGTGAAGCCGGGCGAGATGTGGGTTCAATACGCAATCCGATGGCAAAATCTGTAGTTAAAGTACGAACAGCGCATCGAAGAAGCACCAGCGGTGGGCATGTTCGTGGGCACCCTAGACCCTCATGCAAATATTTCACAGTTCATGATGTTATTCAAATCGACCACATTCCAGGCTTTAATCGACAAGCTAGCCCAGATGGATCGGATGGGTCATAGACCGTCTCCTCCGAAGCCGAAGCCACGGAACGAAAAAGGTAAGGGGAAGGCGACCTTCGTTGCGAATACCCAACAGCAGCCCAGTGCTCCAAGACTAACGGATCAATTGGAAGAGAGACGGCACTATTATAATGAGAAAATGAAACGTCCTTACTCGTTCCCACGGGACAAAACGAAAAGACTCTTCGAGCTGGCGATGCGCAACAGGCTTATCAATCTGCCGAATCCAAGGCGACCATTGCAACCCGGCGAAGCGAATAACCCCAATTATTGTTCTTACCACCAAACGTTGAGCCATCCAATCGAAGATTGCTTCGTCTTTAAGTGATGGATCGAGGATCAGTACCTACAAGGCAAGTTTGCGCTATCTGAGAAGTGGAAAGTAAATCCACCACAACCGCACACTCCTAAAAAGACGGATACACCGAAGGCAACGTGCTCTTTTGTTGAAGAAGCTACATGGGAAGTGGCCCTTTCGGCCAAAACCAAAAGGATGCTGAATGATCTCCAGACATGCCCGGCAATCAGGTGGAAGAATCCGTTAGAACCCCAGATCATCGAAGGGATGCTAAAGCCGCGCCCAGCTCCAAAGATTGGTGGTGACAGCCAAAGCTCGCACACCCAGCCGTCGAAATCTCCGAAGAAGAAAAAGAAATCCAAGAAGCTCGTGAAGCCTGATGACAAGCACACGGACCTGCAGAAATAGATCGACACGCTGGAAGAGTACAACCAGAAGGGGCGGACTCCGATCACGCTCCAAGAATTCCTTGGCCGCGTCCTTGAAGACGGAGATGATGGAGAAGACTCATCAGATGGATCTGAGGATTAGGTAGCAAGTTGTCATGTGATCTCTCACTCATTGATAGACGATGAAGATACTCCTTACACTAAGAGACTGGGGGCAGGTCCTGAGCCGGAACTTCTATGACCGTCAGGCAAAATGATCGACGCCTTCCTGAGTGAAATTCATCTGAAAAGTAAAGCCGATCGGGAGCGTGAGATGGCCATATTTGAAAAGGCCAAGCGTCGGCGACTGGACAAAAGATTCAAGACACTTCCGCCGAATCAAGGGACATCCGTCGTGAATAAAAACAAGTTCAAGACGAGGAGAAGGTTTGCTAAAGCCATATCAATGGGGATGAAGCTACCAATCTCCGAAGGAAACATTCCCGGTGAAGCAGAAACACATCTTAGCTACTGCTTATATCTTCGAAAGATTTCGCACCCTACCGAAGAGTGCGACGCTTTTAAAAGATGGTGGCAGGGATATGTTGCTCACCGGCAACATTTTAAGCGGATGAAACGCAAAACTCGTCGGGAGCAAAGAAGTGCAACCGAGGAGCATAAAAGAACTACCGATAACTGTCGCATGGTCAACACCGGAGGATCGCAGGTTCTCACTTTCGGAAGCGACTCTGACGAAGAGATGGCTCTTGGCCCACTCTTTAAAGAATCCACCTTGGGGAAGGAGGAAGAACCGAAGGCCTGTGAAAACATTCAGCTGAGCAATCGCACGCTTCCAGAAAAGAATCTCGGACCCACAAGTAGAAAAGATAAGGGAAAGAAAAAGGTCTCTGAGGATATCGCCCTGGATGACCAAGTCATGAAAGAGCTGACTGTCAAAGACCCGCCAAAGAATAACAAGGTGGACTATAACGTTCTAGCACACTTAGGGATGTTACCTTCGCAACTCAGCATTCTCGACGCCCTTTTACTATCCAAAGAAGCGAGAGATTCATTGATCAAGGCGCTACAATAGCCAGAGCAATTCCAAGCCTTCCTTGCCGAAGAAAAGATGAAGGACGAGCTGAAGGAAGTGCACACAGCCGATATCACCTTCAGCGACGAAGACCTCCTCCTTGGGACGTGCGAGCACAACCGTCCCCTCTATGTCTCAGGGTACTGCCATGATATAAAGATAGCAAAAACCTGGTCGACAATGGGTCTTCCGTCAATCTCCTCAACGTGCGAGTGTTGAAGGAAATCTGCATGAGCGTCCAGCATCTCGCTCGTGATAAAATCACCATCTCTGGTTTTGACTCCCAGTCATCGCGGACTCTCGGATCTGTGATATTGACATTACGATTCGGGCTACTTGTCACGGATATCAAATTTCATGTCATTGATGCCAAGACATACTATAACGCTTTGCTTGGCCGACCTTGGTTACACGAGTACAACATCATCCTTTCTGCACAACATCAGTGTATGAAATACTTTAAGGATGGTCTCGAGTATACCGTAACAGGAGAGCTGAACCCATTCTCCATGAACGAAGTCCGCAAGTATGAAGATGCAGAATACTTCTTGCCGGATTTCGAAGACACGGAGAGATGTCACAAACCGGAAAACAAAGCTATCACCACCATTCCGGTCTTCGGGAGTGATACTGAGGAAGAGGAAGAGATAGTTTATTCAGGTCTACCCCAGTACAACAAGCCAAGACCGTCCGCTCCTATGTTGATCTTTGGCAGCGACTCAGAAGATGAGGTTCATGCTATATTCTCCATTCAGCCACCAATACAAGCATTCGCCAGTGATAATCAGAATTTGCAAATTACCATGATTTCGCGGGAGCACTATAAAGATCTCGACACACTTGAAGCTTATAGCGTGCAAGAGCTACAAGCATTTTACGTCCCTCCCAGGCGAAAAGGTGAACATGCAATCCTATTCTACCAATCCACGGAAATAAAAGTGGAGAAAGAAGTTTGGCGTGGCGCCGATTCTACGCTCGACAGGCTCCGGCCCATCCGTCTGCCTAAATGTTACACGGAAGGCTTGAAAAGGCTATTGAAGCGCCAAGAGATACCTTTCAAACAGACCGCTCGAAAAGCTAAGTTTTATGACAGGATCTGGAATGTTCCCGGAACCCAGCGCAAGTTGCCCAATGGGAGAATGGAAACGATCGGGCTTGGATATGTTCGGTCCAAGAAACGGGAGCTACTTAGTAACTGCTACGTCGTACATGACTTTGATGAAGAAGGAGATGCTCAATGGGAGAAGGCTAACCCTGAACTAGAAAGAGCCCCCGACGTAAAAATGCCTAGTCCGTCGTTCGAAGAACAAATGGACAAGCTTATAAGGGAAGCTGGTCAAAAGGTTCGAGACGATCACAATCGCGAAATGGCCATCTACGAGAAAGCCAGAACGCAACGCCTTCTTCAACAGGCTGTGAAAGATGAAAATGTTCCTCCCTGTCAACCTGTTGTGTAAAAGGCCCGACGCAGAGGCAGAAACAAGTCAAAGAGCGGAAAAGGCGTTCGACAGCGACAAAGCGGGACCAAGAAGTCACGCGATCGGGAATCGAGCGGTCCGGATTTGTCCCTTATGAAGAAGATGAGTCGAGCGTACTCTTTTCCTCAAGACAAGACAAAGAAAATACTTGATCTTGCAATAAGACATCAAATGATTACACTTCTGGAGTCTAAATACCCCGAGCAAGCCAACGAGGTCTCTCACCCGGACTACTGCTCCTATCACAAGGCATTAGGACACCCTATCGAAGACTGCTTCACCTTCAAGAACTGGGTTGAAGACCAATATCAGCAAGGCAGGTTCACTCTATCCAGCAGCTGGAGGGTAACCCCGCCGCAGAACCATGAACCCAAATCCATGAGGGAGAACCAGATCCACATCAGTCTTGGAAGCGAGCTCGTACCTGTCACGTGATTACGCTGTCGAAAAAAGAAGAGCCCGAGGATATGGATGACCTCCCCTGGTGCTTCGAAAACAATGATAACGAGGTGATCTCGGAATTTCCACCGGCGCTGAAAGAGCTGGAAGATGGAATACATACCACTGCAGATGATCTCAAGAAAATTAATTTGGGGACGACAAGTGACCTGCGGCCGACATTCGTCAGTGAGCTTCTGTCTGAAGAAAGGGTAGCTACACTAAAAGACGTGCTTATGCAGCATAAGGATTGCTTCGCATGGAACTATTCCGAGATGCCGGAGCTAGATCCAGAAATAGCTGTACACAAATTAGCAATATCTTCGGACGTCAGGCCGATCAAACAACCACCGAGGAAGATGCGACTCGAGCTTGAGATGAGCATCAACACCGAGGTCAAGAAGCTGATCGACTCTGGCTTCATCCAAGAAGTTCAGTATCCTGACTGGATCGCCAACATCGTCCCGGTAATGAAGAAAAATGGGACAGTGCGCATATGTGTAGACTTTCGGGATCTCAATAAAGCCTGCCCGAAGGATGACTTCCCAGTACCGGTCACCGAGCTAATGATAGACAATACATCCACCCACGAAGTCTTCTCCTTCATGGACGGATCGTCCGGATATAATCAGATAAAGATGCATCCCGAGGACCAGAAGCGCACCGCTTTCCGGACCCCTTTGGGTATATTCTGCTATAAGGTGATACCCTTCGGTCTAAAGAACGCCGGTGCCCCTTATCAGAGGGCCATGATGAAGATCTTCGATGACTTCTTACATGAAATCGTCGAATATTATATCGACGACCTCGTGGTGAAAAGCAAATCATACGAGGAACATCTAGGGCATCTGAGAATCGTGTTTCAACGCCTTCGGCAATACAACTTGAAGATGAACCCTCTCAAATGCTCATTTGGAGTTTCCTCGAGCAAATTCCTAGGATTCATCGTCCGACACCGAGGTATCGAGATAGATCCGTCAAAGATCAAGGCCATTATGGAGATGCCCCCGCCAAGGACTCTCAAGCAATTGCGGTCTCTCCAAGGAAAGCTCGCGTATATCCGGCGATTTATAGCCAATCTCTCAGGCAAGTGTCGTCCTTACAACCACCTAATGAAGAAGGGAACCCCTTTCGTTTAGGATCGCAAATGTCAAGACGCACTGAACGAAATCAAGCAATACCTGGAGAATCCGCCAGTACTGGCCACTCCCGTTAAAAGAAAGCCTCTCATTCTTTATACAACAGCCCTCGAAGGTTCCTTAGGCGCATTATGGGCACAAGAGAACGACCAAAGGAAGGAGAGAGCGCTCTACTATTTGAGTCGAGTTCTACTGGGGGCAGAAAGCAATTACTCTCCCATCGAAAAACACTGCCTGGCATTGATCTTCGCGATAACAAAGCTCAGGCATTATGCATTGGCGCATGAAGTCCGTCTCATATTGAAAGTGGATCCTCTCAAGTATTTGATGTCAAAGGCCATATTGATGGGGCGGCTCGCTGAATGGGCATTGCTCTTGATGGAGTTCTCAATAACCTATCAGCCTCTTAAGGCGGTGAAAGGCCAGGCCATCGCCGACTTCCTCGCTGAGCATCCGATACCGGTCGATTCCCCTTTGAATTGCGAACTGCCAGACGAACATGCATTTGATGCGATCGACGGTGGTGATACCCGATGGGAACTTTATTTTGATGGAGCGTCTTCCATGAAGAAGCACAAATAGAACACGCCCATAATCAAATCAGGGGTAGGCCTCATCTTCGTGACCCCATAAAGAGGGATAATGCGCTTCGCTTTCTCCTTAACAGAGCCGAGGACAAACAATGAAGCCGAGTATGAAGCTTTGATAGCAGGCCTCGAGATCGCCATCGACATGGGAATTGAAAACCTCTTCATATACGGAGACTTCCAACTGGTCATTAGCCAAGTAAACGGTGACTATCAAACGTGCAAACCAGAATTGGTAAAGTACGGCGAAAGGGTACAGCAACTGCTGACCCAAATACCTTCCTACATCTTGGAAAGCATACTGCATGCGGAAAATAGCAAAGCAGATGCATTAGCCAAGCTCGCTAAAGAACTGGCCGACGAGAACCTCGATGACGTAAGAATCGTGGTGCAAAGCCGTCGGGTTCTTGCACAGGTAGAAATATCTCCGGAGTCGTCCGAAGAAAAAGGAGCGACTGAGCAAATGGCTATGCAAATAAAAGACCAGGAAAAGGCTGAGGATTGGAGAGAACTCTTTATAGACTACTTCAAATCCCGTCGAACGCCTGAAGATGCGTCCTCAAAATATCAGCTCATGAAGCGAGCCTTATCTTTTTCCTTCGTCAACGATATTCTATACAAGAGGTCATTTGATTCTCTGTGGTTGAGATGTCTAGGACCTGAAGAAGCAAAAAGAGTCGTCCAAGAAGTTTACGACGGACTCTGCGGTTCTCACCAAGCAGGCCCGAAGATGAAGTTGAAGATTAAACGGATAGGCTACTACTGGCCCATGATGATTCAGGACTGCCTCGAATATGCGAAGCAATGCCACTCATGCCAGATCCATGGGGACTTCATCCATCAGCATCCAAATCCACTACATCCAACGGTGGCTAGCTGGCTGTTCGAAATGTGGGGAACTGATATAATCGGCCCCATCGAACCAGCATCGTCCAGAGGACATCGATTCATTTTGGCAACGACTGATTACTTCTCCAAATGGGCAGAAGCAATACTGTTGAGGGAAATGAAGATGGAGAATATCCTCCATTTCTTCAAAACGTACGTCATTTATCGGTTCGGAACTCCGAGACGGATCATCTCCGATAACGGGCCAGCCTACATAAGCCACAAGATCAGTCGCTTCGCACAACAGCATAACATAGACTGGAGGTACTCCTCAGTCTATAATCCCCGAGCTAACGGTCTAGCTGAGACTTTCAACAAAACCTTGACGAAGATCGTAAAGAAGACGGTGTCTCGAAATAAGAAATACTGGCACGAGAGACTGCAAAAAGCTCTCTGGGCATATCGAACTACGTTGAAGACGGCCACGAACACAATGCCGTACGCATGGGTATTCGGTACAGAAGCGGTACTCCCCCTCAAGATAGAGTTACCTTCCCTACGAGTGGCAGTTCATTACGAGCTAACGGACGAAGAGAGTGCTCACCTTAGCCTCGAGGAGCTCGATGCCCTTGATGAAACCCGGCCGATAGCACAACAAATCTGGAGGCTTATAAAGCAAAGATGACGCGCTCATACGAAAGATTGACTAGGCCGAGGACATTCCGCCAAGGCGAACTCGTGCTAGTGGTCAAAAGACTTATGATCCCCAATCGTGCCAAGCGGGGGAAATTCGAGCCAAATTATGAAGGCCCGTATATCATAGACAAAGTCTACCAGGGTGGAGCCTATCTACTCATAGACATGCATGGTGAAAGACCTTTCAGGCCAATAAACGGTCACTTCCTGAAGAAATACTACGCTTGACGAGTCATGGCTTAGGTCAATGATAGATGACGACGCCTATGTCCGCTCGCTGTCTTCTTAAGCCCTCTATAAGTAGTAACCAATGACGGACCGAAACGTCCTTAAACTAACAGCGGACCGAAACGTCCTCAAACTAACAACGGACCGAAACGTACTCAAACTAACGACGGACCGAAACGTCCTCAAACTAACGACGGACCGAAATGTCCTCAAACTAACGATAGACCACTATATCCTAAAGCTGGTTGTTGACCGAGATGTCGATAAACTACGGTGGATTGCAGCATCCCAAAACTGATACAAAAAATAAAAAATAAAAATAAAAGAAAAAGAAAACAGTATGTCCATATGCAAAACGGGCACGGATGAAAACCCGAAAGGGTTCCGTGAGGGCTACCGGCGAGTTTTGTGAAAACCCGAAAGGGCACAATCTCGTTAAAAGACACTTGCAAGGTCCTCTCGACTTTGTAAGGAGAAACCACCTGCGTGAGATTCTTACGACTCACAAGGGAGCAACACACTTAGGGATCCCCACGATTCCTAAGGAGAAATTACACTGGCGAGATCCTCAAGACTCGTAAGGAGAATCCTCTAATGGGACCCTCACGGCTCATATGATTTGAAAGTCTTAAGCTACAGGGATCTGAACCTGTTCTTAAACAGCCCCCATACCCTCCGATACTGCCCTACAAGCGGCTCAGTGCTGACCCTTGTATACAATTCACGGGCGTGAATAAACGTTTCCCTAACATAGTCGTAGCCGTGACTAGGGATATGTTCGCACGGTGAACAACCTTTGTGAGTCTCCTCGACTTATAAGGAGAAAAATCTCTTGTAAGATCCTTACGACTTACAAGAAGCCATACGCTTAGGAGTCCTCACGATTCCTAAGGAGAAAACGCACCTACGAGATCCTCACGACTTGTAGGAAGAAATACCTTCATGAGACCCTTACGGCTCATGAAGTCAAAAGCCTTAGTCGACAGGATCCTAACCCTGTTTACTAAGTCACCTTTGTTCGACATTGACAGAAGCAAATGATGATTTGCTCCTGGAAATATCCCAGTCGTTGCGGTGCTGATGCCGAAATCGGTGTCTAATCCTAAGCTTGCAGCGAAAAGCCACACATGCATACGAAATAGCCGAAATGATAGGCCAACTTGCAACAGAAGCAGCAAGTAAAAAAATGTATGCATGCAAAATAGCCGAAATGATTGAGCAACTCGCAATAAAAAGCAGCGAGTAAAAATAAAACAAATAGCCGAAATGATTGGGCACCGCGAAAAATAGCCGAAATGATTGGGCGATCGCGACCTTCGCGATATAAAAAGCTGAAATGATAGAGCATTGCAGAAATAAAATAATAATATTAAAAAATGGATGAAATTTTTTGCCCTACAGGTGATATCACATCAATCCCTGTATACAATTCAGGGACGCAAACGAAGAGGGAGTCACACTCCTCCTCCCCAGGTTTCATCAGAAGAAGAAGCCAAATCTCGACGGGTCACAGATAGCCTAGAGATCATCTCAACATTCGTCTCATTGCAGCAGACACAACATCAAGCAAAGCGGAACAGCGGCAACTCCTAGTTCCACGACTCGGCGGTGTACAGATGACCGAGAGTCAAATTCCGACTCCGTGAAATGCGGATAAAGTCAACCCTTCCTGGCTACGTGGAACGCGGATTATGTTATTTCTGACCCAGTGGAAAACGTCTAGAGCGGAGCCTGGTCCTCGCAGAGCACGGCATTGAACCCATGTGAAGCATCCAGAGCGGAGCCTGGTCCTCGCCGAACACAGCAGTGAACCCGTGGGAAGCATCCAGAGAAAAATTCCTGGCTACATGGAACGCGGATTATGTCACTTCTGACCCCGTGGAAAACGTTCAGAGCGGACACTGGTCCTCACAGAACACGGCAGTGAACCCGTATGAAGCATCCAGAGCGGAGCCTGGTCGTCGCCGACCACGGCAGTGAACTCGTGGGAAGCATCAGAGCAAAATTCCTGGCTACGTGGAACGCGGATTATGTCACTTCTGACCCCATGGAAAACGTCCAGAGCGGATCCTGGTCCTCGCAGAGCACGGCAGTGAACCCGTGGGAAGCATCCAGAGCAAATATCGGACTGTGGAGTCCTTAAATCCATGGACTATGATGTCCTTAACCTCGACCGTGATGTCTTAAAACTAACATCGGACTGTGGAGTCCTTAAATCCACGGACTATGATGTCCTTAACCTCAACCGTGATGTCTTAAAACTAACATCGGACTATGAGGACCTTAAACTCATGGACTATGATGTCCTTAACCTCGACCGTGATGTCTTAAAACTAACAATTGACCGTAATGTTCTTAAACTAATTTTACCTTGATTCAAGGGTACATCTCTTCACTCCTTTGATATTTGTCGTTGTAATTCTTTAACGTCTTCAAAGAGGTGACGGGTCCCCGACAACCACACATTTCACGGACTGTGGGGTCCTTAAACCCATGAACTATGATATCCTTACCCTCGACCGTAATGTCTTAAAACTAATATCGGACTGTGAGGTCCTTAAACTCATGGACTATGATGTCCTTAACCTCGACCGTAATGTCTTAAAACTAACATTGGACTGTGGAGTCCTTAAATCCACGGACTATGATGTCCTTAACCTCGATCGTGATGTCTTAAAACTAACATCGGACTGTGAGGTTCTTAAACTCATGGACTATGATGTCCTTAACCTCGACCGTAATGTCTTAAAACTAACATTGGACTATGAGGTCCTTAAACTCACGGACTATGATGTCCTTAACCTCGACCGTGATGTCTTAAAACTAACAACGAACTATGGAGTCCTTAAACCCACGGACTATGAAGTCCTTAATCTCGACCGCGATGTCTTTAAACTACGGTATCCTGGAAAACGTCCAGAGCGGAGCCTGGTCCTCGCCGAACACGGCAGTGAACCCATGGGAAGCATCCAGAGCAAAATTCCTGGCTACGTGGAATGCGGATTATGTCACTTCTGACCCCGTGGAAAACGTCCAGAGCGGATCCTGCTCCTCGCAGAGCACGGCAGTGAACCCGTGTGAAGCATCCAGAGCGGAGCCTAGTCCTTGCTGAACACGGCAGTGAACCCGTGGGAAGCATCTAGAGCAAAATTCCTGGCTACGTGGAACACGGATTATGTCACTTCTGACCCCGTGGAAAACGTCCAAAGCGGATCCTGGTCCTCGCAGAGCACGGTAGTGAATCCGTGTGAAGCATCCAGAGTGGAGCCTAGTCCTCGCCGAACACGGCAGTGAACCCGTGGAAAGCATCTAGAGCAAAATTCCTGGCTACGTGGAACGCGGATTATGTCACTTCTGACCCCGTGGAAAACGTCCAGAGCGGATCCTGGTCCTCGCAGAGCACGGCAGTGAACCCGTGTGAAGCATCCAGAGCGGAGCCTAGTCCTCGCCGAACACGGCAGTGAACCCGTGGGAAGCATCTAGAGCAAAATTCCTGGCTACGTGGAACGCGGATTATGTCACTTCTGACCCCGTGGAAACGTCCAGAGCGGAGCCTGGTCCTCGCCGAACACGGCAGTGAACCCGTGGGAGCATGCAGAGAAAACATCGGACTGTGGAGTTATTAAATCCACAGACTATGATGTCCTTAACCTCGACCGTGATGTCTTAAAACTAACATCGGACTGTGAGGTCCTTAAACTCACGGACTATGATGTCCTTAACCTCGACCGTGATGTCTTAAAACTAATAATGGACCGTAATGTCCTTAAACTAATTTTACCTTGGTTCAAGGGTACATTTCTTCACTCCTTTGATATTTGTCGTTGTAATTCCTCAACGTCTTCAGAGAGGTGTCGGGTCCCGACAACCACACATTTCACGGACTATGGGGTCTTTAAACCCATAGACTATGATGTCCTTAACCTCGACCGTAATGTCTTAAAACTAACATTGGACTGTAGAGTCCTTAAATCCATGGACTATGATGTCCTTAACCTCGACCGTGATGTCTTAAAACTAACATCGGACTGTGAGGTCCTTAAACTCACGGACTATGATGTCCTTAAGCTCGACCGTGATGTCTTAAAACTAAGAATGGACCGTAATGTCCTTAAACTAATTTTACCTTGGTTCAAGGGTACATCTCTTCACTCCTTTGATATTTGTCGTTGTAATTCCTCAACGTCTTCTGAGAGGTGACGGGTCCCGACAACCACACATTTCACGGACTATGGGGTCTTTAAACCCATGGACTATAATGTCCTTAACCTCGACCGTAATGTCTTAAAACTAACATTGGACTGTGGATTCCTTAAATCCACGGACTATGATGTCCTTAACCTCGACCGTGATGTCTTAAAACTAACATCGGACTGTGAGGTCTTTAAACTCATGGACTATGATGTCCTTAACCTCAACCGTAATGTCTTAAAATTAACATTGGACTGTGAGGTCCTTAAACTCATGGACTATGATGTCCTTAACCTCGACCGTGATGTCTTAAAACTAACAACGGACTGTGGAGTCCTTAAATCCACGGACTATGATGTCCTTAACCTCGACCGCGATGTCTTTAAACTACGGTATCCTGGAAAACGTCCAGAGCGGAGCCTGGTCCTCGCCAAACACGGCAGTGAACCCGTGGGAAGCATCCAGAGCAACCCCTGACTCCGTGAAATGCGGATAAGAACAACTTCATCCATCACTTGCGAGCCCTCACGACTCGTAAGGGAGTAAATTCTCTCGTGAGATCCTTACGACTTTCAAGAGAAAACACACTTATGAATCCTCACGATTCTTAAGGAAAAATTACACCTACGGGATCCTCTCGACTCGTAGGGAGAAAACTCTTTATGAGACCCTCACGGCTCATAAAGTTGAAAAGTCTTAGGTGACAGATCCTACCCCTGTCTCCTAAGCCATCACTATCTATAAAGAGTTCAAGATTAATTGTTATCTACCATCTATGTGCCACACTTGCCAAAGCTACATGCAACTGAAATGGAGAAGTTACTCATGATCATATAAACTAATTCACGCCGGAGTAAAATATATAGGAATAGAAGGGTGCGGCTCATGGAGCTGAGGGTTTAGGACTATACCCCTTAAGAGTCGAGATTTGAGTCAATGATAAATGACGACGCTTGTGTCCGCTCGATATCTTCTCATATCAAGATTCTGAAAATTATATACCAACCCGAAATTGGCCATACACTATGAATTACTCTGCACTACTTCACCCACGTATATACTTACATGATCAAAGTAGTGGGGGGCATTTTTTCCCGCCAAAAATTTCTGCACAAAAGAGCCCAAGGCATCAAATGGCAGCGATACGCTTAAGAAAATGTGAACCTGTATTTTCCGGGCTGTATTTTAACAAACTCTCGAATGAGAAACAGCTAAATTCTGATGGTATTGAAAGAATCTCAAAAAAAACCTTCGATTTGATATATTATGGACCTCATAATTCATCCGGGATCAAAAATTATGAGCAAATGTCTATGCACATGTGATCTAAGGAAGAAGATGCGAACCGGTATTTTCCGAGCTGTATTTTGACAAACTACGGAATGCGAAATAGCTAAATTTTGATGGTATTGAAAGTGTCTCGAAAAATCCTTCGATTTGATATATTATGGGCCTCATAATTTATCCGGGATCAAAAGTTATGAGCAAATGTGCCATGTTCGATTTTGATGGTATTGAAAGTGTCTCAAAAGATTCAATACTCAAAGGAACTTAGTTCTCCATAAGAGCTTAGTTCTCCAAGATAAGAGTATGCTCATCCCCATAATGCGCATATGCGCAAGCGCCATGTGCGCTACGTGCAACGCACGTGTGCCCGCCATGCGCGCACCACGTGCAACGCACGTGCGCACCACATGAGAACATTTAATAATATTAAAAGGGGCTTAGTTCTTCATAGGAGCTTAGTTCGCCATATATAGAAGCCTGCTTCTCCCCATAATGTGCCACGTGCAACGCACGTGTGCCCGCCATGCGCGCACCACGTGCAACGCACGTGCGCACCACATGAGAATATTCAATAATACTAAAAGGAGCTTAGTTCTCCATATATAGAAGTCTGCTTCTCCCCATAATGCGCATATGCGCAAGCGCCATGTGCGCCACGTGCAACGCACGTGTGCCCGCCATGCGCGCACCACGTGCAACGCACGTGCGCACCACATGAGAATATTCAATAATATTAAAAGGAGCTTAGTTCTCCATAGGAGCTTAGTTCTCCATATATAGAAGCCTGCTTCTCTCCATAATGCGCATATGCGCAAGCGCCATGTGCGCTACGTGCAACGCACGTGTGCCCGTGCAGCGCGCACCACGTGCAACGCACGTGCGCACACATGAGAATATTCAAAGGAGACTCGTTCTCCATAAGAGCTTGCTCCCCCCATAAGGTGCATATGCGCAAGCTTCATGTGCGCTACCGGCAAATATGAGCGCCCAACACGTGCGACGCACGTGCGCCCAACACGTGCGACGCACGTGCGCGAACGCAAAGAAACCTTTTTCAGCAGCGAGAAGCTTAAGCTCCAGCCTGTTCTTCCCCCTTGATGAGTGAGACATGGTTCAAAGGGCACATCTCTCCACACCTTCGATATATGGCACTGTAATCTCTCAGTGTCGTCGGAGAGGTGGTGGGTCCCAACGACCAATGATCTTTCTTTCTAAAATAAAAAAAGAGAAGAAGAAAGAATAGAGAGAATACAGAAGAAGAGAGAGAAAAACCCTCTGCAAAAAAGAGCGAGCTCTTAAGAAAAGAAGAGTTTTCTTCATACTCAAGGTAAAAAAAAGAACTATATTCATGAAAAACAGAGATGAAAACATCTCATAAAAAGAAAAATCCTCTTCTAAAAAGATCATAGATCTAAAAACAAAAAAGACCAAGGTCTTTGACGATAAGAAAAAAGATCAAAATATCTAATTATAAAAAATAATAAGAAGTATTTTTACTTCGTCCACAGATCTTTGATCTATAAAGGCAGAGCCTTTTATCAAAAACAAGAACTGTTGTTCTTGGATCTTGAGGCAAAGCCTCCTTAGAAGAACATAAAAGTTGTTATGTGATCTTAAAATCGATCAGATGTGCTTTGCGCTATTGAAAAGTGCCTTACACTCATGAACTGCGTCCTTGCGCTCATTGGATCGACGCACAGCGCCAGAACTTGCCACGTGTCAATCAGAGACACAATCTACGCTTTGCGCTTCTGAAACAGAGCGCTGCGCTCATAGAATGGCGCTCAGCACCAAGCGCGCACGTGTCACTTGCTGGCGCGCCAACAAACTAGTGCAAAGTGCTCATAGATGGAAAGCGCAAGTGCGCTAATGAACCGGCGCTTAGCGCTAAGCGTGACACGTGTCACCCTCATGTGCGCTAGCGCAATGCGCTCTTTAATTGGTGCAAAGCGCCTGATGCGCCACGTGGCGCATTGTCAGAACACCACTTTGTTCCTGATAAATGCTATGCATTTAATACCAGACAAAATGACAGAGCCCAATGCTTAGCATTATTAAAAAGGGCCGAGCCCAAGTAAAGGCTTAATAGCCAGAACAAAAATAAAATGTTAAAATATTTTAATTTGACTTAGCCCAATTCTGGCCATAAGTCCTCAACTTATTTTGAAATGAGCACATCTGCTCTTTCAACCAAATCACCCCGGTTCAAGGGTACATCTCTTCACTCCTTTGATATTTGTCGTTGTAATTCCTCAACGTCTTCAAAGAGGTGACGGGTCCCGACGACCACAAATTTTTACGGACTGTGAGGTCCTTAAACTCAAGGACTATGATGTCCTTAACCTCGACCGTGATGTCTTAAAACTAATATCGGACTGTGGAGTCCTTAAATCCACGGACTATGATGTCCTTAACCTCGACCGTGATGTCTTAAAACTAACGACGGACTGTGAGGTCCTTAAACTCATGGACTATGATGTCCTTAACCTCGACTGTGATGTCTTAAAACTAATATCGGACTGTGGAGTCCTTAAATCCACGGACTATGTTGTCCTTAACCTCGACCGTGATGTCTTAAAACTAATATTGGACTATGGAGTCCTTAAATCCATGGACTATGATGTCCTTAACCTTGACCGTGATGTCTTAAAAATAACGTCGGACTTTGAAGTCCTTAAATCCACGGACTATGATGTCCTTAACCTCGACCGTGTATCTTAAAACTAACACCGGACTGTGTGGTCCTTAAACTCACGGACTATGATGTCCTTAATCTCGACCATGATGTCTTTAAACTAACAATGGACCATAATGTCCTTAAACTAATTATCGACCGCAATGTCATTAAACTAAACAATAGAGCCCAATTGCTCTTTTGTTGGATCTAAATGATCCTGTTAAGTTGATCTTAGTCTATAATTAGACTAATGTGTCCTTAACAAACGCTTAAGTTGATCTTAGACTCAAATAAGGCTAACATATCCTTAAACACAACCCCCCTAAATCCAAATCTAAGAAAGATACGGATTTGGACTAATCCACGTCCTACGGGCGACAACATAAATTAGTCTCCGTATACAATCCACGGGCAACCCAAAACAAAACAGACACACACGACACGAAGTGACCATCTGGAGAAGGAGAAAGTTGTTACCGTGATACGGTAGCGTAATTAACTGCAGGGGCTTGCGCCTGCAGGGAAGAGCATCCCCACAATCAAAAACCCCTCAAACGAGGGGGAATCTGACGAAGTCTGCTATATCGGCCGCATCCGTTTAAACCTTCGATACATGGTGGCATAAATCAACTTGGCATCTTCGGAGAGGTGGACTGATAGCACCAATTAGCATCTGCCCCCAGTTTCAGGCAAGATGTCCAGTCTTCCCGGTTTCCGGCGGTAAATAGTCACCATTGTTGTATATTATTTACTTTTCTGCATTAGGATAGACCCAAGGAGGAGAGCACAAGTGACCGGGTTCTAGAGTCCAGTGAGAGACCATCTCGAGGAGTCGAGACCGGGTCTCCTAACTCTAGAATTGGTAGGGTCGCTTGCCGCTCTCGTAGGGGTCTAGGGTGTGGGATTGGCTATTCATCACGACCGTGGAATTCGTATTTTCTATCGTTGGCTAAATACTAAATACGGACGTCCTGGTATATCCTATATTATCATATATGTGTTTCTGCTGCTTATATTCTGTGATGTGATCACTTCATATATCTGAGACGAATGCTATATTATATATGATATATATAATAGACGTTGCTTATGTTTTACACCCGCGCTAGTCCCGTCCCGGTATGCCGTTAGTTAAGTAACCTAACGGTGCATAACGGAACATTGCGGCGAATGCGGATGGCATAAGCGTACGTTGTATTTTCGTTTCTTTTCTGTGATTGACTTAAGGACATAAATGATGCGACTACATTAATATGATTAATGTAAAGAAAATAAACCTAAAAAGATGTTGTAGAATCAGATTAGAAAACAACTCGGCTTTTTACGAAAAAACTACATTTCAAAACTGCGTAGCTTAAGCCACTCCTTTTGAAAACCATTTGATTCTACGACGATATCAAGTTCAAAGCGTTAAAGGTTTTCTTAAAAACCATCCGCAACCCTCCGTCATTTTAGGAAGTAGAGTACTTAATATTCGTGCTACGTTTGTTGATTATAGTTAAGGCGTAGTGTACGGTAGCTAAGTGATGTCTTCCTACATTGCATTTGATGCAGATTAATTAGGACATTCATGCGACTTTGTTGACCATAGTTAAGGGTCATGTGAGTGGGTCTAATTAATTAAGAAATAACGGGTAGAACTTGACTAGTGCTTATGGTTTGTTGAGCATAGTTAAGGTCATGGGTACTAGGGGTAAAAACCACATCGGGAATTTCAATAGTTGAAATTTCCAATGAGATTGCATACCTTCCATATGATGGTTGGATCCCGATCCCACTGTGGGCAATAGTTGCTCCCAGGAGAGTTTTGCAGTTTACAATTAGCTAACTCATTAGGTGTCTAGAAGGTGTTAACGGGGCTACACCTATGGGAAGACGAGGTTTATATTAATTAGGTCCGTGCAAAAGCATGGGGAACCTCCCTTAAGTACCGACACTGGCCTGGCTGAATAGTTAGCGAAGTTGTAGACTGTAATTAATCCTGGCTAATTTTCTTTTTAAGGTTTGAAAGAAAAACTTGATTAAAGCAGTGTGAGACATTGATAAGATAAGATAATAACCAATCTGATCTTTGCAAGAGCTTTCGCTGAGTGTATTCTTTTCTCTCTCTTAATGGCAGATACCTATGACAGGGCTCAAGCTTCTACTAGATAAAAATAAACTGAATGGGACCAATTATAAAGACTGGCTGAGGAACCTTAACATTGCCTTGACTTATGATAAGGTATCATATGTCCTCACGGCTCCAGCCCCGCCCGTCCCAGGTCCTAAATCCTCAGTTGCGGATATTGAAGTCCGCAAGATATGGGACGCTGACTGTGCCACGACCAAATGCCTCGCGCTTGTATCGATGGATAACACACATCAGAAGCGGCACAAGAATATGGACGTCCATGCCATATTCCTCCATACAAAGGAGTTGTATGGAGAGCAATCCCGCGTATTACGATACGAAGTATCCAGAAAGCTGTTTCAGATGCGAATGGCCCCTGGCACACCAGTAGGAGACCATGTTCTGAAGATGATAGCTCTCATAGAAGAGCTTGAGGACCTTGGGTGGACAATGGACAATGAGCAATATACGAATATTATTCTGCAGTCTCTCCCCTCCACCTTTGCTCAATTTATAGTTAACTTCAACATGCATAACATGGAGAAGGAACTACCTGAACTCCTAATATGTTAAGGAGTGCAGAGAGCACGCTGAAATCAGTGAAAACTCCCGTTTTGAGTGTTGGGCCATCTTCCTCCTCTCGCCCGAAGGCTAAGGCCAAGGGAAAGATGAAGAAGAAACCCACCAAACCTAAGAGTGGAGTCAAAAAGGCTAAGGGGAAAGACGAGTCCAAAGCTGGGGAATCGAGGAAAGGGGAATGTTATCACTGCCACAAAACAGGACACTGGAAGCGCAACTACACCGAGTACTTGGATCTCAAGAAGAAGTATGGGGATGCTTCCGCTTCAGGTGTGTTTGTGACAGAAAACTATTTTTCAATAAACTCTGCTTCCTGGGTATTAGATACCGGTTCAGGTTCTTACATTTGCAGTTCTATGCAGGGGCTGAGAAATAGCAAGGTTTTGAAGACAGGTGACCATATTCTCCGCGTTGGAAATGGTTCCAATGTACATACAGTTGCAGTGGGAGAGTATCACTTGGGGTTGCCGTCTGGATGTATATTGGTTTTGAACCTATGTTATTATGTACCTAGTATGCTTTGTAATATAATATCCGTTTCTTTGTTAAACAATGAAGGATATAATTTTGTATTGTAGAACAATGTTATGAACATTCACCTGAATCAAATGTTGGTTAGGTATGGTACACTTAATAACGGGATATACGTCCTAAATCAACACACGGTTTTCAGCATACAACACACTAATAAAAGAAAACTTTCAGAAATAAATGAAGCTTTTTTTGGCACTGTAGACTTGGTCATATTAACGAAACAAGATTAAACAAGTTCACAAAGATAGATATTTAAACCCTTTTGAATATAAATCTTATGTGACTTGCCAGTCTTGTATCAAGGGTAAAATGACCAAAACTCTATTTACAGGACACGGAGAAAGAGCCACTGAGCTCTTAGGCCTCATACATAGTAATGTATGTGGGTCAATGTCTACACAGGCAAGTGGCGGTTTTTCATACTTCATTGCTTTCACTGATGATTTCTCAAGATTCGGTCATGTGTTTTTATTAAAGCACAAATCCGAAACTTTCGAGAAATTCACTGAATATAAACTCGAAGTAGAAAAACAAACTGGCTTGAGCATCAAAATGCTTTGATCAGATCAAGGTGGAGAGTACCTCAGTACAGAGTTTGCAGACTTCCTAAAAGAGAATGGGATTCTCTCTCAGCTCACTCCTTCTTACACACCACAGCACAACGGTGTGTCAGAAAGACGGAATCGGACCCTATTAGATATGGTCTGTTCCATGATGAGTGATCCTGAGTTACCCGTCTCATTTTGGGGGCATGCAATGGAGACTGCAGCATTTCTACTGAACAGGGTCCCAACCAAAACCGTATCTACCACGCCATATGAGATATGGTATGGGAAGAGACCATCTCTTAAGCAATTTAAGATTTGGGGTTGTCCGGCCTATGTCAAAAAGCAGAATCTAGACAAACTCGAGACATGGTCAGTCATGAGTAAATTTGTGGGATATCCTAAGAATTCTTATGGATATCTGTTCTACCACAAGGAGGAACAAAATGTGTTTATTTCCCGGAATGCCAAATTTTTAGAAAATGAATTTTTTACAGATACTGATGGCAATGTGGTAGATCTAGAAGAGATTCTAGAAACACAAATTACAAATGACGACTTGGTTGATCCGGCTGTTGCAACAGAAAATGATGAACCTCGGCCACTCCGTAGGTCTGGTAGGACTTCTCGCCCACCGGAGAGGTACTACGGTTTCCTCATTGATGGTGACAGAGAAGACTGCATCATGGATGATGATGATCCTACCAGCTTTCAGCAAGCTATCACGAGTGGAGACTCTGTGAAGTGTGCCACACCCCGCTTCCCAAAATACGGAAAACGAGGGATGACTAGGCCAGCCATGCTTCTACGGTCAAGGAATACTCCTGTCGTAGTCACACTTCGACTTCTAGCATTATATGGTAATCAGTAAACAAAGCACAGCAGTAAAGGAATTAAATCACTAAATTATTATATTAAAATCCATTGTTCACAAATTACAAATAAACAAGAAGAGTTAATAACCAAGTTCAATTACACGATCTCTTTTATGGAAAGCAGAAAAATAAGAAAAGCACTCCAGACTAGATCTCCGTCAGCTCGAAGGGTAAATCCGTCTCCTGCGCTGGTCCTTCCACAAGATCTGAGCATGCATACTCAGGTCGTCAGAGCAACATAATAGCAATTTATATAATAATGATATGAAACATGTAATTACGATGATAACAGTGAATGTACAATGCGTGTAATCATTATGTCACTATATGATGCAAAGTATGATCTGTGTCCCTATCAGTCTCTAGGTCATGTTTGAAATCGTATAGTGAAAAGGAGGATCATGTTTAACAGGAGTCTCGTACATACCCGAGACAACGGCCCACATGCCCGGGACATAACCCTGTCAGCCGGATCGCTAAATCCTACCTAATATATATATCACTGCTCGAATGATCATCCTCTAAAACACGGTCCCGCTAAATACGATACTCTTTCCACTTCGATCTTTCCTTTTTTCCCAGGTTTACACTATTCATGATTTTGATTTAGTCGTGTACAAGTTTACCAATGGCATGGTTTTATCATTGTTCACTGTATTAATCACTGTCACGAATTATTCACTTTCCATTGGTGTACTCGACACTCCTAAACCAATATCATTCATGCACGATAATGCAATGTCCACTGAACCCTAACACGCACTAACACTATGTGTATGGCAATTGGGTAAGATATGTGTATGTATGCCGTTAACAAGTCATGTATGTTATGAACCAATATGCACGCCATCAACTTACAAAAATTGCATTAACTCATATGTTCAGAATCCAACAAAATGATACAAATACGATAATAAGCACACTCTGTCAGAAGTTCATAAAAATTAGTTTCAGTTCAATCGGGTTTCCAGTATTCAAGTTACAACCGTTTCATTTTAAGTACTCGCTGCAGGAAATTCAGTTTCTGAACTGAACGTCCGTTTCGCGACACGAATTTCACCTAGTTGGGTTCAGAATTTAGCGACTCTACAGTTGAATAAAATCTAGGGTTTTCAATATGGTTTTCAACTCAATAGACGTATTCTCAATCGCGTCTGTACGTCAAAAGTTACGCACTGTTCAACACTAGTATGTCAATTCTGATTCTGTTTTGGACTGTTATACATCCTGTACTTTTAAATTACAGATTAAATAGCAAACGACGATGAAACGGAATGAAACCACTTGTGTTATTTAGCTAATAGATTCACCTTTAATAAAATGCAGAGTTCCACAACATACGAGTGCAGGAAACAAGGTGGCACACGTTACGGAACAGTAAACAGTAACCAGAGTCGCTCTGGGCTGCAGTCCAGAGCCGCACTCCGATCCAACTATCGTCATAATTTCAGTGCAGATACCATTAGAAACCTGCATAGGGTTATAGTTCGTCGAGCCGTCTTCGATTTGAGCCCTCGAACGTATCATTTACATATGTATACAATTTATGGTGATTTTTACAATTTTCAGATACGGGAAATTTCCAGTTTTCACGGGTATATTTGGGGGTGTTCGTTTTAGTCATTAACAGTCATATTTTCCCATGAAATTTATACACAGTATTCATTATCGCACAGGCCAGCATAGGCAATCTAATTCCATCAAATTAGATGAAGATTTCCATTGAGATCATGCATCGAACAGTTATAACATATAATTTATCGAAAAGTGTAAATATGGAATTTTTATGATTTGAGTTGGTAACACGAATAAATTAGCATGTAGCAAGTAAAGTACTTGCCTGGAAACGTTTCGGGGATGCACGGCGGCGGCAACGTCATGAACGCGCGACGAACGGCGCGCTTTGGATGCACGGCCTCGGCTCGCGATTCGGGTTTGACGTCGGAGTTGCCCGGAGACGTCTTGTGCTTGCTGGAAGCGGATGGGGTGCTCAGTGGTTCTCTGCGAGTGCGCTAGGGTCGACGACGGCCGGCGGCGGCGCTCCGGCGATGGGCAACAGTGGGTTTTGTGGCTTTGGAGAGAAAGAGAGAGAGATATAGTGGGGCTTGGGTTGGAGTGAGGATGATGATTCCGATGGCGTTGGGGCGTCAACGAGGTGGTTCTGGTCGGGTGGGGGCTCGCCGGCGTCAAGTGTGCAGGGTGGCCGAGCTCGAGTGTGAGTGGGTTGGGTGTATAGGGGTGCTCAGTTGATGGAGGAGGCGTAGTGAAGGGCTCTGTTGATGGAGGAGGAGGAAAGGAAGAAAGGGAAAGGTCGCAGTCGTCGTCGTCGGAGGTTGAGCGGCGAGGTGTAGAGATGGTAGTGGGTTATGGAAGTTCTCGCGAGGGGAGAAGAGGAGGTTTGAGAGTGAGAGTGATGAGGGGTGAAGAGTAAGAGGAGATGAGGGGAGGAGGTTGAGTGGATCGCGAGGGGTGCGCGCGAGTCGTGGGGCAATGGCTCGGCGACGTTGCCGCGAGGAGAGGCGAGGAATGTGGCGAGAGCAGAAAAAAATGAGCGGGAAAGAAAGAGACGTTGGGGGAGAAGAGAGGGATCGAAACGGGTCGGGTAGGTTAGAAGGCGGGTCGGGCCGGTAGGTTTTTTTCTTCTTGTGTTTGTTTTTATTAAACTTTCATTTGGGCTGAGGGGATATGCTGGGCCGGGGGTTTAAATTCTTATTATGATTTTATTTTTTTTCTTCTGGGCTGAGATTAAATGGAGGTTTAGGCTGAGAGTAGAGATCTAATGTAAACAGGAAATTTATGTTTTAATTAATTTAAATTTTGGGCTTTGATTTAATTAAAGGTGAGTTTAGTTTATTTTGTTTTGGATTAAAAGTTTTGGAAAAATTTAAATGTTGGAACTTAAGCACTAATCTTTACACAAGGTTGTAAACGGAAAAATGGGGATACTAACTGGGAACTTGGGAAAATAAGGAAAAACTTTATTGAAGGAAACGGGGATTTACATCACACCCCCCTTACAAAAATTTCGTCTTCGAAATTTAACAAGGATACAAAGAAATAAGGTACTAAACAAAGAGTTGTGGATAACGAGCACGGATATCTTCCTCCCGCTCCCAGGTGGATTCTCCTGGGGAACGACCGCCCCAAGACACTCGGACTAACGGAATGACCTTGTTCTTCAGCACTTTCTCTCTGCGGTCGAGAATGGCAGTGGGCTGCTCCTTGTATGATAGATCGGTACCCAAAACTAGCTCCGAATAGTCCAGTACATGGCTCTCATCCCAAACATAACGCCGCAACTGTGACACGTGGAAGGTATTATGCACACCAGCTAGCGATGGAGGCAAGGCGAGTCGGTAGGTCACCTCTCCTACTCGCTCTAGCACCTCAAAAGGTCCGATGAAACGGGGACTGAGCTTTCCCCGACCTCCGAACCTGATAACTCCACGGGCAGGGGAAATCTTCAAGAACACGTGATCTCCAACTTCAAACTCTAGTGTTCTCCTGCTGGTATCTGCCCAACTCTTCTGTCGGTCTTGAGCCGTCTTAATACGCTGCCTGATCATTTGGACCTTGTCGACTGTCTGAACGATGAGCTCGGGGCCCAGTAATCTTCGCTCTCCCACATCATCCCAACACACTGGGGATCGACACTTCCGCCCGTAAAGTGCTTCAAAAAGAGCCATCTGAATGCTAACCTGATAACTATTGTTATAAGAAAACTCGACTAGATGCAGATGGTCCTCCCAGGAACCCTGAAAGTCCAACATGCAGGCTCTCAACATATCCTCGAGCGTCTGAATCGTACGCTCGGATTGTCCATCCGTCTGTGGGTGGTAAGCTATGCTGAACTTGAGGCGGGTACCCAAGCTCTCCTGCAAGCTCCTCCAAAAGTGCGACACGAATCTGGTGTCCCAATCTGACACAATGCTGACTGGAACACCGCGAAGTCGCACTATCTCCTGCATATATCTCTCTGCTAGTGACTCTGTCGACTGTCCCACTCGGAATGGTATGAAGTGTGCAGCTTTCGTGAGGCGATCGATGATAACCCAAATGGCGTTGTTGCCCCTAGGGCTCCGTGGTAAGGCCGTCACGAAATCCATGGTAATGTGCTCCCACTTCTATTCAGGTATCGGAAGCGGTTGCAACAATCCTGCTGTTCTCTGATGCTCCGCCTTCACCTGCTGGCATACTAAGCATCTGGATACAAACCTCGCAATTTTCCGCTTCATCCCGTTCCACCAGAAATGCTGCTTTAGATCCCGATACATCTTCGTACCTCCCGGATGCACAGAATAAGCCGAACTATGCGCCTCAGCCAGTACTTCTTCTCGAACATCTCCCTTGGGCATGCAGAGTCTGCTACCGAATCTCAGAGAACCGTCTTCATGTATGATTAAGTCCGTTCTCAGCCCAGCTTCCACTTCCGCTCTGAACTTTTGCAATCGAGGATCATCTGCTTGTGCAGCCTTGATGCGATCCACAAGGGAAGACTGCACCTGTAGTTGCCAAAGTTGACTGAGTGCGCTCAGTGTAACGACTTCAAGCTCGAGTCTCTGGAAATCCTCAATAATGCTCCTCTAACTGGTCAACATTATGACCGTTGGCTTGCGACTGAGCGCATCTGGTACAACATTCACTTTCCCCGGGTGATACTGAAGGTCCAAGTCATAATCTGCCATCAATTCTAGCCATCGGCGCTGCCTCATGTTTAGTTCCTTCTGAGTGAAGACGTACTTCAGACTTTTATGATCCGTGTATACCTCCACTTTCTCACCCAATAGGTAGTGCCTCCAAATCTTCAACGCAAAGACTACTGCAGCTAACTCCAAGTCATGTGTAGGATAGTTCTTCTCGTGATTTCTCAGTTGTCGAGAGGCGTAAGCAACCATTCGGCCGTGCTGCATCAGAACACAGCCTAAACCCTTCCCTGAGGCATCATTGTGTATCACCAAACCGCCGGAATCATCCGGTACTGTAAGGATAGGCGTCGTGGTTAACTTCTGCTTCAGTGTGTCAAAAGCCTGAGTACACTCCTCTGTCCACGCAAATGGTACATCCTTCCGTGTGAGCCTCGTCAAAGGTTCAACGATTCTCGAGAAGTCTTGGACGAACCTCCGATAATAACCTGCCAATCCCATAAAGCTCCTGATCTCGGCCACTGACTTCGGCGTTGGCCAATCCCTGACAGATTCTATCTTTACCGGGTCCACCGAGATACCTTCACCCGAAACGATGTGTCCCAAGAACTGAACCTTGTCAAGCCAGAATTCACACTTGCTCAATTTCGCATACAGCTTCTCTTCCCGAAGAATTTGTAGAACCGTGCGCAAACGCTCAACATGCTCCTCCCGGGTCTTCGAGTAGACAAGTATGTCGTCGATAAACCCAATGACAAACGTGTCCAAGTACTTTGCAAACACCCTGTTCATCAAGTCCATGAATATCGCAGGAGCATTGGTAACACCGAACGGCATCACAAGAAACTCGTAATGTCCGTATCGGGTCCGAAAAACCGTCTTGCATACATCCTCGGCTGCTACTCTGATTTGATGATATCCAGAACGGAGGTCCAACTTCGAGAATACCTTGGCCCCACTTAGCTGATAGAATAAGTCGTCGATGCGCGGGATTGGGTATTTGTTCTTTATTGTGACCTTGTTCAGCTCCCGATAATCTATACACATCCGCAGCGATCCATCCTTCTTCTTTACTAACAGAACCGGTGCACCCCAAGGTGAAGCGCTCGGCCGAATAAATCCCTTCTCCAATAGTTCTTCAATTTTCTTCTTCAACTCCGCCAACTCAACTGGTGCCATTCTGTATGGGGCCTTGGATACTGGTGCCGTACCTGGAGTCAAATCAATCGAGAACTCCAAGATGCGAGGAGGTGGTAGACCCGGTAGATCCTCAGGAAATACATCCAGAAAGTCCCGAACAATCTCTGGGGCTGGGCTCTCATCAATCTCCATAGCTGTCGCTCCTTGGGCTTGACACTGTACTTGGCTGGCTCCAAAGATTCGCTTCCGCCCTCGAAAATAAACTCCGGGTGATTGGGAATGCGGAAGATCACATTCCTTGCACAGCAATCAATAACTGCATGAAAGGTACTCATCCAATCCATTCCGAGAATTGCGTCGTAACTACCTGTCCCAATCAGAAGGAAATTCGCATAGAATTCCCTGCCACACACTACAACCGGACATGATCTACATTCTCGACTAGATATTATAATGCCATTACCCGTATGTATCTCCCAGCCCTTGGTTAGTGGTTCATGTGGTATGGAGTGTGTATCAATGAAACGCTCCGATATGAAGCAATGCGTTGCTCCAGAATCAAATAGTACTCTAGCTAGCAAGGAATGTACGAGTAAAGTACCTGTAACAACGTCTCCTGACGCCTCTGCCTGCTCGGCGGTCAAGGTGAAAGCCCGTCCCTGACCGCGACCTGTAAAGGGTTGCCTCTGCTCCTGTGGCCTCTGCCGCGGCGGTCCAGAACCTCCTTGTATCTCTGCTCGCTCAGGGCAACCGCTAATCCTGTGCTGATTGGACCCGCAAATCAAACACTGTCCCTTGGCACGGCGACAGTCCTTCTGGGTATGCCCATCTCTATTGCAGTAGCCGCAAACTACGTTCCGTCTTTGGGGGCGATGTTGTGGCACGAACGGACGCTTCATTTGTGCCGTTCCAGGCCTGTGAACCGGTATGGCTCCTTATAAATCCCCGTTCCCATCTCAATAAAAGTCTTCAAAATTTTCCTAAATTCACGAGTGTCCTTTTCTTCTTCTCTTGTAAAATTCTGTAGGAAGGTGATTGCTTAAACTCCAATATTTATATTTTTCCCAAACCCTAAAAGTCAAAACCCAAGATTTAATATCAAAGCTAGATTAAACTAAAACCAAAAATTTTACTAATAAAATCCTAACCCAAACTATACTAAGTCCTTCAGCCCAATGATTTTTTTTCTCTTCTCAAATTAATCCATACTCGGCCCATTTCCTTCACAATTAAATTTATTTTTGTAGCCGGCCCTTACACTCTTCAGCCCAGAGTTTTTTTTAAGGAAATTTAATTATTTAAACCCGGCCCACTCTTCTCCTCAACCCACGAATTTTAAAAAAAGGAATTCTTTTAAAAACTTCTCAGCCCAACTCCTTTTGGCCCGCCTCCTCAACACACCAACCCGACCCGCTCCTATTCACCTGCCTCCTCCAACAGCTCCTTCCTCAATTCCCGCTCGCGATTCGCGCTCCTCGTCTCCGCTCGCGCCCACGCCCACGCCCCGCTCTTGCGACGTTACACCCGCGACTTCAACCCTCATTCATTTCCTCACCCTCTCCTCGTCTCTTCCCCTACTCCTCTCTCTCGCTACTCCATTCGTCACCTCTCTCCATTCACCAAAAACCCACCGAGCACCCAACATCCCTCGCTCCACCGCCGACGGCGACAACGACAACCCCCTCGGCGACCCCATACCTCATCCCTCACACCCAACTCACTTCTCACAAGCTCTTCCCTCCATCAACCCAACCCTCTGCACACCAACCCCTATACACCAACCCCACACCCGAGCTCGGCCACCTATGCTCGATGCCGGCGATCTCCACACCATACCGTCGACCTCTACACCCTCTGCATCTTCTCCTCCTCCTCCAAAATCCAGAACCCGAGCCACCACTTCTCTCTCTCTTCAAAATTTCAAAACCACACACAACCCGACACCTACTGCAGCCCATCGCCGGAGCGACGCTGTCGACCGTCGTCGACCCCAGTGCACTCGTAGAGGACCACTGAGTACCCCTCAACCTCCAGTGACCGTGCAACGACTCCGGGCGACTCCGACCCAAATTCCGTATCGCGAGCCAAGCTCGCGCAAATCGTTTCACGACGTACATCGCGCGTTCGTGATGCCGTTGCTGCCGTGCAACCCCGAGACGTTTCCAGGCAAGTGTTTTACTTGCTACATGCTAATATAATTGTGATACAAACTTAAATCATTTAGTTTATAATTTACCGATTCCCGATATATTATGCGACCTATGTGTTCGATGCTAGACCCCAATGAAAATACTTGCTTAACTTGACAGAAATAGATGTTTTCTGTTGGCCCATACAATGACGAATATCGTGTATAAATCTCACTGGAAAATACGACTGTTAGTCACTAAAATTGATACCCCCAAATATGCCGATAAAACTAGAATTTTCCCGTATCTGAAAATGATTAAAATCACTGTAAATTATGTACATACTGGAATGATGTGTTTGAGGGCTTAAATCGAAGCCGACTCGACGAACTTTAATTTTATGTAAACTTATAATGTTTTCTGTACAGTAACTGCGATGATATTTAGATCGGAGTACGACTCTGGACTGCAGTCCAGAGCGACTCTGATTACTGTGTACTGTCCCAAAATGTGTGTCACTTTGTTTCCTGAATTCGTATGTTATGGAACTCTGTAATGGATTAAAGATGGATCTGTTAGCTAAACAAAACAAGTGGTTTCATTCCGTTTCATTGCCGTTTGCTATTTAAGTTGTAAATAAAAAGGGCAGAACGTATAACTGTCCAGAACAGATTCAGAAGTGACCTACTGATGTTAAACTGTGTATAAATTTCGACGAACAGACGTGATTAAGGATCCGTATATTGTGTTTAATACTCTACTGAAAACCCTAGATTTTATTCAGCTGAATCATCGCTAAATTATGAACCCAACTGGGTGCAATTCGTGTCGCGAAACGGACGTTCAGTTCTGAAACTGAATTTCCAGCTGCGAGCACTTAAAATGAAACAGCTGTATCTTGAATACCGGAAACCCGATTGAACTGAAACTAATTTTGATGAATTTATGACTGAGTATTCTATTGATCGTATTTGTATCATTTTGTTGAATTCTAAACATATGAATTTATGCAATTTTTGTAAGTTAATGACGTGCACATTGATTCATAATATACTTAGCTTATTGATGGCATGCATACATATATCATACCCCATTTGCCATATACTTAGTGTTAGTGCGTGTTAGAGTCAGTGGATATTGCATTATCGTGCGTGATTGATATTGATTTAGGAGTGACAAGTACACCAATGGGAAGTGAATATTCGTGACCGTGATTGATACAGTGAATAGTGATAAAACCGTGCCATTGGTATATTTGTACACGACTAAATCAAGATCATATATAGTGTAAACCTGGGGATAAAGGGAAAAGTGGAAAGAGAATCGTATTTAGCGGGACCGTGTTTTAGAGGATGATCATTCGAGCAGCGATATATATATATATTAGGTAGGATCTAGCGATCCGGCTGACAGGGTTATGTCCCGGGCATGTGAGCCGTTGTCTCGGGTATGTACGAGACTCCGGTTAAACATGATCCTCCTTCCACTATGCGATTTCAAACATGACCTAGAGACCGATAGGGACACAGATCATATTCTGCATCATATAGTGACATAGTGATTACTCGCATTGTACTTTCACTAGTATTACCTCTTCTACATGTTTCATCTTATTATAATAATATTGTTATTGTGTCGCTCTGACGACCTGAGTATGCATGCTCTGATTCCGTGGAAGGACCAGCACAGGAGACGGATCTACCTTTCGAGTTCACGGAGATACAGTCTGGTGTACTTTCTATCTTTACTGCTTTCCATAAAAGTGATCGTGAGATTGAACTTGGTTAGTAATTGTTCTTGTTATCTGTAATTTGTGAACAATGGATTTTAATATAATAAATTAGTGATGTAATTCCTTTACTACTGTGCTTTATTACTGATTACCATGTAATGCTAGAAGCCGAAGTGTGACTACGGCGGGATGATTCCTTGACCGTAGGAGCATGGCTGGCCTAGTCATCCCTCATTTTCCGTATTTTGGAAAGCGGGGCGTGACACTCCTCGAGAAGGTGCAGGGGTACGTGCTGGAACAACTGGGGGTTTCCTGAACTTGTTGATCAATTGCTCCTGAACTCTCGCCGCGTTGAGTACCTGTGCGAAAGTCTGCAACTCCAGCGATGGAATCAACTGCTGCAACTCGAAATCAAGCCCCTGTAAGAAGCGTCTGGCCCTAGTGGCCTCTGAGGCGACCATGTATGGAGCAAAACGGCTCAGACGGTTGAACTCTGCCGCATATACGTCCACTGGACGTCCATTCTGCTTCAATAGAATAAATCTTTCCTCCATATCTGCCTTGGCGGTGGAAGGGAAATAATGGTCTGGGAAGCACTACTTAAATTTTCCCCACTCAATCGGCATGTCCAGCCTGCTTTCTTCCACTGACCACCATGTACGGGCTTCATCTTCCGATTCGATCTTTATCACGTCCACCCTATCTTCATCTGGTACCCTGGCGGCTGTCAGTAAGTTCTCCATGTTCACTAACTATTGCTCGGCCTTGAGGGGTTCAGCTAGCCCTGTGAACGCAGCTGGATGCAACCTCCGGAAGTCTGATACGGTACCAGTCCTAGCAGGGTAAGCTGGTGGAGTAATGCCCTCGGGGTCGATAATGAGTGCGGAGGGTCCTCCTGCAGCGGTAATCGACCTGAGTCCCTCAGCGAGTAAGTCTGTCTTCCTCTCCTGAACTTCCGCGAGAGAGGTCAGTGCACTAAGTATTCTTTCCGTGCGGTCCTGAGTACTGGAGTCCGAGGAGGGGTCGTTCGGGGACGTCATATCGCTGTAAGATTCAAAAGGATAAGATCAGATTCAAGGATAAAAATCAGGAATAGTGAAACGAAAATAATGTAATACAGTGTAGTTAATGTCATCCCTTGTTACAAAACACGGCTCTGATACCAACAAAACCATGTCACGCCCCGCTTCCCAAAATACGGAAAATGAGGGATGACTAGGCCAGCCATGCTCCTACGGTCAAGGAATACTCCTGCCGTAGTCACACTTCGGCTTCTAGCATTACATGGTAATCAGTAAACAAAGTACAGCAGTAAAGGAATTACATCACTAAATTATTACATTAAAATCCATTATTCACAAATTACAAATAAACAAGAAGAGTTACTAACTAAGTTCAATTACACGATCTCTTTTATGGAAAGCAGAAAAATAAGAAAAGCACTCCAGACTATATCTCCGTCAGCTCGAAGGGTAAATCCGTCTCCTGCGTTGGTCCTTCCACGAGATCTGAGCATGCATACTCAGGTCGTCAGAGCAACGTAATAGCAATTTATATAATAATGATATGAAACAGGTAATTACGGTGATAACGGTAAATATACAATGCGTGTAATCACTATGTCACTATATGATGCAAAGTATGATCTGTGTCCCTATTAGTTTCTAGCTCATGTTTGAAATCGTATAGTGGAAAGGAAGATCATGTTTAACAGGAGTCTCGTACATACCCGAGACAACGGCCCACATGCCCGGGACATAACCCTGTCAGCCGGATCGCTAAATCCTACCTAATATATATATCATTGCTCGAATGATCATCCTATAAAACACGGTCCCGCTAAATATGATACTCTTTCCACCTCGATCTCCCATTTTTCCCCAGGTTTACACTATTCATGATTTTGATTTAGTCGTGTACAAGTATACCAATGGCACGGTTTTATCACTGTTCACTGTATTAATCACTGTCACGAATCATTCACTTTCCATTGGTGTACTCGACACTCCTAAACCAATATCATTCACGCACGATAATGCAATTTCCACTGAACCCTAACACGCACTAACACTATGTCTATGGCAATTGGGTAAGATATGTGTATGTATGCCGTTAACAAGTCATGTTTGTTATGAACCAATATGCACGTCATCAACTTACAAAAATTACATTAATTCATATGTTCATAATTCAACAAAATGATACAAATACGATAATAAGCACACTCTGTCATCAGTTCATCAAAATTAGTTTCAGTTCAATCGGGTTTCCGGTATTCAAGTTACAACCGTTTCATTTTAAGTGCTCGCTGCAGGAAATTCAGTTTCTGAACTGAACGTCCATTTCGCGACACGAATTTCACCTAGTTGGGTTCAGAATTTAGCGATGATAAAGTTGAATAAAATATAGGGTTTTCAATAGGTTTTTCAACACAATAGACGGATTCTCAATCGCGTCTGTACGTCAAAAGTTACGCACTGTTCAACACTAGTATGTCAATTCTGATTCTGTTTTGGACTGTTATACATCCTGTACTTTTAAATTACAGATTAAATAGCAAACGACGATGAAACGGAATGAAACCACTTGTGTTATTTAGATAATAGATTCACCTTTAATAAAACGAAAGAGTTCCGCAACATACGAGTGCAGGAAACAAGGTGGCACACATTACGGAACAGTAAACAGTAACCAGAGTCGCTCTGGACTGCAGTCCAGAGCAGCACTCCGATCCAACTATCGTCTCAATTTCAGTGTAGAAACCATTAGAAACCTGCATAGGGTTACATTTCGTCGAGCCGGCTTCGATTTGAGCCCTCGAACGCATAATTTACATATGTATACAATTTATGGTGATTTTTATAATTTTCAGATACGGGAAATTTCCAGTTTTCATGGGTATATTTGGGGGTGTTCGTTTTAGTCATTAACAGTCATATTTTCCCATGAAATTTATACACAGTATTCATTATCGCACGGGCCAGCATAGGCAATCCAATTCCGTCAAATTAGATGAATATTTCCATTGGGATCATGCATCGAACAGTTATAACATATAATTTATCGAAAAGTGTAAATATAGAATTTATACGATTTGAGTTGGTAACATGAATAAATTAGCATGTAGCAAGTAAAGTACTTGCCTGGAAACGTTTCGGGGATGCACGGAGGCGGCAACGTCACGAATGCGCGACGAACGGCGCGCTTTGGATGCACGGCCTCGGCTCGCGATTCGGGTTTGACGTCGGAGTTGGCCGGAGACGTCTTGCGCTTGCTGGAAGCGGATGGGGTGCTCAGTGGTTCTCTGCGAGTGCACTGGGGTCGACGACGGTTGTCACGCCCCGCTTCCCAGAGTACGCAAGATTGGGCACGTAACATAGCCAACCATGCTACCTGTGGGTAGGAAGTATCCATCCACAGTCACATTACGGTTGTAGAGATATCAAGAACAAGATAATAAACTAATCTAACACATGTCCAAATCCATAATAACAAGAGTCAATAAACAATAAGTGCGGAAGCAAATGATCCAATACAATAAATAAATAGTACGTCCCATAATGCGGGCTCACATCTGGAAATGAAATGAAATAAATGAACTAATCACTAAGGAACTCACAGATCAGCCTGCTGGCTGAAATACTCCTGCTCAGTCGTCGACAGTGGTAAGGAATCTGGGCCATGCAAAACCCAGACGTCAGCACGTCACGTCAACCAATAATATAATATGAACATGGTAATAAGCAATGCAGGGATGAACATGAATAAGGCAGTACTATGAAATAACAATGCAGGGTAATGTGCAGTGGTAACTAAACTGTCCTATCAGGTTTCTACTCTAAAGTCTTTGAAATCAATTGGTGACTCGTCGATGTAACTCAATAGTATCCCGTGCATGTCCGGGACCACGGTCAAGACCCTCGGGGCTGAATCCGAGACGTGCCGCTAGGCAGTAAATAGGTAGCAGGATGGACGAGTGATGTCAGCATCATCACTCCCGGACTGGCCAAGCCCGTAAGACTGATCAGAACATGTATCGAACTGTTGAGTTACAAGTCGGTTTCACCTTTGATTTCCCCATACCCCCAAGTTATGTATGTCAGGTCAGGTATTCAGTAATCAATGACTAATGCCAACACAGGATCAGGTAACAGGTCAGATTTGTCTGGATAGACAACAGGAATGGTCCATGAGGACCCCAAGTCAGGTTTGTTGGCATTAGGCATGAGATCAGGAAACAAGTCAGGTCAATATGTAATGTAATCGAGGGTGTGCTCACAACAGGTATATAGTCGAATAAGGACAACAGCAGGAATAAAGTAAATAACAATAACGGTTCATTTAATCACCATGGTACATGAATATGGTGCAGTTGTATTATATTAACAGGTTCGAGCACCCTTGGGGTGCAATAATCACAGGGTAGCGCAATATTAATAACAACAAGTAATGTAGATATAAGTGTACGACTATCGTCCTCTAAATAACAGAATGATTAACAGGTAGTTGTTATTAAAGTTATGGTGGCAAAATACGATTTAGATGGTAGTATTATGATGTATATCATATTTCGTCCAATGAGACAAGTAACTATACTTAGTTAATATTGCAAGTTTTAAGAGTCAAACACTTAATTAGTTTAACGTAGCATGTAGCAAGAAATCTTGCCTCGACGGTTTCGCAAACCGGAAAACACGAACGCAACGTCGGCGGAAAACACGCGATGGATGCACGGGCCACGGATCGAGTCCAAACAGCGAACAGCGGGACCACACGGACCAGAGTACTTCGCTGGAGAGTCGGGTCCAGACGTCGGCACGACCGGAATCCGGCGAAATGTCAAAACGGCGACTAAGTTAGCAAATACAAATCAACGCGAGAAAACGATCAGCGAAGGGATACGCGAAGGAAGATGGTGAAGAGAAGCTTACAGGGAAAAACCAGGGGGCAACCACGACGGGTTCGACGGCGATAGGGCGCCGGCGGCAGCGAAGGCTGAAAGTTGCTGGGTTCGCTGGAAAGGGATGGTGCGGTGAGTAGAGGGGTGTGCTGGCCTGATCTGGTGTTCAGGGGGAGAAGGAGGTGGTCGGCGGTGGCTCTGGCAACGACGGCGAGGGTCGACGGGGCTTTTCCGGCGAGCTAGGGTTAGGTGCTAGGGTAGGCTCGGGTTTGTGGCAGCGCCGGCGAGGGAAGGAGGAGGAAGATGAGGAGGTCGGGACGAGGGTGAAGGGAGGAAGGCTCTGGCGTCGTCGGCGATAGGAGGCGGCGGCGGCGGCGACGGCGAGCACTGCGTGCAGGTGGTGGCGTCGGGTGCAGCTGCAGGCTCTGAAGGAGGGAGGAGAGGAGGAAGGGGTGCTGTCGAGGCCGAGGAGGCGAGGAAGACGGTGGTGGTGGTGTTGTCGGCACGGGGACTGCGGCGGCGGCGGCGACGAGAGGGCTCGGGTTAGGGTTTGTGGGTTCAGCGATAGTTCTGTGATGGGGAGATGAAGGAACAGTGCCCTATAAATAAAAATAGAGAGAGAGTTATAGGAGAGAGGGAGAGAGATTTTAGTAGAGAGAGAGAGAGAGATTGTTAGAGAGAGAGAGAGAAAAAGATTAGAGAGAGATAGAGAGAGACGGAGAGAGAGAGAGAGAGAGATGGTTGATGGGGCCCACGAGGGATTTATTCCCTCGTGATTGGCTGAGGAGGGTACGGGGAGTTAGAAATAAAAATTTAAAAGATTTAAAAAAAGGATTTATTCGTTAATTAGTAACAGAGTATATATTCTATAGTTTTAATATTTTAAATTTAAATGGGTATTTCGGCGTTAAATGAAACATTTCCAAATCGCGCCCGGGTTGCGCCCAAATGTTTCAAATTCAAATTATAGGATTTTAAGCGAGTTCCAAATTTTGAAAAGAGGTGTTTTATGATTAAAATGCATGCCCCCAAGTCGGACACTTACACGCGCGCGTAGCCGTTCAAACTTGCCCGTTTCGCCGAACGGGATGAAATCTCGACGCGCGGATGCTACCACGCGACTAGTGGCGACGAGTAGGCCAACATGGATATTTTTAATTTCATTTTAGGTGTTAAAATTTGTTATAGGCGAAAATGACTTAGCCGGTTAAAAATTTAGCAAAATCACCAAACAAGCAAGATAATTGAAATGAGCAATGTATAACACTCAACTAGTACCAGAAATAGTATTATTGGGCTCGGGTGTTACAACGGTCGGCGGCGGCGCTCCGGCGATAGGCAACAGTGGGTTTTGTGGCTTTGAAAAGAAAGAGAGAGATATAGTGGGGCTCAGTTTGGAGTGAGGATGATGATTCCGATGGCGTTGGGCGTCAACGAGGTGGTTCTGGTCGGGTGAGGGCTCGCCGGCGTCAAGTGTGCAGGGTAGCCGAGCTCGGGTGTGAGTGGGTTGGGTGTGCAGGGGTGCTCGGTTGATGGAGGAGGCGTAGTGAAGGGCTCTGTTGGTGGAGGAGGAGTAAAGGAAGAAGGGGAAAGGTCGCAGTCGTCGTCGTCGGAGGTTGAGCGGCGAGGTGTAGAGATGGCAGTGGGTTGTGGAAGTTCTCGCGAGGGGAGAAGAGGAGGTTTGAGAGTGAGAGTGATGAGGGGTGAGGAGTAAGGGAAGACGAGGGGAGGAGGTTGAGTGGATCGCGAGGGGTGCGCGCGAGTCGTGGGGCAACGGCTCGGCGACGTGGCCGCGAGGAGAGGCAAGGAAAGTGGATCGGGAGCAGGAAAAAAATGAGCGGGAAAGAAAGAGACGTTGGGGGAGAAGAGAGGGATCGAAACGGGTCGGGTAGGTTAGAAGGCAGGTCGGGCCGGTAGGTTTTTTTTTCTTCTTGTGTTTGTTTTTATTAAACTTTCATTTGGGCTGAGGGGAGATGCTGGGCCGGGGGTTTAAATTCTTATTATGATTTTATTTTTTTTCTTCTGGGCTGAGATTAAATGGAGGTTTGGGCTGGGAGTAGAGATCTAATGTAAAAAGGAAATTTATGTTTTAATTAATTTAAATTTTGGGCTTTGATTTAATTAAAGGTGAGTTTAGTTTATTTTGTTTTGGATTAGAAGTTTTGGAAAAATTTAAATGTTGGAACTTAAGCACTAATCTTTACACAAGATAGTAAACGGAAAAATGGGGATACTAACTAGGAACTTGGGAAAATAGGAAAAAACTTTATTGAAGGAAACGGGGATTTACAAAATGGCTGGATGCCATGAGATCTGAAATGGAGTCTATGTACACCAACAAAGTATGGACTTTGGACGTTGTACCCCCTGGGGTAAAACCTGTGGGGTGCAAATGGATCTTTAAAAGAAAGATTGGTGTAGATGGGCAGGTAGAGAGCTATAAGGCAAGACTTGTGGTGAAGGGTTTTCGTCAAAGACCAGGTCTGGGCTATGACGAAACTTTTTCTCCCGTAGCCATGCTTAAATCCATTCGGATCCTACTTGCTATTGCTGCTCACTATGACTGTGAAATCTGGCAGATGGACGTTAAAACTGCATTTCTAAATGATGATTTAGAAGAATGCGTTTATATGGATCAGCCAGAAGGCTTCATTGACAGTGGGAGCAGCGGGAAAGCATGTAGATTGCTTAAATCCATTTATGGATTAAAGCAGGTATCACGGAGTTAGAACATCTGTTTTGATGATATTATCAAAGAGTTTGATTTCATCAAAAATCCAGATGAACCTTGTGTTTATAAGAAGGCTGTAGCGAGCGCTGTCACATTCCTCGTATTGTACGTGGATGACATTCTTCTGATAGAAAATGATATTTCTATGCTACAGTCAGTCAAATCTTTCTTATCACTAAGGTTCTCCATGAAGGACCTGGGTGATGCCACATACATTCTGTGCATTCGGATCTATAGAGATAGATCCAAAAGGTTATTGGGATTGTCCCAAACTAGGTACATCAACACCATCCTAAAAAGGTTTAGTATGGAAGACTCCAAGCGGGGTGCCTTACCCGCTTGCCATGGGGTCACTCTCTCTAAGGACTTTTGTCCAAAGACCGATGAAGAGAGAGCTCGCATGAGCATTACCCTATGCTTCGGCAGTAGGATCTATAATGTATGCGATGTTATGTACACGCCCAGATGTAGCTTATGCACTTAGTGTAGTAAGCAGGTATCAATCCAACCCAGGGGAGAATTACTGGATGGCTGTGAAGAACATTCTTAAGTACTTGCGAAGGACTAAAGAATTGTTCTTGGTATATGGTAATGGAGATCTCCAAATGGAGGCCTTTACCGATTCGAGCTTTCAGAGTGATAAGGACGACAGCAAATCTATCTCTGGGTTTGTATTTACCCTCAATGGAGGGGCGGTAAGTTGGAAGAGTTCCAAACAAGATACCGTTGCAGACTCTACGATGGAGGCTGAGTACATTGCTGCGAATGATGCCGCCAAGGAAGCCGTCTGGATGAGGAAGTTCGTCTCGGAGCTAGGAGTAGTTCCAACCATTATTGATCCAATACCATTATATTGTGATAATAATGGGGCTATGGCATTAGCCAAGAAGCCCAGGTCCCATCAGCGGTCCAGACACATCCTGAGGCGCTTTCATTTGATCCGGGATATTGTAAATCACCGTGAGATCGAGATTAGGAGAGTAAACACAAAGAATAACACTGCGGATCCACTCACCAAGGCCCTCCCTCAGCCGCAGCATGAGCGACTTTTTGAGATGTTGGGTATGAGATACGCCAATAACTAGCCTTAGTGCAAGTGGGAGATTGTTGGATATATGTATGCCTTAGAGGCCATTATATGATAGTGGATGTATTCATACATATATATATATTCAGTGTACATTCTTGCTCGACATGATAATATGCTAGCTGGTTCTTCTTTATCTGACATGTTGACTTGATCATGCTTTTATTCATTCACACATGATGATAAAGCCCTGAGGATATTAGCTTGACTATTGTGATTATGATGGAGATCATACTAGTGGGACGTCTGTAGTTTATAAGCATATCCTGAAATGTCCCTAGTCATAGGTGTATCGAGACGGGGCATCGATATACCAGAGTAGACTAGCGTATATGATACTAGACCTATATGATGGGCGATGGATGACCCCATATCCATCGATGTTTGACATCGAGATCGTATACGGGTGCTCAGTGGTGACTGGGTACAATAGACGGACTCGCCGAGAACTCCTATATGGTATTATATCTATCGTTGGATAGCAGTTCTCAGGTGACACTGGTACAGGTTAGTCTGTAGACCCGAGATCGTAATAGATTCTTGTGTGTTCTCCAACTATACTTTGATTACCACCCTACCACGGCTCTACTGAGTCGTGCAAACAGGTGGCTTTTGGGTACAGTCCCGAGACACAAGAATACGATGAGCGATAGGAGGGGTTTTGTCTCTTCCGGTATTGGGGGTTGATGTTGTGCTATGCACGATTGGCCATATCTGTAAGTCCCTGGCTAGGGCTGTTGAGATTTACTGATAAGTGTTATCAGTAGTTTCTCGATCTGTTATAGACTATTCATCGGCACGACTTATTGAGTTATTGGGGTTGACGTTACCATCTCTAGACTCGATATGTATCATATCTGACGAAGAGACCGGACTGTACGGTAATGTTGCCGGTTGGCTCGACGGGAGTTGTGATAGGTTCGCTTGTTTTCTTCTGATCGCTCAATACCCGGGTGACCGTTACGTTTAGCTGACCTCTTGCGGCTTGGGGGTGCTTGATATGATCATCGCCCATTGCCGGCATATTGACGAGTCTTAGAGTCCCACAATGGATGTCACGCCCCGCTTCCCAGAGTACGCTAAGATAGGCAAGTGACAGAACCAACCATGCTACCTGTGGATAGGAAATATCCCTCCACAGTCACATTACGGCTGTAGAGATATCAAGAACAATAATAAACTATCTAACACATGTTCATAGGCCAAAATAAACGAGTCAAGAATAAAATAATATGCGAAAGCAATAAATCCAATAAACAAAACACATGGAAAGTAAAACTGGATACCAACTGGATCCTCACTGCTCGGCCTAACGGCGGAAGTACTCCTGATCAGCCTGCGACAAAGGTAGAGGATCTGGGCCATGCAAAACCCAGACGTCAATGTGTCATAACATCAATAATAATATAATCAGGGGGTAGCAAGAGGCACGAGTATGAACAGTAATAAAGGTATAACAGTAAAGTAAATAAGGACAGTGAAGGGTAAGGCATAGGTGATGTGCAGTGAGTAATCTAAACTGGTCTACTGGGTCTTTAAAATCAATTTGATGAATTATCGATGTAACTTAATAGTATCCCGTGCATGCCCGGGACCACGGTCAAGATTCTCGGGCTGAATCCGAGACGTGCCGCTAGGCAGTAAATGATAGTATGTAACGATGAATGATGTCAGCAGCAGCATCCCGGGGCTGGCCTAGCCCGTAAGATTGATCAGTAAAGGCATCGAACTGTTGAGTTACAAGTCAGGTTTCATCACTGATTTCCCCATACCCCCAAGTTATGTGTTCAAGTCAGGTATTGATAAATCTGGAGCTAATGCCAACACAGAATCAGGCAAGTACATGTTTGTCTGGATAGACAACAGGAAATGTCCGTAGGGACAACAGGTCAAGATTGTTGGCATTAGTAACAAGATCAGGTAACATATCACGCCGTGGTACATCAGGTCAAGTCAGGTAGTGAACAAGTATCAATCATGTCAAAAAGTGCACATGTATCAAGTCGTGTCAAGTAGTAGTGTATCAAGTCATGTCAAGGGTGCACAAATATCACGTGGGTGCTCATAATCAAACTATAATAAGCATGGGTACAAAAAAAAGTATGGGATACCAATATGACAATAAAATGGAATAATGTGATGTGGTATGCAAAAAGGTATAAATTCAAACATGTGGATGCACAGTTATCGATTAGGGTTAAGATTTTAGTTCCAATATTATTAGGATGCACTTTATTAAATATAGAATGATAATATCACACTATTATGTATTAATATGATCTATGGATGCAATTGTATACATATTAGACGAGATGGATGCAAATAGGTATCCGAAAGGTTATAAACTATAAAAATGGTACTATGGGATGTACAAATAAGCACTATGTGATATAAATATGGATATGGGTATAGTGTATTGTAATCTAATATGCAATAAGATATGTTTTCATGTTCTAGATCTAAAATGATATAAACGGAACATCGAAATGTTAAAATGAATTATGGGGCACTAGATTTAAACAACATGTTTAATATGTATTTAAATAAGTATGTAATAATTTAAATAGCATGTAGCAAGATTAACTTGTCTCGACGGATCAAAAAACGGGGTACGGAACGTCTCACGTTGGCGAAAAGTCGCGGCGCGCGCACGGTACACGGAATGGATCCAAACAACGCACAAGGTGATCATATGGGTCAGGTACGCTCGCTGGGTCGTCGGGATTGTCGACGGCACGCCCGGTTTCCGGCGAACTAAAAAGGCAGTGAACATAAAAAGAAAGAAAAGCATAGAAAGAAAGAAGAGGAGAAGAATGGAAGGAGGAAGAAGAAGAATGAGAAAAGGAAGCTCACTGTGGTCTACGGAGAGGGTCGCGAGGGTGTCGATGACGTCGACGGAGCTCCGGCGAGGTAACCTGCAGAGGACAGAGGGCCTTTTAAAGAGAAGCAGAAGAAAGAAAAGAAAAGCAAGGAAGAAGAAAGAAGGGGAAGGAGAAAGAGTGTGCGGGCTTACTGAGGTGCACCGGAGTCGGGAACGAGGACGAGACCACCGGCGGCGATCAACTCCGGCGATGCAAGGCGTGCAGGGGTGCTCGGGCTAGGGTCTGAAGGTGTGCAGGGCTCAGGAAAGAGAAGAGATGGAGGTGGAGGCGATGAGGGTGAGGAAGCGACGAGGTCGGAAAGGGCGTCGTCGGGCTAAGGGCGACGATGAGGTGGAGGCAGGCGGCTAGGGTTTGTAGTTATGGGTTCTTTAAAAAGGAAGAGGAAGAAGAAATATATAAAGAGAAAGAGAGAGAATGAAATATGCGAGATGAGAGAGAGAGAGATTCTGAGAGAGAGAGAGGAGGGAGAGAAAAGATCTGTTTAACCTCTAAAACTTCATTAAACCTTAAAATAAGTCACGAGGTAATGACCTACCTCTACACCCACACAAATATAACCCTAATTGATAAATATCAAAACACAGAATACGAAATTACAGGACTCTTCATTAAAATACCATAATCTTTATAGCCTTTATTGAAAGCTTAAAGTTGTAAACATTTCTAAATAAAATCTTTTAATAAAATGAAAGCACGATTGGTCATGGACATCGATCGTTTATCTAAACTGTCTTGTAGTGTCTAGGCAAGTGTGTCTAGGCTAGTGGTTTTTAATTAGGCCCACGACCGTGGTTCCTTCCCACTTACCTGGCACTTACCTGGCCACAATTGACGGTGAAGAGGCAATTTGAGGCTTCTAATGACTTGTCGTTTAGACCTTAGAAATAGGCTAGTTGGCTTAGGAAACCCTAACAACTAAAATACGGGAAACTATACTCTTTTACAAATAAATACCTTATATTTATAAAACCGTTTTTCTAAATGAATAGTATTTGTTAAACCTAAGCAAAGCGCCGCTACAACCCACTTTTGGGGAACCCGTTAGGGAAAGTACGGTTCATCGTGCACCCGCGGGCTAGTAGTGCCAGATTCAGACCTCCGCAAGGAGCATTTGGTCTCGAAGGGTTTAAAATACGGCATTTAAGAAAAATGAGATTTTGGAAAATAAAATAATTATTTAAAATTATTCTTGTATTAATATATATTTAATTATCATTTAAACACCTATTTTATCATAAGATAAAGTTTCCATCTTTTTCTAAAATTACAAGATTAAAAGTTACATTAAAATACCATGAATTTCAAATAAATCTATTAATGGTTTTATTAGGATATATTCGCTAGAATAACACAAATAAAATTCACACTCCTTATAACTATAAAGACGAATAATAAATACTTGAGGTGTATTTTGAAAAAAAAATATACAATAATACTTTTTACATAAAAACCCCTCAAGTTTTATAAATTACAATAAGGCCCCTAACAAATATAGAACTTCAAATTATCTTTCTTTTAGTCTGATCCGGGTTAGAGTCTGACTGTTTCTGACTTGAATATGATTCAAGTCAATCTATATTCTTTTATATTCCAACTCAAGATGAATACATGAATCCCAGAATCCAGTTAACAATCTATATAACTTGACTGAACCAAACCATGGATATTCCTTTTACATGATTCCAGTATTCCATTTGCATGACTCTACGGTTATAATCGTTCCCTGATATCATGGTTTCGGACAGTCAGTTAATCAATCTTGCAATCAATACAATTTTACAAGATAACAATACAAACAAGATATCGCGGGATTTGAGGGGTAGATTAGTACAGAAGGTGTTAAAGGTGGCACGAGGTGGTCAGATTAATACACCTAACCTGAATCCTATTGCTGTTGTACCGTGGCATAACGGTTTCTTGTACTACACGTGCCCTAGTCTCTGGCAAGTGAGACTCCCCTCGTATACACCGGCATTCTTCTGTACCAAGCTACAAACAACAGCGTTAACATAACATTACAACAATAGTTTACACTTTAAAAATGTATCCTCTTATTCTGTCTTCTCTACTTCCCTCTTACCTTTGGGACTTACCGAGCGATCTGTTCACTGACGACATTCTGTTCTCTCTTCTTTGAATGTCGTCAGGTGACTTGGACCCGGCAGAAGTAGAGCCAACAGAAGAAGACTTGGAGCAATTTGCCGAAGACCCAGCAGTATAATTTCATTGTACACTTTCTTTTCAGCACTTTCCGTTTTCCTGTTATGCCACTGTTTAGGCATTTTTATTTCAGTTGTATTTTCCTTTCTATGTATTGTACAAAGAATGTTATTAAATAAAAATTGTTGTTCTTTTATACTCTTGTCTCTTGTGTAATTATTTTATATTGCTTAGATACGTTCAGCGTATGTACTTCTGAGTACATACGTAGCGGGCCTCGCCACGTCCCCTTCGCTGTACACTGGGAAGCGGGGCGTGACAGAATCAGAATGAAATTTTTTACCTGTCCAAGAACAGACTCGGCATATGTATCCCAGTATGGGTGGTCGGTATCTAGACCAACAATTTTTCTTCCGACCAATCCAAGCCCATTAACCCGTAAACCCAGTAAGAGGCCAATATCCTGGAGTGTGATAGTAGCCTCACCTCATCTTAGATGAAAAGTGTGGGTCTCTTTTCTCCAGCGCTCAACTAGAGAGGTAACGAGGGCGCAGTCGATTTGGATATGACGAAGCATTGAAGCTTCATAAAATCCGGCCCGTTTACGCTCTATCCTATACAACTCACCATCCATTTACGCTCCATCCCATACACAACTTACCCTCTGCTATACAACTCACCATCTATTTACGCTCTATCTGATAGATATTTGGGAATACTAGCTGCAATGAGATCTGTATTTCCGACGACCCCACATAGGTTTTGCCTACGACACTTCAGGCAAAATTTTGATCGAAAATTTAAAAATTCGGATCTACATAAGCTTATGTACAAAGCCGGTGAAACGCCTGACCCTAATGTTCACGACATATACATGACAAAAATTGGGGAGATGAGTCAAGCCACGAAAGCGTGGTTAGATGAGTATCCAGTACGCATGTGGTCACAAGCACATGATGATGGGTGCAGATATCTACTAATGACGACTAATATGTCTGAAAGCTTCAATGGGGTCCTTAAAGGCGTTAGAGGCTTACCGATACAGGGGTTGATTGTTCGAACCTTTTTCAGGATGAATACTTATTTTGTGCACAGAAGAGAAAAGTTCTCGGCGATGGAGACCCCGCTCACCGCGTATTACGAAGATATATTTCGGAAAAGAGAGCGCGGGTCACAATACTACAGATCCGAAAGGTTTGACACGGCGGAGTTTCAAGTAACGGGCGGTAATGGGAATCAATATACCGTGAACTTTAGAGATGAAGGGCTCTCTTCGTGTACATGCGGTCTTTTCCAGCAACAACATTTACCTTGTGCCCACGCAATTGCTGCTGCGAGCAGCATGCATAACTCACATTACAATTTTGCTTTCCATTACTATACAGTATCCAATTACCAAGGCGCATACGATCCAAAATTTCATCCTATACCGGACAGTCGCTATCGGCACTGTTATACTGCCAACAGACAAACACCCGCTGTATTACCGCCGAAAAAAATATAAGGCCCGGAAGACTTAAGGTGCGTCGAGATTGAATGACAATGGATGCTGATCCTCAGCAAAGGCACGCCAGATGTAGCCTATGCAAACAACCAGGCCATTATAGGACCAGATGTCCAGGACAGTCATCAAGGGCGGGACCTTCAGGATCGCGACAAGTGCACTCAAATTTTTTTGTATTATAAATTTGACGGATTCATTTTCTTACTATAAATTTGACCGTCGATATAGAATTTACATTTTACAAACAGATATGATTTTTTTATATTATAAATTTGACGGATTCATTTTGATATTATAAATTTGACCGTCGAGATAGAAATCGGATAGGAATTTTTGTATTGTAAATTTTGACGGATTCATTCTGTAAAATATATCGATATAATGAAATTTTATTATTTTATTTAAATAATTTTTATGTTTATTTAGTTTTAAAATTTTTTAAAAGAATTTTAATTATGATTATAATTATAATTAAAATTATATTTATAGTTAATAATTAAAATTAAAAATAAAAAATTAGAACCCGCCCCCTATTCTGGGATGGGGGTGGGAGGGCGAAACCGCCCTATTATCATAATTTTAAATCTATTCCTCATATTTTAATAATTAATTTTTAAATTATTAATATTTCAGAAAAAACACATGGATAAAAGTTATTGGAGAAGCAAAAACTTTTTAAAAGGTTGCAGGCCTAAAAGTGCCCCGTTTTCATTTTTTCTAAACAGGTTTGGGGCCGGGGTTTTTTTGTCAGATGAAAACTTGTCGGTGCGTTTTGACAATTTACACAAAGAAAAATCTATCAATCATTCCCCTCTAATCTCTGATTCCTCTTCTATCCCCTCAAATCTCCTTTTAGAGAGAGAGAGAAGAGAGTGAGACCGCCATCAATGGAGAAGCCCACAGAGATCAGCAGTTCAAAAATGTTCAATGGCTACAACAAAAGATACAAGCATTTCAGCCCAACTCTTGGCTGCTCCATGATTTTCTCCATCTATTTCCCCCCTTCTCCCCCTTCTCAAAAAACCCCTGTAAGATTTCCATTCACCCCTTTGATTCTCTTTCTCTAAATTTGTTTTGTTGAAATTATATATTACTAATTGATGAGTTAAATATTCTTTGTTTTGCTATAAAAAAAAATCACTAACCTGCAGGTTCTATATTGGTTATCTGGGCTCACATGCACCGATGAGAACTTCATCATGAAATCTGGGGCACAAAGGGCTGCTTCTGCTGAGGGTGTTGCTCTTGTTGCTCCTGATACATCTCCAAGTAATTTTTCCTCATTTTATTTACCTCTATCGTCCGATGGTATATAACAATTGTTGGCTCACTGCTCAGGCCCTGTTTGGCTATGGAGTTACGATAACCGGGGTTTATTCTAAGTGGAGGTAGAGGTGATGCAAACTCCGGCTTTTAAGGCCCTACCTCCCGGGCCTTGCTTGGATACAAAGTTAGGATAACCATGGTTTATTTTGAAGTGGAGGCAGGAGGCATGCAAACTATGGGTTGCAAACTATGGGTTGCAAGCCCCAAACTCCAAAAATGGAGGAGGAACTATGGGTTGCAAGCCCCAAACTCCAAAAATGGAGTTCAATAAACTTTGGTCAGATTGGAGTTGAGATAGCTGCAGTTTAAGGCTGAAAATTTGCAGTTATCTCAACTCCAAAATGGTTGCCAAACAAGCCAAAGTTAGCATTTTGGAGTTAACTTTTGCTAACTTTATAAAACCACGGTTTACAAAACTTAACTCCATTCCCAAACAGGCCCTAAATTTAACTCTGATGGTGTGTTTGGAGTTATCTAAACTCCAAAATGAGTGCTTTCTTATCCTTTTTTATTGGAGTTTAGAAAACTATGATCAGAATGGAGTTAAGAATATATGGTGTAGTTAGGATTTTGCAGATAACGTTAGATAACGTCATCAAACTCCGATTACCTGAACTCAACTCCATTCCCAAACAAGGCTTTAGTAGTTTAAGCTGCTGAGTAAAGTAATGCTTATCAACATGGTATCAGACTTCGAGGGAAGTACAAGGTTCCGAGTTCAAACCCAACACCGTCGGTAAAATATTCCCTCTGTGTATCGTTAGACTTCATTTTCCTTGCCACTGCACCAAGAATCTGAAGTTTTGAGGGTTGAGATATAATTTTATATTCCAACCCACCCTTGCGGGGACAATCGTGAGTTTTGTTGAGGGTTGAAGCAAATAATTTTATATTCTAGCATGCCCCTGCAGGCACAACAGTAACCATGTTAATTAATCCACTTTAAATAAGTGTCCGGTGGGATTCGAACTTTGGCTTCTTTGATACCAACTTGTGTTCCCTGCCACTGTGCCAAGACTCGAAGTTTTTTTAAGGGTTGAGAAATATAATTTTGTTGTTCTAAAATTTTAGTTATGTTCTTTATTCCACGTTAGGGGTGGTGTTGGATGCTACAAAATAATTATTGGCCCACTCTTGATGTTGCTGAGTTTTAAGTCCAAATGGAAATTGTGTTGAGTTTGGGAACCAAAAATAGAGGTTTCAATTGGGGTTTGGGAGCTCTAAAAGTTAGTCAAATCGGGGTTTGGAAAATCTACTCTGAGTTAATTATCCAAAACTCCAATCTTACAACCAAGATGGGTTAGCGGAAAATTTTGAATTTGTATGTATAAAGTTTCATTTCCTTAAAAAAATAACGAACTAGACCCACTAGTTCAAAGCCTAGTTTAGCAACACGGTTACAGTTCACAGAAACCAGGCTTTCTATAAGCGGAAATGAAATGGATGTTTGCTTGCATGCAGGCCCTAGATTTTCTTAACTTCACAATGTCCTCAGACAACAGAATTTAAGGCTGCAGCTGCTGAAACCGTGCATGAAATTCAATCAAATGTATTTTGCATACAACATTTTCGAGAACTTTGGGGTCTCTCAGACTCCTGTTTGGAAATCTACTTTGGTTTTCGAACACATCATATTATAGTTTTACTGAAATTGTTGAAACAGCAAGTAGCTTACATTTAAAAAAAATTTTGTGCTCTCAATTTAGGAGGCCTTAATGTGGAAGGAGAAGCGAATAGCTGGGATTTTGGTGTAGGTATGAATGAATGCTATGCCATATTATATTTTGTGTTAACTTCCTTGCGATCTTGCTTATTACTTTGATGAATAATTAAATAATCCTCTCAAATGATGAATTTCACTACTTGGTACTTAATATGCTTAGGGGATGTTTGGTTAGCAACAAAAAAGAATTGCAACACCTTTTACATGCAACAAATGTTGCATGCAACATTTGTTGCAAAAAAAATGCCCAAATCCATTGTTTGGTTATTTTCAAGATTTGTAGTTGGATTTCCAAATCCAAACCATTTTTTGTGTTTGGTTGAACAAAAAACTAAAGGAAATGCAACATCTGTTGCAAATTTGCTTATAGGTGTCATACACAAAGCTTATGTGGCATCTATAATTATTGCAATGCTCACCATTTTCAAAGTTGCAACATTTGCTACAACCAAAATGGTTGCAACAAATGTTGCAAGAATTTACTAATTTTTGTAGTTCCATTTCCATTGCTAACTCAAGTTTGTTGCTAACCAAACAAAGGAAATGAAGATTTTTTGTAACAAATGTTGCATGAATCACCATTTCCAAGCAACCAAACAGCACCTTAATGCAGTAGCTGTTACCTGAGCCCCTTATTGTAAAAATGGGTGTTTAGTGTTTACCTTACAAGTTACAATGCAAGAATTTTAAATAGTTTCATTAGATATTATGCGCAAGGATCCAAATCTTATTATGAAATTCATTGCAGACTAGGTCTTGTATGGCCACTTCATTTTTTTAATCTTTCTGTTATGAAATTTAAGTCACCAATATATCAAAGAAATTTTTATGTAATGGAAGGGGTGTATACAAGTTTTCTATGCTCGCCTACTTGATATGAAGTTTGGTGTTCATCTTTATACCTCTAAAAGGAATGCTATATTATCGGCCTGCAGTTCATTCCGATATTAAAACCTTGCTACATGTGAGGATGCAATATATTTCCTCTATTTTATTAAACATATCACATCTTCAGTTGCCAATTTGTTACAGAGGTGATGATCATTTATACGAGTCTCCAGCCTTCTCCACCTCTGACTGATACATGTATATGGAGTACTATCCGATCGGAGAATTCCTATCATAGTGAAGAAACAATTCTATAGAACGGTTATAAGTCCAGCATCGATTTTCTGTTTTTCATGAGTGAGAATACTAAACGAATAAATAAATGTCCAAAACAATGTGTGGAACTGATATTAGAATGTTGAATCATTAGTTTATGAGTTGCTGCTTTATCACAAGATCAGTAGGATAGTATTTGTCCTAAAACTTGATACATGAATTTATAGTTGATTTCGACTTGTATATCAGCTACAGTTTGTTTGTACTTTGTTCCTTGGTTGTTATAAAAAATTTAATGAGACGGGCGCATCATGCCCTGCTCTTTCTTAAAAAAAAAATGAAAAAGAAAAAGGAATTTATAGTTGATCTCTTAATGGCATGCTAATTTCTGTAGTTTTATTTTCATTCTATATCGCCTCTCTTCTTCTTCTTCTTCTTCTTCATTTAACAGCTAATTCAAGAATGGTGAGTTTTGTTACTCATATTTAATTCTGGGTCCAGTTACCATCTGTATTTCGTCATACATTATTCGTGGAAAATTTAGACAGACTCCGGTAGTCGCCTGAACCACTCTCTCGTCCTTCAATAATCATTGTATATGATTTTCTTCTTTTATTTATTTGGCCTTCAAGGAGCTGGCTTTTATCTAAACGCGACAGCGGAGAAGTGGAAAAATTGGAGAATGTATGATTATGTTGTTAAGGAATTGCCAAAACTTATAAGTGAAAACTTTGAACAACTTGACACATCACGAACATCGATTTTTGGGCATTCGATGGGTGGGCATGGAGCACTTACAATCTACTTGAAGAACCTTGACAAATATAAGGTGCTTTATTGTATTTACATTACTTGTTAATGAAAATAAATACATAACTTTTTTGTTTAAAATTTCATAATTTGCCTTTGCTTTCAGTCGGTATCTGCTTTTGCTCCGATTGTCAATCCTATAAACTGTGCTTGGGGGCAAAAAGCCTTCTCAAACTATTTGGGGGGAAACAAGTCAGATTGGGAGTTAAGCTTTCTGTGATAAGCCTAAAGTTTGTGTATTACCTTAAAAGTACCACCGCTTTCAGTGTTTTTCAGATAAATTCCTTAAACTTTATTTCTTGCAAATATATACCATAAGGTTAGTAAATTGCAACTAAAATCATGAATTTACAGCGGTGTTCAATTTAGCACCATATGCGTCTTTATACACCTCTATGTTATTTCAGATTAAGACTATGATATCAGATTGAAAAGCGAAGAGTTAACTAAGTTCATGCTTTTTATTTGCAATTAGTTCAAAAAATTCGAATAACATAAAATACTGTGGTATTTTAGTGCAATTTAGTGTTTGAAGTATCCAAATTGGCAATACTTATTACTGAATTTCAGGAATATGATGCAACCTGCCTGATCGCGAAGTACAACAAAATTTCAACTCCTATCCTCATCGACCAGGTACGGAAAATGGAATTTTGTTGGGCATCTTTCATCTTATCTTCTATGGAAACTGCCTTCAATTTTTTTCTAATGAGTATTCTTAATTCCTACTCATCTCTTAAAGTATTGCTATGCATCCATCCAACAATTATATTTCAGCTACACTCATTTGTTGGACATATTCTTTCTTAATTGTCCAAAGTCGTTTTCTAATACTAATATTCGTAATAATTCTAATATTTATTGTGACGTATCCTCTTTGTCTCAAGCATATGTATTTTACAAATTATCACAAAATCAATTACTTAACAAGTATCATTTGAGATATGTACTTCAATATCACGGCACCTATCCTTTTCTTAAGGATAGAATTAAAATTTATTGTACGACACGAGGAATATTTGATTCCAAACCAAGGTATAAGAAAATTCATAAGTCTGGAATGAATAAATGGAAAAATTGGTTAAAGGGCAGCCATTATCAATACAATTTATCTCAGACTAAGTGGTCTCGCTTAGTACCGAAAAAATGGCGACATATTGAATCCTAAAAATTTAGAATATGAACACGTCATGGATAGGTATGAACACCCCTACTTGCTAGTTAGCATCATCCTTTGTGTTATGAAAATGAGAAAATTATACCAGCATACATCAGCATCATATAAGCCTTTTCCTCATCAAATCAGGATTAAGTATGTAGGAAGGCTCGATGGAAAAAGTGGAATATTAATTGTCGATTTGATCAATGAGACAATGTTTAACACAATAGAGTGTAAGAAAGACTCGTGAAGCCAACCCCAAAATTTTGGGATAAAGACTTGTTGTCGTCTTACGATAAATTTTCTGATCAATGAGACAATGTTTAATGCTCGAGACGACTGCTATGGAAAAAGAGAGAGGCTTGCCATAAGTTGGCGTCCACCAAATATACTTGACTTGGGGAAAGTAAAGGAAGGATAATGAATTATGCTACTGGTAATTCTGTTCGACTCTAAGGCCACAAATGATACAACCAAAAGTGAAAAGGATGGCATTCCCACCAGCAAATTAAGTAAATGCATCTATGAGTAAAATTTAATTGCAAAGTTGGGTATTCGAAAGAACATCTAAGTTTGCATTGGGAGCATTAAATCAATGATCTCTATATCACTAATACATCTATGTGATGTTGTGATCCATAGGGCGAGGATGACAAGTTCTTGCCTGACCAACTGCTGGTCCGAAACTTTGAGGAAGCGTGCAAGAGCGTTGGCGCTCCTATTGTCCTAAGGATGCAGCCTGGCTATGACCATTCGTATCATTTTATTGCTACATTCATCGATGATCACATTCGCCACCATGCTCAAGTTCTCAAGTCTTTATGAACTTATGGACCCAAAATCCTCTCACCAATTTAGATACATATTTTGATTTAGCTGGACTTGGGATTTGTGGTTTCTCTTTTTAATGAATTTCAGAATGCATCTTGTTTACCCATTATTAATCATCTATGTATTAAGAGTGAGGATGCATGTGTTCTCATGAACTGGTTAATATTCCCTTTCGGGTTAATTGCACAAAAATACCCTGTAGTTTCCTATGACACTTATATCCCCTCGAGTGATATATTAGCACGGTGCTCATTTCGGTCCGAAACCTTAAAAAACACTCAATTATACCTTGCACGACACAAACTAGTTCTAGAGTTGAATCATACTATCATTTGAGTTGCTTCAAGTGGAATTAGAGCGTACTGACAGGATTTTGGTTGAAGAGTAAAATGCATGTTCTTAATTACAACAAGAAATTGATTTTAACCAGACAAAAATGAACCTAATTGTAATCAGTTAGAGTCAAAAGCTACAAATTAATATAAATTTTCAACTGAACAGAGCTACCATATTTAAAATAAGAATAAAATAAACAGAACTGCCCTATTTAATTTGACACAAGCTTTCGAACGGCGGTGACACTTCCTCACTTGGTTGGAGATGTTGACCCTCCTGGGTTCGGAACCCCCATTTGCAGTGACAAGAAGGGATTTTCAACCAATTTATGTGCAGAAAGTTTCTATGGACCTAGAGATCCAACCCCGTTTCTCCAAAGCTTACCAGTTGTTGCATAAATAAATTAGACAGTGTGCCTGTGATAAAATAAACATAACTAAGCTATTTAATTTGAGTCAAGCTTTATAATGAGCTACATATGCGTTCAGACTTAATGCATGTCAATATCATGAAATTTTTGTGCTGCTATGTAAATATAAATATTTTTCATAGCTTGGTCGGTGGCCAATTTTTGCTAGCTTAAAAATAGGTTACGGTTGAGAGTTGAAATTATTTTTTGTGTTAGTGGGCAGTTCAACTTATTAATTATTAACCACCTCCCTCCTCTCTCTCATCTCTATATCTATATATACACTTTGTGAGTGTGTGAGAGAGAAACAAAATTTAGAGGAGAATTGAAGGAGATAATGATTCTCCATGGATGATACAAAATTCCTTTGTGTTAACGTCGCTGCCTTTGGATTGCTCATCTCTGCCTTCCTTCTTCAATTTCTTCAATTTTCAGGTATATGTATATGTATTTTCATTGCAGTCACATAATTCGTAATTATTCGGCGAATTCGTGAATTTTTTATCAGCCGATTAAATCTCCGATTTAATTGCCGTTGCCGAACGCGCCGAATAATTCGACAAAATATCGAATAATTCAAAAAAAAAAACAGCGAATAATTCATAAAATCAAAACCCAGCGTCTCATATATTTATTTCTTGCTCGAAATACTTCTCGAACATTTTCCGAACACTTGCCGAATATTTTCCGAATTCCTGCCGATTTTTCCGAATAGTTCTCCGAATCCGAATTTTCAAGCTCGCCGAATTATACCCGAATCACGAATTTGTGACTATGATTTTCATCAATCTTGGAATATATTTAATGCTATATATATATATATATATATATTCCTTAATTGTAATTAATTAATCTAGAGCTTCAACAATATTTCTCCTTCTCCTTCCTTTTCTTTTTCCAAGAATCATTGATAAATAATTAATTTTTTTTTAAAATAAGTATCGGCCGTTAACCAAACGAGCATGCGTATATTAAAGAGATTAATAATGAAACATATAAAAGATAAGATCATTTTCAGATAAGTTTTTGTGATAAATTAATATAGTTAATCATTCCTACGGGAAGATCACACAAATGGAATGTCATTTCTTATGTGATGCTGAAAAGTTTTTCTAAGATTTTCATAGAAATTAATTTTTTTTGTGTGTGTGTATAGTAGATTTAAAGAGTTCTAAGACAAATTAGACTTGTATATTTACAATGCTAGCTATTTCTTCTTTAATTTTCCCCATTATCTATGTATGTGGTCGAAATTAATATATATTAAAGATAATTTTTTCCTTGAGTAATTTATAGGAATTCATGGAAAAAGGGGAAGTTAGTTGCATAATGGGTGAGCAAACCTGAGGTAAATTTTCGGAGACGGCGAAGGATGTTATGACTTCTCTTGTTGGATTTTTGGCGGCCAGAGGGATTCCGCTTTTGGTGAATGTATATCCTTATTTCGCTTATTCAGGTGACCAAATGTTTCTTTATATTCTAACATGTCCCGCAGGTCGACAGCCCTTTGGATCGAAACCTGGCTTTTGAGCAGCGGTATTTTTAATTTAAATAAAACTGCTACATACACGTCCGATAAAAATTGAGCCTGGTTGCTCTGATACTATGTGAAATGTTCCATCCACCGTATCAAAACTTCGAAGTTACATAGCATTTCATATTCTAACGAAAGCAGCATGAAATTTCAAACAAGATGACTTTAATATCTGATAAGAAAGCAATCAACTAGATCAATCTTATTAAGAGATAAATCATCTCAATTTATACATCTCATAACATAACCAACTGATAACCAATAATCATAACAATGTTACACGCTAATCATAATCTCAATAAAATAAATCAGAACTTATATGATTTATGATAACCATGATATCTAATACAGTTATAATTAAATATCTCATAATCTAATAATATCATTTAAAATCTAGCACAGCAAGCAAACTTGTTCCAAATAAGCTCCTTTCATGTGGTGCATGAAATCTTTAAAATTAATTGAATTCATTAATATTTGATCATCTTAGTGGTCCGAGTACTAAAAAATTATCTTAGTCCTCCGACTCGTATAGAAATTATTACTGCCTCTATTTTTGTTTTTAAGAGGTGACCCACAAAATGTACGATTAGACTATGCTCTCTTCACAGCAAATGGCACCGTGGTGCCCAATGGATCCCTAGGATACTCAAACTTATTTGATGCAATTGTCGATGCTACCTATTCAGCACTAGAGAAGGTCAACAGATCCAATCGTGAATATCATTGTTTCAGAGACTGGATGGCCATCGGACGAGAACGGAATCGGAGCGACCTTGGAGAATGCAAAGACTTACAACAACAATGTCGTGGCTCATGTGGAGAAGAATGCAGGGACCCCAAAGAGACCTGGGAAGGCAATTGAAGCGGACTTGTTCGCCATGTTCAATGAGAATGAGAAGCCGGTTGGGACGGAGCAGAACTTTGGGTTAAGGGTGGTAATTGAACGAGCCAGCTCGGGTTCGATTGAGGTTCGGCTCGGTATCAGCTCGTTCAAATTCGGTTCATTTATTAATGAGCCGGACATGAGCTAGAAAGTCTGGCTCGTTTATTAAACGAGCCGAACTCGAGCTCAGTCACGCTCGTTCGGTATTGACTCGGGTTCGGCTGGGTTACACGGTTTGAAAAAAAACAGTAATATGTAATATATAGCAGATTCTATACAACTCTCAGAACACTTAATTCAGCTAAATGACAGTATATAAAGTGTACTAAGATAAATATAAAACCCAGCACTTAGACCCATTCAATGCCCTAGATGTTAATGTTTTTTAATTTTTCCATATCTCAAAACCCTGAGTTTTAAACATTATTGTTAATTATATTTTTTTCTTGGAAGACGCTATTAATATGAGTAAATGAGCTGAAAACGAGCCGAGCTCACAAACGAGCTCTAAACGAGCTCAGTTGAGCTCGGCTCGTGAACTCGGCTCGTTTAGTTAATGGGCCACAAATGAACCGAACACTAGCTGGGCATGTTTCATCGAGCCGGACTCGAGCCGAGCATCTCTAGCTCGATTAACTAAACGAGCCGGACTTGGGCCGACAAAAAGAGCCACGAGCCGAACTCGAACCGAGCTTGGCTGGCTCGAGTTCGGCTCGTTTACACCCCTACTTTGGGTTGTATATGACCGAAGTTTATCATGTTGCTTTCAATTCTTAGATTTGTATGGGTTGGTTTTATTTTTGAAATTCATTATTATATTACATATATATATATATATATCTAATTTTATTAGCAAAAATACTATGTGTGACCATGAGCTACAAGTTATTCATGCGAACAAGGACTCGTAGTTTCCTAATAGTATTTAGGCTAAACAGCAAGAAACCTCTCTCGCTTTTCCCCCATTGAAAAATGGTGATCTTAAAGCCACGGTGATTTCCTTCTATTATTGGGTAAAAAGTGAGGGGGTTTCCTGCAATTTAAGCCTGTTTTTCTTTGCTCAAATCTTTTGGGAGTAGAAAGAAAACAAATAACAAAAAGGGATTGAAACAGACTTATACATGCAGCGGGCACAAGGTGTTTGTGATGGTGTGCTGTGGTATGTACATTTTCCCTTCTGAGGAGAGTGCGGGATTCGAACCACAGGAACCCCATAAGAAAAGTGTCTATAAATTAACACTTTCAGGGTAAATTCATGGGCCTCCTGTGTGCTTATATGTGGTGTGCCTATGTGATGTGCCAATGCCAAAAAAAAAAAGTGTGTGTGATATTTGGCATGTGGTCAAAATTGATTCAGGAATCTCTCATAACACAAATGCTATTAAGCTATCAGATAAGGGCACTGTCAAATTCTCATATTCACTATCTAAGGTCTAGTTTCGCAATAAATTTAAGTTAAAGCTAGACGCGTTGCATGCATGCAAACAAAGTTCCTGAAGCAACAGTGTTGTGTAAGTTAGAAAGAAATATGCATGGAGCTAAGATTTATAGGGTAGGTAAAATTTTGTAGAATTTAAGTAGAAATCCATCGGAATTAAATTACCTAAACTGCATGCATGAGAAGGACGAAAAAGAGATAGATAGATAGATACGAAATAGAAATAGAAGGAATCTATTCCCAAACCTCCTAATCGATCCACGTCCCGCATCTGGCTCTCTCCTGCGCGCGTATACCTTAAGTGTAGTAACCGTGTGATGGTTAGGATCTATGCACCTAATCGCTACATTGGTGTCAGAGCCTAGAGCCTTATTTCGTAATTCGTAGTTAAATCTATATTTTAAAAATTGTTGTAACTCAAAATTGCGTTTTTTTTATCTAAAAGTTAGATAAATTTTTTTATTAATTTTTATACATCTGCAATTATTAGACTTGTTGATGGAATTTTTTTCACGCATCACTTGTCGTTTAAATTGGATCTAAATTTTGTGACGTTGTGATATTTTATACAATTAGTTTCTTGATGTGAGGATTGACCATGGATCAAAATTGTGAGAATATTTTTTTTTTTTGCTAAAGATTGGATCTTGTTTGTAATTTTTTTGGTAAAATTTTATAATGGTTAGGCCATAATTTTTTTGGAAAAGCAAAATCCCCATCCCTAATTTTTTTTGGTAGATATGCGGGATTTAAGATAAGATATTTGGTTAGCCCAAATATTTTATTATTTGAAAAATAAATTAAGAATTCTTTTTGAGATTTTTCAAAAAAGATTTTAAATTATTTTTTTTCAAATTTTTTATTTTAAAAATAAATCTAGAAAATTTAAATTATTTGTAAATTAGTTTCTGTGTAAATGTAAATTTCGAGGACGAAATTTTTATAAGGATGGTAGAATGTAACGACTCTGAATTTATTGTATGGAATTTTTCAGTTTAATGTACAGAAATGAGTTATACAGCTTGAGATTGGGTTATAAGTTAATTTTGTTAAATAATAACAAGAAATAACTTGTAGCTCACCGGTAAACTCTTACACTGTTGTCCTCTTTGTCCAAGCTCAAAGCTCCACTAGATCAAGAGAAGAAGTAGAAACCAACACTCTAAACTAATGAGCAAGAGTAGTGTAGAATGGTGATGTGGTTTGTTTTCTCACTTCAAAACCCTAACTTGATCAGTCTTTTACTCACTAATGAAAGCTAGAGAGCAAGAGAGAGGAGGAAGACGATGATGGCAAATGAGAGCTTAAGAGATAATGATAAAAGTTAAGGTAAGAATGAGAAAAATATATATATATATTTTCTTCTTCTCACTCTTAACTCTAGTTTATAAATATCTAGATATTTCATTTGGATGTATAATGGCCATGGAAATTAACTCAAGGTTAATGCAAAGGTTAATGGGTGAATAAAATAATCAAGCATGATAGAATTTCCATTTCCATTTTCTTTTATCCAAAAAAAAAATATCAACATATTTATAAGTGTGTGAGTCTTATATTGCCACTATCCATTGTATCAACAACCATGATACAATGGTGTATGCATGCATGGGTGCATGCACATCCATATGTGCATCAATGAGAATAAATGCATACATGCATGCATACAACAAAAGACAAGAAGGGTTTAAAGTGAAAAAGCTAATGGTCAATGATAAATCAACACTTGATTTAGCAAACCGGTCATATCACATACGGCCTGACCAATAGTAAACCGCCTGATTAATATACGGTATCACATACGCGCATTTAATTGGGTCCCCGCGCATATCTCATATGCACACCATATCGTTTCACCTGAACTAGGTAACTCCATTGTAACAACCTAGTTCATTTATACCAATTCCAGTTCCCGTATTTACTTATCTGTGGTATTTTCTTGATTTAACGTGTTTTGGGTGCGAATGGTATTTTACATTTTATATTGCATTTGACCCGACCCGCTTGCTTGAACTTGTTTGATTCGTATTCATGAATTACCTTGACTTGTTACATAAACACGTGCATATCATGTATACTGCATACTGGTATTTCATCTGGCATTGCATATTTTACCGTATAACATTGTAAGTCACAGAAAATATTTTAAAATTACATAACATGGCTTACATGATACCCCAAACCCCGTGGTAGTATCCGCACATTTTGTTCTCGTTCCGTTCAGTGAAACGGACGTATTTGAATGGCTACGCGCACGTACGTGCATCCGTTCTTGGAGGTATGCATTTTCGTTACCTAATCATTCATTTTAAAATTTGGAAGTTGCATATAATTTTCATATTTTAAATCTGAAATTTTAGACCCGACCCGGGCACATTTTGAAATATTTTTTGTATCCCGCCTAAATTCAAATTTATTTAATATTTTATTTTAATTTTACCTTTAAAATTTCGTTAACTAAATTTTTAACAGACAGTCTTTCTTTATTTTTTTAAAATCGAAAATCTTTTTTTAAAAATTTTAAATCTTTTCTCAACTGACCCCAGCCTTCCCCAGCTCTCTCCTCTCTGTCTCGTGGGCCCCATTTCTCTCTCTCTCTCTTTCTTTCTCTATCTCTCTCTCTCACCGCTATCCCATCCTCTCTCTTTCTTTACCTCTCTTTCTTTCCTCCCCTCTTCCTTTCTCTCTCTACCAAATAAAAACAAATTTATCTCTTCTCACTATTCACACACACTCTCTCTCCTTGAAGGTATTAAAGCGCAAGAATACGGTATTTGAAAACGTTATCATTTTATGCGTGAAATTTCATTCAAATTGATTTCTACAAGTTTATTTATCAAGGTAAACATATTTAGGAGTGAGGGAATTGACTAGAACAAGAAAAATAAACTTTATGGTATTTTTATGAAAAGAATACGGTTTTGCAAAGAAGATATCATTTCATGTGAGAAACTTTATTTAAATTGGTTTATGGGTGATTAATAGTCAACATGAATATGTTAGGGTATTGTGGATTAGGTGACAAGTGAAATTTTGTAGAAAAACCGAATCGGAAATCGGTTTGTTCCGATTTCCGTCGGGTTCCATAAATCCGTATTTTTAAGAAATAGAAAGGTGAGAAGGACGGGACTTACGGGTTTAAACTCTTCTAAAGAGTAAAGAGAACAAGGGGAAAAGGTCGAGGAGTGGTTTCGTCGCCGGTTGCTTCAAGGCACGTCGCCGGAATCCGTCAAGGCTTCGCCGGGAGACTCGAATTCAAAGCACACTTCCTGTGGAAATTTCAAGAGAGTTTTTCTAGGGTTTTAGAATGAGAAGGTAGGGGGCAGGGGTCTATATATAGGGTAGCTAGGTAGGGTAGATGAAGGGTCTTCTTTTATTTAAAAAAAATTATAAAAATTAGTTAAAAGGCATTAAAATTGACATTTTAATGGTTGTATTTATCATTCAGAAACGCTACAGTAAAAATGGAGTATACCATGAGTTTCAGAAGACCAAAAGACTAGGCTACAGTTCAATGTTTGGGAGTTATGGTCTGTAGACTTTAGGACTTCCAGGAATTTTTAAAGAAAAATGTGCTAAAAATAATGTGGGATGTGGGACTCGAACTCTGGTAGCTTGGTTCAGCAGTGCAGGGTATTACCAATGAGCTACAAGCTCCTTCTTGTAATCATTGTAAAGAGATAGATACTTAAAGAGTTAGCAGCAACATTAATACTCCAAGTATACTTCAAATTTAATTCAAATTTAGGTATACAAAAATTGGAATTGTTACAGATTCCCCTCTTTGGTGTACCGATTGCATGTTGTACATTATTTCTAGCTTTAATATTTCATAAAAAATACTAATATCAGGCACCAGGAGGCTACAGTAAGGGGTACAAGATCAGTTTAAACTGACTAAAAGATACATTTAGTAATATCCCTGATGAAGTCACCGATGAAGTCTTAGATAGACATTTGCGTGCCTACATTCTGTACATGATCGGTTCTTGGTTGATGCCGGACCAATCAGCAACGAATGTCCATCCATTATACATTGGCTTCCTTACGGATTTTGATGTGTGTGGCCAATATGCTTGGGGAGCAGGGGTCCTGCCCTTTCTTTATAAGAAACTCGATAAGACATGTGCTCCAACGAAGAATAAAATTTGTGGATGCATTACATTACTTCAGGTAAATTTCTTATTTTTCACAGCTAGAAATTTGCAAAATTGTAATATTGGTTTTCTCTCTTATCATCTGAAACTCTATTTATAGATCTGGTCATGGGAACATATGTATATAGGAAGACCGGATCAAGTTAAAACAACTGGCTTGAATACCCCTGGAAAGCCGCTCGGCTGTTGGTGGAATAGGAAGAAAGCGTATAAGGCTCCTCGTCGAGTATTTAGGCACTATGGAAATGAGTTGGATCGCATGGAGGCGACTCAGGTAACTATAACTTAGGTAATTAAGTTTGTTTTAAAATTTTGAAATACCTCCATCACAATTTTTGTACTATGTTATTTGCGCAGTTCATGTGGACGCCTTATACAGCAGATCGTCTGCAAAGATTACCCGGTATCTGTATCGAAGGAGAGCCGGTTTGGCAGGCTCGATGCCCACTCCTCTGCATTAATGTCGTTGTCATGCACCTCCCGGACCGGGTGTTGCGACAGTTTGATAGATCGCAACATATTCCTGTCCCGCCGCCTTCGCCTATGACAATAAAGGGAGACATACGAGGAGAAAAGACGGAGCGTGATTGGAGGGAGCATCATCATCAATATTTGCTGAGATGAGAGGATAGGCAGCGTAATATTGCCTTACAACAAATAGGTGACCAAACAGCTACCGACGCTACTAAAGCATATCTACAGTGGTATAAGCGTGTCACCATAAGATATCTTTCTGCTCCCCCTAATAACTTCCCAAACATCTCACGGTACGAGCCTAGAGGCCACATGGAACGAGATTTGGTAAGTTGAATTCTTTATATTATATTACTTTTTAACATCTGGCGGTATGAGTCAATACTTATTTCTTATTTCTAATGTAACGACAGGCTCGTTGGTTGTATCTCGTACAAATAATGGTGCAGGAACCATACCCGACTGATGCTGGTCCGGCAACTCAAGCTCTATTTTCAAATGCAGACCAATTAATTGGTGGTGTATTCGGTTCATATAATATTTCTCAACATTTATCGCCGGCACCAGAGCAGCAGTATCAGCCGGCACCGGAGCCGCAGTATGAACCGACACCAGAGCCGCAGCATGAGCCGACATCAGAGCCGCAGCATCACGGAGATCCAGCGCAGCAGGATCAGTGGTTTGGAACATCATACCGTCTGCAGCAACCCTGGCATACCGGACAAGCGCAACAACACTAGTCTTGGGGGTCAGGTTTTGCAGAACAACCGTCTTGGGGGTCAGGTTTTGCGCAACAACAGCAACCTTGGAGGTCAGGATTTGCGCAGCCATGGGGCCAAGGTTTTGTGCAACATCAGCCGCATGAAACCGGGACACTCTTCGCTACAACTGCCCAGTTGGGACACATATTTATCGTCCTACATGCGGTTGTTGGGAGGCAGCACATATCCGACACCTGTCCCACATTCAGGTTCAGGATTTGCGGATTAACAGCCTGTCCAAGACGCTGCCGAAGCCGAAGCCGAACCCGAAGCAGAAGAGCAGACGCCGCCGCCATCTACCCAAGAAATAGGTGGGTCCTCCAGTCAGCCCAGGAGGCATAGGTTTATGTCAAGCCCCCTCGGATTTCATAAGGAAAAGGGAAAAGGAAAACGATAGTTATTTACATTTTACAAACATATAGGATTTTTTTATATTGTAAATTTGACTGATTCATTTTGATATTATAAATTCGACCGTCGAGATAGTAATCGGATAGGATTTTTTTGTATTGTAAATTTTGACGGATTCATTCTGTAAAAAATATTGATATAATGAAATTTTATTATTTTATTTAAATATTTTTTACGTTTATTTAGTTTAAATTTTTTTAAAAAAGAATTATGATTATGATTATAATTATAATCATAATTATAATCATATTATAATTACAATTATAATTATAATTATATAATTAATAATTAAAATTAAAATTTAAAAAAAAGTGGGGGCGGGTTATGGGAACCCGCCCCCTATACTTACTGTATAGGGGGCGGGTTCCTAGAACCCGCCCCCTATTCTGGGGTGGGGTGGGGGCGAAACCGTCCTATTATCATAATTTTAAATTTATCCCTCCTATTTTAATAAATAGTTTTTAAATTATTAATATTTCAAAAAAAAACCTTTATTTAATTTTTATGTAATATGTATGGAGCTTTGTATAGAATATGTATGAGTTAATTAAATATATCAGGCAACTATACACATATTGCATGAAAAATTTCCAAAAGATTTTTGACTGTCGTTTCGGCCCCCCCGGGTATTTTATGGATGGTATTTTTTTGGGTTGGCAATTTACCCCTTTTATTTTAATTTGGATTTGGACCGGATGGCTGGTGAATCTTGGGGTATATTTGCAAGTTCGATTTGATGTATTCTTGGTCTTTGATTTGGATTAGGATTTCTTACTTTGATTGTGTGTTTTTTAGCAAAAAGGATAGCTCCGCATTTAAATGTGGGGCCCACTGGGTTTGCGAGTGTTGTTGTGCCGTTTGTTGTATAGAAAAGAGCTGTGCAGGAATCCTTTTTCCTATTTTTTATTTCTTTATTCTTTTCCACTCTTATACAAATACGATGCAATGTATTTATTTATGTTTTATTTTTATTTTTTGAAAAAAGATCGTAACCATGATGGACTATATTAGTATAAACCAAGACAGCCATACTGATTGAGCGACTCCGAATCAGAACCAAAATCAAAATACTAGGATTTGCAGAGCATGGATCCTAAATTCCTAAGCCATTTGGTCCAAGTTAAATTTTTAGCTCCTTTATGGACCAACTAAAACTCGTGCTTAAAGAAATAGAAACGGCCTCCGCTTGTTAACTCCGTCAACAGCATCTGTAAAATATCAATAATCGATTAAGACTAATGTTTGTTAAAAATCGATTAAGACTAATGTTTGTTCAAAATTTACCAATCTTCATTCGTGTTGCTTTTGTTTCCGTCACCGAATTTGCTCCACCAATAATTAACATTTTTGCTCAAGATCTCTCGTATTCTATTTTGGTCATTACAAATTTCTTAAACAATGTTTCATGATGTTGACAGGGTGAATACAAAAGATATATCATTTGATGATATTTTTTGTATAGCTAAAGTTGCAAAATTGATATTTGTCATAGAACAAACTGGCTCCTTAAACTTGATCAATCCACGCAGATGAATTGAAAATCCAATTAAGGAAAGGTCAAGAAATTCTTCAGCAAAATTGCTGAGAAATATTGAAAGGATCAAATATGATTTGGATCCTCAACTTAACGGGTCGGGTTCAACCCATGTCCATATCATCGCTTCCAACCCAATTAGAGCCGGGTCTTGATGTCGGATCGGATCCTTAACCATCCGATCCGCTAAAACTCTTTGTCCCGCTCTTCTCTGAAGTGTTCTAGGGTTTTCTATGAGCTTCGCTTAAAACCCCAGAGCTCAAGCGAAAGGAAAAAGGCGATCCCTTTTTACTCAAATCGATCGCCTTGTGCTCGTTGGTGCCGCGAATCTTTTGATCCTCATCGCACTGCGAAGCTCACTTGGACTGCTCCAATGGCGGTATGGTTTTAGGACCTGTCTCATTTCGCAGCTCGCTTGTATTCTTTTCGTTCTAGGGTTTTTGAATATGAGATTTGTGCTTTTGAATCTTTATATGCAGCGTTTGTTCAAAGACGAAGCCACCGAAGAGAAGGGAGAGCGAGCCAGAATGGTAATAAATCTCAGACGTCCTCTCTCTCTCTCTCTTTCTGGTGTAATATAGTGTAGAATTCATGTTAATTTCATGGTAGATATGTGAAAATACGTCGAAGGCTCGGTTTAGCGAAAGATAGTTATTGATTAATAGTGATTTTATTTTAAGCTTCAATTTAGGAAATCTGAAGGAATATGTCTAGAAAGTAGGTGACCTCAGATTGAATTTGGTACAAACTGGCAAAACGTGAGGTATGTTTCGGGCATGTCCAGAACTAATTGATAGGATATAATGCATAACGTTAAGAAATGTAAACCTTTTTGCTTTTTGGGCCAAATGCACTCCTGCATATTCGGAGCTCTGCCGATTTCTTTTATTTGTACTTTATACTTTATTTTCAGATTACATATTATATGTTTTATATTTGCTGCAGGTGACCCATGTTGGCGCTGTGTCCATTGCTGACTTAGTTAAGACAACTTTAGGGCCGAAAGGAATGGTATTATATCCTTTCATGTATAAACTTCACTTGCCATCATAAGACGGCTGTAATTTTCTATGCTGTTTTTCATTAATAAACTTAGTCTGATGAAGCATGCATGTGGACGCAGGACAAAATTTTACAATCCACTGGGAGGGGGCGTAGTGTCACGGTTACTAATGACGGCGCTACTATCTTAAAGTCACTTCATATTGATAACCCTGCTGCCAAGGTTCTTGTTGGTATCCTTTGGATATATGTTAAAATTGTCATGCTCACTTCTCATGTTCGTCCCTAGTTAAACTATAAGCTTAATTTAACCCTTCTATTGCTGCTAGTAATTTATTCATGATTCGTCCCTTTACCATGGACATATGGTTAAATGCAGTCTTTTTGAGGTTCAGAAGCAGAAAGCTCACATGTATTACATCGTGTCCTTCCACTAGAATATTAAATAGAAGTGAATTGGTTTTGCTCCTTAACTTAAGTGTCAGATATTTCAAAAGTTCAAGATGACGAAGTGGGCGATGGAACAACTTCTGTTGTTGTATTGGCTGGAGAGCTTCTGAGGGAAGCTGAGAAGTTAATCATGTCAAAGATTCATCCAATGACTATTATAGCAGGTTTGCAGTAAGCCTTGCCTTACAATTTGGCCTCGCTCAGCGGTGTATTTATGTGTCTATGTACTATAGTTGCAATTCTGCATAACACATAATATACAATACTTTATGCATTTTTATAAGCTTGAGCATTCCACTTTGATAATCCCAGCAATGTTGATTTAATATCTGGAAACTTGGTTTGAAGTTCTCTAGCTGGTGATACATTTTATTTGTTCTTTTCCCCCTCCTTTTTAAGTAGTAAAGCATTTTTGGATGGCCCTTTAATCATATTGGCATTTGCAATAGACCTTTAACCATACGTGGCGGCATGTTGACAATTCCCCTATGATGTACGTATCCTTGCATGCATAATAAACATTATCCAATCAATTTAGCATTTCCTTTAGCTATTATCTGACATTGTGATGGAAACTCTGGATTATGCGGCAGGTGTATAGGTATTTTTATGAAAAGCAGAGGGTGGATCTATTAAGAGCCCAGCGGGGGCTCATGCCCTCACTAAATTTTGAGAGATATGGAAGAGAAATATCTGATGCAAGCAAGTTTTGACATCTTAGGATATATCCTATATATATTTATGTTATAAACTTATAAATATCATCATTGGAGTCTACCCTAGGTGATAAGTTAGTTTGGTACTCAGAGGAAAGTCTTGGGTTCAATTCCACTACTTGCAATTTTTTTCTAATTTATTTTATAAATGGTATGAGTTACTATGTGCTTTTCTTTGTAAACAAGAAGGTTTTATGTCTGATTAAATTATATTAAATTTTGCCCCCACTGACTATAATTCCTGCATCCAATCCTGACCAAAAGCCTGTAGAATATAATATTACTGAAACAGCACTCTTGTGGTATAACTTTTTCTCTCCAACGAGGAGTTCCCTGAATTGATTTCTGTGAGATCAACTTCTTTTCTTACCAAGTCATTGAAGTTCCCAAGTAATAAAATCTACCGACTTACAAGACCCATGCATGCATACACATGCACACACTTGTTTGTGTAGGTTTACGCCTCTCTCTCTCTCTCTCTCTCACACCGCCCGCCTCCCTCAATTCTCATGTGCTTATGAACAAGCAGACACACCCTCACACATATATGCAAACATATCCATACAAACCCCTAAGAACACATTTATCTATGCATGTGTATATTTTAGTGATGTAACAATTTTGTGAAAATTGAATGGAAGGAAGATGCAGCCACATTAAGAGGTGTTGGGCCTGTTGAGGTTTACTTGTAGATGTTGATGCTGGACCCCCTGTCACTGAAGGAAAATTCCAATGGGTTAATATGTATTAGTCACGCGAGAAGTTTTTGTTGCGGTAATTGTTGTCAAATACAACTGTGATTATTCTCTAGCATATTCTTAATTACGCTAGGTTAAAGATTGGGTTTCAAGGCACATTAGCCTATTAGGTATTTAGTACATTTAGACTCATCTGTGATTTCTTAGGGTATGGAATGGCTGTTTTTATTTTAAGAAACAACTGTTTGTTGTGTATTTGAATATGTGAAACTCATCCATGTGACTTTGCAAAATCTGTTTATTTATTTATTTATTAGGTTACAGAATGGCTGCTGAATGTGCACGAAATGCATTATTGAAGAAGGCCATGGATAACAAACAACATCCAGGTAAGATCAATTTATGTTCCATATCAGTTAAATTTGAACAGATCTTCTCTGCTTGCATCTCTGTTTTTGAATTGCATATACACTGATCAGTCGAGCTATGGACGAGCTTCTGCAAGTTTTGCTATATGGAGGAACTGGGAATGTTAGTATTAGCCAAGGACTCGACTTGTTTAATCTGTCACTAAACCCAAAGTGACAATGTGTGTGAAATTAGACCCAAATATTATTCATTATACTTAAGGTAGTGGTACAGGTTGGAAGATTCTACATGGCAAATCCCTGAAAAGGTGTCTATTAGTTCATGTTTCCGCGATTCCTACCCTTATCAGTTTCAACTATTGTCTCATAATTTGTTCCCTCGTATATTAAATCTAAGCAATCTGGTATATGACAGGCTTAAATTGGAACCTATGTGACGTTTTCCATATCATTTTGTGTTTGGGTTCAGAAAAAGGGTCAGGGCAGATTCAGTTTTAGTGGATCCATACCCTACCAGAAATTTTCATTTAGGTCAATGTCACGGCTGGATTGAACCTTGTTAGGGTCTGGATCTTCATCTAAACATTTTCCAACGTACAGAACAATGCTCCATGAAAGATTTGGCTATTTTTATGACTGATTCCCATCTTACATCAACCCTATAAACAGTGCCAAAATTCTAGTGAAGAAAAGTACGGACAAGACCTCTTGCTTTAAGTATAAGTTTCAATTGGTTGGTAGAAAAGAAAAACTAACCTTATTGGCAATGCACTTTAAGCCCATGCAACCATAAATTTTCCTTATACGTAAGTTCCGGCTAAAGGAGTTAGAAAGTTTATATAGATACTATAGACAATTATATTCAACAACTAAAAGGCCTAGCTGAAGTTGATTGGTTCTGTGGATAGTAAGGTAAATATCCCAGCCCTTATGCAGAAGCATTGGGTTTTTCCATTGACTTGCAGGAGTTTGTTCAAGCACATTCACATAAGCTCATGTCTGTTTTTTACACTTTTTTGGATGTGGTTCGAGGTACTTTCTTGCATACGGTTTGATGTGTACCTTGCTCGTATTGTAATGCAGAGAAATTCAAGTCGGATATGATGAAAATTGCTATGACAACCTTGAGTTCGAAAATTCTCTCCCAGGATAAGGAGCACTTTGCTACACTTGCAGTTGATGCTGTTATGAGACTAAAGGTAACTACTTATCTTACATTTTAAATTTAACTCCCCACCCTCCGTGCACGTATTTTACTCTTTTAATTTGATGTTCCTTATGCTTGGATAATCAACCTTCAATATCTGGGGAGTTCTGATTTAGGTTGCTCAGCATAACCTTCTGTATTTCTTTCCTTTGAAAAGCAAAAGTTTTTTCTTACATAATTTGTGATGTTTATAGAAAATTGTAACTGCAGAAATATATAATTAAATTTGTGATATTTATTTCCCCTAATATGTTAAACCAGATGTGCTGCTTTCTTAGCCACACATGTTTTGAAAGGGAAAGAAATGTCTTTGATGCTTCAAATTCCTAATTCTCAACTGTTTGACTAATTGATTGACGTATATGTCAATATTAAAGCCATGCTGTTCTCAAGGGGAGATAATTTTTAATAAATTAATCTGCCATAGACTCACATTTGTATGATACTATGATTCTAAGCTGTTGCTTATAAGGCCAGTTTCATACCCGATGATGCATGGCTATATATCTCTGTTATTGTATACATCGATGGGAACATACTTTTACAACCATCTGTGTTTTTTTTGAACTGGAAATTATCGGCCAGTCCATTCTCTCTGTCTTTTATGTTTCCTTGAAATTTTAAGAATCATTAATCTGGTAGGCCCACCTGGTTACCAATTTTTCTGTGGATTTAATGCTTAATGGACATTTTTTCATATTTCAAGTTCACACTGTTGAAGGAACTGTCTCCATTTTGTCAGGATCTGATGGCAATAAACATTTTCAGTTTTCTCTTGTTTTTCCTTCTATGCAGTTTATTGGGCATCTTCTTTATATAATCTTTTCCTCGTAAAATTTCATATTCCTCACCTTAATTTACTATTCACCACTAAGCATGGGCATTGATGCGGCTGCTTCCATCATATCTCTGCTCAACCTCACTATTAAGTGGCACAGATGGCTACGTCTTTGGAACCACAAGTGCCACCATTGCTAATGCTACCACATCCATTGGCACCAGCATCGCCATAATCCACATTTACATATGTTGAGACTGTTATTTTGACCATAAGATTGTTGCAGATACAACAACCATCATTTTACTCCCCCATTACAACATCACCATGACACCAACCATCCCTGACATCATGAGTGTGGCCCCATCATCATTGAACATATTCTTGTACCATTACTAGAGTCATGATTAATATGACTTCAAAGAGTTTTACTTTTCTCGTTTTGATTAAGTGGCTAGTTTTCTATTTCTTCCTTATGTTATGTGTTGATACTGTGGAAGTTGTTTGTGTTTTGATGGCAGGGCAGCACGAACTTGGAGTCAATCCAAATTATAAAAAAGGCTGGAGGGTTCCTGAAGGATTCATTTTTGGACGAAGGGTAATAAATTTATAGCATTATTGGTCTTTTGTTTATGATTGATAAAAAAACATCATATGGTTCATGCACCTAATTCAATTTGATCGTTTAGCGGCTACTTGTTTACACTTGTTTAATTTTCTAGTTTTGGGCATAATATCCGTTTTAATTTTTTTTTATCTTCATCATTATCTACAGCGCCCCCCCCCCCCCCTCCCAATGCATCTATTTGCAGATTTTTTGCCCAGTAACATTGTAATGCAATACTTCATGGTTGAGGTTGGTAACATAATCTAACATAACACACTGTAACTGAAATTGACAAGGGTGCAATTTTGCCTTTATGTTTAGTTTTTCATGTCAGTAGCTTCAGCTGATAGAAGTGGTGTCATCTTGTCAATCCCTGTTCACTTTCTGCTTCTTTTAGGTCAATAACACTCTTTTGTTGGTGACTTATCTCTGTTTATTGTGATTGTGAGGTTCACATCAGATAGCATCATAGCAATGATCTACTTTAGTTTGATTACTCCAGGAATGTGTCTTCTATGTTGCTTCATGTGCTCAGGTGTTCTTTGCCACAATCGGATTCTGGAATCTCCTTTTTGAACTTGTTCACATGAAAATTGTAGTGCGCTGCTTTCTTTTGTCTATTCTTTAAAGATCACTTTGATTTCTTTCTCTTGTCGTTCCATGACTTGTTTGGAAAGGGTCGAAATCCTAACGCTGCTTTGGTCACAGCCCAAGAGCAAAACTTCAAAATGTTCTGGCATTTCAAGTTTTACTGGCATGTGTTAGGGGGAAGATTAAATTTGTCGGATAGGGAATGCAAACTGTTGTTCTTGATTACAGCAATATATAATGAAAAACATCAAACAGAATAACTAGTTATCAAAGAATTGGATAACAATGATGTGGTCATTCACTTGCCTATTACTGTGCAGTACTGTTACTACAAGGACCAGTGCTTAAATACTTAATACCTACTTGATGCTAACTCCAGGCATGTAAATGTAGCTCTTGACATCTTTCAGATGTCAATAATTGGGTTGGACTTGGTATCTTGGTTAATTCAGAAAGCCAATAGGGGCACCAACTAATGTGTCAGACAAAATCCTCAAAACCATGGCCTTTGTTCTATGTTTACCATATGGTAAAAACACAGATCGTATTGTTTCTTGTTTGTACTTCGTATTACCATTCTCCTTTGACAGTCCTCAAGTCATACAATTAGACTTGCATGCTACAATATTTATCTGTAGATTCTGTACTTGTTGAACTACATGATGTTTTCTACCTTTCATTAAATCTTCTTGTTACTACAAAAGAAATACCATAATTTTATATAACCTATTTTAAAAATCCTATCTTTCCATTTATTTCTTGTTTTGTATGGTTTCAAAAAAAACTTGATATTATAGTCAGTATCTTAATTCTCATGCAGATTTATTCTTGATAAGAAAATTGGCATTGGCCAACCTAAACGCATTGAGAATGCCAAGATTCTGGTGGCAAACACTGCTATGGATACCGACAAAGTGAAGATATATGGGGCCCGTGTTCGTGTTGATTCAATGTCTAAGGTAGCACAGATCGAAGGAGCGGAAAAAGAGAAAATGAAAGAAAAAGTGCAGAAAATCATTGCTCATGGGATCAATTGCTTCGTGAACCGACAGCTAATATACAACTTTCCAGAGGAACTTTTTGCAGATGCAGGAATACTTGCCATTGAGCATGCTGATTTTGATGGGATCGAGCGACTAGCTCTGGTTACTGGTGGTGAAATTGCATCTACCTTTGATAACCCGGAGTCTGTTAAGCTTGGCCATTGCAAGCTTATTGAGGAAATCATGATTGGGGAGGATAAACTTATTCATTTTTCGGGGGTTGCAATGGGTCAGGCTTGTACCATAGTACTTAGAGGTGCAAGGTATGCTCTCCACTTCGATATGTCATCTATTGAGGTTTTTTCTGTAAGATTAGTACTCTTTGTTAGTATTATTATCATTGTTCCACTTGTATAATCTCGTTTGTTATATAAGGCTCAGGACTTTAGAGGTTTTCAAAGGCGTAACAGCCCACCTATACCAACCAAGGTTTACAGTCACTGTAGCGGACAATCATTTTTGGTATTGGAATCATCAGTTAGACTGAATTTCTTTTTAAAAATTAATAAATTCTTGGGAAAAATGGATCATGCTCCCAATGATTAAAAATGAATAGGACCAAGTCCCTTGGCTTTAAGAAGTTGCTAAAAACTCCGTACTTAAAAGAAAACATGTGTATGACTCCTTCATATACACCATCTCATTTATATTTTTAAATATTCCAATACTGCCCTTGCACTTTATGACACACGCCATAATAGATATCTTGGAATCCATGTGAAAATGCAGTTTTAGTTAAAGTGATATATTTGGCTGTTAAGTGCTATATCTGTGAAAATTAGGTAAAGTTAAAGCGTTACATTTGGCTGTTAGGTGCTACATATGTGCAGTATAAGTTAAATTGTTCCATGGTTTATTGTACCTTTTTGCATTTAATGCTCTGACATGAACGGTAAATACAGCTGCAATATTTTATAAATATTATAAAGACAAAATATAGCATTAAATAACTATATGTAGCATTTTGAAGTCGCTATATACATGTTAAGTGCTTCATCTAATCTCATACTTGCTGTAATTGACATAATAAGCTTGATATATATAACATCAGAGAAAATACATAAAATCTCCAGTTATTTTACTCCAATAATTCTTCTTTTCTCCAAATAACATCTAATCCTAGATATTTCCCTTCAAATTCGATCCTTCTATATATACAATGACATTATATTACAGTTATTCATTTATCTCCACAACCAGCTTCATATAGCTATTAAATGTTTAAGTGCTAGATATAACTCTTAAGTGCTAACATATTTGCAAACTATTATATATATATTTTAAGTGATATAAATAGGGGCCTGATATAAATATGAACAAAAATATTTCAAAAAAAAAGGATTTCACATTTCTGATCCCTATTTGCATTTCAGTGGGTTGGTCTGGTAATCCCTTCACCTCACCATGCCACTAGAATGACCGGCGACGCGGAACATATACATAACCATGCTTCGTACCGGGCCGGGAATCACACAGCTTTGCCCGGTTAGGAACCCGCTTCAAAGACCATGTGTACGGAAGATTCTTTTATGAGTGCTACATTTGGCTATTGAGTGCTACAAATATTTGTTAAGTGCTATATATAGCGGATAAGTGCTATATATAGCGGATAAGTGTTACATGCAGCCGTTAAGTGCTACAAATATTTGTTAAGAGCTGCATATAGCTGGTAAATGCTACAAGTATTTTATTAAATGCTACATATAGCTCTTAAGCTTTACAAATATTTGTTAAATGCTAGATATAACTGTTTCTTATGTGTGTGTGTGTGTGTGTGTGTGTGTGACCTACAAACTTGAAAAAAAACATGATAAGATATTAAAATTTAATCCACATATATTAAAATAACCAACTCTAAGAAGCTCATGCTCTCTTTCAGGTATTTCATCAAACACTTTATGTTTCATGTTTCAAAATATAATCCCTACAGAAAAACTTAAATATATTGTTACTCTTCTCAACCTACGATATAACCCATAGATGAAGGGTTTGATGGTTTTCTTTATAAATCTTGGTTTTTGTTTTTGAAGATCCGGTACGTTTTAACGGATTGATAATAGAGTTTGTATGATCTTTTAATGAAAATTGGTATGAGATGGAGGGTTGAAGAACTTATCGGAGTTGGGACCAAAATCATAACCCACGACGTTTTGGAGAGGTTTATAGCTATGCTTTCATAAATCGCAATACCATTAGCGAATTGCGAATTGGAACTATCGTTCCCAATTTGAGAACACTAGCGCTCCGGATCGGAAGAATAACCTTTCTGATCGAACCCATTAAAAACATATGTTAAATGAGGCATATAATTGTGTTTGTGTTAGATTATACTAAAAAATATGTTTGTTTTAGCAAAAAAATTGAAGTGTGTGTATATATATATATGTATATATATATATATATATATATATATATATATATATTATAGATCGATGCACACAAACATACAAGCGAACCACAAACACTTAACTTTCAAGAGGTATTTTTTCCATCTTATATAATCATATGGAGGAAGACTTATCCTTATCGTACCGGCTTTCACAATAAGTGGCGTTCCGTGTTCCCGTTTTTGTTCCTCGTACCGAAACGTTCCGCTCTTCGGCTAACATTAGTTGATGGAATAAGTGCAAGGTTTGATAATCTCAAACGGTAGAGACGACGATGGTGGCGAAGAAGGAGGAGATAGAGATTAAGATGGAAATGGAAATAAAAATGGAGATGGAATGAGGAAAAGAAGAAGAAAGAAAGAGAAGAGGGTATTATGTCCATTGGGAAAATATTCTTATACCAAATTCATTAAAAAAAAAAAGGTATTATAAGGAGTTACGTACATGAATTTTGGGTGTTAGGGAGGTTTTAACAACTTTTTTGTCCAAAGGGATCTTAGCCCTATTGGGTTTTGGTCATAGGGAGTTTGAGCTATTTTTTCCTAAATTCTTTAATGTAGTACAACTAACTATAGATGACGGGGCGTATGTAATGATGTCTAGGATGGTATTTTAAATCGCTGTAAACATAATTCACATTTTGATCTTTTCTCACCAATTAATGATTCAAATAAATAAATAACCAATAACAACCCATTAACACATTGATAAGCCCACTAACCATTAAAATATAATATAGAGCCCTCAAAATAATTTGTATAAATCCAGTATCACAGTTTAAGATCTCGGTATTGGTACTCAGACAGTTATTTTATGGATCGGAATTGCCCTCTTGAATCGAAATCAACTGTTGAGATTTAAGATTATGATACCAACTTTAGTCTTCAGTGTGTTTAAATTAATCTTAGTTTTCAATGTCTATAATGCAGTCATCATGTTCTTGATGAAGCCGAAAGATCCTTGCATGATGCTTTATGTGTGCTCTCTCAGACTGTGAACGACACCCGTGTTTTACTCGGAGGTGGATGGCCTGAAATGGTTATGTCAAAAGAAGTAGATGAACTTGCTCGCAAGACTCCTGGGAAAAAGTCCCATGCGATCGAAGCTTTCTCATTAGCTCTGCAACAAATTCCCACTATCATAGCTGACAATGCTGGGTTGGACAGTGCTGAGTTAATTTCTCAGCTTCGTGCTGAGCATCACAAAGAGAACAGTAATGCGGGAATTGATGTCATATCGGGCAGTGTAAGGAGTACATGACTTTTTTTGTTTTTTGTTTTTGGCTATTTTTTGGCTACATTGCTGGAAACTTTCTCACTTTTGCCTATGCTATATGACAACACCCTTTTCTTCATAAACTGAACACCCTATGTTAATAGCATTATGTTTTTGTTCTTTGGTAAATTTTTGATTCCAATAGCACCCCAATCGAAGCATTCTATGGAATGTCTAAAAAAGTGGCAGAAAATCAAGGGTGTTTCAGGACAATTAGTTACTGAAACTATAATATCTGATGGTTTTTTTAGTTTGCAACTTTTGGAGAACTGAAAAAGAGGGTAATATCCACCCATATGGACTAAAGGGCATGAGTCCTTTTCCTTCTTCTTTTTGGCTAAAATTGCAGAAAACCTTCCGCTCTTTTGCCTTTAGAGCGTGATACTACCCTATTTTTTTACCAGCAAAGAACTGTGTGTTTCTGTCAAATTTGTATTCACAAGATACCCTGACTTTTTGTCTATCATGTCAGCGTTTCATTAATGATTCATAATTAATAATTTCACTGAGTAGTATATTGCAAATTACAGCTTTTACAAGGTAAAAAGGTCATCCTTCCTTAAAATGAAGGGCTATAAATTCAAGTTCTTCTTAGAAGAGAACTGTGTACCGGCAAAAGATAGGGATGCTACATGCAATTTTGACCTACCTTTATATATTTGTTTGTTTGTTTGTTTGTTTTACATATTAGATTTGCTTTGTAATCTTAAGAACCATCCAAACGAAATCACAGGTAGGAGATATGGAGAAGCTCGGTATATCAGAATCTTTCAAAGTTAAGCAAGCTGTGCTACTTTCTGCTACTGAGGCGGTCGAAATGATACTCAGGGTGGATGAGATTATAACCTGTGCACCAAGAAAAAGGGAGGAGCGAATGGGACATTAATATTCACTGTTTGCATAAATCACGGATGGTGGTTAGTTGATGCTCATATATCCTGATGTGAAATCAAAAGCGATTCCGAACTTAGTTTCAATTTGTCTTTTTTCCCTCCCTTTTGTGTGAAACTTTGTACAACTTTTGTTCGTGCGGTAAATGAAATTTAGCGTTGTTAGGTGCAGTAGTCAACCTGTTTCTTTGTTAAGAATTGATTAATGATCTCGGCAACGAATGTACAGATAATCTATAAAGCTTGGTAGCTGTGTTTATGCCCAAAAAAATAATAATGACGACTTTTTTTTTTCCAGCAAGAGCTTCCAAATACGCTATTGTTACTAGGGATGACAGGCAGTATCATTACTTCTGGAAAATTATTTAGACCCAAATGTTTATAAATAGCTTCCAGTTCCTTATCTTCTTCATTCTCAGTAAAGTTGATATGGTAGGCTGGTTGTTGATTTGGATAGAACCCAAAATGATTCTCTGTCGCGTCTCCAGTCTTTTGATTTTCATTGAACATAGCAAACAGGCAAGTCTCAATTGTCCCAGGTCCTTTCGGTGTCTCCCTGCGAACATGATTGATCAAATTTTGATTGTAAGTCTGTGCATTAGAAATCGTGGTCGACTCGTCCCCACCATCAGAAGGCCAACCGCTCTCCGACACAACAATCCGAACACCGGCCCCACCCACCTTCTCTAATGCTGAGTAAAGCGCATCCATTGTGGCATTGAATAGATTCTGGTAGTTGTATTGCCTGTCGGTTACTATGGGTGCAGCTTCTGTAAACAAGGCATATTCAATCTTAATGTCAGCTTTGTTGCCAATATAACTATAGTAAGGGTGTGCAGCTTCTGTAAACAAGGCATATTCAATCTTAATGTCAGCTTTGTTGCCAATATAACTATAGTAAGGGTACACCTTTACGAGCAGCGGTTCGATATTGTTGGCCAAAAACTGTATAATTGGTTGCAATGTCGATAGTGCTTCCGAGGAGAATGCGCCCGAGGAGGGCGGATATGATGCACCAAGAACACCTTGTGAAACTGAAGTTAGACACCTTGATTTGGTCTTGCAGACCAGCGGCAGCCAAGGCATTCTGTATGCTTTGCATGACCGGGAGAACGTATTGTGCGTTATCTCCTGGGATCACCTCGTTGCCGACTGCGATGTATCGAAAAGAGACATCGGGATAATACGCCTTCACATTCGTTTCGACCCAAGAACTTGCGAAGTTCTGGTCCAAAGCCAAGTGTTGGAGATTATTGTTACCAATGTCGAGGAGGAGCTGGATGTTAGAGCCTCGAAGAGCTTGGAGTGCATCTTGGTCCGGCCAGTAGATTCGCATTGCTCCAATGTTGTTAGATTGGTATTGCTTCACGGCTTCACTATGCTGGGGCAGGTCATTTCCTAACATCCATAGCAAACCCCGATCGATTGCACACCTAAAAAATAATAGCAAGCTATTACTATATAACCTTTATGTTTGCATAAATAGTAAAATTTCAACCTACATGGACTCTACATGTGTAATGCAAGATAGAATAACCAGAGACTTCATTAGTAAAAACATGGTTTGTTCCATTGAGGCAGTTGCTAATGGCTGGGAAACTGGTCTCTGCTATTATGAGATCTATTATGAGATCTTCGACGACGACGACGACAAAAAGAAAAAATGAAAAAAAAGAAAAGGAACCTAGACTCTCCTGTTTTACCTAATTCTGACCGTTGGAATTTGAATTCTTTTTGTCCTTTTTGATTCAAAACATATAATTATGAATACCAAAAGTAAGAAAAGAGAATATTCACTAGATTATTTAAATGGAATTTTTAGTTGTTTTAATCTTAGCCGTTGAAAACAAAGGGCAGAGCCAACGGCTGTTGAATTTAAAAACACGAACCCGTCCTAACGTGTGTGTGTGTGTGTGTGTGTGTGTGTCTCTATATATATATATATATATATGAACGATCCGAACCGTTTAAGTGGATCACCATACCCTCATGTGTATGTGTATGAAAAATGAAAGGATTTGAAGACCTCCAACACATGTATCGAATGGGTGCAAAATGAATGTCTTTCAATATAGCAACATAAATTCCATCCGATATATGGGTTAGAGGTCTTCAAATCCTTTGATTTTTCATACGCATACACATGATGGTAGGATGATCAACTTAAAAGGTTCGGATCGTTCAAATATGTCCTGGATTGAAAGTTCCCGTTTTTAAAAACGCGGACCGGTTTGCAATGGAGCACTCTTTTATATATATATATATAGGGAGAGAGAGAGAGAGGGGAGAGAGAGAGAGAGAATAATGGAGAAAAGAGACCATAGTAGGGGATTTCCTCCTATGACATCGAGAGAAAAAAAACCTACCCCTGCCATTTTTTCCGACGATCGGCATCCATCATCATCATCGTTATCATCCAAAATATGCATACACCTAATTTCATGTGATTCCACCACTTTTTCACCGTTGAATTAGTAATGTAAAAAGTTCTATTGTCGGTAAACCATTAATTTTGCACCAACTAAATCAACAGTGAAAAAATGATATAATCACATGAAATTTGGTGCCACTGCTGCAAAAAGTGGTTGCCCCTACGGCTTTATCTGTAAGGGCAAAGCACTGCCCCTACGGATATATTCGTAGGGGCTCGAAAATACACCGTAGGTGTAATGGCCGCAGGTGCAAGTCTTCGCCCTGAATATGCCCCTACGGATAAATAATTGTCCATATGGTTTCATCCGTAGGGATACATGTCCCTACGGTGTATTCCGTAGGAGCAAAATATTTATTTAATTTAGTGGTTTATAAAATAAAATATTTTCCCCTCCGGTGTTATCCGTAGGGGCAACTTCCTGCCCCTACGGAGTTATCCGTAGGGGCAACTTCCTGCCGCTACGGAATTAACAGTAGGTCCAGAAATAAGCTTCTACGGATATTGTCGTAGGGGCAAGTGTAACGTCTGTTAATGAGTCCGTAGGGGCAAAATGTCATGTATTCTGATATTTTGTCCCTACGGATAAATATGGAGGGGCCAACTATTTACCTACGGATTAATCCGTGGGGACAACAGATGGACCTACGGATTAATCAGTAGGGACAAAATATCATGGTTTTTTTTATAAAAAAGGGGCTTCCTGTTTTTTCCTTGCTATGTGCACAATAATATATACATCATATAACCAAATACCGCAGTATTCATAATCAACACCTCACACATAGTATATAAAAGAAATCAACATACAGAAAACGATATCAATCTAAATCATCGTGAACACGCAAACACCACCAATATCGTCCAAAATAAATACAATATATATCATATAAGTACATACATGCTTAAAATATATATAAAAAAAAGCTACCCTAGCTCGGTCCAGCTCCTCCATCTCTGATAATCGCCGTAATCTGGCGCATCTGTTCCTCAGTGCAGCCCTGAGTCATCAAAAACTCGATCAATGAAGGAGCGGACTGTGCGGGAGTCTGAGCGGGCTGTGGAGCTGCATGAGTGGTCTGCGCAACCGCAACCGAGATAGTGGCTTGCGGAGCCGCAGCCGAAGGAGATGCATGTGGAGCCGCAGCCGAAATACCCTGTCGCATCTGTTCAGTTTTGTGTGTAATAAACGAGTAAGAACTGTGTATTAGTCGAATTAGTATCATTATAAGGTTATTGCGAAACCCCAATCTAAGATTAATCAAAATTAAGTCTACAACCAAATAAGCTCAGGCTACTAATATTGGATATGTTACTATCTATAATATGATATAATATTTTACTATTAAGTAGTATACATACCATCATCTCCTTCAACTCCTGGACGGTGGTCTTCAAGGTGGCAACATATTGCTCTAGACGTCGCTCACGGGGGGTAGAGGAAGTAACCGCCGGAGTAGAGTCCAACCTCATATGAGCCCTGTTAGGATCCAGTCCCCGGCCTATCTCCCAACCTCCGTGTACGGCGTCTAGGACTGGGGTCAGCAGCATCGGATCGTTCTGTCCAGTAAAATCGATCCCCGATGCATCCGCCTGCTCCACCACCCGCTCTTACACCCACATTAACCAGTAAAATATAAGTATATCATTTAAATTTGAACTTTTCAAAACAAAAATTTCAAACCTGTTACAATAAATATTAACACTTACGCAATACTCCTGGGTAGCGGTGTCGGGGAATCAAAGTTCACCCATGGTGGGATCTGTCAAGGTGCCGTGGACGGCAAGATACGCGGTCAGCACGCTCGGTGTACCACCCTGCGCCAGGGTCTGAGCTCTCTGCAATTCGCAAAAAATTACATATATTATAAAATATTCCTTAATATTACATTATATCACAATAGGTCTATTGTAATGTATCGCAAAAAGTGGCTGTATATGAGGTGCTGAGCGATATATTCGTTCAACTTTGTTTTTAGGAATCATTTCCTTCTCAACCATTGATGAGCTTTGCAGAGGATTTGAAATGTCATCCTTATCTTTAAGACCGACTACCGGTAGTTCATCCGCCAGTGGTTCTGATTGAACCATCATTCCAGACATATTCTGAATCAGAAGGGCTATCTGGTTCATTTTAGTGGACATTTCTGCCGCTTCTGCATCTCTTTTTTTTTTCAGAGCGCGCTTTAGGAAATCAATATCCGACTCCTTCTCTATTCTTTCTCCAGGTGCGTCTTCGGAATTTGTCTTAGACGATGGATTAGCATTTGCTGCCGCCTGAGCAAGCATCTCCTGCAGCTTTTCACGTTGCAATTTAACTTTTGTTAAGGACCGAGTTTGAGGTCGGTGACTAGTAGAAGCTCGAACTTTGTCTATGGAATTCACCACATAGACTATGTGAACTACCATGCCCTCAGGCTTGGGGCGTTTGGAGTTTGCTTCGGGCACTTGAGTTTTATTGGGCCTCTTTTTTTTTTGTGAAAAGCCTCTTTGGTTTTGGGAGGAACCACTGTATCGGGATCCGTCTTGGGATGAGTCCCCTTGTATTTGAAAGAGGATTTGTCAGAGTTTGGCTGACGTTTAGGGAAAGAGCCGCGGTTGACGACAGAGACCTTCATTCGCTTCCGTACTTTATATATAGATGGGGAAAGTTGGTTCAGGGAGCGAACTGGTTTCTGCTCTCATGGGATCTCTATGTGCTGTAGAGATTTCTCAAATATTGCGGTATGAAAATTTTATCTAACCCTTCGCACCAATTTGAAGCTGTTCCTGGTTGGAACAACATTCACCACTGAGGTTGAAACAGAACCATACGGAGAACTGCCCCCAGCTCATTTTGTATGACGCTGATATCGACGTTGACCGTTTCTTACGGCCGGGATTAGCTTCAGGATTTTGTCGAGCCTGCCCCCTATTTCCTTTGAGAGCTTGAATATTCTGCCCCCTGCGTCGACCTTGGTCTTTAGCAGGTGCCAGTTGTTTGAGGACTGATTTCGTCGGCAAAATTGCAGCTTGGGGAACCAGCCTGTGGAAGACAGACTTCCCCTGGGCTTCCTCCATTGGCGTTGAGGCACCGAGGGTGGGAGGTGAGAGCACCGATCCAAAGAGAAGCCTGTTGATTTCTTGAAGAGTCGGATTGCAGGGATTTGAGGCTGCAAGTGGCCAATACTTGACTCCACCAGATGTGACAGAGCCTGAGTTGGGGTGAGTAAAAGCAAACGCCATTCTCGGAAAAGACGAAATGCCGGCTTCAGTATCCACTCCTCTAAGGGAAACCATAAACATACACACCGCGATTATCTGATCGCGGGAAAAACACGACACACGAAGTGTGGAGTGGAAAGAGGAAAAGGTCCCACCGGGCGTGCCAGAATCTGTTTCCCGCCGAAAACAGAGACGAGACCGCGTAGATTCGTCTTGCCTGAATTTCGAGGGCAGATGCTATTTGGTGCTATCCGACCACCTCTCCGAAGATGCCAAGTTGATTTATGACACCGTGTATCGAAGGTTTAAACGGATGCGGACGATATAGCAGACTTCGTCAGATTCCCCCTCATTTGAGGGGTTTTTGATTGTGGGGACGCTCTTCCCTACAGGCGCAAACCTCTGCAGTTAATTACGCTACCGCATCGCTGTAACCACTTTCTCCTTCTCCAGATGGTCACTTCGTGTTATGGGTGTTTGTTTCGTTTTTGGTTGACCGTGGATTGTATACGGAGACTAATTTATGTTGTCGCCCGTAGGGCGTGGATTAGTCCAAATCCGTATCTTCTTAGATTTGGGTTTGGGGTTGGGTTTAAGGATACGTTAGTCTCATTTGAGACTAAGATCAACTTAAACGTTTGTTAAGGATACGTTATTCTAATTTTAGACTAAGATCAACTTAACGGGATCGTTTGATCCAACAAAAGAGCATTTGGACTCTATTGTTTAGTGTAAGGACATTGCGGTCCATTACCAGTTTAAGGACACGGTGGTTGTAACACCCGAGCGCAATACTACTATTTTCTATTATTGGTTGAGCATTAGATATTACTCATTTCATTTATCTTGCTTGTTTGGGTCTTACTGTAAAATTTCATCTGGCTAAGTCATTCTGCATATAACAAATTTTAGCACCTAAAATAAAATTGAAAATATTCATCTTGGCCTACTTGACACCCTTAACCTCGTGGTAGCGTCCGTGCTTTGTGTTCTCGTCCCGTTCAGTGAAACGGACGAGTTTGGATGGCTACGTGCACGTGCGTGTGTCCGTTTTGGGAGTATGCTTTTTTAATCATAAAACATTTCATTTTAAAATTTGGAACCCGCTTAAAATCCTATTATTTGAATTTCGAATTTTTGGACCCAACCCGGGCGCAATTTGGAAATGTTTCATTTGGCGCCAAAATCCCAAATTTTAATATTATTAAAACCTTCGCATATATTTTTTCTAACTAATCTGATATCTTACTGTTCATTACCTATCTTTTAAATCTTTAAGTTAACCATATAATATTTTTACAATCTTTTATATCCTTCTCAATTTATTTTCTCAGCCAATCGCAACCTCTCCTTTGACCCCGTGGGCTCCACTTTTTCTCTCTCTCTCATATATCCTCTCGTACTTCTCTTTATCATTCTTTCTCTTCTTCCTTCATGTCTTGTTTCTCATTTTTTTTAACTGTTCTTTTGTTGCCGGAATTCCGTCGTGCCGGTGACGCTTCTCGACGTTCCAGCGAGGTACCCCGACCCGTGTGGTTCCTTTGTTCGTCGTTTGGGTTCATTCCGTGAACCGTGCGCCCGTCGCGAGTTTTCCCCACCGACGGTTAACGTTCCGTTTTTCCGATTCGCGACCCATCAAGGCAAGTTAGTCTTGCTATATGCTATATAATTCATTTTATACCTATTTAAATAAATACCATACCTATAGTTTAAATCTAGTGCCTCATGTTTAATTTTCTAACGTTTCGATATTCCGTTGGCATCCGTTTATATCATATTAAATCTAGATCATGAAAACTTATCTTGTGACATACTAGATTACATTATACTGCAACCATATCATTTAAAATATATATCGTCGTAATATTTATTATTATTATCTTTAATTAGTTTATAATCTTCATTTTATAATGTTATACATTTGAAAATCTTATAGTTTACACATGAAACGTCGTTGGAAAATCGGATATGACAAATCTGAAATTTACTGTACACCTTATCTTATAAAATTCATTATAAATCATAGAAAAATCATTAGTATACGTTCTTTAGTTCGTTACGAAGCTAACTCAGAATACTATAAATGTATGAAATATTTAATTGCAAAATAAATTGTTTAAATAACGTAAAATGCAAATGAAAATGTCTCCAAACCGCTGTCCAGGGAAATTCCAGCAGCAAACATTCAACTTCGAATATTCATAACTTTTTTTAGGGACAACCTGAGATGCTTATACTTATAAAACTGAAAACCTTATTGAATTATCTTCGTTTTGGTATAAGACACGTCCCTTTTGGAGAACGTTTGTTATTTTTAAGCTATTTTACAAATTAGGGTGACGCTGAATTTCTGAACGGAACTTTCTTGTATTGGTTAATCAATACCACTTTTATAGTTATTAATCGCTCTGAATATGCTATCCATATTAATATTTATATCACATATTGCTTAGTTGTACATCCCACGTTTCCATTTTATAGTTTTATAACTTTTCGGATACCCGTTTGCATCCATCGCATTTAAGATACATATAATTGCATCCATAGATCACATTACTACATAATAATGTGATATTAACACTCCATGATTAATAAATTACATCCTAATTAATATTGGAACTATAAATGTAACCCTAATCGATAACTGTGCATCCATATCCTTGAAATTATATCTATTTGCATATCATATTACATGTTCCAGTTTATTGTTCTGATAGTACTCATGCTTGTTTATTTATACACATGTTTATGATAGTTTGATTATGAGCACCCACATGACATCTTGTGCTTCCTGACATGACCTGTTACACTTCCTACTTGACATGACATGGTACCGTACACTCTTGACATGACATGACACATTTATACATTACCTGGCTTGACCTGATGTACCATGACCTGACCTGTTACCTGATCTCGTGCCTAATGCCAACAAACCTGACCTGGAGTCCTCATGGACCATTCCTGTTGTCTATCCAGACAAAACCTGCTGTTACCTGATCCTGTGTTGGCATTAGTTCTTGATTACTGAATACCTGACCTGACACATATAACTTGGGGGTATGGGAAAATCAAAAGTGTAAACTAAAGTGTAACTTAAAAGGGTATTACTTGATCCGTGGTCCCGGGGGGTAACGGGACAGAGCCATTCGTGACTCTTACATTTTCCTGATCCGTGGTCCCGGGGGGCAACGGGACAGAACCACTATTGGTTCACATATTCCTGATCCGTAGTCCCGGGGGGTAACGGGACATATCCTTTGAGTTACATGGAGGATTACTCAAATTGATTTCAAAGACTTTAGAATAGAAAACCTGATAGAACAGTTTAGTTTACCCACTGCACGCTACCCTGTACTGGTATGATTCATATTATTGTTATTCTTGCTGTATTCATGTTTATATTATATTGCCTGCTACACTGTTCATATTATATTACTTGATGACATGATGCGCTGACGTCTGGGTTTTGCGTGGCCCAGATTCTTTACCACTGTCGCAGTCCGAGCAGGAGTACTTCAGCCAGCAGGCTGAGCTGTGAGTTCAGTAGTAGTTAGTTTTATTTCCTGCATTTATTTCCTGATGTGAGCCCGCATTATGGGACACACTTTTCAGTTATTTGTATTGGATCATTTGCTTCCGCATTTATTTATTATTGACTCCTGTTATTCTGGATTATGGACATGTTTTAGATAGTTTCATCTTGTTCTTGATATCTCTACAGCCGTAATGTGACTGTGGATGGATACTTCCTACCCACAGGTAGCATGGTTGGCTATGTCACTTGCCCAATCTAGCGCACTCTGGGAAGCGGGGCGTGACATGGTTCTTTTGGTATCAGAGACATAGGATGGTCGGGTTGATTCTTTTGTAGTTGGGTATTGTACCCAATACACGAATCAGAATACCCGTGTTTAGGAAACATGTCCTGCCACCTTGACCGTTTTACCATTCTTGAATCACATTCTTCCTGATTATATCTTTTACGATGTGCAAACTTCCTTTGCATATCGATTCGAAAACCTGATTCCTTGTTATCTCTAGGACTTAGGTGACTTGGATGGAGTTATGTAATTGTGGCTATGATACCACGGCATAGTTACAATGCGGTACTCTATTTAAGTATCTTGGAGTTCTAGCCTTGACCTTTATTTTGAATCTATCATCATGCTAATGTTGGGTGTTTTGTTATGGCCGATAAGAATTTGAAGACGTACCAGAGGCGTGTGGACGAAGCCGCCATGCTTGGAGTGATAAGAGGAATGCTGGAGAATCAAAAGAGACAGACTGAGCTGATCCAGCAATAGCAGATTCGTTTCAGGAAGGTTTGCAGATCGTTCAGCAGTCTGTAAACAACGCTAGAGCTAAACCAGTTAACCGAGTAGGGACCGTGGCAAATTTCAGACGTTTGGGGTCCGTCTACATTCACTGGTTTGGAGGAGCCGTTGTCAGCCGAGCAGTGGCTAGTTGACACTGAGAATTTACTGATTGCGGCACAGATTCTAGTTGACAAAAAAGTTGATATGGTGCGCATTCAGCTATTGGATTACGCCCGAGAGTGGTGGCTTGTGGAAAAGTCCCGCTTGCCCAAGCCGATCAGTTGGGCGGAGGTTTCTAAGAGTTTCCTGGAGAAGTGCTTCCCGCGGACTACACGGGAGGAAATGGAAGAGAAATTTATTGGGCTGAGGCAGAATGGAGCACCCGTGGACGTGCATGCAGCAGAGTGGACGAGACTCAGCAGTCTCGCTGGACCTTTAGTCGCCAACGATGCAGACAGGGCAGGAAGGTCCATGCACAGATTGGATGTGGACATCCAAAGGCAGACCGTCTCCCTGGGTTTGACCACTTTCTCACAGGTTCTTACGGCAGCTCGAGAACAGTAGAGCATATCGGGAAAATTGGGAGTTCATAGCAGACAGGAGTTGCGGTAAGGAAGCAGTTCTGTCGGGCCAGTCGAGTTTAGGGCTAGGCCGACAAACAATATTCTTGCAGCAATGGAAGTTGATAGTGGTGAAGTGCCGGCGGTTGTTCGCGATTTTATGGACGTATTTGAAGATATACCGGGTTTACCGCCGAAGCGAGACGTGGAGTTCGCAATTGACCTTATTCCTGGTGCAGCGCCAGTATCTAAAGCGTATTATCCAATGGCGCCAGTAGAGTTGGAAGAAGTAAAGAAACATGTTGCTGAATTGCTTGAAAATGGTTATATTCGAAGCAGTAACTCGCCTTGGGGAGCTCCAGTTCTTCTAGTAAAGAAGAAGGATGGCACAAGAAGGATGCGCATCGACTATCGAGAATTAAACCGGGTGGCTATCAAGAACAAGTACCCGATCTCTCACATTGGAGAACTTTTTGAGCAGCTTAGTGGCGCGAGGGTATTCTCGAAGCTGGATTTACGATCCGGATATCATCAGGTTCGAGTGAAAACAGAAGATATTTGCAAGATGGCGTTCCGAACTCGGTATGGACATTACGAGTACTTAGTGATGCCCTTCGGAGTAACGAATGCGTCGGCAGTATTCATGGACTTGATGAACCGAATCTTTTCACCGTTCTTAGATCAGTTCATTGTGGTATTCATTGACGATATTCTGGTTTACTCAAAGAGTTTTGAAGAGCATGCTGAGCATTTGAAGATCGCACTACAGACGTTGAGACAAGAGAAATTGTATGCGAAAATGAGTAAGTGCGAGTTTTGGCTGGAGGAAGTAAGGTTTTTGGGGCATGTTGTGTCTGGCGATGGCATTGCCGTCGATCCAGAAAAGATTGCAGCAGTTCGAGATTGGCCTATTCCAAAGAATGTTGCTGAGATAAGAAGTTTCCTTGGATTAGCCGGATACTACAGGAGATTTGTGGAGAACTTTGCTCGTCTGGCAGACCGTTGACCAAGCTTAAGCGCAAGGAGGTACCTTTTGTATGGACGGATAATTGTGCGCTAGCTTTTGAGACGTTGAAGCAGAAGTTGATAACCGCCCCTATCCTGACCGTACCAGACAATTCCGGAGGACTGGTGATTCACAGCGACGCATTTAGGAAAGGATTGAGATATGTTTTGATGCAGCATGGGAAGGTCGTAGCATACGCATCAAGACAACTGAAGACCCATGAGAAGAATTATCCAACTCATGACTTGGAGCTTGCGGCTGTGATCTTCGCTTTGAAGATTTGGAGACACTACCTTTTGGGTGAGAGAGTTGAAGTTTTTACAGATCACAAGAGTCTGAAGTATGTGTTCACTCAGAAGGAGTTGAATATGAGGCAGCGTAGATGGTTGGAGCTAATGGCCGACTACGACCTTGATCTTAAATACCATCCGGGAAAGGTTAATGTCGTGCCGGATGCGCTTAGTCGGTTACCAGCAATTCAGGTGTTAACTACGCAGAGGGAGATCATTGCAGATTTTCGAAGATTTGACTTGGAAGTTGTGCTACCGTGTTCTACGGGACAGTTGATGCAATTGCAAGTACAGTCGCCTTTAATTGAGAAAATTAAAGCAGCACAATCGCAGGATCCTAGACTGCAAAAGTTTCGAGAGCAGGTTGAAGACGGACTACGAACAGATTTACTGGTCCACAAAGATGGTTCGTTGAGGTATGGTAGCCGTTTGTGTGTGCCAAAGGGGGATGTTCGTGAAGAGCTTATGAAGGAGGCACACAGTTCAGTTTATTCTATACATCTAGGAGGTACAAAGATGTACCGAGATATTCGACAGCATTTCTGGTGGGAAGGCATGAAACGGGAGATTGCTCGCTTCGTGGCTAAGTGCTTGGTATGTCAGCAAGTCAAGGCTGAACACCAAAGGGTTGCTGGTTTGTTGCAACCACTTCCGATTCCTCAGTGGAAGTGGGAACATATAACCATGGATTTCGTGACGGCTTTACCGTGAAGTCCAAAGGGCAACAATGCAGTATGGGTGATTGTCGATCGATTGACCAAGGCAGCTCACTTTATTCCTTTCCGGGTTGGTCAATCAACGGAGACTTTGGCAGAGCGATACATGCAGGAGATTGTAAGATTGCATGGCGTACCGGTGAGCATCGTGTCCGATCGGGACACTCGGTTCTTATCACACTTTTGGAGAAGTTTACAGGAAAGTTTGGGGACTCGATTGAAGTTTAGCACAGCTTATCATCCTCAAACTGATGGTCAGTTGGAGAGAACGATCCAAACTCTTGAAGACATGTTGAGAGCATGCATGTTGGACTTCAAGGGTTCATGGGAGGATCACCTACACTTGGTGGAGTTTTCTTACAACAATAGTTTCCAAGCAACTATCCAGATGGCTCCGTTTGAGGCTTTGTATGGTCGTAAGTGTCGTTCACCTGTTTGTTGGGATGATGTTGGTGAACGAAGATTATTGGGACCAGATTTGGTAGTGCGGACAGTTGAGAAGGTTAACACTATCAGAAAGCAAATGAAGGCAGCTCAAAATAGACAGAAGAGTTGGGCTGACACGTCAAGAAGACCTCTAGAGTTCGCCGTGGGTGATTTGGTATTCTTGAAGCTATCATCGACTAGAGGGGTGATTCGTTTTGGGAGTCGAGGAAAGCTTAGTCCTCGATTCATTGGACCCTTCGAGATATTGGAGCGCACTGGAGAGGTAGCGTACCGTTTGGCGTTACCGCAGTCCTTGGCAGATGTGCACGATGTGTTTCACGTATCTCAACTATGAAGGTATGTTCGAGATGAAACACACGTCTTGGATAATTCGAAGTTAACAGTACGGGAAGACCTGACTTTTGAGGAGCGACCGGTTGAAATCATGGATCGAAGGAAAAAGATTCTTAAGAACAAGGTTATCCCCCTTGTGCTAGTTTCTTGGGGTAATCGATCGCATGGAGAGTCCACGTGGGAGCGAGAAGACGAGATCCGACAGAAGTTTCCTCACCTTTTCCTGTAGTTTTCTATCTTGTATTCTTGGAATTTCGATGACGAAATTCTTTTGTAGTTGGGTATAATGTAACACCCGAGCCCAATACTACTATTTTCTATTATTGGTTGAGCATTAGATATTACTCATTTCATTTATCTTGCTTGTTTGGGTCTTACTGTAAAATTTCATCTGGCTAAGTCATTCTGCATATAACAAATTTTAGCACCTAAAATAAAATTGAAAATATTCATCTTGGCCTACTTGACACCCTTAGCCTCGTGGTAGCGTCCGTGCTTTGTGTTCTCGTCCCGTTCAGTGAAACGGGCGAGTTTGGATGGCTACGTGCACGTGCGTGTGTCCGTTTTGGGAGTATGCTTTTTTAATCATAAAACATTTCATTTTAAAATTTGGAACCCGCTTAAAATCCTATTATTTGAATTTCGAATTTTTGGACCCAATCCGGGCGCAATTTGGAAATGTTTCATTTGGCGCCAAAATCCCAAATTTTAATATTATTAAAACCTTCGCATATATTTTTTCTAACTAATCTGATATCTTACTGTTCATTACCTATCTTTTAAATTTTTAAGTTAACCATATAATATTTTTACAATCTTTTATATCCTTCTCAATTTATTCTCTCAGCCAATCGCAACCTCTCCTTTGACCCCGTGGGCTCCACTTTCTCTCTCTCCACTTTTTCTCTCTCTCTCATATATCCTCTCGTACTTCTCTTTATCATTCTTTCTCTTCTTCCTTCATGTCTCGTTTCTCATTTTTTTAACTGTTCTTTTGTTGCCGGAATTCCGTCGTGCCGGTGACACTTCTCGACGTTCCAGCGAGGTACCCCGACCAGTGTGGTTCCTTTGTTCGTCGTTTGGGTTCATTCCGTGAACCGTGCGCCCGTCACGAGTTTTCCCCACCGACGGTTAACGTTCCGTTTTCCCGATTCGCGACCTATCAAGGCAAGTTAATCTTGCTACATGCTATATAATTCATTTTATACCTATTTAAATAAATACCATACCTATAGTTTAAATCTAGTGCCTCATGTTTAATTTTATAACGTTTCGATGTTCCGTTGGCATCCGTTTATATCATATTAAATCTAGATCATGAAAACTTATCTTGTGACATACTAGATTACATTATACTGCAACCATATCATTTAAAATATATATCGTCGTAATTTTTATTATTATTATCTTTAATTAGTTTATAATCTTCATTTTATAATGTTATACATTTGAAAATCTTATAGTTTACACATGAAACGTCGTTGGAAAATCGGATATGACAAATCTGAAATTTACTGTACACCTTATCTTATAAAATTCATTATAAATCATAGAAAAATCATTAGTATACGTTCTTTAGTTCATTACGAAGCTAACTCAGAATACTATAAATGTATGAAATATTTAATTGCAAAATAAATTGTTTAAATAACGTAAAATGCAAATGAAAATGTCTCCAAACCGCTGTCCAGGGAAATTCCAGCAGCAAACTTTCAACTTCGAATATTCATAACTTTTTGTAGGGACAACCTGAGATACTTATACTTATAAAACTGAAAACCTTATTGAATTATCTTCGTTTTGGTATAAAACACGTCCCTTTTGGAGAACGTTTGTTATTTTTAAGCTATTTTACAAATTAGGGTGACGCTGAATTTCTGAACGGAACTTTCTTGTGTTGGTTAATCAATACCACTTTTATAGTTATTAATCGCTTTGAATATGCTATCCATATTAATATTTATATCACATATTGCTTAGTTGTACATCCCACGTTTCCATTTTATAGTTTTATAACTTTTCGGATACCCGTTTGCATCCATCGCATTTAAGATACATATAATTGCATCCATAGATCACATTACTACATAATAATGTGATATTAACACTCCATGTTTAATAAATTGCATCCTAATTAATATTGGAACTATAAATGTAACCCTAATCGATAACCGTGCATCCATATCCTTGAAATTATATCTATTTGCATATCATATTACATGTTCCAGTTTATTGTTCTGATAGTACTCATGCTTGTTTATTTATACACATGTTTATGATAGTTTGATTATGAGCACCCACATGACATCTTATGCTTCCTGACATGACCTGTTACACTTCCTACTTGACATGACATGGTACCGTACACTCTTGACATGACATGACACATTTATACATTACCTGGCTTGACCTGATGTACCATGACCTGACCTGTTACCCGATCTCGTGCCTAATGTCAACAAACCTGACCTGGAGTCCTCATGGACCATTCCTGTTGTCTATCCAGACAAAACCTGCTGTTACCTGATCCTGTGTTGGCATTAGTTCTTGATTACTGAATACCTGACCTGACACATATAACTTAGGGGTATGGGGAAATCAAAAGTGTAAACTAAAGTGTAACTTAAAAGGGTATTACTTGATCCGTGGTCCCGGGGGGTAACGGGACAGAGCCATTCGTGACTCTTACATTTTCCTGATCCGTGGTCCCGGGGGGCAACGGGACAGAACCACTATTGGTTCACATATTTCTGATCCGTGGTCCCGTGGGGTAACGGGACATATCCTTTGAGTTACATGGAGGATTACTCAAATTGATTTCAAAGACTTTAGAATTGAAAACCTGATAGAACAGTTTAGTTTACCCACTGCACGCTACCCTGTACTGGTATGATTCATATTATTGTTATTCTTGCTGTATTCATGTTTATATTATATTGCCTGCTACACTGTTCATATTATATTACTTGATGACATGACGCGCTGACGTCTGGGTTTTGCATGGCCCAGATTCTTTACCACTGTCGCAGTCCGAGCAGGAGTACTTCAGCCAGCAGGCTGAGCTGTGAGTTCAGTAGTAGTTAGTTTTATTTCCTGCATTTATTTCTTGATGTGAGCCCGTATTATGGGACACACTTTTTAGTTATTTGTATTGGATCATTTGCTTCCGCATTTATTTATTATTGACTCCTGTTATTCTGGATTATGGACATGTTTTAGATAGTTTCATCTTGTTCTTGATATCTCTACAGCCGTAATGTGACTGTGGATGGATACTTCCTACCCACAGGTAGCATGGTTGGCTATGTCACTTGCCCAATCTAGCGCACTCTGGGAAGCGGGGCGTGACAGTGGTCCAAGGTTAAGGATGTCATAGTCCATGGGGTTTAAGGCCCCACAGTCCAAGGTTAAGGGCATCATAGTCCATGGGCTTATGGACCCCACAGTCCGAGGTTAAGGGCATCATAGTCCATGGGCTTAAGGACCCCACAGTTCAGTTTAAAGACGTCATAGTTTGTGAAATGTATGGTTGTCAGGACCCGTCACCTCTCTGAAGACGTTGAAGGATTATAACGACAAATATCAGAGGAGTGAAGAGATGTACCCTTGAACCGATATTGGTTGGGAGATCTATAGTCCAATTTGGGACTAAGATCAAATATTTATGAGCATGTGGGCTCAATTAATCTGAACGAGGGGTTTATGGCCATTTTGGGCTCGGCCCATTCAATTAGAATGTTAAACATTTGACAATGCTGAGCATTGATTTGAATTCTGACAATGTTTTTGTCTTTTACTGAATGCTGAGCATTCATCATAACTATGAGCTTATTAAAGAACAATTTATATTCTATCAGCGCAGCACATGGTGCGCTTGGCGCTTTGCGCCAATCAAAGAGCGCAGTGCACTTCTGCCGAGTGGCGCACACGTGGTGCACTTGGCTCTAAGCGTCAGTCTATGAGCGCATTGCGCTGATTTATGAGCGCAAAATGCTATTAGTTCAGTGGCGCACACGTGAGGAGCACGTGGTGCACTCGGCGCTGAGCGCCAGATCAGGAGCGCTGAGATGCTTCTTTTAAGTAGCGCACATGTTCATATCATAATATTGCATTATTATATTCCCCAGTCCTAGTCATTTTATAAATAAATAGGTACTTTTGACCCATATCTGCTACATAGTTGCAGGTTACAGGTTCTTGGAATAAAAACAGTGAAAAAGACAAAAGACGATACACAAATGAGACTTCGACCAACAAACAGAGAATTTTTATCTTGCCTACAGTTTAAAGACTAAACGAAGATCAATGGGCGATTTCACAAGGAACAAAGGCAGTACAAGGTTCAAGACTTCGTTATGAAGCAACGGTAAAAGTCCACTACAATTATTCACTGTGGAAATCTGGAAGAGAACTAGAAGCCAACATGAGAAAAATACTGAAGAAAATAACAGGAAAAATGCAACAGAACAATACCTGAGAAGATGAGCCCACAAGCCCATTACTTGGCCGCGGATCCGTGGCTAAACATGGGCTTTGGCCGCGGATCCGCGGCCATGTAAGGCCCATGTCGGTGCAAAATTCTATTGGCGCTGGCGGAACGTTGACTAGGTCTTTTTCTTAGGGGGTATTTTTGTAAAAGCAGATATGACGCGATTGTAACCTAGAGTTTCTATGAATTTATAAATAGGAACCCTAAATCTTGTATTAGGTTATGCCTCCTTTCATTAATAAAATTCAGATTTCTTTTGGAGAGCATCGATGCCTCTTTTCATTTCATCTATTCAGATCTGACAAGTCTTGTGTAAATGTTTGGAGAGAGCCATCAAGTAAGTAGTTTTATTTAATTGCCCTAGTATAGATCTTTAATTCCTTGCCTTAGATAGATAGATATAATGTTCTTCAATTCCCTAATGAACGAGTAGTCTTCTCGCTTGTTAGGGTTAGCTTTGGGGAAGGCTTTTGAAAGATGAAGATCTCTCATCCCTTTCTTGCCCGTCACATATAATTAATAGGACTCCATGCATACATGCACACACCACTCCCTACGGCACCCTCTCCACGAGGTAGCGGTGATACCGTAGTATAAAGGCCCAGTTGAGCGTGTTTTCCATGGAGGTTAGGGTAAGGATTGATAAAGGAAGGACAAGAACCTAGAGGATGAAACACCTTCCCGAATGGTTCTAATCCTCTTTATTAATAATTACCATAACACCTCATAAATCTTAATTTGGGTATAGAAAGCGGTGAGATTTATTTACATTTCCAAAGCTACCCTAAACCTAACCCTAGCAAGATTTAGATCTAGATAGATTTAGTTTTTAGATTTAATCAATAAGATCCAACACCCATCGGAATTAACTCGTAAGAGCGATTAGGAAATTCACAAAATCCCTGTGGGCCGACCCGTACTCACCGCCTAGCTACCAAGCGACGCCGTTCTTGATTGCGGTTACTAAATTCTTTGATTCATCTTTTAAAAGCGCATAAGCTAGTTAAAATCTCTCAATTAAATGGCGCCGTTGCCGGGGATGGCGTGTTATTTTCTTTTTGCAATTTCGGGTTAATCTAAAATTAAAAAATCATAAAAACTGAAAAATTAAAAAAATATAAAAATTTATCATTTTGTTATTTTGTGAAGGGTATTTTTGTTAGAATTTTGCACCGACATGGGCCTTACATGGCCGCGGATCCGCGGCCAAAGCCCATGTTTGGCCGCGGATCCGCGGCCAAGTAATAGGCTTGTGGGCTCATCTTCTCAGGTATTGTTCTGTTGCATTTTTCCTGTTATTTTCTTCAGTATTTATCTCAGGTTGGCTTCTAGTTCTCTTCCAGATTTCCACAGTGAATAATTGTAGTGGACTTTTACCGTTAGTTCGTGACGAAGTCTTGAACCTTACACTGCCTTTGTTCCTTGTGAAATCGTCCATTGATCTTCCTTTAGTCTTCAAACTGTAGGCAAGATAAAGATTCTCTGTTTGTTGGTCGAAATCTCACTTTTGTATCGTCTTTTTTCTTTTTCACTGTTTTTATTCCAAGAACATGTAACCTGCAACTATGTAGCAAACATGGGTCAAAAGCACATGTTTATTTGTAAAATGACTAGGACTGGGGAATATAATAATGCAATATTATGATATGAACAAATACCCCCAAACTTTTCTTTTGCTCGTCCTCGAGCAAACCTAGTTTTATTCTTAACAAAAGCCTAACCTCACTTTCGCAGGGAAACGCGATTGCACTGAGCTCGTGCAACAAGCCGTTAAACTTCTAGGTGTCCCTAGTAGGAGGAGTGTTGTCTCCTGAGGGTTTTCAGCGGATACTACCCACAAAATCCTATCAATTATGCCCATTGACTTTTATTCTCAATTAGATTTTCCAACAAGGAATTCTATTATCTTCGACTCATAAATCATCCACCCGTATTTTTCACGCTTCCTTATCATTTAACTTAAGATTGTATATGTTCTTGTGAATTTACTTAGTTTTTGGCATCTTTTAAGTTTTCCTTCTATGGTTCTATCTCAACTTAGGAATTTTTATCATTTCTATTAAAGATACAAGTCATATTCTTCATTCCTATCTCTTATCCAAACCCTAATCACATACCCCTACGTGTGTGTATATATCACCCCTACACTTGGAAATTCAAATCAAGCAATCATACTCTTGTCCGTTGTCCAAAGCACTTCTTAATTGGTAAATTTTTTAGATGAATTTTGCTTACACATCCTTCATGCGACCGTTAATACTTCTTGAGGTACCAACAAACGATTACAAGATGTGTTTGCACATTAAAGCGTAATTCCTAGTCTTGTAACACCTAAGACTTTAGCAGTGACTCCCAAACCAGTTGGTCTAAGGCACTAGGTGATGAAGCACCCTCGCTAAATATTTTTCTATTTTTTTGCAGCCTTAAGTAATCATAAAAACCAGTGTTCATTTTTTTCATTATCTCTTTATTCACACTTGAATTTTTATTTTATTTTTCTTCATGCTAAGGACTTTAGACAAGAGCATTTCAAGGCCTCTTCTACTATTCCAAGTTTCAAGGCTCGTGTTTGTGCAATTTGTAGGGTATATATTTTCAGAATTTAGACTTAAGCTAGGAATTATTTTTCAAACTTATACTTTAATAAAAATATCGATACTCTTCCCTTGTTTTAACTTAGCCCAAGAACTCAACTCGAAATTTGCCTATTTCTAAATAAACTACAAAGACATATACTTTCTACCGTTAAATTTTAAGAAAGGTTATTTTTAGGATTTTTAATTTACTAAGTCTAAGATCTAGTTGTTCCTGACTAGTTAACTTATTTGTCAAACTTAAGTCAAATATGTCCAAAATTGAATACATTAATTTTTATAATTTTTAAAAAATTTCAATTTTTTATGGGTTTTAAAATAAGTATGCAAATGCAAAAATATACATATGAATGCGAAGGAAGAAGGTTTTCCGAGCAGCACACGTGAGGAGCACGTGGCGCGCTTGGCGCTGAGCGCCAGATAATGAGCGCAGTGCGCTATGTTTGGAGCGCTAAGGCTCTGCAAAATTAAGAGCGCCAAGGCTCTGCAACGCTTTGCGCTAGATATGGAGCGCTGAGGCTCTTCTTTTATGCAACTTAGATCGGTTTGCGCCCTGAGAATTAAATTCTCCTTTTATAAGAGACTTTGTCTCAAGGTTTTAAGAACAAAGTTCTTACTTTGTAGGAGATGTTTCAATCTCTTATATTGATGAAAGACTTTGCCTTTATGGATCTGTGATCCTTAAGAGAATTGAATTATTCTCCCCTTTTATAATGAGATGTTCATGATCTCTTTGAGAAAGACTGTAATACCCAGACCTTTTTGTACGTCTATAACGTATTTTCTCTTTACCCATAAAATTTATTTATAATTATTTAATTAATTTCAAAATCCTATTAAACCCAGATCTTATCTTTCATTTCCTCTGGCTCAGCCATTTTCCTTTTTATTGAATTTAAATCCAAAACAAATGTTATGTATATTTCTCCGTCTAAAGTCAGCCCTGGACCCAAATCCTAATTCTAGTTATTTATCCTAAACCATAACCCAAATCCATGATTTAATTACATTTTTCGTTAATCCAAAATTTCCCCAACCCATTTCCAATTTTCCAAACCCATTCCCTCAGTTTTAAAATTTTACTCAGCCCGCTAAATTTTGTTTTCCTAATAAACCCGGCCCTCTCTTCCTCCTCCTCACAATTCTTTCATTCTATTTTTCTAGCCCACTCACTCCCTGGCCCGTTCCCTTTCCTCTAATTCTTTTATTATTAATTTCTGGCCCAGCCCACTCCCGGCAGCCCGCCTTCTCCAACCGCGCCTGCTTCTCCCACACCCGACCCGCTTCTCCAATTCGACCCGACCCGCTCCTTACAGCATCTTCTTCCCAACGGCTCTCCCGCGAATTCCCCGCGCGCGATCTACCTTATCCGCCGCCTCCTTCGCCAACGCTCGCGCTCTTGCCGCCCGCTCGCGAGCGTTACACCCACGACGCTCACCCCCTCGTCTCCCCATCTCTTTTTCCCTTGACTCCCATCACTTTCTCATCCTTCTTCCTTTTTTCCGCCGCCACTCCCAACACCGCGACTACCATAGCCTCACCCTCGTCGGCGGCGGCGGCGACCACCATCATCGACCACCTCATCACTCTACCCACTTCCTCACTCGCCGACCACCCTCCATCACCGGGGCTCGAGCTCGAGACGACCCCCTGCACACCCTCGCTCGACCTCCAACTCTCCTGACACCCTGTTTCCGGCCATCTGCTACACGCCGACGAGCCCACTGCATCGTCGACCACGACCACCACCACCACCACCATCATCATCATCGTCGTCGTCATCATCATCCCCCTCACTCTCGCTTCCTCTGCAAACCCATTCCCCTCTCCTTCTCTCTCTAAATTCTCTCTAACTCACCCCTCTGTGTCCCCCTCTCTCTCACTGCTTCCTTCTCTCTCTGGCCCCTCTCTCTCTTTCTCACTCTGCCTCTCTCTCTCTCTCTCTCTCTCTCTTTCAGTTTTCTCTCTCTCTCTCTCTCTCAATCCTGTCCCACTCTCTCCCCCTCCCTGTCTACTCTCTCTCTCTCATTTCTCTCTCTCTCTAGCACTCTCTCTCTCTCTCCAAATCTCACCGTCTTTCCATTCTCTATCAACCTACTACCACCACACGACATTGCCCGAGCCCGCAACAGCCATTCCCAAGCTCGAGCCAAGCCCAAGTCTAGACGGGACTCGTCGCGTGGTTGCTACCCCGTGCCCGGGACGTGTCACTACTGCTTTAGCTGCCGCGCCATCAGTTCACCGTGTCCAGGCAAGTATTTTACTTGCTTACATGCTATATATCCTAGTTATAATCGTTAATTTCATAAATCATAGTGTTACACTTTTAGATTAATATTGCACCATACCTGTTCGACATATGTTCCCAATGAAAATACCCATCAAATTTGGCGGAACTAAACGGTATTGTTTGGCCCGTATAGCTTTGAACTTAGTGTATGAATTTAGTTGGATGATATGATTGCTAATGACTAAAACAACTACCCCCAAGTTTGACCGTAAAACTGGAATTTTATTGTATCTGAAAACCGTTAAATTCACCATAAATTATATACATACTAGAATGATGCGTTCGAGGGCTCAAATCAAAGCCGACTCAACGAACTTTAACCCTGTGGAAGTTTATAATAGTTTCTGTAATTAAACGGTGTCGATATTTAGATCGGAGTGCGACTCTGAACTGCAGTCCAGAGCGACTCCAATTGTTGCTTGCTGTTTCGTAGTGGGTACCACATGATTTCCTAAACTCTTAGGTTGCGGAACTCTGCTGTTCATTATATATAAATCTGTTAGCTAGACAACAAAATTGATTTCATTCTGTTTCGTTACCATTTGATATTTATTCTGTAATTTAAAAGATCGGGACGCATAACAGTCCCAACAGAATCAGAACTGACATATTAGTGTTAAACAGTGTATAACTCCTGACGTGCAGATGAGATTGACGATCCGTCTGTTGAGTTGAAAACCTTACTGAAAACCCTAGATTTCATCCAACTGTAGCGTCGCTAAAATCTGATCCCAACTGGGATTAAAATGCGTTGCGAAACGGACTTCTGATTCTGAAACCGGATTTCCAGCCGTGAGCGCTTAAAATGAAATGGTTATAATTAATGATCCTGGAACCCGATGGGCTTGAAACCAAATTTGATGGATGGACAACTGAACATACTAATTACTACCTGTTTATCGTTTTGCTAAATTATATATGTACGTTTCATGATAAATCGTGCAAGTGATAGAATACTGTTTTTGTGACACCTTAATCGTGCTTATATACTATTCACGCATCATATCATACCCATATCATTGTAGTGATAACCTAGTGATGTCGTGCATTTACCCAGTGTTAGATTCTAGCGATGATTGTGGCAAGTACGTCAGTGTTCGTGTATCCATGATTAAGTGAAAGTGATACGTACTTGTACACAATCAGTAACCCTATTATTCTATTGCATTGTCGACGTCTGTGGGATGCGTGTACGTGTAACTATAAGTGGTATGGGACACTTATGGAAGCGCTTGTACGGGTGTCACAGATAAGGCATCCGACAATGCCATTTATCTTAGATATTAGTCGGGACGTGCTTGATGGAGGTCCTGCTTCCAGTTCTCGCGCAGACTTGTCACGAATCGATTAGTATTTAGGGTTATGGTTAGCGTTGGATGTGGACCACGGGGTGTGGGGTGGTTTAAGTGTGAGTTCAACAGAATCTCGGGAGTCCCATGTCGGCTTATATATTTAGGGAGATATATGGAGATTTACAGGGTATGTGATATACACTGTGATATACATGTTACATGCTGGGCCCGTGGTCCCTTGCCCTTGGGTTCTACCCTTGGGTGGAGGACACTCGTGAGTGGTTGACTCTCACACTTGGACTGACGATAGGCTTAGTGACCTGTACAGTGAGACTTAGAGACTGATAGGGATACTGGTATTTATATACCTTATATACTGTGTTGACATACGTGATATATCGTTCTACTGCTTTACTGCTCCGCTGCATTGATTACTGCACATTCATATCCATGCTGTCATTGATTTATTGTCATTCATATCTATTACCACTGTTAGAACTGTCACTTGATTTTATATATATTATATTGCTATTGTGTCGCTTTGACGACCTGAGTATGCATGCTCAGTGTGAGGAGAAGATTTAGCCTGGATCAGAACTAGACGTGCATCACAGACTTCTTGACTTGCCATTCCGAGTTACATTTGTTTGTTCCACTTCAGGTCAGTCTTTACATTGTTTCTTTCAGTTACTGCTTTTCTCATTACCTGCGCATCATTTACTGTTTACCATGAAAAACTAGAAGCCGAAGTGTGACTACGGCAGGACATTTCCTTGACCGTACGAGCATGGCTGGCCTTGTCTACCCCTCGTATTCCGTATTTTGGGAAGCGGGGCGTGACAAAGATTTTAGTCTTATAGATCTATGATCTGTGAGAGAGAAGTAAATTCTTCTTTTATTTTATGATGAGGTCTTTTGATCTCTTTGTAAAAGACCTTGATCTTGTAGATCTATGATCTTGAAGAAAGAAGTGAATTCTTCTTTTTAATTATGAGATGATTTCATCTCTCTATTCTTTTACCTTGAAGAAAAGAAGTTCTTCTATCGAAATCTTGGCTCTTCTTTCTGAGATTTTCTCAAAGCTTATGGGGGGTTCCTCTCTATGCTTATGTATATCTCTTTTTTGTTTCCTTTCCTTTTTTTTGAAAAGAAGGATCATTAGTTATTGGGACCCACTATCTCTCTGACGACACTGAGAGATTACAGCGCCAAATATCGAAGGTGTGGAGGGATGTACCCTTTGAACCATGTACCACTTATTAAGGGGAAAGAATAGGCTGGAGCTTAAGCTTCTCGCTGCTGAAAAAGGCTTCTTTGCGTTCACGCACGTGCATCACACGTATTTGGCGCACGTGCGTCGCACGTGTTGGACGCACATGTTTGCACGTAACACACATGGACCTTGCGCATATGCGCATTATGGGGGGAGCAAGCTCCTATGGAGAAATAAGCATCTTTGAGTATTATGGAATACTCCCACGTGCATTGCACGTGTTTGGCTCACGTGCGTTGCACGTGGCGCGCATGTGGTCGGCGCACGTGCATTGCACGTGGCGCTTGCGCATATACGCATTATGGGGGGAGCAATCTCCTAAGGAGAAATAATCTCCTTTGAGTATTATGGAATACTCCCACGTGTGTTGCACGTGTTTGGCGCGTGCATGCGGCCGACGCACGTGCATTGCACGTGGCGCGCATGGCGCTTGCACATATGCGCATTATGGGGGAGCAAGCTCCTATGGAGAAATAATCTCCTTTGAGTATTATGTAATACCATCCTTTTCTAAGAGGTATCCCTCTTATTTATATGGGAGTGGTAGAGAAGGGATCTCTCTTTGTCCTGATGTGGGACTAAAAATGCATCCCCATGTAGTAGAGCGTTAATTTAGATTATACGTGCGTAGCACATTTGCTCATAATTTTTTATTCCGGATGAATTATGAGGCTCATAATATATCAAATCGAAGGATTTTTCGAGACACTTTCGATACCATCAGAATTTAGCTATTTTTCATTCGGGAGTTTGTCAAAATACAGCCCGAAAAATACCGGTTCGCATTTCCTTTCTTAGATTACACGTGCATAGCATATTTGCTCAGAATTTTTGATCCCGGATAAATTATGAGGCCCATAATATATCAAATCGAAGGCTTTTTCGAGACGCTTTCGATACCATCAGAATTTAGTTGTTTCACATTCGGGAGCTTGTCAAAATACAGCCCGAAAAATACTGGTTCACATTTTCTTAAACGTATCACTGCCATTTGATATCTTAAGCTCTTTTGCACAGAAATTTTTTGGCGGGAACAGGGAGATGGAGGATTAGGTTTTTTTTGGGAAATTAGAGTTTTCTTTCAATTCTTTTCAATGCTCTGATACCCTGAAAGAGTTAATAGGAATTAATTTTATTGGCATAAAATAATCAAGAGTTCACGTACAAATATATACCACCTCTCATATCTTGATCTAACAACTCATTATATTCATAACTAATATCTAATAACTAATTGTATTCTTAACTAATATCTAACAACCAGTTATATTCATAACATGTATTGATATAACAAAACAGACAAGTAAAGCATTATGTCGTGGTAGAAAACCGCAAAGATGCAGGACACATAACATAACCGAAGCTTCCTTTGCGTATATGGAATGCATAATGGTTTCCCAATCTTCCTTCAATCTGAAATGTTATCTCACATGCAAAATCCAATATACAAGCATATGTACAGACATTAGATAAATTATATATGTATATTCTTCAAAGGACACACACAGATATTTGGTCATGTTGGAGTAGAAAGTAGAGACCAGATGCATACCTAATCATTTATTGCTTCTGATAACACATAATTCGTTTTCAGTCTTCCATCAATTAATTCGCAGCACAGGTTGAAGATTGATCCTATCAGCCGCATCACACCTTGTTTCAAAACTAGGCTAACATGAATTCTATTAGACAGGATGTATGTTTCGAAACCTACGATTTAAAATTTGTTTCCTCAATAGTACAAGTTTTCTTGGTCAAATATAAGCCGAGGAGAAAATTGTCTTAAAACAAAACCCCTTACTCACACGAGTTAATTTTCACCTAATTTGGCAACACATAAACATACAATAAAAATACCGGATTGCACGATCTTAGATCACACACTAGACAAAGGCCGCTTTTCCCTTGAATAACTTGCATCATAGCAAAACATTGACTCATTGACCTAAAGTATCCTAGGTGCGCGACTGCAGATATTCATATATCAAATGAACACACCAACATAGAGTAAAATAATGACTAGTTAGTCATGATCCTTGTAAAAAACCGCCACGTTCCCATTAGAAAACAAAGCCAGTGATGATTGTCCGAAACAAATAAATAAATCAAATCCCATCGAAAATCTTGTGCAAATTATGGCCCTACGTGTATGTATTAATATCAAAATAAGCAGGAGATCCTATCTAAAAATACACTGAGCATAGTTGCTCAAGTAAAATAACAAGTTTGCATCACAGAAAATGTAATTGCTACTTATTATAAATATATAGTCATCAAAATCATATATTTCCTATATTTAAAATGAAAACACTTGCGAAATATAAGCCAACAAAACGTAGGGTGCATCCCTACTTATTAGATGAGCTGTTCATCTTACATGTTTTGAAAATATAAATCAAACATTGTGGTGGGGTTTTCATAATTTATGCTTCTACACTTTCTTTTATAGAGGGTTTTCTAATTTTTTATATTTTTGTGTTATTTTGTAAAGACCGAGGTTGAGATGCAGACTTTATATGACTATAGGAAGGCCATGTTTGGATGGTTAGGATTAAAATCTATAGAATTTGTTTTAGAACTAAAATATTTTGGAATGCACATGCATTCCAAAAATAAAATTTAATAGATTTTAATAACATAATGCATGTTTAGATGGTTGAGATAAGAACAACATTAAAGTGAGGGAGATAAAGGAAAAAAAAAAGATTTTTGTAATGATGTGTGATTTAAAGAGAGGGAGAGTTTTGGATTGGAAAAATTGGGTTTTTACCGGTTTTTAGAATCGAATGGATTAAGCATATTTTTTTGTCTTTTTACATTGGAATTCTTCATAAAAATTTTTATCCAAACACTCGATTTCTTGGATCGGCCCGGTCCAATGGGAAAAAGTTTTCTCAGCTTTTTTTACTTTTGGAATATAGTTACAAAAAATGGTCTAAGTGACGATCCCAAAGCCGTATGAAATCGTGGCACCGGATGCTGAAAAGTTGGAAAAATTACGCCTACACAAGAAAGTAAGATATACGACAATGGTAAGATGCAAAGAAATAGCTAAGTTTCTAGTGGAAATATAAAATAAATAATTAATATGGCTGGTATTGAACCAAATAATCAGCTGCTCTCGGGGCACCCAATCGCATAGATGTGCTCCGGCCCACTTAAAATTCCAATACCCAAAGAGCCCCTCGGCAGCTTTTTTCCTTTTCTTAGCCCTAGAATTCTCAAAAGGAAGCGGCCATAGATTAATACTTTCGGGGGCCATAGATTAATATCCGGGGCAATTTCATGGGTCTCCTGCATGAGTGGGTGTTGTGTGCTTGTGTGTGATGTGTGCCTTCGGTTTTTTTTTTTTGAGATAATAGATGGAATAAATTAGCTACTCTCTCATTCACGAGAGATCCTGGTTCGATCTCGGATCTCCTCCATGAACTACTTCAAGCCTCACCCCAATGGACTACTTCAATCCCTCACCTTCGTTTTTGTGTGTTTACGAGAGACCCCTGGTTACTCTAAACCTCACCAATGGACTATTCCAAGCCTTCATCCTTCGTTTTTGTGTGTTGTGTGCATGAGTTATGCCTCACGGCCAGTGCCCAAAAAAAGGTAAGTTATGTTTTGGGCTTGGATTAATATGCTCATCAGGCCCAATCCAGGTGCGTTGACAGTTCCTATTCCAAGATCTTAGGGTTTTTTTTTCTCTGGATAGATAGACAAGGGTTTTTAGATAGAGAGAGAATGGGTGAAGCTGAGAAATCAAAGGATGCAGATGAGTTTTTGAAGCCTTTGTACGATAGGGCTACTGAAGCTGAGGTATCCCCAATTTCTATTCATCTCTCTCTCTCTCTCTCATATATTTTTACTTTCTTTCTTTTGATATGTTTGTGTTTATTCTTTCTTAGTTCAACTTACCTTTATTCCTTCTACAATTTATCATTATATTTATTTAGATGAACGTCGGTGCTGGCTTGGATCTTAATGATATTTCAGCAACATACTATAAGTACTCATTGAAAAAAAAAGTTTCTTAGATTTGAGGAAATGAATATGGATTGGGGAAAAAAGGGAATCACTTTCTGTAATTGATAAGCAATGAAGGGGTTCTGATCCTTACAAATTACAGAGCTGAGGAGTTCCGTATATTTTGTTAGATAATGATTTTCTCTTGTAAACGATTTTTTTGTTTTAAAGCTCGTTGCTACTAAGGGGCTTTTTGGTTGGATGTGGGTAGAGCCCCATATTATTCCAACTATACGAAAGTATTAAAAAAACACATGTTCATCGTTCGGGAAGTAGTTATTGCTCCAACATGTTGTGACAACAACAACAACAACGAGCCAAAACTACATGTAGCTGAAACTACACTTAAATCGAGCGTTTTTGCATCTACATGTCGTAGAACACAAAAACCAAATGGAAAAAAATAGTTAGTGTGTGACTACATTCAGCCAAACACAGTATTTGCAAAACGTGCAGTTAGAATACATTTCAACCAAACGAGGAACAACTGTAGTTGGATCTGCATGCCATTGCAAAGCAATGATTTTCTGATTGCAAGCAACCATACACACCCTTAGATATTGCTCAACTAATCACTGATGTAATATTTGGAAGGAAGGGGGGAGAGAGGGAGAGAGAGAGAGGGAGGGAGAGAGAGAGAGAGAGAGAGAAGAAATTGGATGTATGAATCATGCCACAAGTGAACTTACTGGCTCGGTGATTCACTATTGACTCTCAGTCTCTCACAATATATGGATGCTTTCCATATGTTAACTTTGCAGGTGATGCGGTTAGACGCTGTCAAATTATCCTGAAAATTATTTTAATGGGTGGAGATAAAGTGAAACAAATTCCTGTTTTTTTGTAATCGGTCTCTACATAGAATCACACCACTTTACTACTATTCTCTTTGCTCTAGTCCTTACCGGGGCATGCCATTTTCTCTCTTCTTCTTGACCTTTTTTACGAGGACAATGGTGGTATCCAACCTTTTGTACTTTAGATTTTACCACACTATTAGCCCGGCATGTTAGAAGCAACCTTGTGAATATTTAACTGCATCCACACCTGAAGGCATAACCCTATATGACTTAAAGTGTCTTCCGTAGTTCCCTTTTCACCGTAGTTCCCTTTTCATGTTGCACGAAGACTGGCATTGATTCTCTATTTTCTCCCACACATCTTTTTGTAATGTCAAACTATATGGTAGAAGTTTAAACCTTACAAGGTACTATGCATGGTTTTTAAATATTGGCCAATCTGGACTTTAAATTGCTGATCTTGCGACCGTCTGGAAACAAACACCAAGATTGTTAGAGGTTTTAAAGCGTGTCAATGGGCTCATTAATTGATTATCGGGGATTTAATATTGAGGTTATTAATGGGTTAATGGATTTATCGATGAGTCGATAGTTTATTTGAGATCATTAATTACTAAAACAATATCAAAAAGCTTGCAATTACCTTTACTAATTACAACGTACTGAAGAAAGTACCCCAGACATCATTAGCTACTTAAAATGTCAAATTGTTTATAGTTATTTTTTTTCCATTTAATTAAATTTTTACTAACTTCTATAAATTTTATTGGTTAATCTATACACGATCTGATATTCTGATCCGAGTTGGTAGATTCCAATCTCAAATATGACCATCCGCAACTGATACCGTTACTGAGATTTTAAACCTTGGGACTATTATGCCAATTGTTTTCGGTTCCCAACAAAAACCCCACATCCTTGTACATGCAACTTCATGTGCTCCATGAAGCTAACCATATATTGGACAACTGTAGTGTGCAAAATCCAAATTATCCGTCATACCTATTTTGATGAATAAAATGTCAAGCTCCAGAATAGGAAAGTCTAAATAATGGAATGAAAGGCAGAATAAGCGTAGGAATTCCCTTAGCAAGCTATGATACCATGTATCATAAATTTCATTCAAAAACGTTCACATTAAGGGTATTTTAGTGTAATCTAGCCTATGTTTTATAAATATAAAGGCGTTTTCATTCTTTGGCTTCATTCTAACTTGCTTTTGTTTTTCCCAATTAAGGATCGCTTGGCAAAGTTGGAATCTTTACTTTCAAGAAAGGGTAGGTCTTCACCTTAGCTTTGCTATGATTTTCTCAACCTAAGATTACTTCTTTTTTACCTTTTTTTGATGATGCAGATACTGATGACAAAGCCACGTCATCCATCACTAAAGATTTAGAGGCAAAACTACAAATTGCTCAAGCCAAAATTACTACTGAACGTGAGAAGGTTAATCACTGTCCATTCATTGTATGTCATCATTTTCCATTTTTCTCCAAGATTCTTATATCAAATCATTTACTTGTAGGCTTCCAAGCTTGAAGCAGAAAACAAGAAACTTCAATATCGTGTGGATCATCTTAAGCGGGCTGTAGAGGAGGCAGATTCCAAGTTGAAAAACTTGAAAACCTAACAGGTAAATGCTTCATTTATTTTCTCATGATATTTATGTGCCTGAGTATGTATATTTATTCAGAGCCAAGTGGAAAACATAGAGTCAATATCATATCTGCTGTTTTAACAATCTGCAGATTTCACCTAAATGCAGATGCATCTGTTTGGTGTGAAGATTTCACCTGAAGGCAGATGTATCTGTTTGGTTTTACCAAATATGTGGTGTAATTTTTTCGTTTTCGATGAAACTTGAGCACCTCATTAGTATATTAGTAATAGTAAATAGAATTCTAATTCCATCATAGCCGATCACTTTGGTCAAGGTAAGTAAGGAAACAAAATACAAGAGAATATCAAGGTTGCAGAACTGATCTGATAGATTGGAGTAGTTCCATGTTTATTCTAGCTTATGTTATCTTGTTACCACAATTTGATGAGAAACTCATTATACACAATAGTTATCATAAGGATAAATCTTTATAAAAAAAATCCAAGATTTATGGTGTAATTTATTTAGTCGTTGAAATTGTGTATCTTAGTTTTGCAAATTGAGTATTGGCTATGAATGGCAATAGCTCAGCATTCTTTGTTTGAGTTTCTCATCAAATTGTGCACTACTTTGAAAATGTCTACTATATTATTCATATTTTTCCCAAAGAAAGTGTCTAATGTGTAATAGTTTCTGATAAAGCCTAAGAGCTAAATGTACTTCAGATAGATTTAAGCATTGTATTGCATGCTAGCATTTTTTAGATAGAGGGTAGTCAAGCCGGAAATGACAGTACGGCTTTGATATGTGTAATATTCTTTCATTCAAAGGTGTGTTTTTTAGGAACATCTTCGCCATTAACAGAGCTTGGATGAGATTGGAGATTAGAGATGGATCGATTGGAATATAGGTGATTCAAGTTGAGGATTTTAATAAGGTTCTATGTCGGATCGGATCGGACCCATAGCATATCCGTTTTAACCCCTATGAATTTTACTAGTTGTTGTATTTAGGAAAATGCTAACCATAATGACACATCATTGTTCTTAAAAACTTGCTCAACTTTTTCGAAGTTTATTTTCCTAATTGAGTTCCGACTTGACTTCCCTCTATCTGGCCGCGAATCTTGACGTTCGTAAGGGCATGACTTTTCATTATTATGTGCAGCAAAAGCTTGTACACGAACTTATTATGAGGTTCGACGAATGCTCCTTTGCAACGATAGATTGCGGCACCAACTTTCAACCTGAACTCACATATCAACACAAAGAAAGAGAGAATTTTGAATGATTTGAAACGAAAGAAGCCCACTACTCTTGGACAATACACACATCTGAAGAGCAAAATCACCTTAACAAGTACCAAAAGTGACACTCCCTCGTCCACACTCTCGCACATGAGCGCACACGCATGCGCGTGTGATGCACCACAAGTCCATACACTTCTTCCTTAAAAAACTATGGTATGTTGGGTATATTTTAATATAAACAATATTCTATGTTTGCGATTTTCCGATATAAGACAAAACATTCCTAATAAGACCAAAGGAAAATACATATGTGAAATATACCGTTGAGTGACGCAATATGGAAAGGAGTTGTTGGCTGTCATAAACTGCAGCCTGCATGAGTTAGAACATTTGAGGAGATCATGAGAAGAATATTGGATTCATCGGGAGGAATCGGTTGGAGATAATAGATGCAACATTTGGTGGATCAGATGGGGCCTATGATTCCGATCCCAAACTTGCGTTTCGAATTCTTCACTTCAATTGTGGTTTCGTTACGGGTATGCTTCTTCATGTTTTTGTTGTCAGCACCATTACAAACAAGTATACAACATAGAAGGAAAATTATTAGACAGGAAAATTATTAGAGTTGAAATCATGCTTGCTTACACAAATTGATTTCCATGCAAACTATATTAGAAAAATTAATTTCGAAAAAATTAAGCCAGTTTTTAAGAACGGTGACGTGTCATGATTGTCTTTTTCCTAAATACATTATGCATAGGGTTAAAACGGGCCTGGTTTGGGTCCGCCTCAATCCAACATAGAACCTTATTAATACCCTTGACTTTCATCATCCCTTTCAATCGATCCATCTAATTCTCTATGCTCACTCTGTTAATGACAAAGATGTTTCTCAAAAAAGCACGTACTTGAATGAAAAAATATTATATATATGGCAGTCTTATCGATAGTTCCGGCCTTACTATCCTCTATTTGAAAAGTGTTAGCATGCAATACTATGCTTAAATACATGTGAACTACATTTAGCTCTTGGGTTTATTAGAAACTATGCCACACAACACTTTTTTTTGGGGGGGGGGGGGAATATAAATAAATGTTTTCAAAGGAGTGTACTGCACACTGCGTAACCAATGTATGACTTCTCACTTTATTCTTATGAATATAACTCAAACAAAGAATGTTGAATTATTGCCATTCATAGGCCCAAACCAATACTCCATTTGCAGAACTAAGATACGACACTTCAGTGACCAAATAAATTACACCATTAATCTCGAAAAATTTCAATTATATTGACTTATCTTCATGGGAGCTATTGTGTATAATGAGTTTCTCATCAAATCGTCGTAACAAGATAAAAGAGAAGTTAGAATCGACATGAAACTCCTCCAATCTACTGGATCAGTTCTGGAACCTTGATATTATTTTGTATTTTCTAATAGTAACAAGGGCAAAACAAAAAAAAAACAAAAACTAAAGACATCCGCACTTTTATACGCATAGATCAACCCATGAACAAGAGCACAACAACAACAACAACTGAGCCTTTTATCCCAAGCATAAGGGGTAGGCTACATGAACCAACATGAGAATCACGCCGGGTCCAACACATGAATCCTCTGTCTCCACTCACTTCTATCGAACAATATACTTTCATTGAGTCCTTTGGCAACCATATCATTTCGTATCACCTCCATCCATGTTTTCTTCGGTCTCCCTTTTGCCCTTTTGCCATTACCCATATCGAGAGTATCTATTCGTCGAACCGGTGCTTCCATAGGTCTGCGTCGCACATGACCAAACCATCTAAGCCGGTTTTCCCGCATCTTCTCCTCCACGGGTGCTACACCAACTTTTGCACGGATATCCTCATTTCGTACCTTGTCTTTTCTAGTGTTACCGCACATCCAACGAAGCATGCGCATCTCCGCTACGTGCATCTTCTGTGTATGATGCTTCTTAGGAGCCCAGCATTCTGTACCATATAATAAGGCAGGCCGAATAGCGCTCCGATAAAACTTCCCTTTCAATTTTAACGGAAAGTTACGATCACACAAAATCCCTGTTGCACTCCTCCATTTCAACCAACCAGCTTGGATCCTTTGATTAACATCACTATCGATCTCCCCATTCCTTTGGATGATGGAACCTAGATATCTAAACTGGTCGCTCGGTGATATCTCTTGCCCTTCCAATGTTATACCAATATGGTTTTGATTTCTCTGGCTACTAAATTTGCAGTGCATATATGCTGTCTTGGACCTGCTCAATCTGAATCCCCGAGATTCCAATGTTTGTCTCCATAATTCCAATTTGGCATTAACCCCTGCTTTCGTCTCATTTACTAGAACAATATCATCAGCGAATAGCATGCACCAAGGGACTTCATCTTGGATAGTTCTAGTAAGCTCATCCATCACGATGGTAAACAAGAAAGGACTTAATGCAGATCCTTGATGTAAACCAATAGTAATCGGAAAATCACTTGTTAAGCCACCGCAAGTTCTGACATTTGCCACTACTCCGTCGTACATATCCTTGATTATGTCAATATACTTGACGGGGACCCCCTTTTTCATCATTGTCCCCCATAATACCTCTCTAGGTACCTTGTCGTACGCTTTTTCTAAATCAATAAATATCATATGCAAATCTCTTCTCCTCTCTCGAAAGCGCTCGACAAGTTGACGAAGCAAATGAATCGCCTCTGTCGTCGATCGTCCAGGCATGAACCCAAATTGGTTCTCTGTTATCTTAATATCCTTCCTTAGCCTGTGTTCAATCACCCTCTCCCAAAGTTTCATGGTGTGACACATTAGTTTTATTCCACGGTAGTTTGAGCAACTTTGAATGTCACCCTTATTCTTGTAGATAGGTACAAGGATACTTTTCCTCCATTCATTTGGCATCTTTTTTGTCTGCCAAATCTTATTAAACAGATCTGTCAGCCATTTAACGCCTATTTCGCCTAAGCATCTCCAAATCTCGATAGGAATCCCGTCAGGACCAACCGCTTTTCTTAAACCCATCCTGTGCAAAGCTTCTTTAACCTCAGTAAGTCTTATTTTACGCATAAAATCACGATTTATATCTTGAGATTGAATGACAAGTCCATCCAAATTCTTAGTAAAGCTCTCATTGAACAATTTATCAAAATAATCTCTCCATCTTTCCTTGATATCCTCATCTCGAACTAAAACCTTCTGATTTTCATTTTTGACACACTTCACCGCACATAAGTCTCTAGTCTTCCTTTCCCGCATTCGAGCAATCCGGTATATATCATTTACAGCCTCTTTAGTGTCTAATTTCTCGTACACCTCCTTGTAGACCTTAGATTTAGCTTCCCGAACAGCTTTCTTAACTTTCTTTTTAGCCATTTTGTACTTCTCAAATCTCTCCACATCTCTACTTTTCTTCAAATCTTTATAAGAATTCCTTTTAATTTTAATAGCAGCCTTTACATCTTCATTCCACCATGATATGTCCTTAGATGGTGGAGCACCACCTCTCGACTCACCAAGTAGATCTCTAGCTACTTTCTTGATACAACTAGCCATTTTGTTCCATGTTTTGTCTGGATCATCTTCCGACTGCCAATCCGCTTCTTGTACTACACGATCTATAAAAGCCTTTTGATTACCTTCTTTCAATCGCCACCATTTAATTTTAGGCTCTACCTTACGTCTAATCTTCCTAGGTTCTCTTCTAAATCGAAAATCTAGAACTAAAAGTCTATGTTGGGTAGTTACACTCTCACCTGGCACTACCTTACAGTCGAGACAACAACCTCTATCTATTCTTCTCGTCAGAAAAAAGTCTATTTGACTAGCATTTGATCCGCTCCTAAAAGTGATAAGGTGGGACTCTCTTTTCCTAAACCAGGTGTTTGCTAAGATCAAGTCATAAGATAAAGCGAAATCTAGAATCGAGTCACCTACTTCATTCCTTTGTCCGAAACCAAAACCTCCATGGATAGTATCAAACCCACTACGACTAGTAACTAAATTAATAAAGGATATGAATGTGCAGTTAAACAAGAACTAGTAACTAAGTTATTAACTAGCAATACTCAAACACTTTCAAAAAAGGTAAATATTCAATACTAAATCAATTTACTGTTGTATAAACAAGCCTAATAAGAGGTTCTTTATTTTCTTCTTGCAGGACTTACCCTGTTGTTGTTGAAGCATGTTCAAGTTTCAGGAAAGAATGCTTTAAATAGCAACACCAAAAAGGGGAAATTCTGAAGAATTTTAGCTTTTACTCTTATTTATCGTTAATCCAATGGTTACTGTGGATTAAAATCTAAGCTTATTAAGTTTTTCAATGAGTTGTTAAAATATTGGTGTTCATGATCATGAATTCTTGGCAAAGTGCAGTTCAACATCTGCGTACTTGGCATTTTCACGTCTTTCTTGCAATCGTGCTTATGCTGTAAAGGTGGTTTGATTTGCTGCAATAACATTTGTCGTAAGAAACCGGGTTTCATATTTTTTGTTTGGTTCGCTTCGCTTGTTATAAATGATGTGATCACTCACAAATTAAATTCACTCCTTATATGGTTTTGAGTTCTTAAAATACACTATTAGTTACGAACACATGTTCATCACACCCTGCATCAGACCACAGTTATGGGTCTGCGGTCGACCGCGGTCACATGAAATTCGTACAAGTTTTCCACGACCACATGTTCATCACTCCCTGCATCCTTCCAAGTTGGTTATGGGCTTTTAATTAAACTAATCACTTCCATGGGCTAATCCAGCTACTAAAGGCAACCTTTGCACCCTAATCCCTCCTTTTCTTGCTTAAATAAATTGACATAAATGAAGTTGTACCCTAAAGTTTAGGGAAATATAATAGAACCAAAGAAAACATGCGATTCATTCCTTTTCTTTGTCTGCCATCGTAAGGGCCACTAGGTTTTTCCTTGTATCCTGATGTTTCCAATACTGACCATATTGATATCATCTCGCCTATTATAAATATTTTTCACCCTTAACCTCTCATAATGAAAAGTCTAGATGTCGCTTCATTTCTTGATTGCGCTTGCAAGTGGCTTGTCCCCGGTAAAGATTAGGCGTTCCGTTGCTCTTTTAATTGTGTGAGACAGCTAACGTTCGCTACTATTTGAGCTGTAGCAGCACGAAAGCTCATTGCTACAGGCCTACAAGCATGAATGATATAAATCCTATGGATATAGGATTCTCTTTATTACCGTTACTTAAAAGACTTTTTTTAATCGTATTAAGAGATGTCATATTTAGAGATACAGTAATTTTTTACTTTCATAACAGATGTTGCATGGACCTCCATTTCTAGCAGCCAAACAGTCTTGTGATGGGATATCACTTGCAAATGCGAGGATAAACACAATCATGTACATAGTGCACCACCATCATGATACAATGATAGCCTGCTAGGCTTTCCTCAAAGATTAGTTTTAAAGGAAGCCCAGCTAATTATTTGATTAAGCTCAACTTTTTTCCTTAAAAAAAATATAGTAGAAGCTGGCTTAGTTGGGATTCATGAGTGCATAGGACTACAACTAGCACTGCATATATAACCTATAAGATTCCTGTAAAATTATTGATTAGTTTTAATTCAATCGGTGATCAATTAGATTTGATAGAGGCCCCATAATCCTTTCACTGATCCCAAGACACCTCAAAAAAAGTTGCACAAAGCCAGACTGCTTCCTTTTTTTAATTTTTTTTTAATATTTAAATTACAAGAATGTGCATAGCTTCGTTTTCACGAGGACTATTATTGAATATAATGGTTATTCATATCTTTCTTTCCTCTGGAGCTTATTTTTAAATGAAGAAATAAATGAAGAATTTGAAGGTCAATTAGTTAATAATTATATAGAGAATGACTCGGTTGACATCGAATCATAAAATTTGGCCAAATAGTCTGCAAAACCTTACTCTAGAGCTAACTCCTTTTTAATGAAAAAGGATTTGATGAATATGAATATAAGTATAAATAAGACCATTTAATTTCTTTTTTAAGAAATTCATACTTCATTCTTTTATGTCTATTATCATTTTCATCTTATTCATTTTCATCCAAAATTTAAAATTTAATAAAGAAAAAAATCAAAAAGTGTCTATTATGTCTATTATCATTTTCATCTTATTCATTGATAATCAAAATATTATTATTATTATTATTATTATTATTATTATTATTAAGAAGAAGAAGAAGAAAAGCCATACTTTTACTAGAATGTTTGAAGAGAAAATTGCTTGTAGAGGAAGAAAATATGTTTGCAACTTAAGTAAAATAAATGTAAAACTTTTACAAGATAACATGCTAGCCATACCACTCACAAGTCAATAAAATGGCCAAATAAGAAAATAAAATATGGCCCAAAACCAAATTAAGTATAAATGTTTGTGTAATAATTTTAGCAAATTTAATCGTATAGGGGGAGAGAGAAAGAGAGTCATCCCAAAAGGCTCTCTATCATCAAGTGCCCAACTGTTTTAACCACTTTTCCCTTCCATTAAAAATCGCACTTTTATCTCTCACCCCCTCCCCCCCCCCCCCAAAAAAAAAAAATGCACTCTTCCTCCAAAAAAACAACACTTGAGAGAGAGAGAGAGAGAGAGAGAGAGATGGGTGCATCTACGGTTACAGAACTGAAGCAGGGTGTTTCAGGGAAGAAAACTCTTACGCCGAGTTCAAGCACAAGGCAACCTAATGAATGGTATGTAACCCAACTCTGTTCATCTTTCCTTCTGCTCTTCAATATGAAAGTTCGCCGATTCGAGCATCACGAGGACGGACTCCCAAAATTCCTTCATTCTTAACCCCAAAAAGAAAAATCATCTGTATTTTACTTCAATATGAAAGTAATCTTTAAAATTTTGATTATATATGTTATTCTTATCAATACCCGGTTGTTCTGTTGCAATTTACCTAATGGTGTGATTGTTTATACTATTTTTTTTAATTATCTGTCGCCAAAATTGCTGAAGTTATATAGTGAACTTGAAAATATTGCGGAATTGAATTTGAATGAACCCTTCATCAAACTTCTGTTTCCATCATTTTCAGGCCCCTCACAGATGTTTCAAGCGATCTCACAGTTGAAGTAGGAAGCACTGCCTTTGCACTTCACAAGGTACGATACAATTCTGTAAACATGGTTCATGTCATAAGAATGGCCAACAGGGATAAAATGCACTTGCGGCCGTTAAACTTTTTTCCGTTCGTATTAGCTTTGTTCTTAAAATACAATATTAATTACGAACAGGTTTATGAAATAATGACAAAACTACTAGAGCATTCAAGGTATTCTAGGGATAATTAACGGACATAATAACATGGAGCAAACATCCAACTTTTTTAAAGCTAAGGGTGGTTTCATGCTAATCATGCAAAGATGAAGGCGGTTTTCTGCTGGAAAAAAAAAACTGAATTCTCAAACAAATTCTTTGCAGTTTCCCCTAGTTTCACACAGTGGCAAAATCAGAAAACTCATTTCCGAATCAAAAGGTTCTAAACTCACCAGAATCAGCATCCAAAACATGCCAGGCGGCGCTGAGGCCTTCAAGCTTGCCGCCAAATTCTGCTACAATATCAACATTGAGTTCACACTCCTCAACATCGCAATGCTCACTTGTGCATCTCACTTTCTCCAGATGACTGAAGACATTTGTGGAAAAAATTTACATTTTCGCACTGAATCCTACCTTAAAGAAACAGTACTCCCAAACATCAAAAATTCCATTTCTGCCCTCCATCGATGCGAATATCTACTCCCGGTATCCGAAGATACCAATTTGGTTGCTAAACTTATTGCCGCAATATCAATTAATGTGTGTAGAGATCAACTCACTTCAGGGCTCTCAAAGCTCGATATGAAACAAACCTGCATTGTGACATCTGAAGATGAAAATTGGTGGGGACAAGATCTAGAAATTCTCGGGCTCGATTTCTTTAAAAGGGTAGTTTCGTCATTGAAGTCGAAAGGCCTGAAACAAGAAACTGTCAGTAAAATCTTGATCAATTATGCACATAGAAATCTAAACCTCGCAGAAAATGATCAGAAAAAGCAAAAACAAATCATTGAAGTTATACTTGGATTATTACCGAATCAATCGAGGAAAAGCCCCGTGCCCATTGGATTTCTAGCGGGTCTACTGAAAACCTCAGTCACAGTTTCCACGTCTTCGATTTGTCGAGGGGATCTGGAGAGGAGAATTGCATTGCAATTGGATCAAGCGATTCTCGAAGATTTATTAATTCAGAGTACAGATTCGGTGATGAGGGTTTTTTCGGTATTTCTGAACTTGAATGAGGAAGATGATGGAGATGATGAGAACAAAGACGGATGTTACGAATTTGGCAGCCCGAGGTCTCCTAGGCAGAGTGTTATACTGAAGATTTCAAAGATTTTTGACAATTATCTAGCTGAGATTGCTCTAGATTCGAATTTGACGGCATCTAAGTTTATTGCATTGGCTGAACTGTTGCCTGATCATGCTAGAGTGGTGAATGATGGCTTGTATAGAACTGTCGATCTCTTCTTGAAGGTATAATAAGATTGCAATTTTTGGCTAAAATTCACTTAAATACCATGAACTGTTGCTATTTATCAGATAAATGTCATAAACTTTATATACTGGAAATAAATACAATAAATTAAGTCAGTGGCAAATATATACCCTGAACTTCCAACATTTTTGAAACACCGCAATTTCCTGTTTTTTATTTGCATTTTTCATATGCTATATAATTCAAGGCTAATCTGGAGAAAAAAGATATGGTATTAAATTGATTCAACACTGAAAATTCATTGTATTTATTATTCTCTCCAAGTCAATCTACTTGTCCTTTCGGCTGTATCTATTTGTGTTTCAAATTACTTGGCCTTGATGAAAATCATGAAGAATGAGTGAGAACATACTCCTATAGTTAATATAACTTTATAGATGTAAATTATCAAAAGCGAACCTTATCTTTTTGGAAACAAGAAACACTTTGTTCATTTCTAAATCCCAAAAAATGGCAACACCGATATTATACATTTCGATTATTATATACTAAAGCAGAACTTTTTTGGCTTCTAACTTAGTGTACAGTAGACCAAAAGTACAAGTAATTTGAAACCGAGAGAGTACCAACGAACTAAATCCACTGGAAAAAAAGTCAATAATTTTTCGGTAGTAAAGATTAGTCTAGTCCAACAAAATTAATTTAATTTGTATTAACTGTTAGCGAATATTTATATTCCCGGTTCACCCTAACATCAAAGTATTCCAGGTTCACCCTAACATCAAAGAGTCAGAACGCTACCGCCTCTGCAAAACAATCAATTACCAAAAACTATCTCAGGAAGCATGCAGCCACGCTGCACAGAACGAAAGACTCCCGGTTCAAATGGCAGTACAAGTTCTATACTTCGAACAAATCAGGCTTCGAAACGCAATGAATGGGACCCATGATCACTTCCTTTTCCCTCATAGATCAGGAAGTGGAGCAGGAAGTGGAGGTGGAAGTGGAGCTATCTCACCAAAAGATAACTACGCTTTGGTTAGAAGGGAGAATCGAGAGTTGAAGCTCGAAGTTGCGAGGATGAGGATGAGATTGACGGATTTAGAGAAGGATCATGTTTCGATGAAGCAAGAGCTTGTAATTAGAGCTAATCCTGCAAATAAATTGATCAAGAGCTTTACGAAGAAGTTGGGGAAGTTGAATGCTTTGTTTCGGACGAGGGATTTGAAGCCGCTGAATACGAAAGTTGCTTCAGATGCTCGACATATCTTTCAGAAGAAGCGGCGACATTCAATTTCTTGAGTTATGGGTTTGTGTCTGTTCGTGTGTAAAGTAGGGTGGTTGTGTTGATTTTTGTGCTTTTGATGTCTAATTAATGTTAGTGTTTGTGTATATACCATTTGGATTTTATGGGTCACAAAGGTTGGCATTATGATGTATTTTGTGCAGGATGTGTGTAAGATTTAGTTCTACATTGTTAATCATTGCAAGGAACAAGTTGTGATGAATTACTTATAAGAAGTAATCATGCTCTCCTGAGAAAATAACTAATAGGCAATTACTACGCTACCAAAGTTCAAATGAAACAGAATACAGCCTAACAGATTTGAACTTGGTTCAGAATACAGCAAATGGATCACTGATTTGAATGTCTTGTGAAATCAAGGTTTTATAGACATGTCACAGACTATAAGTCAAGAGAATTAAGAAATCAGTCCCTTGTTCATAACCAACTATTCAAACATAATTAAACACTTCAAACAAAAAAATTCAAAAAAGATTCTCATTTGCTAACACTGATCAAGGTATTACATATAGCATGAGATGGTAAGTACTCAAGGATTTTACAGTATGACAAGCTCCAATAATGTAAACAGAAAATGCAAGAGTGAATCAATATATAGATAATTTAGAAAGTTGTTTACAAAATATACATGATCCCTATTGAATACAATACACCCTTGTAATGCCCGTTCCTCAATCAAAACCCTATTCTCCCTCTGAGTTTCTCTTTCGCTTCTTTAAACAAACACCACTTGGTTACATATCACAAATTTGGTGGAAATTTTATGTACCTTTTCAGCATATGGTGTACATATCACTTGACTCATCAAAGCCAATCAACTCTTACCTGAAAACTGGCATTTTATCCGATTGTGACCATCAAACAGAGTTGGATGCCTGCTTTCTTCTGCTTGATGGGCCAAATTTTCCATTTGCATTGTGCCAAATCATCTCCATCTGATACAAAGCAGCATAGTGTTTATTATCACATTCAGTAGTATTATGAAGTGAACCAAAAATATAAAGTATGAGCATATTTAAATATCTGAAGCAATATAGGATACTGAAGGATTAGAATTATACATCAGCGACAATAACGGTATCGCCTTCTTTAACTCCGTGTTTGATGAGAGCCTTGTTTACACCAGAAGCCTCTAAAACATGCTGGAACCTTCTCAGTGATTCTGCATACCTGTCCACGATTCTATCAGATAAACGAGTAGTATTTTCCATTAAACAGCATGTATGAATATGTTGGACAAAGTTCTAAGGAGAGCTTGATTTTTTTTGAAGTAATATATACAGTAGAAGCTTTTTGTTAAATGATATCATGAACAAACAGAAAAAAAATTCTGTTTTGGATTTTATTTTTCAGAAAGTTACGAGGATGCCTCTTGACACATGTCATGCTGCTCAAATCAAGATTTCAATTTGACCCCTTTTGAGTTATCAGTAAAGATGATTTGATTAGCAGAATAAACAAAATTACAGCATCAGGAAAAGAAAGTAGATAAGTTAATCAATTGCTAGAGAAAGCATATAAGCTATTTTTCTTCTTTGTGATATAAATGGTGTTGCCACCTATAAAATCATATAAGTAACCTTCAGCTCCCAGAAATCCGTGTCAATTATTTTTTTGTAAATTAAGGTTATATTTTAGCTTCTTCAACTTGTGCCGTCTTTTGAAGTGTACAAATATCCATTCGGAATTTACTTCCCTTTCTCATTCAGCTAAAAGCATTACATAATACTGGAGGATATGAAAAAGGTTCTGAAAAATCTGAAAATAATCCCAAAATTTTATTATTAGTTAGACAAGGGACAAGCACATGCCACCAATAAGAGATGAATGCAGCTGTAGTTAAGGAGTTGAGAGCATACTGCCAATTTGTCATCTGAACAAAACGCTGAATTCCAGCTCCAACTACATTCCACGTATTAGAATTGCTCTCATGGAAGACCTCAAACTCGTTCATCGAAGCGCTTCGTTGCTTTTTTATGTTTTCAGCCACATGATTCAAATTTACTGCACCTGTCCTCTCTGGGGAATAAAAGAGTATGAATAAGCATACATTGTATTTACAATACAAAGTAGATCACAGGATTTTCTGATTACCCATAAAAACTCACGGCCAGTATAAATAGTGAAATTTATTTCGTAAGTCACAGTGTCAAACTTTTAGGCAGAAAATAAAGAATAAAAACACAACATGAAGATCAGGAAGCATTTGCATTAATACGATATATTCATAATATCCATAGAAATTCAAGATATTGAACTTTGTCTTGAATAGATCAAAACTACAATATCAAGAGGATGAACTCTTCAGGAATGAATCAATGCATGCAAATATGCATAAAACTTTAATTCGTATGAATATCATCTGTTACCTCGGAAAGTGGTTACTATATGCCTAATTTTCCAAAATTCTCATCCAAAAAAATTGAAACATCCTGAAACTTAGATGTAGAATAAAATAATAAACCTTGAACACCCTTCTTTTTCTCCAGCTCCTTATGTAGAAGTTCATAGGCCGCAGAAACAATATCTTCTGTTCCCTGCCTATTCATCGCACTGATGCAAAACGGATGGATGCCGTGGGTTTCTAAATACTCCTTGAATGAATTCCATTTTTCATATGCTTCTGGAAGATCCATTTTGTTATATGCAACTATAAAAGGCTTTTCCGCCAGCTCTGGGCTAAATAGTTCTAGTTCCAAACGGACTGCATCAAATTCATACTCTGGCTGCATGCCTGAACCATCAACTACATGCACCTAGCTTTTTTGGGAAAAAATGATAATAAGTAAATCACAGTGATAAGATTGTTAATCAAATATCCGGTCAAAGAAAAGACACAATGGTATTTGAAATAAATATATTCTACAAATTTAAGATGAAAGAGTAAGTCCAGGAACTCCAAGAATGAGCTCTTCAAAGAAATTAAGATCCATGTTGTCAGGATCGTGTTTGTATCATAAATCCTCATAGAAGTCTGATCAGATTGGATCATAAATTATCCAGATGATAGAACTATAGAAAAATAAAAATCAATATTAAGTCGATGAATGTAGAAAGAGTAAGTAGTCGAGTATCTGCTGTAACTTTATATGATTTGTCCACCTGCTCCCACAATTCCAATTTGATGTAATGTTTGACTTGCTTACCCAATTGTTACACTCATAGGAAAAAAAGGGACCCGAGAAATAAAAGAATTTACAAGAGAAAAGTTTGGAGTTCTTGTATGTAATAAAATTAAGTTATCTATAGTAATATGGTAACCAAATTATACTCTGCTATGTTGCATGGATTCATATTTATATCAAAATATTTTGGATTCTTCGAGGATGCTTATTGTACTCTTTTTTTGCACATCCTAAGACTTATATTCTATTTTATATGTATAGAACATGTATGAATGACTAAAATATTAACTAACCATGCATCAAAACTGACAAAAAAATTTGTAATTTTAAGCTAGACTCTCTGATATGATAACATTTAGTTGTTATGCATGTATTTTTTACAACCAAAACTTATTGTATCCAAATGAATAGATTCCTCAATTTTATTTTATTTTTGAAATCCTCAAAATCGACTCGTATTGTGTCCCGTGTCCAAATCCTTGCCACAGAGATACTCTGTAAGTAGAAAACCATGCCAGAACAATGAATATAGCCAAGGAATGAACCTGTTCTGGATAAATGAGGATGTCTTCGCGATTTCTCTAATTTCTGAAACTAATTTTATATCACTTTTCCTTCTTATAAGAAATTACGGGATGAAGTAACTCTGAGAATGAGCCTGAACAAATGGGATACAAATGCCTTAATTGTTTGATAATGAAGTCTTTTCAGTTTCTAAATGTAAATAGCAACCTGTCAACCTAGTTGTTGGATTGTAATATTAGTATAGAGATAGTACGATCGAATCAGTTAAAGAATATAATTATCCTTCGTAATTTGAACTTAGTATCATGTTTGATACAAAGACGACCATTATGGGATTAGAAATGGATTCTAAATTACTAATAGACTATTGCAGATGACTAATTGTTAGATACTGAGTTTGATCTTTAAATTCGAACCTTTTGTTGCATAGGGAAACATATTGCATAAGATCACAAAAAAGGGAGCTTAATTCATATGTCAGAATATATTTCATGTATTAAGAACATGAGAAAATATGTATAGTAGTTACTGAATCAATAGCTTAACAAGAAATATTGCATACCAGGACGGAACATCTTTCAGTATGTCGTAAGAACTCATGGCCTAAGCCAAAGCCCCGATGTGCACCTTCAAGTAAGCCTGGCAAATCCGCAACTACCATTGCTGCATCGAAATCCAATGAAACGACGCCAAGATTTGGAAGCAAAGTTGTAAAAGGATAATTTGCTATTGATGGCTGGGCAGCACTTATAGCACTTAAAAGGGTACTTTTTCCAGCATTTGGAGCACCCACTATACCAACATCAGCGACCAACTTTAACTCCAGATCCAACCACCTTAACAACAGAAAAAACCAAGTTCACATAACAGGAAAAAAAACCCGGGTTCAAAGAACAGAATGACCAAATTCCTAAGAAGGCGATACTAATTTCGGGTTCAAAGAAGAACAATGGTATCCTTATCAAGCAAAAGCGTATTCATGCTATTAAATAAAACTTGGAGATATATTAGAGTGGAAGTTTCACTCTCACGTTCTAGGCTAAATTTGTGAATATGTAAATTTTTTTAATATACTACGAAACATGATACAGTGAAACCTTCTTCCTTCTTTTTATTTTTGAAATAAAGTCTGTAGTGCAACCTACTGACTACTGTGAGCAAGACTGCAACTGTAGACCTCTGGCACTACCCTGAAAAGTTCTACCCTATGATGCAGTAGGATAGAAGTCGACTCGCTAGCTTTGCAGACATGTAGATCAGAATATCAACCACTTATGGTGTTGTTTGAAATTAAGGAGCCTCAGAGCCTGATATAATCTTCTAATTAAAAAATAAGGAGCCTTATATAATTTACACTAAATTCAAAAGACGCCAGCAATGAACCAGGAATATATTTAAAACAATGACAAGGGTCAAAAAGCAAATTAGCTATTCTATTTTATCTTGATTACAAAAACAGTTTAGAATCCCAAAAAGAAAAAGGAGAAAGTCGGTAAATTCTGGGATCTAGCTTTCAGTTCGTATCGACCTTCACAATATCTGGTTCATAAACGGAACATACCTTTGAAACTCGGCCACAAAAAAAACAAAGATTTTGAAGTGTGCAAATAATCATACTATACGCACTCTAAACAGGTGTCAAAATCATGTTCAAGGAAACTTAGCAAAAGCTAGACACTTCTCATTAATCCTAAGACACTGTGATCTGAAGGGCAGGAAACCTATCATATAAGTCCATGCAGTTTAAGCTCAACCAACAAAAATCAACTGTTAAGAATGTCTAAGTGTTATGCTTGCTTAATATACATTGCTACCCCACAACCCAACAGCTTAAGCTCTCAAGTAAAGTGTTTTTCTACTTGGCATCAAAGAGCGTCATGTTTCATAAGGTCATAGGTTTAAACCTCATCATTGTCAAATAAAATATAAATATTTACCCCATGGCTTAAACCTCATTGTTGTCAAATAAAATATATTTATTTACCCCATGTATTCTATTTTATCTTGATTACAAGAACAGTTTAGAATCCCAAAAAGAAAAAGGAGAAAGTCGGTAAATTCTGGGATCTAGCTTTCAGTTCGTATCGACCTTCACAATATCTGGTTCATAAACGAAACATACCTTTGACACTCGGCCACAAAAAAAAAAAAAGATTTTGAAGTGTGCAAATAATCATACTCTACGCACTCTAAACTGGTGTCAAAATCATGTTCAAGGAAACTTAGCAAAAGCAAGACACTTCTCATTAATCCTAAGACACTATGATCTGAAGGGCAGGAAACCTATCATATAAGTCCATGCAGTTTAAGCTCAATCAACAAAAATCAACTGTTAAGAATGTCTAAGTGTTATGCTTGCTTAATATACATTGCTACCCCACAACCCAACAACTTAAGCTCTCAAGTAAAGTGTTTTCCCCCTTGGTATCAAAGAGCGTCATGTTTCATAAGGTCATAGGTTTAAACCTCATCATTGTCAAATAAAATATAAATATTTACTCCATGGCTTAAACCTCATTGTTGTCAAATAAAATATATTTATTTACCCCATGTATTCTGCCTTTACAGGCGACAGTTTCTGCTAAAGGTCATTCCATGTGGCTCAAATGCCTGCGTGACAGGGAGTGTTAAGTGTCGTGTTAGCTTGATATAAATTGTCATCGCACAACCCAGTAGGTTAAGGTAAAGTCGTTCTTGTCATCAACTAGCAAGAAAATATCTAACATAAAAACGGCTTTGGTAGTAAGAAGTTACATCTCAGCCCCCTCTTCTCCAATCTCCGCGATCTTTGGCACTTTATTTGTCCCCGACTTAAAACTCGCATTCCCTCTCCCACCTCTACCCCCAGGCAGAAGCAAAGCCCTATCCCCAACATTCATCAGCTCCAACAAAACCTCCCCATTCTTCGAATCTCTCACCACCGTCCCCGCCGCCACTTTCACCACCACATCCTCCCCCTTCGCCCCTGCTTGCTTCTTCCCGAGCCCATGGCCGCCTCTCAAAGCCCTAAAGTGCACATTTTTACGAAATGGCAACAAAGAATTCACCGACCCATCGACCTCAACATACACATTCCCACCTCTACCTCCATCACCGCCCGAAGGACCCCCAAAAGGCACATACTTTTCTCTCCGAAACGCAAGGGCTCCGTTCCCTCCATTGCCGGCTTTCACGTAGATCTTGGCTCGATCGAAGCATCGCATCACCGCAGGCACTCCCTTTTCCTTCAATTCTCCTTCCTCGATATCATCGTTGAATTCTTCTACATCAGAATCAGAAGCTTCGACCTCGTCGGAGAGATCGGAGCTCAAACCTAGAATGACCTCATCGTTGTCGTCCCATTCAAACCCTAAGGCTTCGTCCTCCTCCTCTTCTTCTGATGAAGCGTCGAACCCTAAGGGGACGACTGAGTCATGTAGCTTGATTACGTTGGAGATTGGGGCTGGCGAAGAGAAGTCGGCTTCCTTTGGGGGGAGGCGAGTGTAGGTGGTGGCTTCGGAGCCGATCAGGGTTTTGGGTTTGGGTTTAGGGTTTCGGTGAGTCGAGGGTTGTTTTCGGGTAGGGTTTCGGGGATTGGGGCGAGCTCCGGCGGAGGAGAGAGGGAGGAAGGAGGAGAGAGATACGGCCATCGAAGCCATTGAGAGTGAGTGGTTTGAAGCCGGAACAAGAAGAAGATGATGAAGAAGAAGAGATAAGATAATGAGTAAATGGATTCTTAGTTTTGCAAAGCTCAACGAGGCCCAATTTAAAGCCTGTCAGATTATTTTTAAGTGATTATTTGTGACAATCAATTATAAGTGGCTAATTTTAGTAAAATTGGAAATATCACTTATAAATATTTATGGCAGACAAGATGTTCAGTTGTTTTTGTGGTTTTATATGAAAATTGATTATAATTATATAGTGTGGTTGGATGAAAAGATAAATAAGTGATTATTGTCATTAATGTCATCTTTAAATTTGGATGAAAAGACAAAAGGTATTATGATATATTACTTGGTTGGCTCTAAGTTAGGGTATTATGATAATCACTTATGGAATAAGTTAGGAATTCCTAACTTATTTTTAAATGGAAAAGATATCATTTTTAAGCTAGACATGGTGGGACCCATTGTAAAATAATCGCTTATTGAATAGTAAAAAAGAGATCCAAACACCTTATCTACTTGGGGCACAACTTGACGTGGTTTTCAATTATTTTTTGACCAAAAATAATCCAATCCAAACACGCCCTTAATTATCATGGTTTTTCGGAATTTCTTTATTATTAGAAAGATGGATGGTAACATGTATCCACAAGTATCCAATAATTTAAATACGGCATGTTGGTAGTGGTAGATCAGATATATGCTCTTGTAACGTAAATGACATCCATGAATCGCTATCCCCTTTGATGATAAATGCAATAAAGTAAACCTTTGATGCGGCTTTTTTATTTGTTCGGAAGAGCTGTCATTCTGCTTTTAAGTTTTAGATGTAAATCGCTAACCACTCTTGTAGACGTGTTGCTCTTGAAACTTAAGATCCCAAGTTAGATCTGAATATATTCTAATAAGATGTATATTTTATAAATAAATGTATCATGGTTTTGGTTTTCATTCGATAATCTCTAATCATTTCTCATTCTATACCAAACCCATAGAGAAATGGTTTTAAAAAAACAATTCTTTTATTTTTCCCTTCGTATTTATCCGTTCTTGGTTCCAATGTAATTGTCATAATGTGCTAAAATTTTGAGCAGTAATAATCATTTACCACATATTTCAACTTATAAATAATTTCTTTCCATAGGACACAAACTATAAAATCACTGCACATAGAGCTGCAATTTCCGGGTTAGGATACTCTGATTGGGAAGCACTCTGATTGCCATGTCTCAGCCGTTAGATCCTTTTCTTGATCCCACACAACCATGCACCCCCATGTTATACCCAAATATTGATTGTAGGATTTCACAAGCAAAGGTCCCGGATCCAAAGTTTCCAACATAGTTGTAATCGCATGATTTTTAACTGTATTTATTGTTCCAACTACATGTTGAAGCTGTTGGAATGTCAGGCATCTCTATTACGGTTTAAAGCGCGGCGGAAGTGATAATTTTAAAAATCTAGAGAGTTTTAGCAAACCCAAACCAAGAATCAAACCAAACTACTAAACCTGTCACTAAACTAGTAAGGTAAATACGAGAGTTTAGCGGGCTACAACTTTTGTAGCGCGTTAGCCACCTCTCCTTGGACTCCGGCTAGTCTTCATGAAATCCGGAACAAGCTTGCTCGATGATCTCCTCGACAAAAATGATCCACCTTGAGATAACTCCAACACAAGCTCTAGTTTCAAATTGATCTCATCAAAATGAAGCATCTCACTAATTAAATTTGCTAAGAATGATTAGTTGAAGATATAGAATGATTAGCTCACATAATTTTTCTCTTTTCCATTTCTCACTTGAAGAAAAATCAAGATGAGGAAGAAGAAGTATGGAGGAGATAAGAAACAGAAGAAGATAAGGTTCAAAAACCATATTAAGTAGAAACAAAAAAATGAGTCATTAACAACTGATGGCTCACATAGATGAGTCATCAAAAGAATCATCTCATGACGTCTACAACCATGACTCATTCTCATTTCTTTCATATAATTCTTATACTCCAATCATACATATATCAACATACATGTCTTATTGTTTATATCAAATATAAATATTAATTAAAGAGAAGAAAATAATTAAGTGAGCATGATATTAGTTAATATATAAATATATCAATATATAAATATACATTTAATTATTAAATCAACACTTAATTTAATAATCTGGCTATATCATATATATACCGTCCAATATAAAAAAACACCCAATTAAAATACATGTATCAAATACACGTGTTTAATCGAATTCCTGCACGTATTTCTATACGCGCCCTACATCATTTCACATGTGCTGGGAAATCTCTGTGTGGGACTCTAAAAACTCAACAATACGCTGGCAGTAGATTAGGATTATATTTATAGCCCACAAGCACGTCAGCGGTATTAGCTGCACGTAACGGCTACTCAGATATTGAACGAAAGAAGATCAACGAGTAAGCTTATCTGAACCCTGCAAAGTCTATCAGTGATATTACTGTCACGCCCCGCTTCCCAGAGTACGCTAAGATGGGCACGTGATATAGCCAACCATGCTACCTGTGGGTAGGAAGTATCCATCCACAGTCACATTACGGCTGTAGAGATATCAAGAACAAAATAAAACTATCTAAAACATGTCTATAATCCAAGATAACATGAGTCAAGAATAATAAAATGCGGAAGCAAAACATCCAATACAAAAATATCTGGAATGTATGTCCCATAATGCGGGCTCACATCAGGAATAAAATGCAGGAAATAAAAGAATTAACTACTGCTAACACCTCACAGCTCAGCCTGCTGGCTGAAGTACTCCTGCTCGGACTGCAGCAGCGGTACGGAATCTGGGCTATGCAAAACCCAGACGTCAGCGCGTCATATCATCAAGTAATAAAATATAAACGGGGTAACAGGCAATGCAATATAAACATGAATGAAAAGCAGGTGTAACAGTAATGTAAGTCAGGGCAGTGTAGGGTAGTGTGCATTGAGTAAACTAAACTGTTCCATCAAGTTTTCTGTTCTAAAGACTTTGAAATCAAATTGATTAATCATCAATGTAACTCAATAGTATCCCGTGCGTACCCGGGACCACGGTCCAGATTCTCGGGCTGAAACCGAGACATGCCGCTGGGCACTAAAATAGAAATGTGTACAGATGAATGATGTCAGCAGCATCATCCCAAGGCTGGCCTAGCCTCTAAAACTGATCAGAACAAGTAGCGAACTGTTGAGTTACAAGTCAGGTTTCACCTTTGATTTCCCCATACCCCCAAGTTATATGTGTATGTCAAGTCAGGTATTCAGTAATCAAGAACTAATGCCAACACAGGATCGGGTAAGCATGTTTGTCTGGATAGACAACAGGAACGGTCCGTGAGGACTACATGTCAGGTTTGTTGGCATTAGACACAAGATCAGGTAACGGGTCAGGTCATGGTACATCAGGTCAAGTCAAGCAGTATACGGTACCATGTCGGGTCAATCAATATGTATGTAGCAAGTCATGTCAAGATGTAAACGATATCATAGGTGTGCTCATAATCAGTTACATAATCAAGCATGGTTATCAACAATATGATCTAAGCAATGAATTAAGCGATAAGCAGATTCAATCAACTAGCTGTACAGTTATCAGTGGTGTTTAACAGACAGTGTCAGCATTATGTGAATACAGTATGATAAATATGAATGCAGAAAAACATGTTAATAAATCTGGATGCGACGACATGTATAATCTGTTTAATGGAGGCAGTTGTAATTAGACCGGTTTGAGTTGCACAAGGATGTCTGATAGGATAAACTTGATAAAGGGGATCATGGCAATAAATAATGTGATCTATCATGTACAGGTGATTGTTAGTTATAACTAATCAAGTGCAAGATTAAGCTTCAAGTCCGGAATTATAAAATGTGTAACGGCACTTTATACGGTTAATCTTGAAATCTACTGTAGGGTGTTTTTCATCACCCCATTGAGATGGGAATACGCGCACGCTTGTCAGGCGTACTACAGATTTCCCCTGCCTAGGGTAGGCTGGAGTTTAATGATTGTGGGGATCCGAATCTCCGGCGGCCGCGGACTAAGCTGCCGTTAATTACCCCTCGCCTTTGGGGCGAGGGAACCTCTGATTAACGGGTTAAACTGGTCATGCGAACTCAATGTGCAGTGTGTGTGTGTTGTTTTGGAGGGGGGTTTGAATATATCAGGAGCCACGCAGAGTTTTTACGGGGGTCCCGCTACCCGGATAGCGGACTGGGGGTCAAGGGGGCTAGCACCCCCTTACGGGGTGCGGGGCAGCGCCCCGTTAGAAATTTTTTTCTAACAGGGACAGTGTCGCGGAGTATGTGTATGTGTACATTTGTATACATATGTATATATATACATGTATATATAAGTAAAGGGGAAAAGACATCCAAAGGATGCGTGGGGCCAGCGCCTAGGCGCTTGAGCGCAAGCGCGCCACGTGGGCGCTTTGCGCTCGAGCGCAGAGTGCTGGAGCGCAACGCGCCACGTGTCGGCACGTGGGCGCTTTGCGCTCGGACGCTGAGCGCTTGGGCGCAAGTGCGCCACGTGTCGGCACGTGGGCGACTTGCGCTCGAGCGCAAGAGCGCCACGTGTCGGCACGGGGGCGACTTGCACTGGAGCGCTTGCGCTGGAGCGCAAGAGCGCCACGTGTCGGCACGCGGGCGCTCTGCGCTTGAACGCAGGCGAGGAAAAGAGGCTTTTAGCTTAAAAAAATTTCTCGGAAGAGAAATCAGAGAGGAGTTGGACTCCTGAGTGTGTTTTTCTTCTTTTTGGGGGTTTAGTGAAAGATGTTCTTGTTCTTCCTCCTGTTGTTTGGCCGGATCTTGAAGATCAAGGGATGTGAGATATCAAAATCTCTCCTTTTTGAGATTTGATGGCAGATCTGAGTTCCCCTTAATGGGTTTTGTGGTGGAAAACTATTTAGTTTTGAAAAAGGAAGAGTAAAACTCTTGATTTAATTCAAAAGAAAGAAGAAGGTTTTGGAACCTTGAAGATGGAAGAAAGAGCTCAGCTCTGAGACTTTTTTGGAGAGAGAAAAAGTTGTTGGGATATTTCATTATCCTTGCCTTTATAGGCCATACGTTTTACACATAGCCCCTTGGGCTTCACAAAATGGCATTTTGCCTATCCCATGGCTCATGTGCCATTTCTTTTTGCACATAAGCCATGGGATTTACAAAAAATTGGCTTTATGCCCATTTTCTTACATTTATCCATAAAATAAAATAAAAGAAAATGCAACAAAATTATTTATTACAAAATTTTTATCTTGGCATGGGGGGAGGCCGGCCGTTTCATGTTCGGGCTCAACCCGGGCATGGGCCCACTTGGCTTGAGGTTGACTTGGATTTTGACTTGGTCAACCGGGGTGTAAATTTTTACCCCAACAAATTGCCCCCCATCAATAAATGCACACCACATATGTGGGTCGTGTGTACGAAATTGATGGATCCTCTTTCACGTGGAGGCGACTTGATTTGGTTCCCACCTTTTGGGAAGCTGGCACTGCCCTTTTTACGACATGGACGGTCGTTGCTTGACATGTCTCCGAGACGGAGTGTCCGTGATAGACGTTTTCCCTGGCCCGGAGTTATCTGGTTCCCGCTTTGTAGGAATCCTGCGCTGCCCTTTTTGCGACTTGGACGGTCGGTACTGCCCTTTTAGCGACTTGGACGGTCGTTGCTGCCATTTTAGCGACTTGGACGGTCGGTGCTGCCATTTTAGCGACGTGGACGGTCGTTGCTGCCATTTTAGCGACTTGGACGGTCGGTGCTGCTATTTTAGCGACTTGGACGGTCGTTGCTGCCATTTTAGCGACTTGGACGGTCGGTGCTTCCCTTTTAGCGACATGGACGGTCGATTCTGCCCTTTTAGCGACGTGGACGGTCGGTGCTGCCCTTTTTGCGACTTGGACGGTCGATGCTGCCCTTTTAGCGACTTGGACGGTCGGTTCTGCCCTTTTAGCGACGTGGACGGTCGGTGCTGCCCTTTTAGCGACGTGGACGGTCAGTGCTGCCCTTTTAGCGACGTGGATGGTCGGTTCTGCCCTTTTTGCGACGTGGATGGTCGGTTCTGCCCTTTTAGCGACTTGGACGGTCGGTGCTGCCCTTTTAGCGACTTGGACGGTCGATGCTGCCATTTTAGCGACGTGGACGGTCGGTGCTGCCATTTTAGCGACGTGGACGGTCGATTCTGCCCTTTTAGCGACTTGGACGGTCGGTGCTTGATTTGACTTGCTCTGCTTCTTGCAGTGTCAGGGGTAGACTTGACTTGCTCCGCTTCTTGCGGTGTCGAGATTGGATTCTGACTCGCTCCGCTTTCTGTGGTGTCGGAGTGGAAGTTGACTTGTTGATTTTGATTTGGGTTGACATCAGCATCGTTATACTGGAATATGGTACCAGGAGCGAATCATCATCTGTCGTTGAGAGGATTCTGGGATTTTGGTTTTTGTTTGGCATCTGCATTGCTGCACTGGAATAATGCCAGGAGCAACTCATCATTTGCCCCGAGAGAATTTGAGAATTGATGGCTTAGGAGGCAGGTTTAGATTCCTACCACCTAAGACTTTTCAATTTTATGGGCCGTGAGGGTCCCATAAAAGCATTTTCTCCCTACGAGTCGAAAGGATCTCGTAGGTGTATTTTCTCCATAGGAGTCGTGGGGACTCCTAAGTGTGTTGCTCCTTTGTGAGTCGTAAGGATCTCACGCGGGAATTTTCTCCTCTCAAAGTCGAGAGGACTTTGAGAGTGCATTTCATCTCCTTTTGACGAGTTTGCGCCCTTTCAGGTTTTCACAAACTCGTCGGCATCCTGCTGTTTTTACTCACGGAGCCCTTTCGGGTTTTCCTCCGTGCCCATTTTGCTTGTGGACATACCCTTTTTTTTCCTTCTTTTTTTTCTTTTTTTTTTCTCTTCTTATTTTTTTAGTGGGACTTTGAATGTGGTCTCACCGGTAGGACTTAGGAGAGATTGGGATTGTTTTACGCCCGTGGATTGTATACGGTTTTGCAGGATGTATGATCCAGACCGTAGGGCCAGAAAGATTTCAGGGATTTGTTGGCGTCTGCATCGCTGCACTGGAATGTGGTACCAGGAGCGACTCATCATTCGCCGTTGGGGTATGGGATTTGGAATTTGGCTGGCGTCTGCATCGCTACACTGGAATATGATACCAGGAGCGACTCATCATTTGCCGTTTGGGGATTTGGAATTTGGATCTTGTTTGGCATCAGTATTGCTGCACTGGAATAATGCCAGGAGCAACTCATCATTTGCCTTGGGAGGACTTGGGATTTGGGTTTTTGGTCGGCATCAGCACCGCTAACACTGAAGCGAAATGCCAGGAGCGAATCATCATTTGCCGTTGCCCGTTGGGGAACGATGGCTTAGGAGATAGGTTTGGGTCCCTACCACCTAAGGCTTTTCAATTTTATGGGCCGTGAGGGTCCCATAAAAGCATTTTCTCCCTGTGAGTCGTAAGGATCCCGCAGGTGTATTTTCTCCTTAGGAATCGTGAGGATTCCTAAGTGTGTTGCTCCTTTGTGAGTCGTAAGGATCTCACGCAGGGGTTTTCTCCTCACAAGGTCGAGGGGACTTTGTGAGTGTGTTTCATCTCTTTTCACGAGTTTGCGCCCTTTCGGGTTTTCACAGACTCGCCGGTAGTCCTGCTGTTTTTACTCACGGAGCCCTTTCGGGTTTTCATCCGTGCCCATTTTGCTTGTGGACATACCGTTTATTTCTTCTTCCTCTTTTTTCCTTTTTCTTTCTTTCTTCTTTTTTTTTCTTTTTTTTTTTGCCGCTGGTGGGACTTTAAAGTAGTCTCACTGGCAGGATTTGGGAGAAATAGGGGTCATTTACGCCCGTGGATTGTATACGGTTTTGCAGGATGTCTGACCCAGACCGTAGGGCTGATGTGCTCAATTCGCCTGCGACTTGGAGCATTCATGTGTAGTATTTCTTGAGATATCGTCCATTGATGGGTTGCATGGGCCTTTCTCCCTCTGCACTTATTAGTTGGTAGGATCCTCCGTCGAATACTTTCTCAATGACGTATGGTCCTTCCCAGTTCGGCTCGAATTTTCCCTTGGCATGTCGATTGGGGATAATCGGCCTTTTGAGGACCAACACCAATTCACCTTTCTTGAAAGCGCGGAGACGGGTTATCTTGTCATAGGCCCGTGACATTTGGGCTCGGTATAGCTCCAGACTTTGCTGCACCGCGAGCCTCTTTTCTTTGAGGGCATCGAGTTCTTCCAGTCGAAGGAGCACGTTTTCTTCCTCCGTCAACTCGTGCTGAACGGCCATTCTTAAGCTTGGAACTTCGACTTCGAGGGGGAGGACCGCCTCCACTCCGAAGAGTAATGAGTATGGAATGGACTGAGTTGGAGTACGGTGCGTGGTACGATATGCCCACAATGCTTCGTGAAGCTTGAGATTCCAGTCTCTCTTGTTGGCTGAAGCATTCTTCCTCAGGAGCTTGCATAGAGTCTTATTGAAGGCTTCGGCTAGCCCATTGGCTCTTGGATTATAGATGGAGGAATATCTCCAGTCTATCTTGTGCTGAGTAGCGAACCTTGAGACATTGAAGCTTTTGAAAGAAGGCCCGTTGTCAGAAATGATTCTTCTTGGTGTACCGAAACGGTATAGAATATTATGCTGGAAGAATGTCAGAATATCTTTTGTCTTGACTTCTTTTAGCGGGACAGCTTCAGCCCACCTGGAGAAGTAGTCTGTCGCGGCCAGTATGAACCGGTGGCCTTTAGATAACGGAGGATCAATTGGGCCAACTATGTCGGTGCCCCAGACTTCGAAGGGCCACGACGCCACCGTAGGATGCAATGGATTGGGATGCTTGTGAATAAAATCACCGTGAATTTGGCAGATATAACATTTCTTTGCATGCTCTCCACAATCGGATTCTGGAATCTCCTTTTTGAACTTGTTCACATGAAAATTGTAGTGCGCTGCTTTCTTTTGTCTATTCTTTAAAGATCACTTTGATTTCTTTCTCTTGTCGTTCCATGACTTGTTTGGAAAGGGTCGAAATCCTAACGCTGCTTTGGTCACAGCCCAAGAGCAAAACTTCAAAATGTTCTGGCATTTCAAGTTTTACTGGCATGTGTTAGGGGGAAGATTAAATTTGTCGGATAGGGAATGCAAACTGTTGTTCTTGATTACAGCAATATATAATGAAAAACATCAAACAGAATAACTAGTTATCAAAGAATTGGATAACAATGATGTGGTCATTCACTTGCCTATTACTGTGCAGTACTGTTACTACAAGGACCAGTGCTTAAATACTTAATACCTACTTGATGCTAACTCCAGGCATGTAAATGTAGCTCTTGACATCTTTCAGATGTCAATAATTGGGTTGGACTTGGTATCTTGGTTAATTCAGAAAGCCAATAGGGGCACCAACTAATGTGTCAGACAAAATCCTCAAAACCATGGCCTTTGTTCTATGTTTACCATATGGTAAAAACACAGATCGTATTGTTTCTTGTTTGTACTTCGTATTACCATTCTCCTTTGACAGTCCTCAAGTCATACAATTAGACTTGCATGCTACAATATTTATCTGTAGATTCTGTACTTGTTGAACTACATGATGTTTTCTACCTTTCATTAAATCTTCTTGTTACTACAAAAGAAATACCATAATTTTATATAACCTATTTTAAAAATCCTATCTTTCCATTTATTTCTTGTTTTGTATGGTTTCAAAAAAAACTTGATATTATAGTCAGTATCTTAATTCTCATGCAGATTTATTCTTGATAAGAAAATTGGCATTGGCCAACCTAAACGCATTGAGAATGCCAAGATTCTGGTGGCAAACACTGCTATGGATACCGACAAAGTGAAGATATATGGGGCCCGTGTTCGTGTTGATTCAATGTCTAAGGTAGCACAGATCGAAGGAGCGGAAAAAGAGAAAATGAAAGAAAAAGTGCAGAAAATCATTGCTCATGGGATCAATTGCTTCGTGAACCGACAGCTAATATACAACTTTCCAGAGGAACTTTTTGCAGATGCAGGAATACTTGCCATTGAGCATGCTGATTTTGATGGGATCGAGCGACTAGCTCTGGTTACTGGTGGTGAAATTGCATCTACCTTTGATAACCCGGAGTCTGTTAAGCTTGGCCATTGCAAGCTTATTGAGGAAATCATGATTGGGGAGGATAAACTTATTCATTTTTCGGGGGTTGCAATGGGTCAGGCTTGTACCATAGTACTTAGAGGTGCAAGGTATGCTCTCCACTTCGATATGTCATCTATTGAGGTTTTTTCTGTAAGATTAGTACTCTTTGTTAGTATTATTATCATTGTTCCACTTGTATAATCTCGTTTGTTATATAAGGCTCAGGACTTTAGAGGTTTTCAAAGGCGTAACAGCCCACCTATACCAACCAAGGTTTACAGTCACTGTAGCGGACAATCATTTTTGGTATTGGAATCATCAGTTAGACTGAATTTCTTTTTAAAAATTAATAAATTCTTGGGAAAAATGGATCATGCTCCCAATGATTAAAAATGAATAGGACCAAGTCCCTTGGCTTTAAGAAGTTGCTAAAAACTCCGTACTTAAAAGAAAACATGTGTATGACTCCTTCATATACACCATCTCATTTATATTTTTAAATATTCCAATACTGCCCTTGCACTTTATGACACACGCCATAATAGATATCTTGGAATCCATGTGAAAATGCAGTTTTAGTTAAAGTGATATATTTGGCTGTTAAGTGCTATATCTGTGAAAATTAGGTAAAGTTAAAGCGTTACATTTGGCTGTTAGGTGCTACATATGTGCAGTATAAGTTAAATTGTTCCATGGTTTATTGTACCTTTTTGCATTTAATGCTCTGACATGAACGGTAAATACAGCTGCAATATTTTATAAATATTATAAAGACAAAATATAGCATTAAATAACTATATGTAGCATTTTGAAGTCGCTATATACATGTTAAGTGCTTCATCTAATCTCATACTTGCTGTAATTGACATAATAAGCTTGATATATATAACATCAGAGAAAATACATAAAATCTCCAGTTATTTTACTCCAATAATTCTTCTTTTCTCCAAATAACATCTAATCCTAGATATTTCCCTTCAAATTCGATCCTTCTATATATACAATGACATTATATTACAGTTATTCATTTATCTCCACAACCAGCTTCATATAGCTATTAAATGTTTAAGTGCTAGATATAACTCTTAAGTGCTAACATATTTGCAAACTATTATATATATATTTTAAGTGATATAAATAGGGGCCTGATATAAATATGAACAAAAATATTTCAAAAAAAAAGGATTTCACATTTCTGATCCCTATTTGCATTTCAGTGGGTTGGTCTGGTAATCCCTTCACCTCACCATGCCACTAGAATGACCGGCGACGCGGAACATATACATAACCATGCTTCGTACCGGGCCGGGAATCACACAGCTTTGCCCGGTTAGGAACCCGCTTCAAAGACCATGTGCACGGAAGATTCTTTTATGAGTGCTACATTTGGCTATTGAGTGCTACAAATATTTGTTAAGTGCTATATATAGCGGATAAGTGCTATATATAGCGGATAAGTGTTACATGCAGCCGTTAAGTGCTACAAATATTTGTTAAGAGCTGCATATAGCTGGTAAATGCTACAAGTATTTTATTAAATGCTACATATAGCTCTTAAGCTTTACAAATATTTGTTAAATGCTAGATATAACTGTTTCTTATGTGTGTGTGTGTGTGTGTGTGTGTGTGACCTACAAACTTGAAAAAAAACATGATAAGATATTAAAATTTAATCCACATATATTAAAATAACCAACTCTAAGAAGCTCATGCTCTCTTTCAGGTATTTCATCAAACACTTTATGTTTCATGTTTCAAAATATAATCCCTACAGAAAAACTTAAATATATTGTTACTCTTCTCAACCTACGATATAACCCATAGATGAAGGGTTTGATGGTTTTCTTTATAAATCTTGGTTTTTGTTTTTGAAGATCCGGTACGTTTTAACGGATTGATAATAGAGTTTGTATGATCTTTTAATGAAAATTGGTATGAGATGGAGGGTTGAAGAACTTATCGGAGTTGGGACCAAAATCATAACCCACGACGTTTTGGAGAGGTTTATAGCTATGCTTTCATAAATCGCAATACCATTAGCGAATTGCGAATTGGAACTATCGTTCCCAATTTGAGAACACTAGCGCTCCGGATCGGAAGAATAACCTTTCTGATCGAACCCATTAAAAACATATGTTAAATGAGGCATATAATTGTGTTTGTGTTAGATTATACTAAAAAATATGTTTGTTTTAGCAAAAAAATTGAAGTGTGTGTATATATATATATGTATATATATATATATATATATATATATATATATATATTATAGATCGATGCACACAAACATACAAGCGAACCACAAACACTTAACTTTCAAGAGGTATTTTTTCCATCTTATATAATCATATGGAGGAAGACTTATCCTTATCGTACCGGCTTTCACAATAAGTGGCGTTCCGTGTTCCCGTTTTTGTTCCTCGTACCGAAACGTTCCGCTCTTCGGCTAACATTAGTTGATGGAATAAGTGCAAGGTTTGATAATCTCAAACGGTAGAGACGACGATGGTGGCGAAGAAGGAGGAGATAGAGATTAAGATGGAAATGGAAATAAAAATGGAGATGGAATGAGGAAAAGAAGAAGAAAGAAAGAGAAGAGGGTATTATGTCCATTGGGAAAATATTCTTATACCAAATTCATTAAAAAAAAAAAGGTATTATAAGGAGTTACGTACATGAATTTTGGGTGTTAGGGAGGTTTTAACAACTTTTTTGTCCAAAGGGATCTTAGCCCTATTGGGTTTTGGTCATAGGGAGTTTGAGCTATTTTTTCCTAAATTCTTTAATGTAGTACAACTAACTATAGATGACGGGGCGTATGTAATGATGTCTAGGATGGTATTTTAAATCGCTGTAAACATAATTCACATTTTGATCTTTTCTCACCAATTAATGATTCAAATAAATAAATAACCAATAACAACCCATTAACACATTGATAAGCCCACTAACCATTAAAATATAATATAGAGCCCTCAAAATAATTTGTATAAATCCAGTATCACAGTTTAAGATCTCGGTATTGGTACTCAGACAGTTATTTTATGGATCGGAATTGCCCTCTTGAATCGAAATCAACTGTTGAGATTTAAGATTATGATACCAACTTTAGTCTTCAGTGTGTTTAAATTAATCTTAGTTTTCAATGTCTATAATGCAGTCATCATGTTCTTGATGAAGCCGAAAGATCCTTGCATGATGCTTTATGTGTGCTCTCTCAGACTGTGAACGACACCCGTGTTTTACTCGGAGGTGGATGGCCTGAAATGGTTATGTCAAAAGAAGTAGATGAACTTGCTCGCAAGACTCCTGGGAAAAAGTCCCATGCGATCGAAGCTTTCTCATTAGCTCTGCAACAAATTCCCACTATCATAGCTGACAATGCTGGGTTGGACAGTGCTGAGTTAATTTCTCAGCTTCGTGCTGAGCATCACAAAGAGAACAGTAATGCGGGAATTGATGTCATATCGGGCAGTGTAAGGAGTACATGACTTTTTTTGTTTTTTGTTTTTGGCTATTTTTTGGCTACATTGCTGGAAACTTTCTCACTTTTGCCTATGCTATATGACAACACCCTTTTCTTCATAAACTGAACACCCTATGTTAATAGCATTATGTTTTTGTTCTTTGGTAAATTTTTGATTCCAATAGCACCCCAATCGAAGCATTCTATGGAATGTCTAAAAAAGTGGCAGAAAATCAAGGGTGTTTCAGGACAATTAGTTACTGAAACTATAATATCTGATGGTTTTTTTAGTTTGCAACTTTTGGAGAACTGAAAAAGAGGGTAATATCCACCCATATGGACTAAAGGGCATGAGTCCTTTTCCTTCTTCTTTTTGGCTAAAATTGCAGAAAACCTTCCGCTCTTTTGCCTTTAGAGCGTGATACTACCCTATTTTTTTACCAGCAAAGAACTGTGTGTTTCTGTCAAATTTGTATTCACAAGATACCCTGACTTTTTGTCTATCATGTCAGCGTTTCATTAATGATTCATAATTAATAATTTCACTGAGTAGTATATTGCAAATTACAGCTTTTACAAGGTAAAAAGGTCATCCTTCCTTAAAATGAAGGGCTATAAATTCAAGTTCTTCTTAGAAGAGAACTGTGTACCGGCAAAAGATAGGGATGCTACATGCAATTTTGACCTACCTTTATATATTTGTTTGTTTGTTTGTTTGTTTTACATATTAGATTTGCTTTGTAATCTTAAGAACCATCCAAACGAAATCACAGGTAGGAGATATGGAGAAGCTCGGTATATCAGAATCTTTCAAAGTTAAGCAAGCTGTGCTACTTTCTGCTACTGAGGCGGTCGAAATGATACTCAGGGTGGATGAGATTATAACCTGTGCACCAAGAAAAAGGGAGGAGCGAATGGGACATTAATATTCACTGTTTGCATAAATCACGGATGGTGGTTAGTTGATGCTCATATATCCTGATGTGAAATCAAAAGCGATTCCGAACTTAGTTTCAATTTGTCTTTTTTCCCTCCCTTTTGTGTGAAACTTTGTACAACTTTTGTTCGTGCGGTAAATGAAATTTAGCGTTGTTAGGTGCAGTAGTCAACCTGTTTCTTTGTTAAGAATTGATTAATGATCTCGGCAACGAATGTACAGATAATCTATAAAGCTTGGTAGCTGTGTTTATGCCCAAAAAAATAATAATGACGACTTTTTTTTTTCCAGCAAGAGCTTCCAAATACGCTATTGTTACTAGGGATGACAGGCAGTATCATTACTTCTGGAAAATTATTTAGACCCAAATGTTTATAAATAGCTTCCAGTTCCTTATCTTCTTCATTCTCAGTAAAGTTGATATGGTAGGCTGGTTGTTGATTTGGATAGAACCCAAAATGATTCTCTGTCGCGTCTCCAGTCTTTTGATTTTCATTGAACATAGCAAACAGGCAAGTCTCAATTGTCCCAGGTCCTTTCGGTGTCCCCCTGCGAACATGATTGATCAAATTTTGATTGTAAGTCTGTGCATTAGAAATCGTGGTCGACTCGTCCCCACCATCAGAAGGCCAACCGCTCTCCGACACAACAATCCGAACACCGGCCCCACCCACCTTCTCTAATGCTGAGTAAAGCGCATCCATTGTGGCATTGAATAGATTCTGGTAGTTGTATTGCCTGTCGGTTACTATGGGTGCAGCTTCTGTAAACAAGGCATATTCAATCTTAATGTCAGCTTTGTTGCCAATATAACTATAGTAAGGGTGTGCAGCTTCTGTAAACAAGGCATATTCAATCTTAATGTCAGCTTTGTTGCCAATATAACTATAGTAAGGGTACACCTTTACGAGCAGCGGTTCGATATTGTTGGCCAAAAACTGTATAATTGGTTGCAATGTCGATAGTGCTTCCGAGGAGAATGCGCCCGAGGAGGGCGGATATGATGCACCAAGAACACCTTGTGAAACTGAAGTTAGACACCTTGATTTGGTCTTGCAGACCAGCGGCAGCCAAGGCATTCTGTATGCTTTGCATGACCGGGAGAACGTATTGTGCGTTATCTCCTGGGATCACCTCGTTGCCGACTGCGATGTATCGAAAAGAGACATCGGGATAATACGCCTTCACATTCGTTTCGACCCAAGAACTTGCGAAGTTCTGGTCCAAAGCCAAGTGTTGGAGATTATTGTTACCAATGTCGAGGAGGAGCTGGATGTTAGAGCCTCGAAGAGCTTGGAGTGCATCTTGGTCCGGCCAGTAGATTCGCATTGCTCCAATGTTGTTAGATTGGTATTGCTTCACGGCTTCACTATGCTGGGGCAGGTCATTTCCTAACATCCATAGCAAACCCCGATCGATTGCACACCTAAAAAATAATAGCAAGCTATTACTATATAACCTTTATGTTTGCATAAATAGTAAAATTTCAACCTACATGGACTCTACATGTGTAATGCAAGATAGAATAACCAGAGACTTCATTAGTAAAAACATGGTTTGTTCCATTGAGGCAGTTGCTAATGGCTGGGAAACTGGTCTCTGCTATTATGAGATCTATTATGAGATCTTCGACGACGACGACGACAAAAAGAAAAAATGAAAAAAAAGAAAAGGAACCTAGACTCTCCTGTTTTACCTAATTCTGACCGTTGGAATTTGAATTCTTTTTGTCCTTTTTGATTCAAAACATATAATTATGAATACCAAAAGTAAGAAAAGAGAATATTCACTAGATTATTTAAATGGAATTTTTAGTTGTTTTAATCTTAGCCGTTGAAAACAAAGGGCAGAGCCAACGGCTGTTGAATTTAAAAACACGAACCCGTCCTAACGTGTGTGTGTGTGTGTGTGTGTGTGTCTATATATATATATATATATATATGAACGATCCGAACCGTTTAAGTGGATCACCATACCCTCATGTGTATGTGTATGAAAAATGAAAGGATTTGAAGACCTCCAACACATGTATCGAATGGGTGCAAAATGAATGTCTTTCAATATAGCAACATAAATTCCATCCGATATATGGGTTAGAGGTCTTCAAATCCTTTGATTTTTCATACGCATACACATGATGGTAGGATGATCAACTTAAAAGGTTCGGATCGTTCAAATATGTCCTGGATTGAAAGTTCCCGTTTTTAAAAACGCGGACCGGTTTGCAATGGAGCACTCTTTTATATATATATATATATATATATATATATATATATATATATATATATATATATGAAATTAATGGAGGAAAGAGGCCATAGGAGGGGATTTCCTCCTATGGCGTCGAAAAAACACCCCCTCCCTAATTTTTTCCGACGATCGGCACCCACCATCTTCATCGTCATCATCTAAGATGTGGGTATACCAAATTTCATATGATTCTACAACTTTTTCACCGTTGATTTAGTGGGTTCAAAATTTACGGTTTACCGACAATAGAACTTTTTTACATTGCTAAATCAACGGTGAAAAAATTGTAGAATCACATGAAATTTGGTGTATCCACATCCGAGATGATGACGATGAAGATGGTGGGTGCCGATCGTCGGAAAAAACTAGGAAGAGGGTATTTTTTCGACGCCATAGGAGGAAATTCCCTCCTATGGCATCTTTTCTCCATTATTCTCTATATATATATATATATATATATATATATATATAGGGAGAGAGAGAGAGAGGGGAGAGAGAGAGAGAGAATAATGGAGAAAAGAGACCATAGTAGGGGATTTCCTCCTATGACATCGAGAGAAAAAAAACCTACCCCTGCCATTTTTTCCGACGATCGGCATCCATCATCATCATCGTTATCATCCAAAATATGCATACACCTAATTTCATGTGATTCCACCACTTTTTCACCGTTGAATTAGTAATGTAAAAAGTTCTATTGTCGGTAAACCATTAATTTTGCACCAACTAAATCAACAGTGAAAAAATGATATAATCACATGAAATTTGGTGCCACTGCTGCAAAAAGTGGTTGCCCCTACGGCTTTATCTGTAAGGGCAAAGCACTGCCCCTACGGATATATTCGTAGGGGCTCGAAAATACACCGTAGGTGTAATGGCCGCAGGTGCAAGTCTTCGCCCTGAATATGCCCCTACGGATAAATAATTGTCCATATGGTTTCATCCGTAGGGATACATGTCCCTACGGTGTATTCCGTAGGAGCAAAATATTTATTTAATTTAGTGGTTTATAAAATAAAATATTTTCCCCTCCGGTGTTATCCGTAGGGGCAACTTCCTGCCCCTACGGAGTTATCCGTAGGGGCAACTTCCTGCCGCTACGGAATTAACAGTAGGTCCAGAAATAAGCTTCTACGGATATTGTCGTAGGGGCAAGTGTAACGTCTGTTAATGAGTCCGTAGGGGCAAAATGTCATGTATTCTGATATTTTGTCCCTACGGATAAATATGGAGGGGCCAACTATTTACCTACGGATTAATCCGTGGGGACAACAGATGGACCTACGGATTAATCAGTAGGGACAAAATATCATGGTTTTTTTTATAAAAAAGGGGCTTCCTGTTTTTTCCTTGCTATGTGCACAATAATATATACATCATATAACCAAATACCGCAGTATTCATAATCAACACCTCACACATAGTATATAAAAGAAATCAACATACAGAAAACGATATCAATCTAAATCATCGTGAACACGCAAACACCACCAATATCGTCCAAAATAAATACAATATATATCATATAAGTACATACATGCTTAAAATATATATAAAAAAAAGCTACCCTAGCTCGGTCCAGCTCCTCCATCTCTGATAATCGCCGTAATCTGGCGCATCTGTTCCTCAGTGCAGCCCTGAGTCATCAAAAACTCGATCAATGAAGGAGCGGACTGTGCGGGAGTCTGAGCGGGCTGTGGAGCTGCATGAGTGGTCTGCGCAACCGCAACCGAGATAGTGGCTTGCGGAGCCGCAGCCGAAGGAGATGCATGTGGAGCCGCAGCCGAAATACCCTGTCGCATCTGTTCAGTTTTGTGTGTAATAAACGAGTAAGAACTGTGTATTAGTCGAATTAGTATCATTATAAGGTTATTGCGAAACCCCAATCTAAGATTAATCAAAATTAAGTCTACAACCAAATAAGCTCAGGCTACTAATATTGGATATGTTACTATCTATAATATGATATAATATTTTACTATTAAGTAGTATACATACCATCATCTCCTTCAACTCCTGGACGGTGGTCTTCAAGGTGGCAACATATTGCTCTAGACGTCGCTCACGGGGGGTAGAGGAAGTAACCGCCGGAGTAGAGTCCAACCTCATATGAGCCCTGTTAGGATCCAGTCCCCGGCCTATCTCCCAACCTCCGTGTACGGCGTCTAGGACTGGGGTCAGCAGCATCGGATCGTTCTGTCCAGTAAAATCGATCCCCGATGCATCCGCCTGCTCCACCACCCGCTCTTACACCCACATTAACCAGTAAAATATAAGTATATCATTTAAATTTGAACTTTTCAAAACAAAAATTTCAAACCTGTTACAATAAATATTAACACTTACGCAATACTCCTGGGTAGCGGTGTCGGGGAATCAAAGTTCACCCATGGTGGGATCTGTCAAGGTGCCGTGGACGGCAAGATACGCGGTCAGCACGCTCGGTGTACCACCCTGCGCCAGGGTCTGAGCTCTCTGCAATTCGCAAAAAATTACATATATTATAAAATATTCCTTAATATTACATTATATCACAATAGGTCTATTGTAATGTATCGCAAAAAGTGGCTGTATATGAGGTGCTGAGCGATATATTCGTTCAACTTTGTTTTTAGGAATCATTTCCTTCTCAACCATTGATGAGCTTTGCAGAGGATTTGAAATGTCATCCTTATCTTTAAGACCGACTACCGGTAGTTCATCCGCCAGTGGTTCTGATTGAACCATCATTCCAGATATATTCTGAATCAGAAGGGCTATCTGGTTCATTTTAGTGGACATTTCTGCCGCTTCTGCATCTCTCTTTTTTTTCAGAGCGCGCTTTAGGAAATCAATATCCGACTCCTTCTCTATTCTTTCTCCAGGTGCGTCTTCGGAATTTGTCTTAGACGATGGATTAGCATTTGCTGCCGCCTGAGCAAGCATCTCCTGCAGCTTTTCACGTTGCAATTTAACTTTTGTTAAGGACCGAGTTTGAGGTCGGTGACTAGTAGAAGCTCGAACTTTGTCTATGGAATTCACCACATAGACTATGTGAACTACCATGCCCTCAGGCTTGGGGCGTTTGGAGTTTGCTTCGGGCACTTGAGTTTTATTGGGCCTCTTTTTTTTTTGTGAAAAGCCTCTTTGGTTTTGGGAGGAACCACTGTATCGGGATCCGTCTTGGGATGAGTCCCCTTGTATTTGAAAGAGGATTTGTCAGAGTTTGGCTGACGTTTAGGGAAAGAGCCGCGGTTGACGACAGAGACCTTCATTCGCTTCCGTACTTTATATATAGATGGGGAAAGTTGGTTCAGGGAGCGAACTGGTTTCTGCTCTCATGGGATCTCTATGTGCTGTAGAGATTTCTCAAATATTGCGGTATGAAAATTTTATCTAACCCTTCGCACCAATTTGAAGCTGTTCCTGGTTGGAACAACATTCACCACTGAGGTTGAAACAGAACCATACGGAGAACTGCCCCCAGCTCATTTTGTATGACGCTGATATCGACGTTGACCGTTTCTTACGGCCGGGATTAGCTTCAGGATTTTGTCGAGCCTGCCCCCTATTTCCTTTGAGAGCTTGAATATTCTGCCCCCTGCGTCGACCTTGGTCTTTAGCAGGTGCCAGTTGTTTGAGGACTGATTTCGTCGGCAAAATTGCAGCTTGGGGAACCAGCCTGTGGAAGACAGACTTCCCCTGGGCTTCCTCCATTGGCGTTGAGGCACCGAGGGTGGGAGGTGAGAGCACCGATCCAAAGAGAAGCCTGTTGATTTCTTGAAGAGTCGGATTGCAGGGATTTGAGGCTGCAAGTGGCCAATACTTGACTCCACCAGATGTGACAGAGCCTGAGTTGGGGTGAGTAAAAGCAAACGCCATTCTCGGAAAAGACGAAATGCCGGCTTCAGTATCCACTCCTCTAAGGGAAACCATAAACATACACACCGCGATTATCTGATCGCGGGAAAAACACGACACACGAAGTGTGGAGTGGAAAGAGGAAAAGGTCCCACCGGGCGTGCCAGAATCTGTTTCCCGCCGAAAACAGAGACGAGACCGCGTAGATTCGTCTTGCCTGAATTTCGAGGGCAGATGCTATTTGGTGCTATCCGACCACCTCTCCGAAGATGCCAAGTTGATTTATGACACCGTGTATCGAAGGTTTAAACGGATGCGGACGATATAGCAGACTTCGTCAGATTCCCCCTCATTTGAGGGGTTTTTGATTGTGGGGACGCTCTTCCCTGCAGGCGCAAACCTCTGCAGTTAATTACGCTACCGCATCGCTGTAACCACTTTCTCCTTCTCCAGATGGTCACTTCGTGTTATGGGTGTTTGTTTCGTTTTTGGTTGACCGTGGATTGTATACGGAGACTAATTTATGTTGTCGCCCGTAGGGCGTGGATTAGTCCAAATCCGTATCTTCTTAGATTTGGGTTTGGGGTTGGGTTTAAGGATACGTTAGTCTCATTTGAGACTAAGATCAACTTAAACGTTTGTTAAGGATACGTTATTCTAATTTTAGACTAAGATCAACTTAACGGGATCGTTTGATCCAACAAAAGAGCATTTGGACTCTATTGTTTAGTGTAAGGACATTGCGGTCCATTACCAGTTTAAGGACACGGTGGTTGTAACACCCGAGCGCAATACTACTATTTTCTATTATTGGTTGAGCATTAGATATTACTCATTTCATTTATCTTGCTTGTTTGGGTCTTACTGTAAAATTTCATCTGGCTAAGTCATTCTGCATATAACAAATTTTAGCACCTAAAATAAAATTGAAAATATTCATCTTGGCCTACTTGACACCCTTAACCTCGTGGTAGCGTCCGTGCTTTGTGTTCTCGTCCCGTTCAGTGAAACGGGCGAGTTTGGATGGCTACGTGCACGTGCGTGTGTCCGTTTTGGGAGTATGCTTTTTTAATCATAAAACATTTCATTTTAAAATTTGGAACCCGCTTAAAATCCTATTATTTGAATTTCGAATTTTTGGACCCAACCCGGGCGCAATTTGGAAATGTTTCATTTGGCGCCAAAATCCCAAATTTTAATATTATTAAAACCTTCGCATATATTTTTTCTAACTAATCTGATATCTTACTGTTCATTACCTATCTTTTAAATCTTTAAGTTAACCATATAATATTTTTACAATCTTTTATATCCTTCTCAATTTATTTTCTCAGCCAATCGCAACCTCTCCTTTGACCCCGTGGGCTCCACTTTTTCTCTCTCTCTCATATATCCTCTCGTACTTCTCTTTATCATTCTTTCTCTTCTTCCTTCATGTCTTGTTTCTCATTTTTTTTAACTGTTCTTTTGTTGCCGGAATTCCGTCGTGCCGGTGACGCTTCTCGACGTTCCAGCGAGGTACCCCGACCCGTGTGGTTCCTTTGTTCGTCGTTTGGGTTCATTCCGTGAACCGTGCGCCCGTCGCGAGTTTTCCCCACCGACGGTTAACGTTCCGTTTTTCCGATTCGCGACCCATCAAGGCAAGTTAGTCTTGCTATATGCTATATAATTCATTTTATACCTATTTAAATAAATACCATACCTATAGTTTAAATCTAGTGCCTCATGTTTAATTTTCTAACGTTTCGATATTCCGTTGGCATCCGTTTATATCATATTAAATCTAGATCATGAAAACTTATCTTGTGACATACTAGATTACATTATACTGCAACCATATCATTTAAAATATATATCGTCGTAATATTTATTATTATTATCTTTAATTAGTTTATAATCTTCATTTTATAATGTTATACATTTGAAAATCTTATAGTTTACACATGAAACGTCGTTGGAAAATCGGATATGACAAATCTGAAATTTACTGTACACCTTATCTTATAAAATTCATTATAAATCATAGAAAAATCATTAGTATACGTTCTTTAGTTCGTTACGAAGCTAACTCAGAATACTATAAATGTATGAAATATTTAATTGCAAAATAAATTGTTTAAATAACGTAAAATGCAAATGAAAATGTCTCCAAACCGCTGTCCAGGGAAATTCCAGCAGCAAACATTCAACTTCGAATATTCATAACTTTTTTTAGGGACAACCTGAGATGCTTATACTTATAAAACTGAAAACCTTATTGAATTATCTTCGTTTTGGTATAAGACGCGTCCCTTTTGGAGAACGTTTGTTATTTTTAAGCTATTTTACAAATTAGGGTGACGCTGAATTTCTGAACGGAACTTTCTTGTATTGGTTAATCAATACCACTTTTATAGTTATTAATCGCTCTGAATATGCTATCCATATTAATATTTATATCACATATTGCTTAGTTGTACATCCCACGTTTCCATTTTATAGTTTTATAACTTTTCGGATACCCGTTTGCATCCATCGCATTTAAGATACATATAATTGCATCCATAGATCACATTACTACATAATAATGTGATATTAACACTCCATGATTAATAAATTGCATCCTAATTAATATTGGAACTATAAATGTAACCCTAATCGATAACTGTGCATCCATATCCTTGAAATTATATCTATTTGCATATCATATTACATGTTCCAGTTTATTGTTCTGATAGTACTCATGCTTGTTTATTTATACACATGTTTATGATAGTTTGATTATGAGCACCCACATGACATCTTGTGCTTCCTGACATGACCTGTTACACTTCCTACTTGACATGACATGGTACCGTACACTCTTGACATGACATGACACATTTATACATTATCTGGCTTGACCTGATGTACCATGACCTGACCTGTTACCCGATCTCGTGCCTAATGCCAACAAACCTGACCTGGAGTCCTCATGGACCATTCCTGTTGTCTATCCAGACAAAACCTGCTGTTACCTGATCCTGTGTTGGCATTAGTTCTTGATTACTGAATACCTGACCTGACACATATAACTTGGGGGTATGGGAAAATCAAAAGTGTAAACTAAAGTGTAACTTAAAAGGGTATTACTTGATCCGTGGTCCCGGGGGGTAACGGGACAGAGCCATTCGTGACTCTTACATTTTCCTGATCCGTGGTCCCGGGGGGCAACGGGACAGAACCACTATTGGTTCACATATTCCTGATCCGTAGTCCCGGGGGGTAACGGGACATATCCTTTGAGTTACATGGAGGATTACTCAAATTGATTTCAAAGACTTTAGAATAGAAAACCTGATAGAACAGTTTAGTTTACCCACTGCACGCTACCCTGTACTGGTATGATTCATATTATTGTTATTCTTGCTGTATTCATGTTTATATTATATTGCCTGCTACACTGTTCATATTATATTACTTGATGACATGATGCGCTGACGTCTGGGTTTTGCGTGGCCCAGATTCTTTACCACTGTCGCAGTCCGAGCAGGAGTACTTCAGCCAGCAGGCTGAGCTGTGAGTTCAGTAGTAGTTAGTTTTATTTCCTGCATTTATTTCCTGATGTGAGCCCGCATTATGGGACACACTTTTCAGTTATTTGTATTGGATCATTTGCTTCCGCATTTATTTATTATTGACTCCTGTTATTCTGGATTATGGACATGTTTTAGATAGTTTCATCTTGTTCTTGATATCTCTACAGCCGTAATGTGACTGTGGATGGATACTTCCTACCCACAGGTAGCATGGTTGGCTATGTCACTTGCCCAATCTAGCGCACTCTGGGAAGCGGGGCGTGACATGGTTCTTTTGGTATCAGAGACATAGGATGGTCGGGTTGATTCTTTTGTAGTTGGGTATTGTACCCAATACACGAATCAGAATACCCGTGTTTAGGAAACATGTCCTGCCACCTTGACCGTTTTACCATTCTTGAATCACATTCTTCCTGATTATATCTTTTACGATGTGCAAACTTCCTTTGCATATCGATTCGAAAACCTGATTCCTTGTTATCTCTAGGACTTAGGTGACTTGGATGGAGTTATGTAATTGTGGCTATGATACCACGGCATAGTTACAATGCGGTACTCTATTTAAGTATCTTGGAGTTCTAGCCTTGACCTTTATTTTGAATCTATCATCATGCTAATGTTGGGTGTTTTGTTATGGCCGATAAGAATTTGAAGACGTACCAGAGGCGTGTGGACGAAGCCGCCATGCTTGGAGTGATAAGAGGAATGCTGGAGAATCAAAAGAGACAGACTGAGCTGATCCAGCAATAGCAGATTCGTTTCAGGAAGGTTTGCAGATCGTTCAGCAGTCTGTAAACAACGCTAGAGCTAAACCAGTTAACCGAGTAGGGACCGTGGCAGATTTCAGACGTTTGGGGTCCGTCTACATTCACTGGTTTGGAGGAGCCGTTGTCAGCCGAGCAGTGGCTAGTTGACACTGAGAATTTACTGATTGCGGCACAGATTCTAGTTGACAAAAAAGTTGATATGGTGCGCATTCAGCTATTGGATTACGCCCGAGAGTGGTGGCTTGTGGAAAAGTCCCGCTTGCCCAAGCCGATCAGTTGGGCGGAGGTTTCTAAGAGTTTCCTGGAGAAGTGCTTCCCGCGGACTACACGGGAGGAAATGGAAGAGAAATTTATTGGGTTGAGGCAGAATGGAGCACCCGTGGACGTGCATGCAGCAGAGTGGACGAGACTCAGCAGTCTCGCTGGACCTTTAGTCGCCAACGATGCAGACAGGGCAGGAAGGTCCATGCACAGATTGGATGTGGACATCCAAAGGCAGACCGTCTCCCTGGGTTTGACCACTTTCTCACAGGTTCTTACGGCAGCTCGAGAACAGTAGAGCATATCGGGAAAATTGGGAGTTCATAGCAGACAGGAGTTGCGGTAAGGAAGCAGTTCTGTCGGGCCAGTCGAGTTTAGGGCTAGGCCGACAAACAATATTCTTGCAGCAATGGAAGTTGATAGTGGTGAAGTGCCGGCGGTTGTTCGCGATTTTATGGACGTATTTGAAGATATACCGGGTTTACCGCCGAAGCGAGACGTGGAGTTCGCAATTGACCTTATTCCTGGTGCAGCGCCAGTATCTAAAGCGTATTATCCAATGGCGCCAGTAGAGTTGGAAGAAGTAAAGAAACAGGTTGCTGAATTGCTTGAAAAGGGTTATATTCGAAGCAGTAACTCGCCTTGGGGAGCTCCAGTTCTTCTAGTAAAGAAGAAGGATGGCACAAGAAGGATGCGCATCGACTATCGAGAATTAAACCGGGTGGCTATCAAGAACAAGTACCCGATCTCTCACATTGGAGAACTTTTTGAGCAGCTTAGTGGCGCGAGGGTATTCTCGAAGCTGGATTTACGATCCGGATATCATCAGGTTCGAGTGAAAACAGAAGATATTTGCAAGATGGCGTTCCGAACTCGGTATGGACATTACGAGTACTTAGTGATGCCCTTCGGAGTAACGAATGCGTCGGCAGTATTCATGGACTTGATGAACCGAATCTTTTCACCGTTCTTAGATCAGTTCATTGTGGTATTCATTGACGATATTCTGGTTTACTCAAAGAGTTTTGAAGAGCATGCTGAGCATTTGAAGATCGCACTACAGACGTTGAGACAAGAGAAATTGTATGCGAAAATGAGTAAGTGCGAGTTTTGGCTGGAGGAAGTAAGGTTTTTGGGGCATGTTGTGTCTGGCGATGGCATTGCCGTCGATCCAGAAAAGATTGCAGCAGTTCGAGATTGGCCTATTCCAAAGAATGTTGCTGAGATAAGAAGTTTCCTTGGATTAGCCGGATACTACAGGAGATTTGTGGAGAACTTTGCTCGTCTGGCAGACCGTTGACCAAGCTTAAGCGCAAGGAGGTACCTTTTGTATGGACGGATAATTGTGCGCTAGCTTTTGAGACGTTGAAGCAGAAGTTGATAACCGCCCCTATCCTGACCGTACCAGACAATTCCGGAGGACTGGTGATTCACAGCGACGCATTTAGGAAAGGATTGAGATATGTTTTGATGCAGCATGGGAAGGTCGTAGCATACGCATCAAGACAACTGAAGACCCATGAGAAGAATTATCCAACTCATGACTTGGAGCTTGCGGCTGTGATCTTCGCTTTGAAGATTTGGAGACACTACCTTTTGGGTGAGAGAGTTGAAGTTTTTACAGATCACAAGAGTCTGAAGTATGTGTTCACTCAGAAGGAGTTGAATATGAGGCAGCGTAGATGGTTGGAGCTAATGGCCGACTACGACCTTGATCTTAAATACCATCCGGGAAAGGTTAATGTCGTGCCGGATGCGCTTAGTCGGTTACCAGCAATTCAGGTGTTAACTACGCAGAGGGAGATCATTGCAGATTTTCGAAGATTTGACTTGGAAGTTGTGCTACCGTGTTCTACGGGACAGTTGATGCAATTGCAAGTACAGTCGCCTTTAATTGAGAAAATTAAAGCAGCACAATCGCAGGATCCTAGACTGCAAAAGTTTCGAGAGCAGGTTGAAGACGGACTACGAACAGATTTACTGGTCCACAAAGATGGTTCGTTGAGGTATGGTAGCCGTTTGTGTGTGCCAAAGGGGGATGTTCGTGAAGAGCTTATGAAGGAGGCACACAGTTCAGTTTATTCTATACATCTAGGAGGTACAAAGATGTACCGAGATATTCGACAGCATTTCTGGTGGGAAGGCATGAAACGGGAGATTGCTCGCTTCGTGGCTAAGTGCTTGGTATGTCAGCAAGTCAAGGCTGAACACCAAAGGGTTGCTGGTTTGTTGCAACCACTTCCGATTCCTCAGTGGAAGTGGGAACATATAACCATGGATTTCGTGACGGCTTTACCGTGAAGTCCAAAGGGCAACAATGCAGTATGGGTGATTGTCGATCGATTGACCAAGGCAGCTCACTTTATTCCTTTCCGGGTTGGTCAATCAACGGAGACTTTGGCAGAGCGATACATGCAGGAGATTGTAAGATTGCATGGCGTACCGGTGAGCATCGTGTCCGATCGGGACACTCGGTTCTTATCACACTTTTGGAGAAGTTTACAGGAAAGTTTGGGGACTCGATTGAAGTTTAGCACAGCTTATCATCCTCAAACTGATGGTCAGTTGGAGAGAACGATCCAAACTCTTGAAGACATGTTGAGAGCATGCATGTTGGACTTCAAGGGTTCATGGGAGGATCACCTACACTTGGTGGAGTTTTCTTACAACAATAGTTTCCAAGCAACTATCCAGATGGCTCCGTTTGAGGCTTTGTATGGTCGTAAGTGTCGTTCACCTGTTTGTTGGGATGATGTTGGTGAACGAAGATTATTGGGACCAGATTTGGTAGTGCGGACAGTTGAGAAGGTTAACACTATCAGAAAGCAAATGAAGGCAGCTCAAAATAGACAGAAGAGTTGGGCTGACACGTCAAGAAGACCTCTAGAGTTCGCCGTGGGTGATTTGGTATTCTTGAAGCTATCATCGACTAGAGGGGTGATTCGTTTTGGGAGTCGAGGAAAGCTTAGTCCTCGATTCATTGGACCCTTCGAGATATTGGAGCGCACTGGAGAGGTAGCGTACCGTTTGGCGTTACCGCAGTCCTTGGCAGATGTGCACGATGTGTTTCACGTATCTCAACTATGAAGGTATGTTCGAGATGAAACACACGTCTTGGATAATTCGAAGTTAACAGTACGGGAAGACCTGACTTTTGAGGAGCGACCGGTTGAAATCATGGATCGAAGGAAAAAGATTCTTAAGAACAAGGTTATCCCCCTTGTGCTAGTTTCTTGGGGTAATCGATCGCATGGAGAGTCCACGTGGGAGCGAGAAGACGAGATCCGACAGAAGTTTCCTCACCTTTTCCTGTAGTTTTCTATCTTGTATTCTTGGAATTTCGATGACGAAATTCTTTTGTAGTTGGGTATAATGTAACACCCGAGCCCAATACTACTATTTTCTATTATTGGTTGAGCATTAGATATTACTCATTTCATTTATCTTGCTTGTTTGGGTCTTACTGTAAAATTTCATCTGGCTAAGTCATTCTGCATATAACAAATTTTAGCACCTAAAATAAAATTGAAAATATTCATCTTGGCCTACTTGACACCCTTAGCCTCGTGGTAGCGTCCGTGCTTTGTGTTCTCGTCCCGTTCAGTGAAACGGGCGAGTTTGGATGGCTACGTGCACGTGCGTGTGTCCGTTTTGGGAGTATGCTTTTTTAATCATAAAACATTTCATTTTAAAATTTGGAACCCGCTTAAAATCCTATTATTTGAATTTCGAATTTTTGGACCCAATCCGGGCGCAATTTGGAAATGTTTCATTTGGCGCCAAAATCCCAAATTTTAATATTATTAAAACCTTCGCATATATTTTTTCTAACTAATCTGATATCTTACTGTTCATTACCTATCTTTTAAATTTTTAAGTTAACCATATAATATTTTTACAATCTTTTATATCCTTCTCAATTTATTCTCTCAGCCAATCGCAACCTCTCCTTTGACCCCGTGGGCTCCACTTTCTCTCTCTCCACTTTTTCTCTCTCTCTCATATATCCTCTCGTACTTCTCTTTATCATTCTTTCTCTTCTTCCTTCATGTCTCGTTTCTCATTTTTTTAACTGTTCTTTTGTTGCCGGAATTCCGTCGTGCCGGTGACACTTCTCGACGTTCCAGCGAGGTACCCCGACCAGTGTGGTTCCTTTGTTCGTCGTTTGGGTTCATTCCGTGAACCGTGCGCCCGTCACGAGTTTTCCCCACCGACGGTTAACGTTCCGTTTTCCCGATTCGCGACCTATCAAGGCAAGTTAATCTTGCTACATGCTATATAATTCATTTTATACCTATTTAAATAAATACCATACCTATAGTTTAAATCTAGTGCCTCATGTTTAATTTTATAACGTTTCGATGTTCCGTTGGCATCCGTTTATATCATATTAAATCTAGATCATGAAAACTTATCTTGTGACATACTAGATTACATTATACTGCAACCATATCATTTAAAATATATATCGTCGTAATTTTTATTATTATTATCTTTAATTAGTTTATAATCTTCATTTTATAATGTTATACATTTGAAAATCTTATAGTTTACACATGAAACGTCGTTGGAAAATCGGATATGACAAATCTGAAATTTACTGTACACCTTATCTTATAAAATTCATTATAAATCATAGAAAAATCATTAGTATACGTTCTTTAGTTCATTACGAAGCTAACTCAGAATACTATAAATGTATGAAATATTTAATTGCAAAATAAATTGTTTAAATAACGTAAAATGCAAATGAAAATGTCTCCAAACCGCTGTCCAGGGAAATTCCAGCAGCAAACTTTCAACTTCGAATATTCATAACTTTTTGTAGGGACAACCTGAGATACTTATACTTATAAAACTGAAAACCTTATTGAATTATCTTCGTTTTGGTATAAAACACGTCCCTTTTGGAGAACGTTTGTTATTTTTAAGCTATTTTACAAATTAGGGTGACGCTGAATTTCTGAACGGAACTTTCTTGTGTTGGTTAATCAATACCACTTTTATAGTTATTAATCGCTTTGAATATGCTATCCATATTAATATTTATATCACATATTGCTTAGTTGTACATCCCACGTTTCCATTTTATAGTTTTATAACTTTTCGGATACCCGTTTGCATCCATCGCATTTAAGATACATATAATTGCATCCATAGATCACATTACTACATAATAATGTGATATTAACACTCCATGTTTAATAAATTGCATCCTAATTAATATTGGAACTATAAATGTAACCCTAATCGATAACCGTGCATCCATATCCTTGAAATTATATCTATTTGCATATCATATTACATGTTCCAGTTTATTGTTCTGATAGTACTCATGCTTGTTTATTTATACACATGTTTATGATAGTTTGATTATGAGCACCCACATGACATCTTATGCTTCCTGACATGACCTGTTACACTTCCTACTTGACATGACATGGTACCGTACACTCTTGACATGACATGACACATTTATACATTACCTGGCTTGACCTGATGTACCATGACCTGACCTGTTACCCGATCTCGTGCCTAATGTCAACAAACCTGACCTGGAGTCCTCATGGACCATTCCTGTTGTCTATCCAGACAAAACCTGCTGTTACCTGATCCTGTGTTGGCATTAGTTCTTGATTACTGAATACCTGACCTGACACATATAACTTAGGGGTATGGGGAAATCAAAAGTGTAAACTAAAGTGTAACTTAAAAGGGTATTACTTGATCCGTGGTCCCGGGGGGTAACGGGACAGAGCCATTCGTGACTCTTACATTTTCCTGATCCGTGGTCCCGGGGGGCAACGGGACAGAACCACTATTGGTTCACATATTTCTGATCCGTGGTCCCGTGGGGTAACGGGACATATCCTTTGAGTTACATGGAGGATTACTCAAATTGATTTCAAAGACTTTAGAATTGAAAACCTGATAGAACAGTTTAGTTTACCCACTGCACGCTACCCTGTACTGGTATGATTCATATTATTGTTATTCTTGCTGTATTCATGTTTATATTATATTGCCTGCTACACTGTTCATATTATATTACTTGATGACATGACGCGCTGACGTCTGGGTTTTGCATGGCCCAGATTCTTTACCACTGTCGCAGTCCGAGCAGGAGTACTTCAGCCAGCAGGTTGAGCTGTGAGTTCAGTAGTAGTTAGTTTTATTTCCTGCATTTATTTCTTGATGTGAGCCCGTATTATGGGACACACTTTTTAGTTATTTGTATTGGATCATTTGCTTCCGCATTTATTTATTATTGACTCCTGTTATTCTGGATTATGGACATGTTTTAGATAGTTTCATCTTGTTCTTGATATCTCTACAGCCGTAATGTGACTGTGGATGGATACTTCCTACCCACAGGTAGCATGGTTGGCTATGTCACTTGCCCAATCTAGCGCACTCTGGGAAGCGGGGCGTGACAGTGGTCCAAGGTTAAGGATGTCATAGTCCATGGGGTTTAAGGCCCCACAGTCCAAGGTTAAGGGCATCATAGTCCATGGGCTTATGGACCCCACAGTCCGAGGTTAAGGGCATCATAGTCCATGGGCTTAAGGACCCCACAGTTCAGTTTAAAGACGTCATAGTTTGTGAAATGTATGGTTGTCAGGACCCGTCACCTCTCTGAAGACGTTGAAGGATTATAACGACAAATATCAGAGGAGTGAAGAGATGTACCCTTGAACCGATATTGGTTGGGAGATCTATAGTCCAATTTGGGACTAAGATCAAATATTTATGAGCATGTGGGCTCAATTAATCTGAACGAGGGGTTTATGGCCATTTTGGGCTCGGCCCATTCAATTAGAATGTTAAACATTTGACAATGCTGAGCATTGATTTGAATTCTGACAATGTTTTTGTCTTTTACTGAATGCTGAGCATTCATCATAACTATGAGCTTATTAAAGAACAATTTATATTCTATCAGCGCAGCACATGGTGCGCTTGGCGCTTTGCGCCAATCAAAGAGCGCAGTGCACTTCTGCCGAGTGGCGCACACGTGGTGCACTTGGCTCTAAGCGTCAGTCTATGAGCGCATTGCGCTGATTTATGAGCGCAAAATGCTATTAGTTCAGTGGCGCACACGTGAGGAGCACGTGGTGCACTCGGCGCTGAGCGCCAGATCAGGAGCGCTGAGATGCTTCTTTTAAGTAGCGCACATGTTCATATCATAATATTGCATTATTATATTCCCCAGTCCTAGTCATTTTATAAATAAATAGGTACTTTTGACCCATATCTGCTACATAGTTGCAGGTTACAGGTTCTTGGAATAAAAACAGTGAAAAAGACAAAAGACGATACACAAATGAGACTTCGACCAACAAACAGAGAATTTTTATCTTGCCTACAGTTTAAAGACTAAACGAAGATCAATGGGCGATTTCACAAGGAACAAAGGCAGTACAAGGTTCAAGACTTCGTTATGAAGCAACGGTAAAAGTCCACTACAATTATTCACTGTGGAAATCTGGAAGAGAACTAGAAGCCAACATGAGAAAAATACTGAAGAAAATAACAGGAAAAATGCAACAGAACAATACCTGAGAAGATGAGCCCACAAGCCCATTACTTGGCCGCGGATCCGTGGCTAAACATGGGCTTTGGCCGCGGATCCGCGGCCATGTAAGGCCCATGTCGGTGCAAAATTCTATTGGCGCTGGCGGAACGTTGACTAGGTCTTTTTCTTAGGGGGTATTTTTGTAAAAGCAGATATGACGCGATTGTAACCTAGAGTTTCTATGAATTTATAAATAGGAACCCTAAATCTTGTATTAGGTTATGCCTCCTTTCATTAATAAAATTCAGATTTCTTTTGGAGAGCATCGATGCCTCTTTTCATTTCATCTATTCAGATCTGACAAGTCTTGTGTAAATGTTTGGAGAGAGCCATCAAGTAAGTAGTTTTATTTAATTGCCCTAGTATAGATCTTTAATTCCTTGCCTTAGATAGATAGATATAATGTTCTTCAATTCCCTAATGAACGAGTAGTCTTCTCGCTTGTTAGGGTTAGCTTTGGGGAAGGCTTTTGAGAGATGAAGATCTCTCATCCCTTTCTTGCCAGTCACATATAATTAATAGGACTCCATGCATACATGCACACACCACTCCCTACGGCACCCTCTCCACGAGGTAGCGGTGATACCGTAGTATAAAGGCCCAGTTGAGCGTGTTTTCCATGGAGGTTAGGGTAAGGATTGATAAAGGAAGGACAAGAACCTAGAGGATGAAACACCTTCCCGAATGGTTCTAATCCTCTTTATTAATAATTACCATAACACCTCATAAATCTTAATTTGGGTATAGAAAGCGGTGAGATTTATTTACATTTCCAAAGCTACCCTAAACCTAACCCTAGCAAGATTTAGATCTAGATAGATTTAGTTTTTAGATTTAATCAATAAGATCCAACACCCATCGGAATTAACTCGTAAGAGCGATTAGGAAATTCACAAAATCCCTGTGGGCCGACCCGTACTCACCGCCTAGCTACCAAGCGACGCCGTTCTTGATTGCGGTTACTAAATTCTTTGATTCATCTTTTAAAAGCGCATAAGCTAGTTAAAATCTCTCAATTAAATGGCGCCGTTGCCGGGGATGGCGTGTTATTTTCTTTTTGCAATTTCGGGTTAATCTAAAATTAAAAAATCATAAAAACTGAAAAATTAAAAAAATATAAAAATTTATCATTTTGTTATTTTGTGAAGGGTATTTTTGTTAGAATTTTGCACCGACATGGGCCTTACATGGCCGCGGATCCGCGGCCAAAGCCCATGTTTGGCCGCGGATCCGCGGCCAAGTAATAGGCTTGTGGGCTCATCTTCTCAGGTATTGTTCTGTTGCATTTTTCCTGTTATTTTCTTCAGTATTTATCTCAGGTTGGCTTCTAGTTCTCTTCCAGATTTCCACAGTGAATAATTGTAGTGGACTTTTACCGTTAGTTCGTGACGAAGTCTTGAACCTTACACTGCCTTTGTTCCTTGTGAAATCGTCCATTGATCTTCCTTTAGTCTTCAAACTGTAGGCAAGATAAAGATTCTCTGTTTGTTGGTCGAAATCTCACTTTTGTATCGTCTTTTTTCTTTTTCACTGTTTTTATTCCAAGAACATGTAACCTGCAACTATGTAGCAAACATGGGTCAAAAGCACATGTTTATTTGTAAAATGACTAGGACTGGGGAATATAATAATGCAATATTATGATATGAACAAATACCCCCAAACTTTTCTTTTGCTCGTCCTCGAGCAAACCTAGTTTTATTCTTAACAAAAGCCTAACCTCACTTTCGCAGGGAAACGCGATTGCACTGAGCTCGTGCAACAAGCCGTTAAACTTCTAGGTGTCCCTAGTAGGAGGAGTGTTGTCTCCTGAGGGTTTTCAGCGGATACTACCCACAAAATCCTATCAATTATGCCCATTGACTTTTATTCTCAATTAGATTTTCCAACAAGGAATTCTATTATCTTCGACTCATAAATCATCCACCCGTATTTTTCACGCTTCCTTATCATTTAACTTAAGATTGTATATGTTCTTGTGAATTTACTTAGTTTTTGGCATCTTTTAAGTTTTCCTTCTATGGTTCTATCTCAACTTAGGAATTTTTATCATTTCTATTAAAGATACAAGTCATATTCTTCATTCCTATCTCTTATCCAAACCCTAATCACATACCCCTACGTGTGTGTATATATCACCCCTACACTTGGAAATTCAAATCAAGCAATCATACTCTTGTCCGTTGTCCAAAGCACTTCTTAATTGGTAAATTTTTTAGATGAATTTTGCTTACACATCCTTCATGCGACCGTTAATACTTCTTGAGGTACCAACAAACGATTACAAGATGTGTTTGCACATTAAAGCGTAATTCCTAGTCTTGTAACACCTAAGACTTTAGCAGTGACTCCCAAACCAGTTGGTCTAAGGCACTAGGTGATGAAGCACCCTCGCTAAATATTTTTCTATTTTTTTGCAGCCTTAAGTAATCATAAAAACCAGTGTTCATTTTTTTCATTATCTCTTTATTCACACTTGAATTTTTATTTTATTTTTCTTCATGCTAAGGACTTTAGACAAGAGCATTTCAAGGCCTCTTCTACTATTCCAAGTTTCAAGGCTCGTGTTTGTGCAATTTGTAGGGTATATATTTTCAGAATTTAGACTTAAGCTAGGAATTATTTTTCAAACTTATACTTTAATAAAAATATCGATACTCTTCCCTTGTTTTAACTTAGCCCAAGAACTCAACTCGAAATTTGCCTATTTCTAAATAAACTACAAAGACATATACTTTCTACCGTTAAATTTTAAGAAAGGTTATTTTTAGGATTTTTAATTTACTAAGTCTAAGATCTAGTTGTTCCTGACTAGTTAACTTATTTGTCAAACTTAAGTCAAATATGTCCAAAATTGAATACATTAATTTTTATAATTTTTAAAAAATTTCAATTTTTTATGGGTTTTAAAATAAGTATGCAAATGCAAAAATATACATATGAATGCGAAGGAAGAAGGTTTTCCGAGCAGCACACGTGAGGAGCACGTGGCGCGCTTGGCGCTGAGCGCCAGATAATGAGCGCAGTGCGCTATGTTTGGAGCGCTAAGGCTCTGCAAAATTAAGAGCGCCAAGGCTCTGCAACGCTTTGCGCTAGATATGGAGCGCTGAGGCTCTTCTTTTATGCAACTTAGATCGGTTTGCGCCCTGAGAATTAAATTCTCCTTTTATAAGAGACTTTGTCTCAAGGTTTTAAGAACAAAGTTCTTACTTTGTAGGAGATGTTTCAATCTCTTATATTGATGAAAGACTTTGCCTTTATGGATCTGTGATCCTTAAGAGAATTGAATTATTCTCCCCTTTTATAATGAGATGTTCATGATCTCTTTGAGAAAGACTGTAATACCCAGACCTTTTTGTACGTCTATAACGTATTTTCTCTTTACCCATAAAATTTATTTATAATTATTTAATTAATTTCAAAATCCTATTAAACCCAAATCTTATCTTTCATTTCCTCTGGCTCAGCCATTTTCCTTTTTATTGAATTTAAATCCAAAACAAATGTTATGTATATTTCTCCGTCTAAAGTCAGCCCTGGACCCAAATCCTAATTCTAGTTATTTATCCTAAACCATAACCCAAATCCATGATTTAATTACATTTTTCGTTAATCCAAAATTTCCCCAACCCATTTCCAATTTTCCAAACCCATTCCCTCAGTTTTAAAATTTTACTCAGCCCGCTAAATTTTGTTTTCCTAATAAACCCGGCCCTCTCTTCCTCCTCCTCACAATTCTTTCATTCTATTTTTCTAGCCCACTCACTCCCTGGCCCGTTCCCTTTCCTCTAATTCTTTTATTATTAATTTCTGGCCCAGCCCACTCCCGGCAGCCCGCCTTCTCCAACCGCGCCTGCTTCTCCCACACCCGACCCGCTTCTCCAATTCGACCCGACCCGCTCCTTACAGCATCTTCTTCCCAACGGCTCTCCCGCGAATTCCCCGCGCGCGATCTACCTTATCCGCCGCCTCCTTCGCCAACGCTCGCGCTCTTGCCGCCCGCTCGCGAGCGTTACACCCACGACGCTCACCCCTTCGTCTCCCCATCTCTTTTTCCCTTGACTCCCATCACTTTCTCATCCTTCTTCCTTTTTTCCGCCGCCACTCCCAACACCGCGACTACCATAGCCTCACCCTCGTCGGCGGCGGCGGCGACCACCATCATCGACCACCTCATCACTCTACCCACTTCCTCACTCGCCGACCACCCTCCATCACCGGGGCTCGAGCTCGAGACGACCCCCTGCACACCCTCGCTCGACCTCCAACTCTCCTGACACCCTGTTTCCGGCCATCTGCTACACGCCGACGAGCCCACTGCATCGTCGACCACGACCACCACCACCACCACCATCATCATCATCGTCGTCGTCATCATCATCCCCCTCACTCTCGCTTCCTCTGCAAACCCATTCCCCTCTCCTTCTCTCTCTAAATTCTCTCTAACTCACCCCTCTGTGTCCCCCTCTCTCTCACTGCTTCCTTCTCTCTCTGGCCCCTCTCTCTCTTTCTCACTCTGCCTCTCTCTCTCTCTCTCTCTCTCTTTCAGTTTTCTCTCTCTCTCTCTCTCTCAATCCTGTCCCACTCTCTCCCCCTCCCTGTCTACTCTCTCTCTCTCATTTCTCTCTCTCTCTAGCACTCTCTCTCTCTCTCCAAATCTCACCGTCTTTCCATTCTCTATCAACCTACTACCACCACACGACATTGCCCGAGCCCGCAACAGCCATTCCCAAGCTCGAGCCAAGCCCAAGTCTAGACGGGACTCGTCGCGTGGTTGCTACCCCGTGCCCGGGACGTGTCACTACTGCTTTAGCTGCCGCGCCATCAGTTCACCGTGTCCAGGCAAGTATTTTACTTGCTTACATGCTATATATCCTAGTTATAATCGTTAATTTCATAAATCATAGTGTTACACTTTTAGATTAATATTGCACCATACCTGTTCGACATATGTTCCCAATGAAAATACCCATCAAATTTGGCGGAACTAAACGGTATTGTTTGGCCCGTATAGCTTTGAACTTAGTGTATGAATTTAGTTGGATGATATGATTGCTAATGACTAAAACAACTACCCCCAAGTTTGACCGTAAAACTGGAATTTTATTGTATCTGAAAACCGTTAAATTCACCATAAATTATATACATACTAGAATGATGCGTTCGAGGGCTCAAATCAAATCCGACTCAACGAACTTTAACCCTGTGGAAGTTTATAATAGTTTCTGTAATTAAACGGTGTCGATATTTGGATCGGAGTGCGACTCTGAACTGCAGTCCAGAGCGACTCCAATTGTTGCTTGCTGTTTCGTAGTGGGTACCACATGATTTCCTAAACTCTTAGGTTGCGGAACTCTGCTGTTCATTATATATAAATCTGTTAGCTAGACAACAAAATTGATTTCATTCTGTTTCGTTACCATTTGATATTTATTCTGTAATTTAAAAGATCGGGACGCATAACAGTCCCAACAGAATCAGAACTGACATATTAGTGTTAAACAGTGTATAACTCCTGACGTGCAGATGAGATTGACGATCCGTCTGTTGAGTTGAAAACCTTACTGAAAACCCTAGATTTCATCCAACTGTAGCGTCGCTAAAATCTGATCCCAACTAGGATTAAAATGCGTTGCGAAACGGACTTCTGATTCTGAAACCGGATTTCCAGCCGTGAGCGCTTAAAATGAAATGGTTATAATTAATGATCCTGGAACCCGATGGGCTTGAAACCAAATTTGATGGATGGACAACTGAACATACTAATTACTACCTGTTTATCGTTTTGCTAAATTATATATGTACGTTTCATGATAAATCGTGCAAGTGATAGAATACTGTTTTTGTGACACCTTAATCGTGCTTATATACTATTCACGCATCATATCATACCCATATCATTGTAGTGATAACCTAGTGATGTCGTGCATTTACCCAGTGTTAGATTCTAGCGATGATTGTGGCAAGTACGTCAGTGTTCGTGTATCCATGATTAAGTGAAAGTGATACGTACTTGTACACAATCAGTAACCCTATTATTCTATTGCATTGTCGACGTCTGTGGGATGCGTGTACGTGTAACTATAAGTGGTATGGGACACTTATGGAAGCGCTTGTACGGGTGTCACAGATAAGGCATCCGACAATGCCATTTATCTTAGATATTAGTCGGGACGTGCTTGATGGAGGTCCTGCTTCCAGTTCTCGCGCAGACTTGTCACGAATCGATTAGTATTTAGGGTTATGGTTAGCGTTGGATGTGGACCACGGGGTGTGGGGTGGTTTAAGTGTGAGTTCAACAGAATCTCGGGAGTCCCATGTCGGCTTATATATTTAGGGAGATATATGGAGATTTACAGGGTATGTGATATACACTGTGATATACATGTTACATGCTGGGCCCGTGGTCCCTTGCCCTTGGGTTCTACCCTTGGGTGGAGGACACTCGTGAGTGGTTGACTCTCACACTTGGACTGACGATAGGCTTAGTGACCTGTACAGTGAGACTTAGAGACTGATAGGGATACTGGTATTTATATACCTTATATACTGTGTTGACATACGTGATATATCGTTCTACTGCTTTACTGCTCCGCTGCATTGATTACTGCACATTCATATCCATGCTGTCATTGATTTATTGTCATTCATATCTATTACCACTGTTAGAACTGTCACTTGATTTTATATATATTATATTGCTATTGTGTCGCTTTGACGACCTGAGTATGCATGCTCAGTGTGAGGAGAAGATTTAGCCTGGATCAGAACTAGACGTGCATCACAGACTTCTTGACTTGCCATTCCGAGTTACATTTGTTTGTTCCACTTCAGGTCAGTCTTTACATTGTTTCTTTCAGTTACTGCTTTTCTCATTACCTGCGCATCATTTACTGTTTACCATGAAAAACTAGAAGCCGAAGTGTGACTACGGCAGGACATTTCCTTGACCGTACGAGCATGGCTGGCCTTGTCTACCCCTCGTATTCCGTATTTTGGGAAGTGGGGCGTGACAAAGATTTTAGTCTTATAGATCTATGATCTGTGAGAGAGAAGTAAATTCTTCTTTTATTTTATGATGAGGTCTTTTGATCTCTTTGTAAAAGACCTTGATCTTGTAGATCTATGATCTTGAAGAAAGAAGTGAATTCTTCTTTTTAATTATGAGATGATTTCATCTCTCTATTCTTTTACCTTGAAGAAAAGAAGTTCTTCTATCGAAATCTTGGCTCTTCTTTCTGAGATTTTCTCAAAGCTTATGGGGGGTTCCTCTCTATGCTTATGTATATCTCTTTTTTGTTTCCTTTCCTTTTTTTTGAAAAGAAGGATCATTAGTTATTGGGACCCACTATCTCTCTGACGACACTGAGAGATTACAGCGCCAAATATCGAAGGTGTGGAGGGATGTACCCTTTGAACCATGTACCACTTATTAAGGGGAAAGAATAGGCTGGAGCTTAAGCTTCTCGCTGCTGAAAAAGGCTTCTTTGCGTTCACGCACGTGCATCACACGTATTTGGCGCACGTGCGTCGCACGTGTTGGACGCACATGTTTGCACGTAACACACATGGACCTTGCGCATATGCGCATTATGGGGGGAGCAAGCTCCTATGGAGAAATAAGCATCTTTGAGTATTATGGAATACTCCCACGTGCATTGCACGTGTTTGGCTCACGTGCGTTGCACGTGGCGCGCATGTGGTCGGCGCACGTGCATTGCACGTGGCGCTTGCGCATATACGCATTATGGGGGGAGCAATCTCCTAAGGAGAAATAATCTCCTTTGAGTATTATGGAATACTCCCACGTGTGTTGCACGTGTTTGGCGCGTGCATGCGGCCGACGCACGTGCATTGCACGTGGCGCGCATGGCGCTTGCACATATGCGCATTATGGGGGAGCAAGCTCCTATGGAGAAATAATCTCCTTTGAGTATTATGTAATACCATCCTTTTCTAAGAGGTATCCCTCTTATTTATATGGGAGTGGTAGAGAAGGGATCTCTCTTTGTCCTGATGTGGGACTAAAAATGCATCCCCATGTAGTAGAGCGTTAATTTAGATTATACGTGCGTAGCACATTTGCTCATAATTTTTTATTCCGGATGAATTATGAGGCTCATAATATATCAAATCGAAGGATTTTTCGAGACACTTTCGATACCATCAGAATTTAGCTATTTTTCATTCGGGAGTTTGTCAAAATACAGCCCGAAAAATACCGGTTCGCATTTCCTTTCTTAGATTACACGTGCATAGCATATTTGCTCAGAATTTTTGATCCCGGATAAATTATGAGGCCCATAATATATCAAATCGAAGGCTTTTTCGAGACGCTTTCGATACCATCAGAATTTAGTTGTTTCACATTCGGGAGCTTGTCAAAATACAGCCCGAAAAATACTGGTTCACATTTTCTTAAACGTATCACTGCCATTTGATATCTTAAGCTCTTTTGCACAGAAATTTTTTGGCGGGAACAGGGAGATGGAGGATTAGGTTTTTTTTGGGAAATTAGAGTTTTCTTTCAATTCTTTTCAATGCTCTGATACCCTGAAAGAGTTAATAGGAATTAATTTTATTGGCATAAAATAATCAAGAGTTCACGTACAAATATATACCACCTCTCATATCTTGATCTAACAACTCATTATATTCATAACTAATATCTAATAACTAATTGTATTCTTAACTAATATCTAACAACCAGTTATATTCATAACATGTATTGATATAACAAAACAGACAAGTAAAGCATTATGTCGTGGTAGAAAACCGCAAAGATGCAGGACACATAACATAACCGAAGCTTCCTTTGCGTATATGGAATGCATAATGGTTTCCCAATCTTCCTTCAATCTGAAATGTTATCTCACATGCAAAATCCAATATACAAGCATATGTACAGACATTAGATAAATTATATATGTATATTCTTCAAAGGACACACACAGATATTTGGTCATGTTGGAGTAGAAAGTAGAGACCAGATGCATACCTAATCATTTATTGCTTCTGATAACACATAATTCGTTTTCAGTCTTCCATCAATTAATTCGCAGCACAGGTTGAAGATTGATCCTATCAGCCGCATCACACCTTGTTTCAAAACTAGGCTAACATGAATTCTATTAGACAGGATGTATGTTTCGAAACCTACGATTTAAAATTTGTTTCCTCAATAGTACAAGTTTTCTTGGTCAAATATAAGCCGAGGAGAAAATTGTCTTAAAACAAAACCCCTTACTCACACGAGTTAATTTTCACCTAATTTGGCAACACATAAACATACAATAAAAATACCGGATTGCACGATCTTAGATCACACACTAGACAAAGGCCGCTTTTCCCTTGAATAACTTGCATCATAGCAAAACATTGACTCATTGACCTAAAGTATCCTAGGTGCGCGACTGCAGATATTCATATATCAAATGAACACACCAACATAGAGTAAAATAATGACTAGTTAGTCATGATCCTTGTAAAAAACCGCCACGTTCCCATTAGAAAACAAAGCCAGTGATGATTGTCCGAAACAAATAAATAAATCAAATCCCATCGAAAATCTTGTGCAAATTATGGCCCTACGTGTATGTATTAATATCAAAATAAGCAGGAGATCCTATCTAAAAATACACTGAGCATAGTTGCTCAAGTAAAATAACAAGTTTGCATCACAGAAAATGTAATTGCTACTTATTATAAATATATAGTCATCAAAATCATATATTTCCTATATTTAAAATGAAAACACTTGCGAAATATAAGCCAACAAAACGTAGGGTGCATCCCTACTTATTAGATGAGCTGTTCATCTTACATGTTTTGAAAATATAAATCAAACATTGTGGTGGGGTTTTCATAATTTATGCTTCTACACTTTCTTTTATAGAGGGTTTTCTAATTTTTTATATTTTTGTGTTATTTTGTAAAGACCGAGGTTGAGATGCAGACTTTATATGACTATAGGAAGGCCATGTTTGGATGGTTAGGATTAAAATCTATAGAATTTGTTTTAGAACTAAAATATTTTGGAATGCACATGCATTCCAAAAATAAAATTTAATAGATTTTAATAACATAATGCATGTTTAGATGGTTGAGATAAGAACAACATTAAAGTGAGGGAGATAAAGGAAAAAAAAAAGATTTTTGTAATGATGTGTGATTTAAAGAGAGGGAGAGTTTTGGATTGGAAAAATTGGGTTTTTACCGGTTTTTAGAATCGAATGGATTAAGCATATTTTTTTGTCTTTTTACATTGGAATTCTTCATAAAAATTTTTATCCAAACACTCGATTTCTTGGATCGGCCCGGTCCAATGGGAAAAAGTTTTCTCAGCTTTTTTTACTTTTGGAATATAGTTACAAAAAATGGTCTAAGTGACGATCCCAAAGCCGTATGAAATCGTGGCACCGGATGCTGAAAAGTTGGAAAAATTACGCCTACACAAGAAAGTAAGATATACGACAATGGTAAGATGCAAAGAAATAGCTAAGTTTCTAGTGGAAATATAAAATAAATAATTAATATGGCTGGTATTGAACCAAATAATCAGCTGCTCTCGGGGCACCCAATCGCATAGATGTGCTCCGGCCCACTTAAAATTCCAATACCCAAAGAGCCCCTCGGCAGCTTTTTTCCTTTTCTTAGCCCTAGAATTCTCAAAAGGAAGCGGCCATAGATTAATACTTTCGGGGGCCATAGATTAATATCCGGGGCAATTTCATGGGTCTCCTGCATGAGTGGGTGTTGTGTGCTTGTGTGTGATGTGTGCCTTCGGTTTTTTTTTTTTGAGATAATAGATGGAATAAATTAGCTACTCTCTCATTCACGAGAGATCCTGGTTCGATCTCGGATCTCCTCCATGAACTACTTCAAGCCTCACCCCAATGGACTACTTCAATCCCTCACCTTCGTTTTTGTGTGTTTACGAGAGACCCCTGGTTACTCTAAACCTCACCAATGGACTATTCCAAGCCTTCATCCTTCGTTTTTGTGTGTTGTGTGCATGAGTTATGCCTCACGGCCAGTGCCCAAAAAAAGGTAAGTTATGTTTTGGGCTTGGATTAATATGCTCATCAGGCCCAATCCAGGTGCGTTGACAGTTCCTATTCCAAGATCTTAGGGTTTTTTTTTCTCTGGATAGATAGACAAGGGTTTTTAGATAGAGAGAGAATGGGTGAAGCTGAGAAATCAAAGGATGCAGATGAGTTTTTGAAGCCTTTGTACGATAGGGCTACTGAAGCTGAGGTATCCCCAATTTCTATTCATCTCTCTCTCTCTCTCTCATATATTTTTACTTTCTTTCTTTTGATATGTTTGTGTTTATTCTTTCTTAGTTCAACTTACCTTTATTCCTTCTACAATTTATCATTATATTTATTTAGATGAACGTCGGTGCTGGCTTGGATCTTAATGATATTTCAGCAACATACTATAAGTACTCATTGAAAAAAAAAGTTTCTTAGATTTGAGGAAATGAATATGGATTGGGGAAAAAAGGGAATCACTTTCTGTAATTGATAAGCAATGAAGGGGTTCTGATCCTTACAAATTACAGAGCTGAGGAGTTCCGTATATTTTGTTAGATAATGATTTTCTCTTGTAAACGATTTTTTTGTTTTAAAGCTCGTTGCTACTAAGGGGCTTTTTGGTTGGATGTGGGTAGAGCCCCATATTATTCCAACTATACGAAAGTATTAAAAAAACACATGTTCATCGTTCGGGAAGTAGTTATTGCTCCAACATGTTGTGACAACAACAACAACAACGAGCCAAAACTACATGTAGCTGAAACTACACTTAAATCGAGCGTTTTTGCATCTACATGTCGTAGAACACAAAAACCAAATGGAAAAAAATAGTTAGTGTGTGACTACATTCAGCCAAACACAGTATTTGCAAAACGTGCAGTTAGAATACATTTCAACCAAACGAGGAACAACTGTAGTTGGATCTGCATGCCATTGCAAAGCAATGATTTTCTGATTGCAAGCAACCATACACACCCTTAGATATTGCTCAACTAATCACTGATGTAATATTTGGAAGGAAGGGGGGAGAGAGGGAGAGAGAGAGAGGGAGGGAGAGAGAGAGAGAGAGAGAGAAGAAATTGGATGTATGAATCATGCCACAAGTGAACTTACTGGCTCGGTGATTCACTATTGACTCTCAGTCTCTCACAATATATGGATGCTTTCCATATGTTAACTTTGCAGGTGATGCGGTTAGACGCTGTCAAATTATCCTGAAAATTATTTTAATGGGTGGAGATAAAGTGAAACAAATTCCTGTTTTTTTGTAATCGGTCTCTACATAGAATCACACCACTTTACTACTATTCTCTTTGCTCTAGTCCTTACCGGGGCATGCCATTTTCTCTCTTCTTCTTGACCTTTTTTACGAGGACAATGGTGGTATCCAACCTTTTGTACTTTAGATTTTACCACACTATTAGCCCGGCATGTTAGAAGCAACCTTGTGAATATTTAACTGCATCCACACCTGAAGGCATAACCCTATATGACTTAAAGTGTCTTCCGTAGTTCCCTTTTCACCGTAGTTCCCTTTTCATGTTGCACGAAGACTGGCATTGATTCTCTATTTTCTCCCACACATCTTTTTGTAATGTCAAACTATATGGTAGAAGTTTAAACCTTACAAGGTACTATGCATGGTTTTTAAATATTGGCCAATCTGGACTTTAAATTGCTGATCTTGCGACCGTCTGGAAACAAACACCAAGATTGTTAGAGGTTTTAAACAAAACTAGTAACTAAGTTATTAAATAGCAATACTCAAACATTTTCCAAAAAAGTAGATATTCAATACTAAATCAATTTACTGTTGTATAAACAAGCCTAATAAGAGGTTTTTTTATTTTCTTCTTGCAGGACTTACCCTGTTGTTGTTGAAGCATGTTCAAGTTTCAGGAAAGAATGCTTTAAATAGCAACACCAAAAAGGGGAAATTCTGAAGATTTTTAGCTTTTACTCTTATTTATCGTTAATCCAACGGTTACTGTGGATTAAAATCTAAGCTTATTAAGTTTTTCAATGAGTTGTTAAAATATTGGTGTTCATGATCATGAATTCTTAGCAAAGTGCAATGCAACATCGGCAAACTTGGCATTTTCACGTCTTGCAATCTTGCAATCGTGCTTATGCTGTAAAGGTGGTTTGATTTGCTGCAATAACATTTTGTCGTAAGAAACCGGGTTTCATATTTTTTGTTTGGTTCGCTTCGCGCGTTATAAATGATGTGATCACTCACAAATTAAATTCACTCCTTGTATGGTTTTGAGTTCGATTTAGAAAAGCGTAAATTGAAATTTTTGTTAATTACGGTTATCATTTATTGTGACTTAATGAGTCTTCTATCTCAATTCGCTGTAGTTGCCGCAGTGCAAAGAGGAGGTTTTATTCGAGTGAGGCCTCTTGGGACCACGGTTATGGGTCTGCGGTCGACCGCGGTCACATGAAATTCGTACAAGTTTTCCACATGTTCATCACATCCTGCATCTTTCCAAGTTGGTTATGGGTTTTTAATTAAACTATAATCATGTCCATGGGCTAATCCAGCTACTAAAGGCAACCTTTGCACCCTAATCCCTCCTTTTCTTGCTTAAATAAATTGACATAAATGAAGTTGTACCCTAAAGTTTAGGGAAATATAATAGAACCAAAGAAAACATGCGATTCATTCCTTTTCTTTGTCTGCCATGGTAAGGGCCACTAGGTTTTTCCTTGTATCCTGATGTTTCCAATACTGACCATATTGATATCATCTCGCCTATCATAAATAATTTTCACCCTTAACCTCTCATAATGAAAAGTCTAGATGTCACTTCATTTCTTGATTGCGCTTGCAAGTGGCTTGCTCCCGGTAAAGATTAGGTGTTCCGTTGCTCTTTTAATTGTGTGAGACAACTAATGTTGGCTGCTATTTGGCTGTACAGCGGCACGAAAGCTCATTGCTACAAGCCTACAAGCATGAATGATATAAATCCTATGGATATAGGATTCTCTTTATTACCGTTACTTAAAAGACCTTTTTTAATCGTTTTAAGAGAGATCATATTTAGAGATACAGTAAATTTTTACTTTCGTAACAGATGTTGCATGGACCTCCATTTCTAGCAGTCAAACAGTCTTGTGATGGGATATCACTTGCAAATGCGAGATAAACGCAATCATGTAAATAGTGCACCGCCATCATGATACAATGATAGCCTGCTAGGCTTTCGTCAAAGATTAGCTATAAAGGAAGCCCAGCTAATTAGTTATCTATAAAGGAAGCCCAGCTAATTAGTTATCTAAGCTGAACTTTTTTCCTTAAAAAAAATTATAGTAGAAGCTGGCTTAGTTGGGATTCATGAGTGCATAGGACTCCAACTAGCACTGCATATATAACCTATAAGATTCCTGTAAAATTATTGATTAGTTTTAATTCAATCGGTGATCAATTAGATTTGATAGAGGCCCCATAATCCTTTCACTGATCCCAAGACACCTCAAAAAAAGTTGCACAAAGCCTGACTGCTCCCTTTTTTTTTTTTTTCTAATTTTTTTAATATTTAAATTACAAGAATGTGCGTAGCTTCATTTTCATGAGGACTATTATTGAATATAATGGTTATTGATATCTTTCTTTCCCCTGAAGCTTATTTTTCAATGAAGAAGTTAATAATTATATAGAGAATGACTCGGTTGACATCCAATCATAAGATTTGGCCAAATGGTCTACAAAACCTTACTCTAGATCTAACTCTTTTTTAATGAAAAAGGATTTGAAGAATATGAATATAAGTATAAATAAGACCATTTAATTTCTTTTTTAAGAAATTCGTACTTCATTCTTTCATTGGTGCGAACTGAGAAGTTTCTGAAGTGCTGTCGTGATTTTTGTGTAATTTTGCAATCACAACTTTGATTGGCTAGTGCATAAAAGTCTAATTGATGATTTTTAATACAATATCAAAATTTAAAATTTAATAAAGAAAACAATCAAAAAGTGTCTATTATGTCTATTATCATTTTCATCTTATTCATTGATAATAAAAATATTATTATTATTATTATTATTATTATTATTATTAAGAAGAAGAAGAAGAAAAGCCATACTTTTACTAGAATGTTTGAAGAGAAAATTGCTTGCAGAGGAAGAAAATATGTTCGCAACTTAAGTAAAATAAATGTAAAACTTTTACAAGATAACATGCTAGCCATACTACTCACAAGTCAATAAAATGGTCAAATAAGAAAATAAAATATGGCCCAAAACCAAATTAAGTATAAATGTTTGTATAATAATTTTAGCAAATTTAATCGTAGATCAATTTAAGCAAATGGGTTTATTTGGTTTGGGGGTGGGGGGGTGTGGTTATAGTATGAAAATGAGAGCTTTTAAGATTCTTGGATATCTTTGGGCTATCAAGTGCCCAACTGTTTTAACCACTTTTCCCTTCCATTAATAATCACGCTTTTATCCCCCACCCCCACCCCCCACCCCCAAAAAAAAACAAAAACAAAACAAAAAAAAACAAAAAAAAACATGCACCCTTCCTCCCAAAAAACAACACTTGAGAGAGAGAGAGAGAGAGATGGGTGGATCTACAGTTACAGAACTGACGCAGGGTGTTTCAGGGAAGAAAACTCTTCGGCCGAGTTCAAGCACAAGGCAACCTAATGAATGGTATGTAACCCAACTCTGTTCATCTTTCCTTCTGCTCTTCAAAATGAAAGTTCGCCGATTCGAGCATCATGAGGACGGACTCCCAAAATTCCTTCATTCTTAACCCCAAAAAGAAAATTTGAATGAACCTTTCATCAAACTTCTGTTTCCATCATTTTCAGGCCCCTCACAGATGTTTCAAGCGATCTCACAGTTGAAGTAGGAAGCACTGCCTTTGCACTTCACAAGGTACGATACAATTCTGTAAACATGGTTCATGTCATAAGAATGACCAACAGGGATAAAATGCACCTGCGGACATTAAATTTTTTTCCGTTCGTATTAGCTTTTGTTCTTAAAATACACTATTAATTACGAACGGGTTTATGAAATAATGACAAAACTACTAGAGCATTCAAGGTATTCTAGGGATAATTAACGGACATAATAGCATGGAGCAAAGATCAACTTTTTTAAAGCTAAGGGTGGTTTCATGCTAATCATGCAAAGATGAAGGCGGTTTTCTGCTGGAATAAAAAAACTGAATTCTCAAACAATTTCTTTGCAGTTTCCCCTAGTTTCACGCAGTGGCAAAATCAGAAAACTCATTTCCGAATCAAAAGATTCTAAACTCACCAGAATCAGCATCCAAAACATGCCAGGCGGCGCTGAGGCCTTCGAGCTTGCCGCCAAATTCTGCTACAATATCAACATTGAGTTCACACTCATCAACATCACAATGCTCACTTGTGCATCTCACTTTCTCCAGATGACTGAAGACATTTGTGGAAAAAATTTACATTTTCGCACTGAATCCTACCTTAAAGAAACAGTACTCCCAAACATCAAAAATTCCATTTCTGCCCTCCATCGATGCGAATATCTACTCCCGGTATCCGAAGATATCAACTTGGTTGCTAAACTTATTGCCGCAATATCAATCAATGTGTGTAGAGATCAACTCACTTCAGGGCTCTCAAAGCTTGATATGAAACAAACCTGCATTGTGACATTTGAAGATGAAAATTGGTGGGGACAAGATCTAGAAATTCTCGGGCTCGATTTCTTTAAAAGGGTAGTTTCGTCATTGAAGTCGAAAGGCCTGAAACAAGAAACTGTCAGTAAAATCTTGATCAATTATGCACATAGAAATCTAAACCTCGCAGAAAATGATCAGAAAAAGCAAAAACAAATCATTGAAGTTATACTTGGATTATTACCGAATCAATCGAGGAAAAGCCCCGTGCCCATTGGATTTCTAGCGGGTCTACTGAAAACCTCAGTCACAGTTGCCGCGTCTTCGATTTGTCGAGGGGATCTGGAGAGGAGAATTGCATTGCAATTGGATCAAGCGATTCTCGAAGATTTATTAATTCAGAGTACAGATTCGGTGATGAGGGTTTTTTCGGTATTTCTGAACTTGAATGAGGAAGATGATGGAGATGATGAGAACAAAGACGGATGTTATGAATTTGGCAGCCCGAGGTCTCCTAGGCAGAGTGTTATACTGAAGATTTCAAAGATTTTTGACAGTTATCTAGCTGAGATTGCTCTAGATTCGAATTTGACGGCATCTAAGTTTATTGCATTGGCTGAACTGTTGCCTGATCATGCTAGAGTGGTGAATGATGGCTTGTATAGAGCTGTCGATCTCTTCTTGAAGGTATAATAAGATTGCAATTTTTGGCTAAAATTCACTTAAATACCATGAACTGTTGCTATTTTTCAGATAAATGTCATAAACTTTATATACTGGAAATAAATACAAGAAATTAAGTCAGTGGCAAATATATACCCTGAACTTCCAACATTTTTGAAACACCACAATTTCCTGTTTTTATTTGCATTTTTCATATGCTATATAATTCAAGGCTAATCTGGAGAAAAAAGATATGGTATTAAATTGATTCAACACTGAAAATTCATTGTATTTATTATTCTCTCCAAGTCAATCTACTTGTCCTTTCGGCTGTATCTATTTGTGTTTCAAATTACTTGGCCTTGATGAAAATCATGAAGAATGAGTGAGAACATACTCCTATAGTTAATATAACTTTATAGATGTAAATAATCAAAAGCCAACCTTATCTTTTTGGAAACAAGAAACACTTTGTTCATTTCTAAATCCCAAAAAATGGCAACACAGATATTATACATTTCAATTATTATATACTAAAGCAGAACTATTTTTGCTTCTAACTTACTGTACAGTAGACCAAAAGTACAAGTAATTTGAAACGGAGAGAGTACCAACGAACTAAATCCACTGGAAAAAAAGTCGATAATTTTTCGGTAGGAAAGATTAGTCTGGTCCAACAAAATTAATTTAATTTGTATTAACTGTTAGCGAATATTTATATTCCAGGTTCACCCTAACATCAAAGAGTCAGAACGCTACCGCCTTTGCAAAACAATCAATTGCCAAAAACTATCTCAGGAAGCATGCAGCCACGCTGCACAGAACGAAAGACTCCCGGTTCAAATGGCAGTACAAGTTCTATACTTCGAACAAATCAGGCTTCGAATCGCGATGAATGGGACCCATGATCACTTCCTTTTCCCTCATAGATCAGGAAGTGGAGTAGGAAGTGGAGGTGGAAGTGGAGCTATCTCACCAAGAGATAACTACGCTTCGGTTAGAATGGAGAATCGAGAGTTGAAGCTCGAAGTTGCGAGGATGAGGATGAGATTGACGGATTTAGAGAAGGATCATGTTTCGATGAAGCAAGAGCTTGTAATTAGAGCTAATCCTGCAAATAAATTGATCAAGAGCTTTACAAAGAAGTTGGGGAAGTTGAATGCTTTGTTTCGGACGAGGGATTTGAAGCCGCTGAATACGAAAGTTGCTTCAGATGCTCGGCATATCTTTCAGAAGAAGCGGCGACATTCAATTTCTTGAGTTATGGGTTTGTGTCTGTTTGTGTGTAAAGTAGTGTGATTGTGTTGATTTTTGTGCTTTTGATGTCTAATTAATGGAAGTGTTTATGTATATACCATTTGGATTTTATGGGCCACAAAGGTTGGCATTATGATGTATTTTGTGCAGGATGTGTGTAAGATTTAGTTCTACATTGTTAATCATTGCAAGGAACAAGTTGTGATGAATTACTTGTAAGAAGTAATCATACTCTCCTGAGAAAATAACTAATAGGCAATTACTACGCTACCAAAGTTCAAATGAAACAGAATACAGCCTAACAAAGATTTGAACTTGGTTCAGAATACAGCAAATGGATCACTGATTTGAATGTCCTGTGAAATCAAGGTTTTATAGACATGTCACAGACTATAAGTCAAGAGAATTAAGAAATCAGTCCCTTGTTCATAACCAACTATTCAAACATAATTAAACACTTCAAACAAAAAAATTCAAAAAAGATTCTCATTTGCTAACACTGATCAAGGTATTACATATAGCATGAGATGGGAAGTACTCAAGGATTTTACAGTATGACAAGCTCCAATAATGTAAACAGAATGCAAGAGTGAATCAATATATAGATAATTTAGAAAGTTGTTTACAAAATATACATGATCCCTATTGAATACAATAGACACCCTTGTAATGCCGGTTCCTCGATCAAAACCCTATTCTCCCTCTGAGTTTCTCTTTCGCTTCTTTAAACAAACACCACTTGGTTACATATCACAAATTTGGTGGAAATTTTATGTACCTTTTCAGCATATGGTGTACATATCACTTGACTCATTAAAGCCAATCAACTCTTACCTGAAAACTGGCATTTTATCCGATTGTGACCATCAAACAGAGTTGGATGCCTGCTTTCTTCTGCTTGATGGGCCAAATTTTCCATTTGCATTGTGCCAAATCATCTCCATCTGATACAAAGCAGCATAGTGTTTATTATCACATTCAGTAGTATTATGAAGTGAACCAAAAATATAAAGTATGAGCATATTTAAATATCTGAAGCAATATAGGACACTGAAGGATTAGAATTATACATCAGCGACAATAACGGTATCGCCTTCTTTAACTCCGTGTTTGATGAGAGCCTTGTTTACACCAGAAGCCTCTAAAACATGCTGGAACCTTCTCAGTGATTCTGCATACCTGTCCACGATTCTATCAGATAAACGAGTAGTATTTTCCATTAAACAGCATGTATGAATATGTTGGACAAAGTTCTAAGGAGAGCTTGATTTTTTTTGAAGTAATATATACAGTAGAAGCTTTTTGTTAAATGATATCATGAACAAACAGAAAAAAAATTTCTGTTTTGGATTTTATTTTTCAGAAAGTTACGAGGATGCCTCTTGACACATGTCATGCTGCTCAAATCAAGATTTCAATTTGACCCCTTTTGAGTTATCAGTAAAGATGATTTGATTAGCAGAATAAACAAAATTACAGCATCAGGAAAAGAAAGTAGATAAGTTAATCAATTGCTAGAGAAAGCATATAAGCTATTTTTCTTCTTTGTGATATAAATGGTGTTGCCACCTATAAAATCATATAAGTAACCTTCAGCTCCCAGAAATTCGTGTCAATTATTTTTTTGTAAATTAAGGTTATATTTTAGCTTCTTCAACTTGTGCCGTCTTTTGAAGTGTACAAATATCCATTCGGAATTTACTTCCCTTTCTCATTCAGCTAAAAGCATTACATAATACTGGAGGATATGAAAAAGGTTCTGAAAAATCTGAAAATAATCCCAAAATTTTATTATTAGTTAGACAAGGGACAAGCACATGCCACCAATAAGAGATGAATGCAGCTGTAGTTAAGGAGTTGAGAGCATACTGCCAATTTGTCATCTGAACAAAACGCTGGATTCCAGCTCCAACTACATTCCACGTATTAGAATTGCTCTCATGGAAGACCTCAAACTCGTTCATCGAAGCGCTTCGTTGCTTTTTTATGTTTTCAGCCACATGATTCAAATTTACTGCACCTGTCCTCTCTGGGGAATAAAAGAGTATGAATAAGCATACATTGTATTTACAATACAAAGTAGATCACAGGATTTTCTGATTACCCATAAAAACTCACGGCCAGTATAAATAGTGAAATTTATTTCGTAAGTCACAGTGTCAAACTTTTAGGCAGAAAATAAAGAATAAAAACACAACATGAAGATCAGGAAGCATTTGCATTAATACGATATATTCATAATATCCATAGAAATTCAAGATATTGAACTTTGTCTTGAATAGATCAAAACTACAATATCAAGAGGATGAACTCTTCAGCAATGAATCAATGCATGCAAATATGCATAAAACTTTAATTCGTATGAATATCATCTGTTACCTCGGAAAGTGGTTACTATATGCCTAATTTTCCAAAATTCTCATCCAAAAAAATTGAAACATCCTGAAACTTAGATGTAGAATAAAATAATAAACCTTGAACACCCTTCTTTTTCTCCAGCTCCTTATGTAGAAGTTCATAGGCCGCAGAAACAATATCTTCTGTTCCCTGCCTATTCATCGCACTGATGCAAAACGGATGGATGCCGTGGGTTTCTAAATACTCCTTGAATGAATTCCATTTTTCATATGCTTCTGGAAGATCCATTTTGTTATATGCAACTATAAAAGGCTTTTCCGCCAGCTCTGGGCTAAATAGTTCTAGTTCCAAACGGACTGCATCAAATTCATACTCTGGCTGCATGCCTGAACCATCAACTACATGCACCTAGCTTTTTTGGGAAAAAATGATAATAAGTAAATCACAGTGATAAGATTGTTAATCAAATATCCGGTCAAAGAAAAGACACAATGGTATTTGAAATAAATATATTCTACAAATTTAAGATGAAAGAGTAAGTCCAGGAACTCCAAGAATGAGCTCTTCAAAGAAATTAAGATCCATGTTGTCAGGATCGCGTTTGTATCATAAATCCTCATAGAAGTCTGATCAGATTGGATCATAAATTATCCAGATGATAGAACTATAGAAGAATAAAAATCAATATTAAGTCGATGAATGTAGAAAGAGTAAGTAGTCGAGTATCTGCTGTAACTTTATATGATTTGTCCACCTGCTCCCACAATTCCAATTTGATGTAATGTTTGACTTGCTTACCCAATTGTTACACTCATAGGAAAAAAAGGGACCCGAGAAATAAAAGAATTTACAAGAGAAAAGTTTGGAGTTCTTGTATGTAATAAAATTAAGTTATCTATAGTAATATGGTAACCAAATTATACTCTGCTATGTTGCATGGATTCATATTTATATCAAAATATTTTGGATTCTTCGAGGATGCTTATTGTACTCTTTTTTTGCACATCCTAAGACTTATATTCTATTTTATATGTATAGAACATGTATGAATGACTAAAATATTAACTAACCATGCATCAAAACTGACCAAAAAATTTGTAATTTTAAGCTAGACTCTCTGATATGATAACATTTAGTTGTTATGCATGTATTTTTTACAACCAAAACTTATTGTATCCAAATGAATAGATTCCTCAATTTTATTTTATTTTTGAAATCCTCAAAATCGACTCGTATTGTGTCCCGTGTCCAAATCCTTGCCACAGAGATACTCTGTAAGTAGAAAACCATGCCAGAACAATGAATATAGCCAAGGAATGAACCTGTTCTGGATAAATGAGGATGTCTTCGCGATTTCTCTAATTTCTGAAACTAATTTTATATCACTTTTCCTTCTTATAAGAAATTACGGGATGAAGTAACTCTGAGAATGAGCCTGAACAAATGGGATACAAATGCCTTGATTGTTTGATAATGAAGTCTATTCAGTTTCTAAATGTAAATAGCAACCTGTCAACCTAGTTGTTGGATTGTAATATTAGTATAGAGATAGTACGATCGAATCAGTTAAAGAATATAATTATCCTTCGTAATTTGAACTTAGTATCATGTTTGATACAAAGACGACCATTATGGGATTAGAAATGGATTCTAAATTACTAATAGACTATTGCAGATGACTAATTGTTAGATACTGAGTTTGATCTTTAAATTCGAACCTTTTGTTGCATAGGGAAACATATTGCATAAGATCACAAAAAAGGGAGCTTAATTCATATGTCAGAATATATTTCATGTATTAAGAACATGAGAAAATATGTATAGTAGTTACTGAATCAATAGCTTAACAAGAAATATTGCATACCAGGACGGAACATCTTTCAGTATGTCGTAAGAACTCATGGCCTAAGCCAAAGCCCCGATGTGCACCTTCAAGTAAGCCTGGCAAATCCGCAACTACCATTGCTGCATCGAAATCCAATGAAACGACGCCAAGATTTGGAAGCAAAGTTGTAAAAGGATAATTTGCTATTGATGGCTGGGCAGCACTTATAGCACTTAAAAGGGTACTTTTTCCAGCATTTGGAGCACCCACTATACCAACATCAGCGACCAACTTTAACTCCAGATCCAACCACCTTAACAACAGAAAAAACCAAGTTCACATAACAGGAAAAAAAACCCGGGTTCAAAGAACAGAATGACCAAATTCCTAAGAAGGCGATACTAATTTCGGGTTCAAAGAAGAACAATGGTATCCTTATCAAGCAAAAGCGTATTCATGCTATTAAATAAAACTTGGAGATATATTAGAGTGGAAGTTTCACTCTCACGTTCTAGGCTAAATTTGTGAATATGTAAATTTTTTTAATATACTACGAAACATGATACAGTGAAACCTTCTTCCTTCTTTTTATTTTTGAAATAAAGTCTGTAGTGCAACCTACTGACTACTGTGAGCAAGACTGCAACTGTAGACCTCTGGCACTACCCTGAAAAGTTCTACCCTATGATGCAGTAGGATAGAAGTCGACTCGCTAGCTTTGCAGACATGTAGATCAGAATATCAACCACTTATGGTGTTGTTTGAAATTAAGGAGCCTCAGAGCCTGATATAATCTTCTAATTAAAAAATAAGGAGCCTTATATAATTTACACTAAATTCAAAAGACGCCAGCAATGAACCAGGAATATATTTAAAACAATGACAAGGGTCAAAAAGCAAATTAGCTATTCTATTTTATCTTGATTACAAAAACAGTTTAGAATCCCAAAAAGAAAAAGGAGAAAGTCGGTAAATTCTGGGATCTAGCTTTCAGTTCGTATCGACCTTCACAATATCTGGTTCATAAACGGAACATACCTTTGAAACTCGGCCACAAAAAAAACAAAGATTTTGAAGTGTGCAAATAATCATACTATACGCACTCTAAACAGGTGTCAAAATCATGTTCAAGGAAACTTAGCAAAAGCTAGACACTTCTCATTAATCCTAAGACACTGTGATCTGAAGGGCAGGAAACCTATCATATAAGTCCATGCAGTTTAAGCTCAACCAACAAAAATCAACTGTTAAGAATGTCTAAGTGTTATGCTTGCTTATTGCTACCCCACAACCCAACAGCTTAAGCTCTCAAGTAAAGTGTTTTTCTACTTGGCATCAAAGAGCGTCATGTTTCATAAGGTCATAGGTTTAAACCTCATCATTGTCAAATAAAATATAAATATTTACCCCATGGCTTAAACCTCATTGTTGTCAAATAAAATATATTTATTTACCCCATGTATTCTATTTTATCTTGATTACAAGAACAGTTTAGAATCCCAAAAAGAAAAAGGAGAAAGTCGGTAAATTCTGGGATCTAGCTTTCAGTTCGTATCGACCTTCACAATATCTGGTTCATAAACGAAACATACCTTTGACACTCGGCCACAAAAAAAAAAAAAGATTTTGAAGTGTGCAAATAATCATACTCTACGCACTCTAAACTGGTGTCAAAATCATGTTCAAGGAAACTTAGCAAAAGCAAGACACTTCTCATTAATCCTAAGACACTATGATCTGAAGGGCAGGAAACCTATCATATAAGTCCATGCAGTTTAAGCTCAATCAACAAAAATCAACTGTTAAGAATGTCTAAGTGTTATGCTTGCTTAATATACATTGCTACCCCACAACCCAACAACTTAAGCTCTCAAGTAAAGTGTTTCCCCCTTGGTATCAAAGAGCGTCATGTTTCATAAGGTCATAGGTTTAAACCTCATCATTGTCAAATAAAATATAAATATTTACTCCATGGCTTAAACCTCATTGTTGTCAAATAAAATATATTTATTTACCCCATGTATTCTGCCTTTACAGGCGACAGTTTCTGCTAAAGGTCATTCCATGTGGCTCAAATGCCTGCGTGACAGGGAGTGTTAAGTGTCGTGTTAGCTTGATATAAATTGTCATCGCACAACCCAGTAGGTTAAGGTAAAGTCGTTCTTGTCATCAACTAGCAAGAAAATATCTAACATAAAAACAGCTTTGGTAGTAAGAAGTTACATCTCAGCCCCCTCTTCTCCAATCTCCGCGATCTTTGGCACTTTATTTGTCCCCGACTTAAAACTCGCATTCCCTCTCCCACCTCTACCCCCAGGCAGAAGCAAAGCCCTATCCCCAACATTCATCAGCTCCAACAAAACCTCCCCATTCTTCGAATCTCTCACCACCGTCCCCGCCGCCACTTTCACCACCACATCCTCCCCCTTCGCCCCTGCTTGCTTCTTCCCGAGCCCATGGCCGCCTCTCAAAGCCCTAAAGTGCACATTTTTACGAAATGGCAACAAAGAATTCATCGACCCATCGACCTCAACATACACATTCCCACCTCTACCTCCATCACCACCCGAGGGACCCCCAAAAGGCACATACTTTTCTCTCCGAAACGCAAGGGCTCCGTTCCCTCCATTGCCGGCTTTCACGTAGATCTTGGCTCGATCGAAGCATCGCATCACCGCAGGCACTCCCTTTTCCTTCAATTCTCCTTCCTCGATCTCATCGTTGAATTCTTCTACATCAGAATCAGAAGCTTCGACCTCGTCGGAGAGATCGGAGCTCAAACCTAGAATGACCTCATCGTTGTCGTCCCATTCAAACCCTAAGGCTTCGTCCTCCTCTTCTTCTGATGAAGCGTCGAACCCTAAGGGGACGACTGAGTCATGGAGCTTGATTACGTTGGAGATTGGGGCTGGCCAAGAGAAGTCGGCTTCCTTTGGGGGGAGGCGAGTGTAGGTGGTGGCTTCGGAGCCGATCAGGGTTTTGGGTTTGGGTTTGGGTTTAGGGTTAGGGTTTCGGTGAGTCGAGGGTTGTTTTCGGGGCTTGGGGCGAGCTCCGGCGGAGGAGAGAGGGAGGAAGGAGAAGAGAGATACGGCCATGGAAGCCATTGAGAGTGGGTGGTTTGAAGCGGGAACAAGAAGAAGAGATAAGATAATGGGTAAATGGATTCTTAATTTTGCAAAACTCAACGAGGCCCAATTTAAAGTCTCTCAGATTATTTTTAAGTGATTATTTGTGATAATCAATTATAAGTGACTAATTTTAGTAAAATTGGAAATATCACTTATAAATAAATATTTATGGCAGATAAGATGTTAAGTGTTTTGATGGTTTTGTATGAAAAGTGATTATAATTATATAGTGTGTTTGGATGAAAAGATAAATAAATGATTATTGTCATTAATGACATCTTTAAATTTGGATGAAAAGACAAAGGGTATTATGATATATTACTTGGTCAGCCCTACTATTCCATAATCACTTATGGAATAAGTTATGAATTCCTAACTTATTTTTAAATGAAAAAGTTATCATTTTTAAGCTAGACATGATGGGACCCATTGTAAAATAATCACTTATTGAATAGTAAAAAAGAGATACAAACACCCTATCTACTTGAGGCACATCTTGACGTGGTTTTTAATCATTTTTTGACCAAAAACAGTCCAATCCAAACACGCCCTTGATTATCATGGTTTTTCGGAATTTCTTTATTATTAGAAAGATAGATGGTTACATGTATCCAGTAATTTAAATACGGCATGTTGGTAGTAGTAGATCAGATATATGCTCTTGTAACGTAAATGACATCCATGAATCGCTATCCCCTTTGATGATAAATGCAGTAAAGTAAACCTTTGATGCGGCTTTTTTATTTGTTCGGAAGAGCTGTCATTCTGCTTTTAAGTTTTAGATGTAAATCGCTAACCACTCTTGTAGACGTGTTGCTCTTGAAACTTAAGATCACAAGTTAGATCTGAATATATTCTAACAAGATGTATATTTTATAAATAAATGTAACTTGGTTTTGGTTTTCATTCGATAATCTCTAATCATTTCTCATTCTATACCAAACCCATAGAGAAATGGTTTTTAAAAAAACAATCCTTTTATTTTTCCCTTCGTATTTATCCGTTCTTGGTTCCAATGTAATTGAATGTGCTGAAATTTTGAGCGGTAATAATCATTTACCACATATTTCAACTTATAAATAATTTCTTTCCATAGGTCACAAACTATAAAATCACTGCATATAGAGCTGCATTTTTCGGGTCAGGATACTCTGATTGCCATGTCTCAGCGGTTAGATTCTTTTCTTGACCCCACACAACCATGCACCCCCATGTTATACCCAAATATTGATTGTAGGATTTCACAATCAAAGGTCCCGAATCCAAAGTTTCCAACATAGTCGTAATCGCATGATTTTTAACTATATTTATTATTCCAACTACATGTTGAAGCTGTTGGAATGCCAGGCATCTCTATTACGGTTTAAAGCGCGGCGGAAGTGATAATTTTAAAAATCTAGAGAGTTTTAGCAAACCCAAACCAAGAATCAAACCAAACTACTAAACCTGTCACTAAACTAGTAAGGTAAATACGAGAGTTTAGCGGGTTACAACTTTTGTAGCGCGTTAGCCACCTCTCCTTAGACTCCGACTAGTCTCCACTAAATCCGGAACAAGCTTGCTCGATGATCTTCTCGCAAAAAATGATCCACTTTGAGATAATTCCAACACAAGCTCTAGCTTCAAATTGATCTCATCAAAATGAAGTATCTCACTAATTAAATTTGCTAAGAATAATTAGTAGGAGATATAGAATAATTAGCTCACATAATTTTTCTCTTTTCCATTTCTCACTTGAAGAAAAATCAAGAGAAGGAAGAAGAAGTATGGAGGAGATAAGAAACAGAAGAAGATAAGGTTCAAAAATCATATCAAGTAGAAACAAAAAAATGAGTCATTAACAACTAACGGCTCACACAGATGAGTCATCAAAAGAATCATCTCATGACTTCTACAACGATAACTCATTCTCATTTCTTTCATATAATTCTTATACTCCAATCATACATAGATCAAGATACATGTCTTATTGTTTATATCAAATATAAATATTAATTAAAGAGAAGAAAATAATTAAGTGAATATGATATTAGTTAATATATAAATATATAAATATACATTTAATTATTAAATCAACACTTAATTTAATAATCTGGCTATATCATATATATACCGTCTAATATAAAAAAACACCCAATTAAAATACGTGTATTAAATACACATGTTTAATCGAATTCCTGCACGTATTCCTATACGCGCCTTACATCATTTCATATGTGCTGGGAAATCTCTATGTGGGACTCTAAAAACTTAACAATACGCTGTCAGTAGATTAGGTTATATCTATAGCCCACAAGCACGTCAACAGTATTAGCTGCACGTAACGGCTGCTCGGATATTGAACGAAAAAAGATCAACGAGTAAGCTTATCTGAACCCTGCAAAGTCTATCGGTGATATTACCGTACAGTCCGGTCTCTTCGTCTAAGAGTATCGCATATCGGGTCTAGGGTTTGGAATCTGTCAGACCCCAATAACTCGATAAGTCATGCGACAGAGGGCTTATAACCAACCGGAAATATAACCGATAACACTTATCAGTTTATCTCCAATGCGATGACCATCGACTTGTGGCTGTAGTCATGTTCTGCACAACGCGGCATCAACTCTCTATACCGGGAGAATCGAATCCCCTCGACCGCTTACTGCCTCCACATGCTTCGGGACTATACCCAACAAAAATCTATTTGCAAGACTCCTTTGAGCCGTAATAGGGTAGAAGTCAAAGTATAGTGCATCCACGTACTTCGGGACTGTACCCAACAAAAACCTGTTTGCACGACTCCTTTGAGCCGTGGTGGGATAGAATACACACGAGACACTATGGTGATCTCAAGTCTTAAGTACTGCCATGTATCCATGTCACAAGAGAACAGCTACCTGGTATTGGTATATTACCAACTAGGAGTTCTCGGTGAGTCCGTCTCGTGTAACTCATCCAATGAGCACATATATACAATTCTCGATGTCAAACACCAATAGCTGTAGGATCAGCTATCGCCCTCCAACCGGGCCAGGAAACGTACACACTAGTCTAAACCGGAGTACCGATGCCTAGTCTCGATACTCCTACGACTAGGGACAATTAAGGATGTGCTTATTGACTTTTCAAGCCCTACTGGTATGATCTCCATCATCGTCCTGGCAGTCAAACAAAATCCTAGGGCTTTATCTCATGTCTAAACGATACGTGATAGTAAATAAAACGTATCATATGATAGATAAAAACAAGCCAGATAGAATACTATCATCTCGAGTAAGATTGTTCTCTCATATAGGTCCTCCTTCAATTATAATAATTGCCTTGAGAGCACCTATATCCAACAATCTCCCACTTGCACTTAAGGCCAATTATTGCGGTATTTCATACCCAACTTCTGTGCTAACAGTTTCGCAAACTGTGTTTGAGAACTAACCTCAATGAGTGGACGTGGCATAGTGCATCTCTATGTTTCTTCCTGAATCTCAACTTCTTGGAGATCAAATATCTCCCGAACTGAGCGATACCTGCCTTAGTATTTGCCTGGACTGACCATGGGATCATGTTCATAAATGAGCAATTATATCTAGCGAATTCTTAGACGGTATCCTTTTGCTGATTCAGCATCCAGCACCACGACTATCTAAGTATTCCACTTGGAACTCTTTCCAATATACCGCTCCTCAAAAGAGCGTAAACTTATAACTCGCAACAGACACTCTGTCTTCTATGGGAATCTAGAATCGGTAACCACCTCCTTCAGGAGTTTGTCATTACCATACACCAAGAACATCAAATTCTCTTTATTGCTACCTTATGTTTCTCTAGGATTGGACAGACATGTATGGAGAAACATTTATGATCGCCATTGTTTTACCTATTTGCAGCATAAGAACATTACTTTCTATCATGAGTATGTTATCCACATATCATATGAGGAATTTGACAACACTCCCTACTACCTTCTTGCAAATTCCAGGTTCATCTCTCATTTTGATGAAGTCAAACGCTTTGACCGTATCATCAAAACATATGATCCTTCTCCGCTATACTTGTTTTAGTCTAAAGATGGATTTAAACAACTTGCACACTTACCGATACTCCCACTGACTAAGATAACCCTTTGACAGAGTTATATACACGTACACTTTTAAATCCAATTTAGAAAGACGTTATAGTCATCCACATGCCAGACATCTGTAACACCCCGGTGCATTTATACGATATTTATTTGAGTATTTTCCTAATCTTGCGACAACTTCTTGATTATTATCGTTTTGGGTGCGAATAGTGTATTTGGTATCTGCGGTTAGTATCCGACCCGACCCGCATGGTTGAAACCCATCATGATTCTAGATTACGTCATATTTTACTAGTACAGAGGATCCGTGCACATATATATTCGATACACACTTATATGATATATTTAGTATATGCATATCGTTTAAATAATACAAATTGTAACCAGATAATTTTTTAATATCTAGCATGACATGTTATCATACCCCATATCTTGTGAGTGCATCCATACATCGTGTTCATGTCCAGATAGATAAAACAGTCTCGTTTGGATCGCTACGTGATTTTACGTATATCCGTTCTTGGGAAATTCATTTTTATTAACCGGACATTGCATTATAGTTTTAACTGATACGTATAATATCCATATTTTAAAACTAGAATTTTAGAAGAGATCCGCATATTTTTCAGAGTATTTTGGTATTAGCTATACAATCCTAGAAAATATATTATAATATTTTTATATATTATCAGTTAATAATATATATATATATATTTAAATTTAAACTAAATTATATTTCATCACGTATCTCTCTCTCACCCACTCTCTCTCTGCCTCTCTCCCCCTTTATATTATACAATCCAATATAATTAAACACACACACACCTCTCTCTCTCCTCTCTTCTTTTGTTGTCACCGCCGCGACGAAGGAAAACCCAAACCTTAGCCGCTCCCTTACCTCGCCGTCGTCGCCGTCGTCACCTCCTCGCCTCCCTTTCCGATCACCAGCATCACACCCTCCATCACCACCATCAACCCGACTTCCCGACGACCCGAAAGCAACCCAAGATCCCTCTGCCCATCGCTGTTAGACTTCGCTGTCGACACCAGCCCATCGCTGCCGTCGCCTCGTCTCTGTCCCAGAATTCAGACTAGCAGCCACCTCCCATTCCTCTTCTTTCTCTTCTTCCTTTCTTTCTTTCTTTCTTTTCTTTTCTTTCTTGCTTCTTGGTTTTCCCGGCCGTCTTGCCGGAGCCGCACACGTCGCCGATGATCCAGATGACCCAGTCATCGTCGTCGTCCAGCATAGTCACGCTTTTGATCAGCTAGGTCCAATCCTGCATGCGTAGTTGCATTGCGACGTTTATCCGACGTCGAACGTGACGTACGTACCGCGTCGTGAGATCCGATCAAGCAAGTTTATCTTGCAACATGCTATGCTAATATATCTATTTATATATGAATAAAAATAATACATGTGTTTTATTATACACCAAATGTTACAGATTTACAGTTTTACGATATCCGTAATGATAATAACATATCTAATTGCATGCTGGAACACCATGATATCATTATACTATTATATTAGTACAACGTGTTATCTAGTTTGCATCCTACGTAGTCATGGACGTAGAAAAGGTTATTACAGATAGACACATATGTATCCTGATATGAGTTTGGTTACCGTGTTCCGATATTCGTACAGTTTCATATTTGGGTATATATTTGATACAAATGCATTACATGACAGGTTCACGTCATACTACTTGACTTGTTACTTGGATATAGTTACTAACGCCAACAATCCTGACTTGTTGTCCTGATGGACGTAATCTGTTGTCTGCATACACGAGAACTGTACCTGTTTGATTTTGTGTTGATATTAGATCTATATTGGCAATACCTGACTTGAATACAAACCTGGGGATAAAGGGGAAATCAAGAATGTAACCAAAACGTAACTCAAAAGGCTATTATTACACGTTTGCCATTTTTCCGTGCGTTACGGAATAATTACCTGTTTGCCGTTTTTCCGGGTGTTACGGAATAATTATATGTTTGCCGTTTTTTCAAGCGTTACGGAATAATTACTTGTTTGCCGTTTTTCCGGGCTTTACGGAATAAATCCTGTTACCGTGGTCCTTTGGGAAATGAACGGGACATAGACTGTTGGGTTACGATGAGAATTACATTAATTGATTTCAAAGACTTTTAGAATAGATAACCTAAAAGCACAGTTTTAGGTTACATATCACACATCACATACATACAAATACCTCACTGTATCATATATGTGTTATTCATGTATATTCATGTTTACATATATCGTACATCCTGGATTATTATTGTTATTTTGATATTATGACGTATTGACGTGTGGGTTTTACATGGCCCAGTTCCTTTATCTTTATCGCAGGCTGAACAGGAGTACTTTAGCCGTCAAGCCGAGCGATGAAGAATTGATCGTGTATTTAGAGATGTTTAGTTTAGTTTATTCCGCAGTTTTACTTCTTGATGTGAGCCTATATTGGGACAAGTTTTCAGATGTTGTTTATCGGATTTGATTCGTTTCCGCTTATGCATTTTCCTGACTCAATTTACTGTGACAAATGGACATGTACTAGCTAGTTTTTATATACTTTCTGTTCTTGATATCCTATAGACAGCCGTAATGTGACTGTGGAGGGATGTTTTCTAGCCAAAGGTAATATGGTTGGCTCTGTCATGTGCCGTACTCTGGGAAGCGAGGCGTGACAACATCATAGTCATGAAAGACAACAGTAGCAAGTTATATCCATATGGACTTCAACACAGGCACTGAAGTAATAATTTTATCACAATCCGCAATAGGTATTTGATGAAAACTTTTTATTACAAGTCTAGCCTTATTAGGTCAGTATCTTTCCATTTGCACCGATTTTGAAAGATCTACTTGCTCCTAATGGGTTTTATCTCTTTAGGAGCACCTAAAAAAATCTACACTTTATCGCAATGCATGGAATCTAATTAGGATAACTCAGCATCCAGCTGTCCCCCCCCCCCAAAAAAGTAATAATATATAGAAAGAGCAAAGCTCTGTTGAAAGCTAAGGGGGCTGTAACGACTCTGTTTATAATGTACAGAATTTGTTTAAAGTTAATATACTAAATGGAGTATTGTAACCCTGAGTATGCTATAAATATTTGATTTATTTTTTAAACAGCAAGAAAGTACTTGTAGCTCATTGGTAAAGCCTTGCACTGTTGTGACGTAGCCCCTGTGCTCCTGGCTGGTCTCGAACTCCTCAGAGTCGGGTCCTCCTGACAAAATTCCAAAGAAAGAAGAGAAATAGGAATGTCGTCAGCGACCAATTGCTCGGTAAGTTCCAAAGAGAGATAGAAATAGAATAGACAGAATAGAGGATGTAACTGGTATAAAGTTTGATTGGTATGCTAACGCAGTTGTTTGTAGCTTGGTACAGAATATGCCAGTGTATACGAGAGGAGTCCAACTTACACCGTGGACCATGGTAACCCGTAATACAAGGCTCCGTCGATAAAACCACGGAACAATGGCAATGGATATATAGTTACGTCTTTTAATGACCATTCCGTGCCACTTTTAACACATTTCGTGCCAGTCTACCCCTTTAAATACCCCGTAATGTATTATGTATTGATAGTATTGAAGTAAATTATGGATGTAAGACTTGCCGAAACCATGATATCAGTAGTTCATATAAACGAAATGGATATAAATGGATAGTCATATAATCATAGTATATCCATGGTTCGGTTCAGTCGAGTCTTGTTGATATAGATTGAATTCTGGTATAGATGGATTCATATTGAATTGGAGTTATACTTGAATCGTATTCAAGGATAGATTGATTTCAGATTAGACTGAGACTCTGTCTGAGCAAGACACTTTAAAACGAATTGAAGTCCTGAATTAGTTTTGATATTATCGGTAACCGCTGCATATGGACGGCAGGATTTGTATTTTTTTCCAAAATAATTACCGTATTGATAACACAGTTATTAGGTTGTCTACCTTAAATAGGCAAGCACCCAAATTCTCCGGCTCCCTGAGGCTCAAGAGAACTGGTCCCGATTAAATCTATATTTACTAGGGTCCTTATTGTAATTTAATATAACTTGAGGGGGTTTTATGAAAAATAGTTTCGCGCCCAGCTTCTCGGTGTACGGGCAAGAGGATGTGGCGAGTCACGCGGCATATTTACTCAGAAGTAAACATGCTAAGCGTAAATAAGCAATATAATAAAGTACACAAGAAAAATGACAAGAGATATAATAAACAGCAACTTTTATTGATTAAACATTTCTATACAATACAACTGGAAATATAAATACAAGAATGGAAAGCAATACCTAAACAATGGCATGAATTGAAAGAAAGTAAGTATAAGTAAAGCCTAATGGTCGTGCTGCTCCGTGGTCTGCTCCAAGTGCTTCTGGCTGGTCTCGAACTCCTCAGAGTCGGGTCCTCCTGACAATATTCCAAAGAAAGAAGAGAAATAAGAATGTCGTCAGCGAACAATCACTCGGTAAGTCCCAAAGAAAGAGATAGAAATAGAATAAACAGATAAAAGAATGTAACTGGTATAAGTTTGATTGTTATGCTAACGCAGTTGTTTGTAGCTTGGTACAGAATATGCCAGTGTATACGAGAGAAGTCCAACTTATACCGTGGACTGTGGTAACCCGTAGTACAAGGCTCCGTCGATGAAACCACGGAATAACGACAATAGATGTATAGATACGTCTTTTAATGACCATCTCGTGCCACTTTTAACACATTGCGTGCCAGTCTACCCCTTTAAAACCCCGTAATGTATTATGTATTGATTGTATTGAAGTAATTTATGGATGCAAGACTTGCCGAAACCATGATATCAATAGTTCATGTAAACGGAATGGATATAAACGGATAGTCGTGTAAACCAGTCAAATGTATATCCATGGTTCGGTCAAATCATGTTCATGTTGATATAAATTGAATTCTGGTATAAATGGATTCATGTTGTAAATGAAGTTATACTTGAATCATATTCAAGGATAGATTGATTGATTTTATATTAAACTGAGACTCTGCCTGAGCCAGACACTTTAAAATGACTTGAAGTCCTGAATTAGTTTTGATGTTATCGGTAACTGCTGCACATGGACGGCAGGATTTGTGTCTTTTTCCAAGACAATTACCGTATTGATAACACCGTTTTTAGATTGTCTACCTTAGATAGGCAAGCACTCAAATTCTCTGGTTCCCTGAGGCTCAAGAGAACCGGTCCCGCTTAAACCTATGTTTATTAGGGTCCTTATTGTAAATTAATATAACTTGAGGGGTTTATGTAAAATAGTTTTGATATATTTTTAAAATACACCTCAAGTATTTAATTATCGTCTTTAGGGTTTTCATAGTTGTAATTTTTTATAAAAAATGAAATATTCTAGTGGATATAAACCTAACTTGAATAGTACATGGTATTTTCTTGTAATTTGACTTGTATTGAAATGTGATGGTATTTTCATGATCTTTTGTGATTATTTTCCCTTGATTAGAAAATATGGAATATATATTATATTTAAAATAGATATTTTGATAATATTTATATATATATATATATAATTATAAAAAAATAGAATTAATTTATTAAATAAAAATCACGTTTTCTTAAAATTTGTAATAAGAATTCCATCGAGATCGAATGCTCCGTGAGGAGGTCAGCATCTTACTCTACTAGTCCCTAGGACATGCGATAACCCGCACCATCCCGATCGGGTTCTCCAAAATGGGTTGTAAAGGCTTATTTGCAAGGAATTTATCAAAACAGTTTAAAGAATACGAGTTTTGATAGTTTAAGGTATTTTAATATAAATATTGTATTATGTCCCGCAAAAAATGTTAAAAAAAGATATCGTGCTATGTCAAGATGAGTGTTGTGATGAGGTAGGTCATTGCCTCGTGGGTTTTCTAAAGGTAATATGAGTAAAACTATAAATTAATGTCGTATGTAACTTGATGGTATTTTACCGTAAAAATGTGATAAAAGTTGCATAACATGTTATTTTGAGATGAAACTTGTTCTAAAGTGTTTGTTTATGATTTCTAAACAATATACAAAAAGATGGTAAATTTGTTATTAATAAAAATTGCGTTTTTTATGAAATTAGAATCGGAAGTCGGAATAATTTCGCTTCCGACGAGTTTTGAAAATAGGATTCTATTTACTAGAGAAAGAAGATGGAAGAGGAGACTTACTGATTGAAAGAAGAGGGAAGAGGTAGAAGGTTCTTCCGAAAGCGCCGTGGAGTCGTTTCGTCGCCGGATTTGTCCCGAAACGTCGCCGGAACTTCGCCTTGAGCTAACTCTACTCGTACAACTTCTTGGACTTAGGAATTTTAGAAAGTTTTGGCAATGGAATTCTGAATGAGGAGACTATGGTGTAGGGTGGTATTCATAGGAGAAATTAGAGTTTAGGGTAATGAAGAATGAATTAAAAATATGCATTAAAATTTGGATTAATGTCTCATTTTAATTCTCTAGAAATGTGCAGGGAAATCAAACAGACTAGGGTTAGTGGGGGGAGTCCAAGGGGTGCAGGGTAAAAATTTGGGAGCATTAGGGACGGGGGGCCCGGCGGCGCCGGCCCCAAGCCATATCTCACTGGTCGTTTTGGAGGTGGGGGTGCTTGGATTGCTGCCACGTGTCAGGGTCTGTATAAATACTATTTTGCACATGTTTGATTTTTCAGTGGATTTTCATTTTACGTGTAGTGCACGTGCAAAATTTTGAGCTTCTAAAAGTTTAAAAGAAAAATCAATAAAAATATTATGTGGCTGATGGGATTCGAACACAGGGGCTACGTCACAGCAGTGCAAGGTTTTACCATTGAGCTACAAGTGTTTTCTTGCTTTTCAAAAACAATTTAAATTTATAACTTGTGCTCAGACTAAGGTGTTCCTTTCCGTATTTTGAAAAAATTATGTACAGAAAGTTCAGGATTGTTACAATATATTTTCAAAATAAATCTCAAGTATTTATTTATCGTCTTTAGGGTTTTCATAATTGTAATTTTTATAAAATGAAATATTCTAGTGGATATATACATAACTTGAATAGTATATGGTATTTTCATGTAAATTGACTTGTATTGATTCTAGATGGTATTTTCATGAACTTTTGTGATTCTTTTCTTTTGATGAGAAAATATGGAATATATTATATATTTAAAATAGATATTTTGATAATATATATATATATAATTATTAAAAATAGAATTTATTTATTAATAGAAATCACGTTTTCTAAGAAATTGTAATAAAAATTCCATCGAGATCGTATGCTCCGTGAGGAGGTCTGCATCTCGCCCTACTAGTCCCGAGGACGTGCGATAACCCACACCATCCCGACCGGGTTCCCCAAACTGGGTTGTAGAGGCTTATTTGCAAGAAATAAATTAAAACAATTTAAAGAATACGGGTTTTGATAGTTTAAGGTATTTTAATGTAAATTGTGTTTTGTCCCACAAAAATTATTAAAAATAGCCATTATGCTATGTCAAGATGAGTGTTGTGATGAGATATGTCATTATCTCGTGAGTTTTCTAAAGGCAATATGAGCAAAAAGATAAAGTAATGTCGTATGCAACTTGATGGTATTTTATCGAAAAAGTGAAATAGAATTTTTTAAATATTAAATTTTGAATTAAAACATGGTCAAATTGTTGTTTTATGTTTGCTAAACAATATATGAATAGATGGTTAATTTGTTGTTTAAGAAAAAGGAGTTTTTAAAAAATTAGAATCGAAAGTCGGATTAACTCCGCTTTCGACGAGTTTTGAAAAGAGAGAGTTTTAGATTAGAATGAGAGGAGAGGAGAGGGGAATTACTGATTGATTATAGAGGGAGGAGGTATAAGAAGATTTCGAAACTATCGTGGAGTCACGTCGTCGCCGAATTTGTCCCGAATCGTCGCTGGAACTTGACCTTGGACTAACTCCACTTGTACAACTTTTGGACTTAGGAATTTTTAGAGAGTTTTGACAAAAGAATTCTGAATAAGGTGGGCTATGATGTAGGGTGGTATTTATAGGAGAAATTAGGGTTTAGGGAATTAAAGATGCATTAAAATTTGGTTTTAAGGCTCATTTCAATTCTCTGGAAATGTACAGGGAAATCAAACAGTGCTGGGGTTAAGGGGGAGGCTAAGAGACTAGGGTTTAAAATTTGGAGGCAATAGGGACGGGGGGGGGGGACCGGCGGCGCCGGCCCATGGCATGATCTTGCTGGCCCTCTTAGTGTGGTGGGTGCTTGGATTTATGTCACGTGTCAGGGCTGTGTGTGCAACATTTTCCACATGTTTGTTTTTAGTGACTTTTCAATTTTACGTGTTTTGCACGTGTAAACTTTTGGGCTTCCAAAAAGTTTAAAAAAAAAATCAGCAAAAATAATATGTGGCTGAAGGGATTCGAACACAGAGGCTACGTCACAGCAGTGCAAGGGCTTTACCAGTGAGCGACAAATACTTTCTTACTGCTTAAAAGCAATTTAAATCTATAACTTGTGCTCAGGCTAAGGTGCTCCTTTCTGTATTTTGAAAAAATTATGTACAGAAAGTTCAGGGTCATTACAGGGCCGGCGGCGCCGGCCCCCTTGTACCAAAAGTCCCATTTTTTTTTACCCTAACACCCTTTGGCCTCCCCCACTATCCTAGTTCTGTTTGTTTTTCCTGCAAATTAACAGAAAATTAAAAATCTCCATTAAACCAATATTTTAATACATTTTAATTCTCATTTTTAATTTCCTAAACCCTAATTCAATCCTATAAATACCACATCACACTCCAGCCCTCTCCATTATGAAATCTATCATCAAAACTCTCAAAATTTTCCAAGTCAAATAAGGTGTACAAATGGAGTTAGCCCAAGATCATCTTCCGACGACGGCTCGGGACAAATGCGGTGATACTGTGACTCCACGACGCTTTCAAACCCTTCCCATACCTCCCCCTCTCTCTTTATCTAGTAATTCCCTTCTTTTCTCCTCTCTTCTCTATTAAACAAGTTCTCTTTTCAAATGATGTCAGTAAGTGGAGTTAACTGACTTTTAAATTCTATTATCTGTAAAATAACAATTTTTCTTAGGAAACTCAGATCCATATTATTAAACCTTGCTTATTAAATATTAACTAAAATTTAGAAACCAATTTCACTATAAAACTCCATGTAAAACCTTGTTTGTTACACTTTTTCAGTTTAATACCACAAGATTTACCTACGACATTATTTCATATATTTGCTCATATTACCTTTAGAAAACTCATGAGATAATGACCTGCCTCATCACAACACTCATCATGATATAGCACGATTGTCTTTTTATAATATTTTGGGATAAATACAATTTTACAATAAAATACCTTAAGCTAATAAAACCGTATTCTTTAAAATTGTTTTAAATTAAAATTCCTTGCAATTAAGCCTCTACAACCCATTTTGGGGAACCTGATTTGGATGGTGTGGGTTATCGCACATCCTCTGTACTAGTAGAGCGAGATGCAGACCTCCTCACGGAGCATCCGATCTCGATGGAATTTTTATTACAATTTTTAAGAAAACGAGATTTCTATTTAATAAATAAATTTATTTTTCTATAATTATTTATAATATTATCAAATTATCTATTTTAAATACATATTATAAATATTATGTTCTCTAAACAAAGGAATCACAAATTTCATGAATCTACCATCACAAATCCATACGATTCCAATTTACACTAAAACACCATATACTATTCAATCTAGGTTAATATTCACTAGAATACTTCACATTTAAAAATTACATCCATGAAAACCCTAAATACGATAAATAAATACTTGAGAATTATTTTGAAAGTATACTAAACTATTTTTCATAAAACCCCCTCAAGTTTATTAATTTACAATAAGGACCCTAGTAAATATAGGTTTAAGCGGGATCAATTCTCTTGAGCCCTAGAGAGCCGGAGAAAGTGTGTGTTTGCCTATTTAAGATAGAAAACTAAAACGGGGTTATCAATGGTAATTGGCTTAGAAAAATTGACAAATCCTGCCGTTTACTGTCGAAAACAGAGACGAACCGGGATGAGTCGTCTTGCCTGAATTTGAGGGGCAGATACTATTTGGATTTATCCGTCCACCTCTCCGAAGATTCCAAGTTGATTTATGGCACCGTGTATTGGAGTTTTGGACGGATGCGGCCGTTGTAGCAGACTTCGTCAGATTCCCCATTATTTCTGAGGGGTTTTTGATTGTGGGGACGCTCTTCCCTGCAGGCGCAAACCCCTGCAGTTAATTACGTTATTGCATCGCGATAACTACTTTCTCCTGCTCCAGAAGTTCACTTCGTGTCGTATGTGTTTGTTTTATTTTTGGTTGCCTGTGGATCGTATACGTAGACTAATTTATGTTGTCGCCCGTAGGGCGTAGATTAGTCCAAATCCGTATATCTTAGATTTGGGTTTAGGTTGATTTAAGGATCGTTGATTTGTTTTGAGATCAAGATCGACTTAAATGTATACGAGCATTTGGGGGGCCAGGTTGGTTTTTTGTTAAGGATACGTTAGTCCAATTTTAGACTAAAATCTACTTAACAGGGTGTTAGGATCATTTTTGTTTCAGATCCAACAAGAGAGCACATGGGCTCTGTTGTCTTAGTTTAAGCACGTTTCGGTCCCTTATCGCCATTTTGGAGGCGAAGTTGTAGTTTGAGGACATTTCGGTGTGTCGATCACCATTTTTGAGGTGAGGTTTTAGTTTAAGGACGTGACGGTCCGTTGTCACCATCTTGGAGACAACGTTGTAGTTTGAGGACATTTCGGTCCGTAGATCACCATTGCATGCATGTGTATCTGTTATGTGACGGGATGCACGACGATGATGTAGGAGACGCCCAGCTTGGGGTGTAGTTTGATCTGGGCTGTGCACGTCAGTTTGGTTAGTGCACCGAAGAGCAGTTGGTGTCGGGACCCGCCATCTCTCTGAAGACGTTGAAAAATTACAACGCCGTGTATCAGAGGTGTGGAGAAATGTACCCTTGAACCAATTCCCATGTCGGAGGGAAAAGATCGTGGTGGATCATTTAAGAATCATTAGTCATTTTTGGAGACTAAGATTAACTTAGGGGATATGGGATGAACCTTATTTTGGATATCATCATTTGATAGATCATTAGTTATGTTTGGGCTAAGATCAATTTGGGGAATGATGAACACAGATGGGTTTTGACTTTGGAAGAAATTAGTCAATTTGGGTTAGATTTGGATATCTATAATTACCCAACAGTGCTAAATGCTGAGGCATACGATGCTCACGTGCATTTCATGTGGGCACTGGAATAGTGTTAAACACTAGATTTCTGTGGCGCTCACGTGGCGCACGTGAGGTACTCAATTATGGGCATTGCCTATTTATTTCTCTCTTTTTATATAAGTGCCGAGCACTTGGTTCTTGGGGCACTCACATGTGAAACACGTAAGGCGCTCCAAAGTTGGGTTCTGCTTTTTGGTTTTATTGCCTTTTCCTTTATGTAAGTGCTAAGCACTTAGTTTCCATAGCGCTCACGTGTAAAACACGTGAGATGCCTCAAATGGGGGGATGCCTCAAATGGGGGGTGTAGGGCCAGCCTAACACCCCGTCAAGGGTCCGGTAGCATCACACATGCCATAATCAAAATTTTGGAGGCGCTAAGCTAGCCCCGGCGAGAATCGGAACTAGAAGTTTTAGGGATTCATACAACTAAACATCACATGCAATTGTAAAACTATCACTAAGAGGAAAGATTACAACCTTTGTAGATCTCCCTCGGTGACTCCTTGGCACTATGAGAGTTTGGAACGGATCGATGGTAGCCTTCCTTGTCCACGATGATCCACCCGAAGTCCCTTTGCCTAAAGCTCCTTACCTTACTTGTTTCGCAAACGAAGTAGAGTAAACACCCTACACAAATCGGCTAGAGGTGTGTAGTATGATGATGTGGTTTATGTTCTTCAATTGAAATCCTTTCTTTTATCAACTTTCACTCAAGTAAGAAATCAAGAGAGGAAGAAGAAGATAATGGTGGCTTGAGCTTTCTATCATATCACATATGATAACTTGTTTTTCTTCACACCCTTGCACTAATTGTACACAAGTTTTGTACACCTTGCTTCATATCACATATGAAGCTATTTATAGTGATAAGAAGGGAATAATCACCATTATTCCATTACCACCATAATTGTGAGTGGAAATTCTTTTCCTAAACAATTAAGCATGGGTGGAAATTCTTTTCATTAAGTTAATTAAAGCTTACCCACTAAGGAATAAAGGAGCATGAGTGGGTTTTCTTTTCATTAACTTAAAATGATAAATACAAATTAAAAGCTTCAATATAAGTCTTATATTGCCATCATTCTTGTATCAACAACCATGATACTATGTATGCATGTATGTGTCCATGCACATCATCATGTGCATACATGCATGCATACAAAAGGATTTACTTAAAGAATTAATCTAAATGTAATTAGTTAAATCAACACTTGATTTACCAAACCGGTCATATCTCATACGATCCGTCAAATAGAAAATGCCCGATAAATATACGTTATCACATAACCGTATTTAATCGGGTCCCGCGCATATCTCATATGCACACCACATCGTTTTGCCTGAGCCAAGAAACTTCATTGTGGGACTCTAAGACTCGTCAATACGCCAGCAGTAGATGATGATCATATCAAACATCTACAAGCCGCAAGAGGTCAGCTAAACATAAAGGCCACCCGGGTATTGAAACGATCAGAAGAAAACCAGCGAAGCTGTAAAAACTCCCGTCGAGCCAACTGGCAACACTTACCGTACAGTCCGGTCTCTTCGTCAGATATGCTGCATATCGAGTCTAGGGATGGTATCGTCGACCCCAGTAACTCAATAAGTCATGCTGGTGTATGGCTCATAACAGATCGAGAAACTACTGATAACTCTTATCAGTAAATCTCAGCAGCCCTGGCCAGGGACTTCATGTTATAGCCAATCGAGCATAGCACAACATCAACCCCCAATACCGGGAGAGACGAAACCCCTCCTATCGCTCATTGCCTCCATGCGCTTCGGGACTGTACCCAAAGACCACCTGTTTGCACGACTCAGTAGAGCCGTGGTAGGGTGGAGATCAAAGTATAGTGGGAGGACACACAAGACTCTATGACGATCTCGGGTCTACAGACTAACCTGTACCAGTGTTCCTTGAGAACTGCTATCCGACGATAGATATAATACCACATAGGAGTTCTCGGTGAGTCCGTTCAGTGTACCCAGTCTCCACTGAGCACCCGCATACAATCTTTGGTGTCTCCTCACCAGATGGATATGGGATCATCCATCGCCCATCATATGGGACAAGAATAGTATACGCTAGTCTACTCTGGAATATCGATGCCCTGTCTCGATACACTCTCGACTAGGAACAGTTCAAGGATATGCTTATAGACTACATGTGCCCCACTAGTATGATCCGCATCATAATCACAGTGGTCAAGCAAATATCCTTTGGGCTTTATCAACATGTGTAAAAGATCAAATCTACATGTACAGATAAAGTAAACCAGATAGCGTACTATCATGTTGAGCAAGAAATTCATCTATCTCCATAGATAATATGTCCAAGTTTCCACTATCCATATAATGGCCTTTAGGGCATACATATTACTAACAATCTCCCACTTGCACTAAGGCCAGTTATTGGCGTATCTCATACCCAACATTTCAAACAGTCGCTCATGCTGAGGCTGTGGAAGTGCCTTGGTGAATGGATCCGCTGTGTTATCCTTTGTATCTACTCTCCGAATCTCGATCTCCTGGCGATCAACTATCTCCCGGATCAGATGATATCTCCTTAGGATGTGTCTGGATTTCTGATGGGACCTTGGTTCTTTAGCTAATGCTATAGCTCCATTATTATCACAATACAATGGTATTGGATCAACAATGGTTGGAACTACTCCTAGTTCCGCAATGAACTTCTTCATCCAGACGGCTTCCTTAGCAGCATCACTTGCAGCAATATACTCAGCTTCCATCGTGGAGTCTGCAACGGTGTCCTGTTTGGAACTCTTCCAACTAACCGCTCCTCCATTTAGGGTAAATAAAAACCCTGAGATTGATTTACTGTCATCCTTGTCACTTTGGAAGCTCGAATCGGTAAAGGCCTCCATCTGGAGATCCCCATTACCATACACCAAGAACAATTCTTTAGTCCTTCGCAAGTACTTAAGAATGTTCTTCACTGCTATCCAATGTTTCTCCCCTGGGTTGGATTGATACCTGCTTACTATAGCCAGTGCATAAGCCACATCAGGGCGAGTACACAACATCGCATACATTATAGATCCCACAGCTGAAGCGTAGGGTATAACGCTCATGCGAGCTCTCTCTTCATCAGTCTTCGGACAGAAGTCCTTAGAGAGAGTGATTCCATGACTAGCAGGCAAGGCACCACGCTTGGAATCTTCCATACTAAACCTCTTTAGAATGGTGTCTATGTACTTTGATTGGGACAGTCCCAATAACCTCTTGGATCTATTTCTATAGATCCTAATGCCCAAAATGCGCGAGGTATCACCCAGGTCCTTCATGGAGAACCTTTGTGATAAGAATAGTTTGACCGATTGTAGCATAGGAACATCATTTCCTATCAGGAGAATGTCATCAACGTACAATACGAGGAATGTGACAGTACTCCCTACAATCTTCTTATAAATACATGGTTCATCTTCATTTCTGACAAAATCAAACTCTTTGATTGTATCATCAAAGCAGATGTTCCAGCTCCTTGAGGCTTGCTTTAATCCATAAATGGATTTAAGCAATCTACATGCTTTCCCGCTGCTCCCACTATCAATGAAGCCCTCTGGCTGATCCATAAAAACACATTCTTCTAAATCACCATTTAGAAATGCAGTTTTCACGTCCATCTGCCAGATTTCATAATCATAGTGAGCAGCAATAGCAAGTAGGATCCTAATGGATTTAAGCATTGCTACCGGAGAGAAAGTTTCATCATAGTCCAAGCCTGGTCTTTGACGAAAACCTTTCGCTACAAGCCTTGCTTTATAGGTCTCCACCTGTCCATCTACACCAATCTTTCTCTTAAAGATCCATTTGCACCCAACAGGTTTTATCCCAGGGGACGCAACGTCCAAAGTCCATACTTTGTTGGTGTACATTGACTCCATTTCGGATCTCATTGCTTCCAGCCATTTCACTGAGTCACTACTCATGATAGCTTGCTGAAAACTAGTAGGGTCATCATCATCCATGATGCAATCTTCTCTATCACCATCTATGAGAAACCCATAGTATCTCTCTGGTGGGTGAGAAGTTCTACTAGACCTCCTGAGCGGCTGAGGTTCTTGAAGTTCTACTGCAACATCAGTTTCAACCAATTCCTCATGAGTAATTTGTGTCTCTAGAACCTCTTCTAGTTCTACCATATTGCCATTAGTACTTTCCGTAAAGAACTCATTTTCCAAAAATGTGGCATGCTGAGCAACAAACACCTTTTGTTCCTCTTTGTGGTAGAATAGATATCCATACGAATGTTTTGGATACCCCACAAATTTACACATGACCGATCGTGTCTCGAGTTTGTCTGGATTCTGCTTTTTAACAAAAGCCGGACAACCCCAAATCCTAAACCTTTTAAGAGATGGTCTCTTTCCATTCTACATCTCATATGGAGTGGTAGACACGGTCTTGGTTGGTACCCTGTTTAATAGATACATTGCTGTCTCCAATGCATGTCCCCAAAAGGAAAGCGGTAACTCAGCATCACACATCATGGATCGTACCATATCCAATAGGGTACGATTCCTCCGTTCTGACACACCATTGTGCTGCGGTGTGTAAGGAGGAGTGAGCTGAGAGAGATTCCCATTCTCTTTTAAGAAGTCTAGAAACTCTGTACTTAAATACTCTCCACCTCGATCCGATCGAAGTTTCTTGATGCTCAAGCCTGTTTGCTTCTCTACTTCAAGTTTATACTCCTTGAATTTCTCAAAAGCTTCAGATTTGTGCTTTAACAAAAACACGTGTCCGAATCTTGAGAAATCATCAGTAAAAGTGATGAAGTATGAAAAACCACCTCTTGCAAGTGTAGACATTGGTCCGCATACATCACTATGTATGAGGCTTAAGAGTTCACCAGCTCTCTCTCCGTGTCCACTAAACGGAGTTTTGGTCATTTTACCTTTGATACAAGACTGGCAAGTCGCATAAGATTTATATTCAAACGGATTCAAATATCCATCTTTATGTAGCTTGTTTAGTCTTGTTTCGTTAATATGACCAAGTCTACAATGCCAAAGAAAAGCTTCATTTATATCTGAAAACTTTCTTTTACTAGTATGTTGTATATTGAAAACTGTGTGTTGGTTCAGGATGTAAATACCGTTATTTAGTATACCAAACCCAATCAACTCTTGATTCAGGTTAATGTTCATAACATTATTTTGCAACATAAAATGATATCCTTCATTGTCCAACAAAGAAACGGATATAATGTTACACAGCATACTTGGTACAAAATAACACGGGTTCAAAACCAAAATACTTCCTGAAGGCAACCCTAGATGATACTCTCCCACGGATACAGCATGTATATTGGAACCATTTCCAACCCGCAGAGTATGATCTCCTACCTTTAAAACTCTACTATTTCTCAATCCCTGCACACAATTGCAGATGTGAGAACCAGAACCGGTATCCAATACCCAGGATGCAGAGTTTAAAGAAAAACAGTTTTCAGTTACAAACACACCTGAAGTGGAAGCATCAGCATGCTTCTTCTTCTTGAGATCAGCAAGATATTCAGCACAGTTCCGTTTCCAATGTCCTGACTTTTTACAGTAAAAACATTCTCCTTTTCCACTTCCCACAGCCCCGACTTTGTCTTTCCCCTTCGCCTTTCTAACTCCACCTTTCTGTTTGATGGACTTCTTCTTCTTCTTTCCCTTGGCCTTAGCTTTTGGGAATGAAGAGGAAGATGGCCCAGCAAGCAGAGCAGGAGTCCTTGCCGTTTTCAACGTGTTCTCTGCACTTCTCAACATATTGAGAAGTTCAGGCAATGATTTCTCCAAACCATTCATATTGAAATTTACTATGAACGGAGCAAAGGCAGGGGGGAGAGACTGTAGAACAATATCCGTATATTGCTCATTATCCATAGTCCATCCCAGTCCCTCAAGTTCTTCAATAAGACCAATCATTTTCAAAACATGGTCTCCAACTGATGCACCAGCGGCCATTCGCATCTGAAACAGCTTTCTAGATGCCTCGTATCTCAAGGTACGAGATTGCTCTTCATACAACTCCTTTGTGTGAAGAAAGATGGATTGCACATCCATATTATCGTGTTGCTTCTGATGGACATTGTCCATAGAAGCGAGCGCGAGGCACTTGGCCGTGTTGCAGTCATTCTCCCAAGTTTTTCGGATCTCCCTATCCGCGACAGATGATTCAGGTCCTGGGACGGGTGGGGCTTCAGTATTGAGGACATATGATACCTTATCATATGAAAGTGCAATGTTCAAGTTCCTCAACCACTCTTTATAATTTGGTCCTGTCAGTTTATTTTTCTCAAGTAGAAGCTTAAGTCCTGACATCTGTAACTGCCATTCGGAGAGAGAAAAGGATACACTTAGCGAATTGCTCTTTCAAAGAATTAGATTGGTTATTATTTTATCTAATCGATGTCTCCCACTGCTTTTATCAAATTTTCTTTCAAAACCTGAAAAGAAAACTAGCCAGGAATAATTTTCCTGGAAGTAACACTTACTCACAGTGAGATCGAGATCCAACTATCACATAGATGGTATGCAATCTCATTGCAAATTTCAACTCTTGAAATTCCCGATATGGTTTTTACCCCTAGTCACTTATGACCTTGGCTATGGTCAACATATCATAAGTACTAGTCAAATTCTACCCGACATTTCGTGATTAATTAGACCCACCCATATGACCCTTGACTATGATCAACATAATCACATGAATGTCCTAACTAATCGCATCATATGCTTTGTAGGAAGACATCACTTAGCTACCGTACACTACGCCTTGACTATAATCAACATACGCAGCACGAATACTAAGTACTCTACTTCCTAAAATGACGGAGGGTTGCGGATGGTTTTTAAGAAAACCTTTAACGCTTTGAACTTGATCTCGTTGTAGAATCAAACGGTTAAGAAAAGGAGTGGCTTAAGCTCCGCATCTTCTTGAAACTTGCATTTTTCATAAAAAGCCGAGTTTGTTTCAAATCTGATTCTGCAACATCATTAGGTTTCTTTTCTTTACATTAATCTCATTAATGTGATCCCATCATCTAAGTTCCTAAGCCATCACAGAATAGAACGTATACTTATACCATCCGCATTCGCCACAGTGTCCCGTTATGCACCGTTAGGTTACTTAACTAACGGCATAGCGGGGCGGGACTAGCGCGGGTGTAAAATATAAGCAACGTTTATTATATATCATATATATAATAATAATCCATTCGTCTCAGATACTAAGTAATCACATTACAGAATATCAACAGCAGAAGCATATAAAAGGATATCTAGGATGTCCGTATTTTGTATCGAGCCAACAATAGAAAATACGGATTCCACGGTCGTGATGAATAGCCAAGCCCACACCCTTAGACCCCTACGAGAGCGGCAAGTGATCCCGCCAATTCTAGAGTTTAGGAGACCCGGTCTCGACTCCTCGAGATGGCCTCCCACTGAACCCTAGAACCCGGTCACTTGTGCTCCCCTCCTTGGGTCTATCCTAATGCGGAAAAGTAAATAATATACAATTGATTTTACATGAATGAAAAATAAAACTCTCATCTCACATAAAAACCCCCGGCTATTCAGTCGCGACAATCCTACTCATCATATCTCAGCAACACATAATATCTCATATCATCAACGTAAGTAAGTATGCGTATCCCGATTGTCGTTGACGTATAGCAACGAAAACGGCGATACACCACATACTACACTTACGGTCGCAGAAAATAAAATGAAAAACTACAACATTTGGAATCCACAATCACCTTAGACATCATAAATTCGAAATATCACATACTTCGTATTTCATGCCTAACTATATGAATTCCACATATTGTATCACATTTCAGATAAATAGACAATGTTAAACTCTTTGATCGAATAAACAAACACCCAAGATTTCCCAAACTGCACAACACTTGAGCCGAGTTCAAAAATTTCTAGAACATGCCACAGCCCCTTATGGACCAACCGTAGAAGGGCCAAACCAACGCCTCACATGTGGCAACGCTAAACTACCACAAACCCTAAGGTTCAGTGATAGTTTTGACGGTCACATAATCGAGTTAAGGTTATGTTCTTCTAGAGTGTCCACAGATACGCTTGCATGTTTTTCGAAAGTTTCGAACTAGGGAAAAATCCAACACTTGGAATTTTTCCAATACGGGAAAAACTGTGTTTCTAATATTCGTTCAAACATTTTAACAAGTTCTAAAAATCTGAAAATCTGAACGAAGTTAAACTTTTCCAATCGAATCACCAAATACAATTTATCTCCAGAAAACTCAACACTTGAGCAAGTTTAAAATATCTCAGAGGCATGTACTATTACATACGGGTCTACTGTAGAAAACACTGTTCCTAATTCCCCAAAAGGGCCGCGGAAGCGCCGCACAAAGCATGGTTATGCGGCGGATCCGCGGCGCTTTAGTGAGATCATTAAAAAATTTTTATATGGTAATTCATAGAAAAGCCTGCTGAATTTTTTAAGACCTTTTAATTTGGAAAAATCCAATTTTCAAAAAATTTCCAGAGAGCGGTCCAAATTGGTGTTTCGTGGTTCGATCGGACGTTTAACATCGCCTACGCATCGCCTAAAGCTCTAGCTTGGCTCTGATACCACTGTAGGGCCGGCCTAACACCCCGTCAAGGGTCCGGTGGCATCACACATGCCATAATCAAAATTTTGGAGGCGCTAAGCTAGCCCCGGCGAGAATCGGAACTAGAAGTTTTAGGGATTCATACAACTAAACATCACATGCAATTGTAAAACTATCACTAAGAGGAAAGATTACAACCTTTGTAGATCTCCCTCGGTGACTCCTTGGCACTATCAGAGTTTGGAACGGATCGATGGTAGCCTTCCTTGTCCACGATGATCCACCCGAAGTCCCTTTGCCCAAAGCTCCTTACCTTGCTTGTTTCGCAAACGAAGTAGAGTAAACACCCTACACAAATCGGCTAGAGGTGTGTAGTATGATGATGTGGTTTATGTTCTTCAATTGAAATCCTTTCTTTTATCAACTTTCACTCAAGTAAGAAATCAAGAGAGGAAGAAGCAGATAATGGTGGCTTGAGCTTTCTATCATATCACATATGATAACTTGTTTTTCTTCACACCCTTGCACTAATTGTACACAAGTTTTGTACACCTTGCTTCATATCACATATGAAGCTATTTATAGTGATAAGAAGGGAATAATCACCATTATTCCATTACCACCATAATTGTGAGTGGAAATTCTTTTCCTAAACAATTAAGCATGGGTGGAAATTCTTTTCATTAAGTTAATTAAAGCTTACCCACTAAGGAATAAAGGAGCATGAGTGGGTTTTCTTTTCATTAACTTAAAATGATAAATACAAATTAAAAACTTCAATATAAGTCTTATATTGCCATCATTCTTGTATCAACAACCATGATACTATGTATGCATGTATGTGTCCATGCACATCATCATGTGCATACATGCATGCATACAAAAGGATTTACTTAAAGAATTAATCTAAATGTAATTAGTTAAATCAACACTTGATTTACCAAACCGGTCATATCTCATACGATCCGTCAAATAGAAAATGCCCGATAAATATACGTTATCACATAACCGTATTTAATCGGGTCCCGCGTATATCTCATATGCACACCACATCGTTTTGCCTGAGCCAAGAAACTTCATTGTGGGACTCTAAGACTCGTCAATACGCCAGCAGTAGATGATGATCATATCAAACATCTACAAGCCGCAAGAGGTCAGCTAAACATAACGGCCACCCGGGTATTGAAACGATCAGAAGAAAACCAGCGAAGCTGTAAAAACTCCCGTCGAGCCAACTGGCAACACTTACCGTACAGTCCGGTCTCTTCGTTAGATATGCTGCATATCGAGTCTAGGGATGGTATCGTCGACCCCAGTAACTCAATAAGTCATGCTGGTGTATGGCTCATAACAGATCGAGAAACTACTGATAACTCTTATCAGTAAATCTCAGCAGCCCTGGCCAGGGACTTCATGTTATAGCCAATCGAGCATAGCACAACATCAACCCCCAATACCGGGAGAGACGAAACCCCTCCTATCGCTCATTGCCTCCATGCGCCTCGGGACTGTACCCAAAGACCACCTGTTTGCACGACTCAGTAGAGCCGTGGTAGGGTGGAGATCAAAGTATAGTGGGAGGACACACAAGACTCTATGACGATCTCGGGTCTACAGACTAACCTGTACCAGTGTTTCTTGAGAACTGCTATCCGACGATAGATATAATACCACATAGGAGTTCTCGGTGAGTCCGTTCAGTGTACCCAGTCTCCACTGAGCACCCGCATACAATCTTTGGTGTCTCCTCACCAGATGGATATGGGATCATCCATCGCCCATCATATGGGACAAGAATAGTATACGCTAGTCTACTCTGGAATATCGATGCCCTGTCTCGATACACCCTCGACTAGGAACAGTTCAAGGATATGCTTATAGACTACATGTGCCCCACTAGTATGATCCGCATCATAATCACAGTGGTCAAGCAAATATCCTTTGGGCTTTATCAACATGTGTAAAAGATCAAATCTACATGTACAGATAAAGTAAACCAGATAGCGTACTATCATGTTGAGCAAGAAATTCATCTATCTCCATAGATAATATGTCCAAGTTTCCACTATCCATATAATGGCCTTTAGGGCATACATATTACTAACAGGGGGATGCCCTCTTGGCTTTATTGCCTCTCCCTTTATATAAGTGCTAAGCACTTGATTGGGGGTCGCGTGCAAAACACATGACCGCCTTAGGAAGTGCTCCTTGCACCTTTTTTAAACACCCGCGTGGGAAATACGTGATGCAGTCTCAGCCGTTTCTTTTGTTCATTAGAAACACTCACGTGGAAAATACGTGAGGTCTTGTTATAGTGTTAAATACTAACGAATCACCAGGCTGTTCTTCTATGTGCATGAAGATTTTGATCTCATATTAACAATGCTGGAATCTGAGTTTAGAGAATTTCAAGTCTCTTGTTTTATAAGAATTAAATTCGTTTTGCAGGGTTAAACCCTAGTTTTATCAGAGGAATTAAATTCCTATATACTTTTGTAAGAATTAAATTCTTTGAACTTAGTTCTTTCCCCTAAATTTTGAATCTGCATAACAGAATCTCCCCGATAAGAATTAAATTCTCAACTTGTGGAAAGATCTGTGATTGATGTGAAAATTTGTGTTTGTAGTTAACCGCAATCAATAACGATGTCGCGTGTAGCTAGACCGAGATGAGTACGGGTCGTCCTCTGGGAAACGTTGAACCTTTTATTTTTACTTTAGATGTGTTGAGAAAGAGAGGAGGAATAAAGAATTTTGTGAAAAATTTCTAGATCTACTTTAAACAAGAATGTTAAATATAGATCTAGATTATTTTAGAGATTTAAATAATATAATAATAGGGCTTATAGGGTTCGTTAGGATTTAGTAGTTATGGAAGATTAATTAAAAGTTACCCTTTTTATCCATTAATAGATTTAGAACTAGAACGACGGTGATGCGTGTAGATTAGGGTTTCTGGAGGAAAAAGGAATCCCACTCTTAACCCTTATCTCGACACGGAACTCCATTCATATCTAGCCTTTACCAAAACAATCATTAATCTAATCTCTAATCGCGGTCGGAACTAGCAAAGAATTGCTAGCGCGCCCGATTAGGATGTTAATGATTCTTTTGATAAAGTTCCTAAACTTTATAGGACTTAAAAAGGGTTTAATTATTTTCATCGTCCATTAGCCTACCATAATCCTACGAACCCTAACAAGCGGAGAATTACTCGCGCATGTTGGGAGAAAAAGAGATGGAGAGAGAATGCATAATTAAACTACGAAGAAATACAATAAGAAAAAGAACTACCTTTATTAATCAACAAGATCAAGTATACTTTGATTCCTTAGAAAATGATTACAAAAACCTAGTTTGCTTCTCGATCTCTTCCAAGGAGGTAGATGAACCGATGATGATCAGCCTGGATGCGTGAGCCGTCTTGGACTTCGTGATCTCGTCGGCTTGATGATTTTTCCAAGAGGCTCTCGGTCTTTATTTATAGCCCCAAAGGCAGAAATTTAGTTTCCAAAGTTGGAAACTAACAGTAAAGATTCTCCCACAAATTTCTGAGCTCCTAAATCCCCTACACTGCCGCGGATCCGCGACCCAAGGGGGGGTATGGCCGCGGATCCGCGGCCATATGATCTGATCCCTTGATCAAATCTCTGTTGGTTGCTCCTTGTGATATGTGGTGCTCTCTGGTACCTTTGGATCTTTGAAATCTTCTCGTAGTCACTGCCAGACTTGGTCTCCAAGTTTTGATTCTTAATTTGGCAAGATTTCTTCAACAAATTGATTTGTTTGTTAAATCCTTCATAACAACTTGGAAATATTCTGCACAACAACTCAAATAAGATTTTAGTAGACTTTGTTCTACTAGGATTAGACCAATAATATTATTTGCATACATTTTCCTACCAAATGATAATTAACATATATTAACACATGGAAAATAATGTTTTTACACATAAACCCTCATATGTATAATATATTATAATATAGTCCTTTTTTAATATAAAAATGGTAGGAAAAATATACTACAAATGTGCAGTTTTATCGACTGAACAAATACCCCCAAACTTATCTTTGATCGTCCCGAGCAAACTAGTTTATTCAAGAGGAGAAAAAGAAAGGAGAAAACTAAGCACACTTTCGTAGGCAGACACGATTGCACTGAGCACGTGCAACAAGCCGTTAAACCTCTAGGTGTCCCTAGTAGGAGGAGTGTTGTCTCCTGAGGGTTTTCAGCTGATTACACCCACAAAATCCTATAACAAAAGAAAGATGGTGAAATTTACATATAAAGATAAGAACCATAAAAGAAAGGCCTTGAAAAGAAGAGTTTCCAACTATACTAGCTTTTCAGTTGTCATGAGCCCTATCTTAATAGTCATGAAAAAATGTTAGAAATCACATCATCCCTCAATAAAACATCGTCTTTATTCTTCATTCCTACCTTTCATCCAAACATTGATCATATAACCCCACGTGTGTGTAAATAACATCCCTACACTCGGAGAATTCAATTCAAGCTATCATACTCTTGTCCATCTACCTTAGTACTTTTTAATTTGATGAATATTAAAGATTTGCTCACACATTTTCATGCGACCGTTAATACTTCTTGAGGTACTAACCGACCGATTACTCAAGTGCTTGCTGATTCGGTGATAGTATTTTCCTCGTCTTGCACCACCTAAGGCTTAGCAGTGACTCCCAGACCAGTTGGCCTTAGGGCACTAGGTGAAGAGGCACCCTCGCTATATTTTTTTATTGCTGCCTTGGCGATAACAAAACCAGTGTTCATTTTTTTTTTCTTTTCACCATTTTTATATTTTCTTCATTTTTTTTCATTTCCTTCATACTTTGGCTTTTAGACAAGAGCATTGCAAGGTATCCTCTACTATCCCGAGTTTCAAGACGTGTATAAGTGCATATAATAGGGTATCAACATTCAAATATTCGGCTTCCAGAACAGAAATTATTTTTCAGACTTATTTTTGTCCTCAGATTAGTGACTTCCTTCATTTTACTAACCCTTGGAACAACAGCTCATAACCACTTATTACTAGTTCGTTTAAGAAAACTTCTAATTTTCTTAGTTTTCTTAAACTATTCCTATCTTTTGGATGTAATTTTTCACTTTCTACTCTTTTGTTATAAAAGAATTTAATTTTTTTTTTTAAATTTTGAAAATGTTGTGCTTATGCAAAATATGATGCAAATTGATGTGTAAATAAGCACAAACCTCCCCCAAACCTGTTTACAGCAGTGTCCTCACTGATGTCATCTGTTAAGCTCAAAAACCTGTAGACTTGGGAGGAAATTATTAATGGGGGCAAGAATATATGAAAGTGAAAATCCTCCCCCAAACTTATTTTTGGCTCACAAATTTGAGGACAAAAGTTATGATCAAGAGCCAAAAATATATCCCCCCTCAAACATGAGTTAGACAATACGAAGCATTTTAAGAGGGGATGAGTCATTTGGTCAAAGTAAGACTTTACAAAGACCAAAAGTTAACACCAACCATTCAAAGATTTTATCAGTATATCGTATAGGTTGGTGGAAGAATGTGTTGTATCGACTCAAGAAAAAGTGGGGAAGGCATAAGAGGTGGTCTGGAAAGGGTTTGAAATTAGAGAAAAGAAAGAATGAGGATGAATGTGAATGATTAGAAAGAAGGAATGGTGACGGTTCAACCTGTAGAGGTGGAGATTGATCAATCACAAAATCCGTATTGTTTAAAAATTCAAGTTCGTCTGCAAAAAGTTCTTCAAAACTTTTATCAATAGTGTGATTGAACATTTTGCTGTCAAAGAGTTTTATGCCAGAATTTATTCTACTTGATTCATAAAAAATCACTGAGGTAGAGGACTCAAAAAACTCATCTACCTCTTTTTCAAAAATATCCAAATCAAGTTGAATTTCTGGTATTATTGAACTTGAATTAACAGATTGTGATTTATCAAAACTCACTGAAACTATAGGAACATAAGAAGAACCGGAGAAAGTAGAAGGTGAAATGGGTAAACAAATTGGTATGTCGAGTGTTGCTGAACCAGATGTGGAAGATGGAGGTTGTATTTCGGTCTGATCTTCGGGTATACCATTATCATCAACTTCAAGACATATTTGGGATTCAGGAAGAATTAAAGGCTCAAGATGATGATCATAAGGAAGTGAAAGGATTTGATGAATTGGTGGGCCAAAATCATCCAAAATTTCGGGTTCATCAATCAAAATATCCCCAACGTCAATCACCTCATTCAAGTGAAGGTTAAAATTCTCAAACTCCTCATCAAAAGTATGGTTTTCAATCAGTTTTGGTTCAAGAGTGGAGGTGTAGAGATCACAAGGGTTGGGTATGGTTTCACTTGAAAGGGACCCTTCACAGTTGGGTAAATCAAACACTACAAAGTCACACAACTTATCAGTCATTCTATTTGGTGTACTTGATGAATCTAGGAAACTGGAGTTGTGGATTTCAGTTTGGAGGTACAGTTCTGTCTTACTACCCAAATCCTTCATAATTTGGTTTGACATTTCCATAAATTTTTCTAATGTCTGCTCCAGACTAGTCTTGGGCTGATAAGGGGTTTCAGTATAAGATTGAAATTCCTGTGGATAATTAAAACTCCCGAATGACTGATTAGAAGAACTGTCTAGAGTAGGTGGAAAAGTCGGATTGGATTGATAGGAATAGAATGGTTGCGGAACTTGGGTAGGAGTAGGATCAATATTATGATAAGAAGAATATTGATATGGGTTGGTTGGTTGGCTATTTTCAACAGACATCTTATATGCCACAAACCGCATATCAAACTCTTCTCCGGATAGTTGATATTGGTCCGGGTTGAAACTTTGGCCTCTAGACCTAGCTATGTGCTCAGCAATGGACATTCGTCTAGGAGCTTCCTCACTCTGGGTATGAACTGAAACAGGCGTAGGATTAGGATATGGTTGATAAGACCTAGACTGAGGTGGCCAACTGTTTCTTCCTGCTTGTTCTATATGATCTCTTAAGGACATGGAAGAGCCGGACGGTATACCGAAGGGATTTCGAAAACAAGAGATATCTGGTTGTGGACAGCAAAGCTCGGCAAGTGTTCTTCTGTTTAGGTCACCCATTATAAGAAGAGAAGAAGGGGGAAGGGGTAAAAAGGAGAGAAAGTAATTGGTTTGTTTTGAAAAATGACGGATTTAGACAAATCACACAAAAATGCACAACCCTAGAACTATAGTTACCTAGGTCCAGTCTCTAGACCGCTCCTAGACTTCCAAAGGACAAGCCGCAGGATAAATCCTCTACCGCCTCCGTACTACCCTTGTAGCCAGGTAAGTGCCAGGTAAGTGGGAAGGAACCACGTCGTGGGCCTAATTAAAAACCACTAGTCTTCGACACACTTGCCTAGGCACTACAAAAATAATGCGGATAAACGATAGATTACCCACGACCTTCCTCTGTCCTTATTGAGCGCGACAGTCCTTAGAGTCTGGTCTAGATATTTTTTAAATTAATGAAGGATTGATCTATATGCTTGGTTTGTGATTTGTGGGGCTTAAGAAGGGTGATGAAATCCCCACCTAATCTTGATTTGGTCTTTGCCCCTTAAAGATCCGTATTAAAATATGCAAAAACAAACCGAAAAACAAAACTTTGCAAAAAGATTTTTGAGCGGTGATATTTTGCAAAGAATCCTGCAGAAAATAGATTTTATTGGATTTTAGAGGAGAGAGAAGGGAGTTAGAATCTTACCAGAGAAGTGTGAAACCTAGATCTCCTGTTTCCTCAAGTCCGTGACTCCAGATTTCTCACAAAAATTCACACAATAATCGTTAAATATACAATTTACAGTTTTGTTTTAATAATGATATGACTCGTCTAAGAATTCAACACAAATAGTAAAAATAAAAATTACGCACGTATCCCCGGCAACGGCGCCATTTGATTGATACGAAAATTTGTGTTTGTAGTTAACCGCAATCAATAACGGTGTCGCGTGTAGCTAGACCGAGATGAGTACGGGTCGTCCTCTGGGAAACGTTGAACCTTTTATTTTTACTTTAGATGTGTTGAGAAAGAGAGGATGAATAAAGAATTTTGTGAAAAGTTTCTAGATCTACTTTAAACAAGAATGTTAAATATAGATCTAGATTATTTTAGAGATTTAAATAATATAATAATAGGGCTTGTAGGGTTCGTTAGGATTTAGTAGTTATGGAAGATTAATTAAAAGTTACCCTTTTTATCCATTAATAGATTTAGAACTAGAACGACGGTGATGCGTGTAGATTAGGGTTTCTGGAGGGAAAAGGAATCCCACTCTTAACCCTTATCTCGACACGGAACTCCGTTCATATCTAGCCTTTACCAAAACAATCATTAATCTAATCTCTAATCGCGGTCGGAACTAGCAAAGAATTGCTAGCGCGCCCGATTAGGATGTTAATGATTCTTTTGATAAAGTTCCTAAACTTTATAGGACTTAAAAAGGGTTTAATTATTTTCATCGTCCATTAGCCTATCCTAATCCTACGAACCCTAACAAGCGGAGAATTACTCGCGCATGTTGGGAGAAAAAGAGATGGAGAAAGAATGCATAATTAAACTACGAAGAAATAGAATAAGAAAAAGAACTACCTTTATTAATCAACAAGATCAAGTACACTTTGATTCCTTAGAAAATGATTACAAAAACCTAGTTTGCTTCTCGATCTCTTCCAAGGAGGTAGATGAACCGTTGATGATCAGCCTGGATGCGTGAGCCGTCTTAGACTTCGTGATCTCGTCGGCTTGATGATTTTTCCAAGAGGCTCTCGGTCTTTATTTATAGCCCCAAAGGCAGAAATTTAGTTTCCAAAGTTGGAAACTAACAGTAAAGATTCTCCCACAAATTTCTGAGCTCCTAAATCCCCTACACTGCCGCGGATCCGCGGCCCAAGGGGGGTATGGCCGCGGATCCGCGGCCATATGATCTGATCCCTTGATCAAATCTCTGTTGGTTGCTCCTTGTGATATGTGGTGCTCTCTGGTACCTTTGGATCTTTGAAATCTTCTCGTAGTCACTGCCAGACTTGGTCTCCAAGTTTTGATTCTTAATTTGGCAAGATTTCTTCAACAAATTGATTTGTTTGTTAAATCCTTCATAACAACTTGGAAATATTCTGCACAACAACTCAAATAAGATTTTAGTAGACTTTGTTCTACTAGGATTAGACCAATAATATTATTTGCATACATTTTCCTACCAAATGATAATTAACATATATTAACACATGGAAAATAATGTTTTTACACATAAACCCTCATATGTATAATATATTATAATATAGTCCTTTTTTAATATAAAAATGGTAGGAAAAATATACTACAAATGTGCAGTTTTATCGACTGAACAATCTGCTTCTGCAGATCTCAACCAGAGGAAGAACTAAGTTTTTATATGAAGGGTTAAACCCTTAGAGAGGCGAAGGAGAGATAAAATGATCTCTGTGTTTTCTCTTTATCTAGGGTTTTTTTGTTTAAGAAAGGGATCTTCTACTTTTAGAGAATTGAATTCTCATTCTCTCTTTCCCCCCCTTTTTTGAGTAATTTTGTATTACTTTTAACTTGAAGTCTTGGGTTTTTTATATAGTGGATAGAAGTTTGTTAATTAGTTTTAGGAAATCTCTCATTGAGAGACTCCAATTGATTTGGGGGTTTTACCCATTGTTGGATCTTTGATCCAAGGGTTTTTATCTTACAGAACATATTTTCTTGTTTCTTAAACAAGATTAGGAAAATATTTTCCTGTACAGAATTTATTCTGTAGATTGGTGATTTTTAATTACAGTTGGATTTTTAATCCAAGGGTGCTTGGTTTAACGGAGCACAATTTTTCTTTGTTTTAAAAAGAAATGAAAAATATTTTCCAACTCATGAGATATTTGATGTGCCAACTTTCTGTTTAACAGAAAATATCATTTCCCATTTAAAAGTTCAATAGAATTTAATTCTATATTTAATCATCATTGGATCTTTGATCCAACGGTTCCTTGTTGAGCAGAATTTTAATTCTACGTAGGGACGTGCCCTCACGTGTTAAACACGTGGGGCTCTTTTGGCCTAGCAATTATTTTAATTGCAGTGTCTAAATGCGTTGCATATAGGCACTCACGTGTTAAACACGTAGGGCTCTTTTGGCCTAGCAATTATTTTGATTGCAGTGCTTATATGCATTGTATATAGGCACTCACGTGTTAAATACGTGGGGCTCTTAGGATAGCAATTGTTTTAATTGCAGTGCTTATATGCGTTGCATATAGGCACTCACGTGTTAAACACGTGGGGCTGTCTTAGCCTAATAATTGTTTTAATTGCAATGCCTATATGTGTTGCATATAAGCACTTACGTGTTAAACACGTGAGGCTGTTTTAACCTAGCAATTGTTTTATTTGCAGTGCTTATATGCGTTGAATATAGGCACTCACGTGCTAAATACGTAGGGCTGTTTTAGCCTAGCAATTGTTTTAATTGCAGTGCCTATATACGTTGCATATAGGCTCTCACGTGTTAAACACGTGGGGCTGTCTTAGCCTAGTAATTGTTTTAATTGCAGTGCCTATATGCGTTGCATATAGGCACTTACGTGTTAAACACGTGGGGCTGTTTTACCCTAGCAATTGTTTTAATTGCAGGGCCTATATGCGTTGCATATAGGCACTCACGTGTTAAACACGTGGGGTTGTTTTAGCCTAGCAATTGTTTTAATTGCAGTGCCTATATGTGTTGCATATAGGCACTCACGTGTTAAACACGTGGGGTTGTTTTAGCCTAGCAATTGTTTTAATTGCAGTGCCTATATGCGTTGCATATAGGCACTAACGTGTTAAACACGTGGGGGGCTCTCTTAGTGGGGAACTTTCCCTCATCCTTTTTTATAAGGGAACAAATGCCCCCCAGCGTTGCTCTCACGTGGCTCGCACGTGAGTGCAATGTTCTCTGCCCTCACAGCCGTTGGATTGCCTAGAGGAATAGGAAGATGAACCGCTCTCCATCATGTCTTATAACTGCAGGGGTATTTGTCTCTGAGAAGACCACTGTTCTTTCATCTTCTTCCTTGCTTATTTTCTTGAGAATTTAATTCTTTTCTTCAGAGCTTAGTTCTCTGCCTTATATCTTTCAGAGTTAAACTCTGCAAAAAGAACTCTTTTGGGTAGGGATCCTGACCACCATTTGTCTCTTAGGAACAAGAAACCCTTTTCTTTTAATTTTTTTTTATTTTAAATCCATCGCAAGAGCTTTGCTCTTTTCTGGGACTGATTTCTTAGAGATCCGAAAAGACGTAATCTTTTGTGTAGTAAACCCTGATGTCTTCGAAGATCGGGCGTATTCTCCTCTGATCTTTGAGGATCTTTGGAATTTAATTTCATTGTTTAAAAGGAATTTGATTCCTCATTATAAAGCTTTTCTCTGAAAGATCTAGAGGCCCTTTGGGAAATTTATTCCCTGACGTTTTTGGGCATATCTTCATTTTTGCAGATTTTAATTCGTTGGGTATTTTAACGGACCTCATTTTTCTTTGAGGATGTTAAGAGTTGTTTAAATTCCAACGTCCATTTAATGAGAATCCCTTTTGATTCTTGCAATGATTATCTTGCCTCATCATTGGTGAGCCGCCATATTGATTTTGTGGGGTCCATTGGTTTTGCAGTCAGTGGTCCCATGGAATAAACATCCTGTCGTTTTCTTCTGTTATTATATATATATATATATATATCTATATTTTATTAATGGTTTTTCTTTCCCTTAGTTCAGGAACAATGGCTTTACTTCCCTACTTTTCTTATACTCGCTCAGACGCCGCTTTTTCGCAATCGTCGTCAGACGAGGAAGCTATGGCAATGATCAGGGCACATGACAGGGACTGTACGAGTCTACTCTTATGGGGGGTTTGGTATGGTCATATCATCCGGGGCTGCCGTAGCTTTACTTGTGAGGTGCCAACAGAGCCCTTCCGCCCAATATCGCCGATGGAACGCCTGCAGACCGCTTATGCAGTGGAGGCGACTAACTGGACTCCTACAGGCCGGCTTGAGCAGTCAACAATCGGGATACCCAACCAGCCCCTACCAGCTATAGATATTCTGGGGTACCGCATATGTCAAGGTGAAGCCCGACCCTCGGAGTAAGTTTATAAAGTAGTCGTTACCCCCCGTCACCCAGTAGGCTACCTTCCCTGGGCTCGATATGTTCTTTCCGCCCACCGTGCATGGTTACAGAAGGTTGGGCTGTATCAAGCGGTGTACGCGTCTCTATTTCATTACCTGGCCCTTCACGTCTGGTGGGTTAAAGCTTTTCTGAACCAATGGAATCTTTCCACCAACACCTTCTTGCTAGGGGATCGCGAGGTCTCGATTTCACTGGAAGAGTTCCGCGAGATCTCCGAATTGCTAATTAGGGGAGAGCATTATGAAGAGTTGCTGCCTCCTGATGAGTATGTGTTCACGACTATGCCTGCTATGCTTGACGGCCTGACGACTGAAAACGCCGTCCGTCATAAGTACCCAAGTCTAATCAAAACTCTGGGTATTTTTGAGAAAATATTCGTGACGTCAGAAGGGAAAGGCGTCACCTTTGAGACCTTCATTGCTTGCTTTCTTCGTGGAGACGCTTTATCCAAAAAGGCTCCAAAGTTCGCGAACATCGACGACCCTTTTGGGTTCGGGTTGAATAAACTGCCGGCCAAAGAGGAAGATTTTTCGCAGTTCTATATTACGACCTCGTCAGCTGTTTCCTTCGATGCGATTGCGGCTCCCGGCATGGATGGAGAGACCTTCTTCGTTGACTTCATCAGTTTCTGCCTCAGTTGGTTCACCATACCGACGCATCGACGCTTTATGAGAGCCTTCGTCTTCTACCCCGCTCATCGCATAGCTGGAGGGGCGCGATTGGCCGTTGGTGTTGCAGAATTGTCACACCTATATCATGGATTAAGTGTTGCGGCTAATACTTCGACCTCAGGCGCGGATATTGTGAATTTCTACCTCCACTACTTCACGTCGTGGATCGAGATGCATGTATTGGGAGCATTTGCTGCACACCGGCGGCCAGATTTTTATGACTCCTATACCTTCCCATGGGTTATGAGGTTGGTGGATGCTTTCTCTCCCGATCCGACTCAGCTAGTGGCCCTCCGCGTGTTGCTTAACCCATATTCAAACGAGGGTGGAATGGTTTTTAGTGACCGAGTCCTATCTGCTCCTGCGGGGCCCATTCAGCAGCTGTTTGATCTGTCAAAGGGTGGAGCACTATCTGTAAAGGCCAAATAGATTATGCACCTGTACTCGATTAGGCCGGGCTATTTGGTGTTTTGCCAGAATGACACAGTTCTCTTTATGCGGTATAATCTGCACCGCTTTGCGCAGCAATTGGGCTATAACCAGGGTGTCCCTGTCGAGGCGTTTTTAGTTGAGCCCACTTTGTCTCTGGAAGTCACTCGTGACGTCATCCATCATTTTATGCGGTTGAACACCGGCTCTCTCTTCATGATCCCAAAGCCTGACTATCTTCCAAGGTTTGTGGGGGTTTTTCAAGGGTTGGTATCGCCATCGAGTCGGTCCTGTCATTGCCGAGGAGAGGCGGGTACTCTTCGAATGTAGAGTTCCAGCTCCGACCCAAGTCATTAGCGCTCCGTGGTCGGCTGTTCGCCCCCTTTTAATGCGGCCGCGGTTGGTTGTTCGCCCCCTTTTAAGGGACAGAGGTTCGGCACTCATTCCTAAAACAGTAGAAGTAGGACCAGTCCTTCACACTACTGGTATGCCGGTGCGTGCCAGAGCTGAGGCAGAAATCCCTGGGAAAGCGCCGGTAGTGACATTACTGAAGGATGACGTCGAAGGTGAGGTCGGGCAGCGTCGTGCCAAGGCGTCAAGGGGGAGGAAGCGCTCTTCCTCTAGTGTTAGCTCTGGCTCGAAAAGGAGGAAGAAAACAATCACTGGCTTACTCGACATCTTGCTCGAATCTGAGCCTCTTGTCCAAGACGAACCGATATCCATGCAGGAGCCGGACGATGGTCTTCTCTTTCCTGGTTTGTCTGCCGAGGAAGCCGCGTAGTTGGCTGAGGCCATAAGGCACTCACAAGACGAGACTAAAAATGTGGGCGCCCCGAAAAAAGCTTACCCCCCGTCATATTCTACGAGGTTGACCCATCGTTACGGAGGGTACACATGGGTCATTTACTGATGGAAGAAGAACGAGCTCTCAAGCAGCTCATCTCGGTAGCTTCTGAAGACGAGCTTGCACTGAAGACGGGCAGTCATGAATTTGCGCTTGAAGCTCGACGAGCGCATTTAGTCAGAAAAGAACAACTGCTTGAGAAAGCCATACTTCAAGCTCTCTGGCGTATTGGTATGCTTATTTTTCGTATCCCCTTTTTCTTGAGTAATTTGTATTACTTTTATATCTTCTTATTTTTACGAAAACTTTGCAGGGACTTCGGCAGCGAAAGAGGATTTGAGTCCAGATTGGGCCATAACTGTGGACTCTACAAATATCTCCCGTGATGCACCGGCAGGTGTAGAGGAGATTATTAAAGCTGCTACTTTTGCTGTGGAGCTTCCGGTGGTAACTTCTGTTCCTTCAGTGTCTATTCCTCCAGCAGAGGTGACCTCACCGGCCACAGATCCCATGGACATCTCTAGTGACGCACCGAAGGGTGTAGAAGAGATTGCTGAAGCCGTTAGTCCTGTCTTGGAGCTCCCGGTGGTGACTTCCATCCCTTTAGTATCTATACTTTCAGCAGAGGTGATCTCGCCGGCCATAGATCCAATGGATCTCTCTAGTGGCGCCCTGGAGGGTGTAGAAAAGATTGCCGAGACCGCTGTCCTCTCCTTGGAGCCTGAAGTGGCGGCTATTGTTTCTCAATTAGAAGCTGCCACACTGGCATGTATCCCCAATGATGTACCTGAGGGTGTGGAGGAGGCTGCTGAAGCTGCCATCCCTCCAGTTCAAGACGGGCGAAGTATCGAAGGTAATCTTCTACATTTCATTTTAACGATCCCTCCGTTATCTGAACCCTTCTTTCCTTCAGAATTGCGGGAATTGGCGGCTTCCATTGTGGATCTATTTCCGAGGAAAAACTTCCAGCGTTTGCTTGATATGGCTGCCCCACAGGCAATACCCCCGCAAAGCATAGTCATTTCTTCTGGGCAAGGTCGGTGTTCTTTGACCCCTTTTGTTTTATTATTATTTTTTATAATGATGCTAATATGCGCTCCACAGTTCTGGAAGCCGATGATGAAGTCGAGGTCCTTGATGGGCTTGGGGATCTCTCAAACCCCCCTTGCATGACTGTGGATAAGTAAGGCTTTATCTTTGGCATTGTTTTGTCTATTTCATGTTCGTAAATCTCACTGACTATTCATAAATCTTGACAGCTCTGCCAACCCTAACCCCGTTAGAATCTCGGATCCCCATGCCACCAGGCCCCTATGCCCGGCGTGCGTCTGAAAGGATGGCGAAACAAAGCATTTACTCCCTGACGGCTCTCATTGAAGACCTTCGCGCTGGTACCTCTGTCATTGCCGAAGAATTTGCTGTCGAAGCCAACGCTTCCTTGTCTGTTCTCACCACCTATCATGACGAAGCATTGGTGCGTGTCTGGGTTGAGTACTGTCGTCGAGTGGAGGTCTGCCTACACGGGCTTGAGTACATCCGCCTTCCCTCCGACATCTTAATTGTAAAATCGAGTCTGCGGGGATGGATCGAACGGTGCGCATCCAATTTACAGTCATGCGAGAAGAGGCTCAACCGGAAGCTTTCGGAGAGGGAGTTAGCTTCAAACGCTTTAGGGGAACTTCAGGCTCAGCTTACCACCAAGACCACCCGCGCGTATAAAATTTAGCGGGTGCTTCAAGAAGCCATTACAGAAGTGGTAGTTCTTGACAAAGCCGTTATTTTCACCCGTAAGATGGTCGAAGCCCATAAAGTCGCCGAAAGGAAACTTGAGAGTCGGTTTGCTTCATACCAGATTCAACAGACTCATGCGGGGACCCGTCTTGCCGCACCAACGGAGCTTGAGCCGAGGTCCAGCGGAAGAATGACGAACTTACTAGCCTATTGCACCATCCGCCGGCTTAAACATTTTTTTGTCACTGTATATTCTCCTTCCTCTTCTTTTCTTTTTTGTATTCATTCATGAATAAGAGCATCTTGTATTCATTTTGATTCATGAATAAAAGACATATTTTTCTTCATACTACCGCTTTCTTTCTTTTGCTGTCTTGGCTTAGCATAAAGTAGTTTATATACTCATTTTGAAGTTTGTAGTTTATTCACTCATCCCGGAGTCTTTAGTTTATGAACTCATTTTGGAGCTTGTAATTTATTCACTCATCCCGGAGTCTCTAGTTTATGAACTCATTTCGAAGCTTGTAGTTTTTTCACTCATCCCGGAGTCTCTAGTTTATGAACTCATTTCGGAGCTTGTTTAGTTTACCTCTCTTGGGCTTGTAGGCAAACTGGTCCTAACGTCATAGTTAACCTCTGCTCTTTACAACAGAGGTCCGTTAGGGTCTGTGGTACTAGATTTTTTGTCCTTCGTACCGTCGCGTTGGCTGATACATTCCCTGATATGCAGTCTTGCTGTTCGAGTAGCCCTGCGACTGTCGTGTCTCTGATTCCTTCGGGGGCTAGACAACACGTCTTCAAGTAATCTCCTAGGTCATATTACCGTCGGAAAAGTAAGCTTTAGGGATTTTCCAAGCCGCTTTTTACTTGAGATTAGGCTCAGTTTGGGAGCCCCGATGAGTTATAACCACTCCGTGCTGGTGTGGGATGATCTCCGATAGTCTTTCAGGTTTTATTTGAGTTGCCGTCAAGACCCTGAAGCTAGGGATTTTCCTTTGCTTCGTTTGCTGGCATTGCGTCTTCTGTAACGAAATGAATGTCGAGGTTGTCTCTAGGTTGTCTGTAAACTGTCGAGGCTTGGAACTAGGGACTTTGCCATAGCTCCGATGTAGTCTCTAGGTTGTTAGTGAACCGTCGAGGCTTGGAACTAGGGGCTTTGCCATGGCTCCATTGTTTTTACCCTAGGGTCGGTTGTTGACGTTGTATCTGCATCCTGCTGGAGTTGAGAAGGAACGCCTGGGTGACATTGCGTCTGCTGTATCGAGACGAATGTTGAGGTGGTTTCTAGGTTGTTTGTGAACCGTTGGGACCTGGAACTAAGGACTTTGCCATGGCTCCGAGGTAGTCTCTAGGTTGTTGGTGAACCGTCGAGGCTTGGAATTAGGGACTTTGCTATGGCTCTATTTGTTTTGACCCTGGGGTCGTTTGTTGACGTCGCATCTGCATCCTGCTGGAGTGAGAAGAAACGCCGTTGTGATCTTCAGGATGTAGATGTTGCCGTCGAGATCTGGCTCTCCCTTTAATGGAGCCTGGTGGGAAAACATGGTTTCCCTTTTCATTTTTGCCCATGGATAGTATACAGGGGTCAGTATGGACTCACCTGCAGGGCAGAAGTTTCATCATTTTCTTTATTTCTTTCTGTGATGCTCTATCATTTCAGCTTTTTATATCGCGAAAGTCACGATTGCCCAACCATTTCGGCTTTTTATAGCGGTGCCCAATCGTTTCGGCTATTTTTCTATTTTACTCGTTGCTTTTTATTGCGAGCTGCCCAAACATTTCGGCTATTTTTTTTATATGCATACATTTTGCTCGCTGATTTTTTATTGCGAGTTGCCCCATCATTTCGACTATTTCATATACATTTTTGGTTCCCTGATTTTGTTACGAGTATGGAACTTGAGATCCGATACCAATCTTAGCATCAGCATCACTGTGACTGGAATATGGCCAGGAGCAAATCATCATTTTCCTTGAGAGGACTTGGAATTTGCTACCAATTTAGGCATCAGCATCGCTATGTTTGGGATGTTGCCAGGAGCGAATCATCATTTGCCTTTACTGGTTTGAACAAAGGTGGCTTAGCAAACAGGGTTAAGGTCCCGTCGACTAAGGCTTTTAGACTCTATGAGCCATAGGTGTCTCATAAAGGGTTTTCTCTCTACGAGTCGTGAGGATCTCGTAGGCGTATTTTCTCCTTAGGGATCGTGAGGCTCCCCAAGTGTGTGTTCTCTTATAAGTCGTAAGGATCTCATAAGAGTATTTTCTCTTTGCAAGTCGAGAGGACCTACAAGTGTTGTTCACTAAATGAGGACATTTCTCGTCATTGGTGGAACTAGGTGAGGGAACGTTTATTTGTGCCCGTGGATTGTATACAAGGGCCAATGTAACAACTCCATTTTCAGTGTACATAAATTTGCTTTAAATTTAAAGTATACTTGGAGTATTTAATGTTGCTGTTACCGCTTTAAGTATTTATTTCACACAATAATTATAAGAAGAAGCTTGTAGCTTATTGGTAATACCTTGCACTGCTGAACCAAGCCACCAGAGTTCAAATCCCCTGCCCCACATTATTTTTTAATATTATTTTGTTTTAAATTTTTTGGAAGGCCAACAGTCCACACACAATAACTCCCAAAACTTGAACTGAACTTGAAAATCTAAATATACCAGTGCCTACAACTCGAGACTCCCCACCTACCCGACCCTCGACTCGGCCGAGTCGGCCGGCGGACTGGCCGGACTCGGCCGGACAGCCGAGTCGTCAACTGCAAAATTCTGTCTTTTCACCTTCTAAACTCCCCTGCACACTCCAATTAAATGGATCGATTCCAGAGAGCTTATTATACCCCATTTACTCCAATTTTTAATGATTTTTATACATTTTTACAATTTTGTATTAAAAACCCTTCATCTATCCTAACCCTAGCCTAACCCTATAAATACACCCCCTACCCTCTACCCTCTCACCCTAAAACTCTGAGCCCACTCTCTCAAAATTTCAAGAATCGTGTACTTTGAAAACGAGTGAAAGGCGAAGCTCCGACGAATTCTCAGCGGAACTTCCGGCGATCGTTTTAGGAATTACCGGCGACGACGCAACACATCGGCGATTCCACTACTTCCCTCTCACCCTTTTATGTGTCCTAAAACCCGTTAGTCCCAATTTCTACCTATCTCTTCTATCTAAAAATACGGTTTTACAAAACCAGACGGAATCGGAACAAATCCGATTTCCGATTCGGTTTCTTATAAAATTCCATTTCTCACTAATACAATCATATTTAAACTTCCTCATGTTGACTATTAAACACTAATCAACCAAATTGATCAAGTTTCATCACATGAAATGATGACTATTTCAAATTATCGTGTTTTTTCACTTAAATACCACATTGTTTCAACTTTACATTTAGCTCCATTAAACTTGCTATACCTTTAAAGTAGAGCACGAGGTAACGACCTACCTCCTCACATACTCATATACAACCTAACACGATACCATCGAAAACTTAGAATACGAGAAAACAACATTTTCATTTAAATACCCTTTACTTAATAAAACCATTTCTAAAAGATTTAGTTTTTAAATAAATACCATTTATTATGAAAATAGGATAAGTTGTGGACATCAGTCGTTTATCTAAACCCGAATTTGTGGTGTCTAGGCTAGGCAAGTGAGAAAGGTAACTTTAAAAGGCCCGTCTCACGGTGATTCATGAGCGGATCCCTCCTTTCTTCACTTGTACTTACCTGGCCACAATTGGCGGTGAAGAGGCGATTTGAGGCATCTCACAACTTGTCGCTTTGGACCAGTTAGAAATAGTCTAGTTGACTTAGGAGACCCTAGAACATAGAATACGGAAAATTGACATGTTTACAAATAAATACCATTTACTTCATAAAACCGTTTTCTAAAAGATTTAGTATTTATACAAATCTTTGCAAAGCGCCGCTACAACCCATTTTGGGAAACCCGTTCGGGATGGTGCGGATTATCGCACATCCTCGGGCTTAGTTGTGCGAGATTCAGACCTCCGCAAGGAGCATTCGGTCTCGAACGATTTAAAATACGACATCTTAAGAAAATGAGATTTTTAGAATATAAAAAAATATATTAAAAATTATTTTTGTATAAATATATGTATACTTATCATTAAAATACCTATTTTGTTATGATATAAATATTCCATTTTTTTCTAAAAATCACAAGAATCAATTTTACACTAAAATACCATGAATTCCATACAAATCAATATTACAAATAAATACCTTTATTTATGAAATTAGGATATTTTCACTAGAAATATCACAATACAAAATCCACATTCATTACAACTCTAAAGACGAATAATAAATACTTGAGATGTATTATGAAAAGTATATAAAAATATTTTTACATAAAACCATCTCAAGTTTTATAAATTACCCTAAGGACCCTAGTAAATATAGGTTTAAGCAGAACCAATCTCTTGAGCCGCATGGAGCCGGAGAAGTGGGTGCTTACCTATCTAAGGTAGACAAATTAATAAAAACAACCAGGACTTCAATTTATTTTGCTAATTGTCTGACCCAGTCTCTGTATAATCTGACTTGAATATGATTCAAGTACAATCTACAATCTACAATCTTCAATATTACAATTCAACATGAATCCATGAATCCAATTATCAATCTATACAACTTGACTGAACCGAACCATGGATATACATTCCATTTACGTGGTTCTCCAGTTATTCCATTTACATGATTCTACGGTTACATCCGTTTACTGATATCATGGTTTCGGTCAGTCTTTCAATTATACCCTTAATACAATTTACAGTACAAAACAATACAAATAAGACACTATGGGGTTTAAGGGGTAGATTGGTATGGAAGGTGTTAAAAGTAGCACGAGACTGTAAGACTTAATACACTTAACATGAATCCAGTTGCTGTTGTACCGTGGCATAAACGGTTCCTTGTACTATACATGCCTCTAGTCTCTGGCATATAGAGACTCCTCTCATATACACTGGCATTCTTCTGTACCAACCTACAAACAACAGCGTTAATACAACATTACAACAAGATAATACAACTTTAAAAGATACCTTCTTATTACGTCTATTCTACTTTCCTCTTATCTTTGGGACTTACCGAGCGACCTGTTCGCTGACGACATTCTATTTCTTTCTTCTTTGAATGTCGTCAGGTGATTTGGACCCGTCAGAGATCGAGCCAACCGCAGAAGACTTGGATCAGTTTGCTGAAGAACCAGAGCTTTAGTTTCATTGTACACATTTCCTTTCAGTACTTTACATTCCTATTATGCCATTGTTTAGGCATCGCTTTTATTTCAGTTGTATTTACTTTTCATGCATTGTACAAAAGAATGTTAATAAATAAAGTTGCTGTTCAGTTTATATATCTTGTCTCTTGTGTAATTACTTTTATATTGCTTAGATACGCTTAGCATATTTACTTCAGAGTAAATACGTAGCGGCCTCGTCGCGTCTCCTTCGCTGTATACCGGGAAGCGGGGTGTGACAACCAATATTGGACCGCCTGTAGGGCAACTCAGGGAATGTGATGGCTTAAGAACAGATCCTGGTCCCTGTAGCTTAAGGCTTTTAATCCTATGAGCCATGAGGGTCTCACAGGGGGAGTTCTCCTTACGAGTCGAGAGGATCTCGTAAGAGAAAATTTCACGAGATTGCGTCCTTTCGGGTTTTCACAAGCTCACCGGTAGCCCTGCTGTTTTTACTCACGGCGTCCTTTCGGGTTTTCATCCGTACCCATTTCGCTTATCGACGTACCGTTTTTTTAACAATGAGATTGCGCCCTTTCAGGTTTTCACAAACACGCCGGTAGCCCTGCTGTTTTTACTCACGGCTCCCTTTCGGGTTTTCATCCGTGCCCATTTCACTTGTGGGCGTACCGTTTTTTTTAACAACGAGATTGCGCCCTTTCAGGTTTTCACAAGCTCGCCGGTAACCCTGCTGTTTTTACTCACGGCGCCCTTTCGGGTTTTCATCCATGCCCATTTCGCTTGTGGGCGTACCGTTTTTTTATCCCTCTGTTTGCCAATGGTACTTAGGGGGGACTTCACCACCAGGGTAGCTGTGTAGCCAGCGGACTTGAGTTGCAGTCCTCGCCGCTGGGACTTGTGGACTTGAATTCTACTATCGCTGTGTTTGAGGCGACGTACTTAGTTTAAGGCCATTACGGTCCAGGGCCAGCTTCGAGATGAGGCTTTGCCGGATACTACTTATAAAGTCTTAACTCAGGAAGACAGCGAGCGGACACGAGCGTCGTCATCTATCATTAACCTGAGTTGTGACTTGTCAAGCGTAGTATTTCTTAAGGAAATAGCCGTTTATTGGCCGGAAGGGTCTTTCGCCATGCATATCCATGAGCAAGTAGGCTCCACCTTGGTATACCTTGTCTATGATGTATGGACCCTCGTAGTTCGGCTCGAATTTCCTCCGCTTTGCACGGTTGGGGATCATAGGTCTTTTTACGACTAACACGAGTTCGCCTTGGCGAAATGTTCTCAGTCTGGTTAGACTTTCGTATGAGCACGTCATCCTTGCTTTGTAAGCTTCCAGGTTTTGCTGCGCCGTAAGACGAGTTTCATCAAGGGCATCAAGCTCCTCAAGCTGAAGATGGGCGTTTTCTTCATCCATCAGCTCATATCGAACTGCCACTCGTAGAGATGGAAGCTCTATGTCCAAGGGAAATACCGCTTCCATGCCGAATACCAACACGAATGGCGTTGTATTCGTTGCCGTTTTGAACGTGGTTCGATACGCTCAGAGAGCTTCATGTAGTCTCTCGTGCCAGTCCTTTTTATTTCTGGACACCGTTTTCTTTATGATCTTCGTCAAGGTCTTGTTGAAAGCCTCAGCTAGACCATTATCTTGGGGATTATAGACCGAAGAGTATCTCTAGTCTATATTATGCTGCTGTGCGAAACGGTTGATCTTATGGCTTCTGTAGGCCGGCCCATTATCCGAGATGATTCGTCGCGGAGTGCCGACCTAGTAGATGACGCGTGTCCTGAAGAAATGGGGGATGTTCTCCATCTTCACTTTCTTTAGCGGTACTACATATGCCCACTTAGAGAAGTAATATGTTGCTGCTAATATGAACCGATGTCCCTTGGATGATGCTGGTTCGATAGGCCTGATTATATCGGTTCCCCACATTTCGAACGGCCAGCTAGCCAATGTTGGGTGTAGTGGATTTGGATGCTGGTGGATGAAGTCCCCGTGAACTTGGCACGAGTGACACTGCTTCGCTCTGGTTGGAGTACTTTATGATTCTTCCTCGCTGCGTCTTCTTCATCCTGACGCCGATGCTTGGCCCTCGTTTCACGTTCTCGGTTAGCTTTGCTCTTTTGAAAAGTTTCGTTTAGCAGCCTGTCAATTAGGCCTTCTGAAGCTCCGGGGATTTTGGCACCGACCCTGCCCCCAGTTCCTCTGTGTTACTTTCCGACGCCGAGAGTGTTTCTTCATTATTTAACGATGAATGAGAAACCATGTGGAAACTTGCTACATAATCTTCGGTTTCTCCTGACGAGTCATTTCCCTCATCATCGTCACTATCTCCATTCTCAAGGATATGGTTGAGAAACTCTTCGAGTGTGACTGGGGTCCGTGCCTTTTGGTTGTATTCCTCCAGCGCGTCGATATATTTTTGCAGGTCCATGCGCTTGTCGTCAGGCTGTACGGGCTTCTTGGTCTTCTTCTTTCCCTTCGAAGACTTTGATGGCTTGACCTGGGTGTTTTGCCCATCGTTACCAGCTTTCGGCGTTGGGCGCGGTTTAAGCATCCCCTCAATGATCTCGGGCTCCAGCGGGCTTTTCCATTTGATCGCCGGACATGCTTGAAGATCTTTCAGTATTCTTTTAGTTTTAGCTGAAAGGACCACTTCCCAAGGAGCTTCTTCCACAAACGAGCATGATGCCCCCGGCATATCCACCTTTTTAGGAGCGTGCCTCTGTGACGGGTTCACCCTCCAGTTTTCGGACAGCGCAAACTTGCCTTGTTGGTACTGGTCCTCGGCCCAATTTTTGAAGACGCAGCAATTCTCAATTGGGTGGCCCAATACTCTGTGGTAGGAGCATTAGCTGGGACTGTTGACGTCACAAGGCTGCAGTGGACGTCTCGGATCCGGCAGAGTGATAAGTTTGTTGCGCACTGCCAGTTCGAACAGTCTCCTCGTTTTATCCCGAGAAAACGAGTAAGGACGTCCTAGCTTCGCTTCGAGGGATCGGCGTGGGCGTGTGTCTCTTAGGCGAGCCACCGGTTTCGGGTCAATTGGTTGCTGTTGAGTGTTGGCAACGTAGGTCGCTTTCCCTTTGCCCTTTTCATTCCGAGGATCCGTTTTTGAAGAGGACGGCCTATGGCCCATCCGGTCCATTTGGGCCAGTTTGTCAATCAAGGCCTGGAAGGTGGTCGGCTTGAAGAACATCATAAATTGGAATACAGTCGCCTGAGGATCGAGGGTCCCTACGAACATGCCCACGGCCGGAGCTTCTTCAATGCGTTGTTCGCATTTCGACCATAGGTTCTTCCATCGAATTGCGTATTGAACCCAGGTCTCTCCTGGCTTCACCCTGACATTGACTAATGCCGTGATCAGGGTGCGTTCGCTTGCGCTTGCGAACCGCTGCGTGAATAGCAACTCCATTTCTGTGAATGTTTTGATGGAGTCATTTGGGAGCTCCGAGTACCATTCAAACGCCGTCTCTGACAAGCTGCCAACAAACTAGCGAAGTAGCAATTTGTTGTCGCCTCTAATGTTGCCGCACAAGGCTCTGAACTGAGCCACGTGCTGATGAGGATTGCCTGTCCCCTTGTAAACATGGAATTTGGGGATCATATATCCCGGCGGGTACTTGATTTGATCGTACCGGCCTGGGTACAGTCGCCCGGTCTTGACGACTTGGCCAGCCGCTTCGCTTGCCTGATAAGCTTATATTTGCTGAGCTATGTAGTCATCGAGGGCAGCCTTGGAGATCGTCTCCTCCCTGGCTGTCGATAAAGCCGGAAGAGGGTTTGATGTTTTCCCTCTGTCATCTTCGATGATTATCGGTGGATCTTCGGCTGGAGGTTCTGGTTGGATCATCATTCCAACCATGTCTTGGAAAAGAAGCGCCATCTGTTTTATATTAGCCACTTGTTCCGCGGCCTCCTTATCCTTTCTCTCCAGCACCCTTCGCAAGAATTCTGTATCTGTCTCCTGCTCTTGGCACTGTTCAGACGCTGCCTTTCGGGCTTTCTTTCTGTCCGGTGAGTGCTGCCATTTTCGTCAGCATCTCCTGGAGCTTTTGATGATGCTCCTGAGCTTTTATCAATGACCGAGTTTGCGGCCGATGACCCACGGAAGCACGGCTTTCTTCTTTTCCGGAAGCCATGTACACCGTGTGCACGATCATGCCCCCGGACTTGGGGCATTTTGATCCATCACCTTTGGGATTTGCCGCCGGTGGTGGTTGATTCTCCGACCTTCTCTTTTTGCGAGAAGTCAAAGTCGGAGGAGCCATTGTAACATGCACTTTCATAGAAATAGTCCCTCGCTGCATGGTGGAGGGATGGTCCTCTTCTTGCCGAGCCTTTGTTTTCTTCAGTCGGCGAGAGTAGTCTTTATTGATCACAGAATCTTGGACCTTCCTCCAGACCTTGTGGACTAGGGAAGACAGCCGGTGGGGGGCTGCTTCGGCTTCGGCTGTATCATGTTTTCAACAGGTGGGGGATATTTCTTCAGCACCGTGGTCGGAGAGTTCTTTCGCACCCTTCTAAGCAGATCAAAGCTGTTCCCGGTTGGAACAATAGCGTCAACTTCCACCATTGGAGCTGGTGGTGTAAGTCCAGAGGGGGAGTTGCACCCAGCTTTCTACACTCGGCGCTAGTGGCGACGTCAAGCATGCCTTGCAGATGGGATTGGTTTAGTTATGGGAGTGGCTTCGTCATGCCCCCTGCTCTGATGAAGGGCTACTGCTGGTGCCAGCCTATTGAAGACTGACGTCCATTGAGAGGGGACGGCTAATCTTGCGAAGGCCGACTTTCTGATAGGGGAAGCTTTTTTGATGACTTGGCCCGTAGCAGGAGTTGGAATGGCCAATCTTGCGAAGACCGATCCTTTAGTAGGAGAAGCCCCTTTGACGACTTCACTTGCCGGAGTTGGAATGGCTATCCATTTCAGGATAACCCCTTCGGGTATTACGAGCCTATTTGTGGGCCCACAAGAGCTTTGGCTAAGCCTGTAGAAGACTGAGGTGGTAGACTTGGGCGACCTGTTGAGAGGGGCCGTGGTGGTTGCAAATCAATCGAAGACCGACTTCTTTGGAGCTTCCTGTGATGGCATTGGGGTGCTGAAACTCACTGGCGGGAGCATGGCCCCGAAGAACAATCCAGTGGTGGCCTGAGTCACCTGTTCCACTAGCATTGAAAAGATGCATGCCGCATTTGGCCCATACGTCACTCCTCCTGCAGGGACGGAGCGGGAGTTGATGTTGTAGGTACACTCGGAAGCCATTGATCTTCTTTTCTCTGCACAGGATCAAGACACCAAATCTTAGTATCTCGAATCCAGGGGCGACCATGATAAACCATGATTTGTTCGTGAACAAGACACACGAAGTGTGGAGTGTAAAGAGGAAAAGGTCCTACCGGGCGTGCCAGAATCTGTTTACCGCCGAAAATAGAGACGAACTGGGATGGGTCGTCTTGCCTGAATTTGAGGGGCAGATGCTATTTGGATTTATCCGTCCACCTCTCCGAAGATGCCAAGTTAATTTATGGCACCATGTAGCGGAGGTTTGGATGGATGCGTCCGTTGTAGCAGACTTCGTCAGATTCCCCTTCATTTCTGAGGTGTTTTGATTGTGGGGACGCTCTTCCCTGCAGGCGCAAGCCCCTACAGTTAATTACGTTATCGTATCGCGATAACCACTTTCTCCTGCTCCAGAAGTTCACTTCGTGTCGTGTGTGTTTGTTTTATTTTTGGTTGCCCGTGGATCGTATACGGAGACTAATTTATATTGTCGCCCATAAAGCGCGGATTAGTCCAAATCCGTATATCTTAGATTTGGGTTTGGGTTGATTTAAGGATCGTTGATCTGTTTTGAGATCAAGATCGACTTAAATGTATACGAGCATTTGGGGGGCCCGGTTGGTTTTTTGTTAAGAATACGTTAGTCCAATTTTAGACTAAGATCTACTTAACAGGGTGTTAGGATCATTTTTGTTTCAGATCCAAAAAGAGAGCATATGGACTCCGTTGCCTTAGTTTAAGGACGTTTCGGTCCCTTATCGCCATTTTGGAGAAGTTGTAGTTTGAGGACATTTCGGTCTGTCGATCACCATTTTTGAGGTGGGGTTTTAGTGTAAGGACGTTACGGTCCGTTGTCGCCATCTTGGAGACAACGTTGTAGTTTGAGGACATTTCGGTCCGTAGATCACCATTGCATGCGCGTGTATTTGTTACGTGACGGGATGTACAGCGATGATGTAGGAGACGCCCAGCTTGGGGTGTGGTTTGATCTGGGATATGCACGTCAGTTTTGGAAGTGCACTGAAGAGCAGTTGGTTGTCAGGACCCGCCACCTCTCTGAAGACGTTGAAAAATTACAACGCCATGTATCAGAGGTGTAGAGAGATGTACTCTTGAACCAATTCCCGTGTCGGAGGGAAAAGATCGTGGGGGACCATCTAAGAATCATTAGGCATTTTTGAAGATTAAGTTTAACTTAGGGGATGTGGGATGAACCTTATTTTGGATATCATCATTTGACAGATCATTAGTTATGTTTGGGACTAAGATCAATTTGGGGAATGATGAACACAGAGGGGTTTTGACTTTGGAAGAAATTAGTCAATTTGGGTTATATTTGGATCTCTATAATTACCCAACAGTGCTAAATGCCGAGGCATACGATGATCACGTGCATTTCATGTGGGCACTGGAATAGTGTTAAATACTAGATTTCTGTGGCGCTCACGTGGCTCACGTGAGGTACTCAATTATGGGCGCTGCCCATTTATTTCTCTCTTTTTATATAAGTGCCGAGCACTTGGTTCTTAGGGCGCTCACGTGTGAAACATGTGAGGCGCTCCAAAGTTGGGTTCTGCCTTTTGGCCTTTTCCATTATGCAAGTGCTAAGCACTTGGTTCCCATAGCGCTCACGTGTAAAACACGTGAGACGCCTCAAATGGGGGAATCCCCTCTTGGCTTTATTGCCTCTCCCTTTATATAAGTGCTAAGCACTTGATTGGGGGTCGCGTGCAAAACACGTGAGCGCCTTAGGAAGTGCTCCTTGCTCCTCTTTTAAACACCCGCGTGGGAAACACGTGATGCAGTCTCAGCTGTTTCTTTTGTTCATTAGAAACACTCATGTGGAAACACACGTGAAGTCTTGTTATAGTGTTAAATACTAACGAATCACCAGGCTGTTCTTCTATGTGCATGAAGATTTTGATCTCATATTAACGATGCTGGGATCTAAGTTTAGAGAATTTCAAGTCTCTTGTTTTATAAGAATTAAATTCTTTTTACTGGGTTAAACCCTAGTTTTATCAGATGAATTAAATTCTTTGAACTTAGTTCTTTCCCCTAAGTTTTGAATCTGCATTACAGAATCTTCCCGATGAGAATTAAATTCTCAATTTGTAGGGAGATCTTCTTCTGCAGATCTCAACCAGAGGAAGAACTAAGTTCTTATATGAAGGGTTAAACCCTTAGAGAGGCGAAAGAGAGATAAAATGATCTCTGTGTTTTCTCTTTACCTAAGGTTTTTTTTGTTTAAGAAGGGGATCTTCTTCTTTTAGAGAATTGAATTCTCTTTCTCTTCTTTTTTTCCTTTTTTTGAGTAATTTTATATTACTTTTAACTTGAAGTCTTGGGTTCTTTATATAGTGGAGAGAAGTTTATTAATTAATTTTAGGAAATCTCTCATTGAGAGACTCCAATTGATTTGGGGGTTTTACTCACTGTTAGATCTTTGATCCAAGGATTTCTATCTTACAGAACATATTTTCTTGTTTCTTAAACAAGATTAGGAAAATATTTTCCCGTATATAATTTATTCTGTAGATTGGTGATTTTTAATCACCGTTGGATTTTTAATCTAAGGGTGCTTGGTTTAACGGAGCACAATTTTTCTTTGTTTTAAAAAGATATGAAAAATATTTTCCAACTCATGGGATCTTTGATCCGCCAACTTTCTGTTTAACAGAAAATATCATTTCCTATTTAAAAGTTCGATAGAATTTAATTCTATGTTTAATCATCATTGGATCTTTGATCCAACGGTTCCTTATTGAGTAGAATTTTAATTCTACGTAGGGACGTGCCCTCATGTGTTAAACACGTAGGGCTATTTTGGCCTAGCAATTGTTTTAATTGCAGTGTCTATATGCGTTGCATATAGGCACTCACGTGTTAAACACATGGGGCTCTTTTATCCTAGCAATTATTTTGATTGCAGTGCCTATATGCGTTGCATATAGGCACTCACGTGTTAAACACGTAGGGCTGTCTTAGCCTAGCAACTATTTTAATTTCAATGCCTATATGGGTTGCATATAGGCACTCACGTGTTAAACACGTGGGGCTGTCTTTGCCTAGCAACTGTTTTAATTGAAGTGCCTATATGCGTTGCATATAGGCACCCACGTGTTGAACACGTGGGGGCTGTCTTAGCCTAGCAATTGTTTTAATTGCAGTGCCTATATGCGTTGCATATAGGCACCCACGTGTATGCGTTGCATATAGGCACCCACGTGTTGAACACGTGGGCTGTCTTAGCCTAGCAATTGTTTTAATTGCAGTGCCTATATGCGTTGCATATAGGCATCCACGTATATGCGTTGCATATAGGCACCCACATGTTGAACACGTGGGGCTGTCTTAGCCTAGCAATTGTTTTAATTGCAGTGCTTATATGCGTTGCATATAGGCACTCATGTGTTAAACATGTGGGGGGTTCTTTTAATGGGGAACTTTCCCTCATCCTTTTTTTATAAGGGAACACCTGCCGTCCATGTGCAGTCGTTATCGATAACTCCAAAACCTAATTCAGGAATTCAATTCTGTTTAAGCGTCTAACTCAGACAGAGTCTCAGGCTAATCGGAATACAATCCATACATGAATACAATTCAAATATAACTCCAATACAACATAAATCCATATATACCAGAATACAATCTATATCAACATGACTTGATTTGACCGATCCATGGATATACATTGACTTGTCTACATGATTATCCGTTTGTATCTTTATCCGTTTACATGAACAATTGATATCATGGTTTCGGCAAGTCTTATATCTGCAAATCATCTATAAACAACACAATATACATTACGGGGATTTTAAAGGGGTAGACTGGTATGGAATGTGTTAAAACTGGCACGATGACGGTCACTATAATACACATAACCTGAACATCCGTTGCCGTTGTCCCGTGGGTTTTGACGGGGCCTTGTACTCCATATACCATAGTCTACGGGGTAATTGGACTCCTCTCGTATACACTGGCACATTCTGTACCAAGCTACAAACAACTGCGTTAGCATAATAATCATACATTATACCAGATATATTCTCTTTACCCATTCAGTTAATTTCTATCTCTCTTTGGGACTTACCGAGCGATTGTTCGCTGACGACATTCCTTTTCTATTCTTTCTTTGGAATGTTGTCAGGAGGACCCGACTCTTTGGAGATCGAGCCCAGCTCAGATGACTTGGAGCAGTTTGCAGAAGACCAAGAGCTTTAGTCACTTGTATATACCTTTACTTTCAGTTCATGCCATTGTTTAGGCATTGCTTTCCGCATTATATTTACTTTCCAGTTGTATTGTAAAGAATGTTTAATAAATAAAAAGCTGTTGTTCATTTACATCTCATGTCATTCTTGTGTACATTTATATTATATTGCTTATTTATGCTTAACGTGTTTACTTCTAAGTAAATACGCCGCGTGCCTCGTCGCGTCTCCTTATCCATATACCGGGAAGCGGGACGTGACAGGGGTAGCGCCTCACGTGTTTCTCAAGAGGGCGCCGGCGCCAGTACCAATTTTGTGGTGGCTCCGCACGTGCACCTCACGCCGGCGTCAATGTGCAAAGCATTGAAACGCTTTCTGAATAAGAATTAAATTCTTATATGGCGCTGCACGTGCTCATCACGCGGGCGCCAATGTGCAAAGCACAGGAGTACCCATCATAAGAATTAAATTCTTAAGTGGCACTCACGTGCACAATACGTGAGCGCCAGCGCCCAAGTCAAGATCAATAGAATTAAATTCTACATAAGAATTTAGGATACTCTCTGTTAAACAGGGCCGTTGGATCAAAGATCCAATGGAGATAATAAATCATTAAAATATAGAATTAAATTCTATTAGGAGAAAATATCTCCCAAATCTTTCTAAATAAGAAAAATACTCTCGATTGGATCAATGATCCAATAATAGAATAAAATTTTATTTTGGAAATATATTCCCTCAATCTTTATAAACAAAAAAAGATTGCTCTCTGTAAAACAGTGAACCCTTGGATTAAAATTCCAATGGTGATTAAAAATCACCATTTTACAGAATAAATTCTGTATATGGGAAAATATTTCCCCAATTTTGTTAAAAACAAGAAAACATATTCTGTAAAACAGAAACCCTCGGATCAAAAATCCAACGGTGGGTAAAATTCCCCAACTCAATCTTAAGACCAATTAAATCAATTAGGATCTCTCAATGAGAGATTTTCTCAAAACCAATTAACAATTTCCCTCCACTATATAAAGGACCCGAGACTTCAAGCCTCAAAAGGAGGAACCCTCCCATAAGCTTCTGAAAAAGTACATATAACTTTCAAAACAACAGAGAATTTAATTCTCAAAGAGGAAGACTTCCTTTTCAAAAAAAACCTAGATAAAGAAATCACAGAGATCAAAATATTTCTTTTACCTATTTTAAAGGTTTAGCCCTTCTCAAAGAACTTAGTTCTTTCTTTGGATCAGAGAATCATAAGACAAGTCTCCCACAAGTTGAGAATTTAATTCTCATCGGGAAGATCTTGTTCTTGAGAATCAAAGATTCAGAAAAGAATTAGGTCCAAAATAAAAACAAAAGGAAAAAGAACCTATAAAAAAACTTAGTTCTTAACGAAAAATCTGATCCCAGATCTTTAAAAACGAAGATCTTGGTGATCATGAATGGTCAAAATGCCATTAACAGAGATTTAATTTCTAAAAAAGAAAAAAAGACTAGCGTGTCACTTGTTTCCCACATGGGCGCCCTTTTAACAGCGCCTAGCGCCTCACGTGAAAAACACGCGGGCGCCCAAAGCAGAAGGCCAGCGCCTTACGTGAAACACATGTGGGCGGTGAATAAAAGTGGTTAGCACTCCATATACAGCCAAAACGGTCGAGTGTTTAGCACTGATTGGGCAGCGCCCAGCGCCTTACGTGCTCCTCACGTGGGCGATACACAAAAAGAGCTTAGCACTTCATATACAGCCAAAACGGCTGAGTGCTTAGCACTGATTGGGAAGCGCCCAGCGCCGCATGTGCTCCTCACATGGACGCCATATAAAAAGTGCTTAGCACTTTATATACAGCCAAAACGGCTGAGTGCTTAGCCCTGATTGGGTAGCACCCAGCCTCGTACGTGCTCCTCACGTGGGCGCCATATAAAAGTGCTTAGCACTTCATATACAGTTGAAATGGCTGGATGCTTAGCACTGATTGGGCATCGCCCATAATTGAATGCTTCACATGATAACTATGTGAGTGTCAGAACGTCAAATAAACGCTTAGCACTTTTGCATAAAAAGGGGGCTGAACAAACAAAGCCCAAATAGGTGCTTAGCACTTCTGAACAGAACAAAAGAAGACTAGGTAAGCCCAAATTAGCTAAGTCTCTCTTGCAATTGAGCCTAAACGCTCCGGATCTCAATAAATTTGACGATCCTTAAAAATATTGCTAAGTTGATCTTAGTCTCAAACATGACTAATGTATCCTTAGTTTAAAATAGATTGAGCTCAAATGCTCATACATTTAAGTTGATCTTAATCTCAAATTAGATTAACCGTCCTTAAATAAAACAAAATATTTTTGAACCAAAGGAATATATAACCTAAGTTCAAAACCCCGTCAAGCAAATCCTTGACCCAAGCCCAAATCTAAAATATACGGATTTGGACTAATCCGCGCCCTACGAGTGACAACATAAAATAGTCTCCGTATACAATCCACGGGCAACCCAAAATAAAACAAAAATAACACGACACGAAGTGAACTATTAGAGCAGGAGAAAGTGGTTATCGCAATGCGGTAACGTAATTAACTGCAGGGGCTTGCGCCTGTAGGGAAGAGCGTCCCCACAATCAAAAACCTCTCATAAAATGAGAGGGGATCTGATATAGTCTGCTTCAACGGTCGTATATGTCCAAATCTCCGATATATGGTGCCATAAGTCAACTTGGTATCTTCGAAGAGGCGGATGGAGAAGTCCAAATAGCATCTGCCTCCCAAAATTCAGGCCAGACGTCCCAACGTCTCGGTCCGTGTTTTTCGGCGGTGAACAGATTCTGGCACGCCTGGTGGGACCTCTTCCACTTTCCACTCCACACTTCGTGTGTCGTGTTTCACGAACAAAATTGCGGTTCGCTATGGTTGCCCTTGGATTCGAGGTACTAAAACTTGGTGTCTTGCTCCTGTGCAGAGAAAATCGATGGCTTTCCAATGCACTTCATGCTATAGCAACTCTCGTTCCACCCTAGCTGGAGGAGTGACCTACGGGCCCAATGCGGCCTCTATCTTCTCCATGTCAGTGGGAAAAGTTATGCAAGCCACTACTGGATTGTTTTTTTAGACCATGCTCCCACCGATGAGTTTTGGTGCCTCAGCGCCGCGAGAGGAAGCTCCCAAAAGGTCGGTCTTCGATCGGATGACAACCACAATGGCCCCTCTCAACGGACCGTCCAAATCTGATGTCTCGGTCTTCAACAGGCCGAGCAAAAGCTCAAACGGGCCCACAAAGAGGCTTGTGATACCAGAATGGGCTACCCCAAAACGGATAGTCCTCCCAACTCCTGCTATAGGCGAAGCTGACAAAGGTGCTTCTCCTACCAGAAAGTCGGTCTTCGAAAGATTGGCCGGCCCTCCTCAAATCTTAACAAGGACGTCGGTCTTCAGTAGGCTGACGCCGATTAAAGCCCCTCAGCAAAGCCGGGGGCATGAAGAAGCCGCTTCCAAAACTGTGGCGGTCCTTTCTGCAAGACACGCTCGACGTCGCCACTGGCGCCGAGTGAGAAAAGTTGGGGGAAACTTCCCCTCTGGACTTACTCCGCCAGCTCCAATGGTGGAAGTTGATGCTGCTATTCCAACCGGGAATAGCTTTGATCTGCTCTGGAGGGTGTGCAAGAACTCTCTAACGGCGGTGCTTAAGAAATCGCCCCCACCTGTAGAGGTTACTGCACAGGCATAGCCGGAGCATCCCCATCAGCGACTCTCTTCGCAAATTCATAAGGTTTGGAGAAATGTCCAGGACTCTTTGATTGACCAAAATCACTCTCGTCGACCGGAGAAACCTAAAGGCCGACAAGAAAAAGATCGCTCCTCTGCCATACAATGGGGAACTCGTTCTACACGGGAGCCTGTTACAATGGCTCCTTCAACTTCAACCTCCTACAAAAGGACAAGGATGGAGAAAATCCCACCGCCAGTGGCAAATTCCAAAGGCGATGGACCCAAACACCTCAAGTCTGGGGGCATGATAGTACATACGGTCTACATGGCTTCAGGAAAAGAGGAATTCCGTGCCTCCATAGGTCATCGACCGCAAACTCGGTCGCTGACTAAGGCTCAGAGCAACGGCAAAAGATCCAGGAAACGCTGACCAAAATGGCAACACTTACTGGACAGAAAGAAAGTACGGATCCAGCAGCCGATCAGCGCTTAGAGCAGGAGACCGATACAGAGTTCCTGCGAAGGGTGCTTGAAAGAAAGGACAAAGAAGCTGCTGAGCAAGCTACTAACATAAAGCAGATAGCTCTCTTGTTCCAAGATATGGTTGGAATGATGATCCAACCAGAACCCCCAGCCGAAGATCCGCCGATAATCATCGAGGATGGCAGAGGGGAAACATCAAATCCTCTTCCGGCCTTATCGGCAGCCAAGGAGGAAATAATCTTTAAGGCCGCTCTTGATGATTATATCGCTCAACAAATAAGAGCTCATTAAGCTAATGAAGCTGCTGGCCAAATCGTCAGAACCGGGCGATCGTATCCAAGCTGGTATGACCAAATCACATACCTACCGGGATATACGATCCCTAAGTTCCATGTGTACAAAGGGACAGGCAACCCACAACAGCACGTCGCGCAGTTCAGAGCTCTGTGCGACAACACTGGAGGCTACGAAAAACTGTTTCTTCGCCAGTTCGTTGGCAGCCTTTCAGAAACGGCCTTTGAATGGTACTCGGAGCTCCCAAACAACTCCATAAAAACATTCATAGAGATGGAACTGCTGTTCACGCAGCGTTTCGCCAGCGCGAGCGTGCGCACTCCAATTACGGCATTAATCAATGCCAGGGTAAAGCCGGGAGAGACCTGGGTCCAATACGCGGTCCGGTGGCAGAACCTATGGTCTAAGTGCAAACAGCGCATTGAAGAATCTCCCTCCGTGGGCATGCTCATCGGGATCCTAGATTCTCAAACGAATGTGTCCTGGTTCATGACATTCTTCAAACCAACTATCTTCTAATCTCTGATCGATAAACTGGCCCAAATGGACCAGATGGGCCACGAGCCTTCCTCCTCAAATAAAGACCCTCAAAATAACAAGGGTAAAGGGAAAGCGACCTTCGTCGCCAATATGCAATAATAACCGAGTGGCCCAAAACCAGCTGCTCGCCAAAACAACGCGCTTCCGCGCCCATCCTTGAAGGAAAGACTAGGATGCGCTTACTCGTTTCCCCGCGACAAGACGTGGAAACTGTTTGAATTAGCAATGCATAACAAACTCATCACATTGCCAGACCCGCGGTGTCCACCGCAACCCGGCGACGTCAATAACCTTAATTACCGCTCCTATCACAGAATGGTGAGCCACCTAATTGAGGATTGCTACATCTTCAAGAACTGGGTAGAAGACCAATATCAACAAGGCAAGTTCGCTTTATCCGACACCTGGAGGGTAACCCCGCCACAAAAGCATGAACCAAAGAGGACCTATACCGTGAGGATAGGACCAGCTCAACATCAGGAATGGAAGCGAACTCATACCTGCTATATGATAACACTCTTAAAAGAGGGAGGGCACGAGACTATGGATGACCTCCACATATGCTTCGTAAATGAAGACGAGAAAGGGATGATCTCAGAGTTTTCACCAGCACCAAGAGAGCTGAAAGATGGGATACACACCATGGTGAACAACCTAAGAAAAATTGACTTAGGGACAAAAAATGATCTGAGACCGACATTCGTCAGTGAACTACTATCTGAAAAATAGGTAGCCACGTTAAAAGACATGCTCTTGCAATATAAATTCTGCTTCGCGTGGAACTATTCCGAAATGCCAGGTCCAGATCCAAAGGTAGCAGTACATAAACTGGCCATATCGCTGGAAATAAAGCCAGTCAAACAAGCGCCATGAAGAATGCGGTTCGAACTTGAGATGAGTGTCAACGCTGAAGTCAAGAAACTAATCGACTCCGGTTTCATCCAAGAAGTTCAATATCCCGACTGGATTGCTAACATCGTTCTAGTGATGAAGAAAAATGGGACGGTGAGCTTCTGCGTGGACTTTCGGGACCTCAACAAAGCTTGCCCGAAGGATGATTTCCTAGTGCCTGTTACCGAGATGATGATTGATAACACGTCTACCCATGAGGTCTTCTCCTTCACAGATGGATGTTCAGGATACAATCAAATAAAAACGCATCCTGAAGACGAAAAGCATACCGCCTTCTGGACCCCGCTGGGCATATTCTGCTATATGGTGACACCCTTCGGTTTAAAGAACGCTGGCGCTACCTACCAAAGGGCCATGACAGAGATCTTCGATGACCTCATACACGAGATCTTCGAATGCTACATTGATGACCTTGTGGTAAAGAGCAGATCTCACGAGGAACATTGGGAACATCTAAAAATAGTGTTCTGACGTGTTCGGAAGTATAATCTGAAGATGAATCCTCTAAAATGCGCGTTTGGAGCCTCCTTAGGCTAATTCCTAGGATTCATCATATGACACCGGGGTATCGAAATCGATCTCTCAAAGATCAAGGCGATTATGGAAATGCCCACGCCAAGAACTCTCAAACAGTTGCGATCTCTTCAAAGAAAGCTCGCATATATCCGGCGGTTCATAGCAAACCTCTCCAGAAAATGCCGTCCCTACAGTCATTTGATGAAGTAGGGGACCCCGTTCATTTGGGATCAAAAATGTCAAAACGCACTGGACGAAATCAAGCAATATCTGCAAAATCCGCCGGTATTGACCTCTCCGGTTAAAGGAAAACCCCTTTATCCCATACACAACGGCACTTGAGAGTTCACTAGGCACGCTATGGGCACATGAGAACGTTCAGGAAAAGGAGAGAGCTCTGTACTATTTGAGTCGAGTTCTCCTGGGGGCAGAAAACAACTATTGCCCCATCGAAAAGTATTGCCTGGCACCGATCTTCGTAATAACGAAGCTTAGACATTACGCCTTGGCACATGAGGTCCATATCATATCGAAGGTGGATCCTCTCAAGTATCTAATGTCGAGGGCCATACTAACAGGAAGTCTTGCCAAATGGGCCCTCCTCCTGATGGAGTTCTCAGTGACGCGACAAAGCAGTAAAAGGTCAGGCCATAGCTGACTTTCTTATGGAGCATCCGATACCAGCCGACTCCCCGTTAAATTGCGAATTGCTAGACGAACATGCGTTCGACGCAATCGAATAAGAGAAAGAAGAAAATGATTCCCAATGGGAATTTTACTTCGATGGAGTATCTTCCATGAAGCAACGAAAGCAAAACACCCCCATAATCAAAGCCGGGGTGGGCCTTATTTTCGTGACTCCGCAAGAAGGGATATTGCGTTACGCCCTCTCCTTAATAGAGCCAAGGACTAATAACAAAGCTGAATATGAAGCTTTGATAGCAGGTCTCGAGATCTCTATTGACATGGGAATTAAAGACCTCCTCATATATGGAGACTCCCAGCTGATCGTTAGCCAAGTAAATGGTGACTACCAGACATGCAAGCTAGAGCTGATAAAGTATAGTGAAAGAGTGCAGCAACTGCTGACACAAATCTCTTCCTACACCCTGGAAAATATACCGCGAGCGGAAAACAGTAAGGCGGATGCATTGGCCAAATTGGCCAAGGAATTGGCCGATGAAGATCTTGATGACGTGATGATCATTGTGCAAAGCCGCAGAGTTTTCGCGCCAACAGATACATCTTTAGAAGACCTAAAACGTCCATCCAAAGGAAAAGAAACGACCGAACAAGTAATCCTTCAAATAGGGGATGAAGAAAAGGTCAAGTACTAGAGGGAAGTCTTCATAGACTACTTCAAATCCTAATGAACGCCTAAAAATGCGTCGTCTAAATATCAGCTCATGAAACGAGCTTTGTCTTTCGCCTTCGTCAATGATACTCGATATAAGAGATCGTTCGACTGTCTGTGGCTAAGATGCCTGGGGCCGGAGGAAGCAAAGAAAGTCATCCAAGAAACTCACGACGGACTCTGCGGTTCGCATCAAGCACGGCCAAAGATAAAACTGAAGATAAAAAGAATGGGTTACTATTGGCCCACGATGATCCAGGACCGCCTCGAATATGCGAAGCAGTGTCACTCGTGCCAAATTCATGGGGACTTCATCCATCAACATCCAAATTCGCTACATCCAACCGTGGCTAGTTGGCCGTTCGAATTGTGGGGAACCAATATAATTGGCCCTATTGAACCGGCATCGTCCAAAAGACATCGGTTCATACTGGCAACGACCTACTACTTCTCTAAGTGGGCAGAAGCAGTATCACTATGGGAGGTGAAGACGGAGAATATTTTCTATTTCTTTAGAACCCATGTCATCTATCGGTTCGGCACTCCACGACGAGTTATCTCGGATAATAGGCCAGTTTATAGAAGCCATAAAATAAGCCGCTTCGCACAGCAGCATAAAATAGATTGGAGATACTCTTCAGTCTATAATTCTCGGGCCAACGGTCTAGCTGAAGCTTTCAACAAGACCTTGATAAAGATTATGAAGAAAACAGTGTCCAGAAACAAAAAGGACTGGCACGAAAGGCTGCATAAAGCTCTCTGGGCATACCGAACAACGTTCAAGACGGCCACGAATACAACACCATACGTAATAGTGTTCGGCATGGAAGCAGTGCTCCCGCTGGAAATAGAACCCCCTTTCTACGAGTAGCGGTTCGATACGAGTTGACAGATGAAGAAAATGCTCATCTTCGGCTTAAGGAGCTCGACGCCCTCGATGAAACTCGCCTTATAGCATAGTAAAATCTGGAGGCTTATAAGGCAAGGATGACACGGTCATACGAAAGACTGACCAGGCCGAGAACGTTCTGCCAAGACGAACTCGTGCTAGTCGTCAAAAGACTAATGATTCCTAATCGTGCAAAACGGGAGAAGTTCGAGCTGAACTATGAAGGCCCGTATATTATATACAAAGTCTACCAAGGTGGAGTCTACCTGCTCATGGATATGCATGCCGAAAGACCCTTCCGGCCAATAAACGTCCGATTCCTTAAAAAATACTACGCTTGATGAGTTACGACTTAGGTCAATGATAGATGACGACGCTTATGTCCGCTCGCTATCTTCCTGTGTCAGGACTTTGAGAGTAGTATCCAAAAAGCTCCGTCGCTTCAAAAACGGCGACAATGGACCTAGAAGTTCTTAAACTAATTATCCGCTTCAAACATGGCGACAACGGACCGAGATGTCCCTAAACTAACAACGGACCGAGAAGTCCTTAAACTAATTATCCGCTTCAAACATGGCGACAACGGACCGAGAAGTCCTTAAACTAATTATCCACCTCAAATATGGCGACAACGGACCGAGATGTCCCTAAACTAACAATGGACCGAGAAGTCCTTAAACTAACTATCCGCCTCAAATATGGCGACTACGAATCGAGATGTCCCTAAACTAACAACGGACCGAGATGTCCCTAAACAACGGACCAAGATGTCCTTAAATTAGAACTTCGCCTCAAACATGGCGACAACGGACCAAGATGTCCCAAAACTAGCACATCGCCTCCAAATACGGTGATATGCTCCCTTGAGATATATATTGCAATCGATGTCCTAGCGGCGAAGGTTGCAACTTAAGTCCCATTGGCTACACAGATACTCCAGCGATGAAGCCACCCCTAAATCCCACCGGAAAACAGATGGGTCACCTGCGACGAAGCTACTTTCGAGAGTTTCGCTATTCGAAAAAAAAGAAAAAAAGGGTATGTCCATAAGTGAAATGGGGACGGATGAAAACCCGAAAGGGCACCGTGAGTAAAAACAGTAGGGCTGCCGGCGAGCTTGTGAAAACCCGGAAGGGCGCAATCTCGTAAAAAAACCTGCGTGAGATCCTTACGACTCACAAAGGAGCAACACACTGAGGAATCCCTACGATTCCTAAGAAGAAACTACACTTGCGAGATCCCCACGACTTGTAAGGAGAATTCCCCTTATGAGACCCTCACGGCTCATAAGATTCAAAAGCCTTAAGCTACAGAGATCTGAACCTGTTCTTAAGCCCTCATATTCCCCTAATGTTTCCCTACAGGCGGTCCTATATTGACCCTTGTATATAATCCACGGGCATAAATAAATATATCCCCCACCAAGTTCCCCCAACGACGAGAAATGTCCACATATGGTGAACGACACTTATAAGTCCTCTCGACTTATAAGGAGAAAACACTCTTGGAAGATCCTTACAACTTACAAGTGAAAATATCACTTAGGAATCCCCACAATTCCTAAGGAGAAAACACACCTACGAGATCCTCACGACTTGTAGGGAGAAATACTTTTATGAGACCCTTTCGGCCCATAAAGTCAAAAAGCCTTAGCCGACAGGATCCTAACCCTATTTGCTAAGCCATCTTTATTCAAACCAACAAAGGAAAATGATGATTCGCTCATGGCAACATTCCAGTTGTAGCGATGCTGATGCCTAAATAGGTGTCAAACCCTAAGTTCTCTCAGGGCAAATGATGATTCACTCCTGCCAATATTCCAGTGGTAGCGATGATGATGCCAGGATTGGTATCATATTTCAAATCCCTTAAAAAAGCCAAAATGATAGGGCAACTCGCAATAAAAAACAGCGAGTAAAAACAAAAACAGCCGAAATGATTGGGCACCGCGATAAATAGCTGAAATGATTGGGCAATCGCGACTTTCACGACATAAAAGCTGAAAAGATAGAGCATCGTGGAAAGAAAAAAAATGAATATGAAACTTTTCTGCCCTGTGGGTAGGTCCACAACGACTCCTGTATACAATCCATAGGCACAAATGAAAGAAAGGGAACTATATTTTCCCACCAGGTTCCGTCAAAGGGAGAGCCAGATCTTGATGGTAACATCTACAGCCTAAAGATCGACTCGAGGTGCTTCTCATGCCAGCAGGATTCAGACACAATGTTACCATCAAGAAAGACCCAAGTGTCAAAAGCAAAAAATGGAGCCATGGTAAAATCCTAGCTCTAAGTCTTGATGGTACTGTAGGGTGTTTTTCGTCACCATATTGAGATGAGAATACGCGTCGCTTGTCAGGCGCATTATAAATTCCCTTCGCCAATGGTAGGCTGGGATTTATTAATTATGGGGATTCGAATCTCCGGCAGCTGCGGACTAAGCTGCCGTTAATTACCCCTTGCTTTTGGAGCGAAAGAACCTCTGATTGACGGGTCAAACAGATCATACGAACTCAATGTGCAGAGTGTATGTTGTGTTTTGAAGGGTCTAGGGTATATCGTGGGCCTCACAGAGTTTACGAGGGTCCCGCTACCCGGATAGCGGGCTGGGGGTCAAGGGGGCTAGCAGCCCCCTTGCGCGGTTCGGGGCAGTGTCCCGTTAGAAATTTTTTCTCGTGGGGGACGTGTTTTAAGTGTAGAGTATATAAAAAAATGGTTGAGGGGCGTCCTAAGGACGCGTGAGTGGTGCGTAGGCGCTAGGCGCCCACGGGTTATATGCCATGCGTGTGGGCACTGGGCGCCTGCGGGTCACGTGCCATTCATGTGGGTGCTGGGCGCCCGCGGGTCACGTGCCCTGCGCGAGGACGCTAGACGCCAGTGGGTCACGTACGCGGCACGCGACCGCTGGAAACACCAGCAGAGAAAGGGGCTTGGCCCCTGGGCTGGGAGTTGAACTCCCAAGTGGTTTTGGAGTTGAACTCCTAAACAGAAATTAGGTATAAATTTGGAGTTAAACTCCCAAAAGATTTGGATTTGGAATTAAACTCCTATGTAATAAATTAAATGTGGATTTGGAGTTAAACTCCTGAGGGACTTTGGAAACTCCCAGAAAAGAGAAGGATCATAGAGGACCGATTTCTTCTTCCCTTTAGCTCTGGATCTTCTTTTGAGCCTTGGATCTTCCCAAACTTATTTTTTTTTAGAAATGAGTCTCCTTCCTCCTCCTCTCCGTTGGCTGGATCTTAGAGAAAAAGAGGAGAGACTAAAAAATCTCCTATTTTGGGGATTTGATGGAAGATCTGTACCCCCCTTCAAGGGTTTTATGGTGAAAAACCGTTTCTTTTTGGAGAAAGATGAGTTAAACTCTTGATTTAATTCAAAAAAAAAATGAAAGAGTGTTTAGAACCTTGAGGAAGGAGAAGGAGGCACAAAACGCTAATTTTTGAGAGAATGAAATTTTTTTCTTGATTTTTTCATCATGTTTTCCTTTATAGGCTACACACTTTACATATAGCCTCTTGAGTTTTGCCAAATGGCACTTGTGCCACCCCATATCTTATGTGCTTATTTCCTTTTGCACGAAAGTAATGGGGTTTACAAAATTTTGGCTTTCTGTCCATCTTTCATACATTTATTTCTAAAAAAAGAATTACATTAAACCAATCTATGGCTTCATTCTTTTTGTCATGGGGCCGGTCTCTTCCATGCTCGGTCTTGACTTGGGCTTGGGCCCACTTGGTTTGGAGATGATTTTGATTTTGATTTTGTCAACCAGGGTGTAATTTTTGACCCCAACAAAGTGCCCCCATCAATAAATGCACACCGCGTGTGTGGGTTGTGTGCATGAAATTGATGGATTTTGCTCTATATGGAACTTGATTTGGTTGGGTTCGTTTTTGACGACGTGGAGGGTTGATGCCGCCATTTTAGCGACTTGGATGGTTGATGCTGCTATTTTAGTGATGTGTACGGTCGATGCTGCCATTTTTGTGACTTAGACAGTCGGTGCTTCCCTTTTTGCTAGTTGGACGGTTGGTGCTGCCCTTTTTGCGACTTGGACGGTCGGCGCTGCCCTTTTTGTGACTTGGACGGTCGATGCTTCCTTTTTTGCGACTTGGACGGTCGGTGCTGCCCTGTGCTGCTCTTTTTGTGACTTGGACGGTCGGTGCTACCCTTTTTGCAACTTGGACGGTCGGTGCTTGCTCCGCTTCTTGCAGTGTCGGGATTTGATTTGACTTGCTCCGCTTTCTGCGGTGTCGGGGTTGAAGTTGATTTGCTCCATTTTCTACAGTGTCGGGGTTAATTTGTTTGATTTGATTAATTTTAGGTGTTCCCTACCTGTCCAGCGGGACTTTTGAGCTTGGAAGCGCTACCGTGTGGGACATTAATTTGATCTGTTTGATTTCTGCCTTATTTGGCAGGACTTTTGAATTTGAGAGGAACTTGGAATTTGGATTTTTTTGGCATCAACATTGCTGCACTGGAATAATACCAGGAGTAACTCATCATTTGCCTTGGGAGGACTTGAGATTTGGTTTTTGGGTCGGCATCAGCATTTCTACACTGGAATAATGCCAGGAGCAACTCATCATTTGCCCCGGGAAGACTTGGGATTTGGTTTTTGGGTCAGCATCAGCACCGCTAACACTGAAGCATAGTGCCAGGAGCGACTCATCATTTGCTTTTGGGAAGACCTGGGATTTAGGTTTTTGGGTCGGCATGAGCATTGCTGCACTGGAATAATATCAGGAGCAACTCATCATTTGCCCCGGGAGGACTTGGGATTTGGTTTTTGGGTCGGCATCAGCACCGCTAACACTGAAGCATAGTGCCAGAAGCGACTCATCATTTGCCATTGGGAAGACCTAGGATTTAGGTTTTGGGTTGGCATCAGCTCCGCTAACACTGAAGCATAGTGCCAGGAGCGACTCATCATTTGCCATTGCCCGTTGGGGAGCGATGGCTTAGGAGATAGGTTTAGATCTTTATCACCTAAGGCTTTTCAATTTTATGAGCTGTAAGGGCCTTATAAAAGCATTTTCTCCCTATGAGTCAAGAGGATCTCGCACGTGTATTTCTCACTAGGAATCGTGGGGATTCCTAAGTGTGTTGCTCCTTTGTGAGTCGTAAGGATCTCACGTGGGGATTTTCTCCTCACAAGGTCGAGAGGACTTTGCGAGTGTATTTCATCTCTTTTTTACAAGTTTGCGCCCTTTCGGGTTTTCACAAACTCGCCGGCAGTCCTGCCGTTTTTACTCACGGAGCCCTTTCGGGTTTTCATTCGTGCCCATTTTGCTTGTGGACATACCCTTTTTTTTAACATTGGCGGATCTTCATCGCAGGTGGGACTTTAAATGTAGTCTCACCGGTAGGACTTGTGAGAGATAGGGGTTGTTTATGCCCGTGGATTGTATACAGTTTTATAGGATGTATGATCCAGACCGTAGGGCCGGTGTGCTCAATTCGCTTGCGACTTAGAGCATTCACGCGTAGTATTTCTTGAGATATCGGCCGTTGATGGGTGGCATAGGCCTTCCCCCCTCGACATTTATCAGCTGGTAGGATCCTCCATCAAACACTTTCTCGATGACGTATGGTCATTTCCAGTTTGGCTCGAATTTTCCTTTGGAATGTCGATTGGGGATGACTGGTCTTTTAAAGCCCAACACCAATTGGCCTTTCTTGAAAGCGCGGAGATGGGTCATCTTGTCATAGGCCCATGACATTTGGTCTCGATACAGCTCCAAATTTTATTGTACCGTGAGCCTCTTTTCTTCGAGGGCGCCGAGCTCTTCGAGCCGAAGGACCACGTTTTCCTCCTCCGTCAACTTGTGCTGAACGACCATTCTTAATCTTGGAACTTCGACTTCAAGAGGGAGGCTCGCCTATGCTCCGAAGAGTAATGAGTATGGAGTGGACTGAGTTGGAGTACGGTGCGTGGTACAATATGCCCACAACGCCTCATGAAGTTTGAGATTCCAGTCTCTCTTGTTGGCTGAAGCATTTTTCCTCAGGAAATTGCATAGAGTTTTATTGAAGGCTTCAGCTAGTCCATTAGCCCTTGGATTATAGATGGAGGAATATTTCCAATCTATCTTGTGCTGAATAGCGAACCTTAAGATTTTGAAGCTCTTGAAAGAAGGCCCGTTGTCAGAAATGATTCTTCTAGGTGTACCGAAGCGGTTTAAGATATTATTCTAGAAGAACGCCAGAATATATTCTGTCTTGACTTCATTTAGTGGGACAACTTCAGCCCATTTGGAGAAGTAATCAGTTGCAGCCAATATAAACCGGTGGCCTTTGGATGATGGAGGATCAATTGGACCAACTATGTCGGTGCCCCAAACTTCGAAGGGCCATGACGCCACCGTAGGATGCAGCGGATTATGATGCTTATGAATGAAATCACCGTGAATTTGGCAGAGATGACACCTCTTTGCATGCTCTTCGCAATCCCTTATCATGGTAGGCCAATAATACCCAAGCCGTTTAATTTGAAGCCGCATTTTAGGGCCAGATTGGTGAGCTCCGTAGACGCCTAAGTGAACTTCTTTCATGACTTTTTGGGCTTCGGCTGATGACAGACATCTGAGCCAGAGTTGGATATATGATTTGCAGTATAGCACATTATTTACAAACACATATCGGAGAGCTTTCTTCTTCAGCTGAACTCTCGCAGATTTTTCTTCGGGCATCTTGTCGTATCGGAGGTACTCTATGAAGGGCTCTCTTCAATCGGGCTCCTCTTGAATGATCAGAACTTCTTCGACAGGATTTCTCTTTTGTTCCGCACTTCCCTCTTCTCGCAAAGAGACCGGGGGCAGAATTTGCCGGCTCCTAACTGTGATCATAATTTCATCCATGTCGGGATCAGCCAACTCTTTGGCTAGGCAAGCGAGTAAGTCGGCTTTTCCGTTCAACGCCCTAGGGACTCTCATCAGTTCAATATGGGTGAACTGTTTCATAAGCTCCACCACCTGGATTTTGTACCGAGCTAACTCGGGTTTGTATATCTTATTGTCACCACTTACTTGGTTGACAACAAGCTGGGAATCACCGTAGAATCGTAGCCAAAAGATTTCCATTTCTACGGCGAGCTCCAAACCAGCTATTAGAGCCTCGTACTCAGCCTCATTGTTTGTGTGGGGCTCGGTGAGAGCAAAAAAACGCTGTAGGGTTCCCATCGCTGGCGTGATGAACACCAATTCTATCCCCGCTTTTATCTGTGGTATGCTTGATTTGCTGGAGGTCCTAATTGATGAGGCTACGTCGAAGTAGAGCTCCCAACATGGCTCATCATTCTCGAGGTGCAGCACTTGTTCGTTGGGTAACTCGCAATTGAGCGGTGACCCTTTTGGTATGGGATGAGCAGCGAGAAAGTCAGCAAGGGCTTGCCTTTTTATTGCTTTATGAGGAGTATAAATTATGTCAAATTCAAGCAGCATGACAGCCCATCTCGCTATTCTACCGGCTAAGCTTGCTTTGGTCATTAAGTGTTTGAGTGAGTCGAACTTGGAGATCAGCATAACCCGATGAGCGAGCAAATAGTGCCTCAGCTTCTTCACAGCGAATATCAGAGCCAGGCATTGCTTTTCGATCGGGGAATATTTGTGTTCCGCCCCGACTAAAGTTCGACTGAGGTAGTAGAGGGCATTCTCTTTTCCCTCCCCGTTGTTCTGGGCAAGGAGTGCACCGAGTGACTCATCTAGCGCGGCAGTATAGAGAATCAATGGTTTATTTAGAATAGGGGAAGCAAGCACTGGAGGGTGCAACAGGTATTGTTTGATACTTTTGAACGCTTCTTGACATTCTGCATCCCAGACAAAAGGAGCTCCTTTTTTCATGAGCTTCAAGAAGGGCCTGCATCTTCCCGATAGGTTCGAGATGAATCTTCGTATGTAAGTGAGCTTGCCTTGAAAGGATTTTAGCTGCGTCAGATTATTCGGAGGAGGCATCTCTATGATGACCTTTATCTTCGATGGGTCAACTTCGATCCCCCGATGTCGGACTACGAAGCCCAAGAATTTTCCTGATGACACGCTAAAAGTGCATTTTAGAGGATTCATCTTCAGATTGTATTCCCCCAGTCTGGTGAAAACGGTCCAGAGATCTTGGATGTGATCGGCCTTGGCTTTAGTCTTGACGACCAAATTATCAACATAACATCGATGACTTTCTGGATTAGGTCATCAAAGATATTGGTCATTGCCCTTTGATATGTAGCACATGCGTTCTTTAATCCGAATGGCATCACCTTGTAGCAGTATATCCCGATCGAGGTTCGAAATGCTGTGTGTTTCTCATCCTCAGGCGACATCTTGATTTGATTATATCCAGACGAGCCATCCATGAAAGTGAATAGCTCGTAATTTGAGGTATCATCGACCATCATTTCCATGACCGGAAGCGGGAAATCGTCTTTAGGGCATGCCTTATTGAGATCCCTGAAATCGATGCAAACTCATATCTGCCTGTTCTTCATTTTCACTAGGACGATGCACGCGATCCAGTCCGCGTATTTCTCTTCCCTGATGAAGCCGGCATCGATGAGTTTCTTGGTTTCCTCGATGACCTTTTCTTCCAGTTCCTTTCTCATTATTCGAGGAGCTTGTTTGAATGGCTTAGCATCAGGAGACATAGCTAGCTTATGCACGACCACTTCACGGGAAAGGCCAGGCATTTCTTTGTACGTCCACGTGAAGCAGTCGGCGAACTCATGCAGCAGGGAGACTATCCGCTCTTTCATTTCCTCTGACAAGAGTGAGCTGATATAGGTCGATCTTGGATTATCAGGCATTCCTAAATCAATCTCGGTTAGCTCGTCGAAGGTTGCTTGTCCGCCATCTTCGAACTCTTGAGGGGCCTCTTCTGGCTCGACTAGCTCGTCTTCATCATTTGACTCTTCGCTTGCTTCACCAATATGAATTATGTACCATGCCTTGATGTCAGGTTGAATGAAATCTATGCCCCGTCTATCTGGGATTCATCCATTGATGAGTGCTCGGACCTGAGGTGGGTGCCACAGCCCCTCATAAAACTTTGCCTCGGAGTCCGTTTGATATAACCGACATCCGCACTTTTTAAAACATTCCCGCATCTTGGGCGCATAATATCTGGGGTTTAGGATTGCTTTTATACCTTTTTCATAGGGAAGACACGTAACAGACAAATCGTCCGGGTGCATGACAGGATTTGACCCATAAAACAGGATATCTTTCTGCCCACTCTTTCTTCCGGGAGCATAGAAGGTTTTCAGCTGGTCCACGGTTGACAATGCGTCGAGCTCTTTGCACATCTGCTCTGGCACCCTTGTGATGGTTAGGGACCCTTCCGTAACTTCGAAGGTCTCTCTTAGCTTCTCTTTTTGCATGAGAGACTGATCTGCACAGCTATTGCAAGACGGAATCTCTTCTTCTGATTCTTCAGTGTCACTGCCTAAACGAGGGCGAATTTTGCTGTCAGATGGGCTTTCAATATCAGACTCGTCCGTATCGCTACCAAGATGAGGGCGGTTTTTATGGACGGACGGACTTCCAACGTCGAACTCATCAGTGTCACTGCCGAAATGCGGACGCACTTGGGGGTTTTTGCTTTTGAAAGTGACGGCCGGTTCAGATTTGCTTTTGAGTTTCGGGGCCGTTCTGTCTTTGGTCAGCTGTGGCTCAGCACATTGGAGGTTCACAAAGTACCGAGAATCTTCATATCGGACTTCATGCACACTGATTGATCATCTTCGTGTGTATTTGGAAAAGTTTTAATCACAACCAAAGAAATTTATACCGCAATCAATTAACGGTGTCTTTGTAGCGCGTTAATGAGTACAGATCATCCACTGAGATCTGTGTTTTGATCGATATTGTTTTAGATTAGTCGAAATGAAAAGATAAAAGAAAATGCGAGAAAATTGATTCAAGATTTTGAATTTTAATTTCAAGAAACATAAAAAACTAAAGATCTAGAATCAAGAATCAAGAAATGTCCCTGTTCTCCGCCGAATACGAAAGACGGAACCGCGTAGGTTCGTCTTGCCTGAATTTAGGGGCAGATGCTATTTGGTTTTATCCATCCACCTCTCCGAAGATGCCAAGTTGATTTATGGCACCGTATATCGGAGGTTTAGACGGATGCGGCCGTTGTAGCAGACTTCGTCAGATTCCCCCTCGTTTGAGGGGTTTTAGATTGTGGGGATGCTCTTCCCTGCAGGCGCAAGCCCCTGTAGTTAATTATGCTACCGCATCGCGGTAACTACTTTCTCCTTCTCCAGATGGTCACTTCGTGTCGAGTGTGTTTGTTTTATTTTCGGTTGCCCGTGGTTGTATACGGAGACTAATTTATGTTGTCGCCCGTAGGGCGTGGATTAGTCCAAATCCGTATTTTCTTAGATTTGGGTTTTGGTTTGGGTTTAAGGATCGTTAATCTCATTTGAGACTAAGATCAACTTAAACGTTTGTTAAGGATACGTTAGTCTAATTTTAGACTAAGATCAACTTAATGTTTGTTAAGAACACGTTAGTCTAATTTTAGACTAAGATCAACTTAACCATTTGTTAAGGATACGTTAGTCTAATTTTAGACTAAGATCAACTTAACCATTTGTTAAGGATACATTAGTCTAATTTTAGACTAAGATCTGCTTAACAGGATCATTTAGATCCAACAAAAGAGCATTTGGGCTCTATTGTTTTAGTTTAGGGACTTTGCGGTCCAGAAGTTTAAGGACATCATAATCCAGGGAGTTTAAAGACATCATAATCTAGTTTAGAGACGTCATAGTCTGTAAAATTTAAGGACATCATAGTCCATGAGTTTAAGGACCCCACAGTCCGTAAAGTTTAAGGACATCATAGTCTATGAGTTTAAGGACCCCACAGTCCGTAAAGTTTAAGGACATCATAGTCCATAAGTTTAAGGACCCCACAGTCCGTGGAATGTCTGGTTGTCGGGACCCGCAACCTCTCTGAAGACGTTGAAGGATTACAACGACAAATATCAGAGGAGTGAAGAGATGTGCCCTTGAACCAATATTGGTTAGGAGATCTGTAGTCCAATTTGGGACTAAGATCGAAGATCTATGAGCATATGGGCTCAATTAATCTGAATTGATGATCTGTGGCCAACTTGGGCTCGGTCCATTCATTTGAAATGTTGGACATTTAATTAAGCTCGGTCCTTTTTCATTTAACAATGCTGAGCATTGATCCTGACAACTTTTGTCTTTTATTGGATGCTGAGCATTCATTATGGCTCCGGGCTTTTATTTAAAGAACGTGTTGTGTTCCCTCAGCGCAAGCGTGAGGAGCAAGTGGCGCGCTTGGCGCTGAGCACCACTCAATGAGCGCCGAGCGCTGAGCGCCAGTCAATGAGCGCAGATGTTTAGGTAGGGCACACGTGAGGAGCATGCGGCGTGCTTGGCGCTGTGCGCTAGACAATGAGTGCAGAGCGCTTCTGTTTATGTAGCGCACACGTGAGGAGCACGTGGTGTGCTTGGCGCTGTGTGCCAATCAATGAGCGCAGAGCGCTTCTGTTAAGTAGCTCACACGTGAGGAGCACGTGGTGCGCTTGGCGTTGTGCGCCAGACTTGGAGCGCTGAAGGCTTCTGTGAAATAGCGCACACATGAGGAGCACGTGGCGCGCTTGGCGCTATGCGCCAGTCAATGAGCGCAGAGCACTTCTTTTAATTGGAGCGCTAAGGCTCTGCAGTGCTATGCGCTAGATTTGGAGCGCTGGGGCGCTTCTTTAAACTTAGAGCGTGTGCGCTAAATTTGGAGCGCTAAGGCTCTTCTTTAAACTGGAGCACTAAGGCTCTCTTTTTTTAGACAGCTTTGCACTCTGAGAATTATATTTTCTCTTATAAGAGAATTTGTCTCGCGGATCTAAGAACAAAGTTCTTATTTTTATGGGAGATATTTCAATCTCTTATGTTCTTGGTGAAAGGCTTTGCCTTTATGGATCTGTGATCCTAAGATAATTGAATTATTTTCTCCCCTTTTTATAATGAGATGTTTTGATCTTTTTGTGAAAGATAATTTGTCTTATAGATCTATGATCTGTCATAAGAACTAAGTTCTTTTTTTCTGATGAGATTTTTTATCTCTCTGTTTTTACCTTGAAGAAAAATTCTTCTTCTGCCGAGAGCTTGCTCTTCTCTCTGAAGTTTTTTCAAAGTTTATGGGGGGTTCCTCTATATTTAGAAAGAGAGATCATTGGTCGTTGGGACCCATCACCTCTCCGACGACGCTGAGGGATTACAGCGCCATATATCGAAAGTGTGGAGGGATGTACCCTTTGAACCATGTCCCACTTATCAGGAGGAAGAATATGTTGAAGCTTAAACTCCTAACTGCTAAAAAAGGCCTTTTTGCGTTCGCGCACATGCGTCGCACGCGGCGGGCGCACGTGCATCGCACGTGGTGCTTCCACATCATGGGGGCAGCTAAGGCCCTAACATGGAAAACTAAGCTCCTTTGAGAATTGAATTCTCCCACGTGCGTTGCATGTGTTTGGCTCACGTGCGTTATACGTGGCGCGCATGTGGCGGGCGCACGTGCATTGCACGTGGCGCACATGGTGCTTGCGCATATGCGCATTATGGGGGGGGGAGCAAGCTCCTATGGAGAACTAATCTCCTTTGAGAATTGAATTCTCTCACGTGCGTTGCACGTGTTTGGCACACGTGCGTTGCACGTGGCTCGCATGTGGCGGGCGCACGTGCATTGTACGTGGCGCACATGGCGCTTGCGCATATGCGCATTATGGGGGGAGCAAGCTCCTATGGAGAACTAGTCTCCTTTGAGAATTGAATTCTCTCACGTGCGTTGCACGTGTTTGGCTCACGTGCATTGCACATAGCGCGCATATGGCGGGCGTACGTGCATTGCACGTGGCGCACATGGCGCTTGCGCATATGCGCGTTATGGAGGGGAGCAAGCTTCTATGGAGAACTAAACTCCTTTGAGAATTGAATTCTCTACCTTTTCTAAGAGGTATCCCCTCTTATTTATATGAGAGTGGTAAAGAAGAGATCTCTCTTTTTCCCGATGTGGGACTAAAAATGCATCCCCCATGTAGTAGAGCATTACTTTAGATTACACGTGCGTAGCACATTTGCTCATAACTTTTGATCCCGGATGAATTATGAGGCCCATAATATATTAAATCAAAGGATTTTTCGAGACACTTTCGATACCATCAAAATTTAGCTGTTTATCATTCGGAAGTTTGTCAAAATACAGCCCGAAAAATACTGGTTCGCATTTTCTTCCTTAGATTACACGTGCGTAGCACATTCGCTCATAACTTTTGATCCCGGATCAATTATAAGGCCCATAATATATCAAATCAAAGTATTTTTCGAGACACTTTCGATACCATCAGAATTTAGCTATTTCTCATTCGGGAGTTTGTCAAAATACAACCCGGAAAATACTGGTTCACATTTTCTTAAGCGTATCGCTGCCATTTGATACCTTGGACTCTTTTGCGCAGAAATTTTTGGCGGGAACAAATGTCCCCCACTACTTTGCCCACGTAAGTATATACGTGGGTGAAGTAGTTCATAGTTATGCATAGCGTATGACCAGTTTCGAGTTGGTATATAACTTTCAAAATCTTGATCTGAGAAGATAACGAGCGGACACAAGCGTCGTCATTTATCATTGACTCAAATCTCGACTCTTAAGGGATATAGTTCCAAACCCTCAGCCCCATGAGCCGCACCCTTCTATTTCTTTATGTCTTACTCTGGCGTGAAGTAGTTTATATGCTCATGAGTAACTTCTCCATTTAAGTGGCATGTAGCTTTGGCAAGTGTGGCCCATAAATGGTGGATAACAGTTCATCTTGAACTCTTTATAGGGTAGTGATGGCTTAGGAAACAGGTTTAGATCTGCCGCCTAAGACTTTTTAATTTTATGAGCCATGAGGGTCTCATAAAGATTTTTCTCCCTACGAGTCGTGAGAATCTCGTAGATGTATTTTCTCCTTAGGAATCGTGAGGATTCCTAAGTGTGTTTTCTCTTAAGAGTCGTAAGGATCTCACAAGAGAATTTTCTTCCTTACAAGTCGAGAGGACTCACAAGTGGTTGATAAGTTGACCTACTCCCGAGTCAAAGCATTGCTTCAACGGGGAGATCGAGGGTTGACTTTGGCCGTGTTCCACGGGGCCAGGATTGATTTTGGCTGTATTCCACGGGGTCAGGGTTGACTTTAGCCATGTTCTACGGGGTCAGGATTGACTTTAGCCATTTTCTACGGGGTCAGGATTGACTTTGGCCGTGTTCCACGGGGTCAGGATTGACTTTGGCCGTGTTCTTGGAACTGGGAACTTTGCCGCGGCTCCGCTTTACTGATGTTGTATCTATTGTAACGAGACGAATGTCGAGGTGGGCTCTAGGTTTTCTGTGAACTGTCGAGATTTGGAACTAGGGACTTTACCATGGCTCCGCTTTGTTGACATTGCGTATGCATCCAGCTGGAGTTGAGAATGAACGCCGATGTTGATCTCTATGTTGCCTGTGAACCGTCGAGATTTGGAACTAGGGGACTTTACCGTGGCTCCGTTTTGCTGACGTCGTATATTCCTGCAGAGATACTGATTTCTCTGCGGGTCGGCGCGAATCGAGATGTTCTCGTTAAGGACGCTGATTTCCCTGAATCAAGGTATTTGCCAAGGACGCTGATTTTCCTGGGGGGTTGAGACGAATTGAGATATTCCTGCAAAGACACTGATTTCCTTATGGGTTGACGCGAATCGAGATGCTCTCGCTAAGGACGCTGATTTCCCTGAATCGAGGTATTTGCCAAGGACACTAATTTCCTCGGAGTTGAGACGAATCGAGGTATTCCTGCAAAGACACTAATTTCCTTGCAGGTCGACGGGAATCGAGATGCTCTCGCCAAGGACGCTGATTTCCCTGAATCGAGGTTTTGCCAAGGACACTGATTTCTCCAGGGTTGAGACGAATCGAGGTATTCCTGCGAAGACACTGATTTCCTTGCGGGTCGACGCGAATCGAGATGTTCTCGTCAAGGACGCTAATTTCCCTGAATCGAGGTTTTTGTCCAAGGACACTGATTTCCTCAGAGTTGAGACGAATCGAGGTATTCATGCAAACAAACTGATTTCCTTGCGGGTCGACGTAAATCGAGATGCTCTCGCCAAGGACGCTGATTTCCCTGAATCGAGGTTTTGCCAAGGACACTGATTTCCCCGGAGTTGAGACGAATCGAGATATTCCTGCAAAGATACTGATTTCTCTGCGGGTCGACACGAATCGTGATGCTCTTGTCAAGGACGTTGATTTCCCTGAATCGAGGTATTTTGCCAAGGACACTGATTTCCTCGGAGTTGAGACGAATCGAGGTATTGCTGCAAAGACACTGATTTCTCTACGGGTCGACGCGAATCGAGATGCTCTCGTCAAGGACGCTGATTTTCCTGAATCGAGGTATTTTTCCAAGGACACTGATTTTCTCGGAGTTGAGACGAATCGAGGTATTCCTGCAAAGACACTGATTTCTCTGCGGGTCGACGCGAATCGAGATGCTCTCGTCAAGGACGCTGATTTTCCTGAATCGAGGTTTTTGCCAAGGACACCGATTTCCTCGAAGTTGAGATGAATCGAGGTATTTCTGCAAAGAAACTAATTTCCTTGCGGGTCGACGCGAATCGAGATGCTCTCGTCAAGGACGCTGATTTCCCTGAATCGAGGTATTTTCCAAGGACGCTGATTTCCCTGGGGGTTGAGACGAATTGAGGTATTGCTGCAAAGACACTGATTTCTCTGCGGGTCGACGCGAATCGAGATGCTCTCGTCAAGAACGCTGATTTCCCTAAATCGAGGTATTTTTCCAAGGACACTGATTTCTTCGGAGTTGAGACGAATCAAGATATTCCTGCAAAGACACTGATTTCTATACGGGTCGACGCGAATCGAGATGCTCTCGTCAAGAACGCTGATTTCCCTGAATCGAGGTTTTTGCCAAAGACACTGATTTCCTCGGAGTTGAGACGAATCGAGATATTTCTGCAAAGACACTAATTTCCTTGCGGGTTGACGCGAATCGAGATGCTCTCGTCAAGGACGCTGATTTCCCTGAATTGAGGTATTTGCCAAGGACGCTGATTTCCCTGGGGGTTGAGACAAATCGAGGTATTCCTGCAAAGACACCGATTTCTCTGCGGGTCGTCGCGAATCGAGATGCTTTTGTCAAGGACGTTGATTTCCCTGAATCGAGGTATTTGCCAAGGACACTGATTTCCTCGGAGTTGAGACGAATCGAGGTATTCCTGCAAAGACACTAATTTCCTTGCGGGTCGACGCGAATCGAGATACTCTCGTCAAGGACGCTGATTTCCCTGAATCGAGGTATTTTGCCAAGGACACTGATTTCCTCGGAGTTGTGATGAATTGAGGTATTCCTGCAAAGACACCGATTTCCTTGCGGGTCGACGCGAATCGAGATGCTCTTGTCAAGGATGCTGATTTCCCTGAATCGGGGTATTTGCCAAGGACACTGATTTCCTCGGAGTTGAGACGAATCGAGATATTCCTGCAAAGACACTGATTTCCATACGGGTCGACGCGAATCGAGGTGCTCTCGTCAAGGACGATGATTTCTCTGAATCGAAGTTTTTGCCAAGGACACTGATTTCCTTGGGGGTCGGTTGACTTGTTTCCGAGACGGAGTCATTGGATGACGTATTTCCGAGACGGGGTCATTGGATGACGCTAGGTTGTTTGTGAACCGTAGAGTCTTGGAACTGGGGACTTTGCCATGGCTCCGATTGGTGATATCACGTCCGAATCCTGCTGAAATGAGGAGGAACGCCGTTGTTGTTCTCTACGCTGTTGATGCGGCCGTCGAGATTTGGAACTAGGGGACTTTGCCGTGGCTCTGATTGGTTTTGACCATGGGGTCGCTTGTTGACGTCGTGTCTGCATCCTGCTGGAGTAAGAAAAAACGCCGCTGTTGACACTATATCTGCTGTAACGAGATGAGTGTCAAGGTGGTCTCTAGGTTGTTTTGTGAACCGTCGAGACTTGGCTCTCCTTTTGACGGAGCCTGGTAGGAAAATATGGTTCCCTTTTCGTTTATGCCCATGGATTGTGTATAGGGGTTGATGTGGACTCTCCTGTAGGGCAAAAGTTTCATTTCATTTTTCATTTTTTTCTTTCCGCGATGCTCTATCATTTCAGCTTTTCGTATCGCGAAAGTCGCAATTGCCCAATCTTTTCGACTATTTTTTGTAGTGCCCAATTATTTCGGCTATATTTTTTTTACTCGCTGCTTTTTATTGCGAGTTGCCCAATCATTTCGGCTATTTTTGTATGCATATATTTTACTCGCTGGTTTTTATTGCGAGTTGCCCAACCATTTTCGCTATTTTTGTATGCATATATTTTACTCGCTGACTTTTATTGCGAGTTGCCCAAACATTTCGGCTATCTCATATGCATTTTTTCCCCGAGTATGGAACTAGTGGTCTGATACCAATCTTGCATCAGTATCGCTGCGAATGGAATGTAGCCAGGAGAGACTCATCATTTTCCATGAAAGGACTTGGAATTTGATACCGATTTAGGCATCAGCATCGCTACCACTGGGATATTATCAGGAGCGAATCATCATCTGCCGTGAAAGGACTTAGAATTTGATTCCGATTCAGGCATCAGTATCGCTACAGCTGGGCATTGCCAGGAGCGAATCATCATTTTCTTTTGTCGATTCGAACAAAGGTGGCTTAGCAAACAGGGTTAGGATCCTGTCGACTAAGGCTTTTGACTTAATGAGCCGTAAGGGTCTCATAAAGATTTTTCTCCCTACGAGTCCTGAGGATCTCGTAGGTGCATTTTCTCCTTAGGAATCGTGAGGATTCCTAAGTGTGTGTTCTCTTATAAGTCGTAAGGATCTTACACGGGTATTTTCTCCTTGCAAGTCGAGAGGACCTACAAGTATTTGTTCACCGTGTGAACATATCCCTAGTCGCTGGTGGAACTCTGTTAGGGAAATGTTTATTTGTGCCCGTGGATTGTATACAAGGGTCAATATTGAAACGCTTGTAGGGCAAAATCGGGGTGTATGACGGCTTAAGAACAGGTTCAGATCCCTGTAGCTTAAGGCTTTTGAATCCTATGAGCCGTGAGGGTCTCAAAGGGGAATTCTCCTTACGAGTTGTGAGGATCTCGTAAGTGCGTTTTCTCCTTAGGAATCGTGCGAATTCCTAAGTGTGTTGCTCCCTTGTGAGTCGTAAGGATCTCACGCAGGTATTTTCTCCTTACAGGGTCGAGAAGTCCTTGCAAGTGTCTTTTAACGAGATTGCGCCCTTTCGGGTTTTCACAAACTCGCCGGTAGCCCTGCTGTTTTTACTCACGGAGCCCTTTCGGGTTTTCATCCTTGCCCATCTCGCTTATGGACGTACCTTTTTTTATGTCAGCCTTGGGATGCTGCGGTCCGTAGTAATTTATAGACGTCTCGGTCAGCTCCAAGTTTTAGGACATTGCGGTCCATCGTTAGTTTAGGGACGTTTCGGTCCGTAGTAGCTTTGAGGCGAAGTTTCGCCGGATGATTTATGAACAAGTAGGTTTCTCCTTGATAGACCTTGTCACATAATCCAAGGATTTTGGCACTGCTCCTGCCCCCAGCTCCTCTACGTTATCTCCCAACGCCGAGTGAGCTGCTTTGTTACTTAGCAACAAATGAGCGATCATATGGCAACTTGCCACATAATCTTCGGATTCTTCTGACAAGCCGTCTCCCTCATCATTGTCGTTATCTTCACTCTCAAGGATGTGATTGAGAAACTCTTGAAATGTGACTGGGGTTCGCGCCTTCTGGTTATATTCCTCCAGCGCGTCGATATGTTTTTGCAGGTCCGTGCGCTTGTCATCAGACTGCGCGGGCCTTTTGGTCTTCTTCTTTTTCTTCGAAGACTTTGATGGCTAGGCCTGGGTGTTTTGCCCATTGCTACTAACTTCCGATATTGGGCGTGGTTTCAGCATCCCATCGATGATCTCCGGTTCTTGCGGACTTTTCCACCTCATCGCTGGGCATGTGTGGAGATCTTTCAGCATTCTTTTCGTCTTAGCTGAAAGAGCGACCTGTAAGTCCATGCTACCCTTCCCCGGTTCTTTGGGGTTGCGGAAATGGTCAAAACCAATTTTTGCTAGGGTGGTAACATGGACTCAAAATACGGATCTTTGTTAAACAACTACCTAACAACCTAACTAGGAGTTTTACCTACTCGGTTAGGGGGTTATACCTTTCTTGAACTCCTTCGTCTTCAACTCTTTGTGGTGTACGGATCGGCCTCATCCCGTCGTCTCCTCGCGCCGAAGATCGATCCACCCGAAAGCTTCTACCTTTTGGCTTCTACTTCAAACTTGAAGAAACTAGAACACTCGGTTTGCTAAACCTTATGAACTAGGATGAGTAGAGAAGTGATATGAGTTTTCTTTTATCTCTAAGGCAATGTTTCTCAACTCATGAGAGGGAGTTGCCTTGAGCTAGAGAGAGAGCAAGAGGAAGAGGGAGAGCTTGAGAATGGGAGAGCTCAAGAGAGAGAAAGCCAAATGAAAAAGTGAGCCAACCTTTTCTCATCCAACCTCTCATAATAAAAAATTATGATAACAAGTAATAATAATTGAATATAATGTGATGGTTGTTATCATGACAAATGACAATATCATTTCTTGCATTAAATGCAATTTGTGAACCATCAAGCAAGCATAAGTCAATGCAAACAAATGATAGCCATTGTCATGATGGTGGTCAACAAGTCCAACCTAGTCAACCGGTCAACAAAAGTCAACAAGTCAACAAGGTCAACCCTTCAACCCTAACCATGTCACTATAATACTTAATTAATATTATTGTTAATCATAATTCTAATTCTCATTAGGGTTTAGCAAAAGTCAACAGTCAACAACCCTAATGAGAATCCTCTGCCTCTGTCTCTGTCAACTGTGCATACACACCCGTATCAGCGTTCCAGGGAACACGAATACAAACGAGATAAAACTCAATCCCAAAATGTATACTAGGATCTGGCTTAAACCAAAGCCCACTAGTAATAACTGCCCGGACACTAAACGTGCACAAGTGCGCGGATGTGATTGAACCCTGTCGCAAAACCATGCGACCTGTCGCAAAACCATGCGACCTCTACTCTTTTTCCTAAAGGCGAATAGCTCTCTGTGTGGGACTCTAAAGACTCGACACTACGCTGGTAGTGGGTTTAACCACAGACCACAAGCGGCACTAGCTGTGCGTAACGGCCCCCAGGTAGATGCCGATAAGAAGACGGACGAGGTGAAACCCATCTGAACTCCTACCGAGCCTGAATGTGACAGTCTCCGTACAGTCCGGTCTGTTCGTCTGAGAACCTCGCATGGCGGGCCTAGGGGGGAGGTAAACGTCAGTCCCCTAATAGTGGTACAAGTCGTGTCGGAGTGTAGCCCAGAACACCCTGAGATAACACTGGAAACCTACCAGTATATCTCGCTTGCCCTGGCCAGGGACTACTTGTGTAATGGCTCTCCTAGACACAGCGCGATGTCAACCCCCAATACCGGGAGAGACGAATCCTGTCTAACCGTCACTGCCTCCAAGTGCTTCGGGACTGCACCCAACTACTACCTGTTTGCATGACTCCTTTGAGCCGTGGTAGGGTAGTAATCAAAGTGCAGTGGGAACACACTCGAGGCGAAGTGACAGTGTCAAGTCAGCGGACTAAGCTGCACTCATGTCACCTGGGAACTGACAACTAACGATAGGTATAGTACCAACCAATCAGTTCCCTACGAGTCCTGTCCAGTGTACTCGTAAGCTAACGAGCACCCGCATACTATCTCAAGTACGACGAACTGACGGCTGTGGGACAGACCGTCTCCCCTGCTGGGATGAGAAGCGCATACGCTAGTCTACTCTGGAGTATCGATGCCCTGTCTCGATAGTCCTACGACTAGGGACCTGTATAAGGATGTGCTTGTGGATTACCCAGCCCCCACGAGTGTGACTGCCATCACAACGCTGGTAATCAAGCAAAGATCCTAAGGGCTCCACTATTGTGTATAGGTGATATACTAAAATAAACACATGTACACATAAAAGTAGAAACAAACCAAGTAGCATACTACCATTTTAGCAAGATTGTCAATACAATTGTGAATATCCTAAGCTTCCATTAAGTAATATACAAACTAGTATGATACAGTAATGGCCTCTAGGGCATATACACTAACAATCTCCCACTTGCACTAAGGCCATGTACCGGTGTATCGAAGACCTATCATCTCGATCAGCCGCTCGAACTGAGTCTAGGGCAAGGCCTTGGTGAATGGATCTGCAGTGTTATCTTCTGAAGCAACCCTCCGAATCTCGATCTCCTGGCGATCCACGATCTCCATGATCAGGTGATACCGCCTTAAGATGTGTCTGGATTTCTGATGGGACCTGGGTTCCTTTGCTAAAGCTATAGCTCCGTTGTTGTCGCAATACAGAGGTATTGGATCAACAATGGACGGAACCACCTGAAGTTCTTTCAAGAACTTCCTTATCCAGACGGCTTCTTTTGCGGCATCAGATGCAGCGATATATTCCGCTTCCATAGTCGAGTCAGCAACGGTTTCCTGTTTGGAACTCTTCCAACACACCGCCCCTCCATTGAGGGTGAAGACAAAGCCCGACATGGACTTGGAATCATCCTTGTCACTCTGGAAGCTGGAGTCAGCAAAGGCCTCAATCTGGAGGTATTTTCCGCCATACACCAAGATCATCTCCTTAGTCCTTCTCAGGTACTTGAGAATGTTCTTTATCGCTATCCAGTGCTTCTTCCCAGGGTTTGACTGATACCGGCTTACGACACTCAGTGCGTAAGCAACATCTGGTCTGGTACATAACATCGCATACATTATAGAGCCTACCGCAGAAGCGTAGGGTATAATGGACATGCGATCCTTTTCCAAATTAGTCTTGGGAGACATCTCTTTGGAGAGAGTGATCCCGTGACAAGCCGGTAGATTACCGCGCTTGGAATCTTCCATACTGAATCTTTTCAGTATGGTGTCGATGTACCTGGACTGTGAAAGTCCTAACATCCTCTTGGATCTATCACGATGGATCCGGATCCCCAGAATGTAAGTTGCATCACCCAGGTCTTTCATGGAGAACCTGTGTGACAAGAACCCCTTGACAGATTGTAGCATAGGAATGTCATTTCCTATCAAAAGAATATCATCCACGTACAATACGAGGAACACGACAGTTCTTGCTACAAATCTACTATAGATGCATGGTTCATCTGGATTTTTGATAAAGCCAAATTCTTTAACTATCTCTTCAAAGCAGATGTTCCAACTCCGCGATGCCTGCTTCAGCTCATAGATAGACTTAAGCAACTTGCACACCTTTCCGCTGCTCCCACTCTGAATGAAACCCTTTGGCGGGTCCATATAGACACACTCCTTTAAATTTCCATTTAGAAAAGCGGTCTTTACGTCCATCTGCCAAATCTCATAATCATGGAAGGCAGCGATGGCAAGAAGGATCCGAATGGATTTCAGCATAGCCACTGGAGAAAAGGTCTCGTCATAGTCCAAACCAGGTCTTTGACGAAAATCCTTTGCAACAAGTCTAGCCTTATAAGTCTCAACTTGTCCATCTACACCAATCTTCTTCTTGAAGATCCATTTGCATCATACGGGTTTTACCCCATCTGGAGCAATGTCCAAAGTCCATACTTTGTTGGTGTACATGGACTCCATTTCGGTCCGCATTGCATCTAGCCATTTTACCGAGTCAACGCTCTGAATGGCTTGTTGGAAGCTAGTAGGCTCATCACTATCAATGATGCAATCCTCTCTATCCCCGTCAATGAGAAAACCGTAGTATCTCTCGGGCGGATGAGACTGCCTACTACTCCTGCGGAGCGGTGTAGGAATGTCCTGTTCCTTTGAACCCTCTGGTTCTACTAAGCTTTCAGTAATAGTCTGTGGTTCTGGAATTTCTTCCAGTTCTATTGCGCTCCCACTTATTTCCTTTTCTAAGAACTGGTGTTCCAGAAAGTGGGCATTCCGAGAAACAAAGACATTTTTTCCCTCTGCGTAATAGAAAAGATACCCCCTGGAGTACTTTGGGTATCCCACAAACTTGCACAGTACTGAGCGTGCCTCGAGTTTGTCCGCATGCTGCTTTTTGACAAAAGATGGACATCCCCAGATTTTCAGATATTGAAAATAGGGTTTCTTCCCACTCCATATCTCATATGGTGTGGTAGGCACAATCTTAGTGGGAACTCGGTTCAAAAGGTATGCAGCTGATTCTAGCGCATACCCCCAGAATGATCGCGGTAACTCAGCGTTACTCATCATGGACCGTACTATATCCAATAGGGTTCGGTTCCGTCTCTCCGATACACCGTTATGTTGCGGAGTGTATGGAGGAGTAAGCTGAGAGAGAATTCCATTCTCTTTTAAGTAATCCAGGAACTCGGCACTCAAGTATTCGCCACCTCGATCAGATCTCAGTGTCTTGATACTTTTTCCTGTTTGTTTTTCTACTTCATTCTTATATTCTTGAATTTTTCAAAGGCTTCAGATTTATGCTTCATTAAGAAGACATGTCCGAACCTTGAAAAATCATCCGTAAAAGTAATGAAGTAAGAATAACCGCTTCGGGCATGCGTAGACATTGGACCGCACACGTCGCTGTGTACGAGTCCCAAGAGCTCGCTTGCTCTTACTCTGTGTCCAGTGAACGGAGTCTTTGTCATCTTTCCTTTGAGACAGGATTGACAAGTTGCATACGATTGATATTCGAACGAATCCAAATATCCTTCTGTATGTAATTTCGTCAACCTTCTCTCATTGATGTGACCCAGTCTACAATGCCATAAGAAAGCCTGATTTGTTTTCGGAGACATTCTTTTGTGTGTATTCTGGACATTGAAAATCCGTGGTTGGTTTAATACGTATATACCATTGCTCAATGTACCTGACCCAATCAAAACTTGATTAAGGTGAATGTTTACAACATTGCTTACAAATGCAAATTCATATGCTTCTTTAGATAATAAAGATACAGAAATGATATTACAAGTTGCATTGGGTACAAAATAGCAATTACGCAAAACCAAAACATGTCCATCTGACAATCCTAGGTGATAGCCCCCCACGGACTCAGCATCCATGCTAGCTCCGTTTGCAACTCTGAGGGTCATGTCACCTGCCTTAAAAAACCTACGCTTTCTCAACGCCTGCAAAGAATTATAGATATGAGATCCTGATCCGGTATCCAATACCCAGGAAGTAGAATTTATTGATAGACAGTTTTCAATAACATACACACCTAAAGCTAAAGCCGCAACCTGCTTCAGATCCTGTGTTCTGGCCTTCCAAACCCTGCAATCTTTCTTCCAGTGTCCACTCTTATGACAGTAGAAGCATTCTTCCTTTCCCACAAGCTTTCCCGCTACCTTTGTTGCTTTTGCCTTTCCCTTCGTATCCACTTTACTAACACCGCCCCTTGGTTTGGCGGGGCCTTTCTTCTTCTTTCCCTTTGCTTTCGCCTTGGACTTAGAAGAGGAAGATCCTCCTATAAACAAAGTGGATGTTTCCCTACCTTTCTGTAGGGTGCCCTCTGCACTCCTCAGCATGTTGAGGAGTTCCGGAAGTTCAACTTCTTTTCCTTGTAAGTTGAAGTTCAGGATAAACTGGGCGTAAGTGGAAGGAAGTGACTGGAGAATCAAGTCCGTATAGAGCTCGTTCTCTAACGTGGTCCCAAGGTCTGCGAGCTCTTCAATGAAGCCAATCATCTTAAGCACGTGTTCCGCTACCGATGATCCGACAGCCAATCTTGCCGAAAACAACTTCTTCGACACTTCGTATCTTGCGATACGAGACTGCTCTCCATACAGTTCTTTTGTATGAAGAAATATGGATTCCAGGTCCATATTCTCGTGCCTCCTCTGATGTTCATTGTCCATAGAGGCAAGCGCCGGGCACTTGGCTTTCGCGCTATCGATCTCCCAGGTCTTACGGATTTCCTTATCCGCGACGCTGGAGGTGGGACCTGGGACAGGGGGAGCTTTGGTGGTAAGGAGATACCCCAGCTTGTCGTAAGTGATTGCCATTTTGACATTCCTGAGCCAATCTTTGTAGTTTGGCACTGTCAGTATGTTTTTATCTAGTAATAACTTAAGTCCGGTCATGTTGATTGGTCGCTGCAATTAGGAGAGAGAAAAGAAACACTCAGCATGATGCTCTTGCAAGTTTAGAGTGATTTTTAGTTTGTCTAAACTGGATGGCTCCCACTGTCTCTCGAATCCCTCCTCAAACCATAAAGGAAGAATTAGTCGGGATCAATCTCACCGCATAATACTTGCTTAACCGTTCAGCCAGGCCAGTGTCGGTACTTCGAGGGAGGTTTTCTAACGCTTTCGCGAAGTTCCTTAATTCAAGAACCTCTTTTCCCTGGGGGCGTAGCCCCGCTAACACCTTTCTAGACACCTACTAGGTTTATAGCATTGATCGTTTAGTGAGAAATTTCCCGAGGAGTAGCATATACTCACAGTAGGATCGGGATCCAAATATCATCGCGTGACAAAACTGATGGAATCCTACCAGAATCATCACACTCCAAATGGTATGCAACACCAGCAAGTTTCAGTTCTTTTGAAACTCCCGATATGGATTTTTGCCCCATGCTCTTATGACCTTGGCGTGAGGTCAAAATGTCATAAGTCACATGTCAAGTTCTACCCATCATTATCCACGTTGATTTGAACCCACCCGTACCTACCCTTGACGTAGGCCAAAATGGCAGTGCGACTGTCCCAAACCAACGCATTCTATCTATGCAACAGATAAATATTCGGCAGCTACCAATCACTATGCCTTGGCGTGAGGTCAAAATACATAGCTTGAATACTACCGAATATTTAACTAAAATGATGGAGGGCTACGAATGGTTTTGGCAAAACCGTGAACGTAGTGAACTTGATATAATCGATGGAATGAGATAGCTTTTAAAAGGAGTGGCTCAAGCTCCGCATTTAAAAGTTGGTTTTGAAAAGAACCGAGTGGTTTTGAAAGTGTTCCAATCGACTTTACTTTGGTTTATTTTCTTGCATTAATTTTAATGCGTCCCATCATTTAATCCCACCATTGCAGAAAACAACCAAAATATGACGTACGCTTATGCCATCCGCATTCGCCATGGGGCCCCGTCATTACCCGTTAGGTTACTTAACTAACGACAGAGCGGAGGCTGGACTAGCGCGGATGCAAAACATAAGCAACGCCTAAATAAATAGCATATATAGATATATTGCAATGATAGCCATTTCAGATCACAGATGAACACATTGGATATTCTAGGAATCCGCAATTCGTACGAGCCTGTAACGAAAAGCGGATTACACGGTCGCGGTGAATAGCCAATACCCCACCCAAGACCCCTACGGGTGCGGCAAACTACCCGCCAAGTACCCGAAGCGAAGCAACCTCCCTCAATACCGTGAGTAGGCCACTCGGCACTTCGAGATACCCGGTAGTTTGTGCACCCCCTCCATGGGTCTATCCTAGGAGCAAAAACAGTAAAAGAAATTATACAATGACGGCTACAACCTCATCCCGGTTGTGCGGCCAAATAAATAATATTACATCAATTACAAATTTTACATGAATTGAAAGAAAAGAAAACACTCGTCTCACAACCCCCCGGCTATTCACCCGCGACAATCCAATGAATTCATATACACATACCATCAACATTACAGATCACAGATATGTATAACCCCCACTAATCGACATATAGCGATTAGCAGACGTTCAATACATATAACATATCACAGATAAAACCCGTTAGCTTTAGTCTTTAGAAGTTTGATCAAAATACGATTTTTCAGGCCCCAAAAACAAATTTTGCTTTCTGAAAAATCTGGGCAGAAAAAACATATTGTAAAAATCCCAAAACAACCCCAGAAACACTCTGTAGGAAAACAGTGCCATGACCGAGTCAACTTGGCCGCGGTTCCGCGGCGGGAGCATGCTCCTGCCGCGGTTCCGCGGTGCTTTGACCGAGTCAGTGGACCTGTTTTCTTGGGTGTCTTAACAAAAGCCTGAGCCGATTTTTCATGTATGATTTATTATTTTTGGAACAGAGGAAAAAATCGGCAGAAACTATGCTATTCGGGTGTATTTCGTGATATTTTCTCCGATTGAACTTCTACTTACTTTGCTAACATGTCAGACAGTGTTTAACTAGGCTCTGATACCACTGTAAGTCCATGCTACCCTTCCCCGGTTCTTTGGGGTTGCGGAAATGGTCAAAAATAATTTTTGCTAGGGTGGTAACATGGACTCAAAATACGGATCTTTGTTAAACAACTACCTAACAACCTAACTAGGAGTTTTACCTACTCGGTTAGGGGGTTATACTTTTCTTGAACTCCTTCGTCTTCAATTCTTTGTGGTGTACGGATCGGCCTCACCCCGTCGTCTCTCCTCGCGCCGAAGATCGATCCACCCGAAAGCTTCTACCTTTTGGCTTCTACTTCAAACTTGAAGAAACTAGAATACTCGGTTTGCTAAACCTTATGAACTAGGATGAGTAGAGAAGTGATATGAGTTTTCTTTTATCTCTAAGGCAATGTTTCTCAAATCATGAGAGGGAGTTGCCTTGAGCTAGAGAGAGCAAGAGGAAGAGGGAGAGCTTGAGAATGGAAGAGCTCAAGAGAGAGAAAGCCAAATGAAAAAGTGAGCCAACCTTTTCTCATCCAACCTCTCATAATCAAAAATTATAATAACAAGTAATAATAATTGAGTATAATGTGATGGTTGTTATCATGACAAATGACAATATCATTTCTTGCATTAAATGCAATTTGTGAACCATCAAGCAAGCATAAGTCAATGCAAATAAATGATAGCCATTGTTATGATGGTGGTCAACAAGTCCAACCTAGTCAACCGGTCAACAAAAGTCAACAAGTCAACAAGGTCAACCCTTCAACCCTAACCATGTCACTATAATACTTAATTAATATTATTGTTAATCATAATTCTAATTCTCATTAGGGTTTAGCAAAAGTCAACAGTCAACAGTCAACAACCCTAATGAGAATCCTCTGTCTCTGTCTCTGTCAACTGTGCATACACACCCGTATCAGCGTTCCAGGGAACACGAATACAAATGAGATAAACTCAATCCTAAAATGTATACTAAGATCTGGCTTAAACTAAAGCCCGCTAGTAATAACTGCCCGGACACTAAACGTGCACAAGTGCGCGGATATGACCGAACCCTGTCACAAAACCATGCGACCTGTCGCAAAACCATGCGACCTCTACTCTTTTGCCTAAAGGCGAATAGCTCTCTGTGTGGGACTCTAAAGACTCGACACTACGCTGGCAGTGGGTTTAACCATAGACCGCAAGTGGCACTAGCTGTGCGTAACGGCCCCCAGGTAGATGCCGATAAGAAGACGGACGAGGTGAAACCCATCTGAACTCCTACTGAGCCTGAATGTGACAGTCTCTGTACAGTCCGGTCTGTTCGTCTGAGAACATCGCATGGCGGGCCTAGGGGGGCGGTAAACGTCAGTCCCCTAATAGCGGTACAAGTCATGTCGGAGTGTTGCTCAAAACACCCTGAGATAACACTGAAAACCTACCAGTATATCTCGCTTGCCCTGGCCAGGGACTACTTGTGTAATGGCTCTCCTAGACACAGCGCGATGTCAACCCCCAATACCGGGAGAGACGAATCCTGTCTAACCATCACTGCCTCCAAGTGCTTCGGGACTACACCCAACTACTACCTGTTTGCACGACTTCTTTGAGCCGTGGTAGGGTAGTAATCAAAGTACAGTGGGAACACACTCGAGGCAAAGTGACAGTGTCAAGTCAGCGGACTAAGCTGCACTCATGTCACCTGGGAACTGACAACTGACGATAGGTATAGTACCAACCAATTAGTTCCCTACGAGTCCTGTCCAGTGTACTCGTAAGCTAACGAGCACCTGCATATTATCTCAAGTACGACGTACTAACGGCTGTGGGACAGACCGTCTCCCCTGCTAGGATGAGAAGCGCATACGCTAGTCTACTCCGGAGTATCGATGCCCTGTCTCGATAGTCCTACGACTAGGGACCTGTATAAGGATGTGCTTGTGGATTACCCAGCCTCCACGAGTGTGACTGCCATCACAACGCTGGTAATCAAGCAAAGATCCTAAGGGCTCCACTAATGTGTATAGGTGATATACTATAATAAACACATGCACACATTAAAGTAGAAACAAACCAAGTAGCATACTACCATTTTGAGCAAGATTGTCAATACAACTGTGAATATCCCAAGCTTCCATTAAGTAATATACAAACTAGTATGATACAGTAATGGCCTCTAGGGCATATACACTAACACGACCTCCCATGGAGCTTCTTCTATAAAAGAGCATGATGCCCCCGATATGTCCACCTTTTTAGGAGTGTGCTGTTGTGGCGGATTCACCTTCCGGTTTTCAGATAGCACGAACTTGCTCTGTTGGTATTGGTCTTTAAACCAGTTTTGGAAGACGCAGCAGTATTCGATCGGATGGCCCAATACTCGGTGGTAGGGGCAGTAATTAGGATCGTTGATGTCGTTCGGTTGCGGTGGGTGTCTCGACTCCGGTAGAGTAATGAGCCTATTGCGAGCTGCCAGTTCAAATAGTTTCCTTGTTTTATCTTGGGGAAACGAGTAAGGACGTCTCAACTTCTCATCAAGGGATTGCCGCTTGTTGGTTTGGCGAACAACCGGTCTCGGGCCACTCGGTTGTTGTTGAGCATTGGCGACGAAGATTGTTTTCCCTTTCCCCTTCTCATTTCGAGGATCCGACTTTGAGGAGGACGGTCTATGGCCTATCTGGTCCATTTGGGCCAGCTTGTCGATCAAGGCCTGGAAGGTAGCCGGCTTGAAGAATATCATGAATTGGGATATGGTCACCTGCGGATTGAGGGTTCCCACAAACATGCCTACTGCAGGAGCCTCTTCTATGCGTTGTTCGCACTTCGACCATAGGTTCCGCCACCGTATTGCGTACTGAACCCATGTTTCGCCTAGCTTCACCCTGGCGTTAATCAACGCCGTGATTGGTGTGCGCTCGCTAGCGCTCGTGAACCTTTGCGTGAACAGTGACTCCATCTTCGTAAAAGTTTTGACGGAATCATTGGGAAGTTCTGAATACCATTCGAACGCCGTCTCCGCCAAGCTGCCGATGAATTGGCGAAGCAATAGCTTGTCGTCCCCTCCAGTGTTGCCGCAGAGAGCCCTGAACTGAGCGACATGTTGGTGTGGATTTCCCGTCCCCTTATATACATGGAATTTAGGGATCGTATATCCCGGCGGGTACTTTATTTGGTCGTACAAACCCGGATATGGTCGTCCAGTCTTAACAATTTGCCCGGCCGCTTCGTTCGCTTGATGAACTCGTATCTTTTGAGCGATATAGTCATCCAGGATGGCTTTAGAAATGGTCTCCTCTTTGGCTGCTGAACAAGCCGGAAGAGGGTTTGATGTCTCTCCCCTATCGTCTTCAAGGATAATCGGAGGGTCTTCAGCTGGAGGATCCGGCTGTAACATCATCCCGACCATATCTTGGAATAAAAGGGCCATTTGTTTTATGTTGGCCGCTTGTTCCGCAGCCTCTTTGTCCTTCTTCTCAAGCATTCTCCGAAGGAATTCGGCATCCATTTCCTGCTCATGACGCCGCTCCGAAGATGTCTCCGGGCCTATTTTTGGTCCAGTGAGCGCAGCTATGGCTGTCAGCATTTCTTGGAGCTTTTGTTGTTGTTGCTCCTGAACCTTAGTCACAGACCATGTAAGTGGTCGGTGACCCGTAGAGATACGGCTATCCTCTTTTCCGGAAGCCATATAAACAGTATGCACCACCATGCCCTCAGACTTGGGGCGTTTAGGCCCAGTGCCCTTGACATTTGTCGCGGACACGGGGATCTTCTCCAGCCTCCTTCTTTTGTGGGCGGTCGAAGTTGAGGGAACCGTTGCAGTGGGCACCCAAACAGATGACACCTTCTGTAGCTTGATAGGGTGATCCCCTTTTCGCCGAACTTTCATCTTTTTCTGTCGGCGGAGGTATTCTTGATCAATCACAGAGTCTTGGACCTGTCGCCAGACCTTGTGAATTTTAGAGGACAGCCGCTGAGGGGGCTGTTCCAGCTTCGCCTTTGTAGCTCTCTCTACAGGTGGAGGAGATCTCTTCAGCACGGCCGTCAGAGAGTTCTTGCGCACCCTCCTGAGTGGTTCAAAACTGTTCCCAGTTGGAACAACAGCAGCAATTTCTATCGTTGGAGCTGGCAGTGTTAGTCCAGAAGGGGAACTGCCCCCAGCCTTCCTCACTCGGCGCTAGTGGCGACGTCGAGCATGTCGTGCGGCCGGTCTCACCTCCACTGTTGGATGAGCTTCCTCATGCTCCCTACTTTGAGGAGAGACTGTTATTGGCGCTAGCCTGTCGAAGACTGACGTTCGTTGAGAGGGGATAGTCAGTCTTGCAAAAGCCTACTTTCGAGTAGGAAGAGCGGCTTGGACGACCTCAACTGTAGCAAGAGTTGGAGTGTCCTTCTCTGGTATTGCGAGCCTCTTTGCGGGCCCATTTGAGTTTTGACCCAGCCTGTCGAAGACTGAGGCATTGGAGTTGGACGACCCGCTGAGAGGGGCCGTGGTGGTTGCAAGCCGATCAAAGACCGACTTCTTCGCAACTTCCTATGACGGCATCTGAACGTTGAGGCTTGTTGGTGGGATCATAGTCCCGAAGAATAGCCCAGTGGTGGCTTGGGTCACTTGTTCCACCGGAATTGTAAAAAGAAAGGCCGCTTGGGGCCCGTAGGTTACTCTTCCAGATGAGGCGGAAGGGAGTTGTCGCAATTAGTGCAGTTTGAAGCCATTGATCTTCTGTTTTCTACACGGAGCAAGACACCAAATATTAGTACCTCGAATCCATAGGCAACCATAGCAAACCGCGATTCGTTCGCGAACACGACACACGAAGTGTGGAGTGGAAAGAGGAAAAGGTCCCACCGGGCGTGCCAGAATCTGTTCTCCTCCGAAACACGGGGACGCGACCGCGTAGGTCCGTCTTGCCTGAATTTGGGGGCAGATGCTAATTGGAGCTATCCATCCACCTCTCCGAAGATGCCAAGTTGATTTATGAAAACGTGTATCGAAGGTTTAAACGGATGCAGCCGATGTAGCAGATTTCGTTAGATTCCCCTTCATTTGAGGGTTTTTTGATTGTGGGGACGCTCTTCCCTGCAGGCGCAAGCTCCTGCAGTTAATTACGCTACCGCGTTGCGGCAACCGTTTTCTCCTTCTCCAAATGGTCACTTCGTGTCGTGTATGTTTGTTTGGTTTTTGGTTGCCCGTGGATTGTATACGGAGACTAATTTATGTTATCGCCTGTAGGGCGTGGATTAGTCCAAATCCGTATTTCCTTAGATTTGGGTTTGGGGTTGGATTTAAGGATACGTTAGTCTCATTTGAGACTAAGATCAACTTAAACGTTTGTTAAAGATACATTAGTCTAATTTTAGATTAAGATCAACTTAACAGTTTGTTAAGGACACGTTAGTCTAATCTTAGACTAAGATCAACTTAAACGTTTGTTAAGGATACATTAGTCTAATCATAGACTAAGATCAACTCAACATGATCGTTTAGATCCAACAAAAGAGCATTCGGGCTCTATTGTTTAGTTTAGGGACATTGCGGTTGATTACCAGTTTAAGGACATGGTGGTCCAATACCAGTTTAAGGACATGGTGGTCCAGTTTAAAGACATCATAGTCTGTAAAGGTTAAGGACATCATAGTCCATGGGCTTAAGGACCCCACAGTCCGAGGTTAAGGACATCATAGTCCATGGGTATAAAGACCCCACAGTCCGAGGTTAAGGACATCATAGTCCATGGGCTTAAGGACCCCACAGTCCAGGTTAAGGATATCATAGTCCATGAGTTTAAGGACCCCACAGTCCATGGAATGATTAGTTATCGGGACCCGTCACCTCTGTGAAGACGTTGAAGGATTACAACGACAAATATCAAAGGAGTGAAGAGATGTACCCTTGAACCAAAGTTGATTGGGAAATCTGTAGTCCAATTTGGAACTAAGATCAATTAATTAGATTATGAGCACATTGGCTCAGTTAAATCTGAATTGAGGACTTATGGCCAACTTGGGCTAAGTCCAATTAGGTTCGAAATGTTGGACCTTTGTTTGGACTGTTGAACATTTGTCTGGGTTCAGTCCCATATTATTTAGCAATGCTAAACAGGGGTTTGGGGTTCTGACAACATTTTGTCTTTGGCTGAGCACTAAACATTCATTATAGCTCTGGACTTTACTTGGCATATCATATGAACTGATCAATTTTGAGGTTCAATTGAAGGGGAGATTGCCTCTGGAAAACTTAGCCAATTTGGGCTAAGCTTGTTGCAAATAGTGTTAAACACTAGCACATATTTGGCGATCACAAGTTCCCACGTGATGCATTTAAAATAGTGCTAAACACTAAGGATGCGGTGCTAAAATAGTGTTAAACACTAAAAGTGAAGCGCTCACGTGGGGTCACGTGAGGCACCCTAGGACTGGGTCAAGCCTCCCTTATTTTATTCTCAGAATAAGTGTTAAACACTTTTAGTCTTCAAGGCCATCACGTGTGGGCACGTGATGAGCATCCATGCATTGGATATTAAAATAATTTGCTAGGGGTCACGTGGGGACACGTGAGGGTGCCCATGCATTGGATTTTAATCTTTCAGTTCTTTCTATCTTCTCTTTTTTTTAAAGAGGTGTTTGTCAGGGGTCACGTAGAAGCACGTGAGGCATTGCCTCTAAGTTTTTTCTTTTTCATTTTGAGGAGTCTGTTTAGGGGTCATGTGGGAGCACGTGACCATGTCTCATTCGTTCTTTTCTGATCATTAAAGGAAGGGTCACGTGTTGCTACGTGACCACGTTTACGTGCATGGATAATTTAAATCCTTTGTTTGAGAATTAAATTCTTTGGTAGGGTTAAACCCTAATTCTGTTTTGAGGAATTAAATTCCTATGTATATTGAAGAATTAAATTCTTATGTAAGGTTAAACCATAGTTTTATTTGGAGGAATCGAATTCCTATGAATTTGGGAGAATTAAATTCTCATATAGGGTTAAACCCTAGTTTCATTTGGAGGAATTAAATTCCTATGAATTTGGGGGAATTAAATTCCCTAAATTCAATTCTCCCTCTAAGTTTTGGATCTGCATGGCAGAATCTCTCCGATGAGAATTAAATTCTCAACTTGTGGGGAGATCTTCTTCTGCAGATTTTCAGCCAAAGGAAGAACTAAGTTTTTATTCAGAAGAGTTAAACTCTTAAATTGAGAATTAAATTCTTTTTTGTTTTATGGAGCTTAGATCTCTCACTTAGAATTTCTTTCTTTTCTCAAGAAACCTTTTTTCTTTCTGGAGAATTAAATTCTCTTATTTTCTCTCTCTCTGTTGTATCTCTTTTCTTATTTCCTTGGCTTCTATTTATAGGAGAAAGAAAAGAATCAGTTTGTTTAGTCAATCTTTCATTGAAAGATTTTTATTGATTTTGTAACCAACATGATCTTTTAGATCACTCTGTGAATTTTATTCACCATTGGATTTTTAATCCAAAAGATCTTTTATCTGTTATTCCTGGCAAATTTCAAGGAAATCTTTCTTTGTATAGAATCTTTCTATAAATTGGTGATTTTTAATCACCATTGGATTTTTAATTCAACGGTACTCCACTTTACAGAGCACAATCTTTTTGTTTGGAAAGATCTAGGGAAATATTTTACCAATTGGGCTTTTTATTTCCCTTTTAATTAGAATTTAATTCTATTAGTTCAGAAGATTTAAGAGCCTATCACGTGTTAGCACGTGACCCCACTGATTGACCATTTAATTAGAATTCAATTCTATTAGTTTAGAGATCTTCAGGAACCCATCACGTGTTGGCACGTGACCCCACCGATTAATTATTTAATTAGAATTTAATTCTATTGTTTCAGAGGGTTTAAGAGCCTATCACCTGTTGGCATGTGACCCCATTGATTAATTATTTCCAATTATTTATTTTATTCAGCGTCTACATGCATTGCCTGTAAATGATAAAGTGTTTGCACGTGATGCCCGGTCACGTGTGGGCACGTGATGCCTCGTAACTTTTGATCCCGGATGAATTATGAGGCTCATAATATATCAAATTGAAGGATTTTTCGAGACACTTTTGATACGATCAGAATTTAGCTGTTTCACATTCGAGAGTTTGTCAAAATGCAGCCCGGAAAATACTGGTTCGCCTTTTCTTCCTTAGATTACACGTGCATAGCATATTTGCTCATAACTTTTGATCCCAGATTAATTATGAAGCCCATAATATATCAGATCGAAGACTTTTTCGAGACGCTTTCGATACCATCAGAATTTAGTCATTTCACATTCGGAAGTTTGTCAAAATACAGCCCGTAAAATACCGGTTCATATTTTCTTAAACGTATCGCTGCCATTTGATACCTTGGGCTCTTTTGCACAGAATTTTTTTTGGCAGGAACTGTCCCAATCAATTTAGTTATGAAGATTTGTAGAATAGTTTTTAGGATTCGATCAAATTAGTAGTAGTGATGAATCTAGAGATGACTAGTCTTATCTATTGATAATTTGTAGCTAGAACGATGGTGTCGAATGAAGATTAGGGATCTATTGAAGCAACTAGGATTTCTCCTTCTCTATCCCTTGTCTTTTCATTGATCATCATTCGGATCTAGCCTCTAGCAAAGAGATTCATCAATTGTTTGATCCCTAATTTGCAACGAAATTCGCAAGAATGTGATCTCGATCTAAATTAGGTCATTGATGATTCTTTTTCCTAAAGTTCACAAATCTCATAAGACTTAAGATTAGTATTAGGATTTTATCATCACCAGACCTACTTAATCTCTCGATTCCGTAACAAGCGGGGATTTACTCAACCATCATGAAAATAAAAGATTCAAGATCTAGAAATTTCATAGTGCAAGAATATAAAGAAAGTAAGAATTAACTAATTATCACCTTTATTAAATCGACGACTAATTACACATTCCCTCAATTCGAGGTTACAAGATATTACTCTCGATCGCTCCTTTTGAAGAGGTAACTAGATCCGTCGAAATTTGCTCCGATCGATCTCCGTGAGACTTGGATCGTCATGGATCTCGTGCTCTTGATGAAGATTGGCTTCGCGAATAAAGGACTAATGGTTGCTTACTTGATTTGCTTCTCAAAATGATCTTAATTTGGCTTTTGATTTTGGATTTGGGCTAGGGTTTTGGATCAAATTGTGTCACTCAACTTGTGGAAATTTTGCTCAAAGTTCAACCCTAATTAATTGTGTAACCCCAAAACCCTAGATCTAGATTTCTTTTTATAACCACCTCATTTGAATCTTCCCTCCAAAGCTAAGTTGTTAGAGAGAGCCTTCTAGAATGAGTATGTTAAAGGGAATATTCTAGAATGAGATTGTTACAAGGAATATTCTAGAGTGAGTTTGTTATGCAGAGCCTTCTGGAAGAAACCACGTGTTTTCAGAGAGTCTTCTAGAAGAAAGGCCGTTACGATGAAGACTTCTGGAGAATTTTGGCTAATGACGTGTCAAGTTAACCGTGGATCCGCGGCGGATCGGCCAACTCGACCGCGGATCCGCGGCCATTTAGTGTCCTTGATAGCTCATTCTCTCTGAATTGCTTGGTTTTGGCTTTTAGGGAATTTTCTGATGTCTGGAATCTCATTATTCTTTCTTGTTTGCTGCCAGATCTCAAGTCTTTGAGTTGATGCGTTTTATCTGCACTTTTTTGATTCCGGCTCTTTGACCCGAACGAGTTCTGCACACAATCTTGATAAACAGTGTTGAGATATACAAAATCATGCGTGTAGTAATAAACACACAATTTCCCCCATAATACCGGTTATAATGTATAACACATGTTATTTGATATTTTGCAGACGAATTGCTAATATATGCTATATTTATACCAAACACATTTAGATGATTAGAAAAAGTAGGGAAATTGATGTGTTAAAAATACAATATTTTCGACTGATCAAATTCCCCCAAACTTAATTTTGGTCGTCTCGAGCAAACATCTTTTATTTTTAAGAGAAGGAGAAAATATAAGAAATAGAAAAACTAACTAGCACACTTTCGTAGGCAACACGATTGCACTGAGCACGTGCAATAAGCCTTTAAACCTCTACCTGTCCCTAGTAGGAGGAGTGTTGTCCCCTGAGGGCTTTCAGCGGATTGCACCCACAAAATCCCATAATAAAAGGAAGACCGTGAAAGTTACATATAAATATAGGAATTGTAAAAGAAAGACTTTGAAAGTTTAGAGTTTTCAACTACACTAGCTTTTTAGTTGTCATGAGCCCTATCTTAATAGTCATGAAAAGATGTCAGAAATCACATCATCCCTCAATAAAACATCGTATTTATTCTTCATTCCTAACTTTCTTCCAAACATCGATCAAATACCTCTACGTGTGTGCACAAAACATCCCTTCACTCGGAGAATTCAATTCAAGCTATCATATTCTTTTCCATCTACCTCGGTACTTTTTTGTCGGTGAATATTTAGATGGATTTGCTCACACATTTTTCATGCGACCGTTAATACTTCTTGAGGTACTAACCGACTGATTACTCATGTGTTTGCTGATTAGGCGTATTAGTATTTTCCCCGTCTTGCAACACCTAAGGTTTAATAGTGACTCCCAAACCAGTTGGTCTAAGGCACTAGGTGATGAAGCACCCTCGCTATATTTTTTATTGCTGCCTTGGTGATAACAAAACCAGTGTTCATTTTTCTACACCATTTTATATTTTCTTCATTTATTATTTCCTTCATACTTTGGATTTTAGACAAGAGTATTTCAAGGTATTCTCTACTATCCCGAATTTCAAGACATGTGTAAGTGCGTATAGTAGGGTATCAACATTCAAATGTTTGGCTTCCAGAATATGAACTTTTTTTCAGACTTATTTTTATTCTCAGATTAGTGACTTCCTTCATCTTACTAACCCTTGGGACAACAGCTCATAACTACTTATTACTAGTTTCGCTTAAGAAAATTTCTAATTTTCTTGGTTTCCTTAAATTTTCCAATCTTTTGGATGTAATTTTTCACCATCTAATCTTTTCTTATCTTATTTATATACACATTTTTTTTCATTTTTTTATTATATGTTTTGTGCTTATGAAAAGTATGATGCAAAGTGATGCGTAAATAAGCACAAACATCCCCCAAACTTGTTTAGAACAGTGTCCTCACTGTTGCCATCCGTTAAATCTCAAAAACCCGTAAGCTTGGAAGGAAAATTTATTAGCGGGGTCAAGAAATATGGACGTGAAAATCTCCCCCAAACTTATTTTTGGCTCACAATTTTGAGGACAACTTTTATTTTCAAGAGCCAAATATACCCCCCCAATCTTGAGTTAAACAATGTTAATCTTTTAAAATCATAAGAGGGGGTCAAAGTTATTGGTCAATGCAAAGCTTTACGTAGACCGAAAGTCAATACCAACTATTCAAAAATTTTATCAGTGTAGTGCACCGGTTGGTGGAAGAACAAGTTGAAAAGAGCCAAGAAGAAGTGGGGAAGAGTTAAGTGGTGTGAAGGAGAGGGTTTGCGTCTCGTTTTGGAGAGACGACACAGTGATTGTGATGATGGATTACTCGCATTCTTATGACTGTCAAGAAAAAGGGGTGGAGGTTCAATTTCTTGTTTTGGAGATGATTCATCTCAACACCCGTATTTGCTAAGAATGCGAGTTCATCAGCGAAGCTTTCATCGATATCCTGAAGAATAATGTCATTTGAAAGAACATGATGATACTCAGACTCCAGAAAAGGTTCATCATCGACGTTAGATGTTGACTCGGACAATTCGAAAGAAGGGTCCGTATGTATATGATACATATCTGGGTTAAACAGCAACGTATAAAGGAAGTCTGGATCTGTATCGTGAAGCTGATCAAATTCGCTGCTGTCGACATTCAATAATTCGACAGAACGGACTCGAGCATGAGGATCGGAGGGTTGACTTCCCAACTTGTAAATGTGGAGCTCAATTGACCTATTCCCGAAATATAGGTTCATAGAGCCGTTTCTACAGTTGATTACAGCGTTGGAAGTAGCCAAAAAGGGACGACCTAGAATCACCGGAATTTGGTTCCGTGGGTTCACTACAGGCTGTGTATCAAGAACAATAAAGTCCACAGGGAATACAAATTCCCTGATTTTTATCAACACATCCTCAAGTTCACCCCTAGGTTTGGTGATTGATCGGTCGACCATCTGGAGAGTTATGTTCGAGGGCTTTAACATTCCGATACCTAGTTGCTCATAGACTGAATATGGAAGCAAGTTAGCACTAGCGCCAAGGTCAAGTAAAGCACGGTTAATGTGTTTATCCTCAATAGAAATAGAAATAGTAGGACAGTCAGGATCTTTACGTTTCCTTGGTAATTGTTGGGGAAAAGCATTGTCTACAGTACTCGACATGAAAAATATTTTAGGCACTTGAGTCTTCCTTTTCCTAATGCACAAATTCTTAAGAATTTTCGCATAAGACGGAACTTGTTGGATAGCATCTAGGAGAGGGATATTGATATTGACTTGCTTAAACATATCCACAATTTTCTCCATTTGTTCGTTAGGTTTGTTGGCCCTCAATCTGTTAGGAAATGGAGCTCTATCAATAAGTGTTGGGTACAACATTTGTGGAGAAGTTTGTGGGGGTGGGAAGGCTGAAGTAGGTGGAGGGTTCGAGCCTTTGGGAAAACGGAGAATAGGCACGGAGGAAGAAGGTAAATTAGACGAAATAGGGTAAGAAGTAGAAGTGGAAGCGGAAGCCTACGGTTCAATTGATTCCTCAACATCAATCTGTTCACCCACATGATTGTCTAGCTTTCTTCCAGATCTCAACGTAGTAATAGCATTCACATTGGTGTAATAGGAAGGTCCAGGATCAGGTAGGGGTTGAGATGGAAGATTCCCTTTCTCTCTAGCACTCATTGCTGCAGTCAGTTGTGCGATTTGTGCTTCCATCGATTTAATAATCTCACCTTGGGAGGCAGAGGTTTTCTTTATATCATCGATAGAAGACTTAAAATCAGCCGATATTTGAATAGAATTTGTCAGAAGCAAACTCATGGTTTGTTCAAGTGCAGAGGTGTTATTGGTTCCGGCAGAAAAAGTATCAAAGTTGTTGGCCGGGTTTTGAAAATTTTGTGGTTGGTAGGGGTGCTGACTCAGTTGTGGTGGTTGCTGTTGCTGTGGAGGGACCCATTAAAAGTTATTCTGGTTTGGATCCGTGTATTGAGTTTGGTGTTGGATCCAAGAAAGATCAGGGTGATTCCTCCAATCTTGATTATATGAGGAAGAAGAAGGATCGTTTCCAGGTCTTTGCTGAAATGCAGCATTAGTGTGACCTTGAAACGGTACATTCAAAGGACATTATTCCGTCAAATGTGATGGGTTTGATTAGCAGCCACACACGGTTTTGGGAAGTGTGTATTGGTTTAGGGAGGCTGAAGAGATTTTGTTTTCTATAGCGTCGAGTTTCCTTTGTATTGCGGCCATTTCGGCTTTCATTGTGACGGAAACATCGAGTTGATGGTTACCTTCCCCAGACAATGGTTGACTAACACTTTCCCATTATAAAGTGTTTTGAGCTAAATCTTCTAGGTATTTCCAAGCTTCACCATCATCTTTAGACAGGATTTGACAATGACACAAGGTTTCAAGCATCTGTTTTGTAGTGAGATCAAAACCCTCATAGATAATTCGACACGGATCCTATCTAGGGATTCCGTGATGAGGACATTGGATAAGAAGATCCTTGAAGCATTTCCAAAATGGTTCATTCGGAAGTTGGGTAAATTTGAAGATTTCGCTCCGAATACGGGCGGTCATATGATTGGGATAAAATTTCTTAAGGAATGCTGCAACGAACTCATCCCATGTTGAAATAGAATGTGCGGTTGTGTTGTAAAGCCACTTCTCGGCTAAATCACACAAAGTGAATGGAAGAAAACGTAAACGCATAGCATCCACAGACAGTTGTGAACTACCCATCAAAGCGCATACGTTTTCGAATTTGGATATAAAAACGTTTGCGTCTTCAGACTCGAGCCCGTGAAATTGGGGTAAAAGTTTGATGAAATGAGGTTTGATTTCAAAATTTTCCCCATTGGCAGGTGGAATAGAAAAGCAGGTGGGAAAGGGAACACGTGAAGGATAGCATCTCTCTTGGAGAGAAATGCATGGAGGATTCTGCGCACTTGCGGGCGATGGCAGAGTGGTGTTAAAATTTGATGGAAATCCGTCCATCGCGGTTGTGGTGGGTGGTGGGAAAGAAGACGAAGAATTACCGACTCTGGGGTCGATAAAAGAAACGCGGACAAGACGGGAAATAGAATCCCGTGTCCAGCCTAACATGTGCTAAACGGTTGTAGCACAAGTGGCAGCGTTGTGATAATTAGAGGAAAAGTTGGTTGGTGTTTGTTTTGAAAAATACGGATTTTGAAAAATCAAATCACAAAAAAAATGCACAAGCAACCCTAGATCTAATGGTCACCTAGGTCAAGTCTCTAGACCGCTCCTAGACTTCCAGAAGACAAATTGCAGGATAAATCCTCTACTGCCTCTTTACCCCTTCTGTGGCCAGGTAAGTGCCAGGTAAGTGAGAGGTTCTCCACTACGTAAGTAGTGGGCCTAATCTAGTGACCACTTGTCTTAGACACACTTGCCTTAGACACCACAAAAGAAATGCGGATAAACAGTAAATTACCCACAACCTTCTTCTGTCCTATTTGAGCGCGACGGTCCTTAGAGTCTTGTCTAGATATTTTTTAGTTAATGAAGGGTAATGCGGATGCTCGTTTTGTGATTTGCGGGGCTTAGCAAGGGTAACGAAATCCCCACCGAATCTGAATTTTGTCTTTGCCCTTTAATTTCCGTATTAAAATATGCAAACACCCAAGATCAAACACGCAACAATTTTTCTTTTTACGGTGCTGTGAATTTTGCAAAGAATCCTGCAGAAAATGGTTATTGGAGAAGATCAGAGAGAAGAGGAGAGTACAAAGAGTAGACCTGAGAAATTTGGCACAGTGAACACCCTAAACGGCGGCGGTTCCACCGCAAAAATGCTCCTATAGCCGCAGTTCCGCGGGTTGATGGGGGAATTAGGGTTTGAAAATTTTTCCTCAGCTGTCTGTGTTTCCCTGAACTTCATAAAACTTCTCTGAATCTTGAGATCCCTTCTACAGTGATGCCAGATTCCCTCGCAAAAATTCAAACACTATCGTTAAGCATTTGATGCGATTTTGATCTAAAAAATTCTGATGGAATAATAATTTTTCAACTCAAATAACAAAAACGAACAAAATAGCACACATCCCCGGCAACGGCGCCATTTGATTGATCTCTTCGTGTATATTTGGAAATGTTTTAATCACAACCAAAGAAATTTATACCGCAATCAATTAACGGTGTCGATGTAGCGCGTTAATGAATACGGATCGTCCATTGAGATGTGTGTTTTGATCGATTTTGTTTTAGATGAGTCGAAATGAAAAGATAAAAGAAAATGCAAGAAAATTGATTCAAGATTTATGAATTTTAATTTCAAGAAACATAAGAAACTAAAGATCTAGAATCAAGAATCAAGAATGTCCCAATCAATTTAGTTATCAAGATTTGTAAAATAGCTTGTAGGATTCGATCAAATTAGTAGTAGTGATGAATCTAGAGATGACTAATCTTATTTATTGATAATTTGTAGCTAGAACGATGGTGACGAATGAAGATTAGGGATCTATTGAAGAAACTAGGGTTTCTCCTTCTCTATCCCTTGTCTTTTCATTGATCATCATTCGGATCTAGCCTCTAGCAAAGAGATTCATCAATCGTTTGATCCCTAATTTGCAACGAAATTCGCAAGAATGTGATCTCGATCCAAATTAGGTCATTGATGATTCTTTTTCTAAAGTTCACAAATCTCATATGACTTAAGATTAGTATTAGGATTTTATCATCACCAGACCTACTTAATCTCTCGATTCCGTAACAAGCGGGGATTTACTCAAGCATCATGAAAATAAAAGATTCAAGATCTAGAAATTTCATAGTGCAAGAATATAATGAAAGTAAGAATTAACTAGTTATCACCTTTATTAAATCGACGACTAATTACACATTCCCTCAATTCGAGGTTACAAGATATTGCTCTCGATCGCTCCTTTTGAAGAGGTAACTAGATCCGTCGAAGTTTGCTCCGCTCGATCTCCGTGAGACTTGGATCGTCGTGGATCTCGCGCTCTTGATGAAGATTGGCTTCGTGAATAAAGAACCAATGGTTGCTTTCTTAATTTGCTTCTCAAAATGATCTTGATTTGGCTTTTGATTTTGGATTTGGGCTAGGGTTTTGGATCAAGTTGTGTCACTCAACTTGTGGAAATTTTGCTTCAAGTTCTACCCTAATGAATTGTGTAACCCGAAAACCCTAGATCTAGATCTCTTTTTATAACCACCTCATTTGAATCTTCCCTCCAAAGCTAGGTTGTTAGAGAGAGCTTTCTAGAATGAGTCTGTTAGAGGGAATATTCTAGAATGAGGTTGTTACAAGGAATATTCTAGAGTGGGTTTGTTATGAAGAGCCTTCTGGAAGAAGCCACATGTTTTCAGAGAGTCTTCTAGAAGCAAGGCCATTACGATGAAGACTTCTGGAGAATTTTGGCTGATGACGTGTCAAGTTAACCGCGGATCCACGGCGGATCGGCCAACTCGGCCGCGGATCCGCGGCCATGTCCTTGATAGCTCATTCTCTCTGAATTGCTTGGTTTTGGCTTTTAGGGAATCTTCTGATGTCTGGAATCTCATTATTCTTTCTTGTTTGCTGCCATATCTCAAGTCTTTGACTTGATGCGTTTTATCTGCACTTTTGTGATTCCGGCTCTTTGACCCGAACAAGTTCTACACACAATCTTGATAAACAGTGTTGAGATATACAAAATCATGCATGTAGTAATAAACACACAATTTCCCTCATAAGGCCGGTTATAATGTATAACACATGTTATTTGATATTTTGCAGACGAATTGCTAATATGTGCTATATTTATTCCAAACACTTTTAGATGATTAGAAAAAGTAGGGAAATTGATGTGTTAAAAATACAATATTTTCGACCGATCAAATTCCCCCAAACTTAATTTTGGTCGTCTCGAGCAAACATCTTTTATTTTTAAGAGAAGGAGAGAATATAAGAAAAAGAAAAACTAACTAGCACACTTTCGCAGGCAACACAATTCCACTAAGCATGTATAACAAGCCTTTAAACCTCTAGGTGTCCCTAGTAGGAGGAGTGTTGTCTCCTGACGGTTTTCAGCGGATTGCACCCATAAAATCTCATAATAAAAGGAAGACCGTGAAAGTTACATATAAAGATAAGAATTGTAAAAGAAAGACTTTGAAAGTTTAGAGTTTCCAACTACACTAGCTTTTCAGTTGTCATGAGCCCTATCTTAATAGTCATGAAAAGATGTCAGAAATCACATCATCCCTCAATAAAACATCGTCTTTATTCTTCATTCCTACCTTTCTTCCAAACATCGATCATATACCTCTATGTGTGTGCACAAAACATCCCTTCACTCGGAGAATTCAATTCAAGCTATCATATTCTTTTTCATCTATCTCGGTTCTTTTTTGTCGGTGAATATTTAGATGGATTTGATCACACATTTTTCATGCGACCGTTAATACTTCTTGAGGTACTAACCGACTGATAACTCATGTGCTTGCTGATTAGGCGTATTAGTATTTTCCCCGTCTTGCAATACCTAAGGCTTAGCAGTGACTCCCAAACCAGTTGGTCTAAGGCACTAGGTGATGAAGCACCCTCGCTATATTTTTTATTGCTGCCTTGGTGATAATAAAACCAGTGTTCATTTTTCTACACCATTTTATATTTTCTTCATTTATTATTTTCTTCATACTTTGGGTTTTAGACAAGAGCATTTCAAGGTATCCTCTACTATCCCGAATTTCAAGACATGTATAAGTGCGTATAGTAGGGTATCAACATTCAAATATTTGGCTTCCAGAATATGAACGTTTTTTCAGATTTATTTTTATCCTCAGATTAGTGACTTCCTTCATCTTACTAACCCTTGGGACAACGGCTCATAACTACTTATTAATAGTTTCGTTTAAGAAAATTTCCAATTTTCTTGGTTTCCTTAAATTTTCCAATCTTTTGGATGTAATTTTTCACCATCTGATCTTTTATTATCTTATTTATGTACACATTTTTTTCATTTTTTTTATTATATGTTTTGTTCTTATGAAATGTATGATGCAAAGTGATGCGTAAATAAGCACAAACATCCCCTAAACTTGTTTAGAACAGTGTTCTCACTGTTGCCATCCGTTAAATCTCAAAAACCCGTAAGCTTGGATGGAAAATTTATTAGTGGGGTCAAGAAATATGGACGTGAAAATCTCCCCCAAACTTATTTTTGGCTTACAATTTTGAGGACAACTTTTATTTTCAAGAGCCAAATATACCCCCGCAATCTTGAGTTAAACAATGTTAATCTTTTAAAATCATAAGAGGTGGTCAAAGTTATTGGTCAATGCAAAGCTTTACAAAGACCGAAAGTCAACACCAACCATTCAAAAATTTTATCAGTGTAGTGCACCGGTTGGTGGAAGAACAAGTTGAAAAGAGCCAAGAAGTAGTGGGGAAGGGTTAAGTGGTGTGAAGGAGAGGGTTTGCGTCTCATTTTGGAGAGACGACACAGTGATTGTGATGATGGATTACTCGCATTCTTATGACTGTCAAGAAAAAGGGGTGGAGGTTCAATTTCTTGTTTTGGAGATGATTCATCTCAACACCCGTATTTGCTAAGAATGCGAGTTCATCAGCGAAGTTTTCATCGATATCCCGAAGAATAATGTCATTTGAAAGAACATGATGATACTCAGACTCCAGAAAAGGTTCATCATCGACGTTAGATATTGACCCGGACAATTCGAAAGAAGGGTCCGTATGTATATGATACATATCTGGGTTAAACAGCAACGTATAAAGGAAGTCTGTATCTGTATCGTGAAGCTGATCAAATTCGCTGCTGTCGACATCCATTAATTCGACAGAACGGACTCGAGCATGAGGATCGGAGGGTTGACTTCCCAACTTGTAAATGTTGAGCTTAATTGACCTATTTCCGAAAGATAGGTTCATAGAGCCATTTCTACAGTTGATTACAGCGTTGGAAGTAGCCAAAAAGGGACGACCTAGAATCACCGGAATTTGGTTCCGTGGGTTCACTACAGGCTGTGTATCAAGAACAATAAAATCCACAGGGAATACAAATTCCCCGATTTTTATCAACACATCCTCAAGTTCACCCCTAGGTTTGGTGATTGATCGGTCGACCATCTGGAGAGTTATGTTCGAGGGCTTTAACATTCCGATACCTAGTTGCTCATAGACTGAATATGGAAGCAAGTTAACACTAGCGCCAAGGTCAAGTAAAGCACGGTTAATGTGTTTATCCCTAATAGAAATAGAAATAGTAGGACAGCCAGGGTCCTTACGTTTCCTTGGTAATTGTTAGGGAAAAGTATTGTCTACAGTACTCGACATGAAAACTTTTTTAGGCACTTGAGTCTTCCTCTTCCTAGTGCACAAATTCTTAAGAATTTTCACATAAGACGGAACTTGTTGGATATCATCTAGGAGAGGGATATTGATGTTGACTTGCTTAAACATATCCACAATTTTCTCCATTTGTGCGTTAGGTTTGTTGGACCTCAATCTGTTTGGAAATGGAGCTCTATCAATAAGTGTTGGGTCCAACATTTGTGGAGAAGTTTGTGGGGGGTGGGAAGGCTAAACTGGGTGGAGGGTTCGAGCCTTTAGGAAAACGGAGAATAGGCACGGAGGAAGAAGGTAAATTAGACGAAATAGGGTAAGAAGTAGAAGTGGAAGTGGAAGCTTGGGGTTCAATTGATTCCTCAACATCAATCTGTTCACCCACATGATTGTCTAGCATTCTTTCAGATCTCAACGTGGTAATAGCATTCACATTGGTGTAATGTGAAGGTCCAGGATCAGGTAGGGGTTGAGATAGAAGATTCTCTTTCTCTCTAGCACTCATTGCTGCAGTCAGTTGTTCGATTTGCGCTTCCATCGATTTAATAATCTCACCTTAAGAGGCATAGGTTTTCTTTATATCATCGATAGAAGACTTAAAATCAGCCGATATTTGAATAGAATTTGTCAGAAGCAAACTCATGGTTTGTTCAAGTGCAGAGGTGTTATTGGTTTCGGCAGAAAAAGTATCAAAGTTGTTGGCCGGGTTTTGAAAATTTTGTGGTTGGTAGGGTTGCTGACTCAGTTGTGGTGGTTGCTGTTGCTGTGGAGGGACCCATTAAAAGTTATTCTGGTTTGGATCCGTGTATTGAGTTTGGTGTTGGATCCAAGAAAGATCAGGGTGATTCCTCCAATCTTGATTATATGAGGAAGAAGAAGGATCGTTTCCAGGTCTTTGCTGAAATGCAGCATTAGTGTGACCTTGAAACGGTACATTCAAAGGACATTATTCCGTTAAATGTGATGGGTTTGAACAGCAGCCACACACGGTTTTGGGAAGTGTGTATTGGTTTAGGGAGGCTGAAGAGATTTTGTTTTATATAGCGTCGAGTTTTCTTTGTATTGCGGCCATTTCGGCTTTCATTGTGACGGAAATATCGAGTTGATGGTTACCTTCCCCAGACAATGGTTGGCTAACACTTTCCCATTGTAAAGTGTTTTGAGCTAAATCTTCTAGGTATTTCCAAGCTTCACCATCATCTTTAGACAGGAATTGACAATGACACATGGTTTCAAGCATCTGTTTTGTAGTTAGATCAATACCCTCATAGATAATTCGACACGGATCCTATCTAGGGATTCCGTGATGAGGACATTGGATAAGAAGATCCTTGAAGCATTTCCAAAATGGTTCATTCGGAAGTTAGGTAAATTTGAAGATTTCGCTCCGAATACGGGCGGTCTTATGATTGGGATAAAATTTCTTAAGGAATGCTGCAACGAACTTGTCCCATGTTGAAATAGAATGTGCGGTTGTGTTGTAAAGCCACTTCTCGGCTAAATCGCAAAAGGTGAATGGAAGAAGACGTAAACGCATAGCATCCACAGACAGTTGTGAACTACCCATCAAAGCGCATACGTTTTCGAATTTAGATATAAAAACGTATGCGTCTTCAGACTCGAGCCCGGGAAATTTGGGTAAAAGTTTGATGAAATGAGGTTTGATTTCAAAATTTCCCCCGTTGGCAGGTGGAATAGAAAGGAAGGTGGGAAAGGGAACACGTGAAGGATAGCATCTCTCTTGGAGATAAATGCGTGGAGGATTCTGCGCACCTGCGGGCGGTGGCTGAATGGTGTTAAAATTTGATGGAAATCCGTCCATCGCGGTTATGGTGGGTGGTGGGAAAGAAGACGAAGAATTACCGACTCTGGGGTCGATTAAAGAAACGCGGACAAGACGGGAAATAGAATCCCGTGTCCAGCCTAACAAGTGCTAAACGGTTGTTGCATAAGTGGCAGCGTTGTGATAATTAGAGGAAAAGTTGGTTGGTGTTTGTTTTGAATAATACGGATTTTGAAAAATCAAATCACAAACAAAATGCACAAGCAACCCTAGATCTAATGGTCACCTAGGTCAAGTCTCTAGACCGCTCCTAGACTTCCAGAAGACAAATTGCAGGATAAATCCTCTACTGCCTCTTTATCCCTTCTGTGGCCAGGTAAGTGCCAGGTAAGTGGGAGGTTCTCCACTACGTAAGTAGTGGGCCTAATCAAGTGACCACTTTCCTTAAACACACTTGCCTTAGACACCACAAAAGAAATGCGGATAAACAGTAGATTACCCACAACCTTCTTCTGTCCTAATTGAGCGCGACGGTCCTTAGAGTCTTGTCTAGATATTTTTTAGTTAATGATGGGTAATGCGGATGCTCGTTATGTGATTTGCGGGTCTTAGGAAGGGTAACGAAATCCCCACCTAATCTGAATTTTGTCTTTGCCCCTTAATTTCCATATTAAAATATGCAAACACCCAAGATCAAACACGCAACAATTTTTCTTTTTACGGCGCTGCGAATTTTGCAAAGAATCCTGCAGAAAATGGTTATTGGAGAAGATCAGAGAGAAGAGGAGAGTACATAGAGTAGACCAGAGAAATTTGGCACAGTGAACACCCTAAACGGCGGCGGTTCCGCTGCAAAAATGCTCCTATAGCCGCGGTTCCGCGGGTTGATGGGGGAATTAGGGTTTGAAAATTTTTCCTCAGCTGTCTGTGTTTCCCTGAACTTCGTAAAACTTCTCTGAATCTTGAGATCCCTTCTACAGTGATGCCAGATTCCCTCGCAAAAATTCAAATACTATCGTTAAGCACTTGATGCGATTTTGATCTAAAAAATTCTGATGGAATAATAATTTTTCAACTCAAATAAGAAAAATGAACAAAATAGCACACATCCCCGGCAACGGCGCCATTTGATTGATCATCTTCGTGTATATTTGGAAAAGTTTTAATCACAACCAAAGAAATTTATACCGCAATCAATTAACGGTGTCGATGTAGCGCGTTAATGAATACGGATCGTCCACTGAGATGTGTGTTTTGATCGATTTTGTTTTAGATGAGTCGAAATGAAAAGATAAAAGAAAATGCAAGAAAATTGATTCAAGATTTGTGAATTTTAATTTCAAGAAACATAAGAAACTAAAGATCTAGAATCAAGAATCAAGAAATGTCCCAATCAATTTAGTTATCAAGATTTGTAGAATAGTTTGTAGGATTCGATCAAATTAGTAGTAGTGATGAATCTAGAGATGACTAATCTTATCTATTGATAATTTGTAGCTAGAATGATGGTGACGAATGAAGATTAGGGATCTATTGAAGAAACTAGGATTTCTCCTTCTCTATCCCTTGTCTTTTCATTGATCATCATTCTGATCTAGCCTCTAGCAAAGAGATTCATCAATCGTTTGATCCCTAATTTGCAACGAAATTCGCAAGAATGTGATCTCGATCCAAATTAGGTCATTGATGATTCTTTTTCCTAAAGTTCATAAATCTCATAAGACTTAAGATTAGTATTAGGATTTTATCATCACCAGACCTACTTAATCTCTCGATTCCGTAATAAGTGGGGATTTACTCAAGCATCATGAAAATAAAAGATTCAAGATCTAGAAGTTTCATAGTGCAAGAATATAAAGAAAGTAAGAATTAACTAATTATCACCTTTATTAAATCGAAGACTAATTATATATTCCCTCAATTCGAGGTTACAAGATATTGCTCTCGATCGCTCCTTTTGAAGAAGTTACTAGATCTGTCGAAGTTTGCTCCGCTCGATCTCCATGAGACTTGGATCGTCGTGGATCTCGCGCTCTTGATGAATATTGGCTTCGTGAATAAAGGATCAATGGTTGCTTGCTTGATTTGCTTCTCAAAATGATCTTGATTTGGCTTTTGATTTTGGATTTGGGCTAGGGTTTTGGATCAAGTTGTGTCACTCAACTTGTGGAAATTTTGCTCAAAGTTCAACCCTAATTAATTGTGTAACCCCAAAATCCTAAATCTAGATCTCTTTTTATTACCACCTCATTTGAATCTTCCCTCCAAAACTAGGTTGTTAGAGAGAGCCTTCTAGAATGAGTATGTTAGAGGGAATATTCTAGAATGAGCTTGTTACAAGGAATATTCTAGAGTGAGTTTGTTATGCCGAGCCTTCTGGAAGAAGCCACGTGTTTTCAGAGAGGTTTCTAGAAGCAAGGCCGTTACGATGAAGACTTCTGGAGAATTTTGGCTGATGACGTGTCAAGTTAACCGCGGATCCGCGGCGGATCGGCCAACTCGGCCGCGGATCCGCGGCCATTTAGTGTGCTTGATAGCTCATTCTCTCTGAATTGCTTGGTTTTGGCTTTTAGGGAATCTTCTGATGTCTGGAATCTCATTATTCTTTCTTGTTTGCTGCCAGATCTCAAGTCTTTGACTTGATGCGTTTTATCTGCACTTTTGTGATTCCGGCTCTTTGACCTGAACGAGTTCTGCACACAATCTTGATAAACAGTGTTGAGATATACAAAATCATGCGTGTAGTAATAAACACACAATTTCCCTCATAATGCAGGTTATAATGTATAATACATGTTATTTGATATTTTGCAGACGAATTGCTAATATGTGCTATATTTATACCAAACACCTTTAGATGATTAGAAAAGGTAGGGAAATTGATGTGTTAAAAATACAATATTTTCGACTGATCACACACCGAACGGATGGATGTCTTGCGTCTTTCTTCTCCATTTTTGGTATACTTCATGCGCTGATGGAGAGTTGATGGACCAATGCCGTAATCGTGAAGCCACGGCCTTCATAGGAGAATCTTATAAGATGTGTCGGCGTCGATCACGTATATCTTGGCTTCAGTTTGTAGGTCCCCGAACCTGATCGGCAAAGCTATGGATCCCAGAACTTGCTGGCAATTTTGATTGAAATCTTGAATGACAATCCTTTCCTTTAACAGGTGTCGGACGTCCATTGACAAACTCTTTAGAGTCCACATGTTCATGATGTTCACTAAGGACCCTGGATCAATCAATATGTGATTAATCCGGTCTTCGTCGCTGTACTCTGTCACGTAAAGCGGTCGGTTGTGCTCAGCAGTTCCTAGTAATAGGTCTTCATCTTTAAATGTGACCGTGGCTGTATGCAGAGTGTACTGGGCTTCTTTCATATCAATTTCCGGAAAGTGAGCCTGGTACCGCTCTGGGTTTTGTAGAGCGTGAATGAGAGCATCTCTGAGCTCCTTAGATAGGACCAAGGTATTGTAGATACTCAGGAGAGACGGAAGCTTTCAGAGATGAGCCAAGACATTATAGTCCACCGAGGAAGGACTAGAATTTTCATGAGCCGGCTCTCCGCCATTTTCTTCATTTGCGACTTGTTTTTCCTTCCCTTTTAGGGTGTTGCCCTGATTTGGCGGCAGAGCCCTGCCGCTTCTGAGCTGGATTTGGTTAGCCTTTGTGGCGAGCTCTCCGTCCTTTTCGAAAAAAACAGAGCTCCTCCTCAGAGTCGCTGCCAAGATGGATGGCGTAGCAAGTTACTATAGGGATCTTTTGTTAGTGTTTATGCCCTAGAAGGCCATTACTGTATCATACTAGTTTGTATATTACTTAATGGAAGCTTGGGATATTCACATGTATATAACAGTCTTGCTAAACATGGTAGTATGCTACTTGGTTTTTCTATCTTAATATGTGAGCATACGTATTGATAGAGCTCTTAGGATCCTGCTTGACTACCAGCGTTGTGATGGCAGTCACACTAGTGGGGGCTGGGTAGTCTACAAGCACATCCTTATTCAGGTCCCTAGTCGTTGGATTATCGAGACAGAGCATCGATAATCCGGAGTAGACTAGTGTGTACGCTTCTCATCCCAGTTGGGGAGATGGTCTGTCCCACAGCCGTCAGTACGTCGTACTGGAGATAGTATGCAGGTGCTCGTTAGGTTACGGGTACACCGGACAGGACTCACAGGGAACTGTTGGTTGGTTTTATACCAGTCGTCAGTGAACAGTTCCCAGGTGACATGAGTACAGCGTAGTCCGCAGACTTGACACTGCTACTTCGCCTCGAGTGTGTCCCACTGTTCTTAGATTGCTACCCTACCACGGCTCAGAGGAGTCGTGCAAACAGGTAGCAGTTGGGTGCAGTCCCGAGCACTTGGAGGCAGTGGCGGTTAGACAGGATTCCTCCCTCCCGGTATTGGGAGTAGATATCGCGCTGTGTCAGAGAGCCATTACGCAAAGTCCCTGGCCAGGGCAAGCGAGATTTGCTGGTAGGTTCCAGTAGTTTCTCAGGGTGTAATGGGCTTCCCTCCGACACGACTTATACAGCTATAAGGGGACTGACGCTTGCCGCCCCCTAAGCCGGATATGCGATAGTCCTGGACGAACGGACCGGACTGTATGGAGATTGTCACATCAGACTCAGTAGGAGTTCGGATGGGTTTTTCTCATCGGCCTTCTTATCGACAACTACCTGGGGACCGTTACGTACAGCTAGTGCCGCTTGCGGTCTGTGGCTAAACCCACTGCCAGCGTAGTAGTCGAGTCTCTAGAGTCCCACATAGAGAGTTTCCTATTCCAGGCGAAAGGATATAGAGGTCGTATGGTTTTACGACAAGGGTTCGGACACATACGTGCGTTTACGCACGTACGACTTTCGGACAGTTTTTACCAGTCGGCTTTGGTTTAAGCCAGTTACTGGTATCCGGTTATTGGATTTTTACAGTCTAAAGTTTTTCCGTATTTTACGGATTGGAGGGGCGTTTTCGTAATTTTACGGGAACCTTCTAGAAGATGGTGACTAAGGAGGTTAAGGTGTAAAATGAAATGAGTGTAAAATGAATCATCATAAGATATTATCTAGCATGGTTGTTAATATTATTTTCTAATAAGAGATATGCTATATCTTCTTGATTTATTATTTTTAAGTAAATAAAAAGATATGCTAGATATATATATATCTTCTTGATTTACTATTTGCACAAGAAGAAGCTCATTATCATTTTTCATCTTATCTCTCCTCTAGCTCTCCCTCTTCAAGAAAACTAATCCTCCCTTCTCATGAGTTGAGTACAAGGGTTAGTAAGACTTTACAATCCATAACCATCACTCTATATCGATCTATCTTCTTCGATTAGCAATCCGAGAAGGTTAGTTGCCTCAAGATTAGAGGCGAAGCTTGGAGTTTTGCTCTCGGGTGGATCTTCTACTACTTCAAGAAGGCCGAGGAGAACAAGGAGTTCGTAAAGACGAAGGAGTTGATTCATTAGGTATAATCCCGAAACACCGTATTTTAGGAACACTTGTGTTTCGTTATTTATAGTTTAGCTTCGATTCAAGCGGTTAGTCGATGTTCGTTCTTTAAACATGATCGTTTTTGAAAATTCCGCCTCCCCATAAGTACTGGGGTGTTCCACATCGACTTACAGTGGTATCAGAGCCAGGCTAAACAATAAATAACTTTATTGCGAATTTGTACGAATTTCGAACGGAAAAACGAAGCCGGAAAATCCCAAAACTGTCAAGTTTCTGTCGATTTTAAAATGATGTCTAAAAATTTATTTGGGATGTTCAGAGAGCTAGAAATGACCTCACAAGAACACCCAAGAAAAACAGTCACCTGATTCGTCCAAACCGCCGCGGAACCGCGGCCTCACCCTACTGAGTCGCCGCGGTTCCGCCGCCGAGTTGGCGAGTCAGGGGCCGATTTTTCTTGTGTTGCTTCTGTGCAATATTTTGGGTTTTCTGGGATATTTAATAGTTGCTCAGGTTTCCAGTTAATACAGCAGATTTTGGAGCAATATTAAATACGTTTAATCGATCGAAATTGTACAGTATTTGCATGTTGGATTATATCTGTGATTGATAAATGTGTTCGTAAACCTCCCCTAACTGCTAGTATGTCAGTTGGCAGGGGGTTGCACATTTCTGAAATGGTTATATCTGTTTGTGCATATAAACTGTATTGGACTGTTGTGATGTATAGCCGGGGTTATGCAATGGGTTATTATTCAATTCATTTGTTGTAAATGTAATTTGTTGTAATATTATTTTGCGGGGCACATCCAGGTTGCGGTTGTAGCCACCGTTGTATTATTTCATTTTACTGTTTTTTGCTCCTAGGACTGACCCAAGGTGGGGTACACAAACTGCCGGGTGGGTAGTTTGCCGTACCCGTAGGGGTCGAGGGTGGGGTAACGGCTATTCATCACAACTGTGTAATCTGTCTTTTCTTGCAGGCTCAAAAGAAATACAGATTGCTAGCAAATCCAATATTGTTTATCTGTGTTCTGGAATGAATATCATTGCGTCAGACGAATGTAAAATATCTATATTTATGTAGCTATTTTAGACGTCACTTATGTTTTTCACCCGCGCTAGCCCAGTCCCCGCTCTGTCGTTAGTTAAGTAACCTAACGAGTAATGACGGGACCCAGTGGCGAATGCGGATGGCATAAGAGGACGTCATATTTTCGTTGTTTTCTGCAATGATAGGTTAATGATGGGACGCATTATCTATAATGCAAAGAAAAATAAACCAAAGTTTTAATCGTTGGAACAGTTTAAAAGAAACCAATCGGTTATTTTTAAAACAGATATTTTTAAATGCGGAGCCTTAACCACTCCTTTTAAAAGCTATCAGGTTCCTTCGGTTATATCAAGTTCATTACGTTCACGGTTTCGCCAAAACCATTCGTAGCCCTCCGTCATTTCATTTGGGTATTCAGTAGTATTCAAGCTATGCACTTTGGCCAAAGTCAAGGCATAGTGTTTGGTAGCTACTGGGTTTTCAATTGTTGCATAAGATAGATGAGTTGGTTTGGGACAGTCGTATTACCATTTGACCAAAGTCAGGGGTATATACGGATGGGTTCAAATTGACAAGATAATGACGGGTAGAACTTGACATGTGACTTATGACACTTTGACCAAAGCCAAGGTCATAAGAGCATGGGGCAAAAACTAATATCGGGAATTTCTAAAGAAACTGAAATTTGCAAAGAGATGCATACCATTTGGAGTTTGAGGAATGTTGGTAGCACTCCTTCAACATTATCATACGATGATATTTGGATCCCGATCCTACTGTGAGTATATGCTACTTATCAGGATATTCGTCACTTAACGATCAATGCTATAAACCTAGTAGGTGTCCAGAAAAGTGTCAGCGGGGTTACGCCCCCAGAGAAAAGAGGTTATATAATTAAGGAACTTCGCGAAAGCGTTGGAAAACCTCCCTCGAAGTACCGACACCAGCCTGGCTGAACGGTTAAGCAAGTATTGTACGGTGAGAATAGTCTTGACTAATTCTTCCTTTATGGTTTGAGGAAGGATTCGAGAAACAGTGGGAGCCATCCAGTTTAGATAAATTAAAAACCACTCTAAACTTGCAAGAGCATCATGCTAAGAGTTTTCTTCTCTCTCTCCTAATTGCAGCGACCCTGAAAATGACTGGACTTAAGTTACTTTTAGAGAAAAATATACTGACAGGGCCAAACTATAAAGATTGGCTGCGGAATGTCAAAATGGCTTTGACCTATGACAAATTGGGGCACGTCCTCACCGCTACGGCACCTGCTGTCCCTGGTCCCAAATCCAGCAATGCGGATAAGGAAATCCGCAAAACCTGGGATTTAGATTGCGCGAAAGCCAAGTGCATCGTGCTTGCCTCGATGAACAATGAACATCAGAGGAGGCACGAGGATATGGGCCTTGATGGCATATTTCTCCATACAAAAGAACTTTATGGAGAGCAATCTCGTATAGCAAGATACGAGACCTCAAAGAACTTGTTTCGAGCGAGGTTGGCTGTCGGGTCATCAGTAGGAGAACATGTCCTAAAGATGATCGGCTATATAGAAGAGCTCGCAGACCTTGGGACGACTTTGGATAATGAGCTCTATACAGACCTTATTCTCCAGTCCCTTCCTCACACCTACGCCCAGTTTATCCTGAACTTCAATCTTCAAAGAAAAGAAGTTGAACTTCCGGAACTCCTGAACATGTTAAGGAGTGCAGAGGGCACCTTGAAGAACTCAAGGGAAACACCCGCTATGTTTGTTGGCGGTGCATCTTCTTCCGGGTCCAAGGCTAAGGCCAAAGGAAGGAAGAAGAAGGCCGCACCCAGACCTAGAGGAGGTGTTAGTAAGGTGGGAGGAAAGGGAAAGAAAAAGTTTACAGCACCTGTAGTTGGTCAGGATGAGTGTTTCCATTGTCACAGGAAAGGGCACTGGAAGAAGGATTGTAAGGCGTGGAACGCCAAGAACCAGGAACCGAAGCAAGCTGTGGCTTCGACTTCAGGTGTGTTTGTAATTGAGAATTGTTTGTCAATCAACTCTACTTCCTGGGTATTGGATACCGGATCAGGATCTCATATTTGCAATTCATTGCAGGCACTGAGAAACCGTAGAGTGCTGAAGGAAGGTGATATGATCCTCAGGGTTGCTAACGGAGCTAGCGTGGGAGCTGCGTCCGTCGGGGATTATCACCTAGGATTGACGAGTGGACACATCTTGGTTTTACATAACTGTTATTTTGTACCCAGCTTAACGTGTAATATCATATCAGTTTCCTTGTTATCAAATAAAGGTTATGATTTCACGTTTGTAAGAGATGTTGTCAACATCCACCTTAATCATGGTTTGATTGGGTCAGGTACACTAAATAACGGAATATATGTTTTAAACCAACTCCAAATTTTCAATGTCCAGAACACACTAAAAAGAAAGTCTCCAGATGTGAATAAAGCTTTCTTATGGCATTGTAGACTGGGTCACATCAATGAGAGAAGGTTGACTAAGTTGCATAGAGAAGGATATTTGGACTCGTTCGAATATCAATCTTATGACACTTGTCAATCTTGTCTCAAAGGAAAAATGACAAAGACTCCATTTACTGGACAAGGAGTAAGAGCGAGCGAGCTCTTAGGACTCATACACAGCGATGTATGCGGTCCAATGTCTACACATGCGAGAGGTGGTTTTTCCTATTTCATTACTTTTACGGATGATTACTCAAGATACGGATTTATTTATCTGATGAAACATAAATCCGAGGCTTTTGAGAAATTCCAAGAGTATAAGAATGAAGTAGAAAACCAAACCGGCAAAAGTATCAAGACACTTAGATCTGATCGAGGTAGTGAATACTTGAGTGCCGAGTTCCTAGGTTACCTAAAAGAGAAAGGAATTCTCTCTCAGCTTACTCCTCCGCACACTCCACAGCATAACGGTGTATCGGAGAGACGGAATCGAACCCTATTGGATATGGTACGATCCATGATGAGTAATGCTGAGTTACCGCAATCTTTCTGGGGTTATGCGCTAGAATCAGCGGCATATCTTCTGAACAGGGCTCCTACCAAGACTGTGCCTACCACTCCATATCAGATGTGGACTGGGAAGAAACCCCATCTTCAGCATATGAAGATTTGGGGATGTCCAGCTTTTGTTAAAAAGCAGCATATGGACAAGCTCGAGGCACGATCAGTAAAATGTTTGTTTGTGGGATATCCAAAGAACTCCAAGGGATATTATTTCTATTACGCAGAGGAACAAAAGGTCTTTGTTTCTCGTAATGCCCATTTTCTGGAACATCTGTTTTTAGAAAAGGAAACAAGTGGGAGCGAAATAGAACTGGAAGAAATTCCAGAACCACAAACTGCTACTGAAAGTTTGGTAGAACCAGAGGTTCAAGAAGAACAGGACATTCCCGCACCCCTCCGCAGGAGTAGTAGGCCGTCTCATCCGCCTGAGAGATACTACGGTTTTCTCATAGATGGGGATAGAGAAGATTGCATCATAGAAGATGATGAACCTACTAGCTTCCAGCAGGCCATCCAGAGCGGCGACTCGGTACGATGGCTAGATGCAATGCGAAGCGAAATGGAGTCCATGTACACCAACAAAGTATGGACTTTGGACTTTGCTCCAGGTGGGGTAAAACCCATAGGATGCAAATGGATCTTCAAGAAAAAGATTGGTGTAGATGGGCAGGTGGAAACCTATAAAGCTAGACTTGTTGCAAAGGGTTTTCGTCAAAGACCTGGTTTGGACTATGACGAAACTTTTTCTCCAGTGGCTATGCTCAAATCCATTCGTATCCTTCTTGCAATTGCTGCCTTCCATGATTATGAAATCTGGCAGATGGACGTAAAGACGGCTTTTCTGAATGGAAATTTAGAAGAGAGCGTCTATATGGATCAGCCAGAGGGTTTCAATCAGAGTGGGAGCAGCGGGAAAGTATGCAAGTTGCTTAAGTCTATTTATGGACTAAAGCAAGCATCACGGAGTTGGAACATCTGTTTTGATGAAACAGTCAAAGAATATGACTTTATCAAAAATCCAGATGAACCGTGCATATATAGTAAAGTTGTGGCCAAGAGTGTCGTATTCCTCGTCTTATACGTGGATGACATTCTATTGATAGGAAATGACATTCCTATGCTACAATCTGTCAAAGGATTCTTGTCACAAAGGTTCTCCATGAAAGACCTGGGTGATGCCTCTTACATTCTGGGGATCCGGATCTATCGTGATAGATCCAAGAGGATGTTGGGACTTTCGCAGTCCAGGTATATCGACACTATACTGAAAAGATTCAGTATGGAAGATTCTAAGCGCGGTAATCTACCGGCTTGTCACGGAATCACCCTCTCCAAAGAGATGTCTCCCAAGACTGATTTGGAAAGGGAACGCATGTCAGTTATACCCTACGCTTCTGCGGTAGGCTCTATAATGTATGCGATGTTGTGCACCAGACCAGATGTAGCTTACGCACTGAGTGTGGTAAGCCGGTATCAGTCAGACCCAGGGGAGAAACACTGGATAGCAGTAAAGAACATTCTCAAGTACCTGAGGAGGACTAAGGAGATGTTCTTGGTTTACGGCGGAAAAGACCTCAGGGTAGAGGCCTTTGCTGATTCCGGCTTCCAGAGTGATAAGGACGATTCCAAGTCCATGTCGGGTTATGTCTTTACCCTCAATGGAGGGGCGGTGTGCTGGAAGAGCTCCAAGCAGGACACCGTTGCTGACTCAACAATGGAAGCGGAGTATATAGCTGCTTGCGATGCCGCAAAAGAAGCAGTCTGGATGAAGAAGTTCCTAACAGAACTTCAGGTGGTTCCTACCATAGTTGATCCAATACCTCTGTATTGCGACAACAACGGAGCTATAGCTTTAACGAAGGAACCAAGGTCCCATCAGAAGTCCAGACACATCTTAAGGCGGTATCACCTGATCAGGGAGATCATTGATCGTCAGGAGATCGAGGTTCGGAGAGTTGCTTCAGAAGAGAACATTGCTGATCCATTCACTAAGGCCCTACCTCAGATTCAGTTCGAGAGGCTACTCGAGATCATTGGTCTTCGATATGCCAGTACATGGCCCTAGTGCAAGTGGGAGATTGTTAGTGTTTATGCCCTAGAAGGCCATTACTGTATCATACTAGTTTGTATATTACTTAATGGAAGCTTGGGATATTCACATGTATATAACAGTCTTGCTAAACATGGTAGTATGCTACTTGGTTTTTCTATCTTAATATGTGAGCATACGTATTGATAGAGCTCTTAGGATCCTGCTTGACTACCAGCGTTGTGATGGCAGTCACACTAGTGGGGGCTGGGTAGTCTACAAGCACATCCTTATTCAGGTCCCTAGTCGTTGGATTATCGAGACAGAGCATCGATAATCCGGAGTAGACTAGTGTGTACGCTTCTCATCCCAGTTGGGGAGATGGTCTGTCCCACAGCCGTCAGTACGTCGTACTGGAGATAGTATGCAGGTGCTCGTTAGGTTACGGGTACACCGGACAGGACTCACAGGGAACTGTTGGTTGGTTTTATACCAGTCGTCAGTGAACAGTTCCCAGGTGACATGAGTACAGCGTAGTCCGCAGACTTGACACTGCTACTTCGCCTCGAGTGTGTCCCACTGTTCTTAGATTGCTACCCTACCACGGCTCAGAGGAGTCGTGCAAACAGGTAGCAGTTGGGTGCAGTCCCGAGCACTTGGAGGCAGTGGCGGTTAGACAGGATTCGTCCCTCCCGGTATTGGGAGTAGATATCGCGCTGTGTCAGAGAGCCATTACGCAAAGTCCCTGGCCAGGGCAAGCGAGATTTGCTGGTAGGTTCCAGTAGTTTCTCAGGGTGTAATGGGCTTCCCTCCGACACGACTTATACAGCTATAAGGGGACTGACGCTTGCCGCCCCCTAAGCCGGATATGCGATAGTCCTGGACGAACGGACCGGACTGTATGGAGATTGTCACATCAGACTCAGTAGGAGTTCGGATGGGTTTTTCTCATCGGCCTTCTTATCGACAACTACCTGGGGACCGTTACGTACAGCTAGTGCCGCTTGCGGTCTGTGGCTAAACCCACTGCCAGCGTAGTAGTCGAGTCTCTAAAGTCCCACATAGAGAGTTTCCTATTCCAGGCGAAAGGATATAGAGGTCGTATGGTTTTACGACAAGGGTTCGGACACATACGTGCGTTTACGCACGTACGACTTTCGGACAGTTTTTACCAGTCGGCTTTGGTTTAAGCCAGTTACTGGTATCCGGTTATTGGATTTTTACAGTCTAAAGTTTTTCCGTATTTTACGGATTGGAGGGGCGTTTTCGTAATTTTACGGGAACCTTCTAGAAGATGGTGACTAAGGAGGTTAAGGTGTAAAATGAAATGAGTGTAAAAATGAATCATCATAAGATATTATCTAGCATGGTTGTTAATATTATTTTCTAATAAGAGATATGCTATATCTTCTTGATTTATTATTTTTAAGTAAATAAAAAGATATGCTAGATATATATATATCTTCTTGATTTACTATTTGCACAAGAAGAAGCTCATTATCATTTTTCATCTTATCTCTCCTCTAGCTCTCCCTCTTCAAGAAAACTAATCCTCCCTTCTCATGAGTTGAGTACAAGGGTTAGTAAGACTTTACAATCCATAACCATCACTCTATATCGATCTATCTTCTTCGATTAGCAATCCGAGAAGGTTAGTTGCCTCAAGATTAGAGGCGAAGCTTGGAGTTTTGCTCTCGGGTGGATCTTCTACTACTTCAAGAAGGCCGAGGAGAACAAGGAGTTCGTAAAGACGAAGGAGTTGATTCATTAGGTATAATCCCGAAACACCGTATTTTAGGAACACTTGTGTTTCGTTATTTATAGTTTAGCTTCGATTCAAGCGGTTAGTCGATGTTCGTTCTTTAAACATGATCGTTTTTGAAAATTCCGCCTCCCCATAAGTACTGGGGTGTTCCACATCGACTTACATCTTTTCATTGGAGTCTTCTTCTAGCTCCTCCAGAATCTCAGCTGCTTTTACAGGGAAGAACTCCTTCAATTGAATTAGAGTTATTTCATTTTGTTCATAGTCTTCGAGAGTATATTTTTTAATGGTCAATCTCCCTGCAGACTTTTTTTCGCGTCGAGCCGCAGTTTTCTTCTTCTTAAGCTTTTTAGATTTTGAGCCCGATTGAGCCGAATTGGTAGCTGGAACAGTGGGCTCCTTCTGCCTTTATCATTCCGTTCTGGGCTCTTTCTGAAGTAGCTTTAGCATCTTCTTCATTTTTTTAGACATGTGCATGCTCCATGGAGGCTGCGGCGAGTCACTTTCATTTCTCAGGGTAGCGGGTTCAGCTTTCTGCTCCCAGAAAGCTGAACCTTGTGTCTGTATGAAGTTGGTGGTTACAGCTTGGTTGTTCACCAACACACTCTTGGACAACTCGATCTCCTCAGTCTTGTACTGCTTCTCGACCCAGTCTTTGAAGATATAGCAATCCTCGATCGTATGGCTCACTACTCGGTGGTACGGGCAATATTGAGGATTGTCAGTCATTTTTGCTTCGTGAGGTCTTTTCCACTCTGGAAATTGTAGACCGTTGTTCAGGGCATCTTTGAATATTTTTCGGACCTTGTCCCTCTTAAAAGAGTAAACCTTGTTCTTTTTCTCCTCTAGGGAAGACCCTTCTCCTCCCAGCACTAGCTTTCGAGACCGGTTGGTTTTGGATTCACCTGCCTTTCACTTGTCTTCATTATCGGACGCATTGAAGACATTAGTATTGCTGGAATTCCCGCTTCTACGGTTGTCTTCCCTCTTGCTCTTCTAAGTCTTTTCTCTTTGAGAGTCTGGGGTAAACTCTTGCTTCGAGCATTCCAGCATTTGGACTTTCTTGGTCAGCTCCTGAAACGTTTTGAGGCATGCTGTACACAAGAATGGGACCATCCAATTGCTGAGGTTCCTAATGAGGAGGCTGATGGACTGGTCCTGCTCTAGCGGCAGTTCGCACTTGACAGTGAGGTTGCGCTATCGGGCAATAAAGTCCGTGTTGCTTTCGTTTTTCCTTGGCTTGGTTCTCACGAGGTCAGCGATGGAGATTTTGTCACTAACACTCATGAATCTTTGCCGAAACAGAGACTCCATTTGGGCGAAAGTAGTGATGGACCCGTCTGGTATGCTTGCGTACCAGTCGAAAGCTACACCAGTCAGGTTGTTGACAAACAGACGAAGAAGAAGCGCATCATCACTCCATGTATTTTCGCACGACACTTTAAAGTGGGCGATGTGCTGATTTGCATTTCCCGTCCCATCAAATTTTCCGAACTTAGGAATGACGTAGCCGCTCGGGGACTCGATCAGATCGTATTGTGCGGGATATGGCCGCCCACCACTGCCAGTTTCTTTCTGAGCATCGGCTTCGGCTACCAATGTTCTAACCTTGCTAGTGACCAAATCCATTATCCGATCTTGTGATAGTGGGATGGCGCTATCTGGGGCTAAGTCGTCCCCAGAAGCGAAATGTGGCCGGCTTTCATGCGGCTCGCCCAATCTTAGACCCAAAGGGACAGACATCTGTTGCTTCGGGTTTGTCATCACCCGACTCATGAGTAGAGACTTGTGCTTGATTGGGAGGCGCCCGAGCAATTTGAGCCGTAAGCTGCATCACAATGTTCGTTAGGTCGTCAATTTTTGAATAGAGCTTGGCCATCTCTTTATCTTTGCTCCTGAGCTGTTTTCGAAGTTCTTGAAGCAGCTCTTGTTCTGTGGTCCTGGGGCGGAAAGTCGGCTGTTCCTCGCTGTCCGAGCTTGACTCCACATGGATTGAGGGGTCTTTCTTCCTATCGGCCTCATCGAGAGGGTTTTCATCATCCAGCGGAGGCGGCTGATTTTGGGAAACGACAACCACATTCAAGCCAGATTAGGCTTGGGATGTGGTGGCCCCATCCTTGTCTTTGCTGCACAAGTTTTTGCTGGGACACGCGCCCGCCATATAGACCGTATGGATAACAAATCCAGCCGTCTTTTCATTATTGGCAGCGGATTTCGTGGACCGCTGTCGTGGCCCTTATGTTTTGGTAACGGAAAATTGATTAAAAATGGCTGGCCTAACCGGCTTCTTGAGTAATACCGACGCTTCTTTTCTGTATTTTCCCCGCTGCTTTTGCGCGGCACAGAGTGCCTGATAGACTCTTGAAGATACAGTGTCATGCTTTCTCTGTTGGGGCTGGGACACATCTCTTTATAGCATCGTTCGGACTGCTGTCTCCTTGATTCTAGCGGTCATGGCGTTTTTCTGAACCCATTTCAGGGGTTCGAAAGAATTGCTGACTTTTACGGCCAGCTCAGCCGTCGTCACGGGGTGACCCTGCTCTTGGAACCTCACAAGATTCCACTTGACCGAAGTCCTGGCCCTTTTGTTGGCTCGATACCTGAGCCGCTTCATTCTCAACCTTTCTGTTTTGAGCACTTGGAAGGCTTCGGCCCTTTGGGATGACGTCGTAGACCGGCTGACAGAGAGTCCAGAGAATATGCCTGCTCGCTCGATCGTCAAGGGCAACGTCTTAGCTTGCTGGAGCTGCTTTGTGGCCCCATTGGTGTTGACGGCCTTGCCCCCAGTTGGAACAGTAGAGAGCCGTTCGGATACGGATTTGCATTTGGGGTGGGATGCTCTGGCGACCACGACGTTCGGCCTCTTGCCCCTTGAGGTCGGTTTGGCCGCTTGGTTTGTCAGGACCTCCGCCAGATGAGCGCTTCCAGCAGGGTAGATGACGACCGAACTAAATTGACGGGGTGGCTCCTCCCATTACTGACTGATACTGACAGGGGAACCACACGAGCATTGATCTTGACCACGTATGAGATTGGGGTCGCATTAGGAGCTGAATTCATCTTAGGAGATATCGTCGTTGAAAATTGATTGCTGCACGAAAGGAACATTACTTCAGTACAAACGTCGGTATATATGTTAAATGAGTTCGCATGAACACTTGACCCGAGATATGGCAGGAGAGAAAGGTCCCACCGGGTGTGCCAGAATCTGTAGGGTGTTTTTCGTCACCCCATTGAGATGGGAATACGCATCGCTTGTCAGGCGCTTTACAGATCCCCCCTGCCTAGGGTAGGCTAGGGTTTATTGATTGTGGGGATTCGAATCTCTGGCAACCGCGGACTAAGCTGCCATTAATTACTCTTCGCCTTTGGAGCGAAGGAACCTCCGATTGACGGGTCAAACTGGTCATGCGAACTCAATGTGCAGTGTGCGTGTGTTGTGTTTTGAAGGGTCTAGGGTATATCGGGGCTCTCACAGAGTTTACGGGGGTCCCGCTATCCGGATAGCGGGCTGGGGGCAAGAGGGCAGCAGCCCCCTTACGGGGTGCGGGGCAGCACCCGTTAGAATTTTTTTCTAGTGGAGGACATGTTTTGAGTGTGGAGTGTATAAAAAAGGGCCGAGTAGCATCTTAAGGATGCGTGAGTGGCGTGTGGGCACTGGGCGCCCACGGGTCACGTGCCATGCTTGGGCGCTGGGCGCCCAAGGGTCACGTGCCCTGCGCGAGGACGCCGCGCGCCATCAGGTCGCGTGCCCTGCGCCCCTGCGTGAGGACGCCGAGCGCCATCGGGTCACGTGCCCTGCGCGAGGACGCCAAGCGCCATCAGGTCACATGTGCGGCATGCGACCGCTAAGCGCCAGCGAGTCACGTGCGCGGCACGCGACCGCTGGAAACACCAGCAGAGAAAGGGGCTTAGCCCCTGGGTTAGGAGTTGAACTCCCAAAAGGCTTTGGAGTTGAACTCCTAAATAGAAATTAGGTATAAATTTGGAGTTAAACTCCCAAAAGATTTGGATTTGGAGTTAAACTCTTATATAATAAATTAGATGTGGATTTAGAGTTAAATTCCTGAGGGATTTGGAAACTCCCAGAAAAGGGAAGGATCAAAGAGGACCCCTTTCTTCTTCCCTTTAGCCCTTGATCTTCTTTTGAGTCTTGTATCTTCCCGAACTAGTTTTTTTTTGGAAATGAGTCTCCTTCCTTCTCCTCTCCGTTGGCTGGATCTTGGAGAAAAAGAGGCGAGACTTAAAAATCTCCCCTTTTGGGGATTTGATGGAAGATCCGAGCTCCTCTTCAAGGGTTTTATGGTGAAAAACTGTTTCTTTTTGGAAAAAGAAGAGTTAAACTCTTGATTTAATTCAAAAAAAAGAAAGAGGGTTTAGAACCTTGAGGAAGGAGAAGGAGGCACAAAACCCTAATTTTTGAGAGAATGAAAAGTTTTTTCTTGATTTTTTCATTATGTTTGCCTTTATAGGCTACACACTTTACATATAGCCCCTTGAGCTTTGCCAAATGACACTTATGCCACCCCATATATTACGTGCTTATTTCATTTTGCACATAAGTCATGGGATTTACAAAATTTTGGCTTTCTGCCTATCTTTCATACATTATTTCTAAAAAAAGAATTAATTAGACCAATCTATGGCTTCATTCTTTTTGTCATGGGGCCGGTCTCTTCCATGCTCGGTCTTGACCTAGGCTTGGGCCTACTTGGCTTAGGGTTAATTTTGATTTTGACTTGGTCAACCAGGGTGTAATTTTTGACCCCAACAGGTACATATACAACCTAGAGACTATCCCGACGTTCTCCCTCATTTCAGTAGGGTGCGGATACAACTATCAAATGAAATTGGAGCGATGTCATATTCCTAGCTCCGGACTTCAATTGTAATACAAACAGCACCGAGGTTCTACAGATGTCTACCCTACTTCAACAAAGAATCGGCGCGACATCGTCAAAGCAAAAAAAAAAAACCCGAAGTGACAACATATCCTACCTTCGGGTCTTGACGGTAACTCATATAAAGCCTAAGGATTGTTGGAGATCGTCCCACCCCAGAAGGGTGCGGTTATGGCTCATTGGGGCTCCAAATTGAGCCTAACCTCAAGTACAAAGTGTCATGGCAAATTCCTAACGCTTGCTCTTCTGACGGTAATATGACCTAAGGAGATTACTTGAGGACGTCTTGTTCAGCCCCCGAAGGGATTAGAGACACGACAGTCGCGGGGCTACTTGAATAGCAGCTTAAAGATTGCATATCGATAAATATATCGGCTAACGCGACGGTACCACGGACTAAAACTCTAGTACCACAAACCTAACAGACCTCTGTTATAAAAGAATGGGGGTTATCTACATACAACGTTAGGACAGGTTTGCCTGTAAACCTAAGGAAGGTAAACTAAAGAGACTCTGAAACGGGTGAATAAACTACAAAATCCGAAATGAGTACATAAACTAGAGACTCCGAAATGAATGAATAAACTACAAACTCTGAGATAAGTACATAAACTAGAGACTCCGAAACGAGTGAATAAACTAATTAGCGCATGCAAAAAATGTATATTCTTTATCTATGAATCAAAGTATTTGAAAGATACAATTTAAATAAAAAAGGGGGATACAATTTTAGCCGTTAGGAAGGCGGAGCTTTCAATAAAATGGCAACCTGCTCACTCTTTTTCCGCAGCTCCTTCGCACGTGCTACTATTGCAGCTAGCATCGCTTCAACTCGGGCCCACTGTTGCAAGCATGATGAAAGCTTCTCAGCAATTTCCTGCTTAGCCACTTCGCAATCTCGCATTCTCCGCTTGGTAGAGTCGAGGTGCTGCCTTAGCGCCATTCCCTTAGAAACGCATTGCTGGAGATTCCCAAAAATAATTTGCAGCTGCGCGGCGTTCGCTTCGACCTGGGCGCGCAATTGGCTAGATTCACCAGAAGCTGTCTCATGTTCCTTTATCTTTAGGGCCAACTTCTGCTCGAAGTATTGAATGGAAGCGGCACTTTGCTCGATCTATGCGATCAGTTGAGCCTTCGAGGTTAATGCTTCAAATGTAAGACGCTTGTGCTCGATCTCGTGGAGACAAGTCTCAATTCGCTTACAGTAGTCAACCTAAATGCCGACGAAGTCTTCGTTGTGGAAAGTCACAAGCGTCGCCAGCATAGGGTTGACCTCGTCCGTAAAGTCCGGAGCATAAGAGAGAGCTTCAACGTTAAGGTCTTCGATAAATTTGCTTAGCATCCGCCTACTAATTGCCACACCCCGGGAAGATTGAAGCTTTGCAAACGGCCCTGCGGGCATAGATATGCGAGACTCAAGAGGAGCCAAAGACGATGTAGCTGCTGCAGAATAAAGCACGCACAAAGAAGGGTCAGATTTCAACCTAAGAATTAAAAAGGACGATGATGAATGGGATCTAACATACCAGTAGTCGAAAGTGGCAAATCAGGAAGCTTGGGAGGCTCTACTATTCCTTCGTTTTCTCCCTCGAGGCGTAAGACTGTGGCCAATACGAGAAAATCTTAGCAATAGAAAGATTACTCGTGAAAAGTTGAAATAAGAGATGAAAAATATACTAACCAACGCCTGAAGGAGGAATGGATTCTGATTGGATGGTGAAGTGCGAGCTTAGCATTTGGAATAAGCGGCCAAAAAGCACTCTTACAGGATTGCAACAATATATGGTAAAGAAATTAATCCAAGAAATAATATCTATACTGAAACAAGGAATTGAAAAATCTTTACCTTCCGTCATTAAACCCGAGAGAACTCAGGGGGCACAAAAGAAAGAGGTGGAACAGTGACAGTCATGGCAACGGCTGACAGTGATTCTTCAATCAGCACAGCGCTGGGGTCTACACACCTATATTCGGAATAAAAGAGATATCGGCGAATATGTTCAGCAAGATTGAGAACCCAAAAGAAATAACACTAAGAATACCTGACGGGGCAGAGACCATAGCGGTGTCTGGAGTGCCACTAAACATGACGGCTTCCTCGGTTTCCACCATCACCAGGGAGATGGATTCAACGTCAACACCTTTGTCCCCTGAATTAATAAGGGTCGTTGTCATGCTCGCATCACCTGCCGATGCCGGGGATCCACAGGGGGAGGAAGCGGTAGTTGGAGCAGTCCCTGATTCGACAGGAAAGCCTGACACCCTAGACCTTTCAAACGCTGGCGTTTCACTCACCACGTTAATACCCAAACCCCCCTTGTCGCATCATCCAAGGACAAATGTGTTATAATTCGAGAAAAATTACTATAAGAAGAAACATGGAAAAGTAAACAAGTCCTATTAGGTTTCAATAAGGGATCGTGCGTTGTTTTACCTTGAAGTAATAGCTCGGCCTCTTCGCGAGCCGCACACGCAACCTGCCTATGAGCGATGGACAAGGCAGGAGGAATGTCCTCCATGGGAACGTCAGAGGGTCGGGCATCACTTGAACCTACATCCGCGGCCAGGTTAGCCTAACGCTCCCTTGTTGCGTGCTTTTTGTGCTTCCTCTCAGCTTTGGTTGTACGAATAGATCTCCTCAAAACCTCCGATAGGGGAACGTCTTTGTCCAAATTAGGCTCGGCCTCCGGATTTGCTGCAACATCCATCATCGGTTGCTTTAGCGACGCCTTCCATGGTGGTTTTGGGGTGACCTCAACCGTAGCCGGTGGCTATGAAGGCACCCCCGCACCACCACCTGAGGATGACATTGTACTTGGAACAACACGAGTTGCGGTGGTTCCTGGAACAGAAAGAGGAAGGGAGTCAGGGTGTGAACGAAATGAACTAAATATGTAAAGGCGTCGCGAAATGAATCATACCGAGAGCCATAGAAGCACGAATCCTTTTCTCTTCCTCATATGTCTTGACGGACGCCAAGAGAGCCTCTTCGGTGGAGATTCCTGTTAGAAAAGAGCGTTAATAAAGCATGATAAATTCAAAAAATATATATACAGAAGAATGTAAATGAAATTTACCGGACGCAGCAAGAGAAGCGAGCGCTTCTTGCTCGCGGGCTAATCTCTCAGAAGCCTCAATAGCGGCTTGAAGATCAGTGGCGACATTCACATCGATAGAGGCTCCGAACAGACCATCGTTGGTACCGTATTCGGACAAGCCCTCGCTATAAGGAGCATGAGGCTCCTGACCAAATACAACGTCGGCCGAGAATAAAGACTTCTTCTTCTTCTGCGAACCTTCACCAACACTCGACGACAAAAGTTTTCGCTTAACGGGCTTCTTCGGACAGCGAGTTCCGATCTCCGAGCCAATACCCGACTCGGGGGATGCCACGCCACCACAGCCACTGGAGCACTTACATTCGGCCGTGGCTTAGCCGGAAAGGCTCGCGGAGCCGTGGCACTCTCTCTTAAAGAAGGACGGACAATTGCCTGTCGCTTCAGCGGGACCGCGGGATTTCTGTCCAGGATAAAATCCTTATGGTCGAGAAGCATCCGTCTTTCCTCTTTGATGATAGAACCCGTGACATACTGATACCAAGCAATAAAAGCATTTGAGGCTTTCGGGATATAGCTCGGCTCAATAATCAGGAAATGAGACCCCGTATTTAGCTGCATGAAGTGATGCGCCGCGTTGCGAACGCTCTCTTCTGTAGCAACCGGGTCAATGAGGAACGCTTCAAGGGGAACGCCTTGGTTGTAACCAGATTGATGGGCGAAACGATGTGGGTTATATCTCATAAATAACACCGAGGCATTTTGTCTGAATACGAGGAAATCCGGCTTGATAGAATACAAATGAACGATTTCCCGGGCCCTCAATGCAGAAGCTCTATCCTTGAAGACATCGTGGAGCGGCTGGATTACCTTGGAGGGTTCCTTACCAATGGTCAGGACCCTGTCGATGAAGGTCATGCTATCCCTAACCATGCATGGGCGAAGAAGCAATCGCCGAGCCTCTAGCTGTGTTGGGTCTGGAGAAGAAGTATCGACCAATTGCATGACCCAAGGAAAGTTATATCCTTCATAAAATTTAGGGCGTTTATGCATACCAAAAGCACCCAGCACGTCCATCTCGATCCACGAGGTGAAGTAGTGCAATGGGAGATTTATGTGCTTCAAACCCGGCTGAGAGGTATCGGCCGCTATACTCAGACCATGATACAAATGCGCTAATCCGGCAACCCCAACCGCCATACGTGTCCCCGCCGCAATGCGATAAGCCGGATAAAAGATAGACGGTCTCATATAGCGGGAGTGCATTGGAAGCGCAAACCGGTTCAGCAACAAGCCGATGAACCCCATAAAGAACGTCTCCTCATCAATGTCCGGAGTGGCAACCTCTGCGAAAGGGACGATTGGGATATCCGGAATAAAGAATTGCTTTAAATCCGCCTCCGCAGTCGGCAGTTTGTCCAAGCCAAATCCGAATGGATCATCGAGCTTGGCGAACTTCACAGCTTTCTTCGATAAAACCTTCGGCCGATGGAAACGGGCAACAAAGTCCGTAAAGCTAACGTCATACCCCCCGAACTGTAAGAATAAGCTCCCATATATGTTCAACACATTGATCAAGCTCGGAAACTTGTGTCGAACAACATTTTCTGGGGTAAGACCCATAACCACTGATTCAGTAGCGAAGACGTACTCGTCAGGAGGAAGTATCTCCTCATAATGCTCTCCTCTGACGGGTAACCCGGATATTTCCGTTAATTCCTCCAGCAAGATTGACACCTCCCGATCCGATAAGAGAAATGTGTGTGTCGGGATATTCCACTGCTCTAGGAAGGATTTAACCCACCACACATGAGGAGTGTAGTAATAAAAGAGGGATACGTAGATCGCTAGATAAAACCCGATCTTCAGCAGCAGCGACTTCTTGGTCGACAAAATGTAATGGCCCACTGCAGATAACCAGCTGGATGATGGAGCGTCACTTCTATCGTATAGACCTGGCCTAAGAACACGCTTCTCCTTGGCATATGCGACGCCCTAAAATGTCTAGGGCCATCGGCGGCTGCACTGATATCGATGCCATGGATGGTTGGAGACGAACTTCTGAGGTCCAGTTGACCTCTTCCACTGCGTAAGCGACCTGTGGAGGGTTAGCGTAATGAATCAACGGGATCGGTTCTGACAGCACCGCATAAGTAAAGCTGCGTCGACCCCGAATAATGTAACTGTACCATGACCCCCACAAATGAAGAGACTTCTGTTCTGGGTTGTAGTCCCGGATCAGCGCAAAGACTTCCCGATCTGTAGACGCATCGGCAAAAGCATTCTTTGAACGAATGTATGGGAAAAAGGAATCAGAAGCCATATTACCTGAAGAAAAAAAACCGCGGAGAGTTAGTTATCGGCATAATGTACTTAACTACAATTAAGGGTTTTAGTATTCTCAAAACAACAAAATTTGTACATCATTACAACATATTAAAAAACACTAGAGTCCAAAAAACAGTGGGCTCCATAAAATCAAGCTGATGCCTCATCAATGATGAGACATACACCCATTGTGAGAATCCAAAAGGATTCTTATTAAATGAAAAATCTCATTGAACAGTGGAGTTCAAAACTCCCAATGTCCTCGAAGAACGTGTTCTACAACAGATCTAAATCTGTGAGAAGAATCTACAACAGAACCCTAAAAAGAAAATAGAAAAGAGGAATAAAATTCCTAAAAAATTTCAATTTTTTTCTCAGAGCTAAGCTCTGCAGTACAAATCGGAATTGAATTCCTCCGATGATGGGATTAAATCCTAGAAATCCCCATGGGAAATATACTGGAATTAAATTCCAGAGTACTCTCAAAGATCAGAGTTAATAATAGGGTAAAACCCTAAGATATCTAAGACCCACGGTCTATCAAGTTAAAGTTTTTTTAAGATCTTTAAGAGATCATTTCAAGAAAAAGAGCCATGCTTTGTTAATGGGTTAAAAATCCAAAACAAAAAAGAGTTTCTTTTAAGAGTTAAAAAATTGGTCATGGTCCTTACCAATTTTCTTAAACAGAGTTCAACTCTAAGAGTTTCTTTGGGCAGAGATCTAAGTTCTGAGAAGAGAATTAAATTCTTAAGGAAGAAGAATGAAGATGACGAAACGACAGTCATCTCAAGAGCCAAAGGCCCTATTTATAAGATGTGAAGGGACGGTTCAACTCCATAGGAAATCAAATGGGGGGTAAAGTGACACCGTTGCACCCACGTGGGAACAACGGTGGAGGGCATTTGTTTCCCCCCCAAAAATAAAATAATAATATATAGAAAGAGCAAAGCTCTATTGAAAACAAAGGGGGCAGCGCCTCACGTGTTTCTCACGAGAGCGCCGGCGCCAGCGCCAATTTTGTGGTGGCGCCGCACGTGCTCCTCACGCCGGCACCAATGTGCAAAGCACAGAAACGCTTTCTGAATAAGAATTAAATTCTTATATGGCGCCGCACGTGCACATCACGCGGGCGCCAATGTGCAAAGCACATGAGTACCCATCACAAGAATTAAATTCTTAAGTGGCGCCCACATGCACAACACGTGAGTGCCAGCGCCCAAGTCAAGATCAATAGAGTTAAATTCTACATGAAAAATTGGGATACTCTCTGTTAAACAGAGCCGTTGGATCAAAGATGCAATGGAGATGATAAATCATCAAAATATAGAATTAAATTCTATTAGGAGAAAATATCTCCCAAATATTTCTAAATAAGAAAGATACTCTCGGTTGGATCAATGATCCAATAATAGAATAAAATTCTATTTTGGGAATATATTCTCTCAATTTTTCTAAACAAAAAAAGATTCCTCTATGTAAAACAGAGAACCCTTGGATTAAAAATCCAATGATGATTAAAAATCACCAATTTACAGAATAAATTCTGTATATGGGAAAATATTTTCCCAATCTTGTTAAAAAAAAGAAAACATATTTCGTAAAACAGAAACCCTCGGATCAAAGATCCAACGGTGGGTAAAATTCCACAACTCAATTTTGAGACCAATTAAATCAAATGGAATCTCTCGATGAGAGATTTTCTCAAAACCAATTAACAATTTGCCTCCACTATATAAAGGACCCGAGACTTCAAGTCTTAAAAGGAGGAATCCCCCATAAGCTTCTGAAAAAATACAGAAAGCTTTCAAAATAACAGAGAATTTAATTCTCTAAGAGGAAGACTTCCATTTCAAAAAAACTTGGGTAAAGAAAACACAGAGATCAAGATATCTCTTTTACCTATTTTAAGGGTTTAACCTTTCTCAAAGAACTTAATTCTTTCTCTGGATCAGAGATCCACAAGACAAGTCTCCCATAAGTTGACAATTTAATTCTCATCGGGAAGATCTTATTCTTGAGAATCAAAGATTCAGAAAAGAATTAGGTCCAAAAGAAAAACAAAAGGAAAAAGAACCTATAAGAGAACTTGATTCTTAAAGAAAAATCTGATCCCAGATCTTCAAAAATGAAGATCTTGGTGACCATGAATGGTCAAAATGCCATTAACAGAAATTTAATCTTTAAAAAAAGAAAAAAGACTAGCGCCTTACGTGTTTCCCACGTAGACGCTCTTTTAACAGCGCCTAGCGCCTCATGTGAAAAACACGCGGGCGCCCAAAGCAGAAGGCCAGCGCCTCACATGAAACACACGTGGACGATGAATAAAAGTGCTTAGCACTCCATATACAGCCAAAACGACTGAGTGCATAGGACTGATTAGGCAGCGCCTCACGTGCTCCTCATATGGGCGCCACACAAAAAGTTCTTAGCACTTCATATACAGCCAAAACGGCTGAGTGCTTTGCATTGATTGGGCAGCGCCCAGCACCGCACGTGCTCCTCACGTAGGCGCTATATAAAAAGTGCTTAGCACTTCATATACAGCCAAAACGGCTGAGTGCTTAGCACTGATTGGGCAGCACCCAGCGCCGCACGTGTTCTTCACGTGGGAGCTATATAAAATGCTTAGCACTTCATATACAGCCGAAATGGCTGAGTGCTTAGCACTGATTGGACAATGCCCATAATTGAATACTTCACATGATATCCATGTGAGTGTCAGAACGTCAAATAAGTGCTTAGGACTTTTGCATAAAAAGAGGGCTGAATAAACAGAGCCCAAATAAGTGCTTAGCACTTCTGAACAGAACAAAAGAAGACCGAGTAAGCCCAAATTGGCTAAGTCTCTCTTGCAACTGAGCCTAAATGCTCTGAATCTTAATAAATTTGAGGGTCCTTACAAATATTGCTAAGTTGATCTTAGTCTCAAACATGACTAATGTATCCTTAGTTTAAAATAGATTGAGCCCAAATTCTCATACATTTAGGTCGATCTTAATCTCAAACTAGATTAACGATTCTTAAATAAAACAAAATATTTTTGAACTAAAGGAATATATAACCTAAGTTCAAAACCCCGTCAAGCAAATTCTTGACTCAGGCCCAAATCTAAAATATATGAATTTGGACTAATCCACGCCCCGTAAAATAGTCTTCGTATACAAATCATGGGCAACCCAAAATAAAACAAAAATAACACGACACGAAGTGAGCTGCTGGAGTAGGAGAAAGTGGTTATCGCAATGCGGTAACGTAATTAACTGCAGGGGCTTGCGCCTGCAGGGAAGAGCGTCCCCACAATAAAAAAACCCTTCATAAAATGAAGGGGAATCTGATATAGTCTGCTACAATGGCTAAGGTTTGTTAGAGTCAATTGAATGTTCAGGTGGCCGAGCTCACTTACCAAATCTGCAAAGTAGGCTAAGGTTTGTTAGAGTCAATTGAATGTTCAGATTCTACTTTAATTTTCAGTACCCGTTTGTGGTTCTGAAATCACTTCCAGTTCTACCATACTCCCACTAATTTCTTTTGCAAGAAATTCATTTTCTTAAAAGGTGGCATGTTGAGAACAAAACAATTTTTGATCCCGAAAATGGTAGAAAGGAAAACTCTCGTCAATGCCTGGGATAACCCACAAACTGCCATTACTGAAATGTGCCTAGAGTTAATCCAGATTTTGGTTTTAAGTATAAGCCGGAAAACTCAATAACTTAACAATTTTAAGATGATAACCCAATCTATATCAGATATAGAATATGAGGCATTGATTTAGGTGGAACTAGTATCAATTGATATGCATCTATTTCTAGTGCATTGTTCTCCGCCGAAGGATGCGACCGGGACGTTGGGACGTCCGGCCTGAACTTCGAGGGCAGATGCTATTTGGTGCTATCCATCCACCTCTCCGAAGATGTCAAGTTGATTTATGACACCATATATCGAAGGTTTAAACAGATGCAGCCGATGTAGCAGACTTCGTCAGATTCCCTCTCGTTGATGGGTTTTTGATTGTGGGGACGCTCTTCCCTGCAGGCGCAAGCCCCTGCAGTTAATTACGCTACCGCATCAAGGTAGCCACTTTCTCCTTCTCCAGATGGTCACTTCGTGTCGTGTGTGTTTGTTTTGTTTTTGGTTGCCCGTGGATTGTATACGGAGACTAATTTATGTTGTCGCCCGTAGGGCGTGGATTAGTCCAAATTCATATCTTCTTAGATTTGGGTTTGGGGTTGGGTTTACGGATACGTTAATCTCATTTGAAACTAAGATCAACTTAAACGTTTCTTAAGGATACGCTAGTCTAATTTTAGACTAAGATCAACTTAATGGGATCATTTAGATCCAACAAAAGAGCATTTGGGCTCTATTGTTTAGTTTAGGGAAATTGCGGTCCATTAGTTTAAGGACATTATGGTCCAAGGTTAAGGACATCATAGTCCATGGGTTTAAGGACCCCATAGTCCGAGGTTAAGGACATCATAGTCCATGGGTTTAAGGACCCCACAGTCCGAGGTTAAGGACATCATAGTCCATGGGTTTAAAGACCCCACAGTCCGTGGAATGTCTGGTTGTCGGGACCCGTCACCTCTCTGAAGACGTTGAAGGATTACAACGACAGATATCAGAGGAGTGAAGAGATGTACCCTTGAACCAATATTGGTTGGGAGATCTGTAGTCCAATTGGGACTAAGATCTGAGATTTATGAGCCTATGGGCTCAATTAATCTGAATGAGGGGTTTATGGCCAACTTAGGCTCGGCCCACTCAGTTAAAATATTAAACATTTGACAATGCTGAGCATTGATTTGGGTTCTGATAGCCTTTCTGTTTTTTACTGAATGTTGAGCATTCATCATAGCTCTAGGACTTTATTTAAGAACAATTTATGTTCTTTCAGCGCACATGTGAGGAACACGTGGCGCGCTTGGTGCTTTGCGCCAGTCAAAGAGCGCAGAGCGCTTCTACTGGGTAGCACACACGTGAGGAGCACGTGGCGCGCTTGGCGCTGTGCGCCAGATTTGGAGCGCTAAGGCGCTTCTGCTGAGTAGCGCACACATGAGGAGCACGTGGTGCGCTTGGCGCTGAGCGCCAGTCCATGAGCACAAAGCGTTATTTGTTAAGTAGCGCACACGTGAGGAGCACGTAGTGCGCTTGGCACTGAGCGCCGGTCCATGAGCGCAAAGCGCTATTTGTTAAGTGGCGCACACGTGAGGATCACGTGGTGCGCTTGGTGCTGTGCGCCAGTCAAAGAGCGCAGAAGCACTTCTGATCAGTTTTATGATCTGAGAAATAAATTCTCGTTTATAAGAGACTTTGTCTCAAGGTTCTAAGGACAAAGTTCTTATTTTATAGGAGATGTTTCAATCTCTTATTTTGGTGAAAGATTTTGTCTTTATGGATCCGTGATTCTAAGAGAATTGAATTATTCTCCCCCTTTTTTTTATAATAAGATGTTCATGATCTCTTTTTGTAAAAGACCTTAGTCTTATAGATCTATGATCTGTGAGAAGAATTATGTTCTTCTTCTTTAATGAGATTTTTCTTATCTATGTTTTTTTTACCTTGAAGAAAGTTCTTCTTCTACCGAGAGCTTGCTCTTCTTTCTGAGATTTCTCAAAGTTTATAGGGGGTTCCTCTATTTCTCTCTCTATCTTCTCTTTTTTCTCTGTATGTGAGACTTGAAGTCTTGGGGCCTTTATATAGTGAAGGCTGATATGTTCAATCGGTTAAGGAGATCTTTTCTCCAATTGATTTGGGGATTTCCCCATCGTTGGATTTTTGATCCAAGGGCTTCTGATTTACAGAAGGCAATTTTCTTGTTTTAAACAAGGTTGGGAAATCTTTCCCCATACAGAATTTATTCTGTAATTTTGGTGATTTTTAATCACCATTGGATCATTGATCCAATGGTGCTCTGATTTTCAGAGCACAATCTTTCCTGTTTGGAAAGATTCTGAGGAATGTTTCCTCAACAGAATTTTGTTCTGGTCAATTGATGATTTTTAATCATGTTCGTTGGATCTTTGATCCAACGGTGGAGAACATTTAGTTCTAGCGCTAGCGCACTCGTGCTTTGCACGTGATGCGCTGCTCAGAGTGCAGCGCACTTAGCACCAGCGCACACGTGCTTTGCACGTGGTGCGCTGCTTAGAGTGCAGCGCTCTTAGCGCCAATGCTCACGTGGTGCGCTACTTGGGGTGCAGCGCACTTGGCGCTGCTATGAAGCGTTGCTTCATTTCAAATTTTTAAATTTGAACAGAGCTTTGCTCTGATTGGGGAAAACATGCATCTCTTAATAGAAAAAGGTGATTCAGCATTACTCATCATGGAGCGCACTCACGGATGAGCAATCTGAGAGAGAATAAAATTCTCGATTACTACGGAATACCTAGCATAAGCATCCTTATTTTCGAACACTTCGAAGAATCATTAAACTTTCAGCAATTGGTTCTCTACTTTATTCCTATATTTTATGAACTTCTCAAAAATTTTGGACTTTGCATTTCAATAAGAATGCGTGTCTAAAACCAGAGAACTCATAGTAAAATGGAACGAAATATGAGTACCAACCCCTTGTCTATATGGACATTGGACAATATACATCATTATGTATAAGTCCTATGAGTTCACTAACTCATACTCTGTGTGTTATAATATAAAAACTGTATTTTGGTTAAGAATGTACATTCTGTTTTTCAATACTTCTTGCCCAATCATCAAATAGTAAATGCAAATATTCATAACATAATTTTTAAAAATTTATATCCCACTTTATCAATTAAAAAGATGGATATATCAGTTTTTTTAAAAAGTTGGTGCATAATAACAGATATTCAAAATCAAAAGTTTGCCAAAAGGCAAAACCAGGTATTTCTTCAATGGCAACAATTGCTTAGATATCCGACATTAAGGATCAAATCACATTTTCCAATAATCTAATCCTTCTCAGAATCTGTAACAACTTATAGAGGTGGGATGTTAATCCGGTATCTATATACCCAAGATTCAGAATTAATTAGAAAACAGTTTTCGATTACAATCATATAGAATACATGAAATATCAAAATGTTTCAAGGGGTGGCCGAGTATTCCAAGTAATGCCTCTTTCATTGCCATGTGTCATAACAACAGTTGCATTTGACATTCCAAAACCATTGATTGTAAAAAGGTTCGGTTAACTAGGTTTACGAGTTTTTAGTTTAGGGTCAGTCTTAAGACGTTGCCAGAAAGAGAAAAGAAATACTCATCGTGCACTCTATCAAAATTAGATTAGTATATTTATCTAATTAGGATGGCTTCCACTGTACCGTCGAATCCTCCTTCAAACCCTAAAAAGAGAATTAGCCGAGATCATATCTCGAGAGTAATTATTACTCACAGTGGGAATAGGGATCCAAACTATCATGGAATGGAAACCTTGACGGGGTCAACAAGTCACCCGACACCATAGAAGGTATGCAATCTCATTGCAAATTTCAACACTTAAAACTCCCGATATAGGTTTTGTAACATTTTGGAAAATTTTAAATATTAATTTATAATTTTAAATATGAATTTAAATAAAGTTTGTAAAGCGATATCACATATGACTTTTAGCATCGGAATTGTATCCGTAAAAATGTAAGTATTTTGGTAATTACCAAGAAAAGATGTGATATCATAAATATGACATTTAATGTTTCTAAACATGACATAAGATGTTATTTATAAGATAATGGTATTTATGTGTTAAGATAAGTATTTCATTCTTCGTACATTTGAAATTAGATTTTTACACAAAATGGTTTTAGTTATTGTATGGTTGGGTATATCTTAATCCAAAACTAAATCCTCACAACATCTCACCATCACCATGCTCTCCTCACTCCACCTCCTACTTATTCATTTTACACCTCCACCTTTTCACTTGACACCTCCATCTCTCCATCTCCACCTCATGCATTCTTTACACACAAATCATAATTCTCACCCCATTTACACATACTCTTTTATCCTTTCTTACACTGAAACAATACACTCTTCAGCCCTCAAAACCAAAAATATTTCTAAGTGTTCATACTAAAAGAAAAAGAGCAATGAATCCCTTCATCAAGTGTGCACTTCTCCAAACTTATGATACTACAAACCATATATGCTCCCACATACCATCCTTGAGCTGGTGTTCCTTTGTGAATCATCTACATAGGTATATTACTTCCTTTCTTTTCAAATATCAAATCTGTTCCATATCTGTTTTTATGTGCAGTGATATACAAACTGTGTATTTTGTGATAATTAGCCTACAAATATTGAATCTGGAACCAGTAGGTATAATTACTAGAAAATCCAGCAAGAACAAAAGTATAATGAGACTATTAGGAGGCACCACTTAAAACACGAACCCCAAATTCCACACTTGATCCGGCGAGATCACCCCCAAGTCTGGCGACGCGGCCCCCTTGTATCCTTTTGTGTTGGTTTTTCTTCTGTGGCCTATTTTGGGTAGATTATGGTCTCTAGTATTGTTTGTGTTATCTAAATATTTACACAGTAAAATCTGGAAACGTTTTAGTAATGGTTTTATCAAATTTCAGATATTTACGATACGGAGTTTTCGTATTTCGATGCTGCAGCTGAACCGTTAACGTTTATACGTTAACGACGGATTATATTGACGTTTTTAGGTTAAGTATACTGTAGGTTCTAACCTATGGATGCCTATCTCATTGTTTTGGTTTTTGATATGATATTTACGCCAATATTTCATAAATACGATTATAAATACGATTTCGAGGATTTCCGAGACGAAGTTGGCGATATAGCAGCGTGGATTTCAGCAAGCTCCTTAAGTTGGTGAGTAGATTTACATCTACGGGGGGAGTCGGGTGGATGGCGTATAGCACCCCCGCAACCTTATAAATAGTATTATGATATCTAGTTAGTTTAGTATTTATTCAAGATATTGATATAGTATCGCATCTAGTATGTCCTTCATTTGCATAAAGTTTCATACATAGTTTTAAATGAGATACGTATTGTTAGTGTATATGCCCTAGAGGCCATTACTGTATCATACTAGTATGTATATTACTTGATGGAAGCTTGGGATATTCACAGTTGTATATACAATCTTGCTCGAAATGATAGTATGCTACTTGGTTTGTCTCTACTTCAATATGTGCATGTGTTTCTTTTAGCATATCGCTTATATATACATATTAGTAGAGCCCTTAGGATCTCTGCTTGATTACCAGCGTTGTGATGGCGCTCACACTCGTGGGGGCTGGGTAATCCATAAGCACATCCTTATACAGGTCCCTAGTCGTTGGACTATCGAGACAGGGCATCGATACTCCGGAGTAGACTGGCGTATGCGCTTCTCATCCCAGTGTGGGAGACGGTCTATCCCACAGCCGTCAGTACGTCGTACTTGAGATAGTATGCGGGTGCTCGTTAGGTTATGAGTACACTGGACAGGACTCGTCGGGAACTGTTGGTTGGTATTATACCTATCATCAGTTATCAGTTCCCAGGTGACATGAGTACAGCTTAGTCCGCTGACTTGACACTGTCACTTCGCCTCGAGTGTGTTCCCACTGCACTTTGATTACTACCCTACCACGGCTCAAAGGAGTCGTGCAAACAGGTAGTTTTTGGGTGCAGTCCCGAAGCACTTGGAGGCAGTGACGGTTAGACAGGATTCGTCTCTCCCGGTATTGGGGGTTGACATCGCGCTGTGTCCAGGAGAGCCATTACACAAGTAGTCCCTGGCCAGGGCAAGCGAGATATACTGGTAGGTTTCCAGTGTTATCTCAGGGTGTTCTGGGCTACACTCCGACATGACTTGTACCGTTATTAGGGGACTGACGTTCACCGCCCCCTAGGCCCGCCATGCGATGTATCAGACGAACAGACCGGACTGTACGGAGACTGTCACATACAGGCTCAGTAGGAGTTCAGATGGGGTCACCTCGTCAGTCTTCTTATCGGCATCTACCTGGGGACCGTTACGTACAGCTAGTGCCGCTTGCGGTCTGTGGTTAAACCCACTGCCAGCGTAGTGTCGAGTCTTTAGAGTCCCACACAGAGAGCTATTCGCCTTTAGGAAAAATGAGTAGAGGTCGCATGGTTTTGCGACAGGGTTCGTTCACATCCGCGCACTTGTGCACGTTTGCTGTCCGGACAGCTTATACTAGCGGGCTTTGGTTTAAGCCGGATCCTAGTATATGATTTAGGATTGGTTTTATCTCTTTGTATTCGTGTTCCTCGGATCACGAATGCGGGTGCGTATGCACAGTTGATTAAGACAGAGGAAGAGGACTTTTGATTAGGGTTAATGACCATTGTCATTTTATTAACCCTAATGCTTATGTGTGTATTATAATTAATTGATATTAGCTATATATAATTGTGCATGGTTAGGGTTGTTGACATTTTGACCATACTTGACTTGTTGACCTTAGTTGACATGTTGACCATGATCATTCCATATAAAAGATGCTCTTTGATCCTTGCAATTTTCATTTAATGTGAAATGATAATGGTCATGTCTTGATTAACCATGACAATTATCTAGCTAATTATCTATTTTTTATAATTCACACATATATATGAGAATGGCTTATTATTCTCTCATTCTATCACATACTTTCTCTCTCTTGCTCTTCCTCTTCCTCAAGTTCTCCCCTCTCATGTGTTGAGAAACACTTGAACTTGAGACAAAACCTCTTCTAGATAATCTCTACTCTCATCTAGGGTTCTAGGATTAGCACTTCTAGCACCTTAGTTACTTCTCGCTTGGAGTTGAAGCCAAAGGTTGAGGCTTTCGGGTGGATCCTTCTTCGACTCGTGAAGGCGACAAGGCGATCTCTTTCTTACACTCCAAGGAGCAAGGAGAGAAGGACATAAAGCCCTAGGTATAACTATTCTTCCTTGTAGCTAATTTCTAGTTAGCTTTTAGCTAGTTTTGTTTAGCAAAGATCCTTCTTTGTTTCGTCCATGTTGCCTAGAGTAGTAAAAATCCGATTTTTATTCCGTTTTCCGCCTTCCCGCAAGCACCGGGGTGGGTAACATGGACTTACAGTGGTATCAGAGCCTAACTAAACATAAACTAGCTAGGTAGTAAAGTATATGGAAGTTTGATCGGAAAAATCACAAAACTAAAAACGCAAAACCCTAAGTTTCTGTTGAAATTTTTTCTGCTCAAAATAAAATAAATCTTACGTCAAAAATCATCTCAGGGTTTTGTTAAGAAACTCACCAAACCCGGTCCAGTGAATCGATCAAAGCGCCGCGGTTCCGCGGCAATAGCAAGCTATTGCCGCGCAACCGCGGCCGAGTTGACTCGGTTCTGGGTCGAGTTTGGTGCAGTGTTCTTCTGACTTGGTTTTGGGATTTTTAAGATGGTTTATTTGTGCCCAGGTTTTCCAGAAAAGAAATTTGTTTTTGGGGGCCTATAAATCCGTATTTTTTTGATCGAACTTCACTACACTTTGACTAATGGGTTATATCTGTGATATTTATATGTATTGAACGTCGGCTAATCGCTATAGGTCGATTAGTGGGGGTTATACATATCTGTGATCTGTGTTTGTTGATGGTATGTATATATGAATGCGTTGGATTGTCGCGGGTGAATAGCCGGGGTGGATGTGAGATGAGTGTTTCTTTTTCTTTCATTCATGTAACATGTAAATTGATGTATTATTATTTGTTTGGCCGCACAACCGGGTCAGGGTTGTAGCCGTCATTGTATAATTCTTTTTACTGTTTTTGCTCCTAGGATAGACCCATGGAGGGGGTGCACAAGCTACCGGGTATCTCGAAGTGCCGAGTGGCCTACTCACGGTGTTGAGGGAGGTTGCTTCGCTTCGAGTACTTGGCGGGTAGTTTGCCGCACCCGTAGGGGTCTTGGGTGGGGTATTGGCTATTCACCGCGACCGTGTAATCCGCTTTTCGTTGCAGGCTCGAACGGATTGTGGATTCCTAGTATATCCAATGTATTCATCTGTGATCTGTAATGTCTATCATTGCTATATATCTATATATAAATAACTATTTAGGCGTTGCTTATGTTTTACAGCCGCGCTAGCCCAGCCCCCGCTCTGTCGTTAGTTAAGTAACCTAACGGGTGATGACGGGGCCCCGTGGCGAATGCGAATGGCATAAGCGTACGTCATATTTTGGTTGTTTTCTGCAATGGTAGGATTAAATGATGGGACGCATTAAAAGAACTAATGCAAGAAAATAAACCAAGTAAAAGTCGATTGGAACACTTTGAAAACCACTCGGTTCTTTTCAAAACCAAACTTTTAAACGCGGAGCTTGAACCACTCCTTTTAAAAGCTATCTCGTTCCATCGATTATATCAAGTTCATTACGTTCACAGTTTCGCCAAAACCATTCGTAGCCCTCCGTCATTCTACATGAATGGTCAAAAAGTATTCAAGCTATGTATTTTGGCCAAAGTCAAGGCATAGTGATTGGTAGCTATTGGGTATTCATGTGCAGCATAGATAGATGCGTTGGTTTGGGACAGTCGTGCTGCCATTTTGGCCAAAGTCAAGGGTAGGTACGGGTGGGTCCAAATTAACCAGGAGAATGACGGGTAGAACTTGACATGTGACTTATGATATTTTGGCCAAAGTCAAGGTCATAAGAGCATGGGGCAAAAATCCATATCGGGAGTTTCATAAGTACTGAAACTTGCTAGCGCTGCATACCATTTGGAGTGTGATGATTCTGGTAGGATTCCTTCGGTTTTATCACGCGATGATATTTGGATCCCGATCCTACTGTGAGTATATGCTACTCCTCGGGAAAACTCTCACTTAATGATCAATGCTATAAACCTAGTAGGTGTCTAGAAAGGTGTTAGCGGGGCTACGCCCCCAGGGAAAAGAGGTTCTTAAATTAAGGAACTTCGCGAAAGCGTTGGAAAACCTCCCTCGAAGTACCGACACTGGCCTGGCTGAACGGTTAAGCAAGTATTGTACGGTGAGATTGATCCTGACTAATTCTTTCTTTACGGTTTGAGAAGGGATTCGAGAGACAGTGGGAGCCATCCAGTTTAGACAAACTAAAAACCACTCTAAACTTGCAAGAGCATCATGCTAAAGTATTTCTTTTCTCTCTCCTAATTGCAGCGACCATTCAACATGACCGGACTTAAGTTATTACTAGATAAAAACATACTGACAGGGCCAAACTACAAAGATTGGCTGAGGAATGTCAAGATGGCTATCACTTAAGACAAGTTGGGGTATTTCCTTACCACCAAAGCTCCCCTGTCCCAGGTCCCACCTCCAGCGTCGCGGATAAGGAAATCCGTAAGACATGGGAGATCGATTGCGCGAAGGCCAAATGCCTCGTGCTTGCCTCGATGGACAATGAACATCAGAGGAGGCATGAGAATATGGACCTAGAGTCCATATTTCTCCATACAAAAGAACTGTATGGAGAGTAGTCTCGTATCGCCAGATACGAAGTGTCGAAGAAGCTATTTTCGGCAAGATTGGCCGTCGGATCATCGGTAGCGAAACACGTGCTTAAGATGATTGGCTACATAGAGGAGCTCGCGGACCTTGGGACCACGTTGGAGAATGAACTCTATACTGATTTGATTCTCCAGTCCCTTCCTTCCACTTACGCCCAGTTTATCCTAAACTTCAACATGCAAGGAAAGGAGGTTGAACTTTCCGAACTTCTAAACATGTTGAGGACTGCTGAGGGCACCCTACAGAAAGGTAGGGAGACATCCACTTTGTTTGTAGGAGGATCTTCCTCTTCTAGGTCCAGGGCGAAAGCCAAGGGTAAGAAGAAGAAAGCCCCCGCCAAACCAAGAGGCGGTATCAGTAAAGTGGATACGAAGAGAAAAGGAAAGGCAACAAAGGTAGCGGGAAAGCTTGTGGGGAAGGAAGAATGCTTCTATTGTCACAAAAGTGGACACTGGAAACAGGATTGCAAGGCTTGGAAGGCCAGAACCCAGGATCTGAAGCGAGTTGCGGCTTCAGCTTCAGGTGTGTATGTTATTGAAAACTGTCTATCAATAATCTCTACTTCCTGGGTATTGGATACCGGATCAGGATCTCATATCTGTAATTCTTTGCAGGCATTAAGAAAGCGTAGAGTTTTGAAGGCAGGTGACATGACCCTCAGAGTTGCAAACGGTGCTAGCATGGATGCTGAGGCCGTGGGGGACTATCACCTGGGATTGTCGGATGGACACTTTTTGGTTTTGCGTAGTTGTTATTATGTACCAAATGCAACCTGTAATATTACCGGATCAGGATCTCATATCTGTAATTCTTTGCAGGCATTAAGAAAGCGTAGAGTTTTGAAGGCAGGTGACATGACCCTCAGAGTTGCAAACGGTGCTAGCATGGATGCTGAGGCCGTGGGGGACTATCACCTGGGATTGTCGGATGGACACTTTTTGGTTTTGCGTAGTTGTTATTATGTACCAAATGCAACCTGTAATATCATTTCTGTATCTTTGTTATCTAAAGAAGGTTATGAATTTGCATTTGTAAGTAATGTAGTGAACATTCACCTTAATCAAGTTTTGATTGGGTCAGGTACATTAAACAACGGTATATACGTTTTAAACCAACCACAGATTTTCAATGTCCAGAATACATACAAAAGAAAGTCTCCAGAAATCAATAAAACTTTCTTATGGCATTGTAGACCCGGTCACATTAATGAGAGAAGGTTGACGAAGTTGCACACAGAAGGATATTTGGATCCGTTCGAATATCAATCGTATGCAACTTGTCAATCCTGTCTCAGAGGAAAGATGACAAAGACTCCGTTCACTGGACACGGAGTAAGAGCGAGCGAGCTCTTGGGACCCGTACACAGCGACGTGTGCGGTCCAATGTCTACGCATGCGCGAAGCGGTTATTCTTACTTCATTAGTTTTACGGATGACTTTTCAAGGTACGGTTATGTCTTCTTAATGAAACATAAATCCGAGGCTTTTGAAAAATTTCAGGAATATAAGAATGAAGTAGAAAAACAAACAGGCAAAAGTATCAAGACACTGAGATCTGATCGAGGTGGTGAATACTTGAGTGCCGAGTTCCTGGGTTACTTAAAAGAGAATGGAATTCTCTCTCAGCTTACTCCTCCATACACTCCGCAACATAACGGTGTATCGGAGAGACGGAACCGAACCTTATTGGATATGGTACGGTCCATGATGAGTAACGCTGGGTTGCCGCGATCGTTCTGGGGATATGCGCTAGAATCAGCTGCATACCTTTTGAACCGAGTTCCAACTAAGACTGTGCCTACTACACCATATCAGATATGGGGTGGGAAGAGACCCTATCTTAATCACATTAGGACATGGGGATGTCCAGCTTTTGTAAAAAAGCAGCATGTGGACAAGCTCGAGGCACGCTCAGTACAGTGCAAGTTTGTGGGATATCCAAAGAACTCCAAGGGATATTTCTTCTATTGCAAAGAGGAACAAAAGGTTTTTGTTTCTCGCCATGCCCACTTTCTAGAACACCAGTTCATAGAAAAAGAATTAAGTGGGAGCGCGATAGAACTGGAAGAAATTCCAGAACCACGAGCTATTACTGAAAGCTTAGTAGAACCAGAGGGTTCGAAACATCAGGACATTCCCACGCCACTCCGCTGGAGTAGTAGGCAGTCTCATCCGCCCGAGAGATACTACGGTTTTCTCATTGACGGGGATAGAGAGGATTGCATCATAGATTGTGATGAGCCTACTAGCTTCCAGCAAGCCATTCAGAACGCCGACTCGGTAAAATGGCTGGATGCAATGCGGGCCGAAACGGAGTCCATGTACACCAACAAAGTATGGACGTTGGACATTGCTCCAGATGGGTTAAAACCCGTAGGATGCAAGTGGATCTTCAAAAGGAAGATTGGTGTAGATGGACAGGTTGAGACCTATAAAGCTAGACTAGTTGCAAAGGGTTTTCGTCAGAGACCTGGTTTGGACTACGACGAAACCTTTTCTCCAGTAGCTATGCTGAAATCCATTCAGATCCTTCTTGCCATTGCTGCCTTCCACGATTATGAGATTTGGCAGATGGACGTAAAGACCGCTTTTCTAAATGGAAATTTAGAGGAGTGTGTCTATATGGACCAGCCAGAGGGTTTCATTCAGAGTGGGAGCAGCGGAAAGGTGTGCAAGTTGCTTAAGTCCATTTATGGACTAAAGGCATCGCGGAGTTGGAACATCTGTTTTGATGAAACGGTCAAGGAATTTGGCTTCATCAAAAATCCAGATGAACCATGCATCTATTGTAGATTTGTAGAGAGAACTGTAGTATTCCTCGTTTTATACGTGGATGACATTCTCTTAATAGGAAATGACATTCCTATGCTACAATCTGTCAAGGGGTTCTTGTCACACAGGTTCTCCATGAAAGACCTGGGTGATGCCTCTTACATTCTGGGTATCCGGATCTACCGTGACAGATCCAAGAGGATATTAGGACTTTCACAGTCCAGGTACATCGACACCATACTGAAAAGATTTAGTATGGAAGATTCCAAGCGCGGTAATCTACCGGCTTGTCACGGGATCACCCTCTCCAAAGAGATGTCTCCCAAGACTGATTTGGAGAGGGATCGCATGTCTATTATACCCTACGCTTCTGCGGTAGGCTCTATAATATATGCGATGTTATGTACCAGACCAGATGTGGCTTATGCACTGAGTGTGGTAAGCAGGTATCAGTCAAACCCTGGGGAGAAACATTGGATAGCGGTAAAGAACATTCTCAAGTACCTGAGAAGGACTAAGGGGATGTTCTTGGTGTATGGCGGAAAAGACCTCCAGATTGAGGCCTTTGCTGACTCCAGCTTCCAGAGTGACAAGGATGATTCTAAGTCCATGTCGGGTTTTGTCTTTACCCTCAATGGAGGGGCGGTGTGTTGGAAGAGCTCCAAACAGGAAACCGTTGCTGACTCGACTATGGAAGCGGAATACATCGCTGCATCTGAAGCCGCAAAAGAAGCTGTCTGGATGAGGAAGTTCTTGAAAGAACTTCAGGTGGTTCCGTCCATTGTTGACCCAATACCTCTGTATTGCGACAACAACGGGGCTATAGCTTTAGCGAAGGAACCCAGGTCCCATCAGAAATCCAGACACATCTTGAGGCGTTATCACCTGATCAGGGAGATCGTGGATCGCCAGGAGATCGAGGTTCGGAGGGTTGCTTCAGAAGATAACACTGCAGATCTATTCACCAAGGCCTTGCCCCAAACTCAGTTCGAGCGGCTGATAGAGATGATAGGTCTTCGATACACCAGTACATGGCCTTAGTGCAAGTGGGAGATTGTTAGTGTATATGCCCTAGAGGCCATTACTGTATCATACTAGTATGTATATTACTTGATGGAAGCTTGGGATATTCACAGTTGTATATACAATCTTGCTCGAAATGGTAGTATGCTACTTGGTTTGTCTCTACTTCAATATGTGCATGTGTTTCTTTTAGCATATCGCTTATATATACATATTAGTAGAGCCCTTAGGATTTTTGCTTGATTACCAGCGTTGTGATGGCGCTCACACTCGTGGGGGCTGGGTAATCCATAAGCACATCCTTATACAGGTCCCTAGTCGTTGGACTATCGAGACAGGGCATCGATACTCCGGAGTAGACTGGCGTATGCGCTTCTCATCCCAGTGTGGGAGACGGTCTGTCCCACAGCCGTCAGTACGTCGTACTTGAGATAGTATGCGGGTGCTCGTTAGGTTATGAGTACACTGGACATGACTCGTCGGGAACTGTTGGTTGGTATTATACTTATCGTCAGTTATCAGTTCCCAGGTGACATGAGTACAGCTTAGTCCGCTGACTTGACACTGTCACTTCGCCTCGAGTGTGTTCCCACTGCACTTTGATTACTACCCTACCACGGCTCAAAGGAGTCGTGCAAACAGGTAGTTTTTGGGTGCAGTCCCGAAGCACTTGGAGGCAGTGACGGTTAGACAGGATTCGTCTCTCCCGGTATTAGGGGTTGACATCGCGCTGTGTCCAGGAGAGCCATTACACAAGTAGTCACTGGCCATGGCAAGCGAGATATACTGGTAGGTTTCCAGTGTTATCTCAGGGTGTTATGGGCTACACTCCGATACGACTTGTACCGCTATTAGGGGACTGACGTTCACCGCCCCTCTAGGCCCGCCATGCGATGTATCAGACGAACAGACCGTACTGTACGGAGACTGTCACATACAGGCTCAGTAGGAGTTCAGATGGGGTCACCTCGTCAGTCTTCTTATCGGCATCTACCTGGGGACCGTTACGTACAGCTAGTGCCGCTTGCGGTCTGTGGTTAAACCCACTGCCAGCGTAGTGTCGAGTCTTTAGAGTCCCACACAGAGAGCTATTCGCCTTTAGGCAAAATGAGTAGAGGTCGCATGGTTTTGCGACAGGGTTCATTCACATCCGCGCACTTGTGCACGTTTGCTGTCCGGACAGCTTATACTAGCGGGCTTTGGTTTAAGCCGGATCCTAGTATATGATTTGGGATTGGTTTTATCTCTTTGTATTCGTGTTCCTCGGATCACGAATGCGGGTGCGTATGCACAGTTGATTGAGACAGAGGAAGAGGACTTTTGATTAGGGTTAATGACCATTGTCATTTTATTAACCCTAATGCTTATGTGTGTATTATAATTAATTGATATTAGCTATATATAATTGTGCATGGTTAGGGTTGTTGACATTTTGACCATACTTGGCTTGTTGACCTTAGTTGACATGTTGACCATGATCATTTCATATAAAAGATGCTCTTTGATCCTTACAATTTTCATTTAATGTGAAATGATAATGGTCATGTCTTGATTAACCATGACAATTATCTAGCTAATTATCTATTTTTTATAATTCACACATATATGTGAGAATGGCTTATTATTCTTGTTGGTGATAGTGCCCTCATAGTCAATTATTGGATCGCATGTACGTGATTGCAATGATTGCGGAGGACCTATCCCGGTAGGACAGTCTTACTCAAGATGATAGTATGCTATCTGGTTTGCCTCTATCAGTCGTGTACATGTTCAGGTGACTGATTGCATGTTACACTTTGATAGAGCCCTTAGGATCTTGCTTTACTACCAACAGTATGATGGCGATCATATACGTGAGAGTTGGGTAGTTTATATGCATATCCTTAATTGTAGTCCCTAGTCGTGGGAGTTTCGAGACAGGGCATCGATACTCCGGAGTAGACTAGTGTATACAGTCGAGACCCCGACGAGGGGCGGTGGCCGGTCTCACAAGCCGCTGGTGTCAGTTGGATCACCTAAGATGTATACAGGTGCTCATTGGGTTATGAGTACACCGGACATGACTCGCCGGGAATCTGCTAGTTAGTATTATATCTACCGTCAGATAGCAGTTCCTTGGTGACATGTGTACAGGTTAGTTCATCGACCTGAGGTCGTCATTTGTCTCGTGTGAGTTCCCACTGTGCTTTGATTTCTACCCTACCACGGCTCAAAGGAGTCGTGCAAACAGGTAGCTTTTGGGTACAGTCCCGAGCCATATGGAGGCACGTGAGCGGATCGACAGGGGATTCGTCTCTCCCGGTATTGGGGGCGAGGTCGTGCTGTGTCTAGGAGAGCCATTACACAAAGTCCATGGCCATGGCAGGAGATTTACTGGTAGGTACTCCAGTAGTATCTCAGGGTGTTATTGGGCTTCACTCCGACACGACTTATACTGCTATTGGGGGTCTGACGTTGCTAGCCCCCTAGGCAGATATGCGATACTCATTGACGAATGGACCGGACTGTATATACATTGTCACTGTTAGGCTCAGTAGGGTTTTCGGAGGAGTTCACTCATCGGTCTCCCTTGAGTTCGCTCCTCGGCCACCCTTGAGGTCAGTCCGTGGGCAGCCGTTACGCATAGCTAGTGCCGCTGACGGTTTGTGGTTAAACCCACTGCCAGGGTGCTGACGAGTCATTAGAGTCCCCCACAGACAGTTTCCCAAGTTCGGGCGAAACGTTGTAGAGGCCGTATGGTTTTATGGCAGGGTTCGGAAAATGCACGTGCGTTTACGCACGTGTTATTTTTCGGGCAGATAATACTGGTCGGCTTTGGTTTAAGCCGGATCCGAGTATTATATTGAGTAGGTATAATATCTTTGTCTCAGTTGCATTTGTATTCGGTCGTAATACAAATGCGGGTATATTTATACAGTTTCGGGGTTTTCCTGAAAGTCGTTTCAGGATCACTTTTGGAAGTTGCCAGTTTCCAGTTTTCTATCAGCCGTCTTTTAACATTTGGTTAAAGACGGGTTTATCTTTTCTTGAGATGAGTGTGGATTCTTCTAGAAGATTCTAGATGAGGTGACTAGGATTATTGGTGTTGAGTTTTCATTGGTTGCATTTAAGGGTTCATTAATGCATGATGACTAGGTTTGTGAGTCATGCTTTAACCTTAATGCTTTTTGTTTTGATTAAGATCTTTTCATACATGATAAGCTTCATGATGTGGTTACCCCCCCTCTCCTATGGTCACCCCCCTCTCTTTATATAAGGCCGGCCCCCTCCTCTCTCTCTTATGGTTGTTGTTTTCATTTGTGAAAAGATTATGATAGATTTGGGGTGTATGGAATTCACAGTTCATTTCATTCCATCACCCAATTCCCTCGGCAACTTCATTAACCGATCGTCCACGGATTTGGACGAAGTGAGACAAAGTCATCTACTCATTCTCTACATCAATCTTGGTCGTCTCTTTTAGCAAACTTGACGATCGAGTTGCCTCGAGTCAGAGGCGGGAGCCCGTTTAAAGAACCGATCATGTGGTGCCACCTCGACGAGGAGATCGGAGATCGACGAGATCGGAGCAGCCGCAACGGAGCGTGGGATGATGGTTGAAGAACGAAGGACTCGGATCGTTCGGTACAATCTTCCTACACTCTTTACAGTTTGTTAGTTTAGCAATAATGGCAGATCCGGGTTAAAGTATACGATAGCGCCAGTTAAAAAGTTTTTGTTCCGCATTTGGCGTCTGTAGACTGCCGGGGCGCTAGCGTAGACTTACAGTGGTATCAGAGCCTAACCATTTTGCTATACTAACTTGTGCTAACGCGTTTAAAACATCGATCCGACCGAAAATCGAAAAACACAAAATCCTAGCTCGATAGTTCTGTTAATTTTAAATGGCTTCAAAATTCATTTCTGGATATCTTAAAAATCCGTGCAGGCGTTTTTAAGAGCCACGACAAAATTTGGGGTCGTAACTCCTCCAAGCTGCTGCGGAAGGGCGGCCAAACCCATGGTTTGGCCGCGCTTCCGCGGCCACGTGGGGAGCACGTGCTCCCAAATTTGGTCAGTAGGTTCTCTGTTGGGTTTTGTGATTTTTGGTATATATATTTTTGGCCCAGGTTTTGTTACTGTTCACCAGTAAGCAGTGGGGCCCACTTTTTGATATTTGGTCTTTGGTCGATCGAAATTTAAACACGTTAGTTTACAGTGCTTACATTATATCTCCGACCGGGAATGTCATTTGATCGGTAAACCGCGTTTAATTGCTATAGTTCTTTTAGACGGGTTTGCGAACGTGACATTCGCGTTGATGTTCTGTGTTGTGCTGTGATGTTGCGGATTTGTCGTGGTGGATAGCAGTGTGCAATGGTAGTACAGTTTGAGTTTATTTGTACATTTGATATTGCGGGGCGAGCGTCCAACTTGTGGAAAGCCGTCACTGCCTGTTGTATAATATTCTTTTGGGGCACGACCAGGTTGCGGTCGATGTACCTATTGTACTATTTTTTATTACTGTACTAGGTTTTGCCCCGAGACGGAGTGCACGGATAGCCGGGTTCGGGAAAGCAACGGGTCCGCATCTCATGGTTTTGAGAGGCAGAGGGACCCCACTTCAGAATTGGCAGACTATTCGCCGCACTCGTAGGGGGTACAGGTTGACCCAAGGAGGGGTGCTCAATTTACCGGATTCCGTGAAGTGCCGGGTGTTCCATTCACTATGCTGTGGGGACTACCTCGCTTCAGGTTTTGGCGGGTAACTTGCCGCACCCGTAGGGGTCTAGGTTTCATTGCACAGGCTATCCACACGACAGGGGAACGTCGAGTTTCAGCAGCGGCTCTGTGAAACTCGGGGATCCCAGATTATCTGTATTGTTCTGTGATGCTTATTACTTTTCTGTAATGTTGCATACTATCACGCCTGGAGCGATTATTGTATATTGGTTTATATACTATTAGATGTTGTATATGTTTTACACCCGCGCTAGTCCAGTCCCCGCTCTGTCGTTAGTTAAGTAACCTAACGGGTTATGACGGGACCCAGTGACGAATGCGGATGGCATATACGTACATTTTATTTTCGTTCTTTTCTGGTGTGATTAAATGATGGGACTGCGTTGATTCTGATCAACGCAAAGTTAAAACAAACCTGTATACAGTTGTTGGAACAATTTAAAAAGTGTTATTGCAAAGACGTTTCCTTTTGTTATGCATAGCGGTATTCAGTGGAATATCCTGCACCTCATTCGACGGGGCATGGGCCGATATCCCTTCACCGGGACTAACCCCTTGGGCAGAAGTTTGCGTCAGAGTAATAACTTCACTATAGTCGATTACAAGTTGCTTTGCATAGTGGTATTCAGTGGAATATCCTGCACCTCATTCCACGAGGAAAGAGCCGAGATCCCTTTACCGGGAGTGACCTCTTTAGCAAAAGGTTTTCGCCACTATATTTTAAAAAGCTATCAGGTTCCTTCAGCGATATCAAGTTCACTACGCTAAAGGTTTTTCGCCAAAAACCAGTCGTAGCCCTCCGTCACTTCTTTTGGGTATTCAGTAGTATCAAGCTATGTATTTTGACCTAACGCCAAGGCATAGTGTTTGGTAGCTGCTGGGTATTCAATTGTTGCATAGATAGATGAGTTGGTTTGGGACAGCCGTTCTGCCATTTTGACCTAACGCCAAGGGCATGTGCGGGTGGGTTCAAATTAACAAGATAGTGATGGGTAGAACTTGGCATGTGACTTATGACATTTTGACCTAACGCCAAGGTTATAAGAGCATGGGGCAAAAACTATATCGGGAGTTTCTAAAGAAACTGAAACTTGCCAAGTATGCGCATACCTTCTGGAGTATGAGTAACGTGGATGCATTCCATCACGTTATCATGCGATGAGAGTTGGATCCCGATTCCCACTGATGAGTTGGTTTACTCTTCGGGTGATCCCGATTGATTCTTCTTTAGGTTTGGAGGAGAATTTGACAGGACAGTGGGAGGTTTCCGGATTAGATAAAGTGATGACCATTCTGATCTAGGTTAGAGTGCACGCAGAGTGTTTCTTTTCTCTCTCTCTCTCTTTGGCAGCGACCTTTGACCGACCCTAGACTATGACTCAGTGACCAGGTTGACCGAACCTTCTTAAAATACTGGCTTTTGGATTGTCTGAGTTGCATAAGTCATTGCCACTCCTTCTTTTACCCTTTGTATTTCTCAGAACACCCGTATTACTACGGATATCCACTTCCATTGGATAGAGCCATCGTATGGTTATATACGAACTCGAAGGGACTTCTTCGAGGATGGATCCAGGTTCAGGAGAAATAGAATTGGTTTATTCAGTTGTCTTTTATTATCACCTTCTCTCAGGTTGCGAGAGCTCCTTGGTTTAGGAGAGTACACCTATTATGCCTATTGGATAGTCTTATTCCAAACCATAGGCTGGTGCCGAAAGGTAGGGAATGAAGAAAACCAATTAGCCTAAGTAGGGTGTGCAGAAGGTAATATGTAAAGACAAAATAAAGGGATTAGAAAGAGGGCAAAGTAAATTGCGACTGATATCATTCACGACCAAAACCGCGTAGTTCATCGCCGCTCCTATTTCATCTTTAAAAGAATAAGGTATTATTCAGTTATCTTTTATCGTCACCTTCTCTCGAGATGCGAGTACTCCTTAGTTTAGGAGGGTACACCTATTATGCTTACTGGATAGTCTTCTTCCAAACCATAGGCTGGTGCCGAACGGTAGGGAAGGAAGAAAACCAGTTAGCCTAACGATGGTGTACAGAAGGTAACGACTAAAGACAAATAAAGGGATTTGGAGAGACGGCAATAAAGTATACGGTTGAAGTCATGAATTGGATTATGGAAGAGGCATTGCTATGAATACCAGGATACCCCTACGAAACATTTTCATGTTTCAGTGCATTGTTAAAGAAAAACTATTTTCCCGATTAGACACTTACTCCAAGGGTATGTATTTACCAGGTTCCATTCTCATATCTGTATGGTTTTACAGATGATGAGTGGGAGTAAGATATTGGGAATTAGGTGATCATCCTCATTGTATCGGAATTCGTTGTAATTGGTGATATTTGAGGAAATCGCCAGGGTACAGTTTTCTACCTACGACGCACAGGTTTTGAGTTGTTTAACTCAGCGGACTTATACAGAGTATTGTATGTTGTCCAGTGTCCATCAGGACAAAGGGGTAGGTCCTCGTACTATATTCTGTTTACTTATAACTTCTCTAGTATTTAGACGAGTGTTTCGTAGAAATACATGGTCTAAGTTTTGAGAAGTTGTGGGTATAAGAATAAAGTAGAAAACCAGGTATCACAAGTATCGGGATTCTTCAAAAAGATCGAAGATGTAGATTCTTGTGATTGGTATTCAGATGATAGTGATGGTTTTGAGAAATGTGTTTCTCTTTCAGGTTATTCATAATTGGATGGATTCCTAAGTTGAGTAATGCTGATTAGCCTCTTTCCATTAAATTGATATGCACTGGAGACAGCTGCATGATTTGAATATGGTTCCAATTAAATAAGTGCCAAAGTTTCTGTATTAGATATAGAATGGATCGTACCTTAAAAGAAGTTAAGGTACGGGGAGTTGTCCAGCTTATGATTAAAACCAGACACTGGATAACTCAGGGCACGTTTCTGTAATGGCTATTTGTGGGTTGACCCTGGCTATGACGAGGGTTGATATTCTACCATTTGGAAGATCAATAGTGATATTGTTCTTGACTCGCCACAGTTTTAGTAAAAATGGATCTTTTTCAGAAAACAGTAGTGGGAGTATGGTAGAACTGGAAGTGATTCCAGAACCACGAACGATTACGGAAAATTTAATAGGACCTATACATTCAATCAGGTTTGACATTCCAATAGCCACTCCGCAGATATGGTGGGTAACCTCAGACACCCGAGAGGTACTTCGGTAGCCTCAGAGACGGTGACAGAGAGGTTATTATCTACCAAGACTTGACACTACTGTTGTTCCAGGATATGAGACCCGGTAGGAGGGTTGTCGTAGTCAGTGGGAGCAACGGAAGCATGGTGGGCAAGTAGCCAATGTCTATTGATAGACTAGAGCAGTTATAGCGGAGATAGATCATCTAATTTTGATGTGAAAGTCATGGGTTTGACTTCAATCAGGATAGGGGATGGATCTGTTAAGAAGGTAGTAGGGTGTGATGTCATGGTATCTGGATGACATACACAGAGTAGGAAGTAAAATTCCAATACTACGATCGGTTGTACTGTGGTCGTCACACAGTTGTTTCTCCAGACAGGATATGGATATAATATTTGACATTCTGGTTTCTAGATCTATGGTTTTAGATCTGGATTTGGGTAGTTTCCCAATGTGGGTACTTTGACAGATATTCTAATGGTTTTTAGAATAGTTGACTCCTAGCATGGTGGTGTACCTGCAGGTGATGGAGTCACCCTCTCTAAAGGTGTCTGACAGACTAAAGGGGAGAGGGATGTGCATGATTGGCAGATCACTTGCTTAAGCAATTGAGTCAATCATGAGATGTCAAGTACCACACCAAATGTTAGTTTTGCACTAGATGCAATAAGTTTGTATTAATCCAATCCTGGAGAAACATAAGGAAGCAGTTTTAGAACATAAGTACATGTTCTACGGATTTGATGACGGCAGCCTCTTTCGGGAGACGGTTATCATTCCAGGCTTCAAAGGTGACATGGATGACAGAGTGATTGTCAGAGTTATAGTTTTCTCTCTGACGAAGAGGGACAGTATTATGGACAGGTGGTCCAAGAGGATACTGTGGGTGGCATGGTGCCCGATACTGATTAGGTTCAGTGATCGATTCCGTCTAAGAAGTTTGGATATGGAGTTCATTTATGAACTAAGGTCCCATCAGATATCCAGACATGTTCTAAGACAGGTATTACTCGATTCGGGAGATGGCTTTCTCCGCGAACTTGAGATTAAGAGAGATATAGAAAGAAACTTCTAGGCGGATCCACTCACTGAGGCTATTTCTCGAACACAATATTTTTACAAACGGGCTTTGTGAAACTGATTAGTAGAGGAGTTGGGTGTTGGTTTCACACGGGATGTGAGTAGTCGACATCGCAATATTAGCCTTGAGTGCAAGTGAGAGATTGTTGGTGATAGTGCCCTCATAGTCAATTATTGGATCGCAGGTACGTGATTGCAATGATTGCGGAGGACCTATCCCGGTAGGACAGTCTTACTCAAGATGATAGTATGCTATCTGGTTTGCCTCTATCAGTCGTGTACATGTTCAGGTGACTGATTGCATGTTACACTTTGATAGAGCCCTTAGGATCTTGCTTTACTACCAACAGTATGATGGCGATCATATACGTGAGAGTTGGGTAGTTTATATGCATATCCTTAATTGTAGTCCCTAGTCGTGGGAGTTTCGAGACAGGGCATCGATACTCCGGAGTAGACTAGTGTATACAGTCGAGACCCCGACGAGGGGCGGTGGCCGGTCTCATAAGCCGCTGGTGTCAGTTGGATCACCTAAGATGTATACAGGTGCTCATTGGGTTATGAGTACACCGGACAGGACTCGCCGGGAATCTGCTAGTTAGTATTATATCTACCGTCAGATAGCAGTTCCCTGGTGACATGTGTACAGGTTAGTTCATCGACCTGAGGTCGTCATTTGTCTCGTGTGAGTTCCCACTGTGCTTTGATTTCTACCCTACCACGGCTCAAAGGAGTCGTGCAAATAGGTAGCTTTTGGGTACAGTCCCGAGCCATATGGAGGCACGTGAGCGGATCGGCAGGGGATTCGTCTCTCCCGGTATTGGGGGCGAGGTCGTGCTGTGTCTAGGAGAGCCATTACACAAAGTCCATGGCCATGGCAGGAGATTTACTGGTAGGTACTCCAGTAGTATCTCAGGGTGTTATTGGGCTTCACTCCGACACGACTTATACTGCTATTGGGGGTCTGATGTTGCTAGCCCCCTAGGCAGATATGCGATACTCATTGACGAACGGACCGGACTGTATATACATTGTCACTGTTAGGCTCAGTAGGGTTTTCGGAGGAGTTCACTCATCGGTCTCCCTTGAGTTCGCTCCTCGGCCACCCTTGAGGTCAGTCCGTGGGCAGCCGTTACGCATAGCTAGTGCCGCTGACGGTTTGTGGTTAAACCCACTGCCAGGGTGCTGACGAGTCATTAGAGTCCCCCACAGACAGTTTCCCAAGTTCGGGCGAAACGTTGTAGAGGCCGTATGGTTTTATGGCAGGGTTCGGAAAATGCACGTGCGTTTACGCACGTGTTATTTTTCGGGCAGATAATACTGGTCGGCTTTGGTTTAAGCCGGATCCGAGTATTATATTGAGTAGGTATAATATCTTTGTCTCAGTTGCATTTGTATTCGGTCGTAATACAAATGCGGGTATATTTATACAGTTTCGGGGTTTTCCTGAAAGTCGTTTCAGGATCACTTTTGGAAGTTGCCAGTTTCCAGTTTTCTATCAGCCGTCTTTTAACATTTGGTTAAAGACGGGTTTATCTTTTCTTGAGATGAGTGTGGATTCTTCTAGAAGATTCTAGATGAGGTGACTAGGATTATTGGTGTTGAGTTTTCATTGGTTGCATTTAAGGGTTCATTAATGCATGATGACTAGGTTTGTGAGTCATGCTTTAACCTTAATGCTTTTTGTTTTGATTAAGATCTTTTCATACATGATAAGCTTCATGATGTGGTTACCCCCCCTCTCCTATGGTCACCCCCCTCTCTTTATATAAGGCCGGCCCCCTCCTCTCTCTCTTATGGTTGTTGTTTTCATTTGTGAAAAGATTATGATAGATTTGGGGTGTATGGAATTCACAGTTCATTTCATTCCATCACCCAATTCCCTCGGCAACTTCATTAACCGATCGTCCACGGATTTGGACGAAGTGAGACAAAGTCATCTACTCATTCTCTACATCAATCTTGGTCGTCTCTTTTAGCAAACTTGACGATCGAGTTGCCTCGAGTCAGAGGCGGGAGCCCGTTTAAAGAACCGATCATGTGGTGCCACCTCGACGAGGAGATCGGAGATCGACGAGATCGGAGCAGCCGCAACGGAGCGTGGGATGATGGTTGAAGAACGAAGGACTCGGATCGTTCGGTACAATCTTCCTACACTCTTTACAGTTTGTTAGTTTAGCAATAATGGCAGATCCGGGTTAAAGTATACGATAGCGCCAGTTAAAAAGTTTTTGTTCCGCATTTGGCGTCTGTAGACTGCCGGGGCGCTAGCGTAGACTTACAATTCTCTCATTCTATCACATACTTTCTCTCTCTTGCTCTTCCTCTTCCTCAAGCTCTCCCCTCTCATGTGTTGAGAAACACTTGAGCTTGAGACAAAACCTCTTCTAGATAATCTCTACTCTCATCTAGGGTTCTAGGATTAGCACTTCTAGCACCTTAGTTACTTCTAGCTTGGAGTTGAAGCCAAAGATTGAGGCTTTCGGGTGGATCCTTCTTCGACTCGAGAAGGCGACAAGGCGATCTCTTTCTTACACTCCAAGGAGCAAGGAGAGAAGGACATAAAGCCCTAGGTATAACCATTCTTCCTTGTAGCTAATTTCTAGTTAGCTTTTAGCTAGTTTTGTTTAGCAAAGATCCTTCTTTGTCTAGTCTATGTTGCCTAGAGTAGTAAAAATCCGATTTTTATTCCGTTTTCCGCCTCCCCGAAAGCACCGGGGTGGGCAACGTGGACTTACACGTACGTGATGTTAGATCCGTATGATATGAATATGGTTTGATGGATTTGTACGAGGGATCATACCGTACTTGAGATGATACAAATATAGTGATATTGTGAGGTATCATACGAGAAATTATACGTATTGGAAATGATGAGATTCGTGTGCCGAATAACGGCCAAGTTTTCCTTTGAACTTGTAGAGTTAGATTATATTCCGTTTTAGGTTGCAATACTTGTGCGAGCTATATTCTTTTAAAAACTATGATTCGTTCTCTTTTTAATGATAAAAGACACCAATTTCCAAAATGAATATCTATTTTTAACCTATGGCAGCTTCCTTATTTCAAAACCAACGTATCGTTTCATTTTCAAAGATAAGGGTATAGCTCATAGCAGGTAGTTATAGTTACCAATTACGCTTAGAATTACCTAACATGCTCATGTTATGAGTATCGATATTATACATTTCCGTAAATACTAACACTCTGATAGAACACTGCACAACTACCAATGAGTACTATACTGCACAAGCACGCACATATATGTTACACCACACCTCATTAGTACTGCCATGTCACTGTAGAACAGTTCTGTTATATAATGCGTATACATATATGTGTTAATATAAATAAGTTGTTATACCGTAGAACACTTGCACAAATACTAATGATTGCCATGTTGCTCGAGCACAGATGCGTATGCTACACTACACATCATTAGTAGTGTCATGACACAGTAGAATTGAGATCATTATGCCTATGTGATATAATTATGTAGTCTTTCTTTATTCCTGTTGTAAATTACGAATATTAGTACTATAGATGTTGTATTTGATTCTTATGGATTTTCTGGATATTTTACTCCTGATGATATATATCGGTGGTATGGGACACTTTATATATGTATATATATAATATATCATCAATATAATCTATGCAAGTATTCTTATTCCTGACTTGATATTTTTGGATATGATGAGTTGGAGTCCACCATGACTTTTGTGTTTTCTGATTTTATTCCGAACCGAGTAGGGTAACTATACAGTTCCGGATTTGTTACTTATCCGTACTGAGTGGGGTAGCTATACAGCGGGATATATATAGACCCGGTTCGAAGCCGAGGTACAGGATAGCCGCATTATAGACGGGGAGCCTAACGAGGATACTCGATACCGGATATAGAGATGAGCACGGCAGATATCCAGGGAATACCGACCGGGCCAGGGATATCGGGTGGCGATCATCTGTTGAGGTGGTGTCGACGATATCTGCATTTACGTGTCAGTGATGGACACGAGAGATTTCTGATTTTTGGGTGTTGATGCTGGACATCCATAGATATATATTGATATGTTGTTATCATAAGATATATAGTAGATTATGGTTACTGTAGCCGACCAGGACTGATCCGGGGGACAGTACCTTTATATAGTTGTACGGGCATTCATATACGAAAAAGGATTTCAAATCGACCTATAGCCTCATTATTTTGACGGGTCTGGTATGACTCTGAAATCTTTTAAATTGTAAACCTCTTAACACTATTCATTAAAATAGCAGGACGTATATCTTAAATAAGATATCTATTATATTTTATACTATCACGTCTGCTTTATGCCGTGACATTTCTATTTCCGCGGCTATTTTAAAGAAGGTTTATAGATATATACTTTCGGTTATATTGGACTTATACCTAGATACAGCTCATTTACATTTGATATATTCTACATGGGATTGCATGATAATTAATGTTGCATTATGATACATATGTATATCATATTATATTGGTACAGATTATGATAGTACTATACTTATGACCTAGGTATCGTCGTGCATTTCTATTTCTACCTTTAGATATACTTTTATTCACTGAGTTGGCAACTCATCCCCGTTGTGCCACAGTTTATTGCAGGTTTACCGCTTGGATTATCAGCGGCTTTGGCACACATTTCTTTCGGTGATCACTTTGGGTAGGTGAGTTACTATTGTATCATACTCACACTTGGTTATTCATATATTTTGTATCTAGCAAAACTCCATCAACTTAGAAATGGTATATTGTGGACTTAGAAGCGAGACTTAGAAGTTATGTGTGTTGTGCTGTCGCACTTATTAGAGTAGACTTTTTACATAGTTGTTTGGTTGCTCCGCCGTTTGGGCGTGAAAGCTAGCTTCTGTTGGGATGCTAATTTATTATCATACTGTATTGGGTTTTATTTTGAAATTAACAAAGGAGGTGCTGCCGAATTTCAAATGACATAAATATTCTTTAAACATACTTAGTGAAAATCAAATGTTTATTTTAAATCGATTCTTTATAATGATTATTTAAACTTCACCTCCAATGTTTTCAAAAAGGTTTAGATTCCGGGTTTCGGCTTACTTGAACCGCGTTGACGTCTTTATATGTCACGTGATTTGAGTGCCAGTCACGTGCTATATTTGGGTCGTGACAGGTATATACCACTAAACGGCTTATGATCTTAACGAAGTCAACAAATCATAAGTCGCTAGTCAAGTTCAACCAGTCATTTCGTGATTAATTTAGACCCACCCGCACGACCCTTAAAGAAGTCAATAAAGTCGTACGACCGTTCTAAGTAATCGCATCATATGCATGTAAGGTCGGGCGCGCCACGCGCGTGCGCGCAGCGGAAGCAGGAATGGAAGAAAAACAAAAATTCCGTAGGAGCGCGATCGACAGTACGCCAAAAATCGTCCAAGCATTTATATCTACTTAAACTAAAGAGCAAAAAGAAAAGGGTAGAGATGCTACAACCTATGTAGCATATCCGGCTGATTCCGGAAGACCCCGCCTAAAGTTCGTGAGCTCCTAAACGCGTCTGCACGCCGACTGCCTTGCCGTAGATGATCCACATTGAAAGCGGACTGCCCAAACTCCATCTTCGTCACCGGACGGAAAGACTTCCTCTAGAGACTTGCTGGGCATGGAGGAAAGCGATGCGAACGATGTGTACTCTCTAATTTTTGCACTCCCTCACCATGGCCACACTTGACATTAACCTAAAGAGCTTGAGCTTTCTTTTGTTGAGGAAGAAGAAGATGGTATTTTTTATGGCTTGGAAAAATTAGAATGATCTCTTTTCTATTTTTCTTTTGTAACCATGTCATGTTTAATATGACACACGCCCCTCTCTCCCACTCTTTCTCATATGTGTGTCAACACACAAGAGAGGGGGTGGGCACCACCACTTAATTAAATATACAAAATAAATTATACACACACACATATTAATATAAATATAATGATATATATACACTTATATATATATGCATATTTATTTATACATAATTTAGAATGGTGGGATTTAATATATATATATATATATATCAAATATATATATCAAATAAGTATTAGTACATGTATCCCACACACGTACACATCATATATTACATACACAAAACGCCATCAATATCTTCTCAGTATCATATACTGTAGAGAGTGTGTGTATCATATACACTATACTAGAAACCGTATCATTAATACGGTTATCAAGTCAACACTTGACATGATATTCCGGCTTTGAAACTGACTAGTATAACAGTCGTTCGATTGAACACGTATATCCAAAATACATGTTTTATCGAAATCATGTACGTATCCCTATACGTACGTCACATTGCGTTTTGCCCGGGCAGACACTTTCGTTGCGGTACTCTAAAAACCTGTTAATATGCTGGCAGTAGGTTATACAGGATTGTATCCGATTGAATCTGAAACGCTTTCAGATTCAACCCCCTTTCGGATGAACCTACAAGATCGTCAATGACACTAGCTGTACGTAACGGCTACCCAGGTATAAGCAAGATAAAGGCAGGTCAATGAGCGAACTCATCCGGACCCAACAAAGTCTATAAGTGACAGTCACCGTACAGTCCGGTCTCTTCGTCAAGGAGTATTATATACCGGGTCTGAGGAGTGGAATCTGTCAGACCCCCAATAACCCGATAAGTCGTGCTGACAGATGACTCATAACCTAAGAGATACAACTAGTAATACTTACCAATTTATCTCTAATGTCGTGGCCACGGACTTCAGGTTATAGTCGTGTCCTGCACAGTGCGATATCGACTCCTAATACCGAGAGTGACGAATTCCCTCAACCGCTCACTGCCTCCATGTGCTTTGGGACTGTATCCAACTACGACATGTTTGCATGACTCGGTAGAGCCGTGGTAGGGTAGTAATCTAAGTACAGTGGGAATACACAAGACACTGTGGCGATTTCAGGTCTAGAGACTACCCTGTACTCATGTCACCAGAGAACTGCTTTCTGACATTGGTATAATACCATTTAGGAGTTCTCGGTGAGTCCGTCCAGTGTAACTTATCCAATGAGCACCTGTATACAATCATTAGTGTCAAACACCAATGGCTATGGGATCAGCCATCACCCCGTACAGGGTTATGAAACATATACACTAGTCTAAACTGGAGTATCAATGCTCAGTCTCGATACTCCTATGACTAGGGATATTTAAGGATGTGTTTATAAACTACCAGGCCCCACTAGTATGATCCTTATCATAATCCTGGTAGTCAAGTAAAGATCCTATAGGCTTTATCTCATGTATTAGCGATACGTGATAACTA